>OX467711.1:7500-1267500 GCA_950111635.1 Agelastica alni | reverse complement strand
TCGCCGAACCCATAGAAGAACAAATTTGTAACAATATTTTGCTTGAAGTAGGATTTTTTTATGACTACTGGTACTTTTTTATTACTTTTTAAAAAGTAGCAATGGACGTTGAACATTGAAAAAATAATAAATTTACTGTACCGTTTTCATAGGAGTTTTTTAATTTATTTTTTAAGCCGGAAAATCTAAACAAGGAACTAAATCCGGTGAATTTGGTGGTGATATAGGAATTTTTTTCGATAAAAAACTTCTTCCCAAGTAGGCAATGTAGGCGGGTGCATTCTGATGAAGATTTCGAGTTTTCTCCTGCCACAAATTCGGGTAGACGAAACCTTGGGGTATGTCATAACGGCGCACCGCACTTAGCATTGTACCATAGTATGAACCCTGCCTCGCAAAAAGCATTCCCGTCGAGTAACAAAAACAAAGACGCTGGTTTTCAATGTTTTTATCCATCATGCAGAACGCGCCATATGCGATGGTCGAAAAATATGTACTAATCTCGATTTCGAAGTACTAGGTGCAAGGCGAGAGTCAGTGTGCAGAAATGACCAAGCGCATTTAACTTTATAATAACATTTGCTTCGCACACGAATGCTATGGCACAGATTAGAAAAACATATAGATATGAAAGCTTCACCCATTTCCTTTGATGTTGCCATTACAGACTCTATGACCTTGGACTTTTAAATTGATGTACACCCATGTTGCCAGTTCGAAAACGAACATCCCGGGCATCCGGGGCCTTTTAATGGAACGTATAAATTTAATTTGTCCATTGCCATTAGTATCAAAAATGAGAAATATAATTATAAAATATTGTATTTTTGCTGTCATAGTGTTCTGAGAGATATTTTTGGCATGAATAAACATTAGAAACTTGAAATGATTGTGAACTTAAATTACTACTATGACTAATTCAGAAGTTAATTTTATACAATTGGAAACAATAAATGAAAGAAATAAAAATGATAAACGAAATTCTTAATCTAAGCTATACCAAGCGCGCACTACTGTCACCGGACAAAAATCTGAAATAACTCGCAAACTGAAAAATGATGACAGTACTTCGTACTTTCTTTGGGATTCTGTGTACTGACATTCTTTGGACGTGCCCATACCATGTTAGCTGTTTAGTTATGATGTAATAATGTCGTGTTGTACTCCCATTTCTTGTCTAATGGTTTCATTTGGGACTCTAACTCTCCTGGATTTTCCCGCCGCTCTCTAAAAGTCCATTTCTGTTGTGGACTTGTAAATCCTTTTTTTTTCTTTTGTAATGGTTTTGTCCCACAGAATACTGTTCAGTATGGAAGTAGCTCTTTTTCTCTGTACGTTTTCTGTCCGATATTGTCTCGTCTAGTGCCCCTTCCTTAGATATTTTCATTCCTAGGTATTTGAATATATTGCCTTGTTTGATTATCTGTCCCATTGCTAGATGTAGGTCTTCTTGCTGTCCTCCTATGCACATATACTCCGTTTTTGTAATGTTGACATCCAGACCCCATTTTACATACTCCTCGATGAGCTTTCGGCTCATAAAAAATACTAAATTAAATGAATAAGAGTCGCTACAGTTGATAGTGCTAATGTAATAATAATAGATTGTTACTTACTGAGAAATTGTTTGAAACTTCATTTCTAATAATCTTTTTAGCAAGGTTCATCAAAGTAAACTGTTAATAAAATGATTTCATGAATGGGTTGAAAGTTTGTCGCGTAAGGAAAGCTTATCAACCACAAATCACAGACATTAAACCACCTCAACCTTATAATTCTGACAGCCTTCAAAGAGGGTTTTAAATTGTTGTGCAACTCTATCTCTTTATAATTTCTTGCCTTGTCTAACCTTCCTATATGTGCGGTGGGAGGTGCAATGCGTCATTATAGCCACAGACTCACACGTTCTCGCAGTCTTCCAAAACCTTCCAAGCAGTAAGTTTGATTGACATTTTGATTTTCGAAGTGAAATATGCCTCTCACGTCTACGATTATTCTGATTTTTTCCACACTGTTGTCATATTTTGAAGATGAGATACGCGAGTGACGTTTTCATCGTCAGTGTGTCTCTAGCAACATAAACATCCGTCGTGAATGGTCTCGAATTCGTACAATTTTAATTTTGAATCACCAACATCCAAACGTCGATAAAAATGGGATAATAAAAGTGACGCAGGAAAGTAAATAACAAACTGAAATAATTGTAATATCGGCATAAATAATAGCGAATTTCCAAACGTGGAGTCATCGGTTAAACAAAAAAATGTGTCGATTTATTTTCCACGTACAAAAATATTGTATCATACAATATGGCGATTCATTTCGAAAACGAATAATCCAATTATTAAAATAACAAATATTGTTTTTTTTCTTTTTACTAATACTGAGACAAAATAGTCCATGATTACTAGGTAAACAGGGTGTCCGGAAAATACGTGGACAACAGATAATGGCAGACACATAGGCGAAAAGTAGATTGATTAAGTTACTTATATCCGAAAATGCTTCGTTTAGCAGTCGAGGGTTTGGAAGATTGACGAAAATTATAATTTTTTTTATTACCCGAAAAGCCGATAGCGAGGCAGGATTTTATGTTCAAAAAGTTCTGCTTCGGACATTTGTAGGTACAGGGTCGCTTTTCCGGATTAGAGGAGTGGTAGACTAAACCGGGACCTACCTACCCGCGGGCAAGATCTCGTCTGGTATACGGATGGATCTAAGATTGCGGAGGAGACTGGATCGGGGAAATGGCTACGAGACTCGAGAAGGGGACCAAGCGTAGCCCTGTGGGAGGAATTTACGGTTTTTCAGGCAAAAATTATGGCCATTTTGGTCTGTGCACAGAAAAACCTAAACAAAGGCTATAAGAGCTCGGATAGTCAGGCAGCGCTCGACGCGCCAGTAGACAGATCCACTTTAGTTAACAAATGTAGGGAAAAGCTTGAGCTTCTGGCTAGACGCAACAGGGTGATATTACTTTGAATAGCTGGACACGCAGGGTTTAAAGGGAATGAAAAGGCGGATGAACTGGCACGAGAGGGGTCGTCACAGACACTTTATGGGCCAGGACCCGCATTTGGAGTAGAAGAATGCTACGTTAAGCGGAAATCCGCTCATATCAGGACAGGGAGCACAGGAAGCTGTGGAGAGACGAACCCAAGGCACGTCGGGCCCACAACTTCTTGGGGAGACCTGACAAGAAAATAGCCCAACAACTGATGGGACTAAACAGGGGACAACTAGGGATGGTAGTGGGTCTAATTACAGGGCACTGCCGGCTTAGGGGTCACTTGAAAACATTGGGCCTCGTAGAAGACGACAGCTGTCGCAGGTGTGATTAGGGGGCCACAGAAACGCCAGAACATGTACTGCGCGATTGCACGGGACTAGCCTGGCTGAGATATAAATTCTTCGGAGTGCAATTTTGCGAACCGGAGAAGGTTATGAAGATCTCCATGAGCGCATTAGCTCTCTACATAGAAAGCACGAAGCTCATGGGGAGAGAATAAAGGAAGGGACCGAAAAATGGACTCAAAGTCTAATTGCCTATGCGGGGAAATTTCCCACGACCGCACCCTCATCCATATAAAATAAATATTACCCGAAAACTTGCTGATAGATTGCCACCATTTTTTGTGTGCGGTTTATGTTTGTATTCAGCGAAATGGAGAAACCATTTCGAACACTTGATGAAATAATTATTTTAAAAGGTTATTGTCAAATTTCTGTTTCCAACATTTATGAATTATGAATTAAATTTTTTATTATTATTAAATTTTATTTTCTGAAAAAACCACCGTTGGTTTCCCAATTAGTTTGACTACCCGACTAAATTTCGTTTGTTGTGATTACCCTGATGGGGTTGAATTTATGAACAATTGTTTTCATATGAAGTCATTATTTGACAATTCTTACTTTTAAATTAAGCTCAATTAGCACTGAAAATTTTGTAGTACAAAACCGCACACAAAAAACGGTGGCAATATATCAGCAAGTTTTCGAGTAATAAAAACATAATAATTTTCATCAATCTTCCAAATCCTCTGACGCGGCTAAACGAAGCATTTTCGGATATAAGTAACTTAGGCTAAATCGATCTATATATTTTTTAATTTTACATCAATTGTATCAATAAGTATAAAAAAATAAAACAAATACGTACTGAAGAATCACTATCATCATCATCATCATTATGTGAATAATGGGGCACTTTTTTGATTCCGTTATTTTTAAAATCGTTCACTTTGAAGTCTTTGACGTTATTACCGACGAATTCGAATTGTCCGTACCACATATCGAAGTCCAATTCTTCGGTTTCGTCTTCTTTATCGATGTCCGTCATTTTCGAAGAAAAAAAACTCGAAAATCCCATCTGCTTCGATCTATTATTATTACTAGCGAGTGACGCGATCGTTGCTGGCTGTACAATAATTTCATTCATAATCTGAACGCTCCCCCGTTAATGAACCAATGAATAAAATAACCGCCGCCGCCAGCGCCGCTCAGCGAGTCTAAAGACGAGCGGAACGAATAATCAAATAATTTGAAATAAGCCGTGGTATTCGAGATGTGTCTCACTCTGGATTCGTCGAAACTATGACGATTGTTTTTACTCTATTTAAAAACTGAAACAATTTTGATAAAAGCACATTTCTTGAATAGTACATACATTGTATGTACTATTCAAGCGTGTAGTACACGCATTGTTCCCGTATGGGAAGGCAGAGACCACTTCCTTCAACTTCCGATACGGTTTTAACACAAATCTTTTGCTTCCTCTACTTTCATCGGTGCTCTCATACAAGCTCGTCGGTTGTTGGTACTCTTGACCTGGCCTTTCTTCAAAACAATGTTGATCTGATTGCCGTGGTCGACTTCCGTCCATTAACACTTGCCTTATAAATTTATTTCGTCAATCTTCCTTCATCCATCCTTTCTACGTGCCCAAACCATCTAAGCATTCCTTTGTCTATCTTTGTAACCACTTTTTCTTATACACCACAGCGTTCTCTTATCTCACTATTCTTTACTTTATCCAACCGAGTCACTCCGGCTATACAATTCTCAGACTACTCAGCTCCGCAGCACTAATTCTATTTTCATGCTTTGTCTGCCAAACCTAACATTCACTACCATACTGATAAGTGTAGGAACCAACACTTTTCTATGCACAGCCAGACGTGCCTTTTTTGACACTTTCTGGCTGTTCATAAAGCTATGCAGTGCCCCATTCATTTGTTCTCTTGTCAACACCCTTCGCTCAATGTCACTGTCATAGTTTCCATCTCTTGAATAGTATTTATTATTATTAGAATTCGTCTACATAAAATAAATACTGTTACGATTTCTCGAGTCCGTCTATGTTAACCTTTTCTGTCGCGACAGTGCGTCGGCCACAATTGGTGGACTGTCGGCGCGGCGAACAAAAGGAAAGCTCTCGCAAATTCTCGACGAGGTGTCTAGTAGTTCCGAAATAATAAAAGATTTTTCGGGCTCCTTCTAGAAGGAGAAATATAAAAAGGACAGCGGTCGTAACAAGGGACAGTTAAGTTTTAAAAGTGTTTACGAGTAAAAAAATGTAAATAGTTGTAAAAGCCGAATATCTATGTGATTTATAAAAGTAAAGTTTATTGTGTAAAAAGTATCGGAATAAAAATTCTTTTGTGTCTGTATCGAGAGTTTAAAATCACAGAACCCAATTCTAGCATTGGTCGTTTACCAGGGAAATTTTTGAATATCAAACCTAATCTAAGCGTCTACTCCCCTTGTGGTGTAAACCGTTTGAAAGCGGTACCTACATTCTTGTCCAGCCAATATCAAGTAAAAATACAAAAAGTACAAAACTCATGCTTACGATTAATATTTGGTATCCGCAGAAGGGAACATATCTCACACAAATTGAAAGATAATGGTTGGCTAAATATGAGCAATAGAAGGAGATTACATGCTGCTGTTCTTTTTCAAAAAATTATTTTCGATAAAACACCCTCATATTTGCACAGAAAAATCACCTATCGATCCGATATACATAATCTGAATATCCGATATAAAGGAACCCTTTCACCGCCAATCTTCAGACTAGAAATATTCAGGCGTAGTTACCCTTATCAAATATGTTCAATATACAATCAGGTCCCTACCATGTTAAAATCCTACAGTTTGCAAAGATTCAAGAAGGCATATAAGAAACATTTGTTTTCAATGCAATCCTGATATACGTACGATGGAAATTAGATTAAGAATAGCTATAATTGTTTTACTTTCATTCCTTTATTTTTTTATATATTGTTAAGTTCAACACACCTAGCGATATACTTAAGGTTAAGTGGAAGAACAGTTTATGAGCTGTTTTTATATCATCTTATAAACTGAACTTCGCCTTTTGCTTTGGGCCTGATTCACATTATATATGTATTCTTGTTATCTATATATGTAAGCAATAAAGTCGTTTATTATTATTATTATTATTATACGGGGATAGTTCACGAATTGTTGTCCATAACGCAGTTGGCGTTGAATGACAAATGCAAATAAAGTGTCAGGCAAAGGCTTATTGTGTTTGACATTAGTGTGTGCCAATTAGCATCAGCGCATCAGTTCGTTTATGTTAATTATTAATTAATGGACAAAATCGAGATAAGAGGTGCGATAGAGTATCTCTATAAAAAGGGGTTATCACCGCAAGAAAATTATAAGGACATGGTAGAAGTATTTGGTGACTCTGCCGCTTGGTACCAGGTAGTCAAAAATTGGTCACGATATTTTAAACCGGGAAGAAAGTCCTGTCAACATGCACCAGGTGCAGATGCCCCCAAAACTGTGGTGACCAAAGAAATTGTGAATTATGTCCATGACATGGTATTAAATGACAGAAGAATTACAGTTAAGGCTATAGCAGAGACATGTAGGTTTTCTGTTAGAAGCGTTGAAAAAATTTTACATAAGAAATTGTGTCTCAAAAAACTCTCTGCACGTTGGGTTCCACGAATTAAAAGAACATCTTCGTGGAATCCGCTTTGCCGATGATAACGAAGTGATGTCGGCGGTAGATGAATGGCTGAAGACTCAAAGTTCTGATTTTTTTTCAAAAAGGTACAGGTTACAGGTGACTATGTTGAAAAAAAACTAAGTTTCATTCTTCTTAAGTGTTTGCTTCTATTTTAGGGACCACAATTCGTGAATTATCCTCAAACATTCAATTTTTTTTATTAGTAATCCATAAAAATTTGAATAGAAATAGTTTAAAAAATTTAATTATTTTTGCAATTTATAAAATTTTCAAAAAATAGCTGCTACTCTTTTAAATTTGTTTTATAAGACTGTAACATCGTTATTCTGGTCAAGAAGTTAGTAGGGAGATATTATAAAAGTTTCGCGATAATTGAAACATGTACAACTAACCACCCTACTATATATATTTTTTTTAATTTATCTTTAGTGTTAATTTTGTGCCATATGGTACCAACGTGAACTCGTAAACATTCTGATTATGCCGGGTCATCGGAGGCCAAAACGACGCGTTCTACATGGATGTTTATTACGTTGAAGATATGCAACATAAATAAATTAAGAATTCGTACATTTTTAAAATTATCCAATTTAATGCGTCACATAAGTAAAAAATTACATTTTATTTTCGTTATATTATAGTAAAAAAATTGGAATGTGTTGTCAAAAGCGTAATATTAATCAAGAATATAAAAAAGGTTTATGGAATTTACACTAATGCATTCATTTATAAATGAAATTCTTAAAATTGAAATTGATTAACGTATATTTTTGTTTTTCTACAGATTTTTGGTTCATTTAAATAATTTTTAGACTTTTTAAAAAAGGAAAAAATGCAATGTCGCAGAATATTCTGCGTTAAAAAGTGGGGGTAAAAGGGCAGCGTAGTGGGGTTAAGATAACTTTCCACCGATCGGTTGAGGGCCCAGCGCGTAGTTTAAACCTCAAACAGTACCGTATTAAAATTTTATCAATCTAAAATAGTATGTTAAGAAACAATGAAATGAAATCTCACTGGCATAAAGTGCCAGGACAAAGCCTAGTAAGTCTTACGCCAAGGAAAGCTAAACAGCTTCTCGAGTTGGACAAGAAAGACTTAAAACTGGTGACGGGACTCCTAACTGGACACTGCCCTCCGAGGTATCACCTGAAAAAGATGGGCAAGACAGAGAGTGATAGTTGCCAGCCGCTACTGCGAGAACTCCGCTGAAACTGTAAAACATTTGTTTTGCAAATGCCCACCGCTTTTCTGCAAGGGGCTAAGTTTCTGGAAGGGGCCTTCTTAATGCCCTCCGAGTCAGGAACTTAGCTCCCAGGAAACTGATAAACTTTACTCAAAGTCTCGGAATCTCGGCCAGCATGGCCTTCACGACCCACCCTACAATCTACAATGTTAAGAAACATCTAAAACTAGGCTACACCCAAAAAAGAAGAATTAATTCAGAAAAAAAATGCATTGGCCGATGCAACTACTTTTAAAATTAGATGACTATCAATAACAACCATATTCATATAATAGTCTTAAAATATTCATTTTTTTGTGGTTGGTTACACTTAATGGTTTTTGAAAGAGAAGAAAACATGACAAACTGTAAAGTTATGATTAAGGAAGAAAGAGTGGAACAAGTAAATGAATGGGGCACTGCGTAGCTTTATGAACGGCCAGAAAATGTCAAAAAGGCACTTCTGGCTGTGCAATGTTGGGTTTGGCAGAAGAAACATGAAAACAGGATTATTACTGCGGAGATAAGTAGTCTGAAAAGTATAGCCGGAGTGACTCCTCGGTTGGATAAAGTGAAGAATAGTGAGATAAGAGTACGCTGTGGCGTAAAAGAAGATGTGGTTACAAAGATAGATAAAGGAATGCGTAGATGGTTTGGACACGTAGAAAGGATGGACGAAGGAAGATTGACGAAACAAATTTACAAGGCGAGTGTGAATGGACGGAAGTCGGTAGAGGTCGACTGCTCGGCGAACATCGTTTTCGATCAGATCAACATTATTTTAAAGAAAGGCCAAGAAAGGTTAAGAGCACCAACAACCGACAAGCATGTATGAGAGCACGGATGAAAGTGGAGAAAGCAAAAGATGTGTGTAAGAACCGTAGCGGAAGTGGTCTCTGCCTACCCATACGGGAAAAAGGCGTGACTATATGTATGTTACAGTTAAAAAAAACAAGAAATAAAACTCGTTGTTATTGGCGATTCAAGCCAAATGATACGCTCTCTAATGGCGAAATTTGAAGCTTTAGCAAAGCAGATGCGATGTGTGTTTCTATGACCAATTCAGTAAAGTAAGGTTGTGTTGGTTATTGATAATGCATTTTTTTAAGGAGTTCAGTACAAAAAAATAGTGAATGTATGAACAATACTTATTGTCCCTCGTTGTAATCCAAACAAAGTCCATACATAACTGATCAGATATTTAAGCAGACCCCGAGCAGAACAAAGGAATAAATAGAGAACAACGAAATTTTTTTTCAAAAACTTAATATTTATAGAAAACTAACTGAGGAAACAGCGAAAAATACAGAAAAACAGTGTTATTTAGAAGTGAGGTTGAGATTTATTTGCTTTTTTTGTTTCGAGAATGGCGCGAATCCTACGTCTGAATCACCAATAGCAAAAAAATTCATATCTAATTTTTGGTGCTTTAAAAATTTTAGTTGCTTCTAAAATTTGCCGGCCCACACCCGCGACTATCTCCAACCCTGTTAAACATGCGTTGATTCGCCTTCAGATGTCACTAATTAATTAATGCCACCTACCCTGCACAGGTCTATTTATATTCGTTGGTGACTTCATAACAAAGGAAAACGTACTTGTAAATTTACTATTAATTAAAATAATTAATACGAATAGTGATAAAACAACTACGTAAAAACACAGACAATAACGTAAGTATACGTTTGAGTGACACAAGCAGGGATAAAAATAATTTTGTTTAAAAGACAAATGAAGAAATGTTAGGCTAGCACATGGTCTGTAATTTAGAAAACTTAAATACAGAAGTAATTGAACATTTCCATGTAATAAACCGTAATGTAAAAAATTAGGAAACATTTTAAATTGAATCTCACGCGCTATGCTGCGACGATGCCAAGTGTAGCATAATTAAACAAACCTCGATATTTTGCGTAGTGTTTTTGTGTTTATTATAAAATTAAATTATCTTTAAAACAGAAACTGGGAAACTTCTAAAAATAGGTACAATCATGAATAAAACTGTCGCAAAACTCTTAGCAGTTTTTTTTTGTAATATTCTTGCTTGTTATTGAGAATTTAAGTTATCAGCGTTTAACATAATCTTATTGAGGAGAACCAGCAACTTTTTATCTAGAAAACTAAAAACAAGGTCGACTTTGAAAAATTGACAAGATACTTTTTAAGAACCAACAGTGTAAACAAAATGCCTAGAAATTAATTATTTAAAAATCATTCATTTCGTAAAGATTCAGGAATATTTTCTTATGTATTTCTTCGTTTGAAGAGTGTTTACCATTAACTTTATAGTAGATGTGTATTTTATAAATAGACCGATTCTCGTACACGACCTTGTTTCAATTATTTTTAAATAAATTGCATTGAAAATGCGTACCACCGACGAGCCAGATAATCGTATGCCGAAAAAAAAACGTTCTAGGAGCACTCACACACACATACACACACACCACCAACATTTATTTTTAAATAATGCAAATCACTATTAAAAATACCTTCGGCCGTTGTATGTACTCGATCAGAATCGTTATTCAATTAAGAAACAACGCGTGCAGTCAATACGAGACCCCTCACATTACTATCATTTTTTTGTCAGATACCACTTTCACACAAACACATACACACACCCGATCACTTCCAACGTTAAGGCGGGTTTACATGTGACGTGAGGAACGATCGAGTAGTGATGGAGAACCATCGATTACAATCGACAGTCTCAATTATCGAAATCATATGGATAGTTATAAATACAGTTAATATAAAACAAAATCCGATAAACGTCACACAATTTGATAACGTCAAAGCTACAAACCGTTGTCAAAATTTTAATATTATACGAGAATCTAGAAATTGTAGGCACATTATATGTTTTGCCTGCAGTTGAAAATCATACCATTTTAAATATGAAACTATTTTTTTATACAGTTTTTTAAAAACAATAAAAAATAGTTGAACGTGAAACAAATAGCTTGTATACATAACCGAAACTCACCGTACTGAAAAGATACTAATTCAAGCGGCAACAATGCATACTGATCGACAAGGCTGCCAACTGCTCATGTTTTGAGTTGCTCACGAAATTTCATTTAATAGTCTTTAAATATCTTGCTTTTACTGTTCTAATAATATAAACAAATTTAATTACGTTATTTGATCCTATTTGTAAAAAATGTACAGCAGCATAAATTGTTGTGGAACGATGATGTATTTACATACATATAGTTATAGCCTTACAAACATCTTTTGCTTCCTCTACTTTTATCAGTGCTCTCATACATGCTCGTCGGTCGTTGGTACTCTTGAACTGGCCTTTCTTAAAAACAATGTTGATCTGATCGAGATCGATGTTCGCCGAGGTCGACCTCTACCGACTTCCGTCCATTCACACTCGCCTTGTAAATTTGTTTCGTCAATCTTCCTTCGTCCATCCTTTCTACGTGTCCAAACCATCTACGCATTCCTTTATCTATCTTTGTAACCACATCTTCTTTTACACAACAGCGTTCTTTTATTTTACTATTCTTTAGTTTATCCAACCGAGTCACTCCGGCTATACTTCTCAGACTACTCATCTCCGCAGCATTAATCCAATTTTCATGCTTCTTCTGCCAAACCCAACATTCACTACCATACATAAGTGTAGAAACCAACATACCTCTATGTACAGCCAGACGTGCCTTTTTTCACAATTTCTGGCAGTTCATAAAGTTATGCAGTACCCCATTTATTTGTTTTCCTGCCAACACCCTTCGTTCAATGTCACCGGCATACTTTCCATCTCTCGTAAACTTTGAACCCAAGTACACAAATTCATTTACTTGTTCCACTCTTTCTCCCCTAATCAAAACTTCACAGTTTGTCATGCATTCTTCTCTTTCAAAAACCATTATTTTCGTTTTGCTTACATTTATTTTCATTCCTTTGATTTTCAGGGCATCATACGTAACATTAACCAACGCCTGTAACTCCTCTTCATATGACGATAATATGACTTGATCATCGGCGTAAAGAAGGCATTTGACGATCAAATCATTCATTTTCAATCCATACGCACTCTCTTCTAAATCTTTTAAACAATCGTCTATGTATAAGTCAAACAGCCATGGCGAAGCCACACATCCCTGTCTCACACCTTTTTCGATGTTAAACCAGTCCTTGCAAGCCCCGTTTATCGTGACACAAGCAGTGGAATCCTCGTAAAGTGATTTCAGTGCTCGTATTGAACTACCGCTCACCCCATACAAAGACAATGTCTACCACAATTCACTCCTCACCATTCTGTCATAGGCCTTTTCCAAGTCTATAAAAGCGCAATAGACATTCTGACTTCTAGCCAAGAATTTTTTGATTATACCTCGTAATGAAAAGACCTAATCCATACATTTCCTTTCTCTTCTAAATCCTGCTTGCACATCCCATATCATCTTATCAGTTTTATTCGTCACTCTTTTAATGAATATCTATGCATACAGTTTGCCGACTATGCTGAGTAAACTAATATCTCGGTAGTTCTTACAGTCCTGCTGCGAACCTTTTCCCTTGTAAAGCGGCACGATAACGGCCTTGCACCAGTCGTCTAGTATGCTACCACTTCTCCAACAAAGGTTAAAAAGGCGGTACAGCAGACTAGTTACCACGCTTTGTCCAGCCTTCAGCATTTCAACATGTTATCCCGATGTGTTTAAAGTACTTTAAATAATTTATTTCAATTTATTTTACAAAATTTTGCGCACGCCAATGGTTGTTGGTCATACTGAATGTTAAATAAGTGGTATTACTGCTGAGGGGATATTTTGACAACTACGCAACAACAACTGGAAAATTCGATAAACTCATATTCCTACGTGTTTTCAAGATATGAAGTGAATATTTTTTTCCACTTTTTACTGTTAATGATTATTATTAACAAATTTGCTGTCTCGCGACAGTCATGTTAATTAATTTATTTTAGTTTAGTTTTATAGTAACCTATAGGGATTTGTTGATTTTATTAGCATGTTATTAACATAATTCAAACTACGAGTTATCGGTCGTTCGTACAAATCGTCAGCCACGTCACGCGTGAACCTGCCTTTAGTAATATACTCGAAATTCAACTAGGCTTCGCTGTGCACATATCAATATAAAGCGGTTTATGCATACATACGTCATGAGAATGTTAGGATTAGATAAAATGCGCTATCGCACTTTTATATGTGTAAACATTACAATTTTCCGCGTTTGTTTTCTTTATTATTTGTTAAATATTGCTAATGAGAATCCCAAATGAAATTAAGGCGATTTTTTTTCTCGAGAGTCAAACTGAAATAGTACGAAGACAAATCAGGAATGCACGGTGAACGATTAGGAATATTTATTTTGTTAAATATCCACCGAATGCTTCTCGTAGCAAAATGAAGCGTTTTCACTTTCACAGAGTGTTACTTTTTAATTGCAAACCGATAAACAATTAGGATTTTTTATGGGCAAGAAAGTT
This sequence comes from Agelastica alni, assembly GCA_950111635.1. Lineage (NCBI taxonomy): Eukaryota > Metazoa > Arthropoda > Insecta > Coleoptera > Chrysomelidae > Agelastica > Agelastica alni. The sequence goes on along the minus strand of OX467711.1, from coordinate 1,253,796 downwards.
TAACGATTGCCTGGCTTTATCAGTTTCGTTTTCATCAAACCAAATACGTTAAATTACTATCAGCTATTGTGTTGAAAATTCAAGAAAACCAACGGATGTGGGTATCAGCGAATGCGCACATCGACACACCAGTGATAACATAAATGAAAAATAATCGTTAAATTATTGTGCATAAAATAGATCTCTACAAAAACCACACTTCACAACATTCTTTATGACTGTACTGTACCTTCTTAATCATCAACACTTTCGCACAGTATTTGCAAAGCTGGTGATATGTTTGCGTTAAGTCGTTACCATAGTAACTCATATAAAACGTTTTATTTTCAAAGTACATAGTCTGTTGAAGAGTATGCAACTCATAATACGTAAAGTGTAAGTACATACATACATACATAGTCACGCCTTTTTCCCGTAGGGGTAGGCAGAGATTACTTCCTTATACTTGCTACGGTTCTTACACACATCTTTTGCTTCCTCTACTTTTATCAGTGCTCTCATACATGCTGGTCGGTTGTTGGTACTCTTGACAGCTGGCCTTTCTTCAAAACAATGTTGATCTGATCGAGATCGATGTTCGCCGAGGTCTACTTCTACGGACTTCCGTCCATTCACACTCGCCTTATAAATTTGTTTCGTCAATCTTCCTTTATCTATCTTTGTAACCTCATCTTCTTTTACACCACAGCGTTCTCTTATCTCACTATTCTTTACTTTAACCAACTGAGTCACTTAGGCTATACAATTCTCAGACTACTCATCTCTGCAGCATTAATCCTATTTTCCATGCTTATTCTGGCTAACCCAACATCCACTATCATACTGATAAGTGTAGGAACCAACACTTTTCTATGCACTGCCAGACGTGCCTTTTTTGATACTTTCTGGCTGCTCATAAAGCTATGCAGTGCTCAATTTATTTGTTTACCTGCCAACACCATACGCTCAATGTCACTCTCATAGTTTCCAACAAAAATAAACCAAATAAAAAATATATATTTATAAAATGTCTATCATCACAATAAATACAGATAAAATTTGTAATTTCTTTATTCATTCAAAGTAGTGGTGAGAGTACAATTTGCAATGGGTAGTAAAAAATCATTTTTTTTAAAAAAAAAAAGGTATCTAATGATTTACCCTCTTCGTCACTAGCAATCTCCTTATAATTTACCTTTTTTTGGTAAACCATGGAGTGGTCGACATTTATTAATGATCGTATTAACTTCTCGAGGTGTGAACAACAAACTAACCTCCATTTGTTTATATGGGTAAAAAGTGAACTTTACATATTATTTTGAGAAATTTAAGCATTAAAAGTGTTATATTTGAACGATATTTTGTAAAGAATCGGTGTTAATAAACAACAAAAAAAACAAAAACAAACAAAAAATCTCAAAGTTTATGTTTGTTTGTAGCAAGCACTTTGTGAAAGATGATTTTTTCAGTGATAAGTTTGATATTGTTGTCCAATGATCTATCATTTTATTTGTGATTATTCATACCGACTTCAACAACATAGAGAATGCGTTTGAAAGATGATTTTTATGATTATTTTCATTGAGACCGTCAGTTCCACACAAAATGATGTGTCCAGCCTTACAAACCTCTTGGTGGAACACGTTCATTCACTTTATACAAAATGTCCGAAATTCTTATATCGCCTTTCATAGGCATTGCAACAAGAACATTACTGAAAAACTTCAAAAACAAACCAAAATTGATACTTGTACACACCTTGTCTTTACTAGCATTTAACAAGTATCCAGCGACAATAAAACTTAAACGTTGAAAACAAACCTTAAATCCAGCTTCAATCCAATAGTTTAATCTAAAAAATCAACTCAAATCTCTGACATAACTAAAATTTCCCTCAATAATTACTGTGGTTTTAGAAGTGATTAAATGATAGAATATTTATGACATAAAAATATAATTTTTAGGCTATAATTTAACAAACGATTTGCGTGAAGTTAGTTAAAATATGTACATTTACAAAGAGTGAAAGAAACCCAATTTTTAACAGTTATCCCATAGATATAACTTTTCTGACAGACAGCTAACCCAAACTTTATCTAGAAGTGAAGAAATCCCCCATTAGTATAGAAGGCAAGTAAATAGCGACACCAGATGGTACGCCGATCGTTCACAGGGTTAGGTTAGTCCAAGACTTGAAGCGGAAAAATTTAGAAACGATCAAAATTTAAAGTATCTAAAACTTTTAGGGCACTAAAATTCAACATTAGTTTTTTTTATAGACTAAACTATGTGATAACGAATTTAATTTCAATACTACCACCCACAAACAAATTAATATTTCAATACTATAGTTACCTCGTTAAGAAATAAAACTATTTAATGTCTAAAATTAAAATTATTGAAGAAATGGTAGAAAAAAAATTTAAATATGGCTCGTATTTTTTTAAATATTATTTTCCCATTCTCTATCAACTATAAACAAATTCTGTTCTTTAGATCAAAAAATGTATGTTACGTATGTTATGTTACTTCATATTAATTTATGTTGAAAAACATTATTTATTTTCTCTTGCAAAAACATGTTGTTTATTACCAACTTGAATCAATTTTCGAAAGTTAATATCAGTGAATAATTTTCAAAGGTCGTCTGAAAATTTTAAAAATATAAAAATAAAATGCAATAATGAAAATAAATGAGTCATGTTTAATTTTAAACAATTTCTCAAAATTGTTCGGCCAATATGATTTATAAGTAAAGAGCATTCTTGAGTTGCGTGAAACGACATTTTTTAAGAGATTTGAAAAACATTTATTTGCATTGATTTAATTCTGTATTATGAAATTTTTATTCGGAAAATTTAACATTTCTTTAGTTAATGTTTGTAAAGTTAATTCAACGTTAATTAAGAAAACATGTGAACATAAATTGGAGATTTCACGCCATACCCAATATTATTCGATCCCACGACCATTACGTTGGAAGGCAAAACCACACCATAACTACACTCCATGGTTAGGTTACATAGACAATGTAGACCACAATTCACTCCTCACCTCTCTGTCATAAGGCCTTTTCCAAGTCTATAAAAACGCAATAGACCTTCTGACTTCTAGCAAAGAATTTTTCGACTATACCTCGTAATTAAAAGACCTGATCCATACATCTACTTCCTATTCTAAATCCTGCTTGCACATCCCATATCATCTCAGTTTCATTCGTTATTCTTTTTATCAATATCTTTGCATACAGTTTGCCGACTATGCTGAGTAAACTAATACCTCGGTAGTTCTTACAGTCCTGCTGCGAACCTTTTCCCTTGTAAAGTGGCACAATAACGGCCTTGCACCAGTCGTCTGGTACGCTACCACTCCACCAACACCAAGGCATTCTCTTCGTCTTCTAGATTCCATTCAGAAAAGAGCCATTCGTTTGATAAACACCTCAACTCTCACAGATACCCTTCACCCTCTAGAACATAGAAGAAGAGTTGCAGACCAGTCATTGCTCTACAGATATTTCCATGGCAGATGCTCCAGAGAAATAAAAACTCTTGTACCACCATTGGCCACATTCGGCCGAAGAACTCGGCACGCTGATCAGTCTCACCCATTTACTCTCAAGATTGACACTACAAGGACCAATCTTCATCAATAATCCTTCTTTTACAGGGCCGCTACGGAATGGAATAAGCTTCCAAAATCAGTTTTTTCAGAGAACTATGACCTGCAACTTTTTAAAAAGCGTGTCCACAATCATTTCCTTTCTATAATCCCTTCCCCTTCTAATAGTCGCAGTGCGGGCCGTCCGCGGCCCATACGATAGGTCTACCCTTTTTGCGACTATTTTCATAAAAAAAAAAAAAACAAAGGTTAAAAAGGCGGCATAGCAGACTAATTACCACGCTTTGTCCAGCCTTCAGCATTTCAACTATTATCCTGTCGTATCCAGCAGCTTTACCCAATTTCATACTGTCCAACGCTTCCACAATTTCTGTCGTAGTAATTTCACTTTCATTGCAACTTTCGCTCATGTCTCCGAATGGGGCCTGTACTTGTGTATCCTCTTTCTCAAATTCACTTTCGAAGTATTCCTCAAATTAAGGAAACTGAAAAGGTTTTAAGGCTGGCCACATCATTTTGTGTGGAACCGACGGCCTTAATGAAAAAATCATAAAAATCAACTTTCAAACGTTTTCTCTGTGTTGTTGAAATCACTATAAATAGTCAAATAAAATGATAGATCATTGTATAACAATATCAAACTTATCACTGAAAAAATCATCTTTCACAAAGTGCTTGCTACAAACAAACATAAACTTTGAGATTGGTTCTCCTATCTTTAAGATCATCTTCCATTTCTGAGCTGCCTTAGGATTTGAAAGAAATTTATGAAAAGATGTAATCGAATTGCCATATGTAGAGCATTGTGGAACAGAGCTTATTTTTCGCGATTTTCTTTTCATATCATATTTTTTAATCTTTTGCATTTGCTTAAATTGCTTAAAATAATATATAAAGTTCACTTTTCACCCACATAAACAAATGGAGGTTTAGTTTGTTATTCACACCTCGAGAAGTTCATACGATCAATAATAAATGTCGCCCACTCCGTGATTTTTCCCTATGGAGTTCTATAGGAGTCTAAATTATTTGCTGACAGCGAAAACTATTTCTTCCTAAAAGTATCGACTTTAATTTTTAATTTGAATTTGCGACGTTGGCATTGTTGCGTATTCTAGATCTCTAGAATTGAATGTTTAAAGAGACCTGTTAACGGTCCCACCATTTTCTCAGTCACAGATGCGCAGGTCCGATTCCATTTGTCGTTTCCATAGAATTTGCTTAAGATGTTTTTCTCCTACAGGTATGCAACTCACAATACGTAAATGTAATTGGAAAATCACGAAACCGGTTTATATTAAATCTGTCACGTTTCTTAAAGATTTTCAGTATATTAATTTTAATCATTATTTATTATTTTCGTTACCTTAACATTATTTTATAGTGATATAGCGATATGTTTGTGAATGTGTAGTTTCCATAGAAACTGTTTTTGATGTTTTTCTCCTAAAGGTATGCAACTCAAAATACGTAAATGGAATGAGAAAATCACAAAACCGGTTTATATTAATATTGTCACGTTTCTTAAAGATTTTCAGTACATTAATTTTAATCATTATTTATTATTTTCGTTACCTTAACATTATTTTATAGTGATATAGCGATATGTTTGTGAATGTGTAGTTTCCATAGAAACTGTTTTTGATGTTTTTCTCCTAAAGGTATGCAACTCAAAATACGTAAATGGAATGAGAAAATCACAAAACCGGTTTATATTAATATTGTCACGTTTCTTAAAGATTTTCACTGTATTTATGAATTTTAATCATTATTTATTATATCCTTTACATTAACATTATTATTTGATAGTGATAGAGCGATATGTTTGTGATGTGTCGTTTCCATGGACACTACTGAAGATGTTTTTTCCTTAAAGTATGTAATTTACAATGTACAAATAGAAATTTATCCCATCAAAGAACCATACGAAACTGAAATAATTTTATTGGTTAATCACCTACAAAACTAAAACCGTTTTGCTCCTAAAAGTAAGCGTAAGCAAGTGGAATCAGAAAATCATGAAATGGGTGAATTTTTTTTTAATTTATGTCGCTAAGAATCTTTTCCAATCGATATTGTTTAAACATTTCACTGCATTTACTTAGTTGGATAATTATTATCTTTGCTGGTGATGAGACACAAAACTTAATAGAGCGATTTATTTGTGATGTGTAGTTTCAATGGAAAGTGACCAAGCTGTTTTTCCATTAAAAGTATGCAATTAAAAACACGCACGTGGAATCGAAACATTAAGAACCTTAGGAAACCGACACTGTTCAACCATTGTTGGTTAATTATTATCATCGCTGGTGATAAGACATACAAATTATTATTTGATAGCGATTTGATGGTGATATTATGTTTTGCGGTGTGTCGTTTCTGTAGAAACTGCACACAATTCGTTCGAATAATCGTAAAAAGGCTCACCTTTTGATGCAGATCTAGGACATCTTCTTCGAGAGAAGCATCAGAGTACATATCATCGGTCGTATCGCAAGTGCTACTTCGCCCGGACGAATTGAAACTGGAACTACGATACAATTGACTGAAAAAAATGAAACCATCAACTCTTAAGGATACCAAACAATAATTTCAACGTCGGAATAAATTTACACGAAAAATAATCAAGTCGTATTGAAACAATGAAATAATATCGTTTTATTACCTGGCTAGTGCGTTGGATCCCAGCTGTTGTCGTCGACCGTTGCTGAAACGAAAGTAAACAGTTTTAGGCTCTATCATTATAGACGACAGTCACTAACTTTCCACCTTTCCATCAGTTTGTACTTAACTACTAGGAACGTCCAATTAAAATTAGACCCCCTGGAGGAAAAATGGACTGTAATTGATTAAAATATCTTTATAAATAAAAAAGGATGCATGAGTGTGTATGTTTTAGCATAACTCTGGAACACCTGGAGCAATTTTAACCAAACTTTGTGCATGCAACAGCTTACTAGCTGGCAATAAATACTGAAGAGGTGACCCATCCTCCTACAAAATGGGTGGAAAGGAAACGAAATATAAAAACTATCAAAAACGGCCAATACAAGTGACGAATTCAAAGTCTTCCGAGTCGCTGAATGTGATAGTGACATTGCCAATTAAGTCCGACGCCGATGTTCCACCAGGGTCCAAGAACCTTCCAGATACCGCGTGCAATGCCTGCTAGTTTTAATATAGACAACTTTTTATTTAAAGTAAATGGTCACTGGGAATATTATCCTCATGCCTACCCAGGAAAATTTACAAGACTCTAATCAGACCCGTACTCACGTATGGATCAGAAGCGTGGGTACTGTACCAACAGGACCAAACACTACTAAACTGCTTTGAACGCAAGATTTTAAGAAAAATGTTTGGGCCAGTGCAGGAAAATGGATTGTGGCGCAGACGGTGCAACTTCGAACTGTAACGTGCCTTTAAAATTATTAAGGTAACTACATTACGGTGGATTGGACACATCCAAAGAGCCGAAAAAAACAGCATAACCAGAACAATTTATGAAAAGTCCCCATAGGAAAACGGGCTGCAGGACGTCCCCGCAAGCGTTACGTAGACGATATAGAGGCAGACATAAAGACCCTGGGAGTAAAAAGATGGGGGAGATGTGCCAACGATAGAAACGAATGGCGAAATCTACTCGAGCAGGCTAAGGCCCACACCGGGCAGTAGCGCCAAGATGATGATGATGATGATTATTGCGACTCCATTTCTGTGTTGTGGGCTGACTGCTCCTGCGTAAACTATGGCATGGTTATCTATTACTATTTTTCTTATTCCAAGTATACCAATTTGTAGTCTTTTCATCTCTTTCAAGACATTGTGTATTTTTCCAGGTTCGTACAGACTTCTTATGTTCCGTGTACATATTACTTTATGTATTTTTGATGGATTAAATTTGATTCTAGCTGACCGGGAGATTCTTAGCACCCCTGCCCCATTGAAGGGGCGCCCTTACTGAGGGCCGTTGTATAATCATGATTTTTCTTGGAAGTTAGTGTATCTACTAGGTGGTTTTCCATTGCCATCCTAGTATCTATATTTCAGCTTCCCAATTTGGAACAGACGCTGTTTGCAGTCGCCCAATCTGGGTTAGACGCTGCGTGGGAATCTTCTTAGCTTCACCTCCATCACTTCGAGACAGTATCATATGACAAATAAAGTTTTTCGACTGTTTTTATCAACTTACTTCAAGCAATCGTTGACTCACCCTGTACATAAATAACATTTGTATACTTACTGGCGAAAGGAACCACATCGCCTGTTGGCAAGATTATCTGGATGGCTGAAAAGAAAAAAATACACGTATTATTCATTATAAATTCACCGAATTGCAACGTCATTTTTTGGTACATAATCTCTGCATAAAAATATTATTTAGTGCCAAAGAACGAAGTCGTTTACAGCCGGAGTCATTAGTATGACAGAAATATCCTAGTTCAGTGGTTCCTGAAGCTTTAAGGTAATGGAACACTTACCAAATGCCTTTTACTTTATGGAACCCCACATCAAATGATTACAAATGAAAGACACTACAATTTAAATAAAAACGACACTTTTATTAAAAATTTTTAGATTAAAACACTTTCATTCTTCACTTTAACTTTTAATGTGAAGAATGAAAATGTTTCAGTGTTTCATTTATAATAGCATACAATTTCGACCAGATTTTGTATTTGAGTAGGCAGAAAAGTCGGTTTCACAATGATACGTTGTGAAAAACAGGATCAAAGCGATGATAGTCTTTTTAGCTACTTCGGAGTATTCACTCCTAACACCAACTCAAAACTTTTTCAGAGGCAAAGACTCAAATGTGTGTTTTAATGTGGATGAACTCCGAAGATCTATTAATGCTTCGTAATCCAGAATGGTTAGCATCGCAGGTTAACTTCTGATGATAGGTAAACGCCGAAAATAAAAAAATTCGTAGAACCCTAGTGACTTTTCCGCGGAACCCACTTTAGGAATCGCTGTCCTAGTTGATAAAATAGGTTCCTGTTTCCTTTTTACCCTACTCCTGAAGGAGCCTAGAATAATCTAGACGAAACGTTGGGGTTAGGTTAGGTATCATGTGAGTGGGGCGTAGGTCTATTGTGGCTCACCCCTAGAGGTGGGGTACTACATTCGTTATTTGTTTTATTAGCACCGCCTTAACCAGGATACCTTGTCATACCATTGGGCCGAGAACAGCGAATTAATTTCTAATTAAACATTAAAAAATAAGTCTGTTGTAAACATGGATAAAGAAAGTTTTCTTGACGTACCTCGGAGAAGACCGCCTTAAACTTGTACGTAGCCAAGTATTCCTGTTTATCCCATTTATTGTTCTTGCTTCGTTTCCACTGAAAAGAAAAAAATGTTTCATAAGTGTGTAAAGGTATAGTTAAAGCATCAAATATAAACTCTTATAGCTGCGCTAAAAGTGGGTGCAAAAATTAGTCAGCTGGCCCTGTAGAGTGAGATCGCTTATAAAGGAGAACATTACGTCATCCTGCGCTCCGACCGATTTACGCAGTTGTTATCGGTCGTCATGGTAACTAACCATCATTTTGGTTGCAAGGACGTTCTTACTTGAGTAACTGTTTGGGATTTTAATTTATTGTATTGATAAATTGTTACTCTTAAAAACAGATGTGGGGACGAGACAATTTGGTACCCTAGCTATGTTTGGAATTTATTATATTATTAAATTTTACATTTAACACACACTAAAACGTGGTGATGCACCATCCTGCTGAAACCAAATGTCATTTAGTTACCAACTACATTTCTTATTGAAGGAACTATTTGATTTTTTAACAAATCTAAATACTTTGGTCCGTTCAAATTGTCTTTTACAAAGAATGGAACAACAGTGATGCCGATAATATCTGCCCAAAAACATTAACTTTTAAAGGCCTTTGTGTTCCATGTTCCCGTATCGATCTAGGATTACTATCACTCCAAAATATCTACAGTTGTGGCGATTAACTGTACCATTTAACATAAACGTGGCTTCATCGGAAAAGACTAGGATTTTCTACAAAACTTTACATAACGTCCAAGGATTTTTCATCATTAGTTGCGGTCTTTGGTCGGCCAGTTTTAGGGCGATTATTAGTTGAACCAACTTTTTCAAAAAGTTTCACAATCCTCCAAACTGCAGTTTTGGTAATTAGGTTGCGATTTGGATAAGTATCATTAAATAAGTAACATACTTAAATTTTAAAAGTAACTAATTACTATAAACACCTTTCACTAATGACAATGAGAAATAATTCATGACATTTAAAAATAATTAACGGTAGAAAAATCTACCACTTTTTTGACATACTTGAATAATTATTTTATAATATTAGTTTCAAACCACTGTAACTATTAAAGATAGAATTATGCGGTCTTAATGGTTGTATTTTTAATTTAATAGATTATGAAAAACTGAAAATATATTGAGGGTGTACTATTTTAAAAATTATTTTGTTATTTTGGAGTAACGGTGCACCCTGTATACTTCTAATCGACTTATGGAGATGGCCTGAATTATTTGAAAATACAGTTTTTTTGTAAACCTAACAGAAATCGAAATATTAACAAGTTACGTTATTTTATGTCCAACTGTATAAAAAAAATGAAATAGCATTTAGATACACACTATATATTTAAGATTCGAATAAAAGCTGATGGAGAATCTGAATTAGAACATACGCTATGTCAATTTCTTTTTCTCGTGATATTTTAAATTTTAGGTATTAAATTTGAACGTGGTAATTAAAGTCATGAAATATTTATTTTTTGTGGATGATAACAATGAGAAGATGATAGAACTTAAAATCGAATTTTTAATACTTCAAATTTTAGTCGATTCTATAATTTTGCTGCTCTACACTTAAACTCAAGTCCAGCCCTGTGAACTATGCATTGACGCGCAGTTTGACGCCTTTATAATATTTGTCGCCACTTTCTTAATATGCCAACTTCGCTTCTATAAGAGTCTATTTTCGTTGGTTAAAGACACTATTGACATCGTGATATTGTAGAGGTCGCTACTACCCGTGCCCGCCAAAAGAACTACATTTTCAAAAACCTACGACCATGGAGATAAATAACTGTTTTAGTAATTTATAAATTCTTTATTTATTAATTGAAGGCATCTAAGTAAATGGTGTAAGTAGTAACGTAGAAAAATAAAATGGAAATTTTAAATCATCAAAGTTTGTGATTTCTTATTATCTTATACTTATCTAATATTTTGTGTTCGGGTTGAATATAGTTTACAACCTGTTTAAACAAAAGAAATTCCTTTTTATTTAATCGTAAAATGATAACGTTTTGTATTTACAATACGGAAGTGAACGTGCTTTTAGGACAAATGTTTATAATAATAAAGTGTAAATAAATAAGCGTTTTTGTGGGTTTTGTTTAATGCAGTTTTATAAAAATAATCGTGTTGTTTGTTTTGGTAACTTAACCCAACTTTTTTCAAACATTTATTTCTTTACGAATCCAAATTCCAACTTTTATTTATGAATATTACCAAACTTCTATTTATCTACTATACGTTTTGAGCGATACCTATTTATATCATTGCTGTCCAAAAAAACTTAATTATGTTTGTCTACATAATAAAAAAGAGATCTAGAATACGAAACTGTACATTTCGATGACGAAATTCCGATTATTCATAGATTATTAGGTAATCATTATCCAACATATTTAACCGACATCGAATTACGACGACCCGAATTAAAAAACACTGTACGTACCAAACGTTTCCGTTCAAACTGAGTTGTAACACGATTTTAAAAGGTTTCTTTCCACCAGAGACAACCTCTGGTTGTTTCTGCCTTCCACAGTCTATTGACGTAAGACCGATCGTTCGCTTTTGAAACATCACAAGGAAGAGAACGCTGCCATTTTCGGTTAGTTTTTGTTTTAAACTAACAATTAGCAGTTACGATTTACCAACTTGAAAACAACCTCATTATATCCAAGATTTTTTTTTATTATTAGGGACAACCTGTAAAATACTTACGCAACATCATTAACACCATACATACAGTAGGTACTGTTTTATATTGTTAATCCCCATAAACAAAGGGATTACGAATGAAGTGATACAAAAACGACTGCTTGTTTTTTTTAAACTCGACACGTTGGGCACAAACGTCGCGATTCCAAATTATTTATTTTACGCACACATAAATATTTATTGATACCTATAATAATTTAAAATAAACAAATCAACCTGTCAGCGAGCGTATAAACTTCACGCACCCGTGCACAAAAGTACACACATGTGGATACTGATCATCAGCAGTGATGTCAAATGAATAAATTTAAAATACCTAGGCGAACAATAAAGTTACTTACGATAAGTGTATGTGTGTGTGTGTGTTCACAACTCCCTATACTTGTAATAATGAAATTTTCCTAGAATTCCACACTCACGAAATCAGTTATTGTAATTTCATAGGTAAATCGACTATAATAAGTGTTTTTTAAAAACGTAATAAAAAAATTAACGTAGGAAATACTTACATTCGTCTTGTATATAAGCACAGTGAATTTCAGAACGGATACTTAAACACAATAACAAATTACACACCCATAACCCATCCAAGTAAAAGGATTCCCTCGATAGCGCTCAGAAGCGCTGTGAAATCCCAAATAGGATGTTGCCGATTTAGTTCAGCAAATAAGACCACTTTTGGTAACAGAGAAATAAAAATAATATTGTTACCTGGAAAATTGCTTATTAACGAGAGCAGTATGTTTATAGAAACTATTAAATATACCTAATTATTAAAAACATCTCGCTAGTACCAGGGACAAATGCTGAGGTCTGGCATTACCGCTAATCAAAACAAGCGGAATCATCAAACATGCGCATAAGACACGAGGTTTCTGAGAGAGAGAGAGAGAGAGAGAGAGAGAGAGAGAGAGAGAGAGAGAGAGAGAGAGATACAGACAGCATATGTATCGGCACGCTTCTCCACTAGTAGAGTTACCACCTCTCGATATTAATTTTAAACTCCCCATTTTTGTGAATTCTTTTTTTTAATGAAAAATAATTTTATTTTCTTAATCAACAATTCCATTATGGAATAGTTATGTAGCGTACGTAAATCGTAGCATGCGCACAATCATCTACGCATAAATGACAGATCAAGTTGGTACATACATAACCTAATTACACTAATCGTTTGTTAATTTATCAAAAATTTTGTTTTAAAATAAAATGAATATTTAAATTTTGAGTAATTATTTAATTATCATTCATTTATGCCTATAAATTGCACGAATTTGTAATTAGGAACTTAGATAATTATAGGTATCTCCCGACTCACTAGCAAAACAGGAATGAATATTTATTATAAATATATTCGAAGCACGATTATCAACCACTATTATGAAAAAATAAAGTATACTAAAAACACACATACGCGTTATTTCCGTTGCCATTCGAATCGGGATCGACTTCCAAATTGTCAGCGGTCCATTCCAAATTTTCTACGTCCGACAACGACGAGCATTGGCTTTTGTTGTGCTCGGACGTCTGTGATACGTGCTCCGGTGTCAATACGAAACTGCAAGCACCATTCGCTAGAACAGTCGACTCTTGCATTGTGGGTGACATCATACTCTCTGAAATGCAAAATCATTAGCGTTGAAACCGTGTTACTTTTGTGTCAAACGATCACGATCACTTTTATAATGCACGAAGGAACAAACATTTTCAATAAAAAGCTTACAATAATTATTAACTAAATATTACAAGTATGATTTTTTGTAACAAAAAACTACGACGATGAACTAACGTGAGTCATTCATTATTATCGTGATAGATGTAGGAAAAATTATCATAAACATTAGCTAAAATATTTGCATAATCACACCTTTGTTATATTACTCGATATTTATCAAAACAGATTTGTATTTTTCGAAAGAATCGACGTTTGACTCATAAAGCGATTTATCACACCAAAAAAAAAATGACTAAACTTATATAAAAGACGATGTTATTATTAAAAACGAAAAATACAGTCATTCAGTAATCATTCAATAAAAATCGATTTTGAACCACCGATTTTGATAACGTTTACAAGTTTGGTAGGTATCGGATAAAAGGGGTAAGAAGGGGTTGAAATATAGAAACGACTAAAATTGCCGTTATTAATGTAGGATTCATAGTTTTTGGGGACGGGGAGTTTGATAGTGACATTCCCAATTTTGTAAGCACCACTGCGAAACGCCGATATAAGTGCCGTAGTCTTCGAGGATGCTAAAATTTGATAGTGACATATTCCAAAAGCAGGCAAGCCTACGAAAAGGATGAGAGGGGGTTGAAATATAAAAACTACTAAAAACGCCAATTTTAGTGTCAAATTCATAGTTTTCGGGGTCGCTAAATTTGATATTGATATTCCCAAAGCAGGCAAGCCTTCGAAATGGGTGAGAGGAGGTCGAAATATAAAAACTATAAAAAACGACTGATATTAGTGTCGAATTTATAGTTTTTGGGGTCGCTTAGTTTGATAGTGACATTTCCAATTATGTCAGCACCCATACAAAAGAATTGTGAACTGAATAAAATATAAAAACTATTAAAAAATGGACGACAATAGTGTCAAATTCATAGTTTTTGGGATCGCTGAATTTGATAGTGACATTTCCAATTTTGTTAGCACCCGTACGAAAGGAGTGGGAAAGGCATTAAAAACACCGATATAAGTGTCGAATTCATAGTCTTTGAGAATGCTTAATTAGATAGTGACATTCCAAAAGCAGGCGAAAGGGATGAGAGGGGGTTGAAATACAAAAACTACTAAAAACGCCGATATTAGTGTCGAATTCATAGTTTTCGGGGTCGCTGAGTTTGATAGTGATATTCCCAATTATGTTAGTAAAAGATGAGAAGGGGATGAAATATAAAAGTTATTAAAAAATTGCCGACATTAGTGTCGAATTAATAGTTTTTGGAGTCGCTGGGTTAAATAGTAATATTCCCAAAGCAGTGTAACGGGATTTTTTCTTGGGATTGTGATAGAAAATCATTAGAGCTGGCCCTCGCATGTTAGCGAATTTATTCTGGTTCCGAGGCAATCACTGGTTTTGTCAAGCGAGTCGCAGTCCAGCGATCAAAAAGTCGATAATCGTTATATGATACGTTTAATGTAGTAAGATTTGTGATATAATTGCTATCGACTTTTTTTTGGTTAGCTCTCCACGACTTTTTTTTTGTTCAGTCACGGCCTTGTTTTCTTTGGTTGTCCACTGCTTTTTCCATTTCCATTGATGTTATTGCGTTTGACTTTTTGGACATGATGAATGAATAAAAGTTGTGGAAGATGTCTAATTTTTTCCGTAGGCCCTGCAGCATTGTCTGCTTTTTGTACCTTTTCAGCTCTTTAGTTTAGTCCAATGTCTTCAATTCTCCTGTTAAGGAGTAGAAGCTCATGTACTGCTATTGCCTAATGAGGATCACTCCCTTGGTCTTGTATATACCCCCCATGTTGTGTCTCCACCGGGCGGTGGCTTCGCATTCGAAGATTATATGAGTGGCTGTTTCCTCCTTCTCATTACATAATCTGCATATTTTTTTTTTAATGAAAATAGTCGCAAAAAGGGTAGACCTATCGTGCGGGCCGCAGACGGCCCGCACTGCGACTATTAGTAGGGGAAGGGATTATAGAAAGGAAATGATCGTGGACCCGCTTTTTGAAAAGCTGCAGGTCATAGGAAAACTGATTTTGGAAGCTTGTTCCATTCCGTAGCAGCCCTGTAAAAGAAGGATTCTTGATGGAGATTGGTCCTTGTAGTGTCAATCTTGAGAGTAAACGGGTGAGACTGATCAGAGTGCCGAATTCTTCGGCCGAATGTGGCCAATGGTGGTACAAGAGTTTTTATTTCTCTGGAACATCTGCCATGGAAATATCTGTAGAGCAATGACTGGTCTGCAACTCTTCTTCTATGTTCTAGAGGGTGAAGGGTATCTGTGAGAGTTGAGCTGTTTATCAACCGAATGGCCCTTTTCTGAATGGAATCTAGAGAGAATGCCTTAGTGCTGAACCCCAAATGTGCGGGCAATACTCAAGTAGAGGTCGGATTTGAGCCTTGTATGTCGTCAACAGTTGATCAGGAGTAAAAAACTTTCTGGCTTTCCACAGAAAACCTAGCCTCTGGCTTGCCGACTTTGCGATGTTAGCAACATGGTCATGCCAAGACATATTATTGGACACCGTGACTCCCAAAATCGAGATGGAGGGACTTGATTCAAGCGTATTTCCGGACATTGTGATGGAATGATTTGGGTGTATGTATATGCAGGCTCTGTGTCCGACACGCCTATTTTGTGCAGATGTATCCTCAAAAACCAGTGTCCGGTACAAAACCCTACAACTGTTCTGAGTTTTTCCCTATTTAGCGAGAGCAGCTTCCCTGCCTGCTTAGGTGAGGGTTCTTTTAGCATTAACTTGCTGTGCCTAGCTCCCTCTGGCTGTGTCCATTTCAGGTGATGCTGAAAGTGGACCCAGCCATTGATCGCTGCTTTAACGCTGGCCTTGGCTATCCCTATTATTGGATCTGGCCCAATAAATGGTGTTCCAGAGCCCCGCCTAGCTAGTTTGTCCGCTTCTTTGTTACCAGAAATGTTGGAAGAATTAAGTAGTGTTATGTTTTACTAAGATAATGAAATATCTTAAAAGTGGTTGGATTTAGGTATAGGGTATACCGATACCAAACGAATTGGCTTAAAAAAATACACCGGAAAATGTAATAAAATACAGGGTGTTCTATTTAAAGTAAGCAACTTATAAATGATTTTAATTGCGCATGTTGGCGGCTTAGTTTAAAACAGCCTGTATGAAATATCAATGAGTTGGACATATTATGGATTTAACGGGCAAGCGCTTGTTGTTTATTGGTTACAATTTCACGTCACTATCTTCGTTATTAATGGAGATATCGTTATTCAATGTGGACTAGAATTTTTTGAAAATTTTGAAAAAAACCGAAATATCTCGAAAATACATTTTTGGTATAGGACATTGCACGCAAATTTTATCTAAAATTTCATGTAGAATTCGAAAATAAAATAAAAAATATTAGGTTCTATTTAAAATAACAAAGTTGGTGCCTACTTCCGGTATAACCGGAAGTGCCACATTCAGAAAAACATTATATTTGAACTCAGCGTCATCCAAAACCTACAGCTTCGTAATTTCAGATTTTTAACATAACTGTATACGCCATTACTTTTAATGAAAACTTTTCGCGCCACACCCTGTATGTTTGTGTTAATTAAAAACGTTTAAAAAATCATTTCTCCCATGTAGGAAAAGGGAAAGTATAAACCCCCGATTTCTACAGTGGCCACTTGACTTTTCTATTCTATTGCTGGTTGCCTAGTCCTGACTTGGGGAAACGAGGGTGATTTTTGTGATTCCAGAAATTTTGGCGGTTATTTCAACTAAATGAAATCTTGCATAAAGACGGATTAATAAATATGTACATAAATAAGTTCAATTCACACATCGTTGATTATTAAACCTTGAAAATAAAACATAATCTGTAAAAACTAACTTGTATATTAAATTATTAAAAAACAATTAACTGGATATAAAATGTAATAGGTACTACTAAAAGGGTCAAGGTAGACGATAAAGAGAAAGCTGATGGTTTGTAAAACGGAAGCCCCGATAGGTAATTAACTCATAGACGGTTTCAACTTTTGATAGTGTATATGGGTCGTATTGGAGTTTATTTTCAAATCGTGCTTAAATATTATCAACGAAGATAGACTCATATACATCAAAAGCCAAATAAAGTTGCGTTCACGTCACCAAGGTCGTAATTCTATTGCATGTGTGGCTACATTTCTATAGAAATATATATATACTTAAGTTACTTATACTTAAGTTTGCTAAACAATCGTTTCTAAAGATAACCCGATCAATAAAAAAACTTTTGTGACAAAATAATGTATATGCAATACAGCTTTTTTAGGTTTAGACGTCCCTCAATGTAAAATTTTGTGTTTAAATTTTCATAAAGAAGCCACCAATTAATGACGGTAAAATAGTCACTGCCAGAAATACTGTCATGTTGCCACGTCGTTTGTGACTGTTCTACTCGTAGCGTCATCGATTTTCGAGGTTTATAATAAAAACTGTGTTTTTAAAAACAACAGAGCATTTTTTTCTTTGATTGTCAAATGCAAGTGGTAATATGCGAATAAAATATCATTACTTTACTTTACGAAAATTTGTAATATTTTAGCGTGCAGTTGCTGCTTTAAAAATAAGAACAGTAAGCAGCATTTGTCAAACAGAGAAAAAAGGTAAACAGTTCGAGTCACCAAAGGAAAAGCGTTGCGCTCATAAACTAGTAACAAATACAGAAACTTTAAATACAAGCTCTATTCGTGATACATACATACATACATATAGTCACGCCTTTTTCCCGTTGTGGTAGGCAGAGACCACTTCCTACTTCCACTTCCACCGCTACGGTGGTTCTTACACACATCTTTTGCTTCCTCTACTTTCATTAGTGGTCTCATACATGCTCGTCGGTTGTTGGTTCTTCTATGTTCTAGAGGGTGAAGGGTATCTGTGAGAGTTGAGCTGTTTATCAAGCGAATAGCTCTTTTCTGAATGGAATCTAGAAGACGAAGAGAATGCCTTGGTGCTGAACCCCAAATGTGCGAGCAATACTCTAGTTTGTCGCACTTATTTAACAACACCCTGTATATAACTGTATACCTACTTTTAAGCCGTATCTTTTTAAATACCTTTAAAGAAGTCTTGCTCGCTCTCTCTGTAGACAAAAATTGATGGTGCATTAGCGATGAAATCCATTTCAGTTGCCATTTTTTCATTCATGGCGTAAAAATATGCATAAGGTCTAAACTTGTTAGAAACATTATAATACAATTCCCATAGATCTCCCTTTAACTCTCCAACGTACACAAAAAACTTGCTTTCAGAAAAATTCACATCTTTGAGAGAGGTTATTATTTGCACAGAAGGTCCTGATAATCGATCGACAAATTGAATAATATCATTTTTGTATCTCTCCCCATTAAAGGTATATTCAGAATCTGGTGTTATGCTAAAATTATATAAAACATTTGGCTAATATTGGTTTTAGGCTGAAATTACATTTATAAGCCTTTCGATGAAAAAATACGATTTTTCACAATTTAAGGATGTGTATAACATTTGTGCATTTTTAGATGGCTGTCTGAATTTGAAATATTTTATAGAGTAAATGATTTTGCATCGATTATTACATACATACATAAAGTCACGCCTATTTCACATAGAGGTAGGCAGAGACTACTTCCTTCCACTTGATACGGTTCTTACACACATCTTTTGCTTTCTCTACTTTCATCGGTGCTCTCATACATGCTCGTCGGTTGTTGGTACTCTTGACAGCTGGCCTTTCTTCAAAACAATGTTGATCTGATCGAGATCGATGTTCGCCGAGCAGTCGACCTCTACCGACTTCCGTCCATTCACACTCGCCTTATAAATTTGTATGGTCAATCTTCCTTCATCCATCCTTTCTACGTGTCCAAACCATCTAAGCATTCCTCTATCTATCTTTGTAACCACATCTTCTTTTACGCCACAGCGTTTTCTTATCTCACTATTCTTTACTTTATACAACCCAGTCACTCCGGCTATACTTCTCACTATACTTTGACACTTTCTGGCTGTTCATAAAGCTATGCAGTGCCTTATTTATTCGTTATTCTGCAAACATCCTTCGCTCAATGTCACTGTCACAGTTTCCATCTCTCGTAAACTTTGACCCAGGTATACAAACTCATTTACTTGTTCCATTCCTTAATCAAAACTTTACAGTTTGTCATGCTTTCTTCTCTTTCAAAAACCATTACTTTCGTTTTGCTTACATTTATTTTCATCACTTTGATTTTCAGGGCATCATGCGTAACATTAACCATCGCCAGCAACTCCTCTTCAGATGACGCTAATATGACTTGATAATCGGCGTGAAGAAGGCATTTGACGATCAAATAATTCATTCTCAATCCATACGCACTCTCCTTTAAATCTTTTAAACAATCGTCTATGTATAAGTTAAACCGTGATACCATTTACAATGTGTACCAGAGAAGTAAGTATAATTGTTACAACAAATGTACATTTAACAAAATTTATTTCTGTATGCTTTTAGAACAGCACGTAACGATTCAATCATTGTGGTCCCAACTGAAAGATAAATAATTATTTAATGGTAGTACCACTTCTTTAAGAATGCTCGAAGAACTTGGCTCTAAGCGGAAGAAGGATAATCCACGGCGAGGACTTATGGAATTAACCTCACCACTTTTATTGTGGAATTCCTTACATCTTGAAATCTATTCATAAATGTAATTAACAAAAAACACAAATGAAAAAAAATTATCAATAATTTTGTAGTTAATATATTGTGAAATTTTCTACATTTACGTTTTTTGTTTACTTCAGTTATTTTCTGTTAATTTCCATAATTCATGAACAATCTGACAACGCTGCAAATGTTCACAATGATGACATGAACGCAACTTTATTTGGCTTTTGCTATTGAACGATATTAAAGTTAAAAATTTCTCTAGCTGGATTCAAGCTTTTGCACCCAACAGTGTAGTGGCGCTGGTGTAACTGAACGCCGATTGGTCGATGGCCTAGCGCGTAATTCGAACCTCGGACAGTACCATACTAAAATTTAATTCAATGAAAATTGGTATCAGAACATTTTAAATTATGCTAAACCCCAATTATTTGCAGTATTTAATCAACAAAAGAACAATATTTACAAACGCGGCTTTTGCGTAAAAACGGCTCAAAATTGTTTTTTATTAATAACGAATGATATTTTATGCAATATTAAGAAGGGAGAAGTCTTTGGACCCCTAAAAAAATATATGAAAATATCTCAAAAACGTAAAAAGATACGGAAAAAATCTCAAATGAAAAATGTAGATATTAAATTTGCCTATAAAATTAGTCTATATCACTTTTGGCATATTTGCAATACATACCAAGATATTTGCAATAAACCAGGTAACCAGGTAACCGTAAAGGGTTCTTATGCAAGTAATTTATTGTTCTTGAGACTTTTGAATATTAGGAAAATTTCCCAGGAATTCCCACGCTTTAGATTGTTTAAATATGCAAACATATGCAAAATAAATATGCATTTATGGTGAAAATACCAAATATGTATTATATGCACTTAAAAAAAACCTAAAAAACATCATGTGAGTACGTGAAACATGTATATATAAAATATGGGAGAGATATACCCAAAAAATGAAAATATGCCTTTTGCATGGAATCCAGTCTTTAGACACGAGTTATTAAATATGGAAATAAATTCTATATACCGATATACCAAAAATATAAGATGACAATAATTAAATTTTAGGCGCTTCTAAAATTTTGCCACCCTACGCCCGGACAAAGCCCAACCCTGTGAACATGCGTTGACGCGGCATCTAACGCCATCTGATGTCCCGATTTATTTATCCGTACGTTTCCTACGTTTTGTGTATTTCTTTCTATAGAAGTCAATTTTCGTTGATATTATCAAGTCTGATTGCTATACGAGGGTCGTCTTATAATTAGTATAAATATAAATATTCATTACGACACACGTCGAGTCATTATTTATTATAAAAATAAATTAAAAAAAATTAATAATTAATTGTATAAGAATCCAAATGACGACGTTTGTTGTAACAATTATTGTTTAAATCAGGAGAAGGTAAATAATCCCCGCAAGTAAATGACTTACAATTATTCAAAAACTTCTCATGCATAACTAATACATCTACATCTACACATAAACTAAAAATGATTACACCGATCACTAAAGAAATAAAGTATGCACAAAAATTTATTTTAAAAAAATTGGCCATTATTGGTTTTATTAAAAGAAATTATTTAAATAGGGAAACTAATTTAGCTTTTAAAATCACTGCAAAATAAATCAAAAAATAGAACCAATAATACGTAAGTGAGATTTACGTAGTATATGTAACTACGTAATTTTAAATATTTAAGTAAATACACTAAATAAAAAAACAAATACAGACAAAAGCATCATACTCCGCGAAAATATACAATCCTACCAAGAACACGAGATAATTATTGAAATGAAATGAAAGTGAATTGGAAAGCTATTAAATATTACTGATATTTATACCCATAGCAATTCTTACTAAGATCATTAAATGAGAAATGAAATAAAATCACTTTTAATTATTTTATAGACACATTTACAAGCTAATTTGTAATCAATTAATAAAAACCTTGTGAAAGCATTTTGGAATCATCAACCATAACACAATATTTTCTCTGTAATGTAACAATTAAATTTAGGCAACTGTCCGCTCTCCTCCCATGGAAACAAAATTGTAACAAAATTCACTTTCAAATTGTTAAACCAAACTCGAAAATATTTGCGGAATGAATTAGTCAAATATTTTTATGTGTACACAACAAACTTGTTACCTTGTAAACAGGTAGAAAAATTACGAATCACCTAGTAGAAGGACTTCTCTCTCTTCTTGGATACACTTTACACACTTTATAAATAGGATAGCAACTAGAAAGATTATTGAATGCCCAGTCACATACTTCGTTAAATTGTAATATTTACTATATTTATTAAAATATCTTATTGTAGGACGAGTTTAGGAATCATAACAAAATCGCACCTGACGTTTCTACGAACGCAGGAGAAACTACTTTATTAAAAGCGACGAGAGCACAGTTGCCAGCTTTACTTTCTATGCGATGAAGTTTCTAATGAAATTATTGGCATTCTCGGAAAGTATATAATTTAGTGTGAAATCGACTAAATGAAGGGTTATCATTTTATTTATCAATAATTTGCTTCAGCACGACATAGAAAATAGCAAATTCAATTTGTTCTACCACTCGTATTTATAATCTTAATTAATATATAGCAATGTTAATAATTTGCTACTGTTTTTAGAATGTTTATATCGTTTAAAAATTATGTCTGCTGCTTAATGTGTAACGAGATACAAATGATGGTTGCGTTCATTTACACAAAATGTACTGCTACTCCCATATCGAGCCTTGGCCTCCTAAATCCTTCTTCCCCATCCATCCCGATCCACCGCCGCATGTCTCCAATTTCCTATGCCCAGTATACCGGCCTCTTTCCTTCAGGTTTTCCTGTGAGCACCTTTTTTGGGATCCTGTCGTCCGGCATTCTTTGGGCATGTCTTGCCCTACCAGTCGCATCAGTTTTATATGCATTGAAACTCTGGGTTCCTCATACAACTGGTATATTTCATGATTCAAGCGTGCCATCAAGAAATCCCCTTCGTTTACTGGACCAAGAATCCTTCTTAAGATTTTTCGTTGAAATCGGTCTAAAAGCTCCGCGTTTTTGGCTGAGAGTGTCCGTATGTTAAAACTGTGTACATCTCTCGATTTAAAGATGGATAGTATTGGGTGGCATGCTCTATTTGCTTCGTTGGTCCCTTTTCTAGTTTCTTTGGTTTCGTCGTTGTCATGTGATATGTTTGAGCTGAGTTAGGTAAGGACTTTCACTACTTCAAAATTGTAATTATCAAATGTGATGTTTTGGCCTTATCGATTGCGTTGTTGTCTGCTTTGCAATAGTAGCTTGGTTTTTTGTTCATTAATCACGAGACCTATTTCCTTTGCTGAATTTTATATTTCTGTGATAGGTTCTTTTACGGAGAATATTGACCCTACCATTATATTCAGATCATCTGCATAGCCAATAATTTGATTTGATCTATTTATTATCGTTGAGGTTACGCTTACGTTGGCCTTCCATATGACGCTTTCCAATGCCAAATTAAAGAGAGTCCATCTCCCTGCTTCAGTCCCTGGGATACTTTAATGATGGTTGTGAAGATTTTGTAGGCTGTGCTCGATAGCGAGATGCCTTATCAAACAAATCACGTCTTAGTAATAATCTTACATAAAAATTATTTGTATATGCATGTAGCATTATATGCATATGTTTTTTTCTTTATTTTAGTGCATGGTTAGTTTATAAGCAGTAAAAATAATTGGCATTCCAAGAACCATTAAAATGAACGTCCTTGGTAGCAGCAAAAATAATTTCAGTCGGTTTTCTCTCTATTTTATTTTTTCTTCACCTTTACCATAATTTTTATTCCCTATGATCGTTGCTTTAAAATAAAAACGGCAACCGCGCTACGAGATATAAAATATCAAATAACAGTACACCTCCTAACAACGGAGATAACACGACGACAAAAGAGACGAAACGAAAAAGTGTTTGCTTAGTGTATTTACCTTCACATCCTGCGCGCAGGTTGGAATTTTAGCATTTCACCTGTAATTAGATTGGATGTGGCTACTTTTTCGATACACCGTCGAAGGAGCTGTAAAATGTTCCTTTCTGTTAAAAAAAACACTGATTAATGAATGACGATTTAACTTGCAAAATACTGTGTCTAAAAAGTA
Source organism: Agelastica alni (assembly GCA_950111635.1). Lineage (NCBI taxonomy): Eukaryota > Metazoa > Arthropoda > Insecta > Coleoptera > Chrysomelidae > Agelastica > Agelastica alni. The sequence goes on along the minus strand of OX467711.1, from coordinate 1,229,701 downwards.
AAATGTTTAGTCATTACGTTAATGAAAGCTGCTTATTTTGGATTGTCCGAGTGTTTACGATTAATCAATTATACCAGAAATATAGAAAAAAATCTGTAAATATTTTGGAGTTTACAAATATGTATTTAAACGATTTTTTTTTTAATTTTAAACTTTCACGTTTTAGTAAAAATTACTATAAGTCGTTAAATCGTACTTATTTCTAACAAAAACGATATTTAATAATGAGAAATACTTTCATCATCACAGTCATAACATCTTGTCAGATGTGTTGTGAACTCATTTTATTATCAGTTGTTGCTGGTATTGACCGAGGTATTACTGATATATAGTTTGTCGATTGCTTTCCTAACGGTGTTTCGCGATCTTATCCGATTAGAAGTCAGTTCGGAAGCCCCGCTGACGTTTAGATCAAGACACATCTTTGTTAGATCCGCCCAGCGTGTGGGAGATCGACTCCGTCGTCGGCCAGTAGAGGGATGGCCATGTACAACTAGTTTATCCATGTTGTCATTCCTTTGAATGTGTCCAAAAAATGTCAGGGCACGTTTCAGTACCATGGAGGACGGGCGCCTTGGATTACCTTCTTTTTCTTAAAGTGCCATGCAGATTCCCGCGTAGGCGTCCATCGTTTCTCTCATTATATGATTCTATTAATTGCAGCATTTTGCTGTGCCTGGAAGTCCCGTATTCCTGTCCATTGTCTTATGTTTCGTAGCCAGGATAATTTTCTTCTACCTACTCCTCTTTTTCCTCCTTCTGTTTTACCCTGGAGAATAAGACGTTGGAAATGATAACGTTCTCCACGTAGTACGTGTCCAAGATAGCCAGTTTTTGAAGTTTCGGTAAAGTTCACGGTCTACTAAACTAGCTCTTCTCAGTATGTCCTCGTTCGTCACATGGTTAACCCACGATACTCTCAGCATTCGTCGCAGGGTCCACATCTCGAAGGCCCCAAGTTTGTTAATAATTGCTGTTTTTAACGTCCATGCCTGAACTCCGTACAAGAGAACGGACCAGACGTAGCACTTTACCATCCTATATCTGAGACTGAGATTTAAGTTTTTATCTGTCAAAAAAATTTTAAGTCTAAAGAACGTTGTTCGAGCTTGCTCAATTCTGCATATTATTTCCTGATCTGGGTCCCATTTTTAGTTAATCATGCATCCCAAGTATTTAAATTGAGTGACTTGTTCAATGCTCTCTCCATTTATGGATATTGTGGTATTTGAAGTATCGTTTCTACTAATGGCCATACATTTGGTTTTACGGATGTTAATTTTCGGACCCAATCTTTGACTTTCTTCATTGACCTTATCTAGTAGAGTTTGTAGATCATTTGGACTATCCGCCAATATCACGGTATCATCCGCATATCGAATATTGTTTATGGAAATTCCGTTTACTTTAATGCCTATGGAACTGTCGGAGATTGACTCAGTGAATGCTCTTTCCACATACAAGTTAAACAACATCGGAGACAAGATGCACCCTTGGCGGACGCCCTTTTTTATTTCAAAATCCTCGGTTGTTCCTGCATTCTGAATTCGGATTTCCGCTCTTTGGTTCCAGTACAAATTACCTACAAGTCTGATATCATTTCCATCCTGTCCCAATTTCCTAAAATATGATGATGAGGAGGAGGATGAGGAGGATGGCTAGTCGTGCCTGTTGAATGCGTCGGCGGATTTCTTTTTCGCTGCTGCCTGTGTTTCCGATTAACGATCCGAGGTATACAAAATTCTGCACCACTGGACAGCTTTCAACTAGGGGTTTTTAAGGATGGTTGTTTTGTTCTCTGTCTATAATCATCAATTTGGTCTTGTTGTAATTAACATTAAGACCGTAAGCCTCGCTAGTCTGTTCTAAGGTATTCAGGAGAGCTAATAGTTCAGCTTCTGTGGTTGCTAGGAGAGCTGTGTCGTCGGCGAATCTCAAGTTGGACATCCTAGTTCCACCAATGGTTATACCTCCCTCCCAGAAATACTTTAGAACCTCTTAATTTTTCGCCTAATTTAATTTTTACCTTTTAAGACAGGAATTACAATTAAAAAATGCTTTTCTTTCATGTAGCAATAAAACTAAGTGATATTTATACAGTGTTTCTTATAAGAGTCGGTTATATTTTTATATTCTCGCACGTTGAGTCATTAGTCACTGCTACTTAAAATATTGAAATTCCGAGAGTGGTGAGTAATAGCTGGAACGAAGGAAGAGGTATTTTAAAAACTCTGTTTCTCACGGCATAAAATACAAAAGGGATGTACCTACTTATTTAAAGTGACCTTTTCAAATCCCTTTTCTTTTAAATGGCAGTTAAACAATTCTAGTACAAGAATATCAGTGTACAAAAAATTCGTTGATAACTACCTACTAGTCGCTGAATAGTATGGTAGATGAGCATAGAGTGCTTTTTTTAAAAGTAGTGTATTGCAATTCATTTTATGTATAATTTTACCTAAATAAATTAAGAAAAATATAAACGACGATTTTGTTGGAATGTGTAGGAAAAATAATTAAGCGCGATTTGCATAAAAGGTTTTATAATATGTAAATTGTAAACTCGCACATTGTAAGCATTATTGAAAAATAAAAAACGTAATTTTATTTAAAACTTTTTACTTGAATTCATTCGTTTCTTTTTCTTGAGAAACAATAGGAAGAAATCACGTAACGCGAGATGGCGCTGTCAATGACAAAATATCGGTACGAGGTGTGAACAACAAATATTCTGTCATTTAAACCAAAGTTTTTATTGAAGGGAATTTTAGTTATCTCGGAGATTTGAGTTGATTTTTTATGTTAAACTATTGGATTAAAGCTGGATTTAAGGTTTTGTTTTCGACGTTTCAGTTTTATTGTCGCTGGTTTTTTGTTAAATGCTAGTAAAGACCAGGTGTGTCTAGGTAGGTTAGGTTAGGTATCATGTGAGTGGGGCGTAGTCACCCCACCACCGTGACCCTTAGTAGGTCTATTGTAACTCACCACTAGAGGTTACAGCTCACCGCACAATCCAGCCCTTCTTACGAAGTTCATGGTTGTATAGGGTGAGATTTTTTTGAAATCGGTAGGTTCTAGGTTGGTGTAACCAAACATGTTGAATATTATTCTTCCCAGGCCGGGGCATTAACATAGTATATGTTCAGCAGTTTCGTCTTCCACGCAGCCAAACCGACAGTCCGTTTGTTGGTTCAGACCTATCTTTCTGAGGTGGCATCTCAGACGACAGTGTCCTGTAAGCAGTCCCGTTAAAATACGCAGGTCATTTCTGCTCCATTCTAGGATCTGCTTAGTTGTGTTTCTCGAGGGTTTAGGTAGAAACCCCTTCGAGTGAGTTAACCCTGGTATATCGGACCAGTACGTGAGTATTTTCCTCTCCGCCCAGTCCGAAATAATTGTTTTGGCGGCACTTGTGGTGACTCCAAAAACCGGTTCTGGTCCAGTGAACGCAGATTCGGCCCCCTGTTTAGCAAGGGTGGCGGCTTTTTCGTTTCCCTCCACCCGCTGTTGCCCAAGTACCCACAGTAGGGTCACCCTGTTGTTCGCACCGAGGTATTCTAGGGATTCGATGCAATTCCATACAAGTTTGGAGGTATTTCACTTCCGCCGCAAATGGAATGCTTTCTTCGTATAGGACAGGCAGCCGAAGCTAATCCAGCTTTTTCCTTTTTGCAAAAGGAATAATTACAGTTTTCCGGGGGTTGACAGACATCTGTTCCCTCTCGCACAATCTGTATACTGTGTTGAGGGCTTCTTGAAGGACATTTGAGATCGTCGCTTCAAATTTCCCTCTAAATATTATAACCAGATCATCCGAATAGCATTGAAAGCTCGCTCGCTCATTTTTATTGTCGCTGGTTCCTTGATAAATGCCAGTAAAGACCAGGTGTGTCTAGGTATCAATTTTGGTTTGCTTTCGAAGTTTTTCAGTTCTGTTGTCCCTGGAATTCTTGTTGCAATGCCTATCAAAGTCGAAATGTCAATTTCGGACATATTGTATTATGTGGGTGAACGTGTTCGACCCATTAAGGAAGGTGAAGAGGATTTTAAGGTTGGCCACATCATTTTACGTGGAACTACCGGTCTCAATAAAAAAATAATCAAAAGTTTATGAGATCCATTTCTGAGCTACGTTATGATTTAAAGGAAATTTATGTAAAGTTGTAATCGAATTGCCACATGTAGAGCATTGGGGAACAGAGCATATTTTTCGTAATTTTATCTCCATATCTCCCATTTTAATCCTTTGCATTTTCGTGTTTTGTGATTTATTAACACAAAATATCGTTTAAATATAACACTTTCAATGCTTAAATTGCTCAAAATAATATATAAAGTTCACTTTTTACCCATACAAACAAATGGATGTTGGTCTGTTGGTCACACCTCGAGAAGTTCATACGATCAATAATAGATGTCGCCCACTCCGTGATTTTTCGCTATTATCTGTAATCAGCTTTGCTTAACCAAGATAGGTAGGTACTTACAATCACAATTGTTGGATCAAAACTCCTACTAACAGGGTACATTCTGTTGCAGACTCATTGCAGAGTATTAGCAGCGAGAAAAGACTTTTAGTCTATCATCGTTGGTATTAGAGTATGGAAAAATGTCTTCTTCAAAACAATAATTCACAATTATTAATATAACAACAAAAAAATCAACGAATGTACTTTATATTCTTCTTCTTCCTTCTTTAATGTAAGGAATTTGCTTGTTCTTCTTCGTATCCTCTGCCGTTTAATTATTAGAAAGGTTGTCGCTATATCTCTTGCGGGGTCTTCCAACGCTTCTGCGCCATAAGGGCGACTTTTCTCTAGTTATTTTGACCATTCTGTCGTCATTCATCCGATCTATCTAAGTGTTCGTTCCACTCTCTCTTTCTTCCCAGTATCCATTCATTTACGTTGTCTTTGTGATGTAATGTCCTCACTTCTCTCTCAGTCAAAAAGCGTTTTTCCAGCGATCCTGCGCACTATTTTCATTTCGGTGGTTTCTAATATTCTCTTTGTGTTCGATGTATCTGTTCGATGGTATTTGGAGGTTCTGAGAAGAATGAAGAAGGACATAGAGATCCTACACGAAGTGAAAAGAAGAAAACTGCAATATCTCGGCCACGTCATGAGAGGCCCAAAATATGAGATTCTGCACCTCATAATACAAGGAAAAATTGTGGGAAGAAGAAGAATATCCTGGCTTAGAAATCTGCGAAAATGGTTCAATGTCACGTCATCCGACTTGTTTAAGGCCGCAGCCTCCAAAGTCAGAATAGCAATGATGATTGCCAACCCCCGTAATGGAGACGGTACATGAAGAAGAAGAAGTATCTGGTCTAGTTTCCGCTGTGTGTATGTTAATATAGGTCGGATGACCGCCTTGTAAATTCGGGATTTGGTCTCGATTCCGATATATTTGTTTCGGAGGATTGTATCGTTCAGGTAAGCTGAAGTTCGCGCTGCTTTTGCCGCTTGGTTTCTTACCTCCGCCTCGACGTCACCGTATCCTGATATTTCCATGCCTAGGTATTTAAATTTCATCTCCTGTCGTATAATTTTATCATCCACAACCAGTTTGCATCTGATAGGTGTTCTTGAGGTGGTCATGCGTTTCGTCTTTGCTGCAGATATCTTCATTTTTAGACTTTTTGCCGTTGTGCTAAATTTGAACAGTAATCTCTGTAGGTCATCTACTTTATATTCGTCGTTACTAATTAATAAGTACAGAGTATACCCAAGTATATTTTTATTAATAAAAGAAAATTTATAATTGAAACATATGTTTATTGCAAAAAAAAAGGAAATAGTTGAAATGTTCAAAAGATCATAAAATTTCATGTTTGGAGCCTTTTTAAAAACTATATTATATGGTACCTACATATATCACGATGTCGATTAGATTAGAGGATGATTTAAAGATCTATCCATTTTTGAATTAATTCCCCAATTTGTACTCTGGCTGCTTTCAATTGTGGCGTATCATCGTCAGAAGGATTATACATATTAGCGCAATGTGCTGCTCCTGTAACATTCATGAAATTGATAATTACGACTATAATTTCAACACGAGCAAGCTAGAAAACACAAAATTTGACCATTTCCAATACAAAAAAAAAACGAGCGAGCCTTACAGTAGTCGCATGTGATGCATAACATTTGACATCTCACCTTAGTAATAAACAATTTTAAAATTAGCAGGTATTATTTGAAATGATTTTTCATAACGAACAATAATTTGTTTTAATGAAAATTGTCTTCTTCTTCTTCTTAAGTTAGGACTACGTCCTGTGTTTGCCTCAAAGGTTGCCCAAAAACAATTGGGACGATGAAGACCAGCTATCATACCATCTTTTTGGTGGGCGTCCGGTTGGGCGTCGTGTGTTGGGCCGCCTCTCTCTCACAATTTTTGCCAGCCGGTCGTTTGGCATTCTGCTAACATGGTCTCTCCATTCTCTTGTTCGGTTTCTTGCCCATCTTACTATGTCTTGGACTTCACATATTTCCCTTATCTCTTCGCTTCTTTTATGGTCAAGTAAGGTATAGCCAGTTATCGATCTAAGAATTCGCATTTCCGTTGATCTAAGAAGTCGCTTTGCAGTCGTGTTCTCCGCTCTGGTCTCTATCGCGTATGTCATAATCGGTCTTACACATGTCTTATATATTCTGACCTTACTTCTGGTACTCATGTGTTTATTTCTCCAGATTATGTCTCTCAAGAATCCTGAGATTAGAGATGCCTTTGTTGTTTGAGCTTTTACTTCCTCCTTAATATTTCTAGTGCTAGTTATATTAGCTCCTAAATATTTAAAGGACATCACTTGTTCTATCTACACTCTGCTCATAGATTGCGAGTTAACATCTTCTCGGTTCTTTGGATATTGTTAGCGATTTGGTTTTCTTGACGGATATTTGCATATTGAATTCTTCAGCTGTTTTTTGGAACTTGTGTGAGAGTCTCTGTAGGTTGTCCTCGTCTTCCGATACGATTACAGCATCATCAGCGTAGCATATGATTTTTATTTCTTTATCTCCCAGTCGATATCCTCTCCCAGTTACTTTGACTTCATTTATAATTTCATCCATGATGATGTTAAATAGGATTGGGCTTAGGCTATCTCCTTGCCCGATTCCGGTTGTCGTAGGTATTTTATTGCTTAGCTTATTTGCAGTTCTTACATATGTGTAGTTGTTCTTGTTCAATTCTTCGATGGTCTTTATTACATTCGGATGAATTCTTCTCTTTTGTAGTAGGGTCAAGACGTCTGTTAACCGTACCCTATCGAATGCCTGGGTTAGGTCAATGAAACACGTGAAGGCTACTTTATTGAACTCAATGAAAATTGTATTTTATATAATTGACACTAGGAGTGACAAAAATCAACCTCAAAATGGCCAAATGATGGCAAACTCTAACCGCGAGCTTATTCGTCAAATCAAATGTTACGGTTACTGTTACACATTTTATGAAATGACCCCCGCAAATTGCAAGAAAGCGAGAGCAAAGATGTTACACGTCAAAAATTGTTGAATATAAACTGCATATCCGATATCCGACTACCCCTGACATTGGGGTAAGATGTCAGCTGGCGTTCATTGTTATTGAAGGAATCAAAATATCTGACAAGCTGATTTAAATTTGACAGAGGTTTGTTTGGAATTACTTTTTGACGAGAATAACTTTTCTCGTCTATTACTTTAAAATTTGACGCGGCCTTTCTTTGATTTTTTAACTCTGTACCTCGTCTGTAGTGAAAAATTACGTAACCAAGGTTTTTATTAAAGGAAATTTAAGTTATGTCAGAGATTTGGGTTGTTTTTTTGTGGTAAACTATTGGATTGAAGTTGGATTTAAGGTTTGTTTTCGACGTTTCAGTTTTATTGTCGCTGGATTCTTGTTAAATGCCAGTAAAGACCAGGTGTGTCCAGATATCAATTTTCGTTTGTTTTCAAAGTTTTTCAATTCTGTTGTTACTGGAATTCTTGTTGCAATGCCTATCAAAGTCGAAATATCAATTTCGGACAAATTGTATTATTCGGGTGAACGTGTTCAACCAATTAAGGAAGGTGAAGTGGTTTTTAAAGCTGGCCACATCATTTTATGTGGAATTGACGGTCTCAATGAAAAAATCATCAAAATTTTATGCATGAGATCCATTTCTGAGCTGCTTTAAGATTTGAAGGAAATTTATGTAAAGATATTGTCACGTGCCTATTTTTTCCCTTCTACCGTTCATTATAATTGTCTCAGATGGTTTCGTATTCGTTAGTTACTCGTAAGTAGGGTTGCATACCGTACTGTGTTGTAACTCAAATATATCATTCGTTGTAGATAATGTTGCATACCTTGTAGGGGTAGGATTATTGTTTGGTTTGCAATTTCTGTGTGGATGGGGGCTGGATATCCACACGGACGAGGCGATTGTGGAGCACGGACTTGAGAAGATTGTGGGTTGACGTTTATTCCGTGTCATTTCTTGATTTCCGGCCTAGGAGCGGGAGTCGTGTGTTGAGAGTCTTGGAAGTCAGGTGTCGGTGAAAGTTGTTGGGACGGTGTGTTATTAGCACGTGTGCAGAACCTCTATGGGATTTCTTTCATATCTGGCTGTATTTGGGCCATCTTAATTGGATTTTGAAGAAAAACCACTTAATTTTTAACTTGACCATTCTATCTTACCTACGTTGTTGATATTTTGGATTTCTGGTGTCAAGTTAAATATCCGCAAGCGGGATCTATTTGAGGGAAGCCATTGTTAATTAGCCGGTGCCGCCCCATAATCAAACCGGCCCCAGGAGTAGGCCACAGGAGTACATGTGAATTCGTATACCCAAAGGTTATCAGTGATTTATTTTTAAATATATAACGCCGTGTCTCATTTCGACACCACGAGTAAGTTTTGTTTTAGTTTATAAATATAGTACTTTGTGAATTCGTATACCCAAAGGTTATAAGTGATTTATTTTTAAATATATAACGCAGTGACTCATTCTGACACCACGATTACGTTCTGTTTTAGTTTATTAATATAGTACATTGTTGGAAACTATTTATTGCATTAGATAATATGCCAAAACTAAACTTGGATTAAAATAACCTTCTCGATAATTCTTTATGTCCAAGTAAAAATATATTTTCTTCCCACTTATTTGTAAATATCCTACAATCTTGATATTTTAAAGGACAACCGTTGTAAAAATATTTTTAAATAAACTCGATTGTTTTGGCAGCGAAAATCTTTATGTAAATTGTTAAAACGAGTGAATTATCAGCCTTTATGTAAATGTTTGAATTAGTGTTATTAATGAGTTAATTTATATATGTTTTACTTTTTTCTGTAACTTGGTAAAGTCTGTTACTCTTACTTCTGTTCTGGTTATTTTATAAAGTTGTATATTTTAAATTTTTGGTTTGTTTTAGCAAGAAAATTTTACCATAGCTGTTAATTTTGACTATATTTGTTATGATGTTGCTATTGAGTTGTGTACCTTAATTATTTATTGTGTGAGTAAAGTATCCAACATATTTTTGCTATAATTTTATTTATTTGGTTCACCATAATCTTAGTTGTTTATCTTGTGGCTCTGCTATAAGATCTAGTGGTTTCCGGCTTGTACCGTCTAAGTCGGTGGCGCGGCTCACTTTTATATTTTTATATTTTTTTCTTCTACCCTCTACGTCTGAGCTCGGGCATAATTTGCCAGTAGAGAAACCGCTAGCAGAGTATTCTCAAAAAAAAATTTATATATCAAAATAACTGTGCTTAATGCACAAACAGACAGAGCCGGCTAAACGGAGAGAAAAATACTCTTATGCAGCTTTCTCTTTCTATACCCCAATCGCTTCTTATGCCCACTCCCATGGTCTATTCTTATTTGTCTTTGGTACAGGGTGACACTATGCACAAAAGATCTGATAGGTCGTGGTGCTTGAGAGGTTACATAGCCTTCACGACCCCCCTACAATCTACAGGGTCACACGCGTCAATTTACTTTAATGTAGTAAATAATAACTGCCTTGTAGAGTTCCAACTTACCATCGATTAGAATAGCAGGTGCTTCGTTGCTACGAGTTTTGGTGATTCCCAAAGTGTGCCAGGGATCTAAGGAACCGTGAACAAATACAACATTGCTGACCTCGATATCCAAACCACCATACAAGGTATTTGTTCTTGTTATTGCGCTTTCCAAAAACGTTCTATTGTACGAACTTCCGAAGATATCTATGCATTGTTGGATCGAAAAATTTATATCAAACTTGTTTCCGAATATTTGAGGTTTGTAGGACGACGTTTGATAAAAGCCAAATTCCGTACAGGTTTGATAGGTCCACTGACGACCTAAAAAAAAAGAAAAACAACGACTAGATTTTACTTTCAACTAAACTGGACTAAAAGTAATGAGACTGATTAAATAAAATAAAATATTTTATTCATCTAAATTTATTGTGTTTCCTTCAAAGTATCCCCTACCACTAGAATACACTTATTTCAACGTTTTTTCTAGTCTTCAAGACAGTTGGTTTCTATTGACCACAACGTGGTAAATTTAATCGAGGAAATAGGAAAAAGTCATATCTGGCGAATACGGTGCTTGCAGAACGTCATTCACTTGGTTTTTGATGAAATTCTATCGAATAATGATGGCAGTATGCGATGGTGCATTATCGTGGTGCAAAAACTATTGTTTCACCATAATTCTAGCCGTTTTTGTGAAATGACTTACGTAAACGATGCAAAAAGTATAACTAATATTCTTTGTTAGCTGTTTGGCCAGTTGGAAGAAACTCGTTTGTGGACAACGCCACGGTTGTTGAAGAAAACAATTAACATGACCATGATTTTTGACTTGCTTGATATGTTTTTTTTGTATTTGGTTCTCCTGCAGTATAATGTCCACTAGATTGTACAGCTGTCATAAGCATAGATCCCAAGCCCTAATCGCCGACGTTGTTTTTCAAACAAATTCAAATCTGTTGGAACAAGAGTTGGAGACACACGAGACAAGCCCGAATTGTCCTTTAAAATTGTTTGCATTGATCCTTTTGATACACCAACAATATATACAAGGTGTCTTTCAAATACCTAGGCGTTAATATCACAAATAATAGAAACCTTAAAGAAGTCCGAACACAAACAATAGCGGCAACTAGGGTTTTAGGATATCTCCGGGACATAATATGGAGAAACAAACATATGAGTATTGAAGGCAAAACGCGAATTTACAAGACGTGTGTAAGACCTATTATAACCTACGCCACAGAAACACGAGCAGAAACAGCCGCTACTACACAATTGCTAAGAACAACCGAAATGAAGACGCTAAGATCAATTACGGGCAAAACGCTTAGAGACAGAGTAAGAAGCAGCGATATCAGAGCCCAATGTGACATTCCAGACATTGTAAGATGGTCCAGAATAAGAAGACGAGCATGGAGAGACCACGTCGACAGAATGGCTGATAATCGACTACCCAAAATTGCAAGAGGAGAAACCAACCAACCGTAGACCTCCAGGAAGACCCCCCCAAACTATGGTTCAAAAGCTGGACATTGGAGTCACAACTTAGGCTACAGCTTTAAAAAAAACAAGACATGTCTTAAAATAAGAAGAAGATTCACCGCCGTAACACTTTTGTAACATTTTCAATGTATCAGAACAAGAAATTTAATTTTTTTGATAACAATTTATGCAAATTCTTTGTTTCACAGATTTTTCCATTTTAAAAGTCGCTCTTTTAACACAAAAAACGCTGTAATTTCTAACCTAAGAGCAAGCAAGGGCAAGCGACATCGCAACCCGTAAGCATAGAAAAAGGATTAAGACAGTGCAGTGTGCTATAACCAATACTATTTAATATGTACTCTAAACACTTATTTAACCTAGCAATGGGCGACGTTATGCAAACATTACAGTTATCATTGGGGACAATACTGAAAGCCTGCAACGACTGATCAACAAACTTGTAGAAGATCAGCTAGATATGAAAATTAATGCAAGAAAAACAAAAGTAATGGCCATAACAAGACTGCCAAACCCGCATGTGAATATAAACATATACGGTACACCAATAGAGAAAGTTGAAAAATTTAAATACATAACAACAAACGTAGACCTCGACGTTGAAATAAGATCACATATAGAGCGAGCCAGATACACATTTCTAAAGATAAAAAACCTATGTAATCCAACATTAAACTTACAAATACGATACCGTTTCGTAAAGGTGTACTTACACTCAGTTCTCTCTATTCCTAATGAAATTAAAAGCGTTGATGACTCTAGAAGCTTGCTGAGAATGCTGCGAAAACATTTATGCAATATGGAACCCTATTGTATTGATGATTTTTCCTCCTTAATTGATATTCAAGCATCTTACTATTTAATCATCCATGTGTATTGTATTGTACTTTATTTTATTTTATATCTTGTGTCCTTTGTATTTTATATCTTGTGTTTTCTTTATTTATAATTTTTGTAATTTAGTAACGTATTTCTCAGACCACAACTCTGCTGAAATAAATAAATTATCTATCTTGTATGGAGCGGAAACATGGACACTAAAGGTGGATACACTGAACAGACTCGAGGCTTTTGAAATGTGGATCTTCCGCAGGTTATTAAAAATACCATGGACTCAACATGTAGCTAATAACGAAGTACTTAGACGGATGGGAAGGGAAAGGGAACTACTTACTACAATAAAGCAAAGAAAGACCGCTTATTTAGGTCACATTTACCTTAATAACAATTATAATATCCTGAAATTGATAATCGAAGGTAAAATTGAGGAAAAACATAGACCTGGCCACAGAAAAACATTCGTGGATAAAAAATATACGCGATTGGACTGGTATGAACTCATCAGGTATGATTCATGCAGCCAAGAATCGCAATAAGTATGCCGAAATTGTTGCCGACCTTCATTGGATGGAGATGGCACCTGAAGAACAAGAATAGTTGCTCTTTAAACGCAAAAAACGCTGTAATTTCTAACCTAAGAAGTCATGAAATTTATGTCAGCTTTTCACAATAGTCATACCAACCTACCAAATAAATATACAACTCGGTATTCATAGCAAAAGTATTAAAAAAAATAGTTTTATTACTTTTTGCTCAGAGTAGTAAAACTTTAATGTTGCAATGAGGAAAATCACTTGATCAATTGATGTCAACATGAATGAGTAATTAGTAATAAACTTAATTTAAGTACCTCCTTCGGCAGATTCAGAATCCCAACTAACATTTTTAAGATCCGATATCATCTTGTCATACTTGTAATCTAAACATGTCTCGTTGTTTGCTTTGAGAATCAAACTGTTGACTGCAGCTAGTCTCGTTACTTCTGGTCCGATCGTTTGATTCGTTAAAATGTCGCAAAGCGTATCGGTGGAAATGTTTCTCTTTTTCGTGGATTCCCTATTATCTTTGTTGTACTGAATAACTTCGGCGACGTTTTCTGCTAAGATGCTAAAAAAATTAGATACGTCTAGAGGATTGTGGATGTTTATATCGATGTTATCGCATAATTTGAAGAGTTTGTTGAGGTTTCTTTGGCCGACCATGTGTTGCAATAGAACCTCGATTTGGCCTGTGCCTTGCTTCACGATGTTTGCACAGTTCTCGTTGCTGTCACGTAAAGCATCTGCCACCACCATATAGAATTCTGGAAAAAAGTCACCTAACTAAAAACAAATTTATAAATATATAACATTGGTTGGTCTGCTACAAAGAAAATGTTGTTTTTACCAGAGAAATCTAATTGTGCCAGTAAAGGACCACTTGCTGACACTGCACCATGTACCAAATGAGGATATTTTTGTCGTGCCCAAGCAGCCAAACTACCCGGATAAGAACCTCCAAAAACAATCCATTTTACATATGGGGATAAGCGATATTTAACATTCATAGCTTCTATGAAAAACGCCAAATCACTTAAAGCCTGTTGACTAGTTAAGTAGACCAGATTTGAAGTGGTCATATCTCTAAAAAAATGTTATGTCATTATAAAATGTTAACTTTTGTTTTATATCAAATTGATCTTACTCTGTGGGATGACTTTTTCCATAATATCTATGTTCTAATTGGAACAATATTGGCTTAAATTTTTTGGCATATAACACCCATGTTCCATTTGTCATCCAATTTGCAGATGCCTCACCTTCTCCACCAATCATTAAAAAAGCAGTATCACCATTACCATTAGAATAATCTTCATTCACAAAATATCTCTAAATTAAATTTAACATATTGGATAAAACTATACTGGTACTCATTTTAAATTGTTTAGTGTCATGAGAATTTTATTTATTTATGTTTATTATGTAATTATAATTCTTTTACCTGTTGCCAAGTGCGTTCATCATTAGGATTAAAGTGGTCCAAATTTTGTGTTAACCATCTCTCATATTTACTAGGTTCCGATTTTTCCAATTTCTTTCCTAATCTTCCTTTTTGAAAATATCTATAAGCAAACGCTGGCGAATCCAAAATACAAAATAAGAATATGCTCACCAAGATACATATTAACCTTCTATTTAACATTGTACTTATTCCTTTAATCAAATGAAAAGTTTCATAAACCTGAAAAATACAGAATTGGTTTATTTTCTAAAACAGTTAATTTAACTAATAAAATATAATATATACAAAACCGATCTTTATTTATATATTTTTCTTATCCGTCTTAATTTACATAAAAACAAATACACTTATCACTACTTACCAAGTTATCAGTGCTTCTTTGTTAATAACAATCTTTCTTCATTGATAAAACTGTGAACTTTTTATCTTAACATTAAGATTAAACGTAATTTTTGTATTTTAATCTTTCTTAATTTAAATAGAAACAAAAAAAAATCACTACTTACAAAGTTATCAGTGCTTCTTTGTTAATAAAATCAATCTATGTTTGTTGATAAATCTGCGAAATTTTTATCTTAACATTATTAAACGTAATTTTCTATATTTACAAAATTTTGAATTATTAGACAAATGGAAAAGAAGAAGTTTTAGAATATCTGTGTCCATAGATCCAAGGAAATTTTTTATGTATTCGTCTCAAAACTAAACCTATTGTATGAGTTGCCTCTGCAACAATGTACAGTAATACAAAAAGATACAGAAAATTATCTACAGGGTGTTTAAAAAAAAGGTGATCTCGTCTCTAGGATAGGTAGAAAACTAAAAAATAATTGGGGTTTGCTAGGTAAACATTTTCGTAAGGCCATTTAAGATAAAGGGCGTTGAAGAAAAAATATTTATACATATTTATTACGATTTTTCCGAAACATTGTAATGAAATTTTATAGGAATATGTTTCAGGAGCTAATACATCCCATGAATTTGTTTTTATATCTGACTCTCATAGAGGGCGCTAGTTACACGGTTCGTACCAAGTAGTATTGAACATAAATTTTTTACGGTTAGATTTATTAACTTATATATCATTCAATTTTACACCAAAAAGATACTCTTGGAAAAACTCGATACTGTGTACCGTTTTCGGAATATTTTGATTTGAAAATTATGTACACAGTATCGGGTTTTACTAAGAGTACCTTTTTGGTGTAAAATTAAATGATGTTTAAGTTCAGTTAAAATTTTGATTAATAAATCTAACCTTAAAAAAGTTATGTTTAATACTACTTGGTACGAACCGTGTAACTAGCGTCATCTATGAGAGTCAGATATAAAAACAAATTCATGGGATGTATTAGCTCCTGAAACATATTCATATAAAATTTCATTGCAATGTTTCCAGTAGTTTCGGCAAAATCGTAATAAATATGTATACATTTTTTTTCTTCAACGCCCTTTATCTTAAATACGGATGGCCTTACGAAAATTTTTACCTAGCAAACCCCAATTACTTTTTAGTTTTCTACCTATCCTAGAGACGGGGTCACCTTTTTTTAAACACCCTGTATAGTAATTTTGTTGATTTCCAGGAGTATTATAGGTAAATAATTTTTCATTACTAATAAAATAGCTTTCATAAGCAATATGTGCTAATTATTTTTTAAATTAATTGATATGTAGATATGTAACAATTTTTTTAACAAATGATCACATATTAGCTGTCAATTGATGTTTATGTCAAAAACAGAAGACTCAAAAATATTATTTCTTCTGCAGTTCTAGTTCTAACGCCGTTAAAAGTGAGGCTAGTTTCATCTTGCAGAACGATGAGCACGTTTCAAAAAGCCAAATACAAGCAATTTACCAAGCGGGGTGTAAAATCTTCATTAGAAACTAACTTAAAAGGTTTTTTATGTAGTTGTAATAATAAGGAAAAGGAATGCATAAGGGAAGCTTATAATTTACTTAATAAATACGCCGACCTTTGCACAATTACACCTGAAAAAACTTTGGAATCATCAATTGAAGATGAATTAAAGAAAGAAATTTCTGCGCTAAAAACGGAGAAAAGATTTCAACAAGTTGCTTCGGGTGCTAAAAATTTTCTTTTCATTAAAACTACACTTGAAAATCCTGTCGAATTAGCACACAAAATTGTAACCGATATTAAGTGTAGTGGAACCCAACAAACGCGATTTTTAATACGACTTATTCCTATAGAATATACTTGTAAAGCATACGTGAAAGACATAGTGGTAGCCTTTACACCTATTGCACAGAAATACTTTAAGGAAAGTTCTACTACGTTTTCAATAGCATATAATCATAGAAATAACGATAATATAAACAGAGATGAATTAGTACATGCAATTGCTGAGGTAGTATCTCAAACTAATCCTGAAAATAAAGTAGATTTAAAGTCGGCAAATGTCTCGATAGTCATTGAGATCATAAGAGGAATTGCATTAATAGGTGTGGTGCCTGACTTTATTAAATTTAAAAAATATAATTTGTTGTCAATCGTTGAAAATGCAGAAAAACAGGATGAAGGAAATGATATTGTAGAGAAAAATGATATTGTAGAGAAAAACGAATCTGTTGAAAAAGAAAATTAAATTTTTGATACAAAAATGTCTTTTTATTAAACAAATATAAATAAATAAAAAAATTAAATGACAGTACTTATCCATGTTAAAATCTTATTAAGTTTTTGTGAAATCCTCGGTAAGTAGAGTTTTTCCATCGCCATTTGACTTTTATTGTTATAAATGATACGATATTATTGATGATGATAACAAGTATTGTACTTTTGTTTTATCTTATCTTTTTTATTTTTGTTCACTTCAATTAATTGATTTGCATATTATCAGCATATTACAGTTTTGGGGTAATATAGGGACTTGTCCCTCTACCCTTGTTTATATGTAATAATAATCAGTGGTTACATCACCTTTTCAATCAAACATTTTTTGCTAGTAAAATGTTTTCAAAAAATCATTTTACTATTTATTCATATATTTTTTTATACCCCAAACACACTTTTAAGGTTTAATGATCAATATCTCAAAAATTACTATAAATAATTTAATGTATAGAATCCCTTATTGTATAAAAAAGGTAGTTTTTATTTCGTTTTGCAGTGTGTTACCCATATTTAGTTTATTAGACTTTGAATTTAGATAAGATTTTTAAAGAAAGAGGAACGTCAATGGGTTCCACCATATTTCCAAAGTCAGCAGATGTGAAGTGCCGATTCATACTGAAATGGATACCAGTAGCGTATCGCAAAAATTATTCTCTTATTCTAAACGCTTTATTCTTGTATCATAACTTTCCATTAAAAAATCTCCATTATCGGGTTTTTTGTTACCAAACCTAATTTAAAAAGTACTATTCTTAAACTTAACTGCCCACTATCAAAACCTACTTGTGCATCGCATACTTCTTGTAAAACTGCTTTTAAACTCGGCCGTTGCTTCTGAATTATATGAAAATTATTAACGATTTCTTTAATTCTTTATTGTCTCTGTCCTTTTAAAATGAAACTTCTGGAGCAACGCTTTCCATTGATTGTTTTCGGAGATGAAATAGGTTGCTTACCTGTCTCAACTTTTTCAGCCTCATCGTGGACACCATAAAACACTTTTTACGATATTCCTTTCGCAGTACACTGCGAGGAAAATTATCAATTGCAACAATTGAAAATTAACAGCAACAAAAAACACCCCCACACCTCTACTTAAACTTAACCACACCTATAACCTCCTTTTACATGATTACATATTCCCGCTTAAAAACATTCGCGCGTACTTCTTTATGTACTGTCAAGCAGGGTTATTCGGCAACACCGTCTTGTATGTTTGACTTTCATCCTACTCAGACTGATTTAACCGGAAGTGGTCCCTAACACAATAATTCAAGTCTAGTCAGTGAGAGCTGTCATTAGAGCCACAGTTGGCAATACCAGATACCAGAGACCCTCTCTGCAGATACTAAAAATCGTTTTCTTTGTTGTCATTTGAATGCATTTATTTTCAAAGAATTAATCTATAAAATATCCTGAAAAATATGATATATTTTTTAAAATACAACGCTGTAATCCTTGGTCCCTTAAAGACGAAACAATTAATTATTAATAGGCAAAATAGTCATCAAATTCAAATTATTGAGCAGAATTGAAGGATTTCTGAGCGCAACTGCATCGTTTTTTTGAACCTGCAGCCAAGTACTTGCTATTAATCACTTTATTTTCAAGAATTTTAATGAAAAAGTTGGTTACGGACACGCCAAATTGTGGTTCTTGCATGTACAGGATAAGATAAGGATAAGAATAATTCTTTCTGAGTCAAAACTTTTAAAATTGTTAAACACATTCAGATATAATGGCCATTTAAAACGAAATGTTGAGGGTAAGATTCAGTTTGTTTCTTGCATTTAAAATTTCATTTTAATTGGTAATTCTTCCTTACTTTTTTTATTTTAATTGTACTTTACCATTTTAGTTAGTTACTCATTGAAATAAATATTATGCATAGTTTTTCAAAAGTGTCTAATGTGTTATTTAAACCAGCTTATACGAGATTTTCCTTTACCTACTTTTGAGCAGTTTTATTTTTAAAAGAAAAAACAAGAAACCCTCTTTTCCACAGTAACACGTTTTTCACGAGGGTGTGAATACAAAATTGATTGTAAAACATAAAACCAAAAAAAAAAAGAATTATATCTTTTACAAGAATAATTATGAACATTGAGGTATGGAGAAAGGATCTAACATTAAACTTTGATAAAAAACAGAATATGTTTAATACATACAAAATTTGCACACTAATTTTAATAAACATGTATTTGATGCTTGATCTTAAAATGCAAAACTGTTGGTGAAATATGAGACAGTCACTTTTGTGAAAACATCAGAGGCATCACATAAAACCAGTCAATAATAAAATTATTTATATAAAATTCATGCTATGCATTACCAGTTTTGACATTAGTCTTCTTTCCAGATCTATTGGATATTTTATTATGACTAAACAATTATCCACCATGTAGAGTAGATATGAATACTATTTTATCATTTGGCTCTATTTTGTAGTCAATGGTATCCTAAAAATGTATAAATTTATTATCAAGGCAACAAAATATACTTTCAGTACTACCATTAGCTCCCAATCAGCGTCATTTATTAAAACTAAAATACCGGGTCGCCTAAAATAGAAAAAAACATCAATTCCTTTACTGGCAATAAATTTGTCTAATATGTTACTTCATTAAAACATATTTAATTTAAATTTAAAATAACTACCACTTTTATTGCTTACACTGATTTATCTTGAAGAAACAACTCGGGTCTCTCTTGAAGCATGTTGTCTTTCATCCATAGTAATAAATCTCCCAATAACCCTAAAAGATCGAGAAAATAAGCTAATAATTTTAATTTTGGAAGTAACATTTATAAAAAATATGCAGCTCATTACTATAAACCAAAAATATAATCCTAAAAACAAGCAATTATAACTCACAACTATTTTCTTTTTGTGGAAGGTCTACAACGTGAATCTTTTTGTTACCAAAAAGGAGTTCGGCCCCACCGCTGTAAAAAAAATATATGTGAATCGTTAAGATGTAACAGAAACAAATTAAATGTTATTACCCAAATTCTATTGATAGTTTCATTTTAAAGTTTAAGTTGTTATAATCAGTTATAACCTACTACATGTATTTTAAGTGTGGCTTTTGACATACTTGATACTTGAACCTATTTTGTTGACTCAGGTATGAAAAAAGAAGAGTTATTTCTCTGCCAAGAAAAGAACATTTTTGTTTGATTAGGTTTAAAGAGAGAGTAATGCACATTACATTAGTTAAAAAAAGATAGATATACTTCAAGAAGTATTTATTTTCTGTTTTGATTGAGATAGGTTAGGTTTGTAATGTGCCAAAGAATACACCAGCCTTTGGTGTATACTGTGAATTCATTATTTTAAGGTACGGTGGTGTTGATGTTGTCTCATAAAATTGGTCGGCTGAATTCAGTTGTATAAAAAAGGAATTTATTGTTTTCAAAATTAATATGGAAGAAGATTACGATGATAGGCCCTGGGATAGTGGAGACAGACATGATGATGTAAGTACACTTACACAAAATATTGTTTAAAGAGTTTTACGGTATTATAAAAAAAACACGCTTTATTGTTATTCCACATGGTTGCCGAAAAATAATAAAAGCGGCAAGGCCGAAAACTGTTTTTGGACTCTCAGACTTCTGAATAAACATTACCAGTCCTATGTATTATAACAATACAAGGTTGTCTAAGCCCTTTCTAGAGATTTGTGATCAATAATGTGTCATCCCCAAACTGGAGAATATTTAATAAATCATTTATTTTATTTTTAAAGTCTGATGCTGGAGATGAGCCTGAAAATCCTGAACATGTATTGGCAGAATGTGCAGAGAAATTTGCTACTTCAGATTATATAATGGAACCAGGAATTTTTTCACAATTAAAGAGGTACTTTCAATCAGGAGGTAATCCATTAGACGTAATTGAGGAATTGTCTCAAAATTATACAGCAGTAGCTCAAATGGCAAATCTAATTGCGGAATGGCTGATAATAGGAGGTAAAGTATTGGGAGAAATGTGTACAGTAATTCAATCTAATCATTGTTTGTTTTAGGTGTAAAAGTAACAGATGTGCAAGCTATGGTTGAAAATCATTTAAAAGAAATGATTTTAAAGACATTTGATCCAAAAAAAGCAGATACTATTTTCACTGAAGAGGGAGAAACCCCAGCTTGGCTAACTCAGTTAATTGAACATCCAACATGGAGGTCCTTAATCTATAGGCTAGCTGAAGAATATCCGGATTGTTTGATGTTAAATTTTACCATTAAGGTGTGATGTGAAAAAATAACATAATTATATCTAAGCAATTAAGATAAAAAATGTTTGGAAAGTAACATTGTAAATATTTTTGTAGCTTATATCTGACGCAGGATTCCAAGGAGAGATAACTAGTATATCAACAGCTGCCCAACAGCTTGAGGTATTTTCAAGGGTATTGAAAACCTCAATAATTAGTTTCCTTTCAAATCCGGAAGAATGGCAAAATACTAGTAAAGAGTGTGCAGTAAGTATTTATCAATAATAATTAATAATTATGTAGGTATTTAATACATTTTGGCATAAAAATTAATTTTTTGTTAGAAAATGGTATGTCATGGTCAACATACTTATGTGTACAGTCAAGTTATTATTCATATCTTAGCCAGAGAATCAAAAGGAGGTAGTAGTATGAAAAGGTTATCACAGGAAATTACAAAATGTGCTCAAAAAAAGTAAGTTTGTACATTGAAATGTTTTTCTTTTACTTATTTTTGATTATTTGCAGTGGAAACGATGTTACCCCTATAACAATGGCATTGAATGGAGCTTCTGCTTATCCAACAGCATGCCAAGCTCTCACTGCTATGCTTTCAAAAAATACCTTGAACCCAGCAGATATAACAGTTCTTTATAGAAACTACACAGGCACAGATCCACCTCCTATAGATCTAATAAGGACACCACAATTTTTAGGTATGTATCTTACAAAATATTTTTTTGTCAAGTGTTGCATAAATTGTAATTGTTTATGTATACTTGTAAAGTTGTTCACGTTAGTATCGACTTGAATGAAATTGCTATACTGCTACACTGCCTTGTTCTGCTCTGTTCACTTAAGTTGTAAGTGATAACATTGTATAATAGCGAGAAACTCCGATTGGTGAAAAGTTGTTTGTAGGTGTATGAACCCACTGACCCCCTACAGGTTGAGAATAATCGTAGAAATAATGTCGTTGAAAGGGACAAGTACTAACAAGTGCATGTGTTAATTTATGATGATCTTGACCTGATGTCTTACATGCTTGCCGTTAAAACGTCAATAAAGTATAGCTTAATAATGGGTTTCTTAGGCGCCTTAAATATTCGTTTCTCAGTGGTCAAAAGTAATAGACCAAGAGCCAGTGAGCCACTGGCTCTTCCTCTGTAATAAATTCATTAGGGTCGACTTACGAGATTTCTAATATTTGACAATTGTGAAACTAATAAACTTAGATCAGAACTCTTAAAAAAAAACAACAAAAAAAATAAGAAAAAATTAACTCGGTTGAAACAAAGTTCCTTTTATAGTATATTTTCTCTCACGCTGGTTCTTGCATTTTTCGGCATTGTTGCCTTTTTTGATGTTTTTTTAGTCAATTTGTCAACTTATTGGCTATGATAGTATATTATGTAACAAGTGTTATAAACCCTTTAGAAAAGAGTGTTTAACGAACTCATATCAAAACCACAAAGCTGTATTTTTTATTGAATAACTATCAACTCATAATAAATGGTAATGAACAATTCTATTTGGACAGATAAACATTCATGGTTATATTAGAAACATTTTGGCAATTACTAAATGAAGTCGGCTTCTTTTCCTTGAACTAAGTTTCTTTTTTATTTTCCCTACTGGCTCCATACATAGTATTAATATTGACATCAGTATCATTTTTTTCTGGAAGTTTGTTTCTATTATATCGTCGTCAAAATTGCCCACAAAGATGAGGGTTTCATTTTTGTAGACAGTTCTTGAAAATATGCAAGTAACACATTCTCTGAGAATGACACTGTTTATTTTTTTGCCCATTTCATAAAAAGATTGTGTGTACGTTTGTATTGACTCCGAGATTTTTGTGACATCAAATCACTTGAAGCTGTGGCTGTTGCTTGTAATACTTCAGGAGGTGTACTGCTTGGAACATCTTCTATTTCACTTTCATCTGATGTAATCATTTTTAACTAAGAATTTTAATACAAATAGGTATATAGTTAGAATAATCTCCTACAAATTCTGAAAATTACATTCTCAACAATTGACAGACCTGCCAGACAGACTCACGACAGTGTTTCTAGCAGTTCTCATGGCTTATTAAACCGCTGAAATCAAAAGGTAACCTTAATGTATTTAAGAACTGAGTTGCCATAGTAATGTGTTTAAAATCGCAAAGTCACACCTTGTGAGAACCTGTGGCTAATCGATCATTTAACGTGGTACATATCCGTAAGCTAAATGCAATATTAGTTATGCGAGTAGAAAAAAAATAAGAGTCGCAATATAAAATTTTAGGTTAAAAATAAATAGTCACATGTTTGTCAAAATTACAATTGCAAAAATAACGCGCATGCCTGTTCTGTTCTGTTGGAGAAGCGTAGCATATAAATACTTAGCAAGAGTTATCCATAGCATGTATGCTATTGGCTGTGCCCAGTTATAGGTGCACGATTATTGCTTCAAGGCAGCCAATAAGTTCGCACCGCCTGCGCAGGTACAATTGGTACACGGCATACGCGTCTGATGTTTCGTGTTTTGTGACGGAAAAATCTTACACTTTCTTTCGCGTCGCCCCCACCCACCTGTACCATGCGATAAGGAACTTCGTTATAATAATTACAAAATCTAAACATACATAACATACAACAATAAATATTTTAACAAGTGTCTATAGCTACACATTTTATTTTCCAGAATTACTTATAGATTCTTTATTTAAACCTGGAGTGAAGTTGAATCCCGATTATAAACCAAAATATATTCACTTGTTGGCTTACGCTTCAAGTGTATCGGAAGTTCAACAGAAAAAAGGCCAGAAAAGAATATCGAATAAAGATGAGTTGCAACCGACAATTCGTGCAATCGATACTGTACACAATATTTGCAACGGTAACAAAGGAAGTTCAGAATTGATCGCAGAACTTTCCACTATTTACCAATCCCTGAAGTAAGTTTCTTTGAGATTGTATTAATGAATAGTTAAATAAAAATGTAAGAAACATATTAATGAAGGCTTCTTTTAGATTTCCTGTGGTATCACTAGGAATCATCAGATGGGTGGAGTGCACAGTAACGGAATCTAGTTATTTCAAATTATGTACAGAACACACTCCCATCCATCTTGCTTTATTAGATGAAGTTGTGACCTTACATCCTCTGCTTCACAATCAAGTGCTAAATCTTTTAATCACACTATTTGAATCAAAACAAGACGAACTGGAAATTTTAGTTCAGGTAAATAGAATTTCATTTCTTTTTAAGTAAAAAAAAATTCAATTATTTTTTTTCTAAATTTTAGCTTGAAATGAGAAAAATGGTGCTGGATAGGATGGTCAATCTTTTATGTTCTGGATGCGTGGTACCTGTCGTTAAATATATAAAGCAGTGTTGGCAAAGAGGCGATACAGATATTTCCTTGATAAGATATTTCGTTACAGAGGTGTTGGAAACGATAGGACCCCCATACAGCTCGGAATTCGTCCATTTATTTATGCCTATGGTAGAAAACGACGAAATTACTGGAACCATGAGAGGAGATGGGGAGAATGATCCAGTATCGGAATTTATAGGCAAGTTTGTTTACATAATTATTTTTCTTTTAAAGGGGCTCAGTTGGTAGATAGAGGGGTGCAGGTATTTCTCCAGGGCTGTTTCTGTGGTAGTATGCAAGCCCTTTGCTGAAACAAAATTTTAGACAAATAATTTTACAATCTAGTGTCGATCAAACACAAAATGTCTCCCAATTTTAAAGTTATGTGACCCGTGCTGATGGATGCATTGCTATTGGGGAGCACCTTAGCTAACGGATCCTGCAGGAAATCGGGGCGAAATCCTGTAATAGACAGCCTTAGTCCTGAGAGGGGGCACCTCAGTGCCGGACCACCCCTTCCCCCATACTCATTGACTGCAAAGAAGAATACTGGTAGACCATAATCACGTCAAACTGATACGGGTTCCAGGACACTAGTAAGTTGCAGGTGATGAGGAAGTAGATGAACTTGCAAGAAGAGGTTCGGAAAAACACAAAAACTACTGGATAGGCATACCAGGAAACAAACACGGGAAATAATACATCAAAGGACCGTGCCATAAAAGGACGGCAGAACTGTTACCAATGAACAGGAATCAGCTAAGAATCACTAAGTGACTGTATAATGGAGGCCTGGCCTGCGGGTTGTGCGGCAGAGATCCAGGGGCGGTGGAGCGCTTGCTGTACTGCTGCGTGGCCGTGGGGGGGTATGGGCGGTACTTGGGCGGCTACATTGTTCCCACCCAGACAGAATTTGTACAAACTTGTACAAGATACTGGATTGGGTGCAGCGTGGTTCTAGGTCCCAGGTATTGCCCGTCTTTTTCGGATTAGTGCCTCGCGGCGGCGCAGTGTGTGTTTTGCTGTTTTCGGATCCTTGCCATGCGGTCTGCAGGTCGGGTCTCCATTGTACAATGATACTAAAACACATAGGCAAGATACAATGGGCCAACAGGCCTAACTAAGTATCACCGGAGGCAATAGCCAGACGGACCTAAATAGGGGAGTGGAGTTTTTAGTGAGTAGACCTAACACAGTCTTTGGAGTCTCACAGTAGACCTTGAGCTTTCTGGCTCATAACCTCTCCATAAAGAATTTTCTCCACCTCTGCAACAACAAAAAAACACAAAATGTATTTTTGATAAGGCGGGGAGGCATTGTAAATACTGCGGTGGTACTTGTTTTATATACGATTGCCGCAATACCGTCGGCCTTTTTTATGTTTTCTAATAATAATTAATTTATGTGTTGACGTGTAATTTCGCTGCTGCCGCCCTGGTTTTTTGCACCCCCAGGTATGTATGGTCCTGGTTATTGTTTATTTATTAAAAAAAATTAAAATGCATGGATTAAGTTAAGATCGGGCCGACCTAGCCGAGATAATGGAAAACCCAAAATAGGTAAAATAATTGCAGACAAGCGCAGACACCATTGGGTGCACATAATATCTCCTCCTACCAAAACTTTGTATCATAGATTAAATCATTCCATTTTAAGTTTTTGTAGTTAATTCAATCAGACCCCTAAACATTGGCCTATTTACCACAAAGATAAAAAAAAACTTATTTTGTATGCTGAATCACTGAAATTATACAAAATCAAATCTTATAATACGAAACCAGCAAAACTGCTAAGAAATAGTTTATGGCAAATACAATTATTGATTTTTTGTCACATTGACGTACCTATAATGTGAAAAAAAACTAAATAACTGAAGTGATAACTTCTTATGGCACGCTATCAACTTTTCGGGCGCGTGGTCGCGTTCCTAAAAGCGTAACGATATTTTAATATTTTTAAAAATAGTTGGATATTCGGGGATTTGAACATGAATACACTGACGTGCTAAACAGATAGCTGTACCATTCAGCCACTACGCACTCTTACTTCAAACGTCCAAGATTAGATCTACAAATTATATTTGTGACGTCATGTTTGTTGAAAATAAAAGTTGCTCGGGGATTTGAACCTAACATGGTACTATTCTTGATGCAGTATTTTTAGTAATATTTAAATTTTGTTTTCCCAACCAAATATATGATTTATATGTTTTATTTCATTTGCAGTGTACTGTAAGGCGAACTACACCACCGTGATATAGAAAATTATTATTCGTCTTCCAAGAAGAACTTTTTTATATTTTATCAATAAAGTTACGAAAATACGTTCCAAGTTTTAATTTTAAATTCCTACCTTGTAAAAACGTAGCAACGATTTAAGGGGTAAACAAAATAAAATGAACTAAACTCTTCTCGATTTAATTTATATTACAACGTTTCGAAAAAGAATAATTCAAATTATCAACTGATCAGACAAATTCCTCGAAACATAATAACTCACAACCAAGCAACTTATATATTTAAGGTATATCTGCGTATTGTATACGCGTAATTACTTTTACGGACTACCATTACTACAACTGAACAAATAAAATCACATTAATAACTTTGGTTGGTAACAAATCGATTTTAAATGACATACCGATGTTCACTAGAACAGTGACTCTGTGGAAAGTTTATCGTTTAGGATAAATAATTAACGAATCTCATTTAAATAAATTGTAGGTGTCTTAAAAAAGTGATCATAATCTCCTTAATAAAAAAAATTGATTCGAAATATTTAAAAACTGAAAGAAAAATAAACGGTATTTCGTTTAAAATCGATTTTAATAATTGCAACAACACACTCGATAAACAATTTTTTCAAATAATTCTAATAAAGCAATAAATTACCGAATTAAATATTCGGAGCGATTCGATGTACACAATTATCGTTCTATTTTAGAAAAAAATGCAGAGGACTTAAAATATAATATGGATATACATTTTTTTTACTTTAAGTCAGTTTTGTTTTTTTTTTTAATTAGTTTTAAATCTAATAAATACTGTTTAAATATTACATATTTTCTTTAGCCCTCTGTATTTTTGGAAAAAGGCTCGAGTATAACGATTTTGGGAAATATACGAGGGGGGTGATAGTAACGTTTACCATAAAATTTCGCACAGTAATAATTCGGGACTGGGTGCTTACCTCAAGAATTTTTTTATAAGACTTGGATGGTTAATACTAGTTTTACAAATTTCCAAAATAAGAACATAAAAAATCGTGAATATACCTACAAAAAAATTGCTGCTTTTGACTTTTTGTTTGGCTGAATTTTATGGTAAAGATAATTTTTATGGTGAATTATTACACTTATCTATTTTTCATCGAAAACTAAACCGTACATACTTTACCAGATACGTATAAAAACGTAAATATACAAAGCTACTGTAAATAATTAGTAAAACAAGACACAAATTCGTTAGAAATAATATCACCTCTAAATAAACACATTATTAGGTCAAACACAAATAACTTACTTTTTGGGTAAGCTTATTGGCGGAGACTTTACTATCAATAGACAGCACTAAGGATGGTCAAAAACTTAACTATTGATAGTCAAAGACTTCACTTTTGATGGGCAGCACTATCGATAGTCGAAGACTTCACTTTCAATGGGCAGCACTATCGATACTCGAATACTTCACTGTCGATAATTATTAATAGTCGAAGACTTCACTTTCGATAGGCAGCACTATCGATAGTCGAAGACTTTACTTTCGATGAGCAGCACTATCGATAGTCGAAGACTTCACTGTCGGTAGTTATTAATAGTCAAAGACTTCACTTTCGATGGGCAGCACTATCGATAGTTGAAGACTTCACTGTAGATAGGCAGCACTATGGATAGTCAAAGACTTCACTTTCAATGAGCAGCACTATCGATAGTCGAAGACCTCACCATTGATAGGCAGTATTATTAATAGTTATTGATGGTTGAAGACTTCACTATACTAGCATTCGATAGTTGTGAGATTGAAAATAAAAAAGTGATATTTTACCAATTGTTTTAAATCATTATGACAAAATGTCGCAATTTAAACCCATTAAATCTGGAGTTCCAGCATCACAGGATCAATATTATTTCGACTCATGAAAATCCTTTAGTAGCTTCCGCAAATCTACAAGAACACATATTTGAAGTGGAAGAATGGCTCAAAAGATAGAAAATAAAAATAAATGAAAGCAAGTCGCAACATGTAACTTTCACGCTAAGAAAATAAAGATGCAATCTACATTAACAACGTAGAAGTTCCATAATCATCATGCATCAACTACTTAGGAATGCATCTAGATGTCAAATTAAGTTGGAGAGAACACATACAAAAGAAACGCAAACAAATAGACCTTACAATTAGAAAATTATATTGGTTGTTGGACAGAAAATCAAAAATGACAATAGAAAACAAAGTTTTACTTTATAAGACCGTTATCATTCCAATCTGGACTTATGGTATAGAATTGTGGGGCTGTGCCAGCAGATCCAATATAGCTATTTTACAAAAAACTCGATTCCAGATTCTGTGAGCAATTGTCGACGCTTTCTGGTACGTCACAAATTAGATGATACACAAAGACCTTCAAATTCCAACAGTTGAAAAACCAATACAGCAGAGAAGCCAAACACATTATCAAAGGCTGGAATAGCACACAAATCCCCTACTCCAACCATTGTTGCAGAGAAGAGACCTAAAATGGGGTGGAGAGGAGATCTTCTCAATGGAGAAATCTTATAAGGACATTAGCGAGGTGTTTTCATAATAGCCAAATAGCCAATAGAATTATTAAATCTGATTGTTATTAAATAACATTAAAAAAAATGTGTGTGTGTAGTTCACACGCAGTAGAAGTGAAACTTCAGAAAACAGAGCAAAGACGGCAACATTTATTGTAAAAATAGTTGAATTTTATTTATTAATCTGTTCCATGTAAATAAACATAAATGTACAATAAACGTTTGTAACAAATATCTTTCATCGTACGACTATGTAAGCAAGAGTGGGAAGGCTACGTATGAAGCATCGCACAAAGAGGAGACCGATAACGCTGTATAATGTATTCTATCTCATTCTCTCGCAGGCTTAATCCTATAGATTTATGTGTTTGTCTTTTTTTTTAATTTCATCACAACGATTTTAAAGAAGTTTCACTTCAAAAAAAGATCATTATGTCCTTTTTCATGCATTAGTTTTTAAAAATCGATTGCTGGATAGGCCGTAAATTATTGAAAACTATCGATAGTTCTCCACCGCTAGTAAGGCTAACTAAGCAATAATAATAGTACAGCCTTAAGACAATATTTTGTGTAAATTCCTTCGGAGCAGTGTTAAGTCGAACATAAAAAAAACGTGCTTATCGGTATATAATCCTAACCGCTCACACGGTTTTAAATATCTACAGAGTAAGACATTATTTTACCGACCGTAGCTATATATAAATATTGCAGTAACAATAGAGGAACCATGAAAGCTATTGGTTGTTGCAAAATTAAGGGAAATATTTATTCACTTTTAATACCAGTATGGCTAAATAAAGAATCGATATATTAAACTTGGGAAATTAGTTATTAATAAATCTTTTTAAATGGCTTACAATACTAAACTTAATTCGCCAATTGTCTACTCGCAGTAACTACTCACTGAAGAGCAGGGGGACTAGAGAGGGGTACCGATATAATTATGTCATACTCTGTATGTAGATAGACACGGTTAGTTATTTAAAAAAAAATCACAATTAATATTTCGTTACATACGCTGAGAGGTGTGAAAAATACAAACAATTAAATTCCAACGAATAATAATAATAAAAAACGGCAAGAGGTCTTTCAACTCGGTGTTTTATACAGAGTGGCCAACCGAAAATGAAACAGAGCCATTTGCAGGAACCTCTTCAACATTTTAGAAAAACGCTCAGACCCGTCGAATTTTAATTAAAGGGGGACACTCTTTTCCGGTATTTTTGACTCCACTACTTTCAACCACAAGCGAGGGTTTCGTTTTCGGTTGGCCACCCTGTATAGATGGAGTGCGCTACGATAAAGCACTATTATTTCTCGTTTATAATTAACTGGAAATTATTCAAGTTTTGAGCTATAAAACGTGCTCGATGCCGTTTGTCATACAGTGTGTACATAAAGTAACGTAACTTACTAATATTTCTGTTTGGTTTACGAAACAAAAATGTTGAATTAAAGTTTTCTCAAATAATTCGGGCCATCTGCATAAGTCGATTAGAAGTATATAGGGCGCACTGTTTCTACAAATTAACACAATTTTTTAAATACATAGTACATATTTTCAGCCTTTTATAATCTATTAAATTACAAATACAACCGTCAAGACCGCATAATTCTACATTTTATAGTTCCAAAGTTACAGTGGTTTGAAATTAAAATTAAAAAAAAATTGTTAAAAAACTAGTAGGTTTTTCTACCATTAATTGTTTTTAAGGATGTGTATAAGGTCAAATTACGTAGTACATATAATTAATTTTTAAACTTAATAAAATGTAGTAAATTGTATACAGTGACATTTCCTATTAATTATAACGAGTTTCTATAATAGGTTTTTTGAAAATATACTATAAAAAAATATTTAACTTTGAATTTGACTACCGCGTTTGTAGTCGGAAGAAAATCTGGCAACACTACAGGCCGCGTGGTGTCCGGACGCTCCGAAAGTTGTGTATCTGAATTTAAAACCCTGAAATTTTGAGTCATGGATACTACTAGTGATACACATAAAAGTGTTTAAATAATAATATTAATATTTATCTTAGTAATATTAATCTGTTAATAATATGATGTATATTTTATGTTATATATTGTTTATGAAATAAAAATGTATTTTCATGATACGAGTTTTACATATTAATTTCAAATAGAGACGGAAATAAAGAGCACATTATTATCGACTTGCTGCCGTGCGATGCTGTCAGATTTTTATATTGCAAACATCTACACCGGTAGTGAGTTCAGAACGAATAATTTCATGAACTTTTAAAACAAAATATCTCTCCGCAATTATCGGAAACTCCGCTTGTTTTCGGACTCGAAAAATCGCAAATCGTCTGAACTTTCTAACAATAAGTTTTTTAACCGTACAAGTTTTATAGAACATAAATTTTTCGATTCTTTTAAAAATTATTTCACTTCCGGTAAAAGTAACCTTAAGTAAAATAAATTAAAATAAATTATTTCGCTTAAATTTTTGGAAAGGTACCTATTTTTTTATCTTAATCGATGTAGAATCATTTACTCTATAAAATTTTTCAAATTCAGGCAGCCATCTAATAATCCACAAATGTTATACACATCCTTAAATGTCATGAATTATTTCTCATTGTCATTAGTGAAAGGTGTTTATTTTATTTAGTTACTTTTAAAATTTAAGTATGTTGACCGAGCAGGAAAGAATGAATAATGATTCTTATGATGAGAGGTTAAGGTGATCGTAAAAGAACTTATGATGAGGAAGCTTACTTTTTTAATAACCGCAACCAAATGACCAAAGCTGCAGTTTGGAGGATTGTAAAACTTTTTGAAGGAAGTGGGTTCAACTAAAAATCGTCCTAAAACTGGCTGACCAAAGACCGTAACTAATGATAAAATCCTTGGACTGCAAAGTTTTGTAGAAAATCCTTTAACATCCATTCTGAAAATACATTGTAACATGATGTTAGTGTGGGATCCGTCTGTAACA
Source organism: Agelastica alni (assembly GCA_950111635.1). Lineage (NCBI taxonomy): Eukaryota > Metazoa > Arthropoda > Insecta > Coleoptera > Chrysomelidae > Agelastica > Agelastica alni. Next base: position 1,197,381 of record OX467711.1, on the reverse strand, counting down.
TTATTAAGAAGAAGTAAGTTTTATCCTTATAAAATAACACTATTGCAAGAATTATCTGAAGATAATTATGACCGCAGAATGGAATTTTGTGAAACTATAAGGCAAAAGGTAGATACAGACCCTCATGTTACAAGTAAGATAGTCTTTTCCGATGAAGCCACGTTTATGTTAAATCACCACAACAGTAGATATTGGAGTGATACTAATCCTAGATGGATGCGGCAATATAGAACACAAATGCATTTAAAAGTTAATGTTTGTGCAGGTATTATCGGCACCACTGTTATTGGACCATTTTTTGTAGAAGGCAATTTGAATGGATCAAAGTATTTAAATTTGTTAAATAATCAAATAGTTGCAAAAAGAAATGCAGTTGGTAACAATTTTAATGACATTTGGTTTCAGCAGGATGGGTGCATCACCACATTTTAGTGCTGATGTTCGAAATTACTTAAATGAAGTTTTCCAAGATTGAAATAAGGGGCACAATTGAGTGGCCAGCCAGATCTCCCGATTTATCGCCTTTAGACTATTTTCTCTGGGGATATCTAAAAAACATTGTGTACAAGACCAAACCTGATAATCGGAATAAACTGAAAAATAGAATACTGGTAACAGCCCGTCAAATAACAAATCAGCAATTGCGTAATACTATATCAGCTTTTTATAATAGACTTAGATACTGTAAAATAGAAGAAGGAAAACAATTTGAACATCTAATTAAATGAGATAAGTTATTTGTTCCCGTTAATTATTTTGGTAATAAAAACGTTCCCGTAAATTATTTTTCTCAATAACTGTAGAATAAATAAGGTTAGAATTATGCGGTCTTGACGGTTGTATTTGTAATTAAATAGATTATAAAAAAACTGAAAATATATACAGGGTGTACTATTTAACAAATTATGTGAATAAGTTATTTTGGAGTAACGGTGCAACCCTGTATACTTCTAATCATGCAGATGGTCTGAATTATTTGAAAAAACTTTATTCAACATTTTTTTTGTAAACCCAACAGAAATCGAAATATTAGCAAGTTACGTTACTTTATGTACACACTGCATAATTATTTTATAGTTAAATATTAACTATATTTGTTAAACAACAAAAAAGTATTTATAGTGCGAAATAAATAAAATAAATATAAATACCTATCTAAGTAAATAACACAAAATAAATTAACGTTAACCGCGCCATCGACGTGACGGTGGAATAATTACCACAAAATCCAGAAACTTACGATGCTATTCTCGGATTAAGATCGCAGCGCTGCAGACGGTGACAATAAAATATAGCTGTGGCCATTATATTTGTTTACTTCAATATTTATGCTTGTTATTTTGTATTATTTTATTGAAAAATATCTTTTGTGGGTCGATTTTTTTTATATTTTTGGAACGAAGTTTCTTATCGCACGGTACGGGCTTGGCGGATGGGACAACGTGAAAAAAAGTGTAAAATTTTTCCGTCACAAAACACGAAACATCAGACGCGTATGCTGTGTACCAATTGTACCTGCGCAGCCGGTGCGAACTTATTGGCTGCTTTGAACCAATAAGCGCGCACCTATAACTGGGCACAGCCAATAGCATACGCGCTATGGATAACCGTGTATTTGTACTTGTGTTTATTTTCAACAAAACACGTGCTGCGTAACCTCTTTGCGAATTGTTTGTTAACACTTTTGTTGGTCGATAATAACTCTTGTTATTGGTTAATAATGCATTGTGATAGTGGCTTAGAAGATAATAACAATGATGCTAGGTAAGTTTCAGAGTTAAAGTGCAACAATATGTGAATAATTGGTGAATGGTTTTTCGGGTTTATAGGCTGTCGTAGGTCTGAGTTAATACTCGACGTTTCGCCATCTCGAGTGGATGGCATCTTCTGGATATGTAATGTCTGCTTTTTAAGGCTGACGGTTTGTGACATTTGTATGTCACGATCGCAGGTTATATACGTTTTGGTGGGCGGGGTATATTTGAGGGCTGTTCAGGAATTGGTCACGTTTCGTAGATAACGATCTGTACACAATACATCCAACCACCACCTTTGCCAACGAACAGATGTTATAAGAACTATGGTAGAAAGGGCAATATGAATATGTGAACCAGAACATTTAAATAAGGAACTGAATCACCTCAAGGACGCCCTAATATCAAATGGATATAATGCAAAAGATATATAGATGCATGCGTAGAAAATCTAGCACTAGAGGTGACATAAGCGATGAACTAAGTAGTCATAAAGTCACTTCTAAAGCGTTTTTACCCTACATTCCTCGAGTGACAGATAGGATCGGCCAGATTCTAGGAGAACATCAAAACTATCTTCAAGCCATCTAAGAAGATCGAAAGTTATCTGCAATCTGCCAAGGATAAGAGAGCCCCATTAAGTTCGGCAGGTGTTTATCGTATTCCATGCACTTGTGGAAGTGTCTACATTGGAACAACTAAACAGTTCATTAACACCAGAGTCAAAGAACACGAAGCCAACTGCCGTCTTGGAAATAAAGAAAAATCTGCCGTCGCGGAGCACACAATTAATAATAATGATCACAGAATTAAATTCGAGAACACCCAAGTATTATGCACCACATCTGCATATTACCCGAGGGAGGCTCTATAGAAAAGCGATTGAAAGACACAAACACCAGCAGAACTTTAATAGATCTGAGGAAACACTTAAAATCAATAGAACATGGGTACCAGTGCTTAAAAATACAACGCTGCTTCCTTATAAACATAATAAGAACGGATCTCCGGAACGTGACCAATTCCTGAACAGCCCTCAAATATGCCCCGCCCACCAAATGTCACAAACTTCAGCCTTAAAAAGCAGACATTACATCTCCAGAAGATGCCATCTACTCGAGTTGGAGAAAAGTATTAACTCAGACCTACGACGGCCTATGATCCCGAAAAACCATTCACCAATAAATGATGGCCGCGAAAGCCTTTCACAATACGTGAATAATTTAATTTTAACCTAAAATTTTTATATTACGACTCTCTTTTTTTTTTATAGCCAATTAGTTGACAAATTGACTAAAACAAAAAACATAAAAAAAAGCAACAATGCAAAAACAAGCGTGAGAGAAAATATACTACGAAAAGAACTTCGTTCTAACCGAGTGTTCCACGACACGCACGCACGCATTTTTTATTATTCAGGTACGTTATTTAATTTACCTTTTTGAATTGTTGGTCTTTCAAACACTTCGAATTTGCATTAGTTGAAGAGACCTGTATTGATGTAATCCTCTATAATAGGATACAGGACAGATCTAATATACAGCTAGCAATATTATTTATTCATTAGAAATAATACATAGATACATATAGTCACGCCTTTTTCCCATAGGGGTAGGCAGAGACCACTTCCTTCCACTTCCACCGCTACGGTTCCTACACACATCTTTTGCTTTAGAAATAATAGATCAACATAAAACGGTCAGAGAAGAATTGGAAAGAGTTAGATATCATTGTAACATATTTTTAGACATGAAGCTGAGCATAAAAGAGTACATCAAATATTTAGGTGGCTCCAAGCATTCTAGATGTGAAGTGGAAAGAGAAAATATGCATAATGCAGGACATTTTAAAGTTGAAAAACTTAAGAAACTTCTTGTTCTGACTATCTAGATTTAAAAAGCGTTTCAAAACATGCCAAATGACAGGTTTTAAAGGTCCATAGCTGGGCTATCTGAAGTCCGGTAGGGGGCGTATCGCTTATCCCGTTGTAACATACAGTGTAAAACAGCGAAATGGAATAAATTAATGATTTCAAGTATTGTGCATACATATTTATAAAAAATTCCCAAACACATCAATTTTAAATTATGAAGTTACATCCTGCAACAACAACATCTACATCTCTACGTTGAAACCCTTTCGATTGGCAGTTATAAATGGGAAGTAGAGGCTTGTCATACATCATTCAAAGTCTCTCTATGCTGCTGTTACTTTGTATTGCAAAATAAGGAAGCCAAAAAAAAGTATAGGCATCGTTTCACTTGAATTTCCTCATTCACGATCAGATCGAGATCGGTTGGATGAATAGATTTTGGACCGATTGGATATCCAACTCATCCTGTTCACGGTCAGTTTTTTGAAGTGACACCGCTACATTTGACATATGGAAAAGGTCGACTTAAAATTGACGTGTTTCGGGCTTTTTTATAAATATGCACAACAATTGAATTAATTAAATTATTCCATTTCGCTGATGTAAATCGAAATTTTCATTGAAGAACAATTTTATTAAAAATCTTGGAAATGTTGGAATTTGTGGATTATGGCAATTATTTCGTCGTCACAATGACGGTGGTGAGACTTCAAGTTCGGGGTTCGTGCGAAAAGATTAAAAACGGCGCGACTTTTAACTACATTCTAGGCCCAAGAATCTTCAGTCTGTCGTTCTCTATCATTTTCAAAATTAGTCCGTCCTATCACGACTTAAAAACAAAGCTCTAACCACAAGTGGCACTTATTCGACGGGACGTAGATATTATTTTAATAGGTGACCATCCAGCGGCTAGAGCTTTATTCGAACTACTATTAATAATTACCGTTTAAAAACTACAATATAGTAAATTTAAACGGTCGACAGGATATGTGCTACAATACTATATACATTTTTCTTTTACTTTACTTCTCGTCAACTGCATTGTTACAAATCCGGTAAGTATTAAAACTCCACGGAAATAATTAAATTGTTGCAATGAAAAGAAATGAAAAGTTGAACGATCTTTTTTAAAACTTAAAAAATAATTCTTTGACCTGCTTTAAATTATTTCAATAACAATATTTCTTAAAATCTTCGTCGGCGAACCCCGAAATTGTCGTTTCACGAATCCTGGGCGTTAGTTACGTTACTGGAGTTATTTACAATCACGTAATTATTAACAGGTACAATGGAATTATCAACAAATTGGACGTCGTGGTGCCGATTATCACTTAGTATACTGTCGTCGGATTTCTTATCCTCTTCTTGTTGTTCTGTGTCCCTTACGTTCACTAGGTGTTCCGTGTAGTAATAGGGCGTGTTCAGATAATCTATCATCCTTCTGGGCAATGGAAGACTGGGTATTAAATCTCTCCTAACGTTTTTATGAATCACAAATCTGTAAACACAGAATACCGTTGAAATAAAATACTGTGACAATACAAAATATGAATTTTAAATTGTGCAAGGGTAAAATAATTTGTTAAATGTTACAAATATTACAGTGTTGCCAACTGTGTATAAATTAAAAAAAAAACTGATTTAAAAGTAACTTTTGATTTATATAAAAGAGACATGTCAAAGGTCTCCCCTTTATTTTCAATGAAGCGGAAGTCGGATGGCGGTTTAAACCGAATCGGTTACCATCCAACACTTTTACTTCTTCAACATGATTACATATTCCCGCTTGAGAATATTCGCGCGACATCTTTGTATATCGTCAAGCAGGGTTATTCGGCAACCGTTGTGCTCTTTTGACGTTTCATCCTATTCCGACTGATTTAACCGGAAATGGTCCCTAACAATAACTTAGAACATTCTTCTTAGTAAACTTCAGCTTTGCCTCCTTCCACAAACGATTCACTTGTTGCTGGCACGTTTTTATATGTTATATGTTGCAAAAATTAAAGTTTATTCTCTGAATTAAAAAGTTGAAGTGAGATTTTCATTGTCCCCCTCCCCTTAAAAAAAATTTTGCACAACCCCTCGCCCCATTTTAAGCTCACCTCATTAATGACTCCCCCTCCACTTACTATTTTGTGCACTTACCTGCACATGTGTTGCAAGCTTTGAACTTGTTTAAACCTAGATACCGGATGAAGTAATTGCACTCGTACAGGTCCGATGACAGGCCTACGATGGAGAAAAAACAAATATCTACCGCTACGCGAATGCTCAACAGCATTTTCGATAAACTCCACTATAGTCTGCGACTTAAATTTAGTACAGCTACCAAAACTAAAATTACCTAAAAAAAAATTTATAACATTGTACGGATCTTAAGGTAGTTGTCGTGGTGTAGGGGCATACCGTCAGAAAATTCTAAATTTTTGTATACTTATTAAGGACATGATAATACAATTACCCTTAAAATTTGAAGTCAATTGACCCGAGAAAAACTTAATTAAAAATTGGATAATTAACATGGAGAGTATACGCTCGCTGTAAGTTCTGTACCAGTTGATTAGTTCTAGAAAAAAAACTAACTGTCAGAAACTTTCAATAAACTAACAGCCTTTTAATGTTTTTGTTAAAAAAAAAATAAAAATTAATTATTGACCAGCTAGTTGTTAATAAATAACCGTGTAAAGTTCAACTCATAAAAATTCAATTTATAAAAAAGTCTACATACTAGCGACCAAGTATACATACTTGGCAACGCTGTACGCTTTTTTATTAAATATAAAGTGAACACAGCATAAAGTTTTACAGAATTATCTGAAATTTAAGCTTATAACTTATAAATATTAATAGTAAACAATATAAATTGTACGAGACATAAATATTTCCTTCAATCACATTTATCTTCGTATTTTAAGAAGTGTAGGTATGCACACCGATATGCTTAATTCTAGTGACTTCTTATAAACAAAAAAGAATAAATATGTAATAGAATTTTACGTAAAACTAAATATGCAGTCATTACAGATAAAATATATTGCATTTTTGGTAACACAAAAAATAATATTAATATAATCTTTATATTAAATATAATCTAAATTTTTCTGACAATATTATACCCCACGACAACCTCGTTAAAGTATTGTATCTGTCTAACAACACTGCACGATAGAATTGGCAACAGTCATCTACACTTACCCTGATCGTGTTCTATTCTAACGTGTCTGACGCAATTGTTTAATTTAAACGTTAAAGAAAATATATAATGATCGTCGCTACTGTCGCGTACAATGAACGAACCGTCCGGTTCGTTGGATAAAATTTTTTCAGCTGCCTCACTCGATATTGGGCCCCAATACCAGCCATACTGGAAACCAACATTTAAATCGCTAAAGTACGTTAATAAAAGCATACAGCGTAGAGGGGATGGAGACACGAAAGTCGGCGCTAGCCTACCCTTTAAATATAAAACAAATAGGAACGAGCATTGCTACTATGTATGGTTGCTAAACCTACACGTATGACTTATTTTTTAAATGTTTCCTTATGAGTGTGTCAAACCTAATGACCACTACTCTTCTTATTATTTATCAATGACTTGTGTGAGGCTATCCAATGTAGGTCACTTTGCTTTGCTGATGATATAAAGTTATTTTCAACTATTGATAGTATTATTACGAAATTTAGTTCTTTCTTGGGTTTGGCGATTTAAAACTCTCGATACAGTAACAAAACAATGTTTATTCCAATACAATAAATTCTATTTTTATAAATCACTTAGATATTCGACTAATTACAACTTTTACAACTATTTACATTTCGTAAATCATAAACACTTTTAAAACTAAACTGTCCCTTGTTACGAGCGCTGTCCTTTTTATATTTCTAAATCATAATTCCAGACCGTTCCACCTGTTTCTCGAAAGTCGGGACCCTTCGCGATGCGGTGTTCTAGGCAATACCAGACGCGGCAGCGGCCGACAAAGCGTCATTAATATGCACCCCAGCCGCGGTCGATCCTTTCTTTTCATTAGTTAGTTTAATTCCTTTTCCACGGCTTTAAATTAATTTCACTAGTCGGGACAAGTGCATTGTGTTCCTTGAAGATAGAAATAGTGTATATTTTTTGTTGATTAAAAACGTTTAAAAAACCAGCCAATTGTGATTATTTCCAGTCCGCTTATATCGAAGTTGAGTAATCATTTCTCCCGTGTAGAAAAAAGGAAATTATAAACCCCCGATTTCTACAGTTACACTAGGAAAATTTCAACTATCTACTTCCCCTACATCATTGAGCAATCCAACCTGCTCAGGTGCAAATCTATAAAAGATTTAGGGGTCATTTTCGACTCAAAGTTAACCTTCAAAAATCACATCTGTCTCAAGTCATCTGAAGCAATGAAAACTTATGGATTTATCGTTAGAAATTGTAGAAACTTTACAAATGTTCGTGCACTGAAAACTTTATATTACTCAATCGTTCGTCCTAAATTGGAGTATGCATCTAAAATTTGGTCTCCATATTACAGAATTCATATTAACCTTGTTGAAAAAGTGTAGCGCAAATTTCTGAAGTGGCTATCATTTCAAATTAATGAAGTTTATCCAGACCGAGCCATTGAATACAGTGAGTTATGTGATGAGTTACAATTTTCCAGCCTGGAATTACGAAGAGTATGCACATCTATTGTTTTTTTTGCACAAATGATTACATAACAAAGTCAATAGTAAAGAAATACTTGAACAAATAAACTTCAACGTACCAACTTTTCATACGAGACATACTGAGACTTTAAGTCTTCCAATAGCCAGAACCAATATATTGTTCAAATTACCAATTTATGCAAATATTTTAATAGAATATCGATCTGTTCTGATATTCACTTTGATTCTAGAATACACATAGAATAATAAGATTATAAGGATGAATTTAATTTTCTTATGTTCTTAAACTTAATATAGTGATCTGTTTTCTTTTCTGTATATATTTAATTTCAACTCATATTGTGCATGTATGAGAGCACTGATGAAAGTAGAGGAAGCAAAAGATGTGTGTAAGAACCGTAGCAAGTGGAAGGAAGTGGTCTCTGCCTACCCCTATGGGAAAAAGTCGTGACTTTATGTAAGTATATTGTGCTGTAAATGGGTTAAACTACTGGATAATAAAGCTATTATTACTATTATTAATAGAGTGAATTATTAATGGTTTAAAGTTTTAATAACGGTAAAAATTAGTGAGACAAGGCATTATTGTATGCCTTAGTGTAAATACTTGGTTTTAATAAAAGTTTTAATAAAATTTACAGGTTAAATATAGGTTTATAGGTTTTTATAGTATGTGAAAAAACACAAAATTAAAAATTTTGGAATGAAAGTTTCCAAATTATACACCAGTTTTACCTACAGTAGTCACTCTGCTGTTGGCACCGAGGTACTCCAGGAATTCAATGCAATTCCATATAAGCTTAGAATTTATCTTGTTGGAGCACAGTGCTTTCACAGTAGCCTGACTGTCTGAGATGATTCTAATGTTTTTGTTCTCTAGAGGTCTATTAGTCAGCTCTCTTAAACACAATTCGATAGCGAAGACTTCAGCCTGAAAGATTGTAGCATACCTACCAAGACTAGTAGATATTTCAGTCTTTAGTTTCCTGCTGAAAACACTGGCCCCAACTTCATCTGGAGTTTTTGAGCCATCTGTCTACATTACATATTCAGTCTCTGGGAAGTGGATTGCTCCCCTCACCCACTCATCTCTCTTCGGAAAGAGGACTTTGAAAGACTTCTATGTGTTTGCAATTGACCAATCAGATAATGGGGTTCCAAGTCCAGCCTTCTTTTTTGTTCTTGTTTGAAGTTGTCAGTGTGACACTCAATTTTATGAATGAATGTGTTTATTTAACTTGTACCTGTTACAGTTTTTATTTTTTATCCTTCCTTGCCATTTCGCAATTTCTATTTAATGATAATTTTTATTCTGTAAGTGCGTGTGTTGACATTGAGAAGAAAGACGTTATTTAATAATAAAAAAACATGCAGACACTGTTACATCAAAAAGAGTTCCCTGTTGTATGTTTTTCACGTTCGCCTGTCTGCCATCGTGCAGCGCTACGATCGCTACGTCCTTCAATTCATCCCCTCTACTTTTTAAGTATTTACTACCGATTAATATGAAAACATCGTCGAATCTATGATATTCTAGATACGAAAATGAATCTACTTACATCTTTGACACGTTGAATACTCGTGGCAAAATCGAGTATTTGTTGATCGTCTTCCTTTCCATGTTTACTTTCTCTGTTTGGCAGAGGGGGCAGAGCTCTGCTACTTATACTGTTATGTGCATCATCTATTACGTTACTTTTCCTACTTTCCTCCTCCTTTACTTGATCGGGCGTCAGGAATCTCTTGAATCTGAACATGTTACACAGCATCTGCTTCAAGGAGAATATCTGAAAGCGACGTAAAGTTTATATAAACGCGTTACATTTATTACATTACAATTTATTAAAAATACCTTCGTTGGAGATTTCCTTCGTTTGTCATCTTTCTTTGTTGGTGAAGTATTGATTTGCTTACCGATATTGTCGCAGGAATCCTTCACTTTCTTATTCTTTATGTTGATAAATAGGGTATTCTTTTTAGTCCTGCCAGGAGGAACGGTGATCGGATTCAGATCTTTATTGGCGACAAGATTTTTATTTACAGGGTATTTGTTATTGTTCGTTACTACCACGCTACTTGTTGGTTTTGGAATTTTTTCCTTCTGCTCTGAACAATCTGAGGAACTCGAGTACAGAGTTTGTAAGTACTGACGGATTTCTTGTAGAGTCACATGTATTGGTTCACCTTGTACAGACGCTGATGTTTCTGCAAAGCTACGCCGTTTGGTATCCCTTCGGAAAAACGTCTACAAAATACATAATTTTTAAAAAAAATATAATTATACACGGCAACAATTGTATTCAAAGAGATTCAGTACCCTGTGAAGTTCCAAAGTTCTGTTCTTATCAGTTTGCATGCGAAAATGTTTCACATGCACATCCCTGTAACCCCAAGCAGTGTTTCTTCGTCTTTTCTTTTGTTGTGATATTTTGATTTTCACCGGTGGCTTTACCACATCAATGGGAACGGCATAGATGTCACTGTCAAAAGGAACATTGTACAAATCGCTAATCTGGTTGGATGATAGCGTGTCGTGTGAAACGGCTTGTGTGATAAACGTAGAATCATCAACTTTTTGAGTCGTTGGAATCGATAAAGAGTTATGTGAGCTTGACAAACGAGATGATCCCAGAGAATTTCTAGAACTAATACAATTGAATTATAACCACTACAAAACTATCAATATCACATAACCAATTGACGAAAAAAAAAAAAAACTTTATAATCTATACACTGGTATAGGTAATAATATAAAAATAACTGCAAATGTGTAGTTGTTCTGTTAAACAAATTTAAATAACTAAAGTTTGCAAGTAAATTAGTCAGTTGTTAATTAAATCTAATTTTAGAAAATGTTTTCTCGTATTCATTTATTCATACAGTAAATATGCTAAAATGTTAATCACACTATATAAATTGAAGTAGCATTCATTTTATATTAAAAATGATGACACTAATTAAAACTATAATATTTCTAGACAGTCTTTCTTTTGCAGTACTGCTTTTATAAAGATTGTAATTTGGTTTAAAAAATAGCATACATATTACATTTTAAGTAAGTTTAGACTGTATAGGAAATGCATTTTTTTCGGCAACCGTTCGGGAAGTACCCACTTCCTGGACGCTTTTTCTTTGAAAAAGTAGCATTTTTGCGGCCTAGTCCGGGAAGAATCACATCGTTGTTGTCATTGTAAATATGAAAATCTTGGTAGGTATGATATGATATGATAGTGAGTTTGAAAATGTGCCTTACGAAATTTCCAATGTAGCAGCTGCTGCTACAGCACAGTTATTGCTTGAAAAATCAAAGTCCAGGTATGAAAACGTTTATGATTTGTTCACGAAATGGATGGATGTAAAGAAATGCAAAAGTATAACAGAGGATGTAATTTTGGCTTATTTGGCGCAAAAATCTGAAACTGTCAAATCCTCTACCCTGTGGAGCATGTACTTTATATTGAAAATTATCATTTTAGTGAAGAAAAATGTAAACAGCCACTTTCCCAAAGGTTATCACATTTTTTAAAAGGAAGAACGTTGGTTATAAAGCAAAGAAATCGGAAGCCTTTAGCAGCAAGCAGATCAACAAATTCATTAGAGAAGCAGATAATGAAACATATCTAATGCTAAAGGTAATTTTAACAAAATATTATGATTGTAGGATATAAAGGCATCAATTTAATTTGCTTTATTTTCAGGTAGCCACAACTAGGAAGACATGTTACTTGTGAAAATACCAGATTCCAAAACACATATTGAGAGAACATTTGTTGTATTTGGGCAAAAAAAACCTGCTGTTGTATAGGCAATATTTATCTTTACTGCCATCCCATACTCCACATAACAGATCATTCGTGAATTACAAAAAAGTAAAATGTTCAATTCATCCAGTTGGTATCCACAATTTTGGGAATCTCGGATTAAGAATCGCAGATTTTTAAAATTTACCTAATCCTAAAAATTACACAGGCCATAGCATTTGCAAAACTTCAGCAATGTTATTTGCTGATAATGGTGGAAATATCACAAATTTGAAAAGACATGGTGGCTGGAAGTCTACCAAGACTATTCAAAGATTATCAGATGAAAACAATCAATGTGAAACGGAAACTTCACCTTCTTGTTCTGACTTCAACAAAAGGCATTTAAATATACCAAAAATTTCAAACAAATTGAATCCTTTCAATATTAGCAATTGCTCAAATTTTAATATAAATAAGAATTAGAATGATTCTGTTAGTACCTATCTTCTGTTTGAATTTAATATTTAATACAAATAAGAATTAAAATGTTCGAAATTTTGTTCCACAAAGAAATGTGTCTCATTGATTTGTTATTATATACAGTTGTCGAAAAAATAGTGTACGCAACACGTCAGGAAACAGTTTTTTGGACTTGCAGAATTACAGGACTCGCCTACAGCTCGTCCTACGATTTTGTCTACTCGTCCAAAAAAACATTTTTTGGACTTGTTATGTAAATTAGTATTAATGACTTGTCTCATGCTTTGTTAAAAGAGCTGAAGAGATTAATAAAGTATCTACCTATACCTATACTAGATACTGTTATTCATTTGGGCTATTTGTTGTGCACTTAAAGCCCCTTCACATGGTGCTATATTTCGTGCTTGCTTGGAGTCTTGCAGGCAGCTCTGCATGCTATACTGCTGGATTGTGTGCTTGCTCCATTGCAATATTTTGCTGATAGGTTTGGTGCTATTTTTCATACAGCGCTGCCTGCTAGTTTGAGAATTTGACCAATTGCAAGATCATATTTTATTACGCGATATAGTCTGTCATTAGTTTGTACATGGTATTGTTTAAAAAAGTTTCAAATGAATAATGATGGGACAAAAAGGTAAAAAATTTAAATGTATTATAACATTTATTGGTAAAGAATTTTAATTGAAAGTTATAAATAATAATCTGACACATTTTTTTTTGCAGAGGTGAAGAAAATCCTTTATGGAGAGATTATGAGTAGGAAAGCTCAAGGTCTACTGTGAGACTCCACTGACTGTGTCATATCTATTAACTAAAAACTCTACTCCTATTTAGGTCCGTCTGGCTATTGCCTCTGGTGACACTTAGGCCTGTTGAGCCATTGTATCTTGCCTATGTGGTTTTATATCATTGTACCCAATTCATACCTTGTACAAGTTCTGTACTAGGTGGAAGCAATATAGTTCTGGGTCGCCAGATGGCTGCCTAAAAATTGCCTGTCTTTTGTGGTCAAATCTGACACATACTGTATTAAGTAAGAAGATATAAAAAGGTCCAACAATATTTATCTATTTCAAGAATGAATAGTTAAATATAATATAAATGTATAATATTTTTTTTCCAATGAATCAATAAGTACTTTTAAATATGATAACAAATAAAAATTAAAATGTAATTGTTTTTTAAAATAAAAGGCGAGAGAAGACAAAACAGCTCATTAAATATATTCTTGTACATTCAAGTGAAGTTTGTGAATGATGCAGGATCTTCTGGGCTAATGAAAAAATGGAAAAAGACTTAATATTCAGATCGAGAAAAATAACAGAAGTCAATATTTTTAAAAGAGTTTGAAAACTACTCAAGTATATTAAACAGCATATTTAAAGTGCTGTCACTTTTATTTCTTTGCATCAACCACTTTCGACTCCAAAGTGTTTGCTTTGATTTTTCTCTTCTTGCTTTTTGAGCATAAACAAGCTTGAAATCCAGCACCATATGAAGGCTACTTTGTTCAAAGAAATTATTTAATACTAGTACTTACCCTGCTCTAGAGGTTGGCCTGCCAATATGACAAGGACTAAATGGTACAAACTCAGAAGGAAAACAAGGTCTGCACACTAAATGGTGTTTTTGCAGCTGACACAAAACTTTTAGTTTCCTTAATTTAATGTCCTTATGTTCGTAGATTGCTTTCTTTATAATCTGTTGTGCTAGTTTTTCACAAAAAAAATCTAGCATAGAATTTTTTGGATTGTCCTGAAATTCAGGTGGTGGTTCTATGGGAGATGAAGAGTGCTTAGTATTAAAATCTGTCCAGTGTGGCCCTTTTTTTAGAGTATTAAAATTCTCTCCACACATTATATATGACATGCCATCTAGAGAGTCATCTTGGGACAAGGACCTTTCTTCACAGTCACTGTCCTATGAAAACATGTATGTTATAAAAAAAATCACAATAAGTTTATGAGATGAACAGTGATGATTCAACCATTTAAACTAAAAGATAAACATAGGTAGAAAATATCTATTTTAAGTTTAATAATAAATAATTAATTTAAAACATTGAAAACTAGTTTAAAATTACTTCTTGTATTTACATATCTTTTACAAACAATTAGATTTATATTAAACCCAAAGTTGCTTGCCATAAAGAACTGATGTTATAATATAATTTGTTGATAATAAATTTAGACATGCAACAAGATCAAATTCAAAAGTAGAGGTACCTGCGATATCTGAGAAAATAAGAAAAAATTAAATTTTAATTTGTGGAGATCTTAGGTACCTCAAAATGAAAAAGTTTCCTTCCACTTCGACTTTCTCCACTGACACTGCCACTAGAAGCAGATTCATTAGTTAATAGAAGACCGCTATCGTCACTTAAAATGAATGCTTCTGACCAAGTTGAACTCGATGGAGGTGATTCCATGACTCAGTAATGTTTATTTACCTCATTTATTCAATTAACTGGTGTCCATTATCACCTCTATTTTTAAGCTTTCATAGATATGCAACTGATTAGAGATTAATCAATTCTGAGAGACACCTATTGGTTGGACATGAGAAGAATGGATTTATTTGAAATTTACAATTTTGCGAATTCTTTAAAAGCAACTTTTTGTTAAACGTCAAAAATTATTAACTTGTCAAAATAAAACGTCATTGTCAAACTGGGCGATAAACCATAGAACTAATATTCAGAAATCCAGCCACCAAGCTTTTTTAAAGGGATCATAACAAAAAGTAACTCTCTCATGTTTTAAAAACAACTTTTCAATATAAAAAATCCAGTTGATTAGAATAACAATGTTGTGTCACAGAGTAAAATATAAATTAATTAGCATCATTTCACGGCTGTCACCTTGAAAAATAAATAAACCCATTCTAAAACAGCAATAACGTTCTTTCTCCATCCATACCATTAGCGATCTATACGAGTCTATATTCGATGGTTGACTGTTGACAGTAACTTCACTAAACATATGTCCAGTAAACGTAAAAAACTATAACCAGAGACAACCATAAGCAAAGCATATACGTGAATATCTGCTGTGACCATAAGTTCTCTGCAAATTGTCAAACTCAAAAAATTTTTACGTCATAAATTACTATTTTAATATTATTTGTCGGTTGAATTTCTTTTTGTATTAAATAATATAAAAGTTTGTAAAATGGCTGATCCGGAATTAGAAGTAATTAGAAAACAAAGATTAGCACAAATGCAAGCTCAATATGTAATAATAACTTGGAAGAAATAAGTTTAATATTAAAATGATTACTTTTAGGGTGAAGGTGATTCAGGTAACCAAAAAGCTAAAGAAGAACAAATTAAAGTCCAGGAAGATATGAAAAACGGTATTCTGGCTCAAATTTTGGATCAGCCGGCTCGCGCTAGGTGTATGTATCGAAATAAAATAGTTTTTTTGTAAACTCAACACTTAAACGAGTTTTTTTAAAGAAGAATTACACACATATGTACTTTAAAAAAATACTACCTCTTCAAATAACTTGTGTTAATAAAAAACAAATTTGGTACTTAAATTTTTATTTTAGTAAATACGCTCATGTTGGGTAAACCAGAAAAAGGCAAAATGGTTGAAAATATGCTCATTCAGATGGCAAGGACTGGTCAGATTTGTACTAAAATAGGAGAAAAGGATCTAATAGGATTGTTGGAAAATTTAAATAATCAAACAAAAAGTACAACTAAAGTCAAATTCGATAGAAGGAGAGCGGCCCTGGATTCAGATGATGAATTTTAACCTTTATTTAAGAATATTTTGTTACAACACTCATTTTTAATATTTTGTACATTTAAAACATTTATACTTAACGAATTAAGTACACATAATACATTGAATGACTAGATCCCTTTGTATCTTATTCTTTTTTCTTCAAGTGAACTGAAACAAAATTTTTACCGATTTCAGCGAGACAGTTTTCCACAGAAATATTAAATTAAAATGTGCAGTTTCGATACAATTCTAGGAGAGTAAGGTACAATGAAGCCATTTAATTTTATATTAAGTAATGTGTTAACTACTCTGATTTAATGATTTCGAATTTCAGCAAATATGATAATACACTGCCTTACGAAAATAATATTTAATACTTTATTGTATACTAACCATTCTCCTCATTTTTGTTCTCCTCCTCCTTATCCTCAATCTCATCCTCAATCTCATCCTCATCAAATTCTTCATCAGCTTCTATTATTTCAACATAAAATAGGGAATACACCATAAAACACACAAATAATAATGGGATGGCAAATAACAATGATGCAACTAATGGATTTCCTTCCCATAACTCCAACATGGCTACTGTTGATTCAAATAATGTTCTGTAAATACGAACACCGAGATCATTTCCTCCATAAGACTAAAAATGAATGAACTTTTGGTAGAAGTAATGCTTGGAAATCAGATAAATATTAGCAATATTATTTCCAAAGAAAATTTAAAATAATAGCAGTTCAGTTCATAACTTACCAAATATAAAGGGTACAGTGAAATATGCAACATCTGTATTTAGTGTTAAATTAAAAATTATTAAAACCAAAAAAAAAAAATTAGTTAAAAAGGAGTGTTACGGACTCTACAAGCGACGTCTAATCGATTTTCATGGGGACCGCCGCCATAAAGATGTGAAAAAAATAACGTAAAGGTTATGGCACCATGCATAACTTTATGAGCAGCCAGAACGTGTCAAAAAAGGCACGACTGGCTGTGCATAAAGAGGAGTGCTGATCCCCACACTTATGTATGTTAGTGAAGATTGGTCCACCTCAGCAAACAAATCTCGATCAGATAGAAATCTTCAAATGGAAGGCCAGTTCAAGAGTGCCAGCAATCGACGAGCATGTATAAAAGCGCTGATGAAAGTAGAAAAAGCGATAGACGTGCGTAAGATCCATAGCAAGAGGAAAGAAGTTGTCTCTGCGTACCCCTACGTGAAAAAGACGTGACTGTATGTATGTATGTAGGTTATTTCAATGAATATCAGTGAAATATACTTTAGTTAGTCGACTAGAACAAAAAGTAATAAATGTTCGCGATAAATAATCATGTAATTAACTACACAACCCTACATTGATTTTTCCCCACTTGTGCGATATATGTTTGCGTCGTTACAAATCGGTATGAAAATGTTAACGACGGTCTGTACGTCTGACTTATTATCAGAAAAGAGACTACGATGTATGCAAGAGATCAAATAATTTCTCTTCTAACAATGTGTTCATTTTCACCACAACGGCTATAAAAATAATATGTTTTACCATCATGTGGTTTCACAAAATTCCATCCGTGTAATGTGGTTTCCATGGTTTCCGAGTTGTTTGTACTTTAAAACAATGGTATCTATTCCTGCTCAAAATATTCCCAACAGTTCTGTCACTCACATTAATTTTTTAAAAAATTTGTCGGCTCACTTGCTTCAACAGCGACACACACACACACACACACACACACACACCACACAACAAACACACACATATATATATATATTTTTTTTTATGTTCTGGTTCCCACGAAAAGGGATATCCTGTAATGTTCAGAGAACATCGTGGGAACCAAGGGAAAGAAGGTAGGAGTTGGTGTTCTTCTTAAATTTCTGGAGGTTGTATGCCTCGGGGAACACCTTCCTAGGCAATCAGTTCCAAAGCCTCGCAATTCGTTGGATGAATGAGTCTTTGGAAAGTGATGTTCTGCAGGTCTCCAAAGTGACCACGAAGGGGTGTGAAGACTGAACTTGACGGGTTAATCTCGAAGAGACTGCCAAAGGAGGAACGATTGTTGATATTTCAGAAGAGCATCGCCCATGAAAATATCTATAAAATAGAGACAAATCGCCAACTTTGGGAACAGTATTCCAGTACAGGTCGGATCTGTGCCTTATAGATCATAAGCAGCTGACTGGAGGTGAAATAGCTCTTGGCACGAAACAAAAAACCAAGTTTTTGGGATGCACTTTTGGCAATGGACCTCACGTGATTTTCCCAGGAAAGGTTATTGCTGATAGTAATACCAAGCATCGATATGGATAACTTCAGTGGTATGGTTACTCCTGACAAAGTTATGTTAGGTACAGTGAGATCGGCTTTTCTAGAGAAAAGACATGCTCGTGTTTTGTTTGCATTGAATTCTACCAAGTTATTGGATCCCCATTCGAGAATTGTTTATATATATATATATATATATATATATATATATATATATATATATATATATATATATATATATATATATATATATTTCTATTTTGACGCCCTTTATCATTAAATTGGCTTTACACGTAGTACATAGATATTTTTACACTTCCGGCAGTTCTGAACACATCCACATTTCTCAAACTTTTGGAATAATTCGACAAATGGTGGACTGAGACGGAATTGGCCTATTTATTTCAAACCCAGTAATAAACAAATTTATTTTTTCCCGAATCGAGTGACCCCCAAAATACAACTTTAAAAAATTTATATCTCGTCTTCCTTCGTGTACAATTTAAAAGTCGTAAGAAATGATTTATTTTGAATCGTTGTGGCTTACCTTCGCAACTCTAAAGTGGCAACTGGCGACTAATACCTAATACGATTGAAACGTTAATATGCTCGAGACAAGTCATTAAGATTAGGAACATTCTAGTACAGTAATCCAAGTTAAATACTTAATTAATCATCGCGAATATTTTTTATATTTTGTGTTGGTCGACTGGCTAAAGAACACTTCGCTGATATATACATTTTTTCCTCATCTATACGATGGTGGGCAAATACGGAAATGCATCCGAATAGGTGAAGAACGTTTTTTGTTCGTCTCATATTATTAGCTCGTGTTGGTATACTTACAGGTACAGAGTGGGTGTATATTTTTTCGAGGAACGTTTCAACATCTTTAGAGGTCATTTTTAAACAATCCACGTCAGGTATGTAATATTCCTGATTAGTTGAGTTAAGTACAATCAAATGCGGCAACGTTAATACTTTCAAAGCAATACTGTTAGCTAAGTCTGGACTTCCAATCCACCCAAATAAAAATCTTTTGTGATATTTTTTTTTATTTGCTAGGATTATTTTTAATACCATCTTTCGGAAATCAAACATGTCTCTATTTTTGTTTACTACCTTCTCATCTACAACAACAAGTACGACATATCGATGTAACTGTATTATCTCGTTTAAATTTCCATGGGATACTTTTTGAAAAGTGTCGAATTTTTCTTCGCTAAGCCATTTATTCAATGATTTTTTCAATTGATCTTTATCTTTTAAATCACCTGAAAAACAAACTTCATTGAATTGAAATTTAAATTCGCCGTAATTTTTAATCCACGTGTACAAAATTTCCTAAATAGGTATACAGTTACATAAACATAATTGATTGTGCCCTTTCTTTCGTTTTAAAAGACTGTGATCAGCTGTTTTAAACATATTTGATTTGTTATTAAATATTTTTTTTTTGCTTTGAAACCGGTCGAGATATGCAAATGAAATTTGGTGGATTTTAAGAGGTAGTTGCGCATTTTTTGACATGCAATGTTCATCATTTGCGCGCAAACGGGTAATGATGTCAATTTTTTTAAAGAAAAAAAATGGTACGCCACTGAGATAATTTAAATTAAAAATAATGTTTTAATTCCTCGTTCAATTTTTGGGACGAATAAATCTCTCTTGCCTTTTTTTCGTATGGGGCGCCGTTTTTATAAAAAAAAATAAAACATCTTAACGCGTATTTTTAATTTCTTTAATACATTATCAAAAAAACTATCTAATACATACATACATAAAGTCACGCCTTTTTCCAATAGGGGTAGGCAGAGACCACTTCCTTCCACTTCCGCTACGGTTTTTACACACATCTTTTGCTTTCTCTACTTTCATCGGTGCTCTCATACATGCTCGTCGGTTGTTGGTACTCTTGACAGCTGGCCTTTCCTCAAAACAATGTTGATCTGATCAAGATATGTTCTCCGAGGTCGACCTCTACCGACTTCCGTCCATTCACACTCGCCTTATAAATTTGTTTCGTCAATCTTTCTTCATCCATCCTTTCAACGTGTCCAAACCATCTAAGCATTCCTTTATCTTTCTTTGTAACCACATCTTTTTTATCTCTTATCTCACTATTCTTTACTATATCCAACCGAGTCACTTCGGCTATACTCCTCAGACTACTCATCTCCGCAGCATTAATCCTATTTTCATGCTTCTTCTGTTAAACCCAACATTCGCTACCATACATAAGTATAGGAACCAACACACCTCTATGCATAGCCGGACGTGCCTTTTTTGACACTTTCTGGCTATTCATAAAGCTATGCAGTGCCCCATTCATTTGTCTTCTTGCCAGCAACCTTCGCTTAATGTCACTGTCATACTTTCCATCTCTCGTAAACTTTGAACCCAAGTACACAAATTCATTTACTTGTTCTATCTAATACAATAACATTAAACCAAAACAATAACAGAAAATAACACTAATAAAATTTTAAATAGGCGCAAAGCTACAACAAATGTTCAAAATGACCCCCTTACGAACAAAATCAACAATCTTATATCGTTGGTAGACGAACAACAGGTTTTCAGGTCGGGAAGATCTTGCTCAGACGCCGTGATCGTATTAAGACAAATAATGGAGAAATCGATTGAATACAACAAGCCAGCGTTTGTATGTTTTGTCGATTTAACTAGAGCATTTGACCGTGTCCAGCTGAAAGACGTCCTGCATCTCCTTTACAACAAGCAAATCCCTTACAATCTCACCAAAACCATAGAGAACATATACACAAACAATAAAATACGAGCACAAATAGAAGAACACCTCACAGAACCAATACCAGCGGGTAGCGGTATTCGCCAGGAAAACTCCCTTTTCTACTCTTTTTAATTTAATAATGGAAAAAATTATTCCAAGTGTTCGAGGACTAAAGTGATACAAAATGGGGGATGAAGAAATCAAAATAGTGTGTTATGCTGACGATGCCGCTCTCATTGCAGAAAATGAAGATGACTTACAAAGGTTATTACACTTATTCAACCTAACAGCCAAGTCTCTAAACATGGAAATATCACCGACCAAAACAAAGTGCTTAACAACATCAAAAACCCCTCTAAGTTGCAAACTTGAGCTGACGGTAAAGTAATCGAGCAGAAAATGAAATTTAACTACCTTGGCATAGAACTTTCCGGCTTTGGTGATATTGAAACAGAGATGAGAGATCAAACAACAAAAGCAATTAGAATAGCAGAAACAGCGAAAACCAAAAGACCCCTAGAGACAGCTGAGATAAAGATACTCCGTAGAATCACTGGAAAGACACTGCTGGATAGAAAAAGTCAGAACAGCCTGCAAGGTCAAGAACATCAATGACTGGGTAGCAAACAGGAAGAAGGAATGGAACAAACTCATAGGCAGAATGGACAACCGCAGACTTGTGAGAATTGCTCGCGACAAGTCCCCATTGGGACGAAGAGACGTTGGGCAACACAGGAAACGATGGAGCGACAGCACCACGCAAGTGGACGATAATTGAACAGGCGACTCGCCTAAAATCAAGAATAAAGAATAAGAAGAAAAACAGGTAACTCTTCCTGTAGGTAATTAAGATGAGAGTCGCCTGTTAGTCGTTGCGGGAGGAAATATGGACCGATTAAATGGTCATCAATTACCCCAAGCCATTACTGAAAACTGATGCTGAAAATGAGCTTCAAAGATTCCACGTGGATTTTCTTCAATCCATAAGTAATTAACAGGGTGATAGTTTGTCTCCAATTTTGTTCAATATCGTTTTAGACGCAGCAATCAAACGGGCTAACATTGACGTAGAAGTTTTTCAAGCAGTGGACCAAACCTGATACTGGCATTTGCAGATGATATAGATCTTGTCAGTAAAACAACCATTGTTTGGAAAAATAGAAAAGGAGGCAACGTATTAATGAAGACAAAACAAAATACATGTATAGTTCCCGGAGGCAGGGAAGAGATCGACTATGGAAAAATGTAACCATTGGCACCTACCATTTTGAACGTGTCTCAGAATTCAAATACCTCGGCGCAGTCATCACAGCAGACAACAACATGAATAAAGAAATGAATGCCCACATACAGAGCGGTAATAGATGCTATTAAGCACCAATAGAACCGTTCCAATCTAGAATAATGTCGCGATCCTCAAAACTAAAACTGTACCATGCTACTATAAGACCGGTAGTCATGTACGGATGTGAAGCGTGGACCTTAACCAAATCAAAAAATACTTAGAAAAATATATGGATCCTAGTGAAGGGCAATATCGAATAAGAACAAACGCGGAGCTAGAACAATTGTACCAGGGAGGTATTGCGAGAGAAGCAAAGTCACAAAGATTGAGATGGGCAGGAAACGTACACAGAGCACCGGATGACAGAATGCTGCTAATAGCATGCCCGGAAGCACCGACGAGCAGTAGACCACCGGGAAGACATAAAATGAGATAGAGAGACAATGTTCTATCGGATATGCGGAAGATGGGCATTGAAAATGAACAGGAAACAATGCTAGATAGAAGTCGATGGAGGCAAATTGTGCTTGCAGCCAAGACCCATATAAGGTTGTAGTGCTACTTGAAGAAGAAGAAGATATCTCGACCGGTTTCAGAGCAATAAATAAATCGTCAGTTGTTAAAAAAAACTTTAACACCCCGTATCTCTGAAACGAAGTATTTGCGGACGTACGTTTATATAGCAAACTGCCATTATTTTTTCACGTAGAATCACCCTCTGAAGTTTTTTTTTTTTTTTTTTTTTTTTTTTTTTTTTTTTTTTTTATGAAAATAGTCGCAAAAAGGGTAGACCTATCGTGTGGGCCGCGGACGGCCCGCACTGCGACTATTAGAAGGGGAAGGGATTATAGAAAGGAGATGATTGTGGACACGCTTTTTAAAAAGTTGCAGGTCTGGAAAAACTGATTTTGGAAGTTTATTCCATTCCGTAGCAGCCCTGTAAAAGAAGGATTCTTGATGAAGATTGGTCCTTGTAGTGTCAATCTTGAGAGTTAATGGGTGAGACTGATCAGCGTGCCGAGTTCTTCGGCCGAATGTGGCCAATGGTGGTACAAGAGTTTTTATTTCTCTGGAGTATCTGCCATGGAAATATCTGTAGAGCAATGACTGGT
The DNA here is from genome assembly GCA_950111635.1 of Agelastica alni. Classification (NCBI taxonomy): domain Eukaryota; kingdom Metazoa; phylum Arthropoda; class Insecta; order Coleoptera; family Chrysomelidae; genus Agelastica; species Agelastica alni. Next base: position 1,173,716 of record OX467711.1, on the reverse strand, counting down.
CTGCAACTCTTCTTCTATGTTCTAGAGGGTGAAGGGTATCTGTGAGAGTTGAGCTGTTTATCAAGCGAATAGCTCTTTTCTGAAAGGAATCTAGAAGACGAAGAGAATGCCTTGGTGCTGAACCCCAAATGTGCGAGCAATACTCTAGTTTGTCGCACTTATTTACCAACACCCTGTATATAACTGTATACCTACTTTTAAGCCGTATCTTTTTAAATACCTTTAAAGAAGTCTTGCTCGCTCTCTCTGTAGACAAAAATTGATGGTGCATTAGCGATGAAATCCATTTCAGTTGCCATTTTTTCATTCATGGCGTAAAAATATGCATAAGGTCTAAACTTGTTAGAAACATTATAATACAATTCCCATAGATCTCCCTTTAACTCTCCAACGTACACAAAAAACTTGCTTTCAGAAAAATTCACATCTTTGGGAGAGGTTATTATTTGCACAGAAGGTCCTGATAATCGATCGACAAATTGAATAATATCATTTTTGTATCTCTCCCCATTAAAGGTATAATCAGAATCTGGTGTTATGCTAAAATTATATAAAACATTTGGCTAATATTGGTTTTAGGCTGAAATTACATTTATAAGCCTTTCGATGAAAAAATACGATTTTTCACAATTTAAGGATGTGTATAACATTTGTGCATTTTTAGATGGCTGTCTGAATTTGAAATATTTTATAGAGTAAATGATTTTGCATCGATTATTACATACATACATAAAGTCACGCCTTTTTCACATAGAGGTAGGCAGAGACTACTTCCTTCCACTTGATACGGTTCTTACACACATCTTTTGCTTTCTCTACTTTCATCGGTGCTATCATACATGCTCGTCGGTTGTTGGTACTCTTGACAGCTGGCCTTTCTTCAAATCAATGTTGATCTGATCGAGATCGATGTTCTCCGAGGTCGACCTCTACCGATTTCCGTCCATTCACACTCGCCTTATAAATTTGTTTCGTCAATCTTCCTTTATCCATCCTTTCTACGTGTCCAAACCATCTAAGCATTCCTCTATCTATCTTTGTAACCACATCTTCTTTTACACCACAGCGTTTTCTTATCTCACTATTCTTTACCTTATCCAACCGAGTCACTCCGGTTATACCTCTCAGACTACTCATATCCGCAGCATCAATCCTATTTTCATACTTCTTCTGCCAAACCTAACATTTACTACCATACTGATAAGTGTAGGAACCAACACTCCTCTATGCGCAGCCAGACGTGCCTTTTTTAACACTTTGTGGCTGTTTATAAAGCTATGCAGTGCCCCATTTATTTGTTTTCCTGCCAACAGCGTTCGCTCAATGTCACTGTCATACTTTCCGTCTCTCGTAAACTTTGAACCCGAGTACACAAAAATTCATTTACTTGTTCCACTCTTTCTCCCTCGATCGAAACTCCACAGTTTGTCATGCTTTCTTCTCTTTCAAAAACCATTACTTTTGTTTTGCTTGCATTTATTTCCATCGATTATTAAGATAAAGAAATAGGTACCTTTCCGTTAATTTAAGCGAAATAAGTCGTTACCATTTACTCAATGTTATTTTTACCGGAAGTGTAATAATTTTGAAAAGAATCGAAAAATTTATGTTCTATAAAGCTTGTACGGTTAAAACACTTATTGTTAGTAAGTCAAAAAACAAGCGGGGTTTCTGATAATTGCAGAGAGATATTTTGTTTTCAAGTCCATGAAATTATTCGTTCTGAACTCACTACCGGTGTAGATGATAGATAGAAACAATAACAAAATTGATACGTTGTCTGTAAATTTTTCTTCATCTTCACTTGAATCAAATAATAAATCATGTAACGTGACTGTTAAGCTTTAATTATCTGTTTACAACGTATAAGAAAAAAAATTGGAGAGTAAAACTATGTGATGACATATAGCGCAGAAACAAGAGCTAAAAAATCAGTAACAAAGAGGATCCTAAGAACAACTGAGATGAAGATCCTAAGAGCAATAACGCGATACTAACTAAACGATAGGCAAAGAAACACAAACATAAGAGAAAGGTGCCAAACCGACGACGTAGTCAGATGGATAAGGAAAAGAAGAAGGGCATATCAACCGAATGAGTCCCGACAGAATAGCCGAGATAGTACGAAACAACACATCACATAGAAGAAGACCTATAGGACGACCACCAAAACGATTGCAAGACTGTTGGCAATTAACCTCGCAAGAATTGTTTCAAAGAAACCGGAAGTAAACAGGCGGTGCTCCTATATAAAGAGGAAAAAGAATACTTGTACATATTTTCTGAATGAAGCTTGCTTTTTGCACCTGTTCTTATTATATTACACAAAACTTTTAATATAAAAGAGTTAAGTCTTCTTTTTTCCAAAAATAAGACGATATTTTAAAATTATTTATTAATTAAAATATTGTAAGATGTTGCTAAAAAAAAATCTCGACTTTTTATAGTCAAATATCTTTAAACTCAAATATCTCCAAGAAATTGTTACTTTTAACCTTTTTATTTTAATTACTTCAATGGGTGACCGCATGGAAATTTCGTGATTTCGGACAAAAGAGTGACGTACAGTGACGTCACTGTTTGAAATTGGTAACGTGTACGTTATACAACAAATGACATAAAGCTCATACAATATAAATGTGCATGCACGTCATCAATGATCTGTTCGTTTCAAAACTTGATACCAACGATAATAAAAATCACCGTTCATTTTATTTAATCTGGAACACATCGGGTCAGTCTGTTCGTAATATTATAATGCATTAATCAAGTCAATGTTTTGTAAAATATTACAATTTCTATATTATTTTAGACGGTATATAAAATTGCAGATATTATAAATAATTATTTCATTAAATATTGCACACAGTTCAAGTTTTATTATGTATTAATAAAAACGGTTTTTCCGATTGAAGATCTATGAGCGCCAGCTGGCAGTTGACAGTTAGAATCATAAATTGGCAATTTTATATAAGTTTTCAAGACGTGGTCAAATTGGTGTTGTTTATAAAATAATTTCGACTCTATTAAATTTTGCTTTTATTATTACTTAAAAACTGTGTGCAAATATTCTAAAAACTAAATAGTCGCTGCAAAGATCTCGTTGCATCATAAATCGACTATTTTGAGCAAGAACATGAAAATAATGGACCATTACTACCTCTATCGGGCTGTACGAGAGATAAGTTCAAATATGAAACATTTTCAATAACGTCCAGTCCAATCTTTTTCTTTTAGCGAGTAGCTGAAGCTCTCCAATTGAGTTCTGTTTCAGACATTTTGTCGTTGTAGCTTGATTAAATTAATGTAATATAGCTTAGAAATACTTTTTTTGTAATTTATCAATATTTTGCTTGAAATGAAAAAGCAGCTATAAGGTAAGTATGTCAACCCCTAAATAGCATTCTACCTTCATTGTGAACCATTTTAACCTGTATTATTTTTATTAATAAAATTATGATCAATATTATTTTTTTGTTACTGCCTCTAATTAACTCCATGTTGATTGGAATTAAATAAAGCATTAATAAACTAACTTGAAAAGTTAGTTTATTAAAAGCCTTTTAATTTAGATAAAATTTTCAAAGTTTTGTTGCAATGTCGTAGACTAATTAATGGTAAACTGTGTTTATTAAATGATCAACAACATAACCTTATTATTTCCTCAATGTCCGAACTAATGCCAAAGTCTGGCAACGTTGTTCAAATGTGACCTCATACTCGCTCTATGACGTGCATGCACATTTATATTATATGAGCTTTACATGTATCTTTCGTAAGTTTATGTGTGTTTGGTTTATTTTTGTTTTCTGAGCTTTTTTGAGTTTGAGTGAGATATTTGCCACTTTTTAAAAGATAAAAGAATCTCAAACTATGGCGTCACATGTACGTCACTCCTTTGTCCATTTTTAAGCTGACACGTCACGTACACCGTTATCCTATAACATAGACCTAGGGATAATAGGTCTATGTTATTATGCGTCCGCAATCGGCAGGGTTATTCGGGAATCGTCGTGTTTTGTAGAAGTTCTAATCCCACTCCGGTGGTTTTTACAGTAAAGACCACGCGGCTCATAATAGTAATTCAATTCAATGGTTTAGCGTAGGAAGTATAATTAAAATTCTTAACTTTGGAAAAATAAGTAAGTAATTTTAATAATTTTATTTATCATGACTTAGTTTAGGTTAGGCCTGCATAAAGCATTTTCTCTCTGTATAATAAAAACAGGGTTATGTATTGTAAAAATTAGGGGTGTAAGCATATATTTAATACTTCTAAATATATTGGTGCAAGAGATTGTGATCTGTTCGTTGGATTTTCTAGAGGTAAATGGTGGAGAAACAATTAAAACACAATTAAACAGATGGTTTCCTTAAGATGCAACCGAAAAAAAATCGTCCAACTTAATCAAAAGACTTCTAAATATCTGCCCAATTTTAATTTCTGTTATTGGGTCTAAAACCAATTTTTTTTCAATAATTGATATTAAATTTAATAACACTTTCGTTATAAAATATAATTTTTTTTAAAATGAATTCTTTCAAATTATTTTAACTTAAATTGTACATACAATTTGATGGTTGGATAACCTCGAATTTCAAATTCAACAGCGACACTGGGAAATTGACTGCAATCTATTCTAGCAACTCTAACATTTCTGTTAGATAATGCATTTCCTACTTCCAACCACACTGGTTCTAATTTTATACAATGAGCACACCAGGGGGCATAAAATTTGATTAACCAATTTCCACCATGCTTCCTTAATTCAAGAAAATTATCACTTAACTCCAAAAATGGTGAATAAGAACAATGTGCATGTAACCCTAGAAAATATTGAATAATTAATCAGTTTGAATCTGTTAAAAATTTAATTTTTTATACCTAATAATACAACGAAAAAAGTTGTTATAAACATTTTTAAAGATCACTGTTAACGACACAATACATGTTAGGAATAAAATCAATAACTAAATTTAATTTACAAATAAAACTAATGTCAACACTGCTTGTTTATTATTGTAAAACATCAATAATTTTGACAAGACAGAGAGCAAATACATCTGTCTTTGTTATCTCTTCTTTGGAGTATGTTCACGTTTTGTGATTGTTTACATCCAATTTTAAAGTAACTTCTGAATGAATAATAATAATGAAAGGTAGACATAAAAAATCAACCATTGTTAGTTTTTTAAAATTACTGGTTTAAGAATAAAGATGATTATAAAAAACCTGCCTAATTTTACAATACGTAAAGATCAATATAACATTAAGTAAGAAGTTATAAATAAGTATCAATTTAATTTTTAGTTGACAAAATTCACATGTTTTCAATTATTTTTTGCATATTAAAAGCTACTGCTTTATTTTAAGCACTTTTTAAAAACGATAAAATTAATAATAAGAACATACCTTATAAGTCCCCACCAGTTAACTATGAAACAAAGCATAAGTGTTACCAACATTATAGTGCAGCTGTTATGTGTTGTGCGCAATAAGTAAACAAATAAAAAATTTACTTGAAATATTGTTCAGTGTGTGCATTTTAAAGTTCTGACATTCTTTAAAAATATCACAAACAACATCTGTCTTCTTCAAGCATAGTACTGCTCCTTAAATTCATTAAAATGGGGTCGAAAAAGAAAGATCTAGAAATAATTTACAATCTGCAATGGAACAAGTCTGGAAATGGTGGTGACAAAGCAAATATAATCGGAATGTATGATATTCCTACTACAACACTAAATTGGGAAATATTTAAATCTTACTTGGTAATTATGTATATTTTGTTAACGTAATATAAGTTGTGAAATATGATGACCAAGCTAAAATAAAAGATAACAGGAATTTTTTGTATTGGGAATCCCCCTCCACTTGAATATTATAGTTTTAGTAGGTATATCTTTAACCTTAATGATGATTTTTTATTTTATTATTTATGAATTGTTTCCCATACTGATGTATTCTAGTAAATTCAAAGTAAAATTTATTTACTTATTACTATTGTATATAATTATTGACAGTAAGAAATATACTTACTGATATTTTTCAATTTTATTTGTGTCCCCAATCACAATAAAGATATTCGTTGCGATGTCACCAAACCATTCCACTTTTATTCATTTCAGCAAAATGTGAGACATTAATATTTTATTACAAAATTGATCATATAAATAGTTTATTGTGTTAATTTCAATTTATTTTTAAAATTTGTACCTGTATGAATGCTGTACCTGCAAACCTCGACGTTTACCAATTATTTATGCAATTTTATAGTAAATATATTTAATAATTCATATCAAAACTTGAGTGTCAAGTAGTGGCAAAAAATATCATGGACCAATGATAAAAGAAAGACTAATTTATTATTGCAAATCATCTGAGTAAGTTTTACAATATTTTAATTATTCAGAATTTGAGTTTGTAATTGATACAATATAGGTACCTATTTATCAGAAAAAGTATTTATTGATTGTAATTACTAAATTTTTATATTCCAGCTAAAAAACTCCGGTACAGTAGGGGATGACGTGAAGATTTCTTATATTACAGATAGCAATAGAGAGTTTCCAATAGAATCTCAGACAGATTTTCAAATTGCTCTGTACGCTTTTAGACGCAAAGCAAGGATGGGAACAGTTGTTAATTTGAAATTAGACACAATTTGCCACCAGCAAAGTCAGAAAAACAGCTGTCCCAATGATGTTGAAACCCAATTTGATTATATTGGAAACTCTAATTTATCGTCTTGTTGCAATGGTGATTCACCTCCAGAGTGGTTTTTGATCTTTATGGATAATTATATGAGCGAGGTAAGGATATTAATGATTTATTGTCAATATTATACACAATTTTTTTAATGTTGAAACTTAAACCATTTTCCCACTTATGTCAATTTTTTTTCTCTTCATAATCATTAATTTCTTAATCTGATAAATGAAGTTTTCATTAACCTTGTACATTATGAAGTAGTGATTGTAAAAGTAATTAACAAGCAAACAATAATTATTCATGTATTATTTATGATAAAATATTGAAAACAATGATCCCATAAAAATAAACAATGAATCATATCATATCACCCAGATAAAACTGAAAAAAATATTTTAAAGTTTATGTTTCATAAACACGTTTATGTCTCAGGTTGTAATATCAAATTTAAATATATTTTTTCATAAATTTTATACAATCTCAAAAGTTAAGATAATATCACTGATGTCACTGACAAAACACAATGTTTTGCTCATTCCTATGAGATTTGGAGATAAAATTTTTATATATTTAAGGATTTGCAGATAGATTTTTTTAACAATTAACTTTTAAGTTATTGAAGGTTTTGTATTTCTAAAAAACGTTACTTCAATTACTAATTGTCATAGAAAGTTTACATTTAATGTCATTCTATTCAGCTTTATTATTATTAAATTCTTTATTCAGCCCCAAAAAACTTACAAGAGTTTACTTAAGGACACTCTGCCGATATCTAAATTTACAGTGTTTATACATTATTCAGAAGAAAGTTATTTCTTACAATAATATATACAAATTATATTAACATGCTAAATTATTACATATGTACAAAACAGTATGTTTAAGGGAAGTTATAAATACTTGTTTCAGAATGTGATGTTGATCAAGTCAAGCAACAATATATTTACAATTCACATCAAAGGAAACATATAAATAAATGGATATGTATAAATGAATAAACAGTGTTCAGTTAAAGCTCAAATCTTCATTTTTCAAATGTCAGGAACATTATTATAATATTTTACATCCTGATAATAGATGAAGCGCATGCTTTGTCTTGTTTGGAAATAGGTATAAAAATGTTTGTATGATTTCGCGTAAAGTGTCCATGTATTTCATTCCTGAAAACAAGGTTTTTGTTTGAGTGTCTGGTATTTATTAAAACTCTGTGAATAAATATAATATTTTGTAAGAATTGTTTCTTTCATCATCATTATATAGCAGATTGTCTCGTCTACTGTTGGACATAGCCTCTCTTGACCTAAACCATTTTGCTCAGTCTTGGGCATCTTGGATCCAGTTTGAAGATATCCTCTTCAAATCGTCTGTCTATCGAGTCGGCGGTCGTCCCCTGTTTCTGTGTGCTTCGTCTCTGGGACGCCATTCTGTTATTCTCTTCGTCCATCTGTTATCTGACATTCTTGCGACGAGTGGCCAGCCCAGTCACATTCTAAGAGGGGGAATTCACGATGCGACTCATGCAGAGCTATCTTTCAGGTAAATATCTAACTTTCTATAAAGTGCAAATGCAAAGTGGATTGGACCATTGGAAAGACCAAAGTTAGGAAGAGTTCACTGGCTGAGAATTAAGTTGCTTTGGATTCCCAAAAATTTATGACCACTTCTGAGGTTAGATATCTAGTAACCCGTGACTGAAATATTTGCTTCTGAAATGCAGTCGTTTGGCTCAAAATGAACACGGAAAATAATTTTGACAAAAACAGCGCCATTGACACAAATATATCAAGGATGGGTTGCAGGGACTCTGAAAAAGCGAGAAGGGATCTTGAAATTAGTGGGTCAGACCATTGCTCACAGATGGCGCTAATGTCTAGCACATTTTCTCGTTGCTTTTCATGATAATGAGATGGCGCTACGAAATTTCAGTCAGCGGAACAGTAGAGATGCAAGTTTGCCGGATCTTCTTGGGACCACTTTGCATTTATTTTGATGGTCATTATTTTAATAATTGACGAGTAAAGTATATTGCAAAGTTCAGATTTATTGAAAAATAAAAGAAATTTATTATTATTATTTCTCCAATAATCGAAGATTATTATTTTGTAGATAGTTTGTTCTATATTTCGCGAAATCATGATGGAGCGAAGACAGTATATAGAATAAGTACATCACTTTTGAATGAGTTATGAACAATATATATTTTGATTCCACTTTCCACTTACCTTAGAAAAGTACAGAATGAGCAAATTTCGATGTTTGTATCTACAGGAGATACAAAAAAGTAACATTCTCTCAATTTTTTTCAGATAAATTTACTGGCGGAAACAAAAATGTGCAATTGTCTTTTATTTTCTTTATAAAATCAAGCTCGATTTTTCGAATTGTAGACACATGCGAATATCGTGATTGTGAATGGTTTTTTCAATATTTGGCCACTTTTTCTTGGAAAATTCGAAAAAAAAGGTGCAATTTCGAGATATGGCCTGAAATTGTATTTTTTTTAATAAAAATCATATACATATATATAAAGTTTGATACGGTTCATTTGAAACGATTTTTTTTCTCCTTTTAAGTGTAAGCCAAACCAAGCATGAAGCATGCGCAGATTGTCTAGCATCATGGAGCATGCGTAGATTGTGTCGCACTGGATTGGTCAGAGTGATCGGTATGCTCTAGTAGTCTAGAGCCGGTTGGAGATCAACCTTCACCCATCTGATAACTAGATGAGACATATTTTTTATTAAATATCATTTACAAACATGCCTGTGATAGCTTGCTTATCGAAAAGTGTTTATGGCTATTTTTAATTGAATTAATTTTTTTTCATCACCTTCACTCTTTTAATAAAAAAATGAATTTAATCTCAACTGGTAGTTTTTTACTCACAGAATAATAAGAATAATAATAAAAATGAAATATTATTGCCAAAATTGGAGTGCTCTTTTACACGCGAGCAAAAGAGAGCGTTTGTTTACAATCGTCAGTAATTGTGAACCTTTTGACCATTACTCTAATTTCGATTATAATTTTTGTATTTCATATTATATTTAGGTATATACTTACAGCTATGAAATCATCAAAAATAAATATTATATAATATAAATAATATATACCTATTAATAAATAAAAAAGAATTAATTTAACACAATTTTTTTTTTTTAAAGCTAAATTATAAAATTTTAGTATAATTAATGAAAAAATTCGTCAATATAGAAAATACGTTTTTTTACGTTATTAAAAGCGTTTATTACAAAGCTACTACGAAAATAAAATACATAGAAAAATTTAATTGTAAAATTTATCTTTGTTGTAAAAGAGCATGCGCACAATACATTCAACGGTCAGGTAGCGTACACCTGCTATGTTGTGTCCTGTTCTATCACACGAACCTTAGACGCTCTACTTTCTCTCACGCCTATTAAATAGCTCTGGCATCAATGTAGATGGCCGAAGAAATTGTCGGAGAATCGTTTCAGGTGCGTAATCAGATGCAGTGTTATCGATTTTCGAATTTTCTTCAAGCGGCGGATAATTTTCGGATCCTAAAATATTTTGAACTTTTTGTTATTATTATTTTTAGGATGAGATAGCTTAGTTGTCTTATTAGACCAACTGGTGCAGATATTTTCTTTTTTATTTTATCAATGTGTTTATTCCATTTAAGTGCTTCATCTATTGTCAGTCCAAGAAATTTTACTTCATTAGATTGTTTTAGACATCCATTATTTAGTTTTTTTTTTTTTTTTTACCAACATAAAGGATGATTTTTTTACATTCAGTGTCAATTTATGAAACCATGATTTAATTTTTTTCATATCTATAAGAATATATCTGTGTATGGTCTCAGTTGATTCTGCAGTGTACTGGAGGTTTCGTCAGCATACAGTTTTATGTTACCTTTTAGTTTCAGGGTAGTTAATAAATTGACATATTAGGAAGAGTGTGGGGCCCAGAATTTGGTCCTGGAGTACCTCACTCTCAAGTCCTAATTTATCACTATAGCTTTTATCAATATAGATTTGCTGTTCTCGTTCACTCAGATACCTGCAGTACCATCTGAAAGCAATACCTGAGACCCCTATTTTTCTAGTAGGATGGAGTAGTTTATTGTGTATAAGGCTTTGCATAGGTCAATTGACACAATTCCACTGCTGCTGTTTTAAAATGGCATGCAACAGAACAATTATGTTATTTATATTAATTTTCCATTATTGCATATATTTAAGAGTACCAAGTGATTAAAAAAAATAAAAAATTAAACTATTTGAATTCTAGCGCAGTTTTTTGTTGACTATCGATGATAACTCAAAAAGTAATTATTAAAAAAATCTATGGATTTTAAATGTTGGAGAAGAGGAGTAGTTTTATTAGTAAATAAATAATTGTACAAATTGTTCAAAATTATTGTTCTAATAATGTTACTTTGTTCCAAAATTTGCGTTGTAGGTAAATGATTTTGTTAGTTAATATTATTATAAATATTGTTTAGTTTAAGAAAAGAATGATTGAAGAACTCACCGCTTCTGTCACCGCTTCTGTCAGCGCTTCCGTCTCCAACATTGTTTCGACCATTAAACCGCACGTCATTAGTCAGCCTACATATCATTCACGAAAATCTAAAGCCGAAAGTTCAAAAAGAAGAAAACTCCCTTTACTGATCGCCGATGGTTCATACGAGTAAGTAACCAAAACTCATTTTTTTTAATTATTTCATGATACTCTTAAAGCTGGTGTTAATTTGTTTAGACACAGTATTCAACACAGAATGTTCCATTAAAGATACAGTAGTGTGACACTATCGTTAATGGAAAGCTTTGAGACCAACACAGTGTCTAAGTGGAAAGCATTCTTATAAATGCAGGTTTTTGCTGTGTCCTGTAATGTGACACTGTGTCAGTAATGGAACATTTTGAGTTGAACTCAGATTTTTGCACTGTCTCATAGTGAGACACTGTGTTGTTAATGTAATGCTTTATCAAACATTGTGTTGTTAATGGAACGTTTAGTGTAGAACACTGTGTCTAAATGGAAGGAACCCTTTTGCTCTGTCTTGTAGAGTGTCATTAATGGAAGCCTCTGAGTCAAACTGGGAAGCACCCATGGTGAACGAGGTCAATACAGTTTTAAGTTTTGTAACAAATTTATTTCATGTGCTCGGTTTGGGGTTTTTTCTAACTGACTAATTTTTATTAATAATAGGCTCACTAAGGATTGTATGAAATCCTTGAAATTAGAAGGTAAATTGGATCACAAACTCGAAAGATTAGAAACAAAAACCAAAAAATTGAAAGAAAAAAAGCTGGCGCTGTTTTCGAAGTCAAGTGACAGTGATGGGGGTAACGTAAGCGTTAATCGTCGATCTGTTATTATGAGCGGCAACGAAGATGATATTCTACAAATGGACGCAGCTCCCGTTAACACGCAAGAAATGGTTCCGCATATGTTGGGAGGTGAGATTTACCTGCACAAGTGGATGGTCATTAACACTGGAAAATTACCGTGGAACAACGATGTAAGTGACCGTTTGTTAAAAAAAATTATTGGTACCAAATAATGTACTACTTATTTAATCTTACAAATTCTAGTTTTATTTAACTATTCAAAAACCGGTAAATTTTAACCTATATATTATTACAATTATCCCGCTAACATTTAGACGCATATTTTATCGTTTAGCAGGTAATTGTCCTGTATTGTAGAGCTTTTAATCCCACTTTGTGAAAATTTAGTCACGTGGCGTGAACTTCCAACAATAACTTATCTTTAGAAAGCTATTACCAATAAGTTCATAGATTTATCAAATCAGATGATCATTAGAATGATTAGATCTCTCGAATAATTTACTAAAAGCAATGAAGATAGATTCGTATACTGCGGTAAAAAGTGTAAGCAACAATTTTCGAGATGCTTTGAAAGCTTTTATGAAAACGATAGTTTTTTAATAATAATACATAAATCAAGAGTTGGATGTGAAACAAATAGCTTGTGAACATAACTACTTCTTCTTCTTTAGGTGCCCTGTCCTCCTACACAGGAGATTCTCAATAGCCTTCTGTACGTCCACATTTCAAAGGCCTCCAATTTTTTGCACATCGCATCTGTCAAAGTCCAAGCTTCCATAAAGACGTCATCAGGACCACTAGCTTTCCCATTTTTTGAAATTGACAGTGCATATTGAATTTCTGCCTTTGTTATGTCCAAGCCTTGGCCTTGATCAAAGAATTCTTCCTGAAGTTCTGGCTGGGTATCTTGAAATAGGTGCTCGATGTAGTCGCACCATTCCATCATTTTTTCTGAAGTGTCCAGTATCAGCCTGCCCTGTGCGTTCTGTAAAGTCGTCGCGCTTCTGTTTCTGTAGATACCTGCTGTCTCTTTTATCTTCTTGTGCATGTTTAAGGTATCGTGTTTTGCTTCCATTGCTTCTATTTCTTGGCATTGCTCGGAAAGCCATTTCTCTTTTGCTTCTCTTATCTTATTTTTGATTATGCGGTTGTGCGCCCGGTATTCGTTGTTCTTGCCCTTAAGTGTCCGTATTTTTTCCATTAGATCAAGGATTTCCTCCGACATCCATGGTTTCTTCTTGTGGTTTTGTTGAGGTTTAAGTATTTTGGTGGTACTTTCTGTGATAGCATTTTTTATATTGGACCACAGTTCATCAGTCTCGGCTGGCTCCGTTATGGGTATCGTATCAAGTCTGGAATTTAGTTCTTGTTTCAGTTTACTCATTATATTTATGTCCTTTAGCCTTGACACATCTGGCTTATTATGTCTGGGTCTTTGCAAACATCTTTTGAGTGTAAGTCTTGCTGCTGCAACAATTGGATTATGAGTTTATGCCTGCACCTGGATATGTTTGCAGTTTCTGTATCCTTTTTTAATAATTTTGATTGCGAATAATTCTTTCAGGGGTATAGGCGCTAGATGTCCACATATAGAGCCTTCTGGTTGGAAGTTTAAAAAAGGTGTTTGCCACAATGAAATCTTGTTCCTGGCAGAACTGAACTAGCCGGTCTCCTCTATCGTTTGCTGTTCCTAATCCGTATCTACCGGTAAACTACTAAAGATGCTAATTAATGCGGCAATAATATATTTTGATCGACAAGGCTGCCAACTGCTTATGTTTTGAGACGCATGGAAATGTGTCACGGCCACAGAGAATTTAATTTTTAAATGATATTTTGAAGGGTTATTTTAACCCACTAGCAAATAAATAGTGTAGCAGTAGTTTATTTTGTATTTACTTTAATTAATTGTCTTGAAGTAATTTATTAAATTGAATTTATTTTACAACTCAAAACAATAAAAATTAGAGAAGTAGAGGAAATTTTCTCGCCGTACAAATATGTATGGAGCTCACCCAAGGGGTGCGGAATGATGCTTAACAACCGGTTGTATTGTATGTCTTTTACAATAATTTTTTCGCATCTTTTAATTGCATATAATAATATAATTTATGAAGTAACTAGCTGTTGCCCTCGACTTCGTTCGCGCGGAATTTAGTTTTATCGTAACACCTTCTTTAAATGGGGATACATTTTTTCTTGGCATCCGATTTAACATCGAAATAATTTCTTTATAGACCACCATATGCGTTTTAAAAATTAACCGTGACGTCTAGTGAATTTTGAGGAACTAAATTTGAAAATTATGCTGGTCAAGTGGATTGTTGTAAAAATTTCTATTGCGTGATCTATAAATAAACAGCGTCACCTATTGATTTTTTAGGAACTAAACTATAACATTAAATAAAATCTAACCGGATTTATTTTTTGTTTTATTTTCGTTTATTTTTTCTGTTGAACGTTGTTCGTTCATGTTGTGACTTCGACGATAGCAATTATTATTTACCTTGTAACTTCTCAGGCTAGAAAGATCTTTAAATGAGAATAACATCCGATTTAAATAAAATAAAGCCTTTATTCTGCTCCTAGCAAAGCTCTAACTACTAAAGAAAACCGCATTAACATCCGTTTAGTAATTTCAGAGATGTGTCTGGACAGACAGACAAAAAATAAAAAAATACGTGTTTATGTTTTGGTAACGTGTGAATAATTATATGAACATGGAAGTGAATCGCTAATCGCAATCGCATTATTTTTTGCAGACTACATTAATGTTCACGTGGGGATCTAAAGCGTTGAAGCCTTTAGACTCTATAGTTTCCGTTCCCCATTTGAAGTCTGGCGACACAGGAAACATATCTGTTCGTCTTCAAATTCCTAGTAAGTGTTTGTCGAATCTCGTGATTGACGATATTTGATCACTTTAGAAAAAAAAAATCTCGCAACATTTTATAAAATTTCTTTTAGGTCAACCTGGACAGTATGAGTGCTATTTTCACTTCCATCACCAGAGTCGTCGGTTCGGACACTGGCTGGGTTGCCAGCTCATCGTAGATCCATTCGATTTGAAAGGCAATAAATCCGTTTTGGAAACGACGCTTTTGGGTCCTTTTCCACACGCCCAGTCTGGAGAAATTATGAGTTCTCCACTATACAACATCGGTAATCCAGTAACACGATATGGAGATATCTGGCAAGGTAGCAATATTTATTTTTTAATTAACTGTTACCCCACCGTAGCGCCCCGAATTTCCGATTAAGTGTACACACAGCGCAGCTACATATTAAGTTTTAAATTTCTGAACAATCACTATTATCTTGATCTTTAGGCACGTCTGTCGGAGCAAACATGTTTGATAACGCATTTAATTTACAAACGAATCCGAAAGAAGAGGCGACGGCTGTACAAGATAACAATTACGAGTTGCAATCGGAAACGTGGTCTGTAGATAAGGTGGTGAGAGATTTATCCTCCAGAGTGGACGATTTGAAGCTTCAAGATCCCACTGATACGAACTGCAGCAGCGATTCTGACAATCAAAGCATCATTTCATTGCCCGAAAGCAGTTCTTCGAAAGGCTTACCGGCCGAATACGTCGTCGTTCCCATTCCGAAGTGTATCCGAAAAAAAATCCAGGAAAAAGCAGCAGGAACGCAGAACGAAGCTGCGAAGTTGGAAGCGGTTGAGCATGGTAACTTTGAACATTTTGATTATTATTACAAATCACATCAAATCACAAAACTTTTAAATCTAGCATTAAAAATATTTTACTTCCCCATGCTTTCTACTAGCTTGATGAGTATATACAACAGCACAAACTATAATTGATTAATTGATCATCAACTGCATGTTTTTATCTGTATATTTACATAGATTTTTAAATATTCACATATACCTTTTTACACAAACCAATTTACATATTTTTTTACCCTTTGTTTATATTTGTTTATTGGTTCCTCTTATACATACTGCCTGATTGTATTTATTTTATATCTTGAATATCCCACTGATTGCAGGGGGGTCGTAAAAGCTATGCTGCCTCTCAAGTACTTCGACCTATCAGATCTTTTGTGCATAACCCTTAATCTATTCGAGGCACGGGATTCCGAGACTTCGTACAAAGTTTATCAGTTTCCTGGGAGCTAAGTTCCTGACTCGGAGGGCATTAAGAAGGCCCCTTTCAGAAACTTAGCCTCTTGCAGAAAAGCGGTGGGCATTTGCAAAACAAATGTTTTACAGTTTCAGCGGAGTTCTCGCAGTAGCGGCTGGCAAATATCACTCTCTGTCTTGCCCATATTTTTCAGGTGATACCTCGGAGGGCAGTGTCCAGTTAGGAGTCCCGTCACCAGTTTTAAGTCTTTCTTGTCCAACTCGAGAAGCTGTTAAGCTTTAATTGGCGAAAGGCTTACTAGCCGTTACGCTAGTCTTTGTCCTGGCACTTTATGCCAGTGAGATTTCATTTCATGAATATCCCATAACGATGTATTTTACTTATTTTACCTGTATTTTGTTTAGTTTACAGCAAACGTGTACCTATTTTAATGATGTCTCATGTTTTGTAAAAAGTCCTGAATCTATCTATCTATAAGCAATGTAAGTTGCAGGTCATCGGTTTGTATATAATGTAAAAACTTGTCTCCAGTTTTTTGCCCTCCATCCAGGTTTGGGATCAACATCTTTGTCCATTGTGCTGTCTCAGGTATAGATGCTCCCATCTATCCTGCCAGCTGTCAATGGTCGCACTCCTCTCTCTAGATTTGTCCTCTTCTGTGTTTCAAGCCTGTGGACTTACCCTAACTAACTATAAAAATAAAAGTGTGGCTTGCAGATGTAGAAAAGGATTTCAATAAGTCCCTTATCTTTCAAGAGCACATGTCTACATACATACATATAGTCACGCCTTTTTCCCGTAGGGGTAGGCAGAGACCACTTCCTTCCACTTGCTACAGTTCTTACACACAACTTTTGCTTGTTTTTCTTTCATCAGTGCTCTCATACATGCTCGTCGGTTGTTGGTACTTTTCTTTAAAACAATTTTGATCTACACCTAAACTACACTTGTACACTCAATTTATCGTTTGTTTTAAGGTAATTTTACCGGAGATTTGAACGAAACTTTTGACGACAATAATAATGAGGATACAAATTTACAAAAAGAGAACGGTAACAACGATGAAACCTCATCTAACTCCAGCCAAAAATTGGACATTGTTATGGTAACTTTACCCGACGATGATCAAGATAACAGAGGTATATATTCCGAGAAGGGTTCATTTTTATTTTTAATTTGCCGCATGTTCCAAAATACTTTGGTGTGTGTTTGTGTATGTGTGTAGGGTGGGTTTGGCATTGGAAGAATCCATTTGCCACAGACTTTTGTTATGTTATAACTGTTAAAGGTCTAGACCAATATTCCCCAAAAAAGTTACCAAAATGTCGAATATTGCCCTATTCTGAGTATTAAGCAGATATGTTATGTTTAACGGAAATGCGATATTATGGTTTTGTAATAGACCCAGAAGTCGTGTGAATTCTAGAGTATGATTCGTGCAAGAAAAGAATATGTGATTTAAGTCACATATGGATGAGTTATCACATCTGCAATAAGGTGTTTGGGATAAACCAATTTTGTATAAATGGGCTGGGAATCTGCCGTGAATAAATTTAAGTCGTGTTAAGGTAACTGCTTTCTTTCTGCTTGAAGTGTAATCTGACAATTGTGGAATTCTCAGTGGTAATTTGGGGTGTGTTAGTGTGTAATGATTGGTGGATGTGGCAGTGAAGTCTTTCCAATGTCTCTCCCAATTTATGAGCATTTGATTTTTTTCCATTTTGACTATATCATAGAATGGATGAATTTCGACGAGGTTTGTAGAAGACGTTGCTTCTTTAGCTAACTTGTCAGCTATTTTGTTTCCCAATATTCCGAAGTGACCCTTTTGCCCATACCATGGTAATTTCCACATTAGATTTTGCTAATGTTAATAGGTGTTTCTTTATGTTACATAAATAAAGAGAATTATATATTTTATAAAAATTGAGGTTATTTAGTGCATACAGAACAGACTTAGAATATGCGTCTGTAGTTATTCTATTTTCAATTATCCACTTCAGCGAACTTCTGCGGAGAAAACCTAACAAAGATAAGGAATTTTACCTAAATAGGTTTATTTGGTATTAGAAATATAGAAGGGGAAGCCTTAGGTAGTATTGAAATATCAATTGTACAGAATATGACATAATTTTACTTATTTGGTATCTCTAGTTTTCCTACTCTATTATGATAAGTCACTGCAAGAATAAAGTAATATTGTATTTAAATTTTTACTAGTCTAAATAAGTTTTAGTTCCCGCCGAAACTTGAGACCCAGGCCGAAGATTCTGTTTTGGCTGAAAATCCTGTTTATTACCTTTACTATGGCAGTTTAATTTGTTTTAGAGTTTGCGTGCGTGCTTGTGGATGGACAAAAGATAATGATACCGAAGAAAATAATAAAATCTGAATACTTAAGCAGCTCTATTAATGCGGATCGCATTGTTAATGAAAACGAACAGGATTCCGACGTTGCTGGTGCGACAGTAGCGACCGGTGAAGAGGCAGTCGAGATAAAAAAATCTTTCTCACAAAACAATCTGGAAACGTATTCCGCTACTAACGACCGAAGTGGTAATTTGGAAGAGAACGATTTCAATTCTCATTGTTCAGCAGCGGGATCTTCATTTTCTGACGTGACCGCAGAAAGGAATAACAGGTTGTTTATATTTCCTCAGGCTTATCCCGGATACGAAGTTGTACAAGGAAATGATTTCACCGAAGACGTCTATACTTGGGCAAAATCAGGTGATAAACTTGATTTTATTAAATCGAATTTTTTGAATTTACTACAATAATTTGCACCGCATTTACTTTTTCTAATTGTCGTTTTTCAGAAACCCATTACGCGCAAAGCTGCCACGGAATGAAAGAACCACTGATTCCAGTAGTATCTGGGAATGGAACAACTGAAGAACCGCTGATTCCAGTAGTATCTGCGAATGGAACAACTGAAGAACCATTAATTCCAGTAGTATCTGCGAATGGAACAACTGAAGAACCGCTGATTCCAGTAGTATCTGCAAATGGCACAACTGAAGAACCGCTGATTCCAGTAGTATCTGCAAATGGAACAACTAAAGAACCGCTAATTCCAGTAGTATCTGCGAATGGAACAACTAAAGAACCACTAATTCCAGTAGTATCTGCGAATAAAACGCCTGAACCTTTGATGGCCGTCAACAGTAATCCTTTCACCGATAATATTACATGCGTTCCAAATTATCAGCAGACGCCGATAGAAGAACGCTATGTTCCTTTCATTCAAAATGATATAAAACCAGAACCATTTGTCATTCCTTCAGAACTGGGTAAGTTAAAAAAAAGGTAATTTGAAACACATTCTGATGCACGTAAAAAAATTTGATAGTGTCACAGCTACACGCCGTTGCAAAACAGTCAGAATTGTAGAAGAGTCTAGAAATTTAAGGTTAGGTTAGGTTAGGTAAGCTTGTGAACATGAACAAAACACACCGCACTGAAAAGTTACTAATTAAAGCGTCAGCAATGCATTTTGATCGACGAGACCGCCAACTGCCTATGTTTTGAGTCACATGGAAGTGTGTTATGTGCGCAAGAAATTGCATTTCATAATCGATGAATATCGTGTTTTTACGGTTATATTAATAAAATAAAAAAGTTTAATTGCATTATTTTATCCTAAAACAGTACATCACCATAAATTGTTATGGAATGATGTGTTCAAAGTACTTTAAATGATAATAATTCTAGCCAAACTGAATATTTCAATAGGTGGTATTATCGTTCTGAAACGTCTACGTCATTAATGACGTATTTTATGTCGTTTGCAGATGAAGAATATTTACGCCGCAGTACCACCACACCGCCTCCTCGTTCCAACAGTACTCCCCAGAAGGACTCACCGTCGGCTCCCGTTGTCCACATATTGCCTGAAGGTTTAGTTAATGGAGCAGTTAATGTGGCTAGATCAGTGATAAATAAAATTGTGCCGCAAGGGGTAAGTAGTAATATGCTTTTTTTTCTTTTTTTTTTCGTCTCTTTTCTTCCCTTATTTATTTTTTTGCCTTTACCACACGCACTTTTACATCCCCAACGCGCCTTCTCTAAATTTTGTGGGGTCATATCTAAATCTATGGCACTCTGTGATGGGCACTATTTCACTTTCAAGCATTCTGCAGCTTCTTCCTAGTGATCCATAGAAATCTCTATAATGCCCGATCCTCACTATAATGCCGTTCACAGTTTGTTCTCGGTCCAATCTCGGTGTGATAAAATATCATCAAGTAAAAAATATATATGTGCATTCATACTATCCGTAACAGTCAAGTTTCGCTCGAATCCCATTCCAATCACGTTTTCACCAGGTTGATCATCATTTCCTTTGTCATCCCCGAGTTTTGCGTGAACCTCATAGTATGTCTCAAAGGATAATTCTGCACTCACATAATCAGTTGCCATTCCCGGAAATGGGTGTCTGATTATATTTTTTATGGTTGTATGCCCATGTGTTTTAGTACCTATTCAACAGTTCCGTTGTTCTAGTCTATACGCGCATTGTCTTGCCTCGCCCTGGATATAAATATCTAGAGGTGGGAGGTTTAGCGCAATCTTTTCGGGATTGACTTTAAGTCCCCTATCCTGACATCATTGTTCCACCTGGTTTAGAGCTCCTTTTTCTCCAACTTTTCATCAAGCATTATTTTTATGTCCATATTGTCCTCAGGTACTTTTTCATATTTACTTTTTATTTCCAATCTTTCCTCTTTAAAACACCAATATTCAAAAATTATTCACCGACAATCGGCTTCAAAATAGGAAATTTTCTGAGAAACAATGCATACGTTTTATACTAAAAACGAGTTAAGGGAAATTTCATATTATTATTAGTTTTTAAAAAAAAAACAAATTAGCACTGATAGTTGATGGCTAACTAGCCGAAAGCGCTATGCTCAATAAAGAAATTTACATGAAATACACAAAAAACCTTTTCTGAAGTGAAACTTCTACACGCGTTACAGAAATAAATTAAGAATAATATTCATATGCAAACAGTTGTGTATGTCGTTCTATAAATTCTTCATTCCAATTTTTATAATATTCCTTATATATTCAGTATAATTGAATTTAATTTTAATCCTAGCCTTTTAAACGTTGGAAGTTTCACTTCTAATATGCGCACATAGTGCACACATCTTTTTTTTCTTATACTTTTTATTTCATTTACTATTTCTTTCTTTTAGAATAATAACGTGTCGTCTCCCGACTTCCCTGTCTATTTTGCCTAACGAGTGTTTTAAATAAACGAATAGAGGGCGCGTTACATAAAACCCATTTATGAAAAATCATCTAGATGTCTCAGTCACGTGTCGATTTTTCTTGTTCGAAAAACAAACAAGACAGTCTGGAAAGACGAGTTTTGTCGGGGGAAATTCGTTTGTTAATATTTGTGCTGTTTTTTTTTTCAGTCGCCAGGAAACTGGGTGAACGGGCACTGGGTGTCTACCAATCCGGATTCGCCTCGCGAAGCAAATCTGCATGCTTTGGCCGAAATGGGTTTTTGGAACAGAGATTTAAACGCCACTTTGCTGGCCAGATACAACGATGATTTATCGCGGGTTGTCGCCGAACTCGTTCAATAAACGCTACTTTATTATTTCTATTTTATGCACTTTGTAACCATTCATTATACTGGATAATAGAAGTAGATTAACTATTAAACAAGTACACTTGTCTTTGTCGAAGTACAATGGTGATAATCAAGAATTTACATTATTCATATTTTTTTAGTCAGTTGCTTCCTTGTCAATCGACACAGTGTATGCATATTTTTTTATTGTTTTCACAACAGTCTTGTACCATTTTACTATTTTAGTTTCTATATAGGATATTTAATTAACACTGGCTCAGTTTTGTTCGGTATACAGTTAAAAAGCAGCATCTACTTTAAAGAATATGAAGAAAATGAACACTCGACACTACCAGAATTATAAAAAATGCCTCTAGTGTTTTAAACTTCTTTTCTTTTTAGTAGAAATTTCTTACCGTAGTAAAATGGAACAAGACTGTTTACATTCTCATAGAAATATATACTAAAATTAACAAAAAAAGTTAAATCGTTGTACAGTAAAATAAGGGAAACGCGCGTGTCCAGAGGAGTTGAATTTCTGAAAAATTTAGCTGATTGAAAGTCGCGAATTTATTAAGTTTTGTAAGCCATTGGATTTAATTTTTATTTTATTCGTACATAGATTTATGTTTTCGTTTTTTGATGTGTTACCTAGGGGAATTTATAAATTAGTTTTTCAAATAGTAGATTTTCTTTTTGAATTTTGTAGGGCGTCTTAATGAATTTGAATTTTGTTCTTAATGGGATTTCTTTATTAAATTAATAATCTTACTTAAATAATAATAATAAATTTTACTTTTAAATCGATTCAATTATTTAACAATAAATATGTTTTAATCAAACAAACGCCCTGTAAAAACGTTCAGTCAAATACTTTTAAGACGCAAGGACTAACGTCTCTTTAGATTTAACGAATAGTTTTAATAGGTATATTTCAAATTAATCTGGTTACGGTTTTTATTATTTAGTAGTTAGAAATAAATCTATGATATGCTGCACTATCATTCTATTTTTCTTTTTGTTGTGATATTGTAGTTTAACAGGATTATATAAACGTTTATGGACATGCTGTTTAATTTATTTTTTCACTAAAATATGTAAAGCTAACTACAGGCTATGCGGTATTCGCTATGATTTCGTTGTAGCTCGTAAGTCTACAAACAATGCGTGTGTTTGCAGTTTTCACCTTTAATTAGCGCCTTCAAGAGCAGATACACGAACTACGTTATATACGAATAGAATTTTAACGAACATTTTTATTTTCGCTGTCAAGAATTTTTAGAGTTTTGTATAATAGTATTATAGTTTTTTATAATTTTTATATTTAATATTTCCATTCGGAAGCTATTTACTGGGTGGTCTCTCTCTCTCTCTATCTGTAGCTTACAACCCGGAGTGGGTCTTCGCTGACATTACAATTTGCCTTCACTTGCTGCGGTCCATCATAAGTTCTTCTGGTCGTTGGACATTTAGGGTCCGTAAGTCCGCTGCAATATTATTTTTCCACCGCATCCCTGGCCTTCCCACCGGCCGCTTTCCTACCGAGGTCTCTTCCCACACCAGTTTTACGACACGTTAGTCTTGTCTCTTCACATGTCTGGCACATCTCAATCTCTCTGCCTTTATTATTTTTGCTATATCTGGTTGGTTATATAGTTCTTGCACTTCCCTGTTAGTTCTAATTCTGTATTGTTGTGTGGCGTTGTCCTTGATTGGTCCATATATCCTTCTAAGAATTCTTCGTTCTACGATTTATAGTCGGTTCTCATTTTGTTTTGTCATCGTCCATGTTTCACATGCATTTGTCATTATAGGTCTTATAATTGCATGATAAATTGTTACTTTCGTACTTTCCGCCTATGATGGGGATGAGTGAACTGAGTAGCTCTGAGACATCACTGCCGGTCACAAGCCCGGACAAAGGAGGAGGGTTAAGCGTAGGGCCAACAACCCTACCTTGTAAAAAGCGACCTTGTTATAAAAACAAACGAGATTTACTGGGTGGTGCTTGGTAAGAGTTGGAATTGTTGATTTGTCTCTTCGAAAGGCAAACATAAGTTTGTCAAGACCTACCCTATGCTGATGAGGGGCAACACCCCGAAACCGGTCCATATGTAGTCACCTAAAATTGATAAATTTAATAATTCTTTCTTTTAATTTATAAGCATCTGCATATCACCCGGAATGGGATTATGCACGATTATTTATCAGATGTATTTCAATGCTCGTCGTAGGCATATAGCCAGGAGTGTAGTTGTTTTCTGATGGATAATCGAACCACATATACCTATAGTATAGGGTAACATGCAGCGAAATTAGCTGGTTCTTTAAAAGTTTTATACATTTTTACGAACATTTCCTATACACTATTCACAAATGGTCCATTTAAGAATTCGTGCCAAGTCTGTAGTAAGCTTTACATTCTATAACTCTTTGATTCGTAGGAAACGGTTCTGTAAGCCCACACACAACCAAGAAATCGCCCGGATATTGGTTGTGACAGGAATATCAATAAAAAAGGTGTTTTACAGTGTCCACGATGAGGCTGAAAGAGTAGAGACAGGGAAGCGTCCTTGTAGTTCATCTCCAAAAACATCAAACGAAAGGCGTTGCTTTAGAAGTTTCATTTCAGAAGAGCAGGGACAAAGAATTAAAGAAATCGTTAATACTTTTAATATGACATAGAAGGAATAGCCGAGTTTAAAAGCAGTGTGTACACAAGTAGGTTTTGAACGTGGGCAGTCAACTTTAAGAAAAGTACTTTTTAAATTATTAGGTTTTCTGTGGCAAAAAACACCCGATAATAGAGATGTATTATGTAACGTTTCCTCCAATTTTCGAATTGTCTTAATGCTAAAGCCAACCCTGGTGTTTTAGTATCATTTTTAACTCGCTTATTGTAAAAGGCTTTCGTGGCCATCGTTTATTGGTGAATAGTTTTTCGGGTATTTTGGCCATCTTAAGTGTTTATACTCGACGTTTCGCCATCTCTAGTGGATGGCATTTTCTGGAGATATGTCTGCTTTTTCAAGGCTGACGGTTTGTGACATTCGTATGTCATGATCGCAGGTTGTATACATTTTGGTGGGCATATTTGAGGGCTCTTCAGAAATTGGTCACGTTCCAGAGAATCATTCTTCTTATTTTTGTAAGGAAGCAGCGTTGTATTTTTAAGTACAGGTACCCATGTGCTATTAATTTTAAGTGCAGCAAAACCGACAGTCCGTTTGTTGGTTCAGTCCTTCCGAGATGGTATCTTAGACGACAGTGTCCTGTAAGCAGTCCCGTTAGAATTCGCAGGTCATTTCTTCTCCATTCTAGGATCTGCTTAGTTGTGTTTCTCGAGGGTTTAGGTAGAAACACCTTTGAGTGAGTTAACCCTGGTATAGTAGAGTATTTTCCTCTCCACCCAGTCCGAAATAATTGTTTTGGCGGTACTTGTGGTGTTTCCAAAAACCGGTTCTGGTCCAGTGAACGCAGATTCGGCCCCCTGTTTTGCAAGGGTGTCGGCTTTTTCGTTTCCCTCCACCTCCTGGTGCCCAGGTACCCACAGTAGGGTCACCCTGTTGTTCGCAACAAGGTTCGATGCAATTCCATACAAGTTTAGAATTTGTCTTGTTGGAGCTCAGCGCTTTTAAAGCAGCCTTGCTGTCCGATATTATACTTATGTTTTTTGTTTGTTTTTGTCTGTTGGTCAACTCTCTTGCACACAATTCGATAGCGAAGACTTCAGCCTGAAAGATTGTAGCATACCTAGCAAGACTGGTAAATATTTCAATCTTTGATTTCCTGCTGAAAACACCGGCCCCAAATCCATTTGGGGTTTTTGAGCCATCTGTGTACATTACCTATTTAGTCTCTGGTAAGAGGATTTCTCCCCTCACCCATTCGTCTCTCTTCGAAAGAAGACTTTGAACGACTTTTCTACGTGTATTTTTGTGGCTAGATCCTGGTGTAAATGAACCGTTTAGTTGTTCCAATGTAGACACTACCACAAGTGCATGGAATACGATAAATAAGTAGAGAGATACAACTAAAGCGTGAACTACGCATGCGCGCAGTTCCTTTAACGAAACAAAAATACGCGACAGTATTATTCTTTCCAAATAAGTAGTTTGCGTATTATCTAGTAGATGGCACCACTAAGAATTTGCATGTGGGGATTTCAGACTCCCTACTTGACCGGCAGGCTGAGCCGAACCAGGAGTAGTGCACCCAAGCGCCGCCAGCGGAAACAAGCGCTGATCCCTCGCCACGAGGCGATAGGTTTCTCTCAGGCAGTCGTCTCAAGCGCGTCTTCTCACACCTCGGCTGTGGCATCATCGTAGCGTTTTAAAAGTATTTATGTTCTGCCAGAGTAAGTTAATAAATGTTATTATTATCGTGACTTTGTTATTATTATTGGTTGAATTTGTTACCTGTGGGGACTTCGGACTCCCTACTTGACCGGCAGGCTGAGCCGAACCAGAGTAGTGCGCCGCCAGCGAAAACAAGCGCGTCTTCTCACGTCTCGGCTGTGGCATCATCGTAGCGTTTTATAATTATTTATGTTCTGCTAGAGTTAGTTAATAAATGTTATTATTATCGTGACTTTGTTATTATTATTATTAATGATTGAATAAGTATATATTCCCATATGCAGTAATACAAATGGTAGTTTGTATTTTGTATTACATAAAAGTATAGTAATAATTTTTTAAAAACACCAATGATATAATAATTTAAGGTTAAAAAAACTAAAAAACACGCTTTTAGAGTTAATCAAACTAAAAAGTAAAAAAAAATTCTCAACATAAGATTAAAATTACTGACGAGAAAATTAATGTCACTGTTCTAAAAGTGTGTATTTTTTAGTTTTTTTAAACTATAATTTATCGAAGACCAATTAAAAGTCGATTTAGTTTTGTTTGTTAGCATTTCAATGGATATTGAAAAATTGAATGTTGTGTTTGGCAGAAGAAGCATGAAAATAGAATGAATGCTGCGGAGATGAGTTGTCTGAGAAGTATAGCCGGAGTGACTCGGTTGGATAAAGGAATGAATAGAGACATAAGAGAACGCTGTGGTGTTAAGATGTGGTTACAAAGATAGATAAAAGAATGCTTAGATGGTTTGGACACGTAGAAAGAATGGATGAAGGAAGATTAACGAAACAAATTTATAAGGCGAGTGTGAATGGACAAGTCGGTAGAGGTCGACCTCGGCGAACATATCTAGATCAGATCAACATTGTTTTGAAGAAAGGCCAGGTCAAGAGTACCAACAACCGACGAACATGTATGAGAGCACTGATAAAAGATGTGTGTAAGAACCGTATAAAGTGGAAGGAAGTGGTCTCTGCCTACCCGTACGGGAAAAAGGCGTGACTATATGTATGAAAAATACCTTCTTTTCAGTCTGAGACTTCAGAGTCCAGTTTTACTGAATTTTGTATAACGGTAGCGATTATATTTTAAATTAATGTCTGTTTCTTGAATATCCTATTCTCGTTTAATTTTGAATAAGAAGTGTTTGATAATAATTTATTGAATTTGAATAACAGTTTATTTATGTAATTTCTTTTTTCGTAATAGTCCATTTTGTTCACTGGAAAGGTACATGTTTTATTTATATTTTTTTTTGTAGATCAAATTTTTAATTTTTTGTACAATTTAAGAAGTTTTTCATTTTAATTTTTTTATGCGATTTAGAGGTTTTGGTTATACGTTTTTATGAAAGATGGAAAACCTAGATGGGGTGCATGTGTATTTTTTTTAGTTATTATTTTCTGTAGTTACCAGGTACTCATAGAATACTAGGTACTGGATACCAAGTATTGACTGAATATCAGGAACATACGAAAGATCAGGTACGAGCTACCAGATACGGACTAGAACACAAGTTACTTATAAAATTAGTTACGGAATATCAGTTACATATGGTTTAGGACATAACAGGATTATAGAATATCAGATATATGTTTCAGGACACAAAAGGATAATGCAACTTAATATATTTTTGACCATTTTTTCATGTTCTTTGTTTGTTTTAGTTTAATATCGTTTTTTTATGTATTAAAATTGTTAATTGATTTTACATTTTTTTTATTTCAAAAAGTCTAAGACAACATTAGGTCCGGTACAATATGTTTTTTTGGTGTGTAACATCTTTCCACTAGGTTACTCGCAATTTGTGGGGGTCATTTTGTGAAATGTGTAACAGTAACATTTGATTTGACGAATGAGCGCGCGGTTAGAGTTTGTCATCATTTGGCCATTTTGAGGTTGATTTCTGTCACTCCTAGTGTCAATTAAATAAAATACAATTTTCATTAAAAAGAAATATTGTTTGTTATTTTTTTTTTTTTTTATGTTATGTTTTTGGTGTTCTTCTTAAATTTCTGGAGGTTGTATGCCTCGGGGAACACCTCCCTAGGCAATCAGTTCCAAAGCCTCGCAATTCGTTGGATGAATGAGTCTTTGGAAAGTGATGTTCTGCAGGTCTCCAAAGTGACCACGAAGGGGTGTGAAGACTGAACTTGACGGGTTAATCTCGAAGAGACTGCCAAAGAAGGAACGATTGTTGATATTTCAGAAGAGCATCGCCCATGAAAATATCTATAAAATAGAGACAAATCGCCAACTTTTCTACGGTGTTCCAGACAAGTGAGCGAGTTTGTAAGCGAGGCATCACCGACGAGACGAATTGCCCTTTTTTGGACAGAATCCAATAGCTTCAGGATATGTTTAGGTGCCGCACTCCAAATATGGGAACAGTATTCCAGTACAGGTCGGATCTGTGCCTTATAGATCATAAGCAGCTGACTGGAGGTGAAATAGCTCTTGGCACGAAACAAAAAACCAAGTTTTTGGGATGCACTTTTGGCAATGGACCTCACGTGATTTTCTAAGGAAAGGTTATTGCTGATAGTAATACCAAGCATCGATATGGATGACTTCAGTGGTATGGTTACTCCTGACAAAGTTATGTTAGGCACAGTGAGATCGGCTTTTCTAGAGAAAAGACATGCTTGTGTTTTGTTTGCATTGAATTCTACCAAGTTATTGGATCCCCATTCGAGAATTGTTGCTAAGTCCATATTTATATTGTTAACATTTCTTCCTCGTCTTCCTCATTCCTGAAAAATCATTTCAAATAATACCTGCTAATTTAAAAATTGCTCAGATAAACGTCAATCGATTTTCCGAGAGTTAATTTGACGAATGAGCGGCGCGGTTAGAGTTGGCCATCAGATAGACGTCAACCGATTTAACGAGAATGTTTGGTATTAAGTTTTCCATTATAATTTTTTTTTATTGAAAATAGTTGCAAAAACGGTAGACCAATCGTGTGGGCCGCGGACGGCCCTCACTGCGACTATTAGAAGGGAAAGGGATTATAGAAAGGAGATGATTGTGGACCAGCTTTTTGAAAAGTTGCAGGTCATAGTTCTCTGAAAAAAATGATTTTGGAAGCTTGTTCCATTCCGTAGCAGCCCTGTAAATAAAGGATTCTTGATGGAGATTGGTCCTTGTAGTGTCAATCTTGAGAGTAAATGGGTGAGGCTGATCAGTGTGCCGAGTTCTTCGGCCGAATGTGGCTAGTGGTGGTATAAGAGTAAACTATATAAATAAATATTTACTGTTGATAATAGGTCTCAATAAAGTGCAGATCATTGATAAAAAAATTCAAGTAAGTAATAATAAATAATTATTCGAATAAAATTCTTCAGTATTTAGCTTTTTTAAATTTTGAGGTTGATTTCTGTTACTGTCAATTAAATAAAATACAATTTTCATTAAAAAGAATGATTGTTTGTTATGAAAAATCGTTTCAAATAATACCTGACCCATTTTTTTTTGTATATGTTAAAATTGCTTATTACTAAGGTGAGATGTCAAATGTTATGCATCATTTGCTACTACTTTAAGGCTCGCTTTCTTTTTTTATTTATTTTCTGTTGTATTAACATATACAGATAGTTTCGATTTGATCGAGGTTTTTCAATTCCATTTTTTTAGTAGTTAGTTTTAGTTTGAGTAGGTTGAATTAGTTAAAAAATGAATCGATTAATCTGTGAACTGATGTATCTATTCCCTCGAGTTGGATCGAACAGAGATCAAGATCTCTTTCCTGAGAAAACGAGTCTTTTAATTTTTTTGATGTGAAACATCTAATGGCGCGTTTGGGGAGTAACAACGACTGTTGGTGCCGCGATGTCGTGATTGGAAAGCTTCGGACACCCCCGTAACTACTCGGCTCGCTCCGTCGCTTAGGCTCCGCCTACCTTACATGTGACACTTTCGCTGCTTTAATATTACAGAAATAACTGATGATACTAAATTGTAAACTTTATTTGGATTATTATTGTTTGTTATGTATATTTTTATGTAAATAACATTGTCTAATTACAATAAAATATGAGACAGTAATGGTTTATTAGAACATGAAAGTGAGCAGTCTTTTGCATACATACATACATATAGTCACGCCTTTTTCCCATAGCAGTAGGCAGAGACCACTTCCTTCCACTTCCGCTACGGTTCTTACACACATCTTTTGCTTCCTCTACTTTCATCAGTGCTCTCATACATGCTCGTCGATTGTTGGTACTCTTGATGATAATTGATAAAAAAACAATAAACGTACTGTTCATAGTTCACGAAATAAAATCACTGTAGCTACACCCTTTACTCAATGTTACTGTCATACTTTCCATCTCTCGCAAACTTTGAACCCAAGAACACAAATTCATTTACTTGTTCAACTCTTTCTCCCTCAATTTAAACTTCACAGTATGTCATGCTTTTTTCTCTTTCAAAAACCATTACTTTAGTTTTGCTTACATTTATTTTCATCCCTTTGATTTTCAGGGCATTATGCATAACATTAACCATCGCCTGCAACTCCTCTTCAGATGACGCTAATATGCACATAAGCACTTTTTTAAATATTTTAAAGAATTGTCTATGTATAAGTTAAACATCCTTGGCGAAGCGACGCATCCCTGTCTCACACCTTTTTTGATGTTAAACCAGTCCGTGCAAGCTCCGTTTTTCCTGACACAATCAGTGGAATCAGTAAAGTGATTTTAGTGCTCGTATTAAACTACCTTTTTATATTTCTTAATCACAATTACAGACCATTCCACCTGTTTCTCGAGGGTCCAAGACCCATCGCGATGCGGTGTTCTAGACTTTGCCAGACCGCGGCGGCGGCCGACAAAGCGGTCATTAATAGGCACCCCAGCCGCGGTCGATACTCGGTCGCCGACAGGATCGTCTTGTAACAATATTCATAAATTACTATAATATTACATTACAATTAATGAAGTTTTTTTTTATTTCAACTAAAATAACCCATCAATTGCGATGTGTTATTAGCAGGGAAGACAAAACATGAAATTAATTATGATTTAGACTCTACAATATATGTTAATGCCTTTAAGGAATTAGTAGTTAAACAACAGGAATTCAAGCCCACTTGGAGTGGGGGGAGGAGTGGGGGTAGGAGTGGGGGAAGTGGAGGGGGTAGGAGTGGTGGAGTGGGGGTAGAAGTGGTGGAGTGGGGGAAGTGGTGGGGTAGAAGTGGGGGAAGTGGTGGGGGTAGGGGTGGTGTAGTGGGGGCAGTGGTGGAGTGGGGGTAGGAGTGGTGGAGTGGGGGAAGTGGTGGGGTAGAAGTGGGGGAAGTGGTGGGGGTAGGGGTGGTGGAGTGGGGGCAGTGGTGGAGTGGGGAGGAGTGGGGGAAGTGACAGGTGAAGGAGTGGGGAAATGACATTGTTGACATATGACATTGTTGACATATGACATTGTTGACATATGACATTGTTGACATATGACATTGTTGACATATGACATTGTTGACATATGACATTGTTGACATGTGACATTGTTGACATGTGACATTGTTGCCATTGTTTACATACGGCATTGTTGACATACGGCATGTTGCCATTGTTGACATATAACATCATTGTTTACATTGTCCCCATCGACTCGATTAAGAGGGTTACGTAAGCACGTTGAAAAGTGGTGTGACGTAAGCGTTGAAAAAAACTTGGCTTCTCGGAGGTTCGAACCTTAATCCTTTGCCTTACTAAACGGATAGCTATACCATGTAGCTACTACGCATATTAATTTTATCGTGCAAGATTGGATATACAAATATATATTTGTGACATCATTTTTGATAAAAATAACCTTGAACTGCGCTACCAGATAACTTTGTTATCGTATACTTAAATGAGGTGTAATATTGATTGCGACAGAGATAATAATTACACACGCACATAGTCCCAGTTTAAATGTGTGCGATATTGTTGTACATGTACAGGGTATGTCACAAATTAAGAAGTCAAAAGAACCTTAACGAATGTTGGCATGGGAAAAATTGTTTTTATGAAAATTCCCCATACGCTAATCTTAAGATACGCCATTCTAAATATAAAGGGGTGCATTCACTGTTGCAAGAGATCTAATTCGAAAAATCAAAGCACTGAGTTATCGTATACTTAAAGGAGGTGTAATATTGATTGCGACAGAGATAATAATTACACACGCACATAGTCACAGTTTAAATGTGTGCGATATTGTTGTACAAGTACAGGGTATGTCACAAATTAAGAAGTCAAAAGAACCTTAACGAATGTTGGCATGGGAAAAATTGTTTTTATGAAAATTCCCATACGCTAATCTTAAGATACGCCGTTCTAAATATAAAGGGGTTGGAAATTCCGATTAAATTAAATCAAATTTTAAAGTTCGAGAAGCTAAACAAAATTTCAGTTAACGTCTATGCTTTAGAATTAAATAAAACAGAGAAGAGATAATTTTACATAGTTATACCTGTTGTGTTTACTAAAAATAAAATGAAACGTCACGTCAATTTGTTACTAATACAAGATCAGTATTTTCGGAAATTAAATGATTATAAAGCGCCATCTATCGACAATGAAAATGTTGAAATCAAATATGTTTGGATAATTACGAGGTATGTCGTAAATTAGGAAGTCAAAAGGACCTTAACGAATGTTGGTATGCGACCCATCAAACGATTCAGCGTTGCTTAAAGTACGTCAAGTGTCACGAGAGTACGTTAAATGTCACGTGAGTACGTCAAGCGTCACGTAAAACGTAATGTGTCACATTAAAAACACACACACACACATGTTGAATATTTTTGTTCATGTACAGGGAATGTCACAAATCAAGAAGTCAAAAGGTCCTTAACGAATGTGGCATGTGACCCATCAAACGATTCAACGTTACGCAAAGTATGTCAAGCGTCACGTGAGTACGTTTAAAAACATACACACATGCACAACAACGTGACATGTCACATTAGTAGACATTGTTAACATATGACATTGTTGTCGTTGTTTACATACAGCATTGTTGACTGCCATTGTTTACATAGGGCATTGTTGACATATGACATTGTTGCCATTGTTTACATACGGCATCGTTGACTGCCATTGCTTACACACACATGACATTGTGGACATATGACATTGTTGCGATTGTTTACATACGGCATTGTTGACTGCCATTGTTTGCATAGAGCATTGTTGACATATGACATTGTAGCCATTGGTGACATTGTTGCCATTGGTGACATTGTTGCCATTGTTTACATACGGCATTGTAGACATATGTCTTCAAATTTCCCTTATACTTGAATACTATGTTTTTATTTAATGTCATTACGGAATTTTGGAAAATATGGGAAGCAAGATTTTTGATACATAATCTTTATTTCATTCACATATTCATTGTATTTAAATCAATTTTCGGTGATAATGTATTATCGTATCGATCGTCGGTAAAACATCTAAACCATGACAATAAAACCCACAATAATCTTTTTTTAAAATAAAATTACTTAATAAATTCAAAGTTTACGAGAGATGAAAAGTATGACAGTGACATTGAGCGAAGGGTGTTGGCAGGAAAACAAATGAATGGGGCTCTGCATAGCTTTATGAATAGCCAGAAAGTGTCAAAAAAGACACGTCTGGCTGTGCATAGAAGTGTGTTGGTTCCTACACTTATGTATGGTAGTGAATGTTGGGTTTGGCAGAAGAAGCATGAAAATAGGATTAATACTGCGGAGATGAGTAGTCTGAGAAGTATAGCCGGAGTGACTCGGTTGGATAAGGTAAAGAATAGTGAGATTAGAGAACGCTGTGGTGTAAAAGAAGATGTGGTTACAAAGATAGATAAAGGAATGCTTAGATGGTTTGGACACGTTGAAAGAATGGATGAAGGAAGATTGACGAAACAAATTTATAAAGCGAGTGTGAATGGACAAGTCGGTCGACCTCGGAGAACATATCTTGATCCGATCAACATTGTTTTGAGGAAAGGCCAGGTCAAGAGTACCAACAACCGACGAGCATGTATGAGAGCACTGATGAAAGTAGAGGAAGCAAAAGATGTGTGTAAGAACCGTAGCGAAAGTGAAAGGAAGTGGTCTCTGCCTACCCCCATGGGAAAAAGGCGTGACTTTATGTATGTAATAAAATCTCAAGAGTACCAACGACCAAGAACACTAATGCAAGTAGTTCATTGTATTTAAAACAATTTTCGATAATAATATATTATCGTACCGATCGTCGGTAAAACATCGAAACCATGACAATAAAAACCCCAATAATCTTTATTAAAAATCATGAATCAAACAAACAAGAATTAGCTTAAGTCCCTATGATGACATTTATTGCCTGGGACTATCGATACTCTTCCTTTTGGGTCATTATAGTTTAAATAAATATATATTTTTTTCACCCTAGCACATCTCTTTAGTTAAAGAAATGAATAGTTTGATCCTTATTCAGCTTTTAGACGATACATATCTCTAAAGGTAGTGTCAAGTCCGGGATGCGTACGCGCTCGCTGGCCGCTGCGAAAATAATATAGATGGGTATATATACAGGGGGGCGCATGAACTGGCAAAACTTTTGGAACTATTGGAAAAAATATATTTTTAACAAAAAAAAAACCTTGGTTAAAAGAACTATTTAAGCTCCCTTTTTTCATGTATCACGCAATAAATCGTCTTGTGACGTCATCAAAAGATTCAGCATTACGCAAAGTACGTCGACCATCACGTTAAACGTCATGTAAGTACGTCAAGCGTCCCCTTAAACGTCACGTGTGTACGTTGAATGTAAACACAGCGACGTTAAACGTCACGTGTGTATGTCAAACGTAAACGTCACGTTAAACGTCACGTGTCACATAAAAACACACACACACACCAGTTTGATTTAAACAATCTGCATGGTTAAAGCCCTATATCGAGCTGAACAATCGTTTAAGGACTACAGCTACCAGTTTATTTGCAAAGAATGAATTAAAATTCTCGAACAACGCGGTGTTCGTCAAAACAATGGAAAATAAACGCTTCCGCAGTTGGTAAGTTCATACGAGGGTCGTTACAGATCAAAAAATTTAATTTCTAGCGTCAGATTTCACAATAGATCAATTTTTGATGATAATTTAATACGCAAAGTACGTCGACCGTCACGTTAAACGTCACGTGAGTACGCCAAGCGTCACGTTAAACGTCATGTGAGTACGTCAAGCGTCACCTTAAACGTCACGTGTGTACGTCAAACGTAAACACAGCGTCACGTTAAACGTCACGTGTGTATGTCAAACGTAAACGTCACGTGTCACATAAAAACACACACACACACACACACACCAGTTTGATTTAAACAATCTGCATGGTTAAAGCCCTATATCGAGCTGAACACTCGTTTAAGGACTACAGCTACCAGTTTATTTGCAAAGAGTCAGTTTAAACTCGCGAACAACGCGGTGTTCGACAAAAGAATAGAAAATAAACGCTTTCGCAGTTAGTAAGTTCATACGAGGGTCGTTACAGGACAAAAAATTTAATTTCTAGCGCCAGATTTCACAATAGATCAATTTTTGAAAGCGAACGAGCAAGATATTTTAAAACATTTTAGTCATTTGAAAATTGCAGGACCTCGAAAATTTAAAGTTGGCGCCATTGTACGAATTAGTAAAGCCAAACACGTTTTTAAGAAAGGTTATACACCCAATTGGTCAACGGAATTATTTAAAATCACAAAATGTAAGATAACCAATCCTGCAACGTATCTTCTGGAAGATATGATGGAGGCACAAATCAAAGGAGCCTTCTACGCGGAAGAATTACAGAAAACTGCTAATCTTGATATCTACTTAGTAGAAAAGGAACTTGGACGCAAAGGAAATAAAATGTACGTCAAATGGTTAGGCATAAAAGGCAACATTTGTTTAATTATGAACAAAAATCGACTTTTAAGTGGAGGGGAGGAAGGTTACAAATATGCGCGAGTTATATGCGTCATTTCCGCTGACTTCTATTAGAACCATTTTTGCGACGCAGCAGTTCTAGAAGCTTCCAGAAATTGCTTATCTAAAAAAAATGTCACGTTCGCATTTTCCTTTGTTTAACCTTATTATAAAATAAGCATTATGTATTAAAATTAATCAATTTTGACTTTATTTCTAAATTTTTAGCTTCGTTGTTATATTTTTTATATTATATTTATAATTTTGTTAAAGTAAAAGTTTTTTTTAAAATAATTTAAAACGAATTATAAAATTCGCGTCATTGGCAGGTGGATGTCAGTCATCATGTGCAGCAGTCAAGACAGTAATCATTTTAGTATGACGTCGAGTAGTGATGATAGCGTGTTTTTTTCATGAGATGTCACCTACGTATCCCGATGAAGACGATGATAACACCCCCATAACGTTTCACTGTGGCGATTATTGTACCATCATGCAACTAGTTTATGATGATACCAAATTCCTGGTTTTAAAAAAACACGACGTCGAGTACTATTTGTGCGAAGAAGATGTTCAAGAAATTCTTAAAATCCACGCGCATTTGCTGACGCATCGAGTAAATTTATTAAACAAACTTAGTTTCTGTTCATATTATCACAATATTATTGGTTTTTGTAAACTGCATGGTGAATTATCGTTATCATTATTGTCGGAAATACTTCCAAATGATTTGTTAAATAGTGCCTTGAGAGAGTTTATCTATTTTTATAGAATTACCACAATTAATGATTTAAATAAATAATTTTTTCAAAAAGTTTTGTTTTATTGGTTCCCCGAAATTTTAAGTTTCTATAAATATACTGTAAACAATATTTGTTAATCATTTAAGATGCTGTGCCCTACTCAAAGTTTGAAGAAACAATTGAAATCTCTACTATTAAAGCTAATTTCATTTTACGAATAACATGTAATTTTTTTTAAATTGTTGATTTGTGCATGAAATTTTTTTAAAATCGATCTTTTCTTCATTTAACTTTCATAAACCATTAAGGCTTATTTGACTAGCCAATATAAAAACAATTGCTTAAATTTCAGATATTAAATACATTCTATAACATTTTTACATATAATATAAGAGTGTAAGAATTTTAGTAGTAAAATAAATATTTTAATTTTTTATGCGTGTTAATACTACTGGGAAACCATTACGCGAAAATGAATGGATGTACTGTTGTGGCCAAGGCACGTGGGTTAGAGGTGATCCTCGTGGAAGCAAATATGATGTGTACATGAAATGATTATAATATGATATTGTTTCTTGAAAATATAATTGAATGCAAAAATTACAATTGGTCTTTTAATAACTGATGCTATTGCTGACATTGATATAAGTTTGACCTGGTAATTCAGGAATGCTTGAATCTACGTTTCTATAGAATATGTATTATAAATATATTTGCATAGTTGTTGCTCTGTTGTGTTTTCAAGTGTCACGCTTATTATGGGTAAGAAACATTTTTTTTTAATTTTTATTTATTTAATTTCTATGTTAGAAAAAAATAATTGTAACTATTTTATTCTAAATAAAGAAATTTTGTCGGTGTTTTTAACGGACGATCAATTTTTCTATCGACTTTCTTTTTAACTTTATTAAGCAATGGTTTTTTAAAATATAAAAATATTAAGTGATTTTAAGTTTTAAAGTAAAGAAATCAAATCTTGTAACACCTTCAATAAGTATTTATAATTAAAATATTGTGTTTCTGTTTTAAATCTTAAATTATACAGAGGACATCTTAAATGCATAATGATATGACGACGACTTATCTTTTTAAACGCTTTGTAACAGAAATTACAAATTTGTATTTTAAAATTAGCAAATCCATTGTTTTTGCACTAAATCTAAAAGAAAAACAAAAAAACCGCATACAGTGACGGCTTATCTCAAATATATTTTACCTACGGTTTAAAATCTATAAAAGGGAAAAATAAAAAGTGCATTTTTACTAGAATTTAAAACGAGATGGATAAGTAACTAAAACTTTTTTAATTATGTTGTTATTTTAAATTTTTACTCTTTACAAAATTTTTGCAAATTTTCAAAATACTTTTATTTTAAAGTTATTTTTCGTCAGTTAAAAAATAATTTAAACACCACTCACAAATAAATTTTTTGTCTATTCTTAGTTACTCAACTATTTATTAATCTAGACAAATCTTTGATGCAGCAGTAGTTACATTTAATTTTACAATTCTCATCATCTGAGCTTTATAATTATTTAATTTTTGATAATACTGATTTTTAATCAAATTTGTTATTTTTTACACACTAGTTTTCAATTTAAAATTGCTTTACAGACAGACGATTAGAAGACCTTATATATACCAGAGTAAGGGAAGCATTACTCCCACATCAAAGAGTAAGTAAACAAAACCATTTGCTAATTATTTCTACCAATCTTACTTTGGTGTTGGTAGTTTTAACAATAAATTTAATTTCCAACTAAAATTTCTTAGGCTAACTTTTTTTATGCCAATTTTTGTATTAACATAAGGTTTTAATCATTTTAGATATTTTTTTACTAAATTAAAAATTCTTTGTGTCAATTTTAGTACATTAAATTTTAAATAAAACTTTTTTTTTTTACAGGCTAAACCCATCATATTTATGATGGGTTCTCGTGGAGGCAACCCGCCTCCATCAATGTTATGCGTAGGGGATGTGGGCCCCTACAGTATATATATGGAGGTACTCGAGAGCGAGACATGGGTTTGGGCATTAAGGTATAAATTTATCTATGATTTTATATTTTTATTTTACAAATGTTTTTTTTTATGTTGCAGATAATGGGCCTATTCTACTTTTATTATGTGTAAACTAATTAAAAAAAAAATTTGAGTTAAATAAAGGAAATGAATGAATATTGTTTCGTTTCAATTATTTTTGAAAGTAACGTTCGACACATGCCTCAAACATTTGACAATTATTTCAGTTAATTAACGTAGAAAATGTTAAAATGTTCAAAATTTAAGTAAATATCTAAAATTGGATTTAAAACTAAAAAAGTACTCGAAAAAATCATTTTAACAGTATCATACAAATAAAAATGTTTATAAAATTAATTTTTGGTTTTAAAATATAAGTGTTAAAAATAAATTTAAAAAGTTAAACAAAAGAAAATTAATTTAAATATAATGAATATGTGAATGAAATAAAGATTATGTATCGAAAATCTTGCTTCCCAAATTTTCCAAAATTCCGTAATGACATTAAATAAAAACATATGTAGTCTTATAGTATTCAAGTATAAGGGAAATTTGATCACATATGTCAACAATGCCGTATGTAAACAATGGCAACAATGCCGTATGTAAACAATGGCAACAATGCCGTATGTAAACAAGGTCAAAAATGGCTACAATGTCATATGTCAACAATGCCGTATGTAAACAATGTCATATGTCAACAATGCCCTATATAAACAATGGTAGTCATCAATGCCATATGTAAACAATGGCAACAAGTCATATGTCAACAATGTTAACATTGCCCAGGATCCAAACCCCTGCCACGCCTCTGGACCATATTCGTGTACCGAACGAAATGTACAACGTCTCCGTCACTGGTTTTCTAATGTTGTAATACCATTATAATTATTTTAAATAAATGTTTAAGAAAAATTGGATGTTTTATTAAAACACTATGTGTATTCATCATCAACTTTTATATTACATGTAGATTTAAATTTTCGTTTTACAATTTTTAAGATAAATTTTAAAATTAAAACAAAAATAGATGCCAATATTACACAAGTCATTGCAAAAACATTATCGACTTTATTTTTCATGCTCTCTTTTGTTGGAATATCGGACTAAATTTCTTTAATTTCAAATGCTGCAGCCAAATGGGGGCGGCCACAATCGTAAGATCCTTGGTATGTTAAGCTGTATTTCCCTTTCTCGAAATGGCTAATATACGGCTCATAGGTAGCAGTCACTCTGTTGGGTAGGAATGTGACTTTATCACCCAAGTCAAGAAGAACGCTTGTACCATATGGTGTTTTGGTTATTTTCGCAGCATAAATTGCTTGAGGAACTCCTATTGGTAGCTCCTGCAGCTTTACTACAGGTTTCCGTGCTGTAATGGAGAAAACTTCGTTTAATTTTTCCAAATTCATCTAAAATCAAAAATAAGAATATTTTGTGAGACAAAACACACACAACAATAATTTAAACTTACTTTTTTCTTCTTGGAGCCCTTGCACGCAAAAATCTATCAACGTTTAATGTGAATAGTCAAATGGTACTAAACCGTATGGCTTTTTTCTTTTTATATCTTCAAGGATGTTTATAAAAAAAATTTAGAAATAAAGTCAAAATTGATTAATTTTAATACATAATGCTTATTTTATAATAAAGTTAAACAAAGGAAAATGCGAGCGTGACATTTTTTTTAGATAAGCAATTTCTGGAAGCTTCTAGAACTGCTGCGTCGCAAAAATGGTTCTAATAGAAGTCAGCGGAAATGACGCATATAACTCGCGCATATTTGTAACCTTCCTCCCCTCCACTTAAAAGTCGATTTTTGTTCATAATTAAACAACTGTTGCCTTTTATGCCTAACCATTTGACGTACATTTTATTTCCTTTGCGTCCAAGTTCCTTTTCTACTAAGTAGATATCAAGATTAGCAGTTTTCTGTAATTCTTCCGCGTAGAAGGCTCCTTTGATTTGTGCCTCCATCATATCTTCCAGAAGATACGTTGCAGGATTGGTTATCTTACATTTTGTGATTTTAAATAATTCCGTTGACCAATTGGGTGTATAACCTTTCTTAAAAACGTGTTTGGCGTACAATGGCGCCAACTTTAAATTTTCGAGGTCCTGCAATTTTCAAATGACTAAAATGTTTTAAAATATCTTGCTCGTTCGCTTTCAAAAATTGATCTATTGTGAAATCTGCCGCTAGAAATTAAACTTTTGTCCTGTAACGACCCTCGTATGAACTTACTAACTGCGGAAGCGTTTATTTTCTATTCTTTTGTCGAACACCGCGTTGTTCGCGAGTTTAAACTGACTCTTTGCAAATGAACTGGTAGCTGTAGTCCTTAAACGAGTGTTCAGCACGATATAGGGCTTCAACCATGCAGATTGTTTAAATCAAACTGGTGTGTGTGTTTTTTAATGTGACACGTGACGTTTAACGTGACGTTTACGTTTGACATACACACGTGACGTTTAACGTGACGCTGTGTTTACGTTTGACGTACACACGTGACGTTTAAGGTGACGCTTGACGTACATACATGACGGTTAACGTGACGCTTGGCGTACTCACGTGACGGTCGACGTACTTTGCGTAATGCTGAATCTTTTGATGACGCTTCAAGTCACTTTATTGCGTAATACATGAAAAAAGGGAGCTTCTTTGCAAATGAACTGGTAGCTGTAGTCCTTAAACGAGTGTTTAGCTCGATATAGGGCTTCAACCATGCAGATTGTTTAAATCAAACTGGTATGTGTGTGTTTTTTAATGTAACACGTGACGTTTAACGTGACGTTTACGTTTGACATAAACACGTGACGTTGAACGTGACGCTGTGTTTACGTTTGACGTACACACGTGACGTTTAAGTTGACGCTTGACGTACTTACATGACGTTTAATGTGACGCTTGGCGTACTCACGTGACGTTTAACGTGACGGTCGACGTACTTTGCACATTAGATTATCATCAAAAATTGATCTATTGTGAAATCTGGCTCTAGAAATTAAATTTTTTGTCCTGTAACGACAATCGTATGAACTTACTAACTGCGGAAGCGTTTATTTTCCATTGTTTTGCCGAACACCGCGTTGTTCGCGACGCTTGGCGTACTCACGTGACGGTCGACGTACTTTGCGTAATGCTGAATCTTTTGATGACGCTGCAAGACACTTTATTGCGTAATACATGAAAAAGGGGAGCTTTGCAAATGAACTGTAGTCCTTAAACGAGTGTTCAGCTCGATATAGGGCTTTAACCATGCAGATTGTTTAAATCAAACTGGTATGTGTGTGTGTGTGTTTTAATATGACACGTGACGTTTACGTTTGACATACACACGTGACGTTTAAGGTGATGCATGAACTGTAGTCCTTAAACGAGTGTTCAGCTCGATATAGGGCTTCAACCATGCAGATTGTTTAAATCAAACTGGTATGTGTGTGTGTGTGTGTTTTAATATGACACGTGACGTTTACGTTTGACATACACACGTGACGTTTAAGGTGATGCTTGACGTACTCACCTGACGTTTAACGTGACGCTTGGCGTACTCACATGACGGTCGACGCACTTTGCGTAATGCTGAATCTTTTGATGACGCTGAAAGACACTTTATTGCGTGATACATGAAAAAAGAGAGCTTAAATAGTTCTTTTAACCAAGGTTTTTTTTTTTGTTAAAAAGATATTTTTTCCAATAGTTCCAAAAGTTTTGCCAGTTCATGCACCCCCCTGTATATATACCTATCTATATTATTTTTGCAGCGGCCAGCGAGCGCGTACGCATCCCGGCCTTGACACTACCTTTAGAGATATGCATCGTCTAAATGCTGAATAAGGAACAAACTATTCATTTTTTTAACTATAGATATGCGCTAGGGTGAAAAAAAATATTTATTTAAACTATAATGACCCAAAGCAAGAGTATCGATAATCCCAGGCAATAAATGTCATCATGAGGACTTAAGCTAATTTTTGTTTGTTTGATTCATGATTTTTAATAAAGATTATTGGGGTTTTTATTGTCATGGTTTCGATGTTTTACCGACGATCGGTACGATAATACATTATTACCGGAAATTGTTTTAAATACAATGAACTACTTGCATTAGTGTTCTTGGTCGTTGGTACTCTTGAGATTTTATTACATACATAAAGTCACACCTTTTTTCCATGGGGGTAGGCAGAGACCACTTTCTTTTACTTTCGCTACGGTTCTTACACACATCTTTTGCTTCCTCTACTTTTATCAGTGCTCTCATACATGCTCGTCGGTTGTTGGTACTCTTGACCTGGCCTTTCCTCAAACAATGTTGATCTGATCTGTTCTCCGAGGTCGACCGACTTGTGTGTGTGTGTGTGTTTTTAATGTGACACGTTACGTATAACGTGACACGTGACGAGCGTAACGTTGAATCGTTTGATGGGTCACATGCCAACATTCGTTAAGGACCTTTTGACTTCTTGATTTGTGACATTCCCTGTACATGAACAAAAATATTCAACATGTGTGTGTGTGTGTTTTTAATGTGACACGTTACGTATAACGTGACACGTGACGTTTTACGTGACGCTTGACGTACTCACGTGACATTTAACGTACTCTCGTGACACTTGACGTACTTTAAGCAACGCTGAATCGTTTGATGGGTCGCATACCAACATTCGTTAAGGTCCTTTTGACTTCCTAATTTACGACATACCTCGTACTTATCCAAACATATTTGATTTCAACATTTTCATTGTCGATAGGTGGCGCTTTATAATCATTTAATTTCCGAAAATACTGATCTTGTATTAGTAACAAATTGACGTGACGTTTCATTTTATTTTTGGTTAAAAACGCAGGTATAACCATGTAAAATGATCTCTTCTCTGTTTCGATCAATTCTAAAGCATAGATGTTAACTGAAATTTCGTTTAGTTTCTCGAACTTTGAAATTTGATTTAATTTAATCGGAATTTCCAACTCCTTTATATTTAGAACGGCGTATCTTAAGATTAGCGTTTGGGAATTTTCATAAAAACAATTTTTCCCATGCCAACATTCGTTAAGGTTCTTTTGACTTCTTAATTTGTGACATACCCTGTACTTGTACAACAATATCTTACACATTTAAACTGTGACTATGTGCGTGCGTAATTATTATCTCTGTCGCAATCAATATTACACCTCATTTAAGTATACGATAACTCAGTGCTTTGATTTTTCGAATTAGATCTCTTGCAACAGTGAATGCACCCCTTTATATTTAGAACGGCGTATCTTAAGATTAGCGTATGGGGAATTTTCATAAAAACAATTTTTCCCATGCCAACATTCGTTAAGGTTCTTTTGACTTCTTAATTTGTGACATACCCTGTACATGTACAACAATATCGCACACATTTAAACTGGGACTATGTGCGTGTGTAATTATTATCTCTGTCGCAATCAATATTACACCTCATTTAAGTATACGATAACAAAGTTATCTGGTAGCGCAGTTCAAGGTTATTTTTATCAAAAATGATGTCACAAATATATATTTGTATATCCAATCTTGCACGATAAAATTAATATGCGTAGTAGCTACATGGTATAGCTATCCGTTTAGTAAGGCAAAGGATTAAGGTTCGAACCTCCGAGAAGCCAAGTTTTTTTCAACGCTTACGTCACACCACTTTTCAACGTGCTTACGTAACCCTCTTAATCGAGTCGATGGGGACAATGTAAACAATGATGTTATATGTCAACAATGGCAACATGCCGTATGTCAACAATGCCGTATGTAAACAATGGCAACAATGTCACATGTCAACAATGTCACATGTCAACAATGTCATATGTCAACAATGTCATATGTCAACAATGTCATATGTCAACAATGTCATATGTCAACAATGTCATATGTCAACAATGTCATTTCCCCACTCCTTCACCTGTCACTTCCCCCACTTCACCCCCACTCCACCACTGCTCCCACTCCTCACCACCCCACCACTGCCCCCACTCCTACCCCCGCTCCACCACTCTGACCCCCACTCCTACCCCCACTCCACCACTTCTACCCCCACTCCACCACTCCTACCCCCTCCACTTCCC
Organism: Agelastica alni; assembly: GCA_950111635.1. Lineage (NCBI taxonomy): Eukaryota > Metazoa > Arthropoda > Insecta > Coleoptera > Chrysomelidae > Agelastica > Agelastica alni. The sequence goes on along the minus strand of OX467711.1, from coordinate 1,128,824 downwards.
CCACTCCTACCCCCACTCCTCCCCCCACTCCAAGTGGGCTTGAATTCCTGTTGTTTAACTACTGGAATTTTAGCACATTCTGAAGATCACTGTTGAGGATTGTTTTTGATGTTGTGTCTCTTAGGTTGTTTAATCTTCTTTCTTCATTATATAGTGGAACCTTAACAAAATATTTACGATACGCCACTGGTACACAATTCGGTATGAATCGGCACTGCACATCTGCCGGCTGGTAGGAGCCGTTGAAAGGTCTCTTTGTTTAAAAATTTAAGTTCCATGTTGATTTAGTATTAGAGCCCGTAGTAAGAAAATTTCTATAAAAAATGCAGATTAACTGATTCAAGCAGTTTTGGAGAAGTGACAGAATTTACTCCAAGCAGAACTTATAAAAAAACTGCACAGTAATTGTTTAGGAAAGCGACAATTCTTGTTATATATACAGTCGACTCTCTTTACATTTGTAACACATTGGCAGCTCTTGAGTTGGGACAATTTAGATTTATAAAAGTAAAACGAAAGTAATGGTTTTTGAAAGAGAAGAAAACATGACAAACTGTAAAGTTCTGATTAAGGGAAAAAGAGTGGGTTCAAAGTTTACGAGAGATGGAAAGTATGACAGTGACATTGAGCGAAGGGTGTTGGCAGAAAAACAAATGAATTGGGGCACTGCATAGCTTTATGAATAGCCAGAAAATCTCAAAAAGGCACGTCTAGCTGTGCATAGAGGTGTTTTGGTTCCTACACTTATGTATGGTAGTGAATGTTGTGTTTGGCAGAAGAAGCATGAAAATAGAATGAATGCTGCGGAGATGAGTTGTCTGAGAAGTATAGCCGGAGTGACTCGGTTGGATAAAGTAATGAATAGTGAGATAAGAGAACGCTGTGGTGTTAAAGAAGATGTGGTTACAAAGATAGATAAAGGAATGCTTAGATGGTTTGGACACGTAGAAAGGATGGATGAAGGAAAATTGACGAAACAAATTTATAAGGCGAGTGTGAATGGAAGTCGGTAGAAGTCGACCTCGGCGAACATCGATCTCGATCTCGATCAGATCAACACTGTTTTGAAGAAAGGCCAGGTCAAGATTACCAACAACCAACGAGCATGTATGGGAGCACTGATGAAAGTAGAGGAAGTAAAAGATGTGTGTAAAAACCGTAGCAAAAAGTGGTCTCTGCCTATCCCTACGGGAAAAAGTCGCGACTTTATGTATGTATCTAAAAGACACACAAAAAGCATTTTTTATCGTTACATCCATAGTTAGGTAGAAGTCCCCACTCTGAGTTAGAATTTCAAATTATAGAGAGTAGGGAAGCCCGGACTTCAAATTATTGAATGTTGGAGGACAAGATACCATTCTTTCAACTTCAAATTACCGAGGGGACTAATTAATATTGGTTTTATTAAATTTATTGAGTATTTTTCAAGGGACCGGTGAAAAATTTGAAATTATCAAGAGATTTAATTTAACGAGCGTCAAGTTATCGAAAGTCGACTGTATTTTGATTTTAATATTATGATTTTTCAACTTTATAATAAATGCTGTCTAATGCTCCTGAAGTCTAAAAAAACTAGTTACAGCACAACTATTTATTATGGAATGAAATAATAATAATACATGTAGTGTTACTTTGTATAATACATAATTAAAACGATGGCTAACATTTTATAAAAGAAATTACAAAAAATAATTAAACACGTTTCTTTTAAAATCCTTGCTGAAATTGTTTTGAATCTAACCTGTTCTGTAATATTTCCAACTGTCGTTTAGCTTCGCACTGTGGAAAATTATTCAGGTCGTAATACTGTGGCGCTATTTTTAATAACCAATCAGCTGAAAACAAAACTACATTAAAAAAAAATATGAACATTAAATAACGCCGCAGTACAGATCGACGTCGCTCTGTAACAAAAATTTTGTCTACGGCACTTGTTTCGTTATTGGAACATTAGTAGACGAGGAATTAAAATAAACTGCATAAAGCTCATAAAGCTATTGTTGCCAGCTGGCAGTTGACAGTAAATTTATAAGTTGGCACATTTTTAAGAAGTTGTCAAATTGTTTATGTTTATAATTTAATTTTGATTCTGTTAAATTTTGCTTTTATTATTACTAAAAAACAGTGTGCAAATATGCCAAAAAAAACTAAATAGTCGCTGCAAAGAGCTCGTTGCATCATTAATTGACTATTTTGAGCGAGAACGTGAAAATAATGGACCATTACTACCTCTAACGGCTGTACGAGAGGTAAGTTCAATGAAACATTTTCAATAACGTCCAGTCCAATCTTTTTTCTTTTAGGGAGTAGCTGAAGCTTTTCAATTAAGTATTGAGTATTGAGGACCTTTAGTGGAATTTCACAAACTGTGAAGAACAATGAACCGTTAAAGTCACCTACAAAGAAGCATTCTTGTGTAAAGAAAGTTACGAATAAGTTATAATAAGAGAGTAATATTTATTCTGTCACTGGCGAAAAGAACGACCTCTAATGATCTCGAAACTATCAATTTTTATAATTTTTTTTGTTTACTTTCAATTTTAAAACATTTTCTGCTACATAAATAACCGTCACAAAGTATTTACGATACGCCACTATTACCCAATTCAGCATGAATGTGTTGACTTTGGGAATATGGTAGGGGGCCCGTTGACAGGTCTCTTTCTTTAAAAATTCAAGTCTACTACATACTAGTCTAGTGACAACTGACTTTAGGGCCCACCTTGTATTTTGAAAGTGAAACCTGTGGAGCAGTAGTCACGGCTATTTTGTTCTTCGAACATCAATAGAAATATTGTTCGACTAATATAACTAGAATGGTAGTACCTGCAATGATAAAAGAAAACTTACGTTTAATATCTGTGACAGTCCTGATGTAATTCTTGGTAGTCAATACGAATTCGTTATAAATCACCCATTCTGGTTTGTGATCCAGACATGTTGAAGGATGTAGCTGTACAATTTGGTTATCTTTGATCGTAAGATAATGTCCAGTTCTCTCCAGATGCGCCACCTGCACACATTTTCACATAATTTATTAAAAACGAATTATAGGGGGTATTATTTGAAAAAACAAAAAAATAAAGCGTGGACGTACCTGCATAAAAAATCCGTTGACGAGTGCTTTTCTGATATTGATGTAATAATCTTTGCTTGTGAAATCTGTCGACGTACGCTTTAAATTAAATCTGTCCATTATTCTGGACAATTGTTGTCGTACGTTATCGGCAGATTTTAACGAACGGTAATTAACGAAGTTATCGTAACACCATTGTGGATCCTCCATACCTAATTTTTCAACAAACTATTTATCAAAAACTAATCACAAACATTTTTTATTAAATTTAAAAAGTTTTGGTACATTCCCTAAAATATACAAATTACTAAACTAATTTAAATAAATAATGAATTTTGATAATTATACAAGGAGACTAGAATGTAGAGGCCGTATTAAACGAGCGTCTCGAGAACTGCAACTAAGGAAGGATCGTGAAGAGGCCACGGTGACGCCGCGTTTGGCTATGAACATACAACACTGACAGCTCAAAAGATTCTGTGAAACAGAAGATATACGATGACAGTGGTCTTTCTTGGTCGCTCCATATATTTCTTGCATCTTCTGTCTCATGACTGTTGAAGAAAAAACTATTGACCAGCCCAGGAGTGAAACAATGGTACACTGACGGATCAGGGTACCAGGGACGCAACGGGGCAGGTGTGTTTGGAGAATCCTGCAACCACAGGGAAACCCGCCTCGGTCTTCCAGGCCAAGGTCTATGCCATACTCAAGTGTGCCACGCACCCGACAGAAACAGGGGGACCAACAGTGAGATTGATATTCTCACTGACAGTCGCGCGGCCATTGGGGCCCTCGTGAGTTGCACCACATCATCAGTGGTGTGGGACTACATGCAGGCCCTCATCGAGTTAGCGACTGCAAATAAGGTCACTCTCATGGGTTCCTGGGCACACTGGGATAAATGACGAGGTAGCCGATGAACTGGCAAGAAATGGGATCCTGGTGGAACCAAGAAGTCAGTAGGTCGGGTTGCCAATTGCTGAAGCGAAACATGAGTTGAAACTAATCCTTGAGCAAGAACATATCGCTCACTGGAATGCAAATACTGGCTGCAGAACATCAAGACAGCTGATGAAAAAAACCTCTCCAGAAGAGGGCAGACGCACTCTGGACGATGAACCGGAGTAGGCTAAGCAGCACGCTTGGCCTGCTCACTGGCCACGCCGCACTAAGAGCACACCTTTTCAAACTTAAGCTGGCAGCCGGGAAAAACTGCTGGCTATGCAGTGAAGAGGAAGAGAGCAGCATACACATTCTGTGTTGCTGTCCGATGCTAGCGGTGTACAGGTACCAAACCTGGTGCCGCATGATAATGGATTCAAGTGATCTAAATTAGACAGGGCCAACAGAAATCTTGCGGGTTTCCAAAACCAGCGGACTGTAATTCTGATGCCCTGAAGACACAGCAGTAGTCACAGAGGATTAAAGATCTAGGTGACATAGGTGCCTTTACCAATGGCCCAACCGCAAAAATGTAATGAAATGTAAAAATGTCTCGCAGTCTATCTTAATATAATGTGTACATGGTTTCTTATCGCAAAATAACACTGCCAAATTAATTTAAATAGTCGTACTTGTTGGTTACAAAATAAAGAAAAATGTAATAAATAAGTGCACTTACTTTGTTTGAAAGCGTGGTAGACGTTGAGCAAGGTGAGATGGTCTCCGTCGATGTGTGCAAATCGCATCTTCGCGTCGTCGGCGGCCTTTTTCGCTTCATTGGGTCGAACGAAACACTGCGGGACTAAATATTGGAGCGGGCAACCAAAAGGGCAATGCCCGTATCCAACCGATATAGTAGATGTGCGCCACTCGAGCCCTTTCCTATAGAGCTACCCCTTAGTCAGAACGTTTTGTCAAACAAGAGGGCAACGTAAACGAATAGGTACTGGATGTGTATCTTGTTTATTATTTATCGTAAATCTCAATTTTTGGAGGGAAAACAGTAACAAAGTAACAGCTACAAAGTTAGAGCCATTCAAAGGGACAAGATTATGTTATCAACACTACTATAATAGGAAATCCTTTAAATAAATACTATCAACACATCGAGACGAGACTGTAATGCCTAGATTACTCTTGGATAGGAACGCAACCTACTGTCTCCAGCCACTTTGTGTTGTGGGATACTTTACTGCTTCATTGAAACGCTTATTTACTGACTAGAATATATTTACTCATATGATATACCACAGATATACACTGACTTGTGTACATATGTGGTTAATATGACATACTTCTCACCACAGCAATGTAAATACATACAACTGCAGATTCTACTTATATACCTATAAGCGAGGAGGATCGATGAAAGATTATTGTGTTGCATAAATTAAGGGGAAAAAATAATTCATGTTTGTGGAAACAGAAATATTAGAAGAAATCTGTTTGCCTAATTTAGCTACTGTTTAGTAAAAGAAGGTGGAAGTTTTGAACTGAATTTATTAGATTTTTATTTTTTTAGATTTTTGAAGTGAAACTTCTAGGCTTCTAGGCCACATCACACGAGCTAGCGAGACGAAAATGTGTATTCATAAGGCTGTGACACTAGAGACCTACAGCCAAAGAAGCACATAGTTTCCAGTTTCCGCTTTGTGAGGTGTTTCATAGTCTCTCCACTCTGTTGTGCGTTCTGTTGTAGAGGAGAGGAGAGGAGACGCGTAGCATAGTAATACTTAGCAACGCGACGTCTATTTGTGTAGTCCACGTGGTTGTCAAAAAATATTAAAAAATATTCCTTATATATTCAGTATAATTAAATTTAATCCTAGCCGTTTAAACGTTAGAAGATTCACTTCTGTGCGCACATAGTGCACACAATTATTTTTTTTGTCCCAATACACTTTTTAATACTATTATGGCTAAAAAAACCTTAAATTTAGGTAAATATTTGTTATTAACAACAATGTTTCCAGTATCCAATATCTTAAACTATTGCAAATTTTCGATTTGCTAAACGCGTATACCCCCTACAATTATTACAACACTAAATTCAGTCTCCCAACTGTATTCTTGCAATGACTACTCACTGTAGAAGAGGGGGGACCAGAGATGGGATTGCTAAAATTATGTCGCACTCTGTACAACTTGTGACTGTCAAAATAAAAAATATGGCAACACAAGCAACTTAATTGTTCCATGGATAAACTTTGTTTTGGCAAGTTAAAGTATTGAAAAAGCATCAGTAAAACAAACTGTGATGTATTAAAATGAACCAATAGCAAGTAGAAATAGAGATAAATGACGTAGAGAATGACAGTAGAGAATTCATTATATCGAGAGATACCAAGAAGATTTATTAGATTTTTTAAGTATTCCATTTCAAATAGAAAAAATACTGTGAATACTAACAGCAAATGCAAATATTGGATACAAATATGCCACATAATACAAAATGTCATCCTCGGAGAGCAAGAACTTATTCTTGCAACAACAAGCTAACAGATCTGTTGAAGAGATAGTTAACAAAATTATACTGCAGATCTTTAGAGTTACAAAATGTATAAGTATATCCTTTTACGAATCTAGAGCGTATTAGGAATCTCGATTGAAATGGTTTGATTAAATTAAAATAGCGATGATTTAACTATGAATTGTACGGCCTCACCTCCAAATTTTGGGATTATGATGAGTTTAGAGTTGCGCTCTTGTTCTGTTGAACGTTTGCAATGGATTCGAACAAAACTGTTTGCGACGTGGCACGAATTCATAAACATATATTAATGAAAACTCAAATTCACATTGACGCCAAAAATAAATAAAAATGTTAGCAATACTTTAAGCAATTCATTAATGTGGTGGTACTTAAAACGTTTTGCTGATCCATTGTGAATATATTTCGAGGGTAGCGATACACATTCTTAAATCATTATCAAGCGGAAATATTTACTAATAATAAAATTTATATGCTAACTTAAATGAATATCTTCTGTGCATTACTTAAATTTTTGTAAAATTCAATTTGGGTGCATAAAACACTCTCTCATTTCACTCTTTAAGGCTGCCATTTGATCTGTTTAAAATACTGTACTCTAATTATATGACAATTTTAAATCTTTTATTGAGAAAGCGTCAGGTGTCATCTTACAAGATTTTTTGAATTATAATCATAAAGCAATCTGAAAAAAAGGGCCGATATTTTACATTTTAAAATCCATTTATCACAAACTTCAGAATAAAGCGTCATATTGCAACATAATCCACATTTAATTGTGTTTCTAGATTATCAATTTTTAAATGTAGTTACTTTTCCAGAAGAGTGGAAGCCCTGATTCCCAACAAATTGTAGATTTGATATTTGATCTTCTTGGAGAATAACACTCTAGTTAAATTTTTGGCTGCCAATATTGCTCAGAAATATCTCCTAAAACCCATCTACTTTTCCAGAAGTTTTGCGATTTTTTTAAGTGCGAACCTTGTTTTTCCATACATTAAATTTTAAGAAAAACATGTGCGAAGTAAAAACGAACCATCAGCATTTCCCGATGAAAATCGCATCGAAAATTTATTTTTCTCTTGTTATGGCAACCTTAAGACTCTCATTCATTCACTGATTAAATTTCCCGAAAAATAAATACCTGACAACATGGCCGTTATCGACAACAGCTCATTGGAACAATTGTGATTACAACTGGCGATCAGCATCTTGGCCAATTGGGGATCGAGCGGAAATTCCGCCATGACGGCTCCCAAGTCCGTCAAATTGCCGTCGTCGTCTAACGCCGCCAGATAATTCAACAATTCCAGGGCGCGCATCAACGTCTCTGGTGCTGGGGGATCCATGAAGTCGAAATGGACGAGATCATCGATGCCGAGTTTTTTCAATTGCAACACTACAGAACCGAGGTTGGACCTAAAAAAAGCAGATTTTTTGCAACTAAAACCATTTCTCGAATATAACTTGATAAAATTACGCGAGGAATTTCGTTCTAACTCTTCTGGATATCTTGGAAGAGTGTTAAAAATTTTTTCAAGAATAACTAGTTGGGCTATATAAACAAATGGGACTTAGCGAATTGACAGTAGTCTTAAGTCAATAGATAGTGAGTGAAGGGTTAAATTGTTATAACAATTAAACATATGAATTGGTTAAATCATGTACAACTGCTTTGTAGCAAACTGAGTAGATCATGTTATTCTCTTAGAGAACTGAGAAAAGTTACAGTTAGTACTACTCTACTAACAACATACTTTGGTCATTTCTATTTCTCAATGAGCTATGGATATTATTCTCATTATCAAGAGATTTTTACTGTACAAAACAGTGGTAACTAGTCTGCTGTACCGCCTTTTTAAACGTTGTTGGAGGAGTGGTAGCATACAAGATAACTGGTGCTTTACCAGGGAAAAGGTTTGGCATCAGGACTGTAAGAATTACCGAGGTATTATTTTACTCGGCATCGTCGGAAATGTATGCAAAGATATTAATTAAAAGAGTGACGAATGAAACTGAGGAGATATGGGATGTGCAAGATTTAGAAGAGGCAGAAGATGTATGGATCAGGTCTTTCCATTACGGGGTTTAGTCGAAAAATTCTTCGCTAGTAGTCAAAAGGTCTACTGCGCTTTTTTAGACTTGGAAAAGGTCTATGACAGAGTTGGGCCTTCTTTACGTCGTCGATGATCAAGTCATATCAATGTCATCTGAAGAGGAGTTGCACCATACACAATCAAATAAAATTCTCAAAGTTTTGTCCTTTAAAGTTCTAAAAGTCATTAATATCCTGAACCGTATTAGTGGGATGACGATTGTGAGGAGAAAATTAAATTGGCGATTTTTTGGTCATTGTTATATAAGAAAGGCAACATGTTCTTTGGGATTCAAAACCATTTGATTATAGTTCATAGCTTCATTGAGATAGGTAAGGTTTATACACACTTTAAAAGATTTGTAGGTCATTCAGTTAATTTTTTATTCACATTTTGAAATAACATTCTCCTCTCAAGAGGAGCAGTTGGGGCCTTTTTCTATGCGGCTTTATTTACATATTTTTTCATGATTTGTACATTGTTTGGAATTATACGAATTTAAAAAGATTATTTTCATTACTTTTGATTGTTTAGAAATTATTTGGGCAGTTTTTAACAGTAATTGATAATTGAATCGGTTGGATAAAGTTAAGAATAGTGAGATAAGAAAACGCTGTGGTGTAAAAGAAGATGTGGTCACAAGGATAGATAAAGGAATGCTTAGATGGTTTGGACACGTAGAAAGGATGGATGAAGGAAGATTGACGAAACAAATTTATATGGCGAGTGTGAATGGACGGAAGTCGGTAGAGGTAGACCTCGGAGAACATCAATCTCGATCAGATCAACATTGGTTTGAAAAAAGGCCAGCTGTCAAGAGTACCAACAGCCGACGAGCATGTATGAGAGCACTGATGAAAGTAGAGAAAGCAAAAGATTTGTGTAAGAACTGTAGCGGAAGTGGAAGGAAGTGGTCTCTGCCTAACCCTATGGGAAAAAGGCGTGACTTTATGTATGTATGTATGTTGATAATTATTTGATTTACTTTTATATAACTATCTGAAATATTATTTACTGCCACTATTAATAACCTAGAATTTTTTTGTATTACTTCAATACTTTGTTTGGGTTGATTTTCTTTTTTTGTTTTTAAATATAAAACACAATTCATTGATTGTAACAAAATAAAATTTTTCATTTTTAATTTTATTATTCTATTAATACATTTTTCTGTGAGACATGAAGTTCTTTAACGCTCCCTCCCTTATTTACAGTTGATTTTGGGAGAAAGGAGAGTTCAAATGGGCTTTCATAAGAAGGTAAACTTAAATTTTGGTGCCCAAATTAAATTTTCACTTTATTCTTTTAGTTCAACAATTTGAACTGCGCTGAGATCGGACTGTAGAATTTTACTTACCTTAAAATTTCTGGATATGTGTTATCTTGCATTTCATTTTTAAAAGCTTTTTCAGTGTACAATCTGAAACATTTTCCAGGTTTCGTTCTTCCAGCACGACCAGCCCTTTGTTGCGCAGACGCTTTACTTATAGGAGAAACTAGCAGAGATTCTACTCTTATTCTTGGATTATAGACCTAGTTTTAAACAATAAAAAAACGTATTTAAAGTGTTAAAAGTCGGAAAACCTCCCTAACCTTTTGTTTGGCAAATCCCGGATCTATTACAAACACAACACCATCAATGGTAAGAGAAGTTTCCGCAATATTTGTAGATACCACAACTTTTCTGCCGATGGCACCGTTTGCTTTATTTGGTGGAGGTTCTTCAAAAATTCTCTGTTGAAGATTTGGAGGTAAACTGGAATACAATGGGATGCACTTAAGTTCACCAACTTCTGGACCTAAATTATCTATTTCCCTTTTAATTCTTTTGCATGCTACTTCTATCTCTTCTTGTCCCGTCAAGAACAGCAAGATGTCACCTTCATAACACAAAAAGCAGACAATTATAAACTAAACATCCTAAAACTAAATTTATAACAATAACGAGTTATTCTTGAAACATAATATCGTTGTTATTAGCCCATTATACATTTTTTTACCTGCTATTTCTTCACACATATGTATTTGAATCACTGTCCTGATTGCTGCTTCTAAATAGTCTCTTTCTGGTTCTGGAGTGTAGAATATTTCTACTGGATGAGTACGACCCGGGACATTCATCAATGGAGCATTATCAAAGTATTGTTGAAATTTACCAGCATCCAAAGTTGCACTCATGATTACTAATTTTAAGTCCTAAAATATTTATTATAACACCTTTATTATGTCGTTTTAACCTAAGTTTTACGGCTAATTAAAAATACCTATATATAAAATTTTTTTATAAATAGTACTTAGTGTTACTTTTTTACTCACTTTCCGCTGTTTAATAACTTCCTTTAAAACGCCCATTAAAATATCAGTGGCCAATGTACGTTCGTGGGCCTCATCAAGTAATATACATTGATAAGCTTCTAACATAGGGTCACTCATTCCTTCCCTCAATAACATACCATCTGTCATGTACCTGTATTATTTGTAAAATTTACAATTTTATTTAAAACACTTACATTAGGATGAACAATTATAAACACCATTTAAATTGCACTTTGCTTACTTAAGTATTGTTTTACCAGAAGAACAGTCCTCAAAACGGATGCTATAACCTACTTCTTGACCCAAAACAACATCCATTTCTTCTGACACTCTTTGAGCCACAGACATAGCAGCTACCCTTCTAGGTTGAGTACAACAAACCCCTTTAACACCTACTGTCCTTGAATATTCCACACACCATTGTGGTATTTGTGTCGTTTTACCAGAACCTGTATAAGATAACACTATTAATACCACAATTTTGGGCATTAAATAATCAAAAATTAACGGTACGATAAAACCTTTAATGCTGTTTATTTTGGAACTTACCAGTTTCGCCAACAAGTACTATACATTGGTGCTCATCGAGCAACCTCATAAAATCTGCTTTGTATTCAAATACAGGGAGCCCTATTCTTTTCCGGAACAGTTCATGGTATTTTTGTGTGTATGGCAAGCCTGTGTAAGGATTCATCGAGCCTGACGGAATAGTTGTAACAGCAGTGCTTATACCACGTTCTTCTCTAAAATTAAAATGTGTTAATGACTGTTCTACTCTTTAGTTACGGTTATTACCTTTTTTTCTTAATGAAAGAGTCTATTACTTCAATCCGACGTTTTGACATTGTATAGACTGTAGTTTAAATCCGAGAAACGAAGTAATTAATTATTAGTTCGAAAAAATTAATAGCTTTTTAAAACAAACGTACTCACCACACTAAAAACTAAATGCGCAAAGAGCTTTTTCAAAATGTCGGCTAAGTAGCTAGTGCCAACAAAATAAATTAGTAAAAAAGTGGTTACTAATAGTTTCGATACAGATAGACATATACGTTAAGGTTTAATAAAGAGAGAAATAAAAGAAATCATTTTTAAAATAAATGTTTAGGTTGGTGAAACTGTAGCAAGTTTTTGACATTGACATTTAATATAAGTTAGATTCGAACTGACATTTGTGTCGAGTAGTAAAAATGGCAAGTTTAGGAAAATGCGAGACGCCAGAATGCCCCAATATAGGAAAATTGCAATGTCCTACATGTATCAAATTAGGAATTCCGGGCTCCATTTTTTGTTCGCAAGATTGCTTCAAGAGTAATTGGAAAACTCACAAAATTATACATTCTTTAGCTAGTAAGTAAGGTTAGGTATGTACTGTGACCTATCATGCTTCCCATGGTATTTCAAAAATGTCAAGATATTTTTACTGGTTTCTTAATTACATAAGTAAGAATTATTAATTAAATTGTCTATACACATAACTTTATCAATAATACAAATAGGACCAAAAAAATGAACTAAATCTGAAAATGGTTTGTGTGCAAGAAGGATAACATTTTTTATTTTAGAAGGAGAAAATGTAGATGGAAAAAAAAATGAAACATATACTCCCTGGCCAAACTATTCCTTTACTGGAAAGTTAAGACCTTATCCTCAAAGTGCTAAAAGGACTGTACCTCCTCATATTCCAAGGCCTGACTATGCTGATCACCCACAAGGTTATCCAGTTAGTGAACAAGCTGTTAAAGGTTCGGGACACATCAAAGTTTTAGACGATGAAGAAATTGAAGGTACATACTTTGATACAATAATTTATCTCAAATTTGACCTTTATTTTATGTTGAAGGGATGAAAGTTGCTAGCAGACTAGGTCGTGAAGTCATAGACGAAGCTGCAAGAGTATGTGATGTCGGTGTCACTACAGATGAAATTGATAGAATAGTTCATGAAGCTTGCATCGAAAGAGAATGTTATCCCTCTCCTCTTAATTATTATGAATTTCCAGCTTCATGCTGCACATCTGTTAATGAAGTTATTTGTCATGGTATACCAGATCTAAGACCATTAGAAGACGGTGATTTGTGCAATGTAGATGTCACTGTTTATCACAGAGAGTTTCATGGTGACTTGAATGAGACTTTTTTTGTGGGAAATGTTAGTGAAAAACATAAGAATCTAGTAAAGGTAATTGTGATTCATGTATTAGACACATTTGATTGTTTATTTTTGTGAAGTATTTGAAAAATCATTTTTTCTAAGGTTACCCATGAATGTTTGATGAAAGCTATAGAAATAGTAAAACCAGGAGAAAAATATAGAGAAATAGGTAACATTATCCAAAAACATGCCCAATCTCATGGATATTCAGTTGTAAGGAGCTACTGTGGTCATGGGATACATAGACTTTTCCATACTGCTCCAAATGTGCCCCATTATGCAAGTAAGTAACACATGTTTATTGATGTGTAATGGAATGATAGTAAACTGGTAAAATTTATTGTCAATCAAATATAGGTGCCTGAAAATGCTCAAAAAAATTTATTTGTTTCAATTAGGACTTGGTGGCCATCCTTGATTTACTTCACATGTTAAGGTGGAGGTAGAGAGTCAACAAAGTGTGACAAGGGGGGAAAGCTCTTTCTTTTTTGTCTTTTGTAGCTCTACAATCCTTGGTGGGTCGTGGCTGACTGCACGATCATTCTCCATCCTTCTCTGTTTTGCATTAATTCTGGATCATATTCTATTCCAATAGCTCTCAGATCTGCAACTATGTTATCTCTTCATCTATGGGTAGTCTCTCTAGAGATCTTTGCCTTTCTGGATTCTGATCCCAAACCTTTCCTTCAAAACACTTCAGGTTAAGCTCGCTTTCCTTTGTAAGTGTCCATGTCTCACTCCCGTACATGACAACTGGTGTTATGACTTTTTTATAGAATTTAAGTTTTAATCTTTGGAATATATTTTTGCTGGTAAGAACTTGTTTTAGAGCGCACATGCATCTACTGCAGCATTGGATTCTTACTTTGACTTTGTCAGATATCCTGTTTTCCTCATCGATTGTAGCCCCCAGGTACTTAAAACTTGTTACTCTTTTGAAATTGTAACGTTTTGCACTATCCTATCTCTTTTTGATTTTTTACTGACATTAATTTTAAGACCCATTGTTTCCACCTGTCATAAGTTTGTGACTTCAAATCCACTAAAGTATTAAAATTTTATATCTAACGAAAAACTTCAAAATATTTTCTCTATTTTCGAAGTGCTGTTTTAATTTAATAATTTTTAAATTTATAATTTCAAAATATGTGACATGACACTAAGGTAGGAGGTGATGCACAAAAGATCTAATAGGTCGAATTGCTTGAGAGGCAGCATATTCTTCATGACCCCCCCCTACAATCTACAAGGTAGGAGGTGGCCACACAAATTTGACCTGTGACAAGGGAGTGGGGCTCCCCAAAACTCATGAAATTCGTGTGACATTATTATAATTTTTAACAGTAGCTGGTTAAATCCGACTTTTGAGTCTGTTCCCTAAGTTCACTAGGTTTGGCATTTACTGCACAGTACATCCACTTGTTTTTCACAATAATTGTCCACGGTTAAGTTGCTGAAATTATACAGAGTAATGCACAAAAAAGGTCAAGCTTTGATTTTTCATTTTATGGTCTAGACGGCTCTTAAACTGGTTCTTGGTAGCTGAGTCCATGTGGTGTTGCTTGAGTTGTTTTAATGGTAAACTACCCTGTTAGTAAGAAAATTTATTTGCAGTAGCTTGTTATTTTTTTCCTTATTAGTCCTTCCTTCCTTATCTTAAACATTTCAATCAGGTCTCCTTTAGTCCTTCTGTCTTTTAATGTTGTTAGGTTTAATTGTTTTAGACATTCTTCATACAATAGGTCCTTGAGTTCTTGAGGTATTTTAGTTATTTGTCTTTGCACTCTCTTTATCTGTTGTGCTGTCTTTCACATAATATGGATTCCAAATGGACTGGGCATATTCGAACTTTGATCTCACAAATGATCTATGCAGTTTTATAATTATATTTTTTGAAAGATTTTTGTATTAGGTTGATCATTGTGTTAGCATTCTTGGTTAAAGTATATTTAAGAGATTAGTAAATGTTGATCTTTGGCATAAAACTATGTATGTTCAGGTATAGTTTGGGTCTCTAAAAAAATTTTGTAAGTTCTTTTGCTATTATTTTTTTCATGAATTTGCATAGTGCACTTGTTAGTCTGATTGGTCTGTATTTTTCGCTTGTTGTTTGTTCCCCTTTTTATAAATTGATGTAACCACTGCTTTTTTCATAGCTTGTGGGGAACTCTCATGTTCTGATAATTTTGTTGAATAAATTGTGGCTAGTGGCTCCTTTAATATTTGCATTTAATTTTTAAGAAATATTGGTAGAATTTCATCAAATCCTGGAGTAGAATTTGTTATAAGTGATTGCATTTTCCACTTTGTAAAGAATGTATTATTAAGTTGTCTATTGGATTATGTTTCTATCCGTAGTTCTGGCATAGCTGTGTTTGGGTGTAGCTTCATAAAATCGCTCCTGAACTGTTGGGCAAAGCATTCTGCGATGTCCAGGTCAGATTCAAGTGGTTGTCAAGTTAATTTGTTGATTAAGCAGAAGTTGCTATGCTTTGAGTTCAAATGGTGATTGATATATGCTAAAAACTGCTTGTTTTTTTTTATAGCCGTTTTAACTGCTGAGTTTTTTTATTTTGTTTAGAAAATCGAGCAGTGGGTGTGATGAAACCAGGTCATTGTTTCACCATAGAACCCATGATATCGGAAGGTACGTGGAGAGATGAAATGTGGCCAGACAAATGGACAGCAGTTACTGCAGACGGACAGTGGTCAGCGCAGTTTGAACAAACTCTTTTAGTAAACGAAATGGGCTGTGAAATTTTGACACGTCGAAAAGCCAATGGAGGGCAGCCACATTTTATGGATAAATTTTAAGTGTGATCTATTCTCACATTGAAACGTCCCCAAAATCCCATTAGAAATTAAAAACGAAAGCAAAGATGAATATTTCGCGGAAAGAAAATCATTTAAAATTGTGCGTTAATTTTTGCTCACCGCATTATCAAATTTCCCAATTTTCACAAGCTCTTAACAAATTTTAATTATCCATTTCGTCATAGAATAGTACTCAGTTCTATTGCAATTAAAAGAGTAGATTAAACTAAGAAATGTTTTCGTTTTTAATTTTGTAAGTTGTTGTGTCTATAGAGATTTTTTTAATGTTCACGACGATCTAATTGTTTCTAGTTCATTTGTTTTTAATAAATGTATACATACTTTCAAATATTAAACAATTGTTACTAGCAAATGACGGCCAAAATCGCTGAAGTCAGATTGTTAGTTTTAGTGTTCATGTAGAAACTCATTTTTTGTTTGTGTTTTGGAAAGAATTTTTTGATTTTTGGAAACTTTTTTTAGCTGAAATCTTATGCACATGAATTGCTGTCTCTTTTTAAATACGTTAACAAGCATGAAGTTTGGAAAGAAAAAAATCTAATAAACATTTATTTAGATGTTTTGTATTTTCTTTCATTTCCTTTTTTTGGTTATTTAAATCCTTTGTAAAAATTATTTATTGATTGGATATTATGGTTAAATAATTTAATAATTATTCTCCAAACAAAGTAACTCATCATTTAAAAAGTCCCTGGACTTAGAATTAAAAAAAATTAACTTTATTCATCATAATCTCCTTCGAGAGTGATGAAGAAAAGAAAGAGACTTGTTAAAGGTCCCCACTTTATTCCCAACGAAGCGGATGTCAAGTGCCGATTTAAACCGAATTGGTTACCACACCTTTACATCTTTAACATGATAAAATGTATATTTCCGTTTAGAAATATTTCTTTATTTATTGTCAAGCAGGGTTATTCGCGAACCGTCGTGTTTTTTGACATTTCATTCTACTCCGACTGATTTAGCCGGAAGTGGTACAGTGCAACAGAAGTAGCTTGGCGGGCGACTAGCCTCTAAAATAACAAATATTCGGCTGAATATACTTCACATTCGTAAACTTCCTCCGATTGTACTTGAGACTCACTTACTGAAAATTTCGTCGTCGCCGATCGGATCGTTATTCGAATGTTTTCGTTGTGCACAGATTTTGTGATCTCTCGCCCGCCAAGCTACTTACGTTGCACTATACCTAACAATAATAATTCATCTCTAGGGATGAATTATTATTTATCATTATATTATCATTTTTTTTATTTACTTTCAATTTTAATACACTTTCTGATACGTAAGCATTACAAAATATTTACTATACGCCACTGGCACCCAATAGGGAAAAATCACGGAGTGGGCGACATCTATAATTGATCGTATGAACTTCTCGAGGTGTGAACAACAAATTAACCTCCATTTGTTTATATAGGTGAAAAGTGAAATTTATATATTATAACAATTTAAACATTGGAAGTGTTATATTTGAACGATATTTTGTGAAGAATTGGTGTTAATAAATCACAAAATCCGAAAATGCAAAGGATTAAAAAAGGTGATAGGGAGATAAAATCGCGAAAAATATGCATTTCACAATGCTCTACGTATGGCAATTCGATTATATCTTTGCATAAATTTCCTTTAAATCCTAATGCAGCTCAGAAATGGAAGATGATCTTAAAGATAGGAAAACCAATCTCAAAGTAAATGTTTGTTTGCAGCGAGCACTTTGTGAAAGATGATTTTTTCAGTGGTAAGTTTGATATTGTTGTCCAATGATCTATCATTTTATTTGATCATTCATAGTGACTTTAACAACACAGAGAAAGCGTTTTAAAGATGATTTTTATGATTTTTTAATTGAGGCCGTTAGTTTCACATAAAATGATGTGGCCTTAAAAACCTTTCCACCTTCCTTAATTGTTGGAACACGTTCACCCACATAATACAATTTGTCCGAAATGGATATTTCGACTTTCATAGGCATCGCAAAAAGAATTTCCTGGACAACAAAACTGAAAAACTTCAAAAACAAACCAAAATTGATACATGGACACACCTGGTCTTTACTGGCATTTAACAAGAATCCAGCGACAGTAAAACTGAAACGTCGACAACAAACCTTAAATCCAGTTTTAATCCAATAGTTTAACACAAAAAATAAGTCAAATCTCTGAGATAACTAAAATTCCTTTTAAATAGAAACTTTGGTTTTACAAGTGATCAAATGACAGAATATTTGTTGTTCACTCCTCGATCCGACATTTTGTCATTTTCTCTATTCAGTTTAAATCGGTACTGCACATCTGCTTACCTTGAGAATATGGTGGGGACGATTGACTGGTCTCTTTCTTTAATAATTCAACTCTACATCCATTCCATTGTCGAGACCCACAAAAAACGCTGCCGTTTCCGATATGACTATCACTTATTTCAAATCCATTTTGAGCATTCTTTTGAGAATTGCGAACAGGTAATAGTCGTTGGGATACCAGATCTCGAGAATACCAGTTTCGACATCATAACCGTCGATTTGTATATGACACGGTGCATTATCTTGGTGAATATGTGCGAAAACAGGTGCAGTCAAATAATTTTAAGTGGCTGTATATTTAATAGGTAAAAAGCCACTGAAAATGAAGATTGACGTTGACAAAGTAACATTATGATCTGTTTTGTTATTTTTTACGTATTGCGAAGATAAAAATCAATGAAATAAAGTTTTAAAACATATTATAAACAAAATGATTTACTGTTGTCTTACTTAAATTATGGGCGACCAGTGGTACTATGAAAACCTGAACTATCCTCCACCAGTACAAAATACGCAATACAATCCTCATCTCCCACCCCAAGATAATCCTCCTTACAACCAGTGGTCGCAGCCACCCCCTGGTGATTCTTATAGTTACCCTCCAGTTCCTTCTTACCCACCACCCCATGTTCCATCAGCACCGGCTGTTCCTTATAGTGCCCCCTCATCTGTAGCATCACAACAGCAGAATTTTGGCTACAACTATTCATATTCCCAACAGCAGTATCAAGATCAAGCTCCCGTCAATGATTATGCCAAAGATTTAGAGAACTACAGGTACATTAAGTCGAGGATAAGCGAAGCTGATAGCGAACTTAATAGAGCATCTGATAAATCTAGAGAAAGGTCAGTACATTTTTAAATGAATTGAATTAATAAGTAAACAACTAATTTACAAGGTGTTCTATTTTTTTAAAGGCATTTTAATACTATTTTCAATAATAGTTTTGACGCGGCGAATATTTCATTGTGATAATATTTCAACAATGCATTGTCATACAAATGTTGCTAATTAATTGTACTTGCAATACTTTATGCTTTATTTGATTTGAGTTTTATACTAGTATGGGATCATTTTAAAGATTAATTCATAAGTAAAATTTGCCGTGCATTTATTGGAACACACTGTAAGTGATTGTGTGATTTCTTATACATTTATATTTCATTCAATTTTGAGGCTAATGAGACTAGAGTTAAAAAATATTGACAATATTTTCGAAAATACAGGGTGTCTCTAGAATATTCACATAAGTAAATTTTGTAGTAATTTTATGATAGGATTATGTAATACTTTTTGTTGTTTTTAAATTAAGAAAATGGAACATCCTGTATACATTAATTTGTGTAAATTTTGTTTGGAAAAAATTAGTTTCCTACATTATCCAAGCAAAAATTGTTTTTTATTAAATACTTAGTGCATTAAGTAGTGTCGTAAATATTACAAGTTACAAGTGTGTTGACATTTAAAATAACAGCACATTCCTTTCTAAAAAGTTGAGGTTAAGGATTAAATCATTTTTAAAGTGTTAATGTGTGTTTATGTGTCTAAATGAAAGAGCCCACGTGCCTCCAAATTGAATGACTTTATTAATTTCTACAAGAAATAAAATAGTGAATCTGCTTTTTGTACACAGCATGGATTCCAACGGTAACGGTCTGACTTTCAAAGATTTTTTAGCGCCCTCGAAAAGAAACAATTTTTTCGAGGCGACTGAAGATCTAGATTTTGTATACGACGATTGCGATTCCCATCCAAACGAAATAGCCGAATTATATAGTTACACCGAGCACGAGGATTTACATTTGAATCTATCTTCATTCGAAGACCAACTGAAAGAGTATGACATGCCGCAACTGTGGAGGCAGCTGACTCATAGCAAAAGGTGTTCAGTGGTTTTAAAGATACTCGATCAATTGGAACTGAGCAATAAGACAAAGAGAATGAAAGGCGCCCGGTGTATTTTGTACATAGCACAAGGTAGTTGGTTGGGAATTCAAAGTGATACAGACCAAATGCGATGCGCCAAAGAGAACTGCATTCTGCTTTATCAGTTAGGCACGTTCAACGCCTTCGTGGATCTGTTGAATTTAGAGATCGAAAACACTGAAGTGTCCATCAGCAGCAGATGTTCCGTTTCCATGAATGATTCAGAGGACTTGAGGATCATCCTGTCCGTTTTGTATACAATAGTCGAGGTAATCAGAAGCGAGAAGGACAACTATCCAGATATATACGCTTCCTTTTGCGCGGAAATAATCAACTCTGAAGATTTGTTAATAACGAAGCTATTTAACATGTTAACCAAGTTCTGTGCCGGCTCATGCTCTCATTTTCCCATCAAAAAGGTGTTGCTATTGCTATGGAAATTGATCCTAGTTACTCTAGGCGGCTGCGACAAAATTAAGAGCTTGAAAGCTGAGGCGCGTCGCAAACACGGTTTGGCGCCGTTGGAAGAAGACGCTTCGGCGATCGTCAAAGAAATGCGACCCTCCTCCCCGCCCACGTTTCCCCCAGATCTTCTCGAAGATCAGAATCAAAGAAGGAAGCGTAGTTTGATGAAGCAGAGCAGTCTGGAGGACGGCGAATCGCCGTTAGACATGGAAATGCTCGACGGTGAGCAGAGACGCTACGATTACGATACGAACTTCGTCGTGGACCCTGTGAAATATTCTAAATTGCCATGGAAACCGAAAGCACACAAAAACGAAATAGACGCTTTCCTCAACGCGGCGAGAGAAAAATTTTTGGGCTACACGCTGGAAGGAGACGACACCACGACGTTCGGACTACCGAAACCGATACACGAAAGCGTGCATACGTTGAAAGAGTACGTCTACACCTCGCCTGCGGAATTGCAGATACGAAAGGAAGAGGAAATCAACAGGAATCCGTTGACCACCGAAGACGAAATCGAATCGTCTGCCACCGAAATACTTTACCAAGCAGTTTTTCCCAATTTGCCACAATACATGATCTGCTTGCTGAAGATTCTCTTGGCTACGACGTCGCGTTCGAAGACCACCAACGATTCCATCAACATTTTGGGGGACATTTTACCGAAGGAAATGCCGCTCACGTCTTTTCAATCCATGAAGTTGGGCATCGACGTGAATCGACACAAAGAGATAATAGTGAAGGCGGTGTCTGGCGTGCTGTTGCTGCTGTTAAAACATTTCAAGCTGAATCACGTCTATCAGTTTGAATTTATGTCGCAGCATTTGGTGTTCGCGAACTGCATACCGCTCATCTTAAAGTTTTTTAATCAGGAAATAATGACTTACGTTAAAGCGGACAACGACATTCCAGTGCTGGATTTTCCGTCGTGCGTCCTGGGAGACGGTATGGAGTTGAGTTCGACGATAGAAATCGGTTGCGATTCCAAGTATTGTTGGAGGAATGTTTTTGCAAGCATCAATTTGTTGAGAGTGCTCAACAAATTGTGCAAATGGAAGAATTCTCGCATAATGATGTTGGTGGTGTTCAAATCGGCGCCTATTTTGAAGAGGGCGTTAAAAGTGCGTCACGCTATGGCACAACTGTACCTGTTGAAGTTGTTAAAGATGCAAACGAAATACTTGGGTAGA
Source organism: Agelastica alni (assembly GCA_950111635.1). NCBI lineage: Eukaryota > Metazoa > Arthropoda > Insecta > Coleoptera > Chrysomelidae > Agelastica > Agelastica alni. Next base: position 1,107,024 of record OX467711.1, on the reverse strand, counting down.
AATTGGAGAAAGTCCAACTTGAAAACGGTTAGTTTGATTTACCAGAAGGTGCGTCACCATCTGAACGACGATTGGGCGTACGGCAATTTCTTAGACGCGAAACCTTGGGACTTTCAAGCCGAAGAGATCACTTTGCGAACGGCCGTCGATAAATTCAACAGTCGACGGTACGCGAGGAACGCGGACGCAGAGTTCTTCGACTTGGAACCTGTCGATAATAGTCTAACCAGCGTTTTGGGACACGAATTCGAATTTTCCGACAGTTTTCGTAAGAATTATTACTTGTGGTTGGAGGACGAAGTGTTCACCAATGAGATCCGGTGGGATAATCTTTTTTAAAATGCGCAGGCGCTTCAAGTAAATGTAGAAACTTATCAATATTAATATTTTAAAAATTATATTAAAATCTAATTGTCGTCTGGTTGTCTTGAATTTCGAGTTAAAATATATGAATTATCGACGTAATTTTTTAATTTAATTAATATTATTTATAAAATAAAATGTTGAATAATAAATTTTTATTGAGGATTGTGTGATTTTATTTTTGATGGGTAAAGTACTAGGAGTGGTACGATATAGCTTCTTCATTTTCAAAATAGTACAATCTAACTATGCTTCCCTTTAATATTCTCTCACTGCCTATCTTCATACCGTTGCATGCGTTTCTCCCATTGTTCATAACCGCGGAGAATGTATGTAGACGTTAGGCTATTTAGTTTTTTTCTTAACTTCTAAGGATTGAAAATGGGTCAATTTCAATTATTCCTTTATTTTGAACAAAAAGATTCAAATAGGGAGCTAAATCAGGTAAATGTAGGGGTGGTCGAGCAGAGGGATTTATTTTTCGCTTTCACAAAGAAGGCATTGTAGGTGAGTGCATCCTGATTTTCATTTAGAGCCAAAACCAAAACAAAAACAACTATTATTTCAAGTCATTGATTCAATAAAAACGAAGTTAAGACACAGATTACTTAAAATTTGCAATAATATCAATTTTTTTAATGGGGAAATTCTTTTCAAAATGATACTGAAAAATTTACCAAATATTTGTGAGGTAAATATTCAGGCAGTACAATTTTACTGAATTTATTTAGGAGCAAGAAAGTTTCATACGCAGTGTTAATCTGCATTTGAAATTTAACAAAACCTTCATAAATATATCAGGGTGCAGGTCGGAGATAAGTAGGTAGTTAGATAACTACGACATCGTAATTGGAACTCCACATGGCGTAGTTTTAGGGCCTCTACTTTTCCTACTTTACATGAACGATCTCCCGAACCATATCGGTCAAGGGCGCACTTTCATCTATGCAGATGATACAATTATCGTTTAAGCTGATATTGCTGCTGAACTGCAAGACAAAACTGAGCTAGCTGCAAAAAGTTTCAAACATTGGTGTGGTAGTAATAATCTTGACATCAACCTGGCAAAAACAGTACTGATTGAATTCATCAGCACCCTTAATTTAATAAACATTCTCACATTCAATATCTGCTCCACAAGAATATTTACATCACAGATAACGAGATATCTAGACTTAGAGATTGACGATAAACTCTCCCTTCAACAATCACGTTGACGCTGTCTGTAAGAAGCTGAACAGACTTTACTTTGCGTTCAGCACTATAAAATCAAATCTCCATAGAAATTATCTGATAAACATGTACTATGTACTCCACTATCAGCTGCAACATAATTGTCTGGGGCAGAGCCACGGAAATATCTAGAGTTTTCATCGTACAAAAAAGATTCATGAGACTCCTGTTTGACCTGGACTATAGAGATTAATGCAGAAATACATTTGTTGAAAATGGAATTCTGACCGTTACATCCATTTACCTCTACAAACTACTAACATATATTCATTGCAATAGAGAAAAGCTAGAAAAAAACAATGAGTACCATACTTATAACACAAGAACGAAAAAGGATTTTCACCTACAACAGTACCAAAGGTTGCTGCATAAGAAATCGCCTAGTTATGCTGGTGGCTACCTCTTTAACCTACTGCCGGAGAGTATAAAGTCGATATCAAGTCATAAAACTTTTAAATCTAGCATCCAAAATATTTTACTCCTCCATGTTTTCTACTCGCTTGATGAGTATATACAACAGCACAAACTATAATTGATTAACTGATCATCAACTGCATGTTTTTATCTGTATATTTACATAGATTTTTAAATATTCCTTTTTATACCTTTCTTTATGTTCGTTCATTGGTTCCTTTTATAAGTACTGCCTGATTGTATTTATTTTATATCTTGAATATCCCATAACGATGTATTTTACTTATTTTTCCTGTATTTTATTTACTTTATAGCACTCATGTACCTATTTGTCTCATGTTCTGTAAAAAGACCTGAAGAGATTAATGAAGTATCTATCTATCCATGAGCTTCTGGCAGAGTGTAGTTGACTAGAGTAGAATGGAATGAAACGCCGGGTTATCCCTTTATCTTACTTCTAAATACTGCTAACTTCTTGATGTTCATTTCTATGTACACATGAACATGTGTCTAAGTTAAAATATGCATGTATGGTCTCCGCTTTATAATGTTTATTGTGTAACTCTGGAAAGAGTGCAAAATAAAATTTTGAGACCTTCTTCTTTTAAATTGGGCCTTCAAGTTCAGAACCATGACTATTCTGTTGTATTGCAAGAAATGGATTTGAAATTATTGAAAACCAGAAGAAATCATGCAGATCTATGTTATGCATTCAAGCTGCTCAATGGACAGATGACTTGTCCTGAATTACTTGAATCTGTCAACATAGTCAGACATAGTCATATACTTCATTTACTTTTACATCATACAAATTATGACAAGCATACACAATTAGAAATTAAAGTTATTGGATGACAGAAACATCAACATTTTTGGAGTCTCTTATGATGGTTTTAAAAAATCATTGAATAATTTTAGTTGGCGGTTGTTTATGTAATCAGTTTTAATTTTAATTTTTGGATTCTAATTTTTATTTTATGCTGTACGTAGTTGTTTGCGGCTAAAACATTCCTATATCGTCTTTATCTAATATATAAAATTCTCGTGTCACAGTTTTCTTTGCCATACTCCTCCGAAACGGCTTGACCGATTTTGATGAAATTTTTTGTGCTTATCCGGTATCTATGAGAATCGGCCAACATCTATTTTTCATCCCCCTAAATGTTAGGGGTAGTCCACCCCTAAATTTTTGTTTTTATTTTTTAGACAAAATTTTTAATTTCTATTTTTTTATGATACAACATACAAAAATACATACAATCCTCAATTTTCACCCTTCTACGATTAACCCTTATTTTTTAATAGCCATTTTAGTAATTTAATCATTTTTCCTCTCCGGTCGAAAACTGATCAATCGTCATTTAATTAGTTATCCCCGCCAGATGTCTACAGGTGTCACTTCTGACCCAGTAAACAGCACGGAGTAGGGAGTAGCACTCCCTACACAGTTGTCGGCCATCATTATTGTTTATGCATCAAGTGTAGCAGTAACGTTGACAATTATTATTTTGCTATCTCAGTGTAACTCTCATATTAACTTTTAATCATTCCTATTTTATCAATAATAATTAAATTATCAATTTTGAGTGTATTTTGCACCATTAGTTAAAAAAAAGATTGATAGATTTGAGAACACCATGTTTTTCACACGGACAATTATACGTGGCATTCTCTCAAGTGGGTAAACCATCCAGTTTGTTTGTGTTAGCTAAAGATGGACTAACAAAAAATATTGTTCACGCTATAGCATTAAGAGATTGATATTGTTTAATAGTGTTACTGTCGTAATTGTTTAATTAATTATATATAATTTTAAGGAATAAATTATAATAACTTAAAAATAATGTTTGCCTTTCGTTATTTTTATATTCCCTCATCGTTCACAGCGCTCCATGCTTATTTCACGCATATACCACATTCTTACATACATACAATATACACATTCTAACATACATACATACTTACAATAAGTAAGCTATTTTTTGTCTACACTAGAAATTACTAGGAAATTATTTATATGGCAAAATAACGTTTGCCGGGTCAGCTAGTATTTTATACTTTTTTATATTGCTATATGTTACTACTGTGAAAACTTTCTTTGTAATGGGGTTTATCCCGGTTGAATAAATAAATAAATAAACAAACTTATCAAAAGAGGTAACAATAAAAATAATAATTAAACTTTGAATTAAAAGTAATATGGTTCTATTTTATCGATGGGAATATTGAATGTAGTATTATTTTTAGAAAACTAGATACACCTTCTCCGAAAAAATACAGGAGATCGTGTAGTAGAGAGAAAGAACGATACAATGGAGGCAACAGTGATAGAAGTCGACGGTATTCTAGAGATAGAAGTAAAGCAAGATCTCGATCAAGAGGTAAGTTGTGAATAAAACAATAAAAGGTGTTTAAAGATTTAAAGAAAAAACATGATTTTTGTTAGAGAGAAACCGATACAGTAAGCAAAAAAGTCGGAGTCGTAGTCGAGATTGCAAGAGACGACGTAGATCGAGATCTCGTTCCCGTTCTCGACGACAAAGCCCATCGGTAAGCAGGCAAGTAACACATTCCGAATTTTGTTATCACTGTAATAACTAACCAACTTTGCGATTATATATTGTAGATCTATAAGAACGAGATCGCGAGACAGACGCCAAAATTGCACGTCAGAACGAGATCAACTACTGTCGAAATGGCGCAAAAATTACTGCACCACCAAGCAACAACTTTCAGACAAGCTCGAAGAACTGGCTTCCATGTCGATAGACGACATTCTGGAAAACGAAAAAAGCATCTGGACGAGATCAACGCCGGCGGAATTGTTCTACGTCAAAGAATCGGAGAATTCCAAAATTATGAGAGCCACGCCCAAACTGGAACAACTTTGCGACGACTTCGAAGAAAATTTGGTCATGAGGGCGCGGAGGATTAACGCTTTAAAGCCCAAATACGAACCTCCACCTAGAAAAAATAGAGCTAGATTGTGCAAACACAAGAGTAAGTACGAAATTTAAGGGGTTAACTACCATTTTCTTTTTGTAAGTAATCTTATTAATTTTCAATTTGTAGCCGAAGCTCAAAGTAGCTCAGACAGTTCTGAGGAAGAGCTAACCGACGAAGAAGATTGTACGATGGAGGAATTGCAAAGAAAACAACAGCATCCCGACAGACTGCACCCAGAAATGTGGTACGTAATCGTCATCTTTGTCCCAACTTTCAAATTATGCACCGTTCAGAAATCGTCTTAGAACTTTGCGTGGAACTGCTTTTTATGTATTAAGGCTCCACTTTCGTGGGACGGTCTGTAGTTCTCGACGTGTTGCAACGCTTTTGTGACCTCGTGTGCAATCTTCTACAAGTTTCAAGAAGTATCCTGCTTGTGTATAGTATAAAATACCATGGGGGACAACAAAAACGTGTTTAATTTATTAATTTTTAATTTAGGTTTAACGAACCTGGTGAAATGAACGATGGTCCGTTGTGTAGGTGTTCATTGAAATCGAAAAAATCGGGGATTCGACATGGAATTTATCCAGGAGAGAAATATCTACCAAAATGCGACATGGACAAGAATAACGCTAACAGACTGTATCACTATCGGATTACCATTTCTCCGCCTACGAATTTTTTAATCAAAACTCCCACCATCATACATCATGACGAACACGAATTTATTTTTGAAGGATTTTCCATGTTCTCCCATCATCCGTTGGAAAAACTACCCAATTGCAAAGTGAGAAATTCGATTCAATTCTTTTTTTGTTGTAATTTCACACAAATCTATTTTAGGTCATTCGGTTCAACATTGAATACACCATTTTGTACATAGAAGAAAAGATACCGGAGAATTTTACAGTACGAGAATTGGATTTGTTTAGTGAGTTAATCGTAAACGGGGGTACATTTAACGCGATAGCTAACCTAAAGTGTTTCAGGTGATTTTCTATTCCAAGAAATTCTGGAACTGGTCGATTTGGATTTCAAAGCGTCTGCAAACGAGCAAAACGGTTGTTCTCAATTTCATTTCATGCCACGTTTCGTCAGAGAACTACCGGAAAACGGCAAAGAGATTCTGTGTATGTGCGAAGTGTTGCAATATCTTTTGAAAGGTTCGGTACCGTTGATAGAAAAATCTGAATTAAAACGCATGATGGATATGTCGCAGTATGAATGGCAGAGCTACGCCGACGAAATTAAGGTAAACTACTCACACTCTGTTCCGTATATTCCTATCGAAAAATTTATCCTGAGAGTTTATTTTATTTTCGCCCTGTATACTAATGATATTTGACAAGAGATTTTTTCTTGGGCCACTCACCACCACGGGGTATGACGACCCGGTGCACATGTGTGACTAAGGGTGGGTTGTAACTCAGTTATTTAACCAATTAGCATTGGAACCAATGGTTAAGCTTCCAACTACTACATAGTTTGAGTCATTTTCTGTTGTAACATATAAGATTGGATGGGAGTCATGTAAACTGCCATTTTGTGTTGGTAATATTGAATATATCTCTGGGTCAGGATAGTGTGTCAAGTGTCATAAAATAAACTAATTCGAATTGATAGTAAAAACATACTTTTTCTTCCTTTGTTATTGTATTCACTCCAAAAAACTACTGAGATATTAATTATTATTCATATTTAATGCATGAAATGGCTTCTTTTATTTCTGCAATTATTAATTCCACTGTGTCTTTAGGTAAACTAAATCTAGCTTTAAATTTCTGGTCACTTCATTTCAAAAAATGATTATCTCTCAATATAAACTTTCGTGGAGCCATTGGAAACAATTATAATTCAACAAGTTCCGAAAGTTCTCGGTCGTTTCTTAAATTTAAGTCATGCAGAATCTCTCTTTGGATATTCATTTTTTTCAACTTCTTCTTCATGATGTTTAGCATATTTTTAAGTTAGCTCATTTACCCAAATTGCCAAATGTATGAGACTGAAACTTGGAACAACTTTTTATAACAACATGAGGTCAACATGACCAAGGAAAATCGGAGATTAAACTATTGTGTTGCAACCTGCCCTAACAAGTGCGCATTCGTACTACCACGCAAAAAGAAAAAAAAAAAATTACCTAGTTGAAAAAGTGAAAAAGTATTCCAGCAATCAACGAAGGCATTTTGTAAAAAGGAATCTCTTGTTAATGCGTTAAATATTTTTTTCGTCGACCTCTACAAAAAATGACACTTTACGTACTAATTTCCGGGTGAAAAATCGACTATTTTTGAAGGCATGTATTTTTCGTCCGCAAACACTTTTCGTCCTGCTGTGGTCACTATGATACCGGCGAGAGCGGCGATTGAGTCATTTTCGTAAATCCACGATTTAATAAAAACATACATGACAATAACTGTCATTTGCTGCTTTCAAACTAATTACTTACGAAATCCGCTAGATTTTACGTGTGAATAGGATAGTGGGGTGTGAATATTAGTGTTCATAATAATCAAAAATGGATAGTGATAGCGATATGGATATCAGTAACACTCCTCCGGAGCTGCGGGAATTGGCAACTACGGCCACGTTCGATTTACTCCACCAGAGACCACGAATTTTATACGAAAAATAATACAACACATTCATTACTTTCATAAAGGTATGTAGAGGTCGACGAAAAATAAAAATAAATAAATACAAATAACTACTTAAACATTACTTCGCAGTCGCCCGTACAAAAAAATTAGATTTTTCGTCGTTGTGTAATATAGTTCAATAATGCAAAACGGATTTCCGGTTGAATTTAAACGGCCTAGTCATAATATTTCGCATAGTCATAATATTTAGGCAAATCTTCATATGATGTATTTAAACGTTAGTAAAACAAAGTTAAATTTCAAAAATTCTAGTTGTATCGAATATAGCTTATAAAACTTTTACATTTTATTTACAATTTTCACGAATGTAATAAGTATGTAGTGATGTTAGTGATGATAAAAAACAAACAGAAAAATATTTCAGTATTTTATTAACTTGTTATTTATTTAACATGGAGCTCTGCTATTACATCTCCTATTACATTTTAACTGAAACTTGAAACAAAAACAACGTTTGGTGACACAGTGAGCATTACTTTTTTTACAAGAACTCTTTTTAAATCCTTGGCATTGGTACATAAATAACTATTATCTTTCTAAATTCAAATCTGAAGTTCACTGTCTTACTCGCTAACAAAAATTTTTAATGGTAATATTTCAGGGCATGGTGGTAACTTATCCCGGTAAGAAACCTTGTTCGGTGCGGGTGGATCAGCTAGATCGAAACGTGGATCTGCAAAAGGAAGGGGAGTACAAATTTCCTGAGATCGTTCATTTCGGGATAAGACCCCCTCAGCTGAGTTACGCCGGCAATCCAGAGTAAGTTTAAAAAAAATAAATACGGTAGATATTAATTACTAATCCCACTCGGGGTGAGAAAGCTTTTGACAAAGTGAAACATGACAAGTTACATCAGCTACTCGTCAGTAAAAACATTGACTTGGACGATGTAAGAATAATTAGCAACCTATACTGGGGCCAAAGAGCGAATACAAAGGTAGAAAACCAGCCAACAAAGGAAATGGAAATCAGTCGTGGTAGGGATAGTTATTAACGGAGAGGTTATAAATAATATGCGATATGCTGATGACACCGTCTTGTTAACGAATAATCAAAGAGGCATATAACATCTTCTAGAGAAATTAAATGATCGATGTAACGAATACATTATAAAGATAAATCTTAAGAAAACCAAGTTAATGGTAGTTACAAAGTTCCCCCAAAATCACAACCACATAAACGTGTCAGTAGCAGACATCTTAATAGAGAATGTGCAGTCATACAAATACCTGGGAGCCTGGATAGAACAATCGGGTGACCAAACAAGAGAAATAAGAACGAGAATAGAGATATATATATATAATCCAGGATATCTACAGCTGTCGCTGCCTTCCTGCTTTCAGCCCTTGTCTCCAGTTGTCCTTGTCCTGCCAGTCTCCGTCCTGCAGGTTTCTTAATTCCATCGCCTCATCCACTTCGTCTCTCCATGATCGCCTTGGTCGACCTCTCTTTCGTCTGCCTAATGGACTCCACTCAGTTACCCGGTGTATCCAGCGATCCTCCGGAGTTCTTCTAACATGTCCGTACCACGTTAGTTTCTTTTCCTCTATGTGTTCTAGTATGTCTTTTTTTACCTCCATTCTTCTCCTGATCTCCTCATTTCTTATTCGATCTAATCTGTTCACTCCACAACTCCTTCTCCAAAAGTCCATTTCTGTGGCTACAATCTTCCCTTTGTTTTTTTTGTTGATCACCCACATTTCAGCTCCGTAAGTCATTATGCTGCGAACTATTGAATTGAATATTCTTGTTTTATTAGTCTTGGTTATGTGGCGATCCCATAATATTGGGTTTAATTGATTAATACATGCCCTAGTTTGACCTAGTCTATTTTTTATTTCTTCCTCTGTTGTTCCACTTTTTGATATTATAAACCCTAGGTACTTAAATTTGTCTGTTCCTGAGATCTGTCGGTTATCATCTATTTCTAGGTGATATATCCTGTCTTGTGCCGTTGACATATATTGGGTCTTTTCGAGGTTGATTTCCACTCCATTTTTCCCATATTCCTCCTCTAGTTTCCGCATCATAAAACCTAAATCCTCCTCATCTTGAGCTATGATTACTTGATCATCGGCAAAGCTTAGAGTATACAGATGATCATTTCTAATTGGTATTCCCATTCCTGCACATTTTCTCTTCCATGGTCTTAGTGTCTGTTGTAGAAATATTTTGAATAGTGTGGGTGATGTTGAGCATCCTTGGAGGAGACCCTTAGTTGTTTTGAAGGCATTTGATAGTTTATTTCCCTCTTTAATCCATACGGTTTTTTTTTTTTTTTTTTTTTTTTTTTTTTTTTTTTTTTTGTTGTAAATCGGATGAATAAAGAATATGAAGTCATTAACACCATAAAAAAGAGAAAGCTTCAATATCTAGGTCATATACTGAGAGGATCCAAATACGCACTTCTCCAGCTGATAGTTCAGGGAAAAATTGGTGGAAGGAGGAATATTGGAAGACGCCGTGTGTGTTGGCTTAAAAACCTAAGGGACTGGTTTAATTTTAGCAATGCTGTGATGATAGCAAACCTCCGATAGGAGATGCACTATAAGAAGAAGACTCGAGGTGTATCCTAAATAGTTTGCAATGATTACTGAACAGCACCACACAATCACAATACATTTTAAACTATACATTATTATTACCCCCCCAAAAAATTTCACGTGTACTTATTTCTAATAGTCTATTGTCGTGTTTTGTATTAGTTCTAATCTCACTTCGTCAAATTTAGCCACTCGTGCTGCCTTTCAATAGTAGTTCATTTCTAATAACACTGTTTTTTCTTTACTAGTTATCAAAAAGCATGGAGAGATTATGTGAAATTTCGACACTTGTTGGCGAACATGTCGAAACCTACGTACGAGGACAAGCGAAAATTGGAAGCCAAAGAAAATAAATTGCAAGAGATGCGGACGCAGGGAAAAATGAAAAGGGACGTAACCGTGGCCGTTTCGTCGGAAGGTTTTTATCGAACGGGTATTATGTGCGACGTTATTCAGGTACAACAACTAGTTTGTTTAACTTAACACTTTTGTTTATATTTAAAACCCATTTTTTTTTCGTTTACTTTCAGCACGCGATGCTCATCCCAGTGTTGGTGTGTCATTTACGTTTCCATCATTCTTTGAACGTTTTGGAGGAAACCATCGAATATACGTTTAGTAATAGAGCGCTGCTTCAATTGGCACTAACTCATCCATCGTACAAAGAAAACTTCGGTACGAATCCTGATCACGCCAGAAATAGCTTGACCAATTGCGGCATACGACAACCCGAGTATGGAGACAGAAGGATACATTACATGAACACCAGAAAAAGGGGTTAGTTACCCCTTTAGGTTTCTCTACTTTTTTACGTTAGTGGGCTTATTCCTACTTATGGAGGGTACAGATAAGCAGAACAATCTTATATGGAACTTTTATTGACCACCAAAATGTGATATATAAAGGTGGCTAAATTCGGTGGGGTTGTAAATCGGAAAAAAATTGTTAAATTTATTTTTAAAATCAAATGTTTATTGAAAAACTTAAAATGAGCAATAATACAAAAATGCAATTAATACAAAAAACAAATTATGAACAGTAAAACTGTTGTTTATAATGAACGAAATATTTTCGAAAGCCAGAATAAATTATAACAAATCATTAACACAAAAGGGTCAACAATATATAGCCTATATTGACCGCAGATTCCGAAGTGACACTTACTTAAGTCTATAATGTCTAGATGCCTTGGGTTTCTTAAACTGTATTGTCAACTCTAGCAGCTACAATATTCAGCATGGAGGTTCAACTACTCAGTTCCATTGAACTTTATCAATGCTTGGACTCTTTAGTTAGATGTTCCGGAACTGTAGGTTGCTCATCAAGCAGGAACTCGGTGGATATGTCCTCTTCGAATTAGTACCTCAGGACAGTTCCAGTTCTTAATCCCCTTCTAAAACTAAGAGGAAAAAGGCCGCAAAAAACTCCACGTGCTATTCCCTCGGAAGACGCCAGTCGAAAGAGACCAAGACCTTGTCTTCAAAATCCAAATTTCATAAAATCTTATCAAACGATAGATCTCACAAATAGCTTGTTAACGATTGTTGCCATATTTATTTTAATTTATTTAATTATGTACCATTTTATGATTGGCATTCTTACGTGTTAATTTTATGATTGTATCTCAGATATGCTGTTATAATTTTAAAATACATCATTTGTACAAAGAAGGTATTACATAAATAAATTAGTTGAATTTAAATCGACTCAGATTACATTACCTGAAAAAGCTGCAAAGTGACAACAATGGCCATGTAAAATACGTATTTAACATAGTTCTGTCATTGATCAACTTATCCACCAATCAACGTGCGTTAATTAAACTTGTACAGATACAATATCACTAAAAAGCACTAAAAAGGGAACGAAATTTACAAGTGTGAGATATTTCGTTACAACGTGGGGTTATATCTGAACTTGGCTATTTTAGATGAAGTGAAGTATGTCAAAAATAAATAGATACGTAATAATTTTTAAATAAAACAATTATGCTGTAAACAGTTGCTCAAGTGAACGTAAAAGTACAAAGGAAATAAAATAGGCACAACATCTTTTTCTTAAATTTGTGAGTAATCTTTTTAAATACGGTATTCTGCAGAGGCTCAAGTTTCTGGAAGGGACCTTCATAAAGCCCTTCGATGTCAGAAACTTAGCCCCCAGGAAACTGATAAAATTTGCTCTATGTCTCTGAATCCCGTGCCTCGAATAGATTAAGGGTTATGCACAAAAGATCTGATAGGTCGAAGTGCTTGAGAGGCAGCATAGCCTTCACGACCTACCCTACAATCTACAATCTACAGTAACGCCATCTTAGTTCAATACACTTTTAGTGACATTTTTTGAACACAGAAATTGTTCTTCTTATTTCTACCCTTCGTATTCCTACTGAAACGGCTCACTTCAGTCAATTGTCAGCCCGTTTCCTTTTTTTTTATGTGTTTGTGGACTTCCCAGTGACAAATTACCCATTTATTCTCTACTCGAACCTTAAGTGTCATAATATGTAAAGAAGAAAGTCAAATCAAACATAACGCGTAAATTGTACCTATTATTTCTTTAAATTAATGGTCTATCTAAGTCTGACGTTTAAAAAGTTTTCCAAACAAAAATAATTTGCATTGAAAATCGCTCGGATATAAAGTTTTCTCTTCACGTATTTATAAATAGAAGTTTTTTGTTGCAGGTATCAACACCTTAATTAATATTATGTCACGATTCGGTAAACAACAGGAAACGGAATCGAACATTACCCACAACGAACGGTTGGAGTTTCTCGGCGATGCGGTAGTGGAATTTCTGTCGTCGATTCATCTGTTCTACTCATTCCCAGATTTAGAAGAGGGTGGTTTGGCGACTTACAGAGCCGCCATCGTGCAAAATCAACATCTCTCTGTTTTAGCCAGAATACTGAAGTTGGATCAGTACATGTTGTACGCTCACGGTTCAGATTTGTGTCACGATTTAGAGCTGAGGCACGCCATGGCGAACTGTTTCGAGGCACTGATGGGGGCGTTGTTTCTAGACGGAGGAATCGAAGTGGCAGACAAAGTATTCTCGGACACGTTCTTTCACAGCAATCCAGAGTTACACGAGGTTTGGGTACGTCTGCCTCCCCATCCGCTTCAAGAACAAGAACCGCTCGGCGACAGACAGTGGATCGAAAAGTTCGATATCCTTCAAAATTTGGTCAAATTCGAAAATTCGATATGCGTCGAATTCAAACACATCAGGTTACTCGCTAGAGCGTTCACCGATAGAAGCGTCGGTTATACGAATCTTACGATGGGATCCAATCAGAGATTGGAATTTCTGGGTGACACGGTATTGCAGTTAATTGCCTCCGATTATTTGTACAAGTTTTTTCCAGAGCATCACGAGGGGCATTTATCGGTGAGTATTTTTTTCCACGATACGGTAAATGACACAAACAAAAAATAAGAATAATTCCATTAACAAAAGGAAAAGATATTTATTCTTAAACCAAAGATAAATAGTTTAAAAAAACTAAGAAAACACGCTTTATAAGAAAACCGAAATAAAAAATAATCATTTGTTCCATCCAGCTGGTCTGCCTCTTTGTTTTATTTCGGTATTATTGCATATTCAACATTACTACTTTATGTATACACAAAAAAAAATCGTGAGGTCGGAGGACCTCCGTAAGGAGCCAAGTTCCTTACGTTTTCTCTTTAATTCCGAATGTATTTTTTTTGAAAGCTACTAACGCAAGTAAGGGAGTTTTCCCGTTACAATAAGTTTTTGTTCATAGCTAAACTAAGTAAAATTGGTTTGTTTTCAGCTACTAAGAAGTTCGTTGGTAAACAACAGGACCCAAGCCGTGGTGTGCGACGATTTGGACATGGCCAAATACGCGATTTATAATAACCCGAAGGCCGAGTTGAAGACTAAGGATAGAGCGGATCTGCTCGAAGCATTCATCGGTGCTTTGTACGTAGATCAGGTAAAACGAATAGCTATTATCTAAGCGTTATAAAATAAAGTATCTTTGCTGCTTGTAGGGTATGGAATTTTGCGAAGTGTTCTGCCAAGTGACGTTGTTTCCCAGGTTGCAAGACTTCATCATGAATCAAGATTGGAACGATCCCAAATCTAAATTACAGCAATGTTGTCTTACTTTGCGAACGATGGACGGAGGAGAACCCGACATTCCGGTATACAAGTAAGTTTTTAGGCCACGAATGTTTTCGGTGTGACAAGATTTTTGTTTTATAGGGTGATAGAATGTAAAGGCCCCACTAACACTAGAGTATACACAGTAGCTGTCTACTTTCGAGGAAGAAGGCTCGCCAGCGCTATGGGTCACAGTATCCAACAAGCAGAAATGAATGCAGCCAAGAAAGCTTTGGAGATCTCCCAAGGTAAAATATTCTTTTCACATTCCCTCCGCGGCCCACACAATAGGTGACTATTTTCGACTATTTTCAGCAAAAAAATTCTCTTGTGCCCAACAGTTTCTTTTTTTCGGTTTTTAAAATCTTAGAGAAAAATAGAATATAAAATTTTTACCACGTACTCTACGGCGAATTTATCCAGCGAAAATGTGCTGCTACTCTCAACAACACACCAGCTAAACTGACAGGAATGTGACGGTCGGTGAATCTTTTCGGCGTCGCGATACATGATATTGCAAAAAACGCAGGCCAATATGCGTCTGTTCAAGTTCACCCCAAAGTCCGACTTCAACCCGACTGACGGAAACAAATACTTTTATTTTCAACAAACATGATGTCACAAACATAATTTGTATATCTAATCTTGGACGTTTGAAGTAGAGTGCGTGGTGGCTGAATGCGACCATGCGCCCGAAAAGTTCACATCGTGCCATAAGAAGTTATTACTTCAAAATGTGTTTTTTTTAGATCTGTTTCCGCAATTGGACCATCAGAAACGCGTTATTGCGAAGAGTATGAAAAGGCAGAAGAATAAAAGGAGTTCCTCGAGAGGGAGGTGCAAGCAGTACGCGCCAAAGTCGCCAGAAAGATATTCTAGATCGAGGTTCAAGAGGTCCAGCTCCAAATCTAGCGCCAGCGATCGAGATAGATCTTTAAGTTCTGAGCGCACCAAAAGCAGCAGATCTAGTTTTAACTCGAATGACACTTACTTAGTTAAGTCAAAAAAATAAAATGTAGTTCCATTTTGTTTAGAGGGTTAAAACCCTTAAATTAGTTTGTTGTTATTTTTTTTTTAACACACTTGCTTCAAGTGCTTTGGATTATTTGTCTACTAGAGGACCCGTGCTGCTCCGCAGCATTGTGTTGATAATATTATTCAAAAATAACGCTCTTATACAGGGTATTTCAAAAAAAGGTGACCCCGTCTCTAGGATAGGTAGAAAACTGAAAAATAATTGCGGTTTGTTTGGTAAAAATTTTTCGTAACACCATCCGTATTCAAGATAGAGGGCGTTAAAGAAAAATAAATTATACACATTTAATACGATTTTGCCGAAACTACTGGAAAAATTGTAATGAAATTTTATACGAATATGTTTTAGAAGCTGATATATCCCATGAATTTGTTTTTTTATCTGACTCTTATTGAGGGCGCTAATTACACGGTTCGTACCAAGTAGTATTGAACATAACTTTTTTAAAGGGCGTTGAAGAAAAAATAATTTGGTTTACTTCATAATTAACAAATCAAAATATTTCGAAAACGGTACAAAGTATCGAGTTTTACCAAAATTACCTTTTTGGTGTAAAATTGAATGATGTTTAAGTTCACTTAAAATTTAATTAATAAATCTAACCTTAAAAAAGTTACGTTCAATACTACTCGGTACGAGCCGTGTAACTAGCGCCCTCTATAAGAGTCAGATATAAAAACAAATTCATGGGATGTATCAGCTTCTGTATGTCTGAAGCGCATATAGAAAGTCAAGTTAAATGTTCACACCTATAGCTTGCCTCCAACTCAACCGATTTAAGTTGACAAAAGCTCAAATGAATGAGCTCGCAGCAAGTGTTCCGAGTGACCAACACGAACCGCGTACCTCAATTATAACCGGAGATATAAAGAAAGCTATGAAAACATAAGAAATGTACAGAAGGAAATCGCGTTTGAATATAAGTTGAGAAGGGTGAAAGTTAGTGATTTCAAATGATTGATAATAAATCTGTGCATACTTACCTTTCATTAATAAGAAAAAAAAATCAAGCAAATAGGTGGGATAGAACGACCGGATGGACTCGTATAGGATTTCATAAATTTTTTTATACATAGACTTAATAATATTAACACTAAGAAAATCTTGGAAGTATCTTCCATTAGTCGGCGCAGATCAAGGGTCACAAAGAAATTGCTAAGGTCGATTTATGTTTGTGTACATTGTTACGCAATAATCATTGATTTATTCATGTTTTTTTTTTAATATATTGAAGAGAATAAATATAAATAAAAATTTACTTGCAGATCCATTAAGTATTACATGACATGTTTATTTAATAAATGCATATGTTAATTCTTGTATGAATTTGCATATCAACAGTACAGATTGTTTTAATTGCATGAGGTATAGTCAATAAAGAAAACAATACTAATAGTAATAATTGTCCAGTATTTTCTAATAGGAACTCATGGTTTGAATATTGATATTACACAATAACTTGTCAGTTAAATAAAATAATAATTTTTTTGTGTGTGAATAATATGGTACGGGTAATAAAATGAAAAAGTTTATACATACAATATCTCCATAAACTATGTTGGCCCTACAGAAAAAGAAAGAATAATAAAATACTGTTATGTTCAATGGTTACATTAAAACATCATCTATTCAAAAAATAAAAATAACAACAGCATCAGAGTGCATACAGTAATAACTAAAATAACGAATATTTAACAGAGGAAACTTGCAATAAAATTATTTATAACGACTTATATTCAAACACTGATGGATTAGGGTACCAGGGACGCTACGGGGTAGGTGTGTTTAAAGCATCCTGCAACCACAGGGAAAGCATACCCCTGGGGAAATACGCCTCGGTCTTCCAGGCTGAGGTCTATGGCATACTCAGGTGCGCTACAGAAAACAGAGTGGCCAACAGTGAGATTGATATTTTCACTGACAGTCGCGCGGCCATTGGGGTCCTCGTGAGTTACACCACAACATCATCGGTGGTGTGGGACTGCATGCAGGCCCTTACTGAGTTAGCGACGGTAAACAAAGTCACTCTTACATGGGTTCCTGGGCACACAGGGATAAATGACAATGAGGTAGCCGATGAACTGGCAAGAAATGGGACCCTGGTGGAACCAAGAAGCCAGTTGGTCGGATTGCCTCTCCAGAAGAGGGCTGACGCACTCTGGACGATGGACCGGAATAGGCTAAGCAGCACGCTTGACCTGCTCATAGGACACATCGCACTAAGGGCGCACCTCTTCAAACTTAAGCTGGCGGCCGAGAAAAACTGTCGGTGTAGAAAAGAAGAAAGCAGTATACTGTCACTGCCCGATGCTAGTGGTGTACAAGTATCAAACCTTGGGCCGTATGATAATGGATTCAAGCGATCTAAATGAGACAGGGCCAACAGAATCCTGCGGTTCGCCAAAACCAGTGGACTGGAATTCTGATGCACTGAAGACACAGCGGTAGTCACAGAGGATCAAAATATCTAGGTGACATAGGTGCCTATACCAATGGCCCAACCGCAAGATTGTAATGTAATATAATGTAATGTATATTCGAATTTAATATCGTAATCGTAACATGCAATTTCGAATTACTTTCAATTCTGCCCCTTACCAAAATTGAATCTTCCCTACGCCAGGTATTGGCTGCAATAGGAATATCGAACAAGGGGTTTAGAAGTGTGTATGCTGCTGAAGTGTTTTCAAACTAAACGCTTGTATTTTGTGATAATTATCGTTTTTGTTAAAGAAAGTCAACATGATTTTAACAGGAGTGATCTCTAACCACAACCCAAATCAAAAAACCTCTAACATTACAATTGCCTGACCGAATTCGTTTGGAGTGACTACTATTACCGTCATAAACAAGTTTTTTTATTGACACGTTTGTCTATTTGTAAATACACTACATTTGCGATGAGGCGTAGATCACGAGTAGATTAAGGTACGTAAGCAACTTTGTATTTCATTTTCGAAAACATCTAACTAGAGACGTCGCTTAAGAGGTTTTAGAAGGACAGGTCTTTAAAAGGAGTTTTACGAGTAGGTTTTGAGAGTGGGCAGTCAAAGTACTCATTGAATTATGTTTCCAGTGGCAAAAAAAATTTGATAAAAAAATTATTATGTAAGATTAAAGCGTATAGAATTTTTGAAATTATGATATAGTATACTAGCAGTACCCGGCACTCGTTGTCCTACTCAAAAGTTCGCTTACCTACTTTGGGATTATAAAATCCGTATACATGCCAATTTTCAAGCAATGAATATAGCAAATACATTCTCCGTGTCCAAATATAGCAGGATACCAATTTTTGTAGGGATCGGTTAACTGATAGAAGATGATATGCTGCAGCACCGCCTGGTGGGGAGCTGCAACACAGTGGATAACGAAAACGAATTCTCCAAGAAAAAATACATATACATGCCAATTTTCAAGGTGATTGGTTGAACGGTGCAGAAGTTGATATGCTGCAGCATCACCTGGTGGGGAGCTGCATTAAAAAAGATTGCACAAAAATCTTCTCCACAAAAAATTCATATGCATGCCAATTTTCATAGTGATCGGTTGCTGTAGCGCCACCTGGAGGCGGGCATACATATTTATACAAACATCCATTTTTGTATATCTATACGGATTTGGTACTAATAATTATTACTTATTTTGTTACCGGTAAAAGAAGTAACCCTTAATGATCACAAAAGTATCTATATATAATTTTTTTTAATTACTTTTAATAAATTTTCTGATAGCTAATGAATATTCGGTAACCGTTACAAAATGTTTTAGATGTCATTGGTAACAAATTCGTTTTAAATCGGCACGGTGAAGTAGGGACGCTGTAATGGAGCCTTTCATTAGTAATTTATCTTTATTAGCCTAAATTTTATACGATTATTTCACTACTGATTTGAGAAATCACCATTACTCGAACATTTCCTTTAATAAGAAGTAACATGTTTTTAGTAATAGTAATTTATCTTTATTTAGTTTTGTAAATAATTTTTTCCACCACTAACCTGAGAAATCATCATTATTTGAGCAGTTCTTTCTAAAATGAGAAGTATCAATTTTCAACCTAGGTCGTTATCTACCTATGCAACCATCAACACCAACAAAAACATACATTATGCATTCTATGGTAAATTAAATCTAGATAAAACCAATTGTCACTTAAATTTTCACCTTTTTACGATTAAACTTACAACTTTACGACGGCGTCTATTTTCTGACAGCTAAGTCACATATTTTGTTTTAGTTTAAGTTCGACAGCTGAACACCCAGGCTACTTGATTTATGTAAATTTAAAAAATGCTTGATGAAAAAATTAATGCGGAAATGAAAATCCATACGAATTAAAATTTGTTGATATTTCAGTACAAGTAGTGGAAAAAATATGTTAAAAAAGTTTAAATTAAGTAGTAAGTGTTTGAAAAAGTATCGAAAAACTGATCTTTTTTGCGAAGAAAAAATAAAACATTGATTTACAATAAATTTATTATACCTTTTTAATTATTTCTTACAAAAATAGAAAATGCAATAAAATTCAATACATAATCATTTATTTAAATTTATAAAAATTAACTGGTAGTTTTGGATTGTGTGTTACAGAAAGCGCACAAAAATTTATTCTGTAAATAAATCATCCATGGAAAGTTTTGAGAAAATTTTGTTGTATACCGTGTTGTGGATGATTAATAAAGTAGCCTGTATCGAATCCTTTAAATCTTCGTTGACACTCTCCCAATTATCATTTAATACTTTATTTAGAGTTTCGCCTAAAAGAAAATTCAAATATAGTTCATAAACTGTCATAGAAAAAAATATAATATTTTCTACTCACTCATTTTTTCATCTCCATTTATCAAATTCTTAAAATTGTATTCGATTTTTTTAGGATCATAGTCGAAAAAACTCTTTGAGATTTTTGAATAAGTTTTACCGCGTCTTTTTTCGTTTGTCCATTCGTAGTCGTAGGTGTATATACCTTCGTCTGAAACAAAGTAAAACGAAGCTTTTAGAGATATTTTGCAAAAAAATAGGTTTGTTTTTTGCACCAGCTGAAAACAACTTAAAATTGGATATTCTTGATTGTAATGTATTTCAATAAAGAATAACTCAATACATTTTATATGATCTAATTCTTATTCATACTTGAAAACAACTAACTATAATACATTAATATGTAATATTTATTTGACATTTACCTGACGTTTCTCATAATCGATTAGTTTAATCGATTTCCTTAATTGATTTTCATAACTTTATAGTTTGAGATTATGTTTTGGATAAAAAATGGCAGCTTAAATGGTTTCCGTACGACGCAACAAAAGGCATACAGAAATTGTAATCAACACTTTCGTTACATATTAACGCCAATTAAAATTAATTTATAGCAATGTTAAATATAAATTTGTCAGTTGAACGATGTTTATTATAAATTAAAATTAAAAAAAAAACAAACTTACGTATTGTTATGTTGGCCGTACCCTTTCCATTGAGAGTGAATAACAAAATATGGCCATCCACTTCGTAATCACCATAAACCATCAATTTTGGAATCGAGGTTAGAAGGTGAGTTTTCTGATTGGAAAAATCGGTTCTGGAAAAAAAGTTATTTATTAAGTAAAAGGAATAATGTAAAGGACGGGCTATAAGTAACGTGCGCGTGACGTTTCAGCTTAAAAACGGACAAAAGAGTGACGTATATGTGAGGTTCTTAAATCTTTTAAAAAGTGGCCTCGGCTGCAGATAACATTAACCGCTTCTTTTTAACACTTGAATGGTAATGTTTAGTCTTTAAAAATCACTAATAACACCTAAATATTGTTCCTTAAACCTAAATAATTGTGAAATAGCTCACACTAAACACAAAAAAAAACCAAAAACGCCCAGAAAACCAAAATCATTAACTAAACACACATAACCTTATAAACGGTATGCCATTTGTTGTACAACGTACACGTTACCAATCTCAAGCAGTGACGTTATATGTACGTCATCCTTTTGCCCGATATCAAGAGATTGACAAGCGGTGCACGTCACCGATAGCAAATATTCGTTGAATCTATAACTTAATAAGAATTATGGAATTGAGGAGTAAGCATTTTGAATAAATACAAAAATATCGTGTATAAAGTAAGAGTAAGATCTCAGTATTTTATGAATAATCGTTTCACTTACTTTATTTCAAGCGGATTAATATTTTCCAATCCATAGACTTTTATGTTTTTCATTTTGCCTCTAAAGTCTCCACTTCCTTTTACTTCTATGAGAGGTATATTCAATGGCGAAAAAGAAGGTAAACCTACTTTTCTATCACCTGCAAGTAAAAAAATAAATTCAGATTCAAAACTAACAAGCAAAAATATAATGAAAAATATAATTATGTATAAAGAATCATACTGCTTACCTTGCACTAAATGTGGAATAGCAAATTTTGCACTTTCCATAGCGCACGCACTGAAATTATGCGTTTTTGAACATATATGGAAGTAGGACGCTGAAAACAAAATAAAAACTCTTTAATACTTAAGAATCACATTTGAAATTCGAAAAATTTCCATTTTATATATTTTGAGGCGTGAGCAACAATTTTTTATGCTTCGCTCTTCACCAATTCCAACGGTGATGGTGGCCAACGAACATTCACAATTAAACGTACGAACGAAAATTAAGACCTAGAATACCACCGAAAAAAATTACTTACGAACTTTGGCGGCAGTAGCAAAGCCGACGATGATGCAAAATAGCACAACAGACGAAACAACGCGAGACATTTTAATTTGTAGACGGCGACGCTTTGAAGGAACCAAAGTAATAACACACATTTTGGATATTTCCTGGCTTTATATTTGAATAGACACGGTAATTAGGTCTTAACAATTTGCTTAAACCATGTTTAATTGCACATTCATTAGTTATTGTAGGAATTTTTCAAAATAAAACCTTCCAAATGTTACAAACTTTAATGAAATTTTGATCGATTTTTAGTGTGTTGGGATACGCACACTTTTATCATACAAATTATAACAAATGGCTTACACAAACTGGTTTAACGTCGAAAAAGGTGTGAGACAGGGATGTGTGGCTTCGCCATGGCTGTTTCACTTATACATACGCGATTGTTTAAATGGGTGATTTGATCGTCTTATGCCTCCTTTACGCTGATGATCAGGTCATATTAGCGTCATCTGAAGAAGAAAGCACGACAAACTGTGAAGTTTCGATTGAGGGAGAAAGAGTGGAACAAGTAAATTAATTTGTGTACGCGGGTTCAAAGTTTACGAGAGATGGAAAGTATGCCGGTGACATTGAACTAAGGGTGATGGCAGAAAAACAGATGAATGGGGCACTGTATAGCTTTATGAATAGCCAGAAAGTGTCAAAAAAGGCACGTCTGGCTGTGCATAGAGGTGTGTTGGTTCCTACACTTATCAGTATGGTAGTGAATGTTGGGTTTGACAGAAGAAGCATGAAATAGGATTAATGCTGCGGAGATGAGTAGTCTGAAAAGTACAGACAGAGTGACTCGATTGGATAAAATAAAAAATAGTGGGATAAGAGAACGCTGTGGTGTAAAAGAAGATGTGGTTACAAAGATAGATAAAGGAATACTTAGATGGTTTGGACACGTAGAAAGAATGGATAAAGGAAGATTGACAAAACAAATTTATAAGGCGAGTGTGAATGGACGGAAGTCGGTAGAGGTCGACTGCTCGGCGAACATCGATCTCGATCAGATCAACATCGTTTTGAAGAAAGGCCAGCTGTCAAGAGTACCAACAACCGACGAGCATGCATGAGAGCCCTGACGAAAGTAGAGGAAGCAAAAGATGTGTGTAAGAACCGTAGCGGAAGTGGAAGGCAGTGGTCTCTGCCTACCCCTACGGGAAAAAGGCGTGAGTATATGTATGTATGTTCTCTAGTTTGGTAGAAATCTAATTCGAGATTTAATCGTCTTGCTATTATTTTTATAAATAACTTGTACATGTGAGAGGGAAGACTGATTGGACGGTAATTGTTTAGGTCAGTGTGGTCGCCTTTCTTATGCATGATTATCATTATGGCATTGTTCCATAAAGTTGGGATTTGTCCGGTCTCTAAACATCTGTTAAATAGGAGCATTAATTTATTTTTCTCCTCCTGCTTTAATACTTCCAATAATAATGCCATCTTCTCCTGGGGTTCTGTTGTTCTTTTTTTCGTGTAAGGCCACTTCAACTATCAGATACCACAATTGAAGTGGTATCTAATAGTTGTAGACGATTTTATTTTTTGAGGGTAAAGGTTACCTGAACTGACTTGGTTTCGTTGGCTTTTATTTTCCATTTCTTGAGTCACTTTCCAACTTTGTTGAGACTGTTTTTTAGGTTTCTGGATGCCAATTGTGGATTATGATGAGAAGCGGTTATGGCTGTATCATCAGCAAATGTTGCGGTTTTGTCTTGTTGTTGGTAAGTCAGACGTGTATAATAAATATAATATTGGTCCAAGCACACTTTCTTGTGGCACTCCGGAGTTTATTTCGTGTAGTTTGATTGATGTCTTATTAGAAAGAAACTGTTTGTTAGATATGATTCAAAGCTAAAAATGAATTTATTTCATACATACATGGACCGCACGGTATATCTATAAAAATATGTCCAATCAAATTGTGTTTCTACGTTTTTTAATTGTAGAATTTAAGAACCCTGGAACGACATTCGTCAGGATAACATAAACCCTTTAATTTCAAGCATTCCGCGAAGAGTTATCGAAAGAAGTAGACCCACTCATTGTTGACCGACGTTGTTATTTTTAAGTTAAATTAATTATTCTGTATAAATTTTATTAAAATTAATCCACTCTTACTGAGTGTTCGGATTCGAAGTCAGTATATGTACAAGAAAAGAAGACTATTCCTGCGAATTATCGCCCTATTGCATTACTCTCAGTCATATCCAAATTTATGGAAAAAGCGATCAACATAGAACTCATTAAATATCTGGAAAATAGACAGACAATATGGATTTCGACAACTTCGGTCTACTAAAGATCTGCTGGCTTATGTCACTCAGCTCTGGACAAAAACTATTGAGAAGTTTGGTGAATCCCATGCAATAGCCTTGAATATATCTAAAGCCATCGACCGCGTCTGGCACCAGGCATTGTTATCTGCCTACGGTCTCCCAACTAAACTGCGCCAATGGCTCATAAACTTCATGCAAGATCGCTCCTTACATGTGGCAGTTGACGGTATTTCCTCTGATGCGTTGAAAACCAATGCCGGGGTCCCCCAGAGTTCCATCCTGTTTCCCACCTTATTTCGTTTACACATCAACGACCTCTTGAAAACCACCACGAACGCCATTTACAGTTTCGCAGACGATAGCACACTTGTCACAACTTTCACATCCTTTCGATCACTTTCGGTGAATGATACAAATAGATTTAGGCAAGAACAGGTTGACTCCATCAATACAGATCTTAAAGCAATCGTCGAGTGGGGAACCAACAATCTTGTTCAGTTTAACGCCCAGAAAACACAAAGCGTCACGTTTTGCGAGAAAGTGAATTCCTCAAATCATTCCATAACAATGTCCGGAAATACCCTTGAATCAAGTCCCTTCATCTCGATTTTGGGAGTCACGGTGTCTAATAATATGTCTTGGCATGCCCATGTTGCTAACATCGCAAAGTCAGCAAGCCAGAGGCTGGGTTTTCTGCGGAAAGCTAAAAGGTTTTTTACTCCTCGACGTACAAGGCTCAAATCCGACCTCTACTGGAGTATTGCTCGCACATTCTCTTCGTCTTCTAGATTCCATTTAGAAAAAGGCCATTCGGCCTAACTCTCACAGATACCCTTCACTCACTAGAACATAAAAGAAGAGTTGCAGGCCACTACTCTACAGATATTTTCATGGCAGATGCTCCAGAGAAATAAAAACTCTTATATCACCACTGGCCACATTCGGCCGAAGAACTCGGCACGCTGATCAGTCTCGCCCATTTACTCTCAAGATTGACACTACAAGGACCAATCTCCATCAAGAATCCTTCTTTTACAGGGCTGCCACGGAATGGAACAAGCTTCCAAAATCAGTTTTTCCCTAGAACCATGACCTGCAACTTTCCAAAAAGCGGGTTCACAATCATCTCCTTTCTATGATCCCTTTCCCTTCTAATAGTCGCAGTGCGGGCCGTCAGCGGCCCACACGATAGGTCTCCCTTTTTGCGACTATTTTCAGTAACAAAAAAATATGTACAAGGTGTATATGACGGTACGTGACTGTCGAATAACCCTGTACGAATATTAATATATTGTCTTAAAATCAGACCTTTGCTTCGACTATAAAAAAGTCATCAAGCGTGGTTTAATTGTCTCAATAATATTTACGATGAAATTGTTGTAATAAATCTGTAATAAATCATAATTTAGGTAATTCAAGCGACAATTAGTTGAAGCATAAGTGACAATTTTAGCACCTTACCATCAATTATTGAAAAATTAATGGTTGCAATTCCTTTTTTTAATGATTTTTTTAGCGTATAAAAGAAATTCGTCGAAAAATACCATCATTCTCCAAATCATGTTATCTGCGATCAAATTTGTGGTATTCGGCGTTTGCTTGCTGCCGGATTGTTTGGGGGGAAAACGTAAGTTTTTTTATTTTTTAATTAACCATAAAATAGAATCGCTCTACAGTTCCGACGAGACGCCACTGTATTTTTAAAATAAAGCAATACGTTTTTTGCGGTATAGACTGTGTGTAATTTTTAAGCCCGAAAAATTAGAAAAATGAATCGAGCAAAAAATTTAACGTAATAAGTAGTGCGAGCCTCAGTTTTATCGAATAAGGGATATTGATACGAATTTTAGTTCTTTTTTGGGTTCGGCGATTTAAACTCTCGATACACTAACAAAACAATGTTTATTCCACTACTTTTACACAATAAATTTTAGTCTTATAAATCACTCGGGTATTCAACAACTTTTACATTTCATAAATCATAAACACTTATAAAACTTAACTGTCTTTCCTCACGACCGCCGTCCTTTTTATACCTTTAAATCATAGTTCAAACTTTTTCGCGAACGATTCATCGAACCAACGATAAATTTCCTAGACACCTCGTCGATAATTTGCGGGAGCTTTTCTTTTGTTCTCCGTGCCGACAGTCCTCCAATTGTGGCCGACGCACTGTCGCGATAGAAAGGGTCAACAGAGACGGACTCAAGAATCGTAACAATATTATCAAAGTTATGTTGCCTATTCGGCAAGAGCGAGAACGATGTACTAACGACCGAGATGAACGTTTTTTCGAGTGGTTCATTCATCGATAAAGTCATTATTACAAGCGATATTCGTGTTCGAAAATCAAGTACATGAAAATTCAATTTTTCAATGTTTTCGGAAAATTTACAAGTGAGCTGATTTTTGCCGACGTCAGTATATATATATATATATATATATATATATATATATATATATATATATATATATATATATATATATATATATATATAATCATAAACCTTAATATACCCGTGTTAAGTTTCACCCAGCTTCTTTTATTTTGTGCAATTTCTTTTCCTTCCTTTCAGCTCTTGTTATTTTTTTCTAGGATAACAGCTATTACATCATCCCATTTCCTTCTAGGGCTGCCTCTAGATCTTTTATTTTTTGGTTTGGTTTGCCATATCAGCTTGACTTGTCTCGAGTTGTCCATTCTTACCATATGTCCAAATCACTTCAGTTGCTGACGTTCTATACTGTTTATGATCGGCTCGACCTCCAATTCCTTTCTAATAACCTCATTTCTCACTCTGTCTTTTTTTGTGATGCCCTTTATGCCTCTTAGAAATTTCATTTCTATGGCTTGTATTTTGCTCTTCTGTTGTTCCGTGAGTACCCAGCTTTCACAACCATAGATTAGGATCGGTTTGAATATGGTTTTGTAGACGATCAGTTTTGTCCTCGTCGACACTTCTTTCTTCCTTACAAGCGTGTTACTTAATGAATAGTACAACTTGGTTGCGCTTTCTATCCTGCTGTTAATTTTCGCTTCGTTCTTCCCGTCTCTGTTTATCAAGACACCTAGATACTTGAAGTTATCCGTTTGCTCTACTTCTTTATCGCTTAAATTAACAACAGTTTGAACTTCGTTTCTACCTATCACCATTATTTTTGTTTTATTCACATTAATTTTCAGGTTGTATTTCTTCAGTGCTTCATACCATAGATCTAAATTGTTTTGTAGGTCCTTTTGATTCTTGGCACATATCATTGGGCCGACGTCAGTAAATGGAGCTAATTGAAACTCTTTAAACTAGCTGTCGCGAATTGCATTTGAATAAACTTTGCGGGCTGGGGTGGGCTCGGTACGTTTTATTAGACAATACGCTTTAAGAAACAGAACTGTCACTAGTTCTGTGATCGGAAACAAACTCGAAGCTGTCCTCAATGTCAAAATTTCTTCTAAAACAGTTAGAAACTGGATTAAACGGTAGGAGACCAGCCACTGCTCCCCCCTCTTACTAGAGAGAACAGAGTTGCCAGATTACGTTTTGCTCGAAATCATCAAAATTGATCTGTGGATAATTGGAAAAAAGTTTTATTCACAGATGAAACTAGGGTTAGCCTAAAGCATCCAGATGGTCGTGAACGAGTCTGGAGAAGACCAGGAGAGAGGTTTGCTTCTTGCGATATCTCTGCAAGGATTCCATTCGGCGGTGGCTCTGTCATGTTCCGGGGTGGAACATAATTCGCACATCATTAGTTCATGTCCGTACAAGATCCATGAATTCTAATTACTGTCTTGATAATATTGTAATAGAAAATGAGAAAGCCATCCTGAATAAGATAGCAGCTAAGTTTAGAGTTCACATTGTGTGGGTACCAGGCAACTGTAAAACGGACGAGCTAGCAAGAGAGGGCACCACCCTTCTAGCTGTATCTGTCTCATCTCAGCCAGGAGTACCGATAGCAAACTGCCGGCTCTTTCTGCACAGCAAAGTAGTTCAAAAAGCCAACTTAAGGTGGCAAAATGAATCCACATACACGAATCATCGAAACAAATTTGGCCTAAACTAGATTTACGTCGAACTAATGATGTTTTAACTCTATCCAGGAAGTCCACTGGAAACGTGATCGCGGCCGTAACAGGACACTGGGCAGTTGGATCCCATGCACGGTGCATGGGAATCTCAGAGCTACGACACGACTTCTGTAGAAGCTGTCATGATAAGAAAGAGAAGGAAACAAAGGTACATCTTCTCTACCACTGCCCTGCCATAGGCTTTCTATACTAGGGCTATACTAGCATTAAAGACTTCACACTTTTCATTAAAAGTTCCAACAGGTTCTCACGGTAAAGGGGAAAGGCACCGCCGTCCATCACAACATGTGATGCCTTTCGGTCCTTTTTTGACAGCTAATTTCCTGATTATGCAAGACAACGCTCGACCTTACATAGCTGAAAAGGTACTCGATTATATTAAACATGTTTGTATACTTTGTCCAAGAGTTTAGGTGTGTTCTTTGTTAGGCTTTGCTACTGTTTCTTAACGTCACTATTTGGAAACCTACTAAAGGAACGTTTGTCAATTTTACATAAATATAGTCACGCCTTTTTCCCGTAGAGGTAGGCTAAGACCACTTCTTTCCACTTGCTACGGTTTTGTCACACGTCTTTCGCTTCTTCTACTTTCATCAACGCTTTCATATATTCTCGTCGGTTGCTGGTACTCTTGAACCGGCCTTTTTTCAAAAAAATTTCGATTTGATCGAGGTACGTTCGCATAGGTCGACTTTTACCGACTTACAAATCTATTTTGTCAATCTTCTTTCATTAATCCTCTTTACATGTCCGAAACATCTAAGCATTCCTTTTTCTATCTTTGTTACTACATCTTTTATACCACAGCGTTCCCTTATCACACTATTCCTCACTTTATCCATCAGAATTACTCCAGGTATACTTCTCAGACCACTCATCTCCGCAGCAACAATTCTATTTTTATGCTTTTTCTGCCAAACCTAACAATCACCGTACCATACATAAGTGTAGGGACCAGCACTTTTCTATGTCTTTTTTGACACATTCTGGTTGCTCATAAAGTTATGCATTCGTTTCCCCGCCAACACCCTTCACTCAATATCACAGTCATACTTTCCATCTCTCGTAACCTTTGAACCAAAGTATACAAACTCATTCACTTGTCCCACTCTTTCTCCTTCAATCAGCACCTCGCAGTTTGACATGCTTTCTTCTCTTTTATAATTCTTTGAAAAAATATATATCGCCGTATTCTGAAGATCAGTTGGGTAGATAGAGTCACAAACGAAAAGGGGTATTGCAACAACGCTTAAATAAAAGTTACAAAGTGAACACGGCTAAACGACGTAAATTGGAATACTTCGGTCATATAATGTGTCAATCAGAAAAGTACAACATATTACACCTTGTTATACAAGGCAAAATTATGGGAAAAATAAGTGTGGGCCGCCGTACTACTTCCTGACTTAAAAATCTACGCTAGTGGTTTGGAAAAACTACCGCTCAGCTGTAAATAAGACTATAAAATTGTTATTAAGCGATCACGGCACCTTTCAAATTAATTTGCTCCTAAGAATTGAAGAGTTCCATTACTTTGTCATGTATCCCATAATCAGAACCTTAACCAAACTCTTAACAAACTTCCCTTAAAGTACATCCTTGCCTAACCTTTTAGAGTACATAAAATCATAAGTGTTACATATGGCTGAACTCGTATTGAAGAGGAGATTCCAATAATGACTGAATGTATAGGGTGATGTATTTTGCCACGTCTTTTTTTTTGGTTCTCTAAAGAGTACTCTGCTAGTGGTCTCTCTACTGGCAAATTATGCCCGAGCTCAGCCGTAGAGGGTAGAAGAAAAAAATATAAAAGTGAGCCGCGCCACCGACTTAAGACGGTACAAGCCGGAAACCCCTAGGTCTTGTAGGCACCAGCAGAGCCACGCGAAAAACAACAAACAATTATGGTGAACTAGATAGATAAAACTATATTTACAATTACTGCAATATATTAATTAAGTAAAAATGATGTTCTGATTTTTTACAATAAATTCTGTATTTTCGTAAAGTGGTTTAAACGAATTTAATACACTTTCTTAAAATAATATTTAAATTAATTATAACAATCTTCCAGACAGTAATAAAAACCTAATGAGGTACAAAAGAGCATTAAAATAAAAAAAAAAAAACAAAAAAACAACAAAAAGAAAATGTTCACAATATTTAAAATTTCGAAAATAATTGGTTTTATATAAAATTCCTGATAGCAAAAGATTAACACAAAAAAAAGGAATACAGAATAAATGGACTTGCAACAAAAATAATATTTTAAAACCCTCACAATATCCACATAAATTATATTCAGTAATATATAAATTCAGATTCAACTTGGAGCCGGTACAAATTTAACGAAAAATAATTTGGTTACTTTTAAACTATTGAAAACTTCATTGGGACGTCACTGGGAGCAGGTACAAATTTAATGAAAATAACTTGTTACTTTTAAATTATTGAAAACACTTAGATCAAGCACATAATAACTGATAAGTTGATAAAATTAAATTCAATACCATGTAACCAATTGAAAACTTCACTGAGACGTCACGGTAACATCGATGATCCAAGAATCGAAACACCAAGTAGTATTATCATAATAATTTCTGCTAAAATTACCAGCAAGTCTTTATAACGCTGAAATTTATCGTCGATGTGTATGGAACGGCACGTGGTACTTCACGATGGCTTCACTTCATCAAATCCCACACGTGGTGATCTTAACTCGACCCCAATAACCAGAAATATTCACCACATAGGCACGACAGAATGGTCAAGTTAAGAATTAAATGGTTTATCTTCCTAATCCAATAAAGATGGCCCCAAATACAGCCAGATATGAAAGAAAAAAACCGTAGAAGTTCCGCTCACGTGTTAATATCAAATCCTTCCAAAGACTCTCAACCGACTTCCACCACTGACACCAAACGACTCATCATCACTCCTCGCTCCCAGACCGGATATCAGAAAATCACCCGGGACACGCGTCAGCCAACCTTTTCACGTCTAAATTCCTAGCTCATAATCGCGTTCGTCCGCATTAATTGCCAGCCCAAGCAAACCAACAATAATATATCTGACAACACACGACAATCGAGGCCAATAATCAAGGCGAAGTCTAATAAGAGAGACAAAAATGTCACAGCTATTAATAATCGAATTCTATTACTACTATATAGGCAACACTATATACAACGAACCAAATGCAGTATGCAAAGCGAATTACGAACGCCAGACTATCATAATAATTAAACGGCAGATGGGAGAAAAAAAAAATAGGCACGTGACAATTTAAAAAACCAAAGTGAATAATAATATCAGAGAAACGGCAAATGTGACAACATTGCAAATGTCAAATCTGGAATCTCCGTATCTTAAAATAGGCTTGTCCCAAATTTTGTACTATTCGGACTAGCTATTTACGAGATAATTGTCCGTTTCCAGACTTCCACTCTGTATATGTACATAGAGTTTTTAAAATTTTACATTCCAAACGAGTAATTTTGTGGTGTTATGCAAATATTTTTTCGAAAAATTCAATCACGAAACTCGAATGAGTAATAAGGAAAACGCTTGACGTAATTACGTACATATAATCAAATAGCATTCAAAAGTGAAAAATTATCTATTTTAACGAGATCTAAAATGCACTTTTAACGTACCTAAATACATTTTTTTCTATTTAAAAAATTTACCGGAAAAACGCTTCGCCAAAGTTGTAAATACATTTCCTACAAGTCGTGAATTTAATCGCCTTTGGCTTTGATAGATTTTTAATCTACAAACTGTGCTAAAGACAATTTAATTTTCTGGTAATGTTTAATGTAGAGTGAGTGTATGAGCAATTTTTAAATATCTAAATTATAAACAGAGAAGAATAAAAAATAGGAATTTTGGTCTTATTTTTGACGTTATAAAAAAGTTCATTTAAAAAAGTCGTTTGGAATATAAAATAATGTTCAAATTTCAAATTACAGCCGCCCGCGCATTTTTTTCCTATTATTGCCAAAAAAGGCACGTCTGGCTATGGTGCATAGAGGTGTGTTGGTTCCTACACTTATCAGTATGGAAGTGAATGTTGGGTTTGGCAAAAGAAGCATGAAAATAGGATTAATGCTGCGGAGATGAGTAGTCTGAGAATTGTATAGCCGGAGTGACTCGGTTGGATAAAGTTAAGAATAGTGAGATAAGAAAACGCTGTGGTGTAAAAGAAGATGTGGTCACAAAGATAGATAAAGGAATGCTTAGATGGTTTGGACACGTAGAAAGGATGGATGAAGGAAGATTGACGAAACAAATTTATAAGGCGAGTGTGAATGGGCAAATCGGTAGAGGTCGACTGCTCGGAGAACATATCTCGATCAGATCAACATTGTTTTGAAGAAAGGCCAGGTCAAAAGTACCAACAACCGAAGAGGATGTATGAGAGCACTGATTAAAGTAGAGGAAGCAAAAGATGTGTGTACGAACCGTAGAAGGAAGTGGAAGGAAGTGGTCTCTGCCTACCCCTATGGGAAAGGGGCGTGACTTTATGTATGTATTGCCATTTTATAGTAAATTCTTGCATAGTAGATAAAAATTGTCAACAAAACTTTAAAACTGAGCTTAATTTAATAATAATAATCTTTATTTGAAAAAACAACCAAGTACAAGCAAGACACAAACGGACGTCAAAGAAAAAACACATTGTAGATCACTAAGACCATCACAAAACATATAGAAACAGTATGTAGGTACACAAAAACAAACAGACAACGAAAGCTTGTGCTACTAAGTAATCCCTCCAAGTTCATTAGGAGTTTCCAAATTTCTTTTTTAAAACCATTTGGAGAGGAGAGTAATTTTATTTTTTCTGGTAGCTTATTAAAAAATTTGATGGAATTATGCAAAGATTTTTGTTTTGTTAAGGTTAATCTATGTACAGGATAATTATAATATATATTTCTGCATAGCTTTATGAACACCCAAAAAGTGTCAAAAAATAGAGGTGTGTTGGTTCCTACACTTATCAGTATGGTAGTGAATGTTGGATTTGGCAGAAGAAGCATGAAAATATGATTAATGCTGTGAAGATGAGTAGTCTAAGAAGTATATCCGGAGTGACTCGGTTGGATAAAGTAAAGAATAGTGAAATAAGAGAAAGATGTGGTGTAAAAAAAGATGTGGTTACAATGATAGATAAAGTTTTGGACACGTGGAAAGGATGGATGAAGGAAGATTGACGAAACAAATTTATAAAGCGAGTGTGAATGGATGGAAGTCGGTAGAGGTCGACTGCTCGGCAAACATCGATCTCGATCAGATCAACATTGTTTTGAAGAAAGGCTAGGTCAAGAGTATTAACAAACGACGAGCATGTATGAGAGCACTAATGAAAGTAGAAAAAGCGAAAGATGTGTGTAAGAACCGTAGCGGAAGTGGAAGGAAGTGATCTCTGCCTACCCCTACGGGAAAAAGGCATAACTTTATGTATGCATGTATATATTTCTGGTGTTATAGCTAATACGGAAGTTATAATCAGAAAAAAAACTGCCTATTCTTAGCGACAATTGTTAATATTGTTGCGATATTTATTTTTGGGGTTCGATGATTCTAAAGACTCGGTATAATCTACAAGTTTCTCTATAATTTAGTTTATATATAATTCCAACAACCCTTTTCTGAATAAGAAATAAGTGGTGTAATGAAGTACTTCCTCCATAAAAACATACTTAAAAATAGTTTCAAAGTTTACATGATACACAACTTTAAGTAGGTACATAAAAACTCAAATGCTTGGATAGTATTCTCTTATTGCATAACACACACTTTACATAATTTACCGACTGACAATCCAATTTAGATATCGGACAATATGGATTCCTAAGAATTTGGTACTTGGTGCTATTTCTAAGTTTTTGTTGTTTAACTGACAGTTACTGGGCTCTGCTTGGCTTGCATGTCCAGTTGTAAACATAACTACATAAGTCTTTTCTTAATTTACAACCTGTTTATTTTCGGAGAACCAGTCGTTGAGTTAGGCAAAAGAAGCTTGAAAGTAGGATCAACGCACCGGAGATGAGTAGTCTGAGAATTGTATAGCCGGAATAACTCTGAAAGGGAATAGAGATAGATAAAAAAATGCTTAGATGGACACGTATGACACCTATTATTATTATTTAATCATTTCATCAATTATTAATTATTAATTATTCCATCAATAGAGATCTTGAAGCAATCGTCTTGTTTAGTTCAACGCCCAGAAAACACAAAGCGCCATGTTTTTCAAGAAAGTGAATTCCTCAAATCATTCCATCACAATGTCCGGAAATACCCTTGAATCAAGTCGCTTCATCTTGATTTTGTGAGTCACGGTGTCTAATAATATGTCTTGGCATGAATATGTTGCTAACATCGCAAAGTCAGCAAGCCAGAGGCTACGTTTTCCTTGAAAAGCTA
This sequence comes from Agelastica alni, assembly GCA_950111635.1. Taxonomy (NCBI): domain Eukaryota; kingdom Metazoa; phylum Arthropoda; class Insecta; order Coleoptera; family Chrysomelidae; genus Agelastica; species Agelastica alni. The sequence continues at coordinate 1,072,180 of OX467711.1, read as the reverse complement.
GTAAGTTTTTTACTCCTGATCAATTGTTGACGACGTACAAGGCTCAAATCCAACCTGTACTGGAGTATTGCTCGCACATTTGGGGTTCAGCACCAAGCCATTCTCTTCGTCTTCTAGATTCCATTCAGAAAAGGGCAATTCGGTTGATAAACAGCTCAATTCTCACAGATACCCTTCACCCACAAGAACGTAGAAGAAGAGTTGCAGACCAAACATTACTCTACAGATATTTCCATGGCACATGCTTCAGAGAAATAAAAACTCTTGTACCACCATTGGCCACATTCGGCAGAAGAACTTGGCACGTTGATCAGTCTCACCCATTTACTCTCAAGATTAACACTACAAGGATCAATCTCCATCAAGAATCCTTCTTTTACAGGGCTGCTACGCAATGAAACAAGCTTCCAAAATCAGATTTTCCATAGAACTATGACCTACAACTTTTCAAAAAGCGGGTCCACAATAATTTCCTTTCTATAATCCCTCCCCCTTCTAATAGTCGCAGTGCGGGACGTCCGCGGCCCACACGATAGGTCTACCCTTTTTGCGACTATTTTTAGTAAAAAAAATTATTATTATTTTCTTATTTACCAAGATCATTAGCACCATAAGTTAGGTAGAACAGATTCTATATTAATTCCATTTTAAAAATTTTTACGTAATATTGTGCTTTGGCTCGCCCTGTATCGATTTTTCCAGTTTTCTCAATTATCATATTTGTTTTGTTGTTTTTCTAACGGGCAAATAAACGCGATGCAAATATATATTAGATAATTTAAAAAATAAAATTCATTCCACGCGATTAACTCAATTTTCCTTCGGTATAAAAAGACAAGGATTAAACGTATTAAAAACATTTCCTCAAGATTTGTTTGTTCAGCAAGATGATGAAATCAGTGATTTTAGTGATTCTGTTGCAATGGTTCGCATTTTGTGCAGTAGCCAAAAGAATGGCACTACGTAAGTAGATTGGTCATTATAATAAAATTGTTTAATCGATATATTATTACAGGTCATTATAAAATTGTAAATATTTCTACTAATTAAGGTTGACTAACGACTGTATAATTTACAAAAAAATGTATTTAACCTCTTTTTTCGAAATTTAATAATGTACCCGATATAAAAAAAATGTTTTTAATATAAACGATGAAGGGACAAAAAATATGTTAAGTTTAACAAAATTTACAAAATTATTGTACAGAAGAAATTCTTAAAAACGTTAAGAATTAATTTATTGTTTTTTAACTATGTTTTTAATCCTGTTATTATGTATAGTAGGCCATAAACATACGCCAAAATTTTAGGTCTGTCAAATATATTGATTAAAAAGTTATGTTTATTCGTGTTATCATCATTAGCTCAACAGCCCGTTCTGGGCCTTGACTGTCGCAATTTTGAGCATCCTTCTGGTCCTATCCGTGGCAGCATCCTTCCAGTTAGGTAGACCAATACTAGTTGCATTGTTCTTGACGTTGTCCTCCCATCTGAGCCTCGGCTGTCCTCGTCTTCTGCGACCCTCCGGCTTTGTAGACAGTATTTTCTTTGGCATTCTGTCTCCGTCCTTTCTGATGACATGTGCTGCCCACCTTAGTCGACCAATCTTGATGACCGAAACAACATCTTTTCCTCTGAGGCGCTCATAAAGATTGTACAGCTTTTTTTTTTACTGAAAGTAGTCGCAAAAAGGATAGACCTATATCGTGTGGGCCTCTGACGGCCCACACTGCGATAATTAATAGGGGAAGGGGATGATTGTGAACTTTCTTTTTAAAAAGTTGCAAGTCATAGTTCTGTGAAAAAACTAATTTTGGAAGCTTGATCCATTCCGTAGCAGCTCTGTAAAAGAAGGACTCTTGATGCAGATTGGTCCTTGTAGTGTCAATCTTGAGAGTAAATGGGTGAGACTGATCAGCGTGCCGAGTTCTTCTGCCGAATGGCCAGTGGTGGTACAAGAGTTTTTATTTCTCTGGAGCATGTGCCATGGAAATATCTGTAGAGTAATGTCTGGTCTGCAACTCTTCTTCTACGTTCTAGTGGGTGAAGGGTATCTGTGAGAATTGAGCTGTTTATCAACCGAATTGCCCTTTTCTGAATGGAATCTAGAAGACGAAGAGAATGGCTTGGTGCTGAATCCCAAATGTGCGAGCAATACTCCAGTAGAGGTCGGATTTGAGCCTTGTAAGTCGTCAACAGTTGATCAGGAGTAAAAAACTTTCTAGCTACCCACAGAAAACCTAGCCTCTGGCTTGCTGACTTTGCTATGTTAGTAACATGGTCATGCCAAGACATTATTAGACACCTGACTCCCAAAATCGAGGTGGAGGGACTTAATTCAAGGGTATTTCCGGACATTGTAATGAAGTTATTTAAGGAATTTACTTTCCTAAAAAACGTGGCGGTTTGTGTTGGCGATTGCTCACGAGATTGAAGTGAAGTGAGAGTGAAGTTCTCGATTCGCTCGTGCGTTCATTCGCCCGAGTGAGCAATTGACAACATCGCACGGGTTGCACATACTATTTTTTATTGCGAATGCGGAATAAACGCGAGCATAAAACAGGGGTCCAGACCAAAAATATCAACTGAAATAAAAATATAAACTTTGTAATGTCAACTTGACATTTGCGCGTTCGGCTGTTAACCGAAAGGATAGTTTGCGTGCGCTAAGTATAATTTGCGTGCGCCAAGTAACACTCAAATGACGTAAGCGTGCGCCAAGTAAACTCGTCCCACTTAAATGGGCAAACAGCTATTTTTCAACCGCAACAGCGTGCTTTAAGATACTACTTATCCCGTATAAGTCATAAAAAATTAATTATTTTAAATTGTTTATAAACATGCTCCTTTTTTTGTTTTTATTTATTTCGATCAAAACTTCAGTTACGTCAGTTTATTCTGATCTGACAAACAAAAACGACACACGAACGTATTGATCAGATTGATTATTGTTATCATTTTATTTAATAATTTTAGTACCTATACGAAATGATTTTGTATTTTTTTTATATAAAAATGATAATTTTGTTAGCATGACCATTAAAAATCAAGGTGATTCTCCATTTCCTGTTCCCTTTTTAGGAAAAAATATCTGTTATCAAACTAGTCACGTAGTAAGTAATCATTTACTGCAATCTTTATTAGGTAAACATCCGGAATTTTCGGAATTATGGGGCTACAAAACTACAAAATTAAAATTAATATTATGCAAACCCAAGACAACGAAAATAAACTCGAAGCTATAGAGGGTAGAAGAACAATCTCTGTGTTGAAAAAATGTTTCCGAAAGTGTATTGAAATATAGTACATTTCAAGAATAACGTAGAGTAATTTACAAATGCTACGTTTCATTTAATATGAATAAACGTTGAAAGAATATATTTCACAAATTGTATTGTTACGATATTACTTCTTCCTTGGGTTCTGTAATTTTAAACTATTTAAACCAATTAATTTTAAATGTTAATTTATAAGGACATGGTAAAAGTATTGGGTGACTCTGCCCATTCGTACCAGGTAATCAAGAACTGGTCACGAGATTTCAAACTGGGAACTGGCAAGTTCTTTAAGTTTACATCTGCGCATGAGAATAGTTAGATGCTATGTATTCTCAGTATTACTGTACGGCGTAGAGGCATGGACACTCTCGGAAGCTGCTAGCAAGAAAATTGAAACATTTGAAATGTGGGTGTTCAGGCGGACAGAGCATGCGACAAATAATGAAGTTTTAAGAAGAATGGGAGTAGGCAGAGAACTCATAAAGACAATTAAAGTAAGAAAACTTACATATCTGGGACACATCATGCGAAATGAGATATATGCATTACTCCAACTCATTATCCAGGTTAAGGTGAACAGTAGGAGAGGACCGGGGAGGCGAAGAGTATCATGGTTAAAAAACCTACGACAGTGGTACGGCAAAACGTCTAGTGAACTCTTCCGAGCGGCTGTTAACAAGGTCTCGATTGCTATGATGATAGCCAACGTTCGCTGAGCGGATATGGCACAAAGAAGAAGAAGAAGAGATTCCTGTCAAGATGCACCAGGTGCAGGAGCCCCAAACCTGTGGTGACCAAAGAAAATGTGAATTTAGTCCATGACATGGTATTAAATGACAGAAGAATTAAAGTCAAGGATATAGCAGAGATATGTAGGTTTTCTATTGGAAGCGTTGAAAAAACTTTACTTAGGAATTGGGTCTCAAAAAACTCTCTGCGCGTTGCTGACGGCAGACCAGAAGCATATTCGTTAGGTTGCAGCGGAGACAAATTTGGAGATCATTAACAGGAATCCCGATGAATTTAAGCGAAAGTTTCTTACGGTCGGCGAAACATGGGTTCATCACTTTGATCCAGAATCCAAAAAACAAAGCATGAAATGCTGTCCCATCAGCTGGTAAGATCATGGCTACAGTTTTTTGGAATTTTGCAGGTGTTATTTTCATAGATTATTTACCGCGTGGGCGCACCATACCATAACAGGTGAATATTATGCGAATTTAATACCAAAAATACGCAAAGCGATCAGAGAAAAGAGAAGAGGAAAATTAAGTAGAGGTGTGCTCTTCCACAAGGACAACGCTCCGGCCCACAAAAGTTGTGTTGCAATGGCTGCCATTCACAGTGCGGGATTTGAAATTTTTGAACAACCCCATTATTCTCCAAATTTAGCACCCAGCGACTACCTCTATTCCCAAAATTAAAAGAACATCTTCGTGGAATCCGCTTTGCTGATGATTACGAAATGATGTCGGCGGTAGATGAATGGCTGGAGACTCAAAGTTCTGAATTTTTTTCAAAAGTGTTTGAAACACTTCAACACCGACGTACCAAGTGTATAAACGTCGCAGGTGAATATGTTAAAAAATAAATTAGTTTCATTCTTCTCATGTATTTGCTTCTATGTTAGGGACAACAATTCGTGAACTATGTGCCGTTTGATGTATATTTTTCCAAAAAAACACTGAAAAATCACCAAAAAACGCAACTAAAACACAAGAAAAGTAACTTGCAGATGAAACTAAAACATATTCTGTCTTTAACATTATTTGCAGCCCTCAACGACAATTGAAAACGGGAAATAAAGGATTTATACCTAATATTTGTAATTGTCCAATTGATGTAATAATTTCTTGCTTCATTTCAGCATCGTACATCAAACCATGTTCGGCAAGTGCTCCCGATTTCGAACAATGTTGCTTGGAACACGCAAAAGCCGCGTTACCTTTCATATTAAAAGGAGACAAAAAATTCGGGATTCCCAACATGATGCCATTGATAATACCGGAAATCAACACAAACGCTGGTGAAAATTTAAAAATATATTTGAAAGAAGTTAACGTATTCGGCTTTGAGAAGACCGCTTTGGAAAGTGTTAAGTAAGCATTTGGAAAACTATTTTACTTTTGTATGTGTGAGTGTGTTAAAGTATTTTTAACGATTCGTCATTCAATAACACGCGTTACTGAGATAAAGGTTGTAGAATTTTTTTATTATTTTAATAGAATTAATAACTTTGTAATATTTCTGACATACAGTTTGTAAAGTTTAAAACTTGAATTAAAAACGGATGAAAAAACGCCATTCTTAAAAAGCTGTAGCTCTTTTGGGTGGTGATTTACTTCAAAAAGACATAAAATAAGCACTAGATTTTACAGTTTTTTTTTCTTTGAAAAGCGTTTTTGAACACCCAGTATAAACAATCTCGTATATGCCAAATATACATTATAAAAGTCATTTTTTATTACACAACGATGAAAAATCTAATTTTGTACAGGGTGACTCCAAAGTAACGCTCAAAAAATTTGAGACGTTTATACCTAATGTTAGAATAATAAATTAACCTTTTTTTATCGAAGAGGCCTTTGTTTTTGAGTGTTACAGGCCTCCAATGATGAAACTTAAATAATTTTTATACTTTAAAGCATGAAAATTTTTAACATTTTAGCAAATAAGCAAGGAAGAGCTCAGCTTGCCTATGTATTACGGGAGTTATGAGAACAACCCCCACTGCTGCTATGGAAACAATGCTAAACCTCCCACCTCTAAATATTTATATCCGGGCCGAGGCAAGAGAATGCGCGTATAGACTAGAACAACAGAACTGTTGGAACAGTAATGAAACACATGGGCATACAACCATAAAAAATATAATCAGACCCCCATTTCTGGGAATAGCAACTGATTATGTGAGTGCAGAATTATCCTTTGAGACATACTATGAGGTTCACGCAAAACTCAGGGATGACGAAGGAAATGATAATCAACCTGGTGAACTCACCTGGTACACAGATGGATCAAAAACCAGCGAAAGGACTGGCTCAGGCGTCTATTCTTCAAAACCCAAATATGAGCAATCAAACTCATTGGGGAGATATGCCTCGGTCTTTCAAGCTGAAGTACATGTCATAAACGCTTGTGCTGTTGAAAATCTAAGACGAGAATACAAAAAGAAAACAATTCCCATAAGATCAGCGGCACCACGGAGAATAGACTGAAAAATGGTCCGGGAATGTGCCGGAAACCTACGAACCTTGGCTAACCATAACAAAGTCACTCTGTTGTGGGTGCCAGGGCATAAAGGTATTTCTGATAACGAAGAAGTGGACAAACTAGCTAGGCGGAGCTCTGGAACACCATTTATTGGACCAGAACCAATAATAGGGATACCCAAGGCCAGCGTTAAAGCAGCGATCAATGGCTGGGTCCACTCTTAGCATAAGCTGAAGTGAGTACAGCCAGAGGGAGCTAGGTACGGCAAGTTAATGCTGAAAGAACTTTCACCTAAGCAGGCAGGAAAGCTGCTCTAGCTAAGTAGGGAAAAACTTAGAACAGTTGTAGGGCTTTGTAATGGACACTGTATTTTGAGGAAACATCAGCACAATATAGGCATGTCTGACACAGAACCTATATGCAGATTATGTAATGAGGAGGAGTAAACAGCCATTCATATAATCTTCGAATGCAAAGCCACCGCCCAGTGGAGGCACTACCTGTGGTGTATACAAGACCAAGGGAGTGATCCACCTAAGGCAATAGCAGTACATGAGCTTCTACTCCTTAACAGAAGAATTAAAGAAATGGGACTAAACTAAGGAGCTGAAAAGGTACAAAAAGCAGACAAAGCTGTAGTGCCTGGGGAAAAAGACTATTTCTTAAGATCCCTGATGATGGCTTTGTAGTATTTTTTTTTTTAAGAAAATAGTCGCAAAAAGGGTAGACTTATCGTGTGGGCCGCGGACGGTCCGCACTGCGACTATTAGAAGGGGAAGGGATCATAGAAAGGAAATGTTTGTGGACACGCTTTTTAAAAAGTTGCAGGTCATAGTTCTCTGGAAAAACTGATTTTGGAAGCTTATTCCATTCCGTAGCAGTCCTGTAAAAGAAGAATTCTTGATGAAGATTGGTCCTAGTAGTGTCAATCTTGAGAGTAAATGGGTGAGACTGATCAGCGTGCCGAGTTCTTCGGCCGAATGTGGCCAATGGTGGTACAAGAGTTTTTATTTCTCTGGAGCATCTGCCATGGAAATATCTGTAGAGCAATGACTGGTCTGCAACTCTTCTTCTATGTTCTAAAGGGTGAAGGGTATCTGTGAGAGTTGAGCCGTTTATCAAGCGTATGGCTCTTTTCTGAATGGAATCTAGAAGACGAAGAGAATGCCTTGGTGCTGAACCCCAAATTTGCGAGCAATACTTTTATAGAGGTCGGATTTGAGCCTTGTACGTCGTCAACAGTTGATAAGGAGTAAAAAACTTTCTGGATTTCCACATAAAACCTAGCCTCTGGCTTGCCGACTTTGCGATGTTAGCGACATGGTCATGCCAAGACATATTATTGGACACCGTGACTCCCAAAATCGAGATGGAGGGACTTGGTTCAAGGGTATTTCCGGACATTGTGATGGGATGATTTGAGGAAAACGTGGCGCTTTGTGTTTTCTGGGCGTTGAACTGAACAAGTTGGTTCCCCACTCGACGATTGCTTCAAGATTTCTATTGATGGAATCAACCTGTTCCTGCCTGAGTCTATTTGTATCATTTACCGAAAATAATCGATAGGATGTGAAAGTTGAGACAAGTGTGCTGTCGTCTGCGAAACTGTAAATGGGGTTCGTGGTGGTTTTCAAGAGGTCGTTGATGTGTAAAATAAATAAGGTGGGGGACTGGATGGAACCCTGGGGGACCCCGGCATTGGTTTTAAACGCATCAGAAGAAATACCGTCAACTGCCACATGTAAGGAGCGATCTTGCATGAAGCTCAAGAGCCATTGGCGCAGCTTAGTTGGGAGACCGTAGGCAGATAATTTACTTAACAATGCCTGGTGCCAAACGCGGTCAAAGGCTTTAGATATATCCAAGGCTATTGCACGGGATTCACCAAACTTTTCAATAGTGTTTGTCCAGAGCTGAGTGACATAAGCCAGCAAATCTCCAGTAGACCGAAGTTGTCGAAATCCATATTGTCCGTCAGTATCTTGGGGAAGACACTTTAAAGCTTCTGTTACAGTGACATTTGTTATAATTACACTAAAAATCGATTAAAATGTCGTTAAAGTTTGTAACAATAGAAATATTTTTGTTTAAAAAATTCCTACATCGCTAATGTAAAATTATACATGTTTTAATCAACTTTCGGCCATTCAAAAAGGGTACTTTATACGAGTTTTATGGACGTATAATCCCATATGGGAAATTAAAACATAAATTATTGTATAACTGTTATTCAATCTTTAAATTTAAGTAAATTTATGACCCAATAATACCGTTGATTTTAGGATCGACTTGAAGAAGCAAACACTGGTAATAAAAATCAAAATATCCGAATTAAATTTGATTGGCAAATATGAGATAGACGGTAAAATATTGGTTCTGCCAATTCGCGGTCAAGGAGATATGAATATACGTGCATGTAAGTGTAATGTTACAAAGAGAAATTCATAATTACGTCAATATCTTTTACAGTCGATGGAGAATACACTTACAAGTCGGACTACGTGTTAAATAAGGTGAAAGGGGAAGAATATTTCGCTTTGGCAGATAAAGACGCTTTGGATTTCACAGTAAAAAATATCAATGTTCAACTGGATAATCTCTTCGACGGAGACAAAAAATTAGGTAAGTCTTCTTTTTTTTTGACAACTGTCAACGTCAATTGTCAGTTACAGAATTTAACTTTGAATAGGAAAAAATCGTGGAGTTGGTGACATCTATTATTGATCATATGAGCTTCTCAAGGTGTGAATAACAAACCAACCTTCATTTGTTTATATGGGTGAAAAGTTAACTTTATATATTATTTTGTGCAATTCAAGCAATAAAAGTGTTATATTTGAACGATATTTTGTGAAGAATTGGTGTTAATAAACCACAAAATCCGGAAATACATAGGATTAAAAAAGGTGATATGGAGATAAATATGCTCTGTTCCACAATGCTCTATATGCGGCAATTCGATTATATCTTTGCATAAATTTTCTTCAAATCCTAAGGCAGCTGAAGATGATCTTAAAGATAGGAAAACCAGTTTTGAAGTTTATGTTTGTTTGCATCAAGCACTTTGTGAAAGATGATTTTTTTCAGTGGTAAGTTTAATATTGTGTTCCAATGAACTATGATTTTATTTGTGTTTATTCGTAGTGACTTCAACAAGACAAAGAAAGCGTTTGAAAGATAGATTTGTTCCTATCTGGAACCGTCCAGTGTTGAAGTATCTTCTTCTTTTTCTTCAGCCAATTATTGCCCAATGCAGGACATAGGCCTCTTCTAATCTCTTCCATGCGTTTCTGTCTTGAGCAGTTTGCTGCCAATGGGTGCCCGCTGTTCTCTTCACATCATCTAGCCATCTTTTTGGAGGTCTACCTATGCTCCTCCTTGTTTTTTGGGTCTCCACTGAATTAACTTTTTTGTCCATCTGCTGTCGTTTTGTCTAGCCACATGTTCAGCCCATTGCCACTTAAGGTGTGCGACACGCTCTATGATATCGGTGTCTTTGGTTCTTTGTCGAATGCTCTCATTGCGTACTCTGTCCCTCAGACTTATCCCAAGCATTCTTCGTTGTATTGCTCGTTGCGTCGTTCTAAGTCTTTTTACGCTTTTTTCTGTTAATAAGGCGGTTTCTAGACCGTAAGTTGAGACTGGCAGTATGCAAGTTTCATATACTTTCCGTTTCAAGCTTATGGGCATATTGGCATCTTTAAATATATATTGGAGCTTTCCAAAAGTCGACCATGTCAAAGCTACCATTTTGTAGTATCAACATTCCATAATTAAGAAAGATAGAAGTGACCGAAGTTAATTGGATTATAATATTTAATCCTTAATTGGTCCAACACGATCACCGTCATAATACAATATGTCCGAAATTGAATTCCAGGGACGACAGAACTGAAAAACTTCGAAAACAAACGAAAATTGATACATGGACACACCTGCTCTTCACTGGCATTTAACAAAAATCCGGTCGACAATAAAACTGCAACTGCTTTGAGATAACTAAAATTCCCTTCAATAAAAACTTTTATTTTGCAAGTGATCAAATGACAGAATGTTTGTTGTTCACACCTCGATCCGACAATTTGTTATTGACAGCGCCATCTAGCGTTACGTAATTTTTCCCTATTATGGAGGGAAGAGATAAGGAGAACCTTCGCTGCGTATGAAAAAGTGTCCGTCGAAAAGCGGTAAATAAGGGTGGCGCTACAGTAGCAAGAGGGCAAAATTTATTATAGTGCGAAGAAGTAGAAGCGCTATGGCGCTCATTTCAAAATAAAAATAAAATAGGAAAAGAAATATATAAAATAATTTTTTGTTTTTATTAAATAGTAAACGGAGGCTGTTACTGAAATAAACAAACGTCTTACAAGTTCATTAATTTCTTGTTTTAATTAATACATTTCCGAAAAATAAAACAAATGCATGAGCGAAATTTTAGAGAACTAAATATGCAAGTTGTATGTATAATTTACTCCATAATAATGTATTAGATAATTGTTTAATTTCACAATACTTCAACCTATAACAGTGATAATTAGGAACTCTTTGAATAACCCCATATTTTTCTTCTTAAAGCTTATGAAAAATAGAATGATGTAAAGAAATAAAATTTCATAAATGCCAATTTTTTAACTCAGCACACTTCACTCCGTTTACAACTGCTAAATGTATTTCATACACCATTCTGGCCGGTTTTTACACTGTTATTTGCAGTTCACTAGTGGATACTTTTTCAACTTGTCCCCCATATGAGATGGTTCTCCTAACCTCTACACTCCATACTTTAAATATAAAACAAACAGGAACTGATGACTGTTTATTTGAATGTTTCCCTACGAGTGTGTCGATATTTTAGCAGTTTAAAGTTTTAATAACGGTTAAAAGTAGTGAGACATCAGAATTTTTGTTTACGGTAGGAATCAGGGGGTTCTTTTTCTTCCTCATATTATAGGCCTTAGGCCTGTATTTTCCAACTTAATTCTTTTGAGATGTTGAGGTTAATGACTCCATCCATCTCTTTGGACGTCTTCCGGAGGGGCGTCTTGTACATGGTTTTCCATCTCCAGCGATTTTTGCCAGTCTTCCTTTTGTAATCCTGTCCACATGGATCTTCCAGTCCCTTCTACGTTTGCGTCCCCATCTGATGATGTCTTCCACTTCACATTCGTGTCTTTTTCTGTCTCTTAGTGTGTACCCTGAGATGTTCCTGAGTATTTTAATTTCTGTTGTTCGTAGGGTGGTTTTTGTTTTTTTGTATATTTTAATCTATGACTTTTAGCTCATGTTGGTGTTATTCCAGATAATGTCCCGAAATGCACCTGAAATTCGGTTGGAGGGGTTACCCATCAATATTATGAATGAAATGAACTTCAGTAAAACTTTTGACTATTTTGTCCAACATTTATGAGTTTTTTGTTTTTTTTTTTTTTTGATGTGTAACATCTTTCCTCTCGCTTTCTCTCATTTTATGGGGGAGATTCGTGAAATATGTAACGTAACAGTAGCAGGAAGTCGCGGAAGCACGCGCTATTTGATTTGACGAATAAGCGCGTGGTTAGCGTTGGCCGTCAGATAGACGTCAATCAATTTGTCGGTACTGTCAGCCATCAGCTGTGCACTTAAGTTAAAGTGTGTATAAAGTTTGCTGTTATATGCGTAAACTATATAAATAAATATTTATTTAATATTTAATTCAAGTAAGTAATAATAAATAATTATTCGAATAAAATATTTCATTATTTAGCTTTTTAAATTTTGAGGTTGATTTCTGTCATTGTCAGTGTCAATTAAATAAAATACAATTTGCATTAAAAAAAAATTATTGTTTTGTCACGTGCCTATTTTTTCCCTTCTACAGTTCCATTATTAATTGTGTCTCTGATAGTTTCGAATTCACCACTCCTGTGGCCGGTTTGATTATGGGACGGCACCTGCTAATTAACAATGGCTTCCCCCAAATAAATCCCGCATGCGGATATTTTAACTCGACACCAAAATCCAAAATATCAACAACGAAGGTAAGATAGAATGGTCAAGTTAAAAATTAAGTGGTTTTACTTCAAAATCCAATTAAGATGGCCCAAATACAGCCAGATACACGGAATAAACGTCAACCAACAATCTTCGCAAGTCCGTGCTCCACACCAATAATCGCCTCGTCCGTGTTGTTAGCCAGCCCCATCCACACAGAAATGCAAACCAACCAATCGAATCCTATCACTACTAGGTATGCAACACTATTTACAACGAATGATATATTTAAGTTACAACAAAATACGGTACCTGAGGAATACGAAACTATCAGAGACACAATTAATAATGGAACTGTAGAAGGGAAAAAATAGGCACGTAAAAACATCCCCTCTCCAAAGAGGGAAGCCATTGTTAATTAGCAGGTGCCGTCCCATAATCAAACCGGCCACAGGAGTGGTGAATTCGAAACTATCAGAGACACAATTAATAATGGAACTGTAGAAGGGAAAAAATAGGTACGTGACAACACACAACAATCGAGGCCAAAAACCAAAGCAAAATCTAATAACAAAAACCCCCACTCAATCTACATCGATTAACGACAAATGCCACAGCCATTAATATTTTGAGTCATCGTCGTAAATCTTTAGGAAGATTTCCTCCTTTCTTTGGAGAGGGGATGTTGTCACGTGCCTATTTTTTCCCTTCTACAGTTCCATTATTAATTGTGTCTCTGATAGTTTGTTATGAAAAATCATTTCAAATAATACCTGACCCATTTTTTTCAGAATATAATTTTAAAATTGCTTATTACTAAGGTGAGATGTCAAATGTTACACATCATACGCGACTACTGTAAGGCTAGATGATTTTTTTTTATATTATACTTTAAGTCCCTACGCCTCTGTTAAAACGGAAGAGTAGTCCGCCATATGCAACCTTTATTACTGTCAACACTTACCTGAGACTAAGCTCCTTCCTGATCAGTTTTATATTCAAAGAAATTTACCGATTAGGGTACTTGTTATTGATTGTTTTTTTGTTTGCATAGGTGATCAAATGAACAAATTTCTAAACGAAAATTGGGAAGAAGTGTTGAAAGAATTCGGACCGACGATAAGCGAGACCGTCAGATCCATTGGACGTTCAATAGCATCTGCAATATTCAAAAGAGTCGCTTATCGCGATTTATTATTACCTTAATTAAAAAAAAATTAATAGATTTGTTCAATTTTTTTGAATTTGTTTGTGCAAGTGATAACGTTTTGTCAAATAAAAATTGTTTATTAACCACTCTTGTTTGTTTCCCGACAAACTCCTGTCGTTTTTATTAATGAAAAAGAGTATACGTGAAAAATGAATTTCAATCCCGAATAACCGGCAACTGTACGTCTTCCAAAAATTTCCAATCATCCAACGACTAAATATTTACTATATACATAACTTAATATGGTCGATTTACTTCGAAAAAATCGAGCATACATACATATAGTCACGCCTTTTCCCGTAGGGGTAGGCAGAGACCACTTCCTACTTCCACTTCCGCTACGGTTCTTACACACATCTTTTGCTTCCTCTACTTTTATCAGGGTTCTCATGCATGCTCGTCGGTTGTTGGTACTCTTGACCTGGTCTTTCTTCAAAAAAATATTGATCTGATCGAGATCGATGTTCGCCGAGATCGACCTCTACCGACTTCCGTCCATTCACACTCGCCTTATAAATTTGTTTCGTCAATCTTCTTTCATCCATCCTTTCTACGTGTCCAAACCATCTAAGCATTCCTTTATCTATCTTTGCAACCACATCTTGTACACCACAGCGTTCTCTTATCTCACTATTTTTTATTATATCCAACCGAGTCACTCCGGCTATACTTCTCAAACTACTCATCTCCGCAGCATTAATCCTATTTTCATGCTTCTTTTGCCAAACCCAACATTCGCTACCATACATAAGTATAGGAACCAACACACCTCTAAGCGCAGCCAGTTGCAGGAAAACCAAGGGTTATTACTGCGGACCACCCAGTCACTGGAAGCATAAGGTCACCCACTTATTTTATGTGGATAATCTTAAACTTTATGCTTCTGGCAAGAGGGACTTGGATCAATCCCTCAGGGTGGTACAGGAGTATACACAGGCTATTGGAATTGACAAATGTGCACTGGTTCATCTTAAGAGAGGACGATGCGAGGAATTCAACAAGGACGCGCAGTTAGTGGACGGAAGCATCCTACATCATTTGGATGCCGGAGAGACGTACACCAACCTGGGTGTGGAAAAAAGCCACATCCAGGAAACACAAATGGTGAAAGACGCTCTCCGCAATAAATATAGGTTGCGACTCCGACAGATCTAGTCTTCGGAATTGTCTGGCAAGAATAAAGTCAAGACTTTATCCAGACCATTCTGTTGAACTATTCATCCTGATAATAGGCTCCCTCGGTGATTCACGCCACACACTGCTCTCGGAACTCCAGAAAATACCAGCTTGCCGACAAAAGGCACACGTTTTAGCTGGGGCAATGCAGAAGGCCGTCATCCTGGGATCATTGCGTCTGCTCAGGGCACACGATATCCGGTCACAGTGATCACTCACCTCACGGCGTGAGAAGTGGTCACTGGTTTCTCTCCAGCTCGACTCTGCAAGGAACTGCAGAGTCATGACTGGGATTTAATAAATTAAATCAATAATAATAATAATAATAATCGTCTTTATTACATTATATCCTTAGTTACATATAATTTGATTTAAACTAAACAAAAATAGTGGTACATAGCTGAAATACAAAAGGCGAAGTTTAACTTAGCACGAGTGCTACTAAGTTGCTCTTCCACTCAACCTCAAAAATATTATTTATTTTACCTAATCTAAGACAAGATAGAATTAAGTAGAAGAAAAATTAGGATATGAGACTGGTATAATGCAAGAAAGGAAAAGACGTACATTACTGAGACTTGCTTTGTTTGATCACTTAATAATAAGAAGGTTAAGTAGGTTATAATAAAAGTTGGTTTTCCATCAGAAATTGTTTTAATTTTTTTCGTAAAACAGAAATATTTGCGTTTTCTTTCTTTTCGTAACAGGTTTATTACCTAGCATACGTTGTAACTACTCTAATGATCGTTTGAAAAATTCTGTTTTGAAACTAGGTGGGGTAAGAAGAGTTCTTTTAAATCTTATGTTCAAATTAAGAACGTTGTTGTAAACAGACCTCATATATCGCACGTGTACTATAAATTAGTAAAAGTATTGTACAATTCGCTAGAGTAGTGGTATGAGGATAGAAATATGGAGCATTAAACTACACACGTGCCGATTGGTGGTAATTTTCCGCCGGAAAATTAATTTTCTAGGATGTGCGCAAGGATCAGAATCACCAGCTGCTGTTATCGATTTCGGGAGATCATCAGTAATCGCTCGGCATTCTTGCAGAATTTTAGTTTTTACTCTTTTCAACGCCGAAATTTTCATTTCCCAAAAACTACAAAGAGTTTTTGCTTGTTCGCCATCCCTGGGTAGAAGGGATGGATCTAGTTATCCAAAAAATTTTCAAAAATGCCCGCAAGAACCAAGATCCATTTGCTTTCGAAGCTGGAGGCTGTCGTCCTACAAGGTGAGTCCATTTTCTTGTCGGTCGAATTTATTTGAAATATATACGGTGGAGCGTCCAATAAAAAAAATGTTTATTGAATAGTCTTTATGGGTTTTTAATAAACAAACATCCACCAATTTTAATGTGTTTCAAAGTTTCTAATATATGAAACGAAATTTCCATAACTTAGTGACTGATACCGTGATAGTTAATAAATTTATATTATTATTATTATTACATATCAATAAAGGCTGAGGTCTGAGCCTATGAAAGCCTATTTACAAAATCATACATAAGTAAACAAAATATTTTATATTTTTATTTTTAAATATGTTAACTGATGATGCTCTAACTGTTTCCTCCCTTAAATCGTTTCAGAAGATAAACACTCGATTGGTGACAAACGTTTGTCTTGGTACACATTTAAAATTTTTCTTTTTTAACTTTAGATCATGTCCTCTTAGACGGGAGTCGGTATTTAGAAGAAAAATGTCTCTGAGGTTTCCATAATTAAACTTAATCATCCGGAAGGTGAGAATTAGATCTCCGCGTAAGCGGCGATCGGCAAAGCACGGTAAGTTAGCCATCTATAGTCTCTTGGAATAATCTGGAGCGCCTACATTTTTTTTATTAACTAGCAAGATATGAAGCGAAAACGTATAAGGATACTGTTACGATATTTACTTCTTTCTTGGGTTCAGTGATTTTAAACTCTCGATACAGTAACAAAACAATTTTTATTCCAATACTTTTACACAATAAATTTTACTTTCACCAATCACATAGATATTCAACTAATTACAACTTTTACAACTAATTAAATTTCATAACTAATAGACACTTTTCAAAACTGTCCTCTTCGCGGCCGCTGTCCTTTTTATACCTCTATAATTCTGGAACCCGCTATACGAGGTGTTCGAAAGTTTACCAGACGGAGGCGGAAGCCGACAAAGCGCTCATTACTATGCACCCTAATTGTGGTCGTGTGATTGCATTTGCTATAACCTATGTGCTTACTATTTTATATTGGAAGGAATTTAGATATGTTTCTACCGTTGTTCTTAATTTTTATTTATCTGGCTGCTACTCCAAGTAGTCATTGCATCGTAGAGGGTAAAACTGCTCTTGCAGCAAACCACATTATTGTTTGTGGTGTCAAAGATAAAAGGATGATATTTGGATAATCAGATCTTATTGTTTGCAGACCAGTGCTATTAAAAGTTATCCTCATGAAATCAATGGATGACATGACTTCAATGATAATCATAAGTATTTATTTACTTTTGACTTTAATAAAAATAACGAACAAGAGAACTTGCCTATCTTCTTTCAATGAATTTTTAATATCTTTTCTGTTCCTCTTCTATCTATAGACTTTTGGACTTTGTTATAATGCCGGACACAGGTAAGTTTTTACTTGGTATAGCAGTGTTTTTGATAGCACCCTGACAGATTGATAGGTAATTCTATTAACCACATAAAATATAGAAAACAAAATACTTACAATCACTAGGAGTTATAAAATCTTTCGCAACAAAATTTTTAGAAGAAACTCTCATGTTTTTGGTAACTTTTTTTTTTCAGTTTGATCTCCCACAGTTTCTTTTTATCAACCACAGTCACCATTCACGATTCTCTAATATGCTCAACTTTTTGATCCTCATTTGGGAAATAATGAAAAGTCAAATTAGGGTTTTTTATGCATTGAGTTACATTTGAGTTACTATTACCAAATTATTCTTCTTCTTAGTCATATCTTCATCGCTAAAGAGTTGTGACATCATGTCTATGAGCATTGATGGGTCTATTGTCTCCACTGCTGTCGGTCTTCCGCTACTCTTAAATTTGTCTGCAAGGTTTGCCCTGTAATCTCTTTAATTTGGTCTATCCATCGTGATGGAGATCTTCTTCTTGACCTTTTACCTGCCACTTTGCCCTGCACGATAAGTCTTTCTAGATTATCTCGATCTCGTCTGGTGATGTGTCCGAAGTAACCCAGAATGCGACGTCGGCAACTGGTGGATAATCAATTGATTCCTAATTCGCTTAATACTGACACAGTCCAGGGTATGCGAAGCATCACACCACATTTCGAATGCATCTATTCGTTGCCTGTCGCTCGACTTTATTGTCCAGGATTCGGAACCATATGAAAATATCGAAAACACTAAGGCGTTAACCAGGGCTCTTTTGGTGTTTCTGGTTATGCAACCGTCTTTCCATATCTTGGATAAGTTTGACATTGCTGTCCTCGCTAATACTATCCGTCTTCTTATTTTTGTTTCGCACCCTCCCTTGCTGTTTATTAGCGATCCTAAATAGATGAATTCCTCTACTACTTTAATTCTATTTTGTAGATTTCTTAACTGTATGGTGTTACTCCTATCAATGATCATTAGCTTGGTCTTGTCTAAATTTATTTCGAGACGTAGGGCTCGGCTTTCATTTGCAACATGATCAAGAAGTGTAATCATCTCATCTTCATCTCTTGTTATTAGGGTAGTGTCGTCCGCGTACCTGAGATTATGTATCTTTCTACCATTGATTGATACACCTCCTTCAAAATTCTCTAGGGCTCGTCCCATCATAAATTCACACGTAGGGTTAAACAGTCTCGGCGATAGGATACATCCTTGTACTTTGAAAATATTTGATGTTTTATTGTCGAGACTAACTATGGCATTATTATTTCCATATAGGTTGCTAATCAGAGATACCTACGAGATAAAAAGGGACAAATTATTAGTCAATATTAAACAACTATAATCTTCGCACAAATGCGAGCTTCGAGGTATATAAACACAAAGCAATCACAACACTTGCTCATCACGTGATATTGATGCGAGTTTATTCCGTCAGATGGCGTATTGCTTAGCATTAAAGGAGAATTGTGTATAAAATTAATTAATCGTCCGATTATCGTATAAATAAAATATAGTTATTTTTTCGGTAACCGTATAAATAATAAAATATATAACAGGATAAGTAGAGTAACTGCATAAATATCCAGTAATTATTGTTAATATCAAATATTTTGAATGTTTCATTTGAGTCAGAACAGTATAAAATGGTGTATTCATGAAATCCACTGGAAAATAAAATTACCCTAACGCAACCTAACGGCCTAACCTAACACAAACAGTACCTTTTTTAACCACCATCTGTTTGGGACACCTAGCTTCAGTCTTTAAAGTTTTATCGAACGACTAAAAAATTTTATTCGTCCGACGATTCGTCCGAATAATTAATTTTATTCGTCCGTTTAACGGACGACTAGACATTTAATTAGAAAGATATGAAGCGAAGAATAAGAGACCGCGTGTTTCAAACTAAACTCCTGAAAAAACATTAACGCAACAACATATTATTAAATCATACAAATTGCTATAATGAATTAATTTTCCAAGAAAGTGAATTCTTTGAATCATTCCATCACAATGTCCGGAAATACCCTTAAATCAAGTCCCTCTATCTCGATTTTGGGAGTCACGGTGTCCAATAATATGTCTTGGCATGACCATGTTGCTAACATCGCAAAGTCAGCAAGCCAGAGGCTGGGTTTTCTGTGAAAAGCTAGAAAGTTTTTTACTCCTGATCAACTATTGACTACGTACAAGGCTCAAATCCAACCTCTACTGGAGTATTGCACGCACATTTGGGGCTCAGCACCAAAGCATTCTCTTCGTCTTCTAGATTCCATTCAGAAAAGTGTCATTCGGTTGATAAACAGCTCAACTCTCATAGATATCCACTAGAACATAGAAGAAGAGTTGCAGACCAGACATTACTCTACAGATATTTTCATGGCAGATGCTCCAGAGAACTAAAAACTCTTATACCACCACTGGCCACATTCGGCCGCTGATCAGTCTCGCCCATTTACTCTCAAGATTAACACTACAAGGACCAATCTCTTTCAAGAATCCTTTTTTTACAGTGCTGCTACGGAATGGAACAAGCTTCCAAAATCAGTTTTTCCAAAGAACTATGACCTGCAACTTTTCAAAAAGCGGGTCCACAATCATCTCCTTTCTATAATCCCTCCTCCTTCTAATAGTCGCAGTGCGGGCCGTCCGCAATTCTACAAACTAACGGGACTGATTACAGGACACTGTCGTCTAAAATACCACCTCGGAAGAATAGGTCTGGATCAACAAACGGACTGTCGGTTTTGCTACGTGGAAGACAAAATTGCTGAACATATACGTTGTTCATAGACGGCCTGTGAAGAATAAGGTTCAACACATTTGGTTATACCAACCCAGAACCTACCGATTTCAAGAAAATTTCACCCCATACAACCATGAACTTCGTGAGAAGAGCTGAATTGTGCGGTGAACCGTAACCTCTAGGGGTGAGCCACAATAGATCTACTAAAGGTCGAAGTGGAGGGGCGACCTATGTCTCACTCACATGATACCTAACCTAACTACTCTTTCTCATTCAATCAGCAACTCGCAGATTGTCATCCTTTCTTCTCTTTTAAAGTTAAAATTTGCAAAAATTTTTATAACAAAACATTTTTAAATCGAATGAATGAAGAGACCTTTTAAATTATGTACCACAAACCCCTACTATTCATTTAAAAACCTAGAGGTAATATAAACATACATATAGTCACGCCTTTTTCCCGTAGGGGTAGGCAGAGACCACTTCCTTCCACTCGCCACGGTTCTTACACACATCTTTTGCTTCCTCTACTTTCATCAGGGCTCTCATGCATGCTCGTCGGTTGTTGGTACTCTTGACCTGGCCTTTCTTCAAAACAATGTTGATCTGATCGAGATCGATGTTCGCCGAGGTCGACCTCTACCGACTTCCGTCCATTCACAGTCGTCTTATAAATTTGTTTCATCAATCTTCCTTTATCCATCCTTTTTACGTGTTCAAACCATCTAAGCATTCCTTTATCTATCTTTGTACTCACACCTTCTTTTACACCACAGCGTTCTCTTATTTCACTATTCTTTACTTTATCCAACGCAACCACTCCGGCTATACTTCTCAAATTATTTATCTTCGTAGCATTAATCCTATTTTCATGCTTCTTCTGCCAAACCCAACATTCACTACCATACATAAGCGTGGGAACCAACACACCTGTATGCACAGCCAGACGTGCCTTTTTTGACACTTTCTGGCTGTTCATAAAGCTATGCAGTACCCCATTTATCTGTTTTCTTGCCAACACCCTTCGCTCAATGTCACTGTCATACTTTCCATCTCTCGTAAACTTTGAACCCAAGTACACAAATTCATTTACTTGTTTCACTCTTTCTCCCTCAATCGAAACTTCACAGTTTGTCATGCTTTTTTCTCTTTCAAAAACCATTACTTTCGTTTTGCTTGCGTTTATTTTCCTCCCATTGATTTTCAGCGCATCATGCATAACATTAACCATCGCCTGCAACTCCTCTTCGGATAACGCTAATATAACTTGATCATCGGCGTAAAGAAGGCATTTGGCAATCAAATCGTTCATTTTCAATCCATACGCACTCTCTTTCAAATCTTTTATACAATCGTCTATGTATAAGTTATGGCGAAACCACACATCCCTGTCTCACACCTTCTGACTTCTAGCCAAGAATTTTTAACTATACCTCGTAATGAAAAGACCTGATCTTTTTTTATTTATTTGTTTTTTATTTAAAAAATTTGAGGTTTTAAGTGTCACTTGAAGTGGGTTCAATGTAGAGATTTTAGGATTTTTCCGTTGCAGGATATTGGACAAAAAAAAACAACTAAATACGACCCTAGCGGTCACAACCTGAACTTCCCGAAACGCGTATCGTTTCTTTGTTTTGTTTCGTCCATTGTGTGGTTAGGTTACGCGTTTCGGGATCAGCTGATTCAGCGAATGCAGCGCCACAATGTGCACAATAAATGAAATAACGAATTTGTTTTTCACACTGTGTAATTAGGTGTCTCGACACGGCGATAGTTAGTAAATTTATACGGGGAAACATCAAATAAAAGTATTGTGACAACAAAAGTCATATTACTTTTTCCCCTTGATCGGGAACAATTTTTAATTAGAGAAAATCCAAATGTACGTAGTGACGGTTCGATTTTTTATTTGTGTTCGCAGATGCAGAGCCGGCCGATTTTGAACGCGCCATCTCAGTTTCCGGTTATGGCAAATTCAACGTCATCTTGTACGTCATATCCACCGCAGCGGGATGGTCTTCCGTATTCGAAACGACGACGATGTCGTATGTTTTTCCTGCGGCAGAATGCGATCTCCAGCTCACGCTCAATCACAAGGGATTATTGAATGCTGTTACATATGCGGGTACGTGCACTATTAATTTTTTTTAAAAATATGTAAACGGTAGGTACCCCTACCTCAGCGCAAAATTTTATGTTTGATCTATGCCAGGGGTCTCCATACTTTCCAGCCTTAGGGCCATACTGATTACTCCAGTAAGTTCCGAGGGCCAAAACCATATTATCATTGTTGCCGATGGTAAAAAGTGAAATAGTCCACTGATGAAAAAAAAAGTCCGAAAAAGTACGCGACGTTTAAAAAAGGCTGCAAATCGGACTAAAGTCCGCAAAACGGCAACACTGCATATTATTAATTTTCCTGTCATTATCTGTAATTTCTAATTGATACTGTTTCAATCACAACTACGAATTAAATGTTTTTCGCATTTTAAAACATGTGAAATATTCAGCCACACCACTGAGACTGAGTTTCCTATCGATTTTGCAATCGAAACTTTGGGTGCTTTGAAAATAAATTTTGATACTCGTTTCCCGGACTTTGATGCCATTGCGAATCAAATTAAGATTTTTCAGAATCCTTTTGATACTGACATTGAAACCCTAGCCCCGGAACTTCAAATGGAAATGATTGATCTACAGTGCAGTGATATAATTAAGAACAAATATCAAAACTCATCTTTGTTGGAATTTTATAAGAGTCTTCCACTGACACAATTTGATAATTTGCATAAAATTGCTCGTGGGCTGTTTTCTGTTTTTGGTACTACTTATTTGTGTGAGAAGACCTTCTCCGAAATGAAGTTCACAAAAAATGTTTACAGATCTAAATTAACTGATGAGCATCTTAAATCTCTTTTAATAATTGGTACAAGTAAAATTAGTCCACAACTACAAACTATTGTCAGTGGAAAATCTCAATTACATAAATCTCATTAGTATTTCATATGTCATTATGCTTGTTATAAGTTATGTTTTTATTTAAAATGTATAAAATGTTAGTTGGATTCATTTCAATAATTTGTTAGTTATTATATACTGAAGTTAAATTTTCTGCGTATTAAACATGTCATTACAATTCTGTGTTTCTTTATCCAAGTTATCACAAAAACAATAACAATAAGCCTACAACAATGTTATGAGTAGTTAGCCCATGACCATATCAACGTAGATGTCAAATTAATAATTATTCAACATAAAATTAGAATACTTGAGTAAACTAAATTTAATTTGCTATAAAAAATATGTTCTCTAAAAGGAGTTTTCAAGTATGCTAGCTCTCCGCGGGCCGGACAAAATCTGTCCGCGGGCCGGATGTGGCCCTCGGGCCGTAGTTTGGAGACCCCTGATCTATGTCATCCATCGATATGCGTTCCTCGCGAAAGTCGTTTCGATTTTAATCCAATAAATGACAGATTAAAAATTTTGTGTGCCTTGACACAGACCACTTCTTAGTAACGAGCCGAATAAGACGGTGGCGACATCGCGTGTGCATGAAGTGTACTAGAGCGTATAAAAGCATTAGCAAGAAGAAGAAGAAGAAGTAAAAGAGAACTTCGTAAGTAAATTAATCAAGAAATTTGACAGTTTAAATGAAGCATGTGAGGTTAAAGAATTATGGATACTATCGTGAAGTTGCTTTTAAAGTGTGGTGTAAGTAAAAGAAGGAAAGGATGCAGGTTACAGAAAACGTGCGTAGAGGTTCAAAAAGCAGTGTCAGAAAAGAAGAAAGAAAACAAGGCGAAAATGAGTATAAAAGGTTAAAAGGTGTGTAAACAAAAGCGGTAGTGGCAAGAAAGAAGGAGAGTGATAAAGATAAATTTGATAGAAGGTTATCTGACGATTTCCAAAACAAAATTAAAGTCTTCTGGAAGTCCATAAGAACAGCCAGAGGTAAAAATACTACCTCGCAACTGGAAAAAAAATCAGAATCAGTATGGCAAAAGGAGAGGAATTTATTTTAAAGAGATGGAAGGAATACTTGGAAAGTTTATTTGAGAAAGAGGATACACAAGTGCAGGCCCCATTCGTAGACACGAGTGAAAGTTGCAATTAAAGTGAAATTAGTGCGACAAAGATTGTGGAAGCGTTGAGCAGTATGAAATTGGGTAAGGCTGCAGGGTATGACGTGAATGTTGGGTTTGGCAGAAGAAGCATGAAAGTAATTTCAATACTGCGAAGATGAGTAATCTAAGAAGTATAGCCGAAGTGATTCTGATGGATAAAGTGGAGAACGGTGAGATAAGGTTATGCTATAGTGTAAAAGAAGATGTGGTTACAAAAATATATAAAGGAATGATTAGATAATTTGAACACGTAGAGAGGATGGATGAAAGAAGATTGACGAAACAGATTTTTTTATAGACTTGGAAAAGGCCTATGACAGAGTGGTGAGCAGTGAATTGTGGTCGACATTATCTAATTATGGGGTGAGCGGTAGTTTAATACGAGCACTGAAATCACTTTACGAGGATTCCACTACTCGTGTCAGGATAAACGGAGCTTACACGGACTGGTTTAACATCGAAAAAGGTGTGAGACAGGAATGTGTGGCTTCACCATGGCTGTTTAACTTATACATAGACGATTGTTTAAAATATTTGAAAGAGAGTGCAGATGGATTGAAAATGAATGATTTAATTGTCAAATTCCTTCTTTACGCCAATGATCAAGTCATATTAGCGTCATCAGAAGAGAAGATGCAGGCGATGGTTAATGTTATGCATGATGCTCTGAAAATCAAAGGGATAAAAATAAATGTAAGCAAAACGAAAATAATGGTTTTTGAAAGAGAAGAAAGCATGACAAACTGTAAAGTTTTGATTAAGGAAGAAAGAGTGGAACAAGTAAATGAGTTTGTATACTTGGGTCCAAAGTTTACGAGAGATGGAAAGTATGAGAGTAACGCTGAGATGTAAAAGAAGATGTGCTTACAAAGATAGATAAAGGAATGCTTAGATGGTTTGGACACGTAGAAAGAAAGATTAACGAAACAAATTTATAAGGCGAGTGTGAATGGACGGAAGTCGGTAGAGGTCGACTGCTCGGCGAACATCGATCTCGATCAGATCAACATTGTTTTGAAGAAAGGCCAGCTGTCAAGAGTACCAACAACCAACGAGCATGTATGAGAGCACTGATGAAAGTTGGAGAAGTGTGTAAGAACCGTAGCGGAAGTGAAAGGAAGTGGTCTCTGCCTACCCCTGCGGGAAAAAGGCGTGTTTATATGTACGAATATTAAATATTGACGTGATATATTTTTTTATTTCAGGAATGATTTCTAGCGCATTCGTTTGGGGTTTTCTGTGCGACACTTTGGGACGAAAGAAACTGCTGGCCATTGGATTATTGCTCGACGGATTATTCCTGATGATGGCCGCTTTATCGCAAAACTTTCAACTTCTCATGATGGCCAAATTTCTTGGAGGATTTATGTAAGCAATCGGACTGATTTCGAATAAAACGTCATAGTTTTGGTAGAGAACTATTAGTACGCCGCCTCTGTAGCAATGACAGTATTGACGTTAAATTTGACATTTCTACAACGACTATCGGTCGAGATTCAGTAACCATAACATAACTCAAAGGATTTGTTGTTTTCGCAAAAACTACTGATGCAATAAAAACCTTGGTCATAATTTATAATAAATAAATAACACCTTTTTTTATTTTCAATCTCTTAACGGCCTCGACTATCTATTACCCTCGATGGCGCTGACTATCGATAAATCTTCACCAATACGTCAAAAATGTATGCTAGTAAATCAAGAAATTAATTATTTTCAGAATAAATGGACCGTTTGCAGCACTGACGGCATATCTGTCGGAATTTCACTGTGCTAAACAAAGAGCAAGAGTGCAGATGATTCTCGGAGCGATTTTCAGCTTGGGCAACTTAATTTTACCATTGTTAGCACTCATTATTCTTCCAACAAATATGAATTTTAGACTGGGACTTTTAGGTACGTTCTAGATTAAACACTGTTCAATTTTTCCAAACTGTAATTGACAGCTCCTTTGTAGTTCTTCTTAACGATCATTAGACAGTTGACACTTACTAATCACTTTATTAATTTAACGTTAAGACCAAGTTGGATAGTTGACTATTTTCAAATATTCGAATATTGACAATTTGGCAGTTTTTGATTTTAAGTTTATTTGAAAGATGAAGATATAAAATGAAAAGTTCTACAGCAAATCATTACGGTTTTTGTACAAAATCGAGGAAAAAGTTGACCATTGAAATTGTCAATGTCAAGTTGACAGGTAACTTGTGTCACCGAAAAAAGGAAAAAATTTTTGGCAATAAAATAATATTATATTCTTCAACGAGCGTATAATGATGGCTATTATTCTCGAGGATGTAAATTTCGAAACGAGCCGCAGGCGAGCTTCGGAATCATCCGAGAGAATAAAAGCCAATATACGCGAGTAGAGATAAAGCATATGTAATTGTTGTAGAATCCAATGGTCGTATAGAAAATGAATTAAACAGCTCAATGATGTTTTTTAATATTAGTTTCTTACAACATTTTTTCATTTAACCTAAAAATCATTAATTATTTCAAAAATTCCGTCAAGTATTTCACAAATTGCGTAAACCAAAGCCTTCCATAATTAAAGTCATCTAATCAGATCGTATGACTACAACATTTTTTTCATACAGAATTTCATTCCTGGAATGTATATTTGATGGTAAGCTCGCTACCGGCTCTAGCCAGTGGCGTAGCATTTATTTTTCTACCGGAAAGTCCGAAGTTTCTAATGTCGATCGGGAATAACGAAAAAGCCCTTCAAGTGTTCAGACAAGTCTACAGGGTTAATACGGGATTTTCTGAAGATAGCTACCCCGTAAGTATTGTCATTTTTTTGTTACGCAATAAGTTTGACGCAAAACATTTATGTTTCGACTATTTCAGGTGAAATATTTGGTAGACGAAATGAAAATTAACAACTTTGATTTGAACGGCAGCAGCAGTGACGTCACCGTAACTAAAACTAACAGGCAAATGTTGAAAGGAGGGTTCCATCAAATTAAACCCATATTCAAAGCTCCACACGTCACGAAGATCATTTTGGTTTTTTTATTACAATTCATGATTATGATGGGGTAAGTATGGGTATTTGTAGTTAAAACCAACGCTCATCGTTTCATTAAGCCCGATGTGATCATTCGATTATTGGAATCGTTCAAATACTCAATCGTAAGAATAATTCGATTATGTCCATCACTGCTTTAGTTCGGCCATGTCCTCAGGACTAAAACGAATAATTTAAGTTCCATGGATGTGATCCGTACAAAACGCAGTTCACAGATAGTTCAGTTGAACCGTAGATCACTGGTGAATGTGGTTCACATACCAATCGGTTGTACCAAGTCTAGTTCAGTTGACTGACGATCAATTTAGGTTGGTACATAAATTCTTTAAAAATGCTACTTCAGTTTTTAATTATACGGTGTTCTGTGGTAATTTAGATGACTTTTGATTTTGATACTCATAAGCATATTTATTGTGTTTTGGAAAATAAGAAGTGTATTATGGATTTATTGAATGACCTGACGAGGAATTTTTTGGAGTTAGTAAATAATTTTCATCGCGAAAGGTTGCCACAAACATATAGGGAACGCCCCAATCATTTTAAAAAATGGAATGATAGAGATTTCAAATTTGGATTTCGACTTTTAAAAAAAAATGTACAGTTTTTACAAGTATAAGAAGAACGCTACTTTCTTTTGGCGAGAGGTTAACTGACCTCCTTAACTTTTTGGAGGAATTCATTATTTTTGTAACAAAAAATGTAAAATAAAGTATACTTATTTGAGTTTATCAATAAATTACAACTCAATTCGCAAAATCCACAACAGAACGAACCGTTGAAATAATAATAAGTGGAATGAATCCGCTTTCAAAATGATACTGATAACTACTCTGTGATAACTTGCAAACAATCTCACGTCAATCTATATTTCTGACGTTTTGTTTAGGTTATGATTCCAAGTTTTTTTTTTTTTTTATGAAAGTAGTCGCAAAAAGGGTAGACCTATCGTGTGGGCCGCGGACGGCCCGCACTGCGACTATTAGAAGGGGAAGGGATTATATAAAGGAAATGATTATGGACACGCTTTTTAAAAAGTTATAGGTCATAGTTCTCTGGAAAAACTGATTTTGGAAGCTTATTCCATTCCGTAGTAGCCCTGTAAAAGAAGGATTCTTGATGAAGATTGGTTCTAGCAGTGTCAATCTTGAGAGTAAATGGGTGAGACTGATCAGCGTGCCGAGTTCTTCGGCCGAATGTGGCCAATGGTGGTACAAGAGTTTTTATTTCTCTGGAGCATCTGCCATGAAAATATCTGTGGAGCAATGACTGGTCTGCAACTCTTCTTCTATGTTCTAGAGGGTGAAGGGTATCTGTGAGAGTTGAGCTGTTTATCAAGCGAATGGCTCTTTTCTGAATGGAATCTAGAAGACGAAGAGAATGCCTTGGTGCTGAACCCCAAATTTGCGAGCAATACTCCAGTAGAGGTCGGATTTGAGCTTTGTACGTCGTCCACAGTTGATCAGGAGTAAAAAACTTTCTGGCTTTCCACAGAAAACCTAGCCTCTGGCTTGCCGACTTTGCGATGTTAGCAACGTGGTCATGCCAAGACATATTATTGGACACAGTGACTCCCAAAATCGAGATGGAGGGACTTGGTTCAAGGGTTTTTCCGGACATCGTGATGGGATGATTTGAGGAATTCACGTGGCACTTTGTGTTTTTTGGGCGTTAAACTGAACAAGATTGTTGGTTCCCCACTCGACGATTGCTTTAAGATGTCTATTGATGGAATCAACCTGTTCCTGCCTGAGTCTATTTGTATCATTCACCGAAAGTGATCGATAGGAGATAGGAGATAGGAGACAAGTGTGCTATCGTCTGCGAAACTGTAAATGGGGTTCGTGGTGGTTTTCAAGAGGTCGTTGATGTGTAAAAGAAATAAGGTCCCCCGGCATTAGTTTTAAACGCATCAGAAGAAATACCATCAACTGCCACATGTAAGGAGCGATCTTGCATGAAGCTCAAGAGCCAATGGCGCAGTTTGGTTGGGAGACCGTAGGCAGATAATTTACTTAACAATGCCTGGTGCCAAACGCGGTCAAAGGCTTTAGATATATCCAAGGCTATTGCACGGGATTCACCAAACTTTTCAATAGTGTTTGTCCAGAGCTGAGTGCATAAGCCAGCAAATCTCCAGTAGACCGAAGTTTAACGACATGAACCGTGTTTGAATCACCGATCAGTTGACCTCGCTGCTGATCGCCAGTTCATCGTTGATCGGAATTGGTACGACTGAATTTTACTCACGATCTCGGTTCAGCGGTGATCTATCAATGAACTTGGATGGTACAACCGGCCCCAAATAGTCTTGATTTTAATTTTGTGCATCACATATTTTAAATTATATTTATTTTTAAGTTTAAACACGTTGCGACTATGGCTGCCTCAAATATACCAAGCTATGAACGATTATCAGTATTCCCATAATGAAAGTGCCACGTTATGTGAAACTTTGGAAATATTTCAACCAAAGACTGAATATTTTAATCTAACAGGAGTTCCGTGTGAAGTTGTAAGTTTACTTTTCGTATTCGTCAATGCGCTAATCATTTATTTTTATCTAACGATTTTTTTAGAACTCCAACAACACGGAGGTGTATACGAATTCGATGATAGTTGCTACAACTAGTATTATTGGTTACATTACGGCTGGAACGTTGATTAATTCTTTGGGAAAAAAAAAATTACTAGGTATAATACAAAATCTCTTGCATATTTTTTTCCATTATATTACCAGTAGGGTCTGGAGAAAAACGCAATCATTACGGTGACGACATAATATACAGGGTTTTCAAAGTTAAGTCGGCACTATTGCTAATTTTGCTATTATTTGAGTTACAAAGTCAGTCAAATAGACAAGGTTAGGTTAGATTAAAACGGCGGTTTGGAGGAAACCCACTTAGGCCTTTTGGCCCGTTGTGATACCGTGATGGACGGCGGTGCCTTGTCCCTCTACCGTGAGATCCAGTTGGAACTTTTAATAAAAAGTATGAGGTATTTAATGCCAACTGAGCTGAGATCAGATAAGTTATCAAAGTTCGGTTGCCCTAGTATAGAAAGCCGTTTTCTGCCAGTGGCAGAGATGTACCATTGTTTCCTCCTCTTCCTCATAGTGACAGCTTCTACAGAAGTCGTGTCGTAGCTCTGCGATTTCTATGCTCCGTGCATGGGATCCACCTGCCCAGTGTGCTGTGTTATGGCCGCGATCGCATTTCCAATGGACTCCCTGGATAGAGTTAAAACATCATTAGTTCGACTTATATCTAGTTTAGGCCAAATCTGTTTCGATGATGTGCATGTGGGTTCATTTTGCCACCTCACGTTGGCTTTTTGTACTACTTTGCTGTGAAGGAGGAGCCGGCAATTTGCAATCGGTACTCCTTGCTGGGATGAGACAGATACATCTGGGAGGATAGCGCCCTCTCTTGCTAACTCGTCCGCCTTACAGTTGCCTGGTATGTCTCTGTGTCCAGATACCCAGACAATGTGAACTGGTCTTCTGAGAAGACTCTTCCCTCTAGTTTAGAGCCATTCTTATAAAATACTGCGCCCTGAGGTTTCACTAGATCCTCGTCAAATAGATAAACTAGTAGTATTTTTTTCGCCAATTACGATGGTGAAAACGGAATACAAATCAAACATCGCGTTCGCGTGTTATGTTAAAAAGTTTTATTTTTTTTAATGTGACACCCAGTACACAATATTCACAATCGATAGGAAATTGAATTATGAACAAAAAGTGCCGCATGACCTTTTTTCTAATATCACAAATGACAAAGCTATTAAAGATTTTTCAAATTCGTCAAGATGGCTGTTATTTCATAAAAAACATTCGTTTGTTTTATAAATGTCAGTATTAAAGTGTCAAATTGAAGTTGTGCTAGTAAACAGTTTACATTTCGTGTCTTTTAAAAGCAAAAATGCCTTTCACGCATTCTGAAAAATGTGATATGATGAAATGTTATATCGTTCGTCAAAAAAATATCCACCGAGCTCGTGAACGTTACAGTACTTTGTTTCTTAAGCGCAACTCGCCAGATCTAAAGTACTTTTTGCTTTTATAACGCAAGTTTAGATCGAATGAAAATACGTTCAAGAAAACTAGAATCAAGAAACCGTTCATAATAAGTGAAGCAACTGAAATTGATGTCTTAGCTTACTTCGAAGCTCATCCTACTAATTCAATCAACGATTTAATGCAACAAAGTGAACTATGTTTAGGAAAAATCCACAATATTCTAAAAAAGCATAAATTTGTACCTTACAGGTACAGACCTATACAGACGCTGGTACGAGATCAAGAAAGACGCATCCAGTTCTGTCAGTGGTTCATTAATAAAATGAGAATTAATGATAATATTTGGCGCTTGGTTCTTTGGGAGTGAATCAAAACGAATCAAACTTTTCCAATAGGGGCATGTTCAACAGGAAAAACATCCACTATTGGAGTCGAGAAAATCCGATGCTCGTCCGTCCTTGCAACCCGCAAAGACGCTTTAGTGTTAATGTTTGGTGTGGTTTGATAGGGTCAAGAATTGTACTCACTGTATTTTATTAGGGTGCATTAACTGGTCAGCGGTACGTCGAAATATTAGCTGCCACACTTCGAGACTTCCTTGATGATTTGAATTTAATGGATAGACAACAGATCTACTTTCAACAAGATGGAGCTCCTGCCCATGTTTTCCAGATTGATATCCTATTACAAGATCTTTTGATGGCAGATATTTATCAACCAACGGCCCTATCCGTATGCCTCCTCGATCACCAGACATAACTCTTACGAATTTTTTCTTTTGGGGATATGTGAAGAGTGTATTGTATACCAGGCGGTACGATAATCTTGAGAATCATTGCCAGAGCCACTAGAAGCGTTTACTACTAGTTCTATTTGACTGACTTTGTAACTCAAATAATAACGAAATTAGCAATAGTGCCGACTTAATTTGAAAACCCGTATACAGGGTATTAGTAAATAAGTACGACAAACTTCAGGGGGCAATTCTGCATAAAAAAATAATGACAATTTGCTATATAAACGTATGTCCGCGAATACTTCGTTTCAGAGATACGGGGTGTTAAAGTTTTTCTTATGCTCTGCAACCGATCGAGATATGCAAATGAAATTTGGTGAGTTTTAAGAGGTAGTTATTGCGCATTTTTTGACATGCAATTAGGAATTTTATGTTTATCATTGGTGCGCATACGGGTAATGATCTCAATTTTTTTTTAAGAAAAAAATGGTACACCACTGAGATATTTCAAATTAAAAATTATATTTGAATTTCTCGGTAAATTTGTGACAAAAAATCTCCTCTGCCTTTTTTTCGTATAGGGCGCCGTTTTTATGCAAAAAAATAAAACATCTTAACGTGTATTTTTCATTTCTTTAATATACATATTATAAAGAACTATCTAATGCAATAAACATTAAACCATTAACACTAATAAAATTTTAAATAGGCGCAAAGCTACAACAAATGTTCAAAATGACCTACCTCAGACGTGACACAAGATTCAACTCTTCGCCTCATTGATTGTTGTATTCGCGCAAGTATTCCTGGAGTATTTCTTATTGTCTCACAGCCGGCTATAATTCGATTCCTCAGGTCTTCATTATTTTCGACGGTAATGTAATAAACTAATGACTCAAGAAAACTCCTAATGCATAAATCTAGAGGATTTAAATCCGGCGATCGAGCAGGCCAATGTTCCGTACCTCCCCTACCTATCCAACGATTTGACGTCAATATTTCTTTCATTTTTAAGCTGAAACGTTACGTGAACGTTACCCATGTAGTTTTGTCTTCGTGCGCTTAGTATACGTGAAGTTTATAAGCCGGGAAGTTATTTAGACTGATTTATTAATTTCAAATTAATATTAATATTGTAGTCGCGCATTCATCATAAATTTAGTTTGAACGATGGAATGAACGTTTCGACAAAAACACAAGGGCGTAACCTTTTAAAATAGTAAAAAGGGATGGATGTGTCTTATTTTATTTTTAATGTCTTAGCCACAAAATTTGATACGTGATTAATGTTTAAGGTATATTGGGATTTATATCGGGCTCTATGGCTATGACATTGTATTTTTCAAAAAATGTCTCGTCAACAATAGCATTTTCAGCGATGTTTGTAACCTTTGGCAGCATCGGAATAAACGTCATTTTAGCAGTTGTGGTGGATTTAATTCCGACTTCTTTAAGGTACTAATATACGTTAATAACGAAGCAGAACGTTTTAGTTATTTAATGTTTTTTCATCGCAGAACGATGGCAGTTTCTTTGACGATGATGTTCGGAAGATTCGGGGCGGCTATCGGTAATTTGATTTTTCCCTTTTTGTTAGAATCTGGATGCGCACCTCCTTTTTTCTCTGTCGGATCTGTGATGATTGGTAAGTATTTATTGATATTTTGGAAAAATTCTGGAATATAGTAGCCAAAGGAATGTTCATACAATTTTAACAGGTCATTAAAAAACACGATAAAATTACTATACTGATAGAAATTTTAGCGCGGAAACGTTTGGAAAATACTTTTTTTTTAAAATGTGTGGTAAAACTAAAGTATTTGGTAAGTATTTAATATGGTGGCCACTTTAAGAGTATTTTGTAAAACAAGTTTTTACCTCCATCAAACACTTAAAATTCCCCTTACTTTTTTGCAGCACAATTTACACATTGTAATTCATCTATGTCACACATTTTTTTGCAATTATTTAACAGAATAAACGTCAATAATTCGGAAAAAATTAATCATTATTTGATACATAAACTATCAACTTGTTTGACAAATGACAGCCTTTCAAACTCGAAGTTGGAATTGCAACGTTGTTAGAGTGCGCGTATATCTTTTTTTACCACTTAAGAACTGTTACGCGCACTTGTTATTTTCTTACTTGCTCATTAACCCAAAGAACTGTACTATGTAAATTTATAAAGTAATGTATAAGATACTTCTTTTTCATTAACTGATCCATAAAAATAATTTATCTAATATACCATTATTTCTGGTTTGAATCGGCAACGTCGCAATTTCAACTTCAAGTTTGGAAGGCTGTCATTTGTCAGACAAATTAATTTCTTCCGAATTTTTGACGTTTATTTCGCTAAATAATTGCAAAAAAAATGTGTGGAATAGGTGAATTATAATGTGTAAATTGTGCTACAAAAAAATACGAGAAATTTTAAGTGTTTGATCGAGGTGAAAACTTGTTATACAAAATACTCTTAAAGTGGCCACCATACTAAATTCTTTAGTTTTACCACACATTTTTGTTAAAAAAAGTATTTTTCAAACGTTTCCGCGCTAAAATTTTTATCATTAGAGTATTTTTATCGTGTGTTTTAATAATCTGTTAAAGTTTTATGAACATTTCTTTGGCTACTATATTCCAAAATTTTACCGTTATTTTTTTAATATTTAATAATAATTCAATTTGACTAAAAGATAATTGTTGGCGAAAATTTAAATATTTGGCCGTTGCTTCGACCTTGGAGTTTGTTTTATTCTAATATTCGTTTTTACTTGCAGGCTGTGCTTTCTTGGCATACTTCCTTCCGAATACGGATATGAAAGCATTGCTCTAAGAAAGTAGTAAGTTAAAGTAAAAAAAAATCGACTAGAAATAATAAATGTGTGTTATACTAAATTTTCGCGTTTTTAATATTCTTTATTGTGACACCCCTGTAGTAAATTCATTCACTGTAGACCGCGCCGTCGTCACTCCGGTGGCGTTGTGTATTACATGACATTTCGATTTTCTTTTTTTGTCTCGTTTTTCCAATTTAATTTGGTAACAGAAGATAGCGTTAATAGGAAATACCGTAAAAAATTTTGACACATTTATTGATTCAAGTTTTAACTTTATTTCTAAGACCGTTTTGATAAAATATACTATTTAAATATTTAAAACTTACGTTTCCGTTGATTTTCATGTCATTTCGATGCTTTTCATTCGAACCTATTCGGTTTATGTGAATTTTGAGTTCGTGATCATTAAGACGGTTTTAGAAAAAGTATATATTTTTTTATGTAACTTCAGTTAAGATATATTATTTCTTAGTGTTTGAATTTAAAGCACAAAACCATCTTAATGAGTAAGCTCGACAAATAACAATAGAGAGTTATTGGAACTTTTAAATACTGCCTAATGAGTTATTGAAATGCTTTTAATTAACGTCGCCGGTTGCCTAACGATATGGTGTGTCTTAACCTTAAAAAAACAAAAAAAGAGCGTGTGTACAGAGTACACGTGTCAAAAGTAAAACTTCTTTCAATTCAATAGGGAAAAATCACGGAGTGGGCGACATCTATTATTGATCGCATAAAGTTCTCGAGGTGTGAACAACAAACCAACCTTCATTTGTTTATATGGGTGAAAACTGAACTTTATATATTATTTTGAGCAATTTAAGCATTGAGGAGATAAAGGCCCCCGAATGAGGTGGCGAGACAACATCAAAGCGTACCTAAGGACAATTGGGATAGAATACGACCCAGAATTGATGGAAGATTGGCAACAATAGAGACGAATAGTACAGTTGGCCATTACCCGCCCCGGGTTGTAGAGCCATTAAGTAATAGTAGTAGATATCAATATAACACTGGTCTTATTACTGCTCGTCCTTATTGAGCGGCCAATAACTCTCCAATTACTAATTTTTTAACTATATTAATTTTTTATTTGAAAAATAATAGTGATCTTCATCGCCATATGCATCTCGTTGTTAGACCATCGATTATATAGTATTCACAATTGAACACAATAAAACGGATTTTGTTAAATAAAAGAAAGTATTTATAATTTCTTTGGACGTTTTTGTACTGTAGCTTTATTTAGTGACATTAGTACTTCGAAATAAATTAACTTAAGTTACATAAACATAACAAGTTACATGGTTAAGTTTATTTTTACAATGTAAGCAGCAATATACGGATATGGAAAAAGATTTGCGGAACATACAAATTTCAATGCACGAAAACCAGTCGACTAGCACAAAATATAATAAACTAGATTTTACCCGCGGCTTCGCTCGCGTTGACGTCCTGAAATAACTGTCAAAGATCATTAAATAGGAAATAAAATAATGTGATATTTTCTTTTATTGCTTGACTGGGATCAAGAAGTATGACGGGCCCTCTAACCTTTCTTGTCTCTGAGAAGTTGACTCACCAGCTCTCAAAGCAGATTCTGCATCAACGAAAGATCGAGCAATTTTAACCACTAATTCTTAGACAGGTTGGATTTAGGCTTGCGAAGCATTTCGTAAAGAATTAAACAAAAAACTGAAAAAAGAGTAAGCCCCACCTAACCTAATCTACCCTCTTACAAATTTTCAAAATTAAATCAAATTTATTAAAATCACACTTGATACAATTTCCAAGCATATTTAAAGAGATTATAAAATTTTGAATATACCTTTAAATCTTGACGTCTATTTGTCATTTAATCATATGTTAGTTTCAGGCAATTTTAAAAGTTGTTCATCCGAAACAGCTGATGCTATACTCAACTGAATATTGAATTGACCACCGGTATAAATAATGATACAATCTCAGAAAGAGTGAGTTAAATTCCAAAATTCTTAACAATTTGAAAAGGTCATAAAATGTTGAATTCTAAACGTACCTGTAAATTTTGACGTCAATTTGTCATTTAATCATATGGTAGATTTAGGAATGCTATACTCAAGTGAATATTGAACTGACTGCCGGCACCGGTATTTACTTTTTTATTTAAAAAGTGTCCTATGTCATTTACTATACTCTTGAAAATATGTGTACAAAATTTCATAATGATGGAGTTGTTTACGCGTGAAAGCGTACCAAACAATCACACTCACATTCGCATTTATAATATTAGTTAGGATATCCGCGACAATCAAGTAATTAATTACACTCGACATGTGTCTGCGACGCTAGAAATCAGTATGAAACTGTCAGCGACGGTGTGTACGTCTAAGACTACGACGCATGCAAGAGGTCAAACAATTTCTCTTCAACAAATCTATTTATTTTTACCATGACGGCTTTGAAAATAAAATAAATATTCTACGATTTAAAAAAAATAACATTAACTACTGAATAATAAACTAAAAATTACAAATACAACGTAATAAAGGTTCATACAAAATGATGACTCATCATCTGTAAATAATAATGTTTTGTGCAAAAACATCATTTTCATTTTATTTTTCCATCATACATATATATATATATATATATATATATATATATATATATATATATATATATATAGTCACGCCTTTTTCCCGTAGGGGTAGGCAGAGACCACTTGTTGCGGTTCTTAAACACATCTTTTGCTTTCTCTGCTTTCATCAGTGCTCTCATACATGCTCGTCGGTTGTTGGTCCTCTTGACCTGGCCTTTCTTCAAAACAATGTTGATCTGATCGAGATATGTTCGC
This sequence comes from Agelastica alni, assembly GCA_950111635.1. NCBI lineage: Eukaryota > Metazoa > Arthropoda > Insecta > Coleoptera > Chrysomelidae > Agelastica > Agelastica alni. The sequence goes on along the minus strand of OX467711.1, from coordinate 1,034,356 downwards.
AGAGGTCGACCTCTACCGACTTCCGTCCATTCACACTCGCCTTATAAATTTGTTTCGTCAATCTTCCTTCATTCATCCTTTCCACCTGTCCAAAACTTTATCTATCATTGTAACCACATCTTTTTTTACACCACATCTTTCTCTTATTTCACTATTATTTACTTTATCCAACCGAGTCACTCCGGATATACTTCTTAGACTACTCATCTTCACAGCATTAATCCTATTTTCATGCTTCTTCTGCCAAATCCAACATTCACTACCATACTGATAAGTGTAGGAACCAACACACCTCTATGCAAACCATCTAAGCATTTTTTTATCTATCTTTGTAACACAAGAGAAACTGTTTGATCTCTTGCATGTGACGTAGTCTCTTTCCTGATGGGTCCGCATGACGTGCATACCGATTTCTAGCGTCGCAGACGCAGTTTAAATTGGAGAAATGTTTACTCAACTTTGATATAAGCGGACTGGAAATAATCACCAATTTAAACGATTTCAATTAACACAGAAAATATAAACACTATTTCTATCTTCAAAGGACACAATGCACCGTCTAGTGAACTGCTGCAAGCAATGAAACAAATTCAAAACCGTGAAAAAATAGAAATTAAACTAACGAATGAAAGGAAAAATTGAATGACTCGTCACTATAGACGGTTGGAGGAATACTATTTATTGTAAATAACAAGCGTATTTAATCACTCTCAACGACTGTCGGAGCAATTCTACTGTTTCGTCGAATCGAGTCGGCGCGTTGAGAGGAAGCTTACTACTGCGACGACTCGAGACTGGCCATTTAAAACAAAATGGGAAAGAAAGGAAAGCCAGCTGGCGTACCAACCGGAGACATCGCGGGCGAGATGAAGGGAAGTGGGTTCTATCTGGGGCAAAACAGTTATTATATTTTGTGCTGGTCGACTGGACACCTCAACGTTTTGCATTGAAATTGATATGTTCCGCAAATATTTCTCCATATCTGTATAACTATTTTTTTAATAAATTATTTTATTCCTTTGTTCAGTGTATTACGTATTCTGTAAAATAAAAGAATATTTGGTTGTAAGTCTTTTTTCTGATGGCATTTTCTTTTAAATTAATGTTTTATTATCAGTTGGACACCGGTTTTTAGTTACGAATACAGTGAAAGCATGTTAATAATCTTTGTCGCCTACCGCTCATCACGGTTGACGTAGGTAAAATTTTTCATGACCATAGTTTAATAAAAGCAAGAAAGTTGAACGCCAATCGTTTAAAATAATGCCACATAAAACCATCACCAAAGAGCGTTTCGAAGATTTCACATTTAATAAAGTAATTGTTTACAAACCTATAATTCTTAATGCTACTTTCTTGTAGTAACTACGTGATTTTTTTTAACTCTCTACCTTTAAAATCCGTAACGAATTTAAAATATAAATTTTCTTGGCTCAAAACGGGATGTGTATTAGCAGATGATCGAAATCGACGTCGTCTTCTACAATCGCCGTTGAAATGGGATGGGGCATTCTAAAAAATAATATTACGCCATTAACACTTTGGTTTCTAATAAATTTTTACCCTCAGAATAATCTTCGGACCATGGTCAAAGATTTACTGATGATTTTTTTTTACTGAAAATAGTCGCAAAAAGGGTAGACCTATCGTGTGGGCCGCGGACGGCCCGCACTGCGAGGTATTATAGAAAGATGATTGTGGACCCGCTTTTTGAAAAGTTGCAGGTCATAGTTCTCTGAAAAAACTGATTTTGGAAGCTTGTTCCATTCCGTAGCAGCCCTGTAAAAGAAGAATTATTGATGGAGATTGGTCCTTGTAGTGTAAATCTTGAGAGTAAATGGGTGAGACTGATCAGCGTGCCGAGTTCTTTGGCCGAATGTGGCCAGTGGTGGTATAAGAGTTTTTATTTCTCTGGAGCATCTGCCATGGAAATATCTGCAGAGTAATGTCTGGTCTGCAACTCTTCTATGTTCTAGAGGGTGAAGGGTATCTGTAAGAGTTGAGCTGTTTATCAACCGAATGGCCCTTTTCTGAATGGAATCTAGAAGACGAAGAGAATGCCTTGGTGCTGAACCCCAAATGTGCGAGCAATACTCCAGTAGAGGTCGGATTTGAGCCTTGCACGTCATCAACAGTTGATCAGGAGTAAAAAACTTTCTAGCTTTCCACAGAAAACCTAGCCTCTGGCTTGCTGACTTTGCGTCGTTAGCAACGTGGTCATACCAAGACATATTATTAGACACCATGACTCCCAAAATCGAGATGGAAGGGACTTGATTCAAGATGATAGTAAAGATTGCATCAATCACTGCTTTCTTCTTCGATATTGCTCGTTTCAGATCAATAACTTCATACAAAATACATGATGGGTCATAAGTCACTGGTCAAAAATATAAATTTATTATCGATACGTAGTCAAACACTATAGTACAGTTTCAACTTTAAGCAAAGTACTTTTTAAATTAGTTTTTAAATGGCAATAAACACCCGATAATAGAGATGTAGGTATTAATGGAAAGTTATGATGTAAGATTATAGCGAATAGAATTTTTAAAAAAAATAAAACAGTATCTTGAAGTAGGAAGAGATATTATATTATATATTATATTTATACCTAGAATATATGTTCAAACAGGCCAACTTTGGTGATATGGGCATAAACATAGAGGGCGAAAAACTAAACCATCTGAGATTCGCCGACGATATCTTAATTATCGCAGATAGTATGGACGAAGCAAAGCAAATGCTACAGAGGCTCAGGGAAGCATCAAAATCAAGTACCAACAAAACTCAATACATGACAAATCTTGTTATGAGTGAGGCAATCAAGCAAGATAGGCCGGGTAAGCATAGAGCAAGTAAGCTCTTATAAATACCTTGGTCACGAAATATCTATTGGTAGAGACAACCAAACTCGTGAAATATCTAAAAGAATAGGCCTAACATGGGCGGCCTTCGGGAAGCTGCACAATATCTTTAAGTCAGACATTCCAATATGCCTGAAAAGAAAAGTATTCGACCAGTGCGTGTTGCCTGTGCTTACATACGAGGCTGAAACACTTACCCTCACAAAGAACACTACAAATAGAATAAGTATCGCGCAGAGGAAAATGTCGATGTTAGGTATATCACCGAGAGACAGGATCCCAAATATAACGGACGCGGTTACTCGTATAACAATCTTAAAATGGAACTGGGCCGGTCATGTGGCGCGACTTTCAGACACTCGCTAGACAAAGAGGATACTTGAGCTGAGACCGCGCCAAGACGCATACAGAAGTAAAGGCCGTCCACCAACCACATGGACCGACGACATCAAAAGGATAAAGACCAACTGGATAGAGACAGCACAGGATCGGCAAGGATGGAAAAAGCTACGGGAGACTCTATGTCCAGCAGTGGACGCGATTGGTCGATTGATGATGATGATACCGACGAAATTTATCTGCATAGTTCTCATTCAACGAAAAATTACTAGGTATAGACACTGTAAATCTGGAAAAAAAAAATTAAAAAACCTTACATAAAAGGAAAAAGGTTAATATTATAGTGCACGCCAGGTGAAAAAATCGGATATATAACGATGGTCTTCTAATATTTAAATCTGGTGATTATCACGATAAGTTCTTACCTCCCCGTGGTCTTCGCTGTGCAGTGAAATTCTTTCAGGGAGTAAAAAAAAAAACGAAGAAAATAATAAACTTTTATTGTTATAAAAAGACATATCACAATTTTTCGCTAATTTAATTGATTTTTTTTTAATTAGTAGTTAAGGTTTGCATCTTTTTGAAAAATGTAAACACAAAAGTTTAATGTTTTGAAAACGATTCACTTTTATTTTAAAAAAAAAATACATACAAATTATCAACGAGAAATTACTTAAAAAATACAGAATGTCCCAATGGAGTTACAAATTTTAAATAGTCGTATAGAATAACTCGATTTGATATGACAGAGTGTACAAAAAAGTAACAATTATTTTAATTACCCAACCAAAACTTTACTATAATTAAACAACAAAATATACTCGTTGAGACACCCTGTATAAGAGACAACAGAATCGCAACAAGGTTTGTTTTTACACTATATCACAACTTTTTTGGGCTTAGACTAAAGTTACAATGCAAAAGAACACCATTTTTTTATTCAGTTTTTACGCTCCCGTTCAATTCTAAAACAATAAATCGCCGAAATAATTATAAATTAAAAAAAATGGTTGTCTGTAAACTCGGTCTACGGACTATAATTTTACGTGATAACGTCATAAGAAAACATTGATGAAAAATTGGATACTTTTATTAATTGAATTATTATCACTGACTTTCATTATTTTGTATAATACAAAGAAGGAGCTAATTGAAAATTACAATTTTTTCGATAAATTAACATTTATTTGCACTCGTTTATTTAAATATTTTCTGTCTCTCTTCTACTCGGACGGCGCATCGGCCGATGGAGTGGAAGAGAGATAGATGCGTCACAAGCCGAACGCTTAGGCCGATGGTGCCTCTCTATCGCTTATTCCGCGCTCTCGCATGCACGCTCGGCTCAGTCGGAACGTGACAATGAATCATGCTTTTTCGTGCGTGGAGCCTGCGTTCATCGATTTATAAGACGTTATCACGTCAAAAAAAATACCAAAATTTTAAGCATTTGGTATTATTACAATCAACATTTAACCTTCGGAGCTGACACGCACACTTTTTGTTAACTTTTTTTAATCCAAAAATTGACATTGAAATATTTTTCACCAGCTTTTGTTCTCTAATTTTAAACATGCAATTTTCTCACCTTATTAAGTAATGTATTTATTTCTTTAATATTTACTAATTGGGCGTTGAAAAATGATATACAAAAATTTGATTATACAGTGTGTACATAAAGTAATGTAATTTACTAATATTTCAATTTCTGTTGACATACAAAAAAAATATTGCATAAAAGTTTATTCAAATAATTCCGGCCATCTGCATAAGTCGATTAGAAGTATACAGGATGCACCGTTACTACACCATAACTTATTGGCATATTTTTTTAAATAGTACACCCTGTATTTATTTTCAGTTTTTCAAAATCTTTTAAATTACAAATACAACCGTCCAGACTGCATAATTCTACCATTAGTTGTTTTTAAATGTAATGAATTATTTCTCGTTGTCAATAGTGAAAGGTATTTATTGTAATTAGTTACTTTTAAAATTTAAGTATGTTTACCGAACAGGAAATAGTAATGATTCTTATTAATATGAGACGTTACAGTGATCGTAAAAGAACTTATGATGAGGTAGCTTACTTATTTAATGTTACGTATCCAAATCGCAACAAAATTGCTGCAGTAGGGAGAATTGAGAAATTTTTTCGAAGAAGTGGGTTCAACTAAAAATCGCCCTAAAACTGGCCGACCAAAGACCGTAACTAATGATGAAAAATCATTGGACGTTATGCAAAGTTTTGTACAAAATTCTTTTACATCCATTGGGAAAACTGCATTAGAACATGATGTTAGTATGGGATCCGTCCGTAACATTATTAAGAAGAATAAGTTTCATCCTTATAAAGTTACGCTATTGCAAGAATTATCTGAAGATGATTATGACCGCAGAATGGAATTTTGTGAACCTATAATGCAAAAGATAGATGCAGACCCCCATTTTACAAGTAAGATAGTATTTTACAATGAAGCCAAGTTTATGTTAAATAATACTGTTAACAACTGTAGATATTGGAGTAATACTAATCCTAGATAGATGCAGTAGCATAGAACACAAAGGCATTTTAAAGTTAATGTTTGGGCAGGTATTATCGGCACCACTGTTATTGGACCATTCTTTGTAGAAGGCAATTTGAATGGACCAAAATATTTAGATCTGTTAAGAAATCAAATAGTTCCTGCAATAAGTAATGCAGACAATTTTAATGACATTTGGTTTCAGCGGGATGGTGCATCACCCCACACTTTAGTTTTGCTGTTAGAAATTACTTAAATGAAGTTTTCCAAGCCCAACAGAATCGAAATATTTGTAAGTTACGTTACTTTATGTACACACTGTATATCATTGTTCCCTATTATATGCTTATTTTAAAAAATGCGCCCTAACGAAGCGGAAGTTTTTTTTCTTTGTTTCTTTCTCTAATAACTTTTGACACTTTCTTCAAAATTTACTCTGTTGCTACTGTGTAGCGCCACCATTATTTAAATAATTTTAATGAACACTTGTTCATACACAGGGACAGTCCTCCTTACCTCTAACCTCCATACGTTAAGGGCGCTGCGAGACGTAAACAAATATGGAAGATTGTAAGTAATGTATGTTTTGGTTTCATCTACTACACGGTGAATCAAAGAAAACAGTTAACATGACCTTGATTTTTGATTTGCTTTGCGTGATTTGTTTGTATTCACTAGTTTGTAGAGGTGTTTCCGTGTCATAATCTCATCCACAGTAATTAGATTTTCAAATTATTACCAGTCATAGAAAGCTTCTCTCCATCCACTTAAACACGTTATTTTTTAAACAATCTTTTGTAACAAGACGAGAAGACACACGAGTCAAGCCCAAATTGCCCTTTAAAATTTTTTGTTTTGATCCCTTAGACATACCAACAATATCTATAGTTCTTCCATTATCAATTTGCAGAATATAAAAACTCTTTATTCTCACTACACTGTGCAATTTCATTATTTTAATTGGCCCATGGTTTCCAAAACGCCATATTTTTATTTATTTAATGAAATTTCTAAATTCAGCACACCACACTACGCCACTGATATCATAGACTATCTTTTTGAACATCTTCTTAAAGTGGCTATTCGGTCCGAATGTTATCAACCTTCATATAACAACCTCTTTGAGTTTTTATCACTCAATTTGGACTACATTCAGGAGAACCATCCAACAGCTGAAACCATAATCATGGGGGACTTTAATGTACATAACGCTGCCTGGCTCAAATTCTCTAACAAAACTGATGATGCAGGTCGTCAAGCTGAGGCCTTCGCCATCACTCATGGTCTAGAACAACTGGTCGAGCTACCAACCCGCATCCCTGATGTCAACAGCCAGGCTGCCAATACACTAGATCTTTTCCTCACCATCAATCCTGATCCGTATAGAATAGAAGTTTGTGCCCCACTTGGAAACTCTGATCACAACCTCATCTCCACAACATGCTCTTTCCATTTACCATCGAGCAGCACAATACCACCCCGTCTCATGTGGCATTACAATTCGGCCGACTGGGAGGGTCTTCATATGTTTTTCTCAGCGTTTCCATGGAAGAGAGTTTGTTTCTCCTCAGTAGATCCAACACGATGTGCTGAGACAATTTCTGAAATCATCATGTTGGGGATGCAAACTTACATACCGAATACCGAAAGAAGAACATCATCCGATAAGACCTGGTTTAACAGAAACTGCTCTAGAGCTGTGGCTTCCAAACAGGCAGCATACCATCGATGGCAAAAAAATCCGGGACCTGAGACCAGAGCAGCATATGTTGAGGCTAGAGGCATATGCAAAGAGACAATAGAATGTTCAAAAGATGCTCATAATGCCAAAATAAGATCAAAACTTGTTGAATGTCCTAACGGATCCCGTTCATTTTGGTCTTTCGCCAAAGCTGTGGGAAGAAACTTCACTTCCAGCTCTTTTCCTCCCCTAACCAATGAAGATGGAACACTAGCAACGACTGCCCAGGAAAAAGCCAATATCTTTGCGCACCTATTTGCTGGAAATTCCACTCTGGATTCTTCGGGAAAACAACCCTCGAACATTACACCTATTGACAGTCACATGCCCGAGATCACCTTTCGCCAACGTACTATCAGAAAGATTTTGCTGGGTCTCAACACCAACAAAGCCTGTGGATCTGACGGAATCCCGCCGATTGTTCTCAAGAAATGTGCCCCCGAACTAACACCTGTTCTTTGCAAGTTGTCCAACCACTCTTACAATTTGGGAGTATTTCCGTCCAATTGGAAAATTGCAAGAGTACAGCCAGTCCCTAAAAAAGGCAAAAAGACCCTACCTAGTAACTACAGACCTATCGCACTGCTATCTATTATTTCAAAGGTCATGGAAAAAGCCATCAACATCGAGCTCATGAAATATCTGGAAGACTCAGGAATTATCAATGATAGGCAATATGGCTTCCGCCATCAGAGATCAACTGGTGACCTGCTCGCATACGTCTCACATATATGGCAGCTATCTATTGAAAAGTATGGAGAAACTTTAGCTGTGGCATTAGATATCTCCAAGGCGTTCGATCGAGTTTGGCACCAGGGACTCCTCGCCGAGCTTCCATCTTATGGCTTGCCCCCTCAGCTGTGTTCTCTGCTTGCTAGTTTTCTCTCAAACAGCTCTCTCCATGTAGTGGTCGATGGAGTTTCATTTGACACTCTACTCATAAATGCTGGTGTTCCGCAAGGATCCATTCTAGCACCAACACTATTTTTACTTCACATCAACGACCTATTGAAAGCAACTTCATGTCCCGTACACAGCTTTGCCGATGATAGTACCCTCCATACCACTTTCTCTTCCAGGGCCCCTATATCAGCCCGTGTAACCAGAAATGAACGAGGAAGAAATGTTAACAATATAAATATGGACTTAGCAACAATTCTCGAATGGGGATCCAATAACTTGGTAGAATTCAATGCAAACAAAACACAAGCATGTCTTTTCTCTAGAAAAGCCGATCTCACTGTGCCTAACATAACTTTGTCAGGAGTAACCATACCACTGAAGTCATCCATATCGATGCTTGGTATTACTATCAGCAATAACCTTTCCTGAGAAAATCACGTGAGGTCCATTGCCAAAAGTGCATCCCAAAAACTTGGTTTTTTGTTTCGTGCCAAGAGCTATTTCACCTCCAGTCAGCTGCTTATGATCTATAAGGCGCAGATCCGACCTGTACTGGAGTACTGTTCCCATATTTGGAGTGCAGCACCTAAACATATCCTAAAGCTACTGGATTCTGTCCAAAAAAGGGCAATTCGTCTCGTCGGTGATGCCTCGCTTACAAACTCGCTCACTTGTCTGGAACACCGTAGAAAAGTTGGCGATTTGTCTCTATTTTATAGATATTTTCATGGGCGATGCTCTTCTGAAATATCAACAATCGTTCCTCCTTTGGCAGTCTCTTCAAGATTAACCCGTCAAGTTCAGTTTTCACACCCCTTCGTGGTAACTTTGGAGACCTGCAGAACATCACTTTCCAAAGACTCATTCATCCAACGAATTGCGAGGCTTTGGAACTCATTGCCTAGGGAGGTGTTCCCCGAGGCATACAACCTCCAGAAATTTAAGAAGAACACCAACTCCTACCTTCTTTCCCTTGGTTCCCACGATGTTCTCTGAACATTACAGGATATCCCTTTTCGTGGGAACCAGAACAAAAAAAAAATCATTCTGGCTATCATTATCTTGTTTGCTGTGGCCAAGAATAGCCCGGTCGTGGTAGTAGAGAACCACGTGTTCTTAGTTTCTTCAGCCACAAGATACGTCTTCTTCCCGGTGCTCTCTTTCCCAATATCTTGCCTTGGAGAATCCGTTGTAGAATTTCGTATCGACGTTCATTGCGCATAATGTTACCAAGATATTCTAGTTTTCTGGTCTTTACAATATCCATGACTTCTAACTTCTTGTTCATTTTTGTTAGCACTGATTGGTTGGTCACATGGTCTGTCCATGGAATCTTCAGAATTCTGCAGTACAGCCACATTTCAAAGGATTGTAGTTTTTTTGTGGTAGCCTCCGTCAACGTCCATGTTTCTACTCCATTCAGCAACACAGAGAAAACGTAACATCAAAGAAGCCTTATTTTGGTGTTCATTTGGAAATTTTTGTTTCTCAAGAGTGATGCCATTTTTATAAATAATGTTCTCGCTTTCTCTATATGGCAGCGAATTTCTTGTGAGTGATCCCACTGCTCATTGATCATGGTCCCTAGGTATTCATATTGTTGCGTTCTTTTGATGTTTTCATTATTAGCATTATTATGATTCGCTGTTTTCATTGGTTGAATTTTGACGCACGTGAACAGACGCTTTCTTTGATTTATACCGGATTTTATATGTATAGTAAACATTACTTTTTGTTTCTATATTTGGCACGAGTGCCGTGCGTATATGAATGTTAAATATGGCTTACTCCTCACATAACTGTGTTCTGCAATTGATAATGGAAGAATTATACAAGCTCCTTGGTTGTGTTGATGTTTTTATCAGTAGTTCAGGTTGATTCCTTTCTGTTCGTCCTTGACTGGGTCACGACTCTCACCAAATGATTTGCAACACTTAGAAACTTGTGATTTTGATAAACATTCAACGCCCTAACATTTTTAATGCATCAATTTCATTTTTTGATCAAATTCTTTGATCCAGAAATGTTTTTATTTTAAAAATCACTGACAGTTTAAATTAAACAATAGAAAAACGCTGCATTTTTTAACCTAATATGCCAAACGTCATGAAATTTATGTCAGCTGTTCACAATAATCATACCAAATAAGTATATACATATTTTAAAAAATAGAATCCCATTGGTTTTGTCCAGAGATGTGTATCATTAAATGAACATTTTCAATATTGGAAGAAAGTAGTAAATTAAAAAATTAAAAAAAATTTAGCTTAACGCATGTGTAACGTTACCTTTCTTCAGTAGATATGAAATTCGGAGTAGTATTAATATCAGTTTCGATGCTATCGAACCTTTTTTGATGACCTATATGATTGAAAAAAACCTTCCCATATTCGAACGTGGATATCATTATGGCACAAGCTGGGGCAACTTTGATCAGTCTCGGTGCCAAGCCGGCGAAGAGACCTCTGATACCGTGCTCTGCCCTGATTTGTCTTATTATCTCCAACGTAGACCGATTGCTCTTCGGCCTATCTCCACCTAAAACACCATGTACATTTTATTAGTAAATCAAATGAAAGTTTTTCTTCACACACCGCTATATAAAGTAGTTTCGCCAAATTCTATTTGTTGATGTGTCTTTACGACATCGAATGGTGTTGTTACGGATGCTGCAACCTAGAAAAATTAAACAAAATATTTAGTAAACATACTCATTTCCACGGCGAACTATTTTTATAGAAAATGTAATGGAAACGTTTCCGTTTTTTAATTTCAAATAATCAATTTCAATAATTGCTATTTTTAAAAACAAAACCCTACTGAAACCGTCCCTGCCGTTCGTGTGAATTTTAAAGGTCAACATTATTTTGTAAAAGAGAGATATTTTTAAAGCTTTGCATTGATAAATTAACGTATTTAAAAACCGCTCCTCTAACACTCATTTTATAAGATAGAACTAATATTTTGTGCTTGACTCTTGACTGAACAGGTGGTTGATTAAAAAAAATGGTAACAGGAATATTCAACATACTTATGTTTTAGTTCATAATTTTCAGGGATGGCATCACGATTGTAGGTGGAGTCCATTTTGTTTAATGCACATATTTTCTTTCTTCCTTTTTTGTAGCAAATATTTTATTGTCATTTTTTGGTCACATATAGTTTTTTCTTTAATATTTATATATATATATATATATATATATATATATATATATATATATATATATATATTTATATATATATATATTTATATATATATATATATATATATATATATATAATATATAAATATATATATAAAATCGTTATATATATATACGGATTTTACAGCTGTCGCCGCCTCTCCGTCCCCAGATTCCAGTTCCTTCTGTCGTAGCACATATCCTCCTCTAAATTTCTTGCTTCCATAGCCTCGTCAACGTCATCTCTCCAACTTCTCTTTGGTCGTCACTTCTTTCGTTTTTCTGGTGGTATCCACTCCAATACTTTTTTTGGCCATCTTGTTGAATCCATCCTTTTTGTGTGTCCGAACCATGTCAACTGTTTTTTGTCAATATCCTCAATAATATCTCGCTCGGTGTTCATGCTCCTTCTAATGTCCACATTTCTTATTATTTCAAGTCTTGATCTTCTGCAGCTTCTTCTTAGAAAGTCCATCTCGGTGGCCAGCAGTTATCTTCTATGTATCTTACTTATATCCCATATTTCCGAACCATATGTCAATTTACTATGAAGGATTGTTTCGTAAATTTTAAGTTTGGTGTCTCGTCTGATTCATTCCCAAAGTACGGAATTTAGGGCTCCAATAGTTTTCCTCCCTTTGATTATTCTTTCTTGTATCTCGTCCTTACTAGTTCCTTGTTTGTTAAATATTACTCCTAGGTATTTTGCTTTCTCAACGTTTTTTATTGTTCCAATATTACTCCTAGGTATTTTGTTTTCTCAACGTTTTTTATTGTTCCTTTTTATAAGGATAAATTGTTGCATTCATCGCTGTCCACAATAAGGTACTCACATTTATTTAGACCAGCTCGTGTACATTCCTCATGTAGCTTTCACATGATCGTCTGCAAAATACATTGTATATAGAGTGTCATCCCCTACCGTAAGGCCAATGTTTTTGCATTTACGAGCCCACCCTTGAAGGGATTGATCTAGGTACATTTTTCTTTTTATACAAGTAGAAATGTAAAATCTTTAGTAATTTATTTAGCTACCATTAGACATTTGGAAGCTGATACATATTAGAGACATTAGAGAGCTAATATTTGGGAGCTGACATAAGAGAGCTAACATTAGGGACATTTGTAATAGACATTAGAAAGCTATTGTTTCGAAGCTGATATTAGGGACATTAAGAGAACTAATGACATAAGGGAGCTACTATTTGGGAGCTGATCTTAATGAGCTACTATTTGGTAGCTAACATTGGAGAGCTGACATTAGGAATATTTGTGAGCATATCTTAACGAGCTACCATTTGGTATCTAACATCGAAAAGCTAACATTTTAGAGAAGATGACATTTGAAAGCTAGTATTAGAAACATTAGAGAGCTACCACTAGAGAGCTGATATTAAGAATATCTGGAAGCTGATATTAGAGCTACTATTTGGAACTGATCTTAATGAGCTACTATTTTGTAGCTAACATTGGAGAGCTGAAATTTGAGAGACATAAGAAAGCTGACATTTGAGAGCTAGTATTAGAGACATTAGAGAGCTACCATTTGGAAGCTGACATAAGAAACATTTAGAGAGCTACTATTTGAGAGGTGACATTTGAGAACTGATATTAGAGACATTAGAGAGTTACTATTTGGGGTTAATGGGGTTAAGATTATCTTTGTTTTACCTATTTGGTTATTGTTTTGCACAACAAGGTGGTTTATTTGAACCTTTATTACATTAGATTTGTAATGTTTTTTTAGTTTATTTTTCAGAAGATAATGTTATGTTTTTTAATTCATAGAATATTTTATTTATGTTAAAAATAAACACATTTTTAGAAGAGAAATTATTTTATCTCTTGCCTACTAGTCGTAGTATCTTTCCTAATAAGTCATACATACACACCATCACTAAAAGTTTCATATCGATTAGTAACGTCGCAAACACATGTCGACGAGGTGGAGACAATTCAAATTAGAGTTGTGTAGTTAATTACTTGATTATTTATTATGTGCTGGTCGACTGGATACCGTCTAGCTACCTATTTTACATTGAAATGTCTATGTTCTGTATATACAGACAAATCTAATTTGCTCGGATTTTTAGTATTTTAATATTAAAATACTTGGCGCTCACACTTATAAGTAAGCCTTTGTTTAAACTTGTAAGAATAATAGACTGGTCTGTAAACTGGCTTAGTCTATTCTTCAAGTTGAATTAGTCTGTTAAATCAAGATCTTATCTCAAAGATAGTCAATTATAATTAAATAATACCTTAAAAAAATTTTCATGCTCTTAAAGACAACTTAAATTTAATTTCGTAAAAATTTGACTTTTAAATATAAGAACTGTTAACTTTTCATAACAAGAGTGATTTAAATGCAGCACCATTTATGTGATTAAATACAAAAATCGAGTTTTTTTTTCTCAAAATGTACTTACGGAACCCGAGAAGGCTCCCGCAAAGAAGCTTGTCCAAAATGACGGATTACTATCTGTCACTCCCATCAACGATTTAATACTCTCGTAGTTCATCCAGTAAATGGCAGAGAAAGGAACGTCCCTGTATAGAGTAGGGAATATCCCTTTCCACAATCCCTTAAATCCATCTTGTTTTACTAATGTTTTTAATGCTTGACTTAATTCTAAAGAAAACAAAAATTGAAATTATCATAAGTAATTTCTATAAAATATTTCTTTAATTAACTGTTTTACAACTACATACATAGATATAGTCACGCCCTTTTCCTGTGGGGGTAGGCAGAAACCACTTACTTCCACTTCCACTACGATTCTTACAAACATCTTTTGCTTCCTCTACTTTCATCAGTGCTCTCATACATGCTCGTCTGTTGTTGGTCCTCTTGACCTGGCCTTTCTTCAAAACAATGTTGATCTGATCGAGATCAATGTTCGCTGAGGTCAACCTCTACCTACTTGTCCATTCACACTGGCCTTATAAATTTGTTTCGTCAATCTATCTTCATCCATCCTTTCTAGGTGTCTAAACCATCTAAAATTCCTTTATCTACCTTTGTAACCACATCTTTTACACCACAGCGTTCTCTTAACTCACTAACCTAACCTAACCTAACCTAACTCACTATACTTTATCCAACTGAGTCACTCCGGCTATTCTTCTTAGACTACTCATCTCCACAACAATAATCCTATTTTTATGCTTTTCTACCAAACCCAACACACATCTATGCACAGCCAGACGTGCCTTTTTTGACACTTTGTTCATAAAGCTATACAGTGCCCTATTCATTTGTTTTCCTGCCAACACCCTTCGCTCAATGTCACTGTCATACTTTCCATCTCTCGTAAACTTTGAACCCAAGTACACCAATTCATTTACTTGTTCCACTCTTTCTCCCTTAATCAAAACTTCACAGTTTGTCATGCTTTCTTCTCTTTTAAAAACCATTACTTTTGTTTAGCTTACATTATCCCTTTGATTTTCAGGGCATTATACATAACATTAACCATCGCCTGCAACTCCTCTTCAGATGACGATAATATGACTTTATCATCAGCGTAAACAATCGTCTAAGTATAAGTTAAACAGCCATGGCAAAGCCACACATCCCTGTCTCATACCTCGTAATAAAAAGACCTGATCCATACATCTCCTTCCTCTTCTAAATCCTGCTTGCACATCCCATATCATCTTCTCGGTTTAATTCTTTCTTTTAATCAATATCTTTGCATACAGTTTGCCGACTATGCTAAGTAAACTAATACATGTAATAAATAGTTTTTCCTAGTAACTGTATTTAATAATTGTTTACTCACCAAAATAGCTTAGTTTTTGTGACTGCATTTTAGTTCTAAACAATTCCAAGGGACTAACAAGTGACACAGATATCACTCTGGCTACACCTCCAGACACCAATGGTATCCAGAGTGGCGTTGCTTTGTACTTTACAGTGGTACTTTGGTTAGCTCTGTATTTATCTTTGAAGTGATTTTTCAATTGTTCATAAACCACAAAATACACTATAGTAGCTGGTAAAGCCAGTACCAAAGTAGGACTTAAACCACTCCATAATGAAGAAATGCCTTCGGCACGACTTATTTTTATAAAAGCATCCTAAAATACCTAACGGCATAAATATCACTTTGTTTCGAAAACTTTACCTACTCACAATTGTACCATTAAAGTGCCCGGGCCTTTGCAACCATCTGCTATTGGGATCATTAGGGCTACAACTACAAAAATGATCCATGAGCCCATTGCAATACAAAAAACATTTTGTCTGGCCTTGTGATATTCTCTGTTGAGACTGCAATCTTATTTTAACCACATCCAATGGTGTAACTGTAATCATAAAATTATTACACCCCTTAAAAAGGACAATTAAATAATTTTAAATTATATTTAATGCAGATGTCTCCCAATACCTCAAGGATAAAAAAAAATTACTTAAATTTAACCTTGACCAAAAAATTTGTAGTTAATTGGATAAATTAATCACTAGTTTTGAACAAAACCAAACATTTTTATCAGAGAAGTAATGCTTGAAATAAATTTTTATATTAAAAAAAAATATTTTGGGGTACTGAGGTAATGAATAAGTTACTGTGTTTCGTCATTATCCTTAACTTTTTACTATAACCTACAAAAAATGACCGCACAACTTTTAAATTAAAATTGCGATAGGTTTACTCACAGTAAAATGATTTTAGGAAATTAATCAAACTTTTCATTTACCTAATATAGACGTGATAAGTGCTCCTGTACATGAGGCGGCAGCTTGTTGTAAAGGGGTTATTCTGAACGCGGGATCATCATAATTTATATTTATTGCATCATCACTCGAGGAATCTTTGTTGGTCATTTTTCTTTGGACCAAGCGAATTTGCTGTTCGACTATCACTTTTATTTACAAAAACATGGTTTAATCACATACACCGGTTACACGTAAAGTATTTTCAAGAAGGTTATTTTCTTTTGAATGTCAGTCACGAACGAGCAGTAAAAGTCAAAAGTCAAAAACCATGTGATTCAACAAATGATCATTCGGGTACAATCAATATACGTACAGAGTGGGCAACAGAAAAAAATCACCGTGATATTTGGCAGTATTCATAATACTTGCTGAATGAAATGGTATTCTACGTAACACAGAGTAACTGCAATGAGTACTGTAAAACTAGGTAAAACTGATGCGTGTTGCCATATTTCACACGTGTGGCTAATAATTTTAGAATAGGGGGCGACAGCAAGCAGCGGACGATAATTTAATGTTAGTTCTTCACTTTATTTAAAAACTAAATAATTTATTGTAATACATAATTGAAATATTTTGTTACTTTTAATGTAAATTATGTCGTAAAGTCACCAAAATCATAATATTTTCAAAATAAAACAAAATTTCCAGCTATTTTTTTTATTTGAAAAAAGTTAATAACTTTCAGAAATTTAACTGTATTTATTAAAATTGTCCCCAAAATTTTGCTGCAAAGTAATGTATATTAACAGCGTGAGTAGAATAATTAGATTTTTAATATGGCGGGCATGTAAATATCGTCTTAAGGAAATTGTGAAACGCGTCGATTTTTGTTCCAAGGAGGACACATGACAGATATCTGTCATTTGTCAACCCCCTCCCTTCTACAACCCCAACCCCTTAATTTAATATAAGGAATGTACTATATGTGAAGCACATCGTTAGAAAGGCATTTAGATGGAGTATCCAGGCACATGATTATCCATGATTATTTTTCGATATTTACACCGTCTTTGCATAAAAAGTCTTAATTAATTTAAAGTGCAACACCTCTTGAAAATGAAACGCAACGCCTATGTTTTGTTAATGTGTCAATGTTTTTTGTCATACTGTCATATTTTATGGAATATGGTAATAATCTCAACTCGTTCTGCAATTGAAACTTATTTTAAATTACTATTTGAGAAGAAACACGTTCTAAAATTTAATTGACAAGTTTTATATTTCACAACTGACAGTAATTCCATAGCCCTCTATGCAAACAAGTTAAATTCGTAAACTTAATATGACGAACGCCCAATTTTCTTAAAATTAAAAACGTGTGCTAGATTTCATATAAATTTATTACAACATGAAAAAAAATAATAATAATCAAATAGGATTTAAAATACTTGCTGGTTGTGGTTTGGAATCAATATTGCAGTATTTATTATATTTGTTTGTTTACGTCTTGTGTGCCTACAGGCCGCCATTTTGAATGTCACGTGTTCTGGAATACCTAATAATACAATTTTTATTTCGGTTGTGTCTACTTATCCGATGCTACAGTTGCACTTTAGATTATTTTATAAATATTATGGCGTTTTATTTCCCGTTTTTTTTTTGTTTCTTTACCAGCTTTAAAATAACGACACAAAACAATCAAACAATTCGTGAGAATTTATAATCATCAAAATTAATGTTCAAAAATACAATATTCAAAGCTATACTCTAATTATTCATTTTACTTTTAATTAAATGTCCGAAAGCGTCAGCGCCGGCTTGCATGGCATCTTCGTAACCGAAATTCGCCAGAGCCGTTTTAATTCTTTCCAACCATTGCGACAAGTTGACAAAAGACGACAAATCGAATATGCCAGCAGCCTAAAACACAAAAAAACACTACTTAATATTGGTATTTGTGACGTATCGATTAAGTCAAGTGATTGTCAAAGAAATGACGTTGCATTTAGTTTTTTCAAACGTAAATTAGATCATTTAAAGTTTATGGTGTTATTCTTTAGTTTAAAACTTGCAGTATTATTTGCAACAAACATTGGTAATATGTATAGTATAAATCCAACAAATGCATTTATATAAAAAAAATAGATTTCCTTTTACCTCGACGCTGGACATGACGCCGATAGTGGCAAAATCGGCCACTGTCATATTCTCACCAGCGATCCATTTCGAATCGCCTAAAATATTATTCAGATATTCCAAGGCTTCGTTAAACTTTTCTTTGTCCGTATTATCGACATCTTGTCCCCTTAAATTTGCGAGCTGCAAGATAATACCAAGTTAATAAAAATAATTTAAAAAGATACATTGCACCCTTTGGCTGCCAACTTTCTTTGATTGAGAACGAAAAACAAATCTTACGCCCTCGCTGTGTTGTGTAATACATACATACATATAGTCACGCCTTTCTCCCGTAGGGGTAGGCAGACACCACTTCCGCTACGGTTCTTACACACATCTTTCGCTTCTTCTACTTTCATCAGTGCTCTAATGCATGCTCGTCGGTTGTTGGTACTCTTTATCTGATCAAGATATGTATGACGAAGTCGACCTCTACCGACTTGCCCGACTCACCTTACAAATCTGTTTCGTCAATCTTTCTTCATCCATCCTCCCTACGTGTCTAAACCATGGTTGCATTCCTTTATCTATCTTTGCAACCACATCTTCTTTCACACCACAGCTTTCCTTTAATCTTCACTTTATCTAACCGAGTCACTTCGGCTATACAATTCTCAGACTACTTATCTCCGCAGTATTAATCTTATTTTCATGGTTCTTTTGCCAAACCCAACATTCACTACCACCATAGACCGACTTATTATCCAGAGGAAACGCAACATCCCATTCATAAAATCTGTTGGTTTTGTCGCAATGATTACACGAGAGTGGCCATGAGTATGACAAAGAATACCAATCGATTCTCTTTGTCCCGTTCTCGTACTGGCAATGCTGTAACATTATTGTGGAGTTATGACCACGCTTGTAATCAGTGACATGCTGTTTGTTTAAAATAAGAATATATATCTATCGGGTAATATTAAGTTTTTTTTGAGAATATATTTATGAATAGGTGATACTCAGTTTTTTATTAAATTGAACTGCTGTAGCCTATTAAAAGTATTTTTCTAAACCCCAAAAGTTGGGCGCCAAATTGTGTTACCCTAATTAAAATGTTTTTCTAAAGTTATAAAAGTGGGGTGCCAATTTTGTGTTACGTTAAAGTTTCCTTTCTAAAGCGTGTAATTTTTTAAATTACTTTTATAAAACTAAATTATTTCAACTCAAGGGCTGCTAATTGTGTAGCGAACAGTTTTACTAATACCCGTTAAACTAAATTATTTTATCAAATTAAAGTACTGAAAATTTTTTTTAAATAATTTTACCTAATGGTCTGAAATAAAAAAAAACTTACTTAATTATCTTAAATATTAATTTTACAATTAAAATGTAATGTATTTTAAATTTTAGTTTTAATGTTTAAACTATTTAGTAACATCTAAATAACCTAAAGGAAAAGATTAAAATATACTCAGGGTTCCGTGACTCCTTGATTTCTCGATTAAATTTGAGGTGATGGATAGATAGATTTCTTATAAAATACTACTATAAAATGGATCAGGAAGGTATATAGTACTTCAAATAACAACTAAAGAAGGATAATACCACTAAATAAGTTGTCACGTGCCTATTTTTTCCCATCTACCGTTTCATTATTATGATAGTCTGGCGTTCGTAATTAGTTTTGCATACCGTATTTGGTTCGTTGTATATAGTGTTGCATACCTAGCAGGGAAGGGATTTAATCATTAATGGCTGTGACATTCTGTTAATTGGAGTGGGAGTCTCTGTTATTAGATTTCGCCTTGATCGTTGGCCTCGATTGTCGTGTGTTGTCAGCTATATTATTGTTTGGTTTGCTTTTCTGTGTGAATGGGCTGGCTATCAACACGGACGAACGCGATTATGAGTTAGGAACTTAGATTTGCAAAGGTTGGCTGACGCGTGTCCCGGGTGATTTTCTGATATCCGGCCTGGGAGTGAGGAGTGGGGATCATTCGTTTGGTGTCAGTGGTGGAAGTCAGGTGAGAGTTTTTGGAACGATTTGATATTAACACGTGAGCAGAACTTCTACGGTTCTTTCTTTCATATCTGGCTGTATTTGGGCCATCTTAATTGGATTTTGAAGAAGAACCATTTAATTTTTAACTTGACCATTCTGTCGTGCCTTTGTGGTGGAGATTTTGGTTATTGGGGTCGAGTTAAAATAACCGCGTGCGGGATCTAATGGAGTGAAGCCATTGTGAAGTATCAGGTGCTGTTCTATAATTCAAACCGGTCCAGGAGTAGGCCACAGGATTCGTGAATTCGTATACCTACAGGTTACCAGTGATTTATTTTAGAATATTTAAACGACGTGATTTGTTTTCGACACCGCAATTAAGTCTTGTTTTAATTTATTAATATGGTACACTGTTGAAAACTATTTATTATATTGGATAATATGCCGAGT
Source organism: Agelastica alni (assembly GCA_950111635.1). Classification (NCBI taxonomy): domain Eukaryota; kingdom Metazoa; phylum Arthropoda; class Insecta; order Coleoptera; family Chrysomelidae; genus Agelastica; species Agelastica alni. The sequence goes on along the minus strand of OX467711.1, from coordinate 1,013,566 downwards.
CTGAACTTTGTTTAAAGTAATATTCTCAATAGTTCTTTGTGTCCAAGTAAAAACGTTTATTCATACTTATTTGTAAATATCCTACAATATTGCTAGTTTGAAGGACAGCCATCGTAAAAAGAATTATTTTTAAAATAAGATCGATTGTTTTAACAGTGCAAATCTTTATGTAAATGAAAAAGAAAAAAAAATGTGATTAAATTATCAGCCGTTCGTGAACGTTGATGAAGTATTGGTAAAAAGTTGACTTGAATATGTTTTTTTTGTTTTTGTAACCTCATAAGGTTTGTAATTCTTACCTTTGTTTTAATTATTTTAATGGAATCGTAAACTTTGGATTTTTGATTTATTGTTGTTTCATAAGTTGTAAATTTTGAAGTTTCGATTTAATGTTGGCTGTTAATTTTGATTATTTGTGTTAATCTTTTGCTATCAGAAATTCTATATAAAACCAATTATTTTTGAAATTTTAAATAGTGTGAACATTTCTTTTTTTTTGTTGTTTTTAATTCTCTTTTGTACCTCATTAGGTTTTTATTATTGTCTGAAAGATTGTTATAATTAATTTAAATATTATTTTAAGAAAAGTGTATTAAATTCGTTTAATCCACTTTACGAAAATACAGAATTTATTGTAAAAATCAGAACATCATTTTTACTTAATTAATATATTGCAGTAATTGTAAATATAGTTTTATTTATCTAGTTCACCATAATTGTTTGTTGTTTATCGTGTGGCTCTGCTGGTGCCTACAAGACCTAGGGGTTTCCGACTTGTACCGTCTAAGTCGGTGGCGCGGCTCACTTTTATATTTTTTTCTTCCACCCTCTACGGCTGAGCTCGGGCATAACTTGCCAGTAGAGAGACCGCTGGCAGAGTACTCCTTAGAGAACAAAAAAAAAAGACGTGGCAAAGTGTTGCTGAATAACATTGAAATAATGACCTTTTTTGAGAATATCTCGAAAAGTAACGATTTCCGTATCGTTTGGTTTTCAGATTCGTGTTTTACGCCTCAAAATAATACCTGTTTATTTTGATATTGAAATCGTCATCGCTATACCACTGGATGAAAATATAGTAAACAATGAGATGTTCCAACTTGTGAAAATAAACCCTGCGGATTAAATAGTCCGGTTTTTTACACACTTGGCAATGACGAATCATTTCTTCCACTAAATTGCACTGAGTTTCACCAATAATATGCTGAAAATCACCGATAATACTCCTAAATCTCGTTGCAACACCTTCGGCAACAGCGCTACTAATAATAGGCGAAACTGTCAGATTTCGTAGTACGCACGGATCTCTGCACGTGGAACCATTCACACAAGCCGTGCGGTGTTGTCGCTTATTGATCTAACGTAATGAAATAGTTCAATGGTTCAACATTCCATAAAATGGGTTGCATTATTCAGGTTGTTATAATTCATGAAATATTAATAAGAGATATCATTATGGTCACAACATTGTTTCAAATATAATCAACAAATACTATGAACGGTTCAATAACAATCACAAATCTCTTGTCATAACTGGAAAGCAGGAAACATCATAGCACAACACATTCCAGTCGACCGTATCAAGATGACACAGTCGACCAGAAAGTGAGGATGTATAATAGTGTTTAAAAGAAAATAGTTCCGTCTCCTCTGATAATAGGTCTATGACTACCATACTGATAAGTGTATGGACCAGCACTCCTCTATACACAACCAGACGTTTGGTAAAGTATAGTATAGTGTAATGTAGTATTAGAGTATTAGAAATTGAATGAAATGTGTGATAGAAAAGTAAGAAATAAGTTGTATCACTTACGTGTGTATTTACAAATCGGGGATATAGAACGGTCGCTACGATGTACATTCTTTGATTAACGATGGCCCCTTTTTTGTTGTCCTTAGGGAATAAACTGTCATCTTTGCCGTATTGATCGGATAAATATTTCATAATGGCGTTGCTACGAATTATTTATATTAAAAATTCACTCTTATCGATTGTTTTTGCTGATAAAAAATTTAACGAGTTTCGCATTTAGCGATGAAACTAAACAACGTACGTAGATGGATACGATTGGCATGTTTGAATTTGCCGCCAAAAATTTAAAACGTACCTTTCATGTAAGATGAAACCATTGTCGTCTATGGCTGGTATTGTATGCAGAGGATTTATCTATAAAGGCAAAACTGTTTTAAAATAAATACCTTAAACAATACACACATAATACACTTCTTACAGGTGAGTGATTTGTCAAGAATTACTCCTAAATCCCTTATTTGATTGACTGTACCTAGCAGTTGACCATTTATGTTGTAATTGAGTGTGATTAGTTGTTGGGTACTGTGCTCCTAGCTGAATTATTAAAAGAATTACAATGTATATTAGACAAAATTAACAAAGAAAGTAATAGATGGGGACTGAAAATCAATGTGAAAAAAACTAAATTTATGGTTGTTAGCAAAATGAATGTTTGCCCGGAAAGAATAACACTTGATGGCGAGAATATAGAAAGAGTTCAACACTTTATATATCTTGGATGCTAGATCAATCAGTCGATGGATCCAGACGAAGAAATCAAGGCTAGAATAGAAATAACTAGAAGAGCATTTCTGAAACTCAAGCCGCTACTCTGTGCCAAAGAAACTTAACATTCATCTGCGGGAAAGGTTTACCAAGTGCTATGTATGGTCTATTCTGTTGTACTCTTGCGAAACATGGACGCTTCACCAACAAATTATTGACCGCATTAGTGCATTCGAGATGTGGCTGTACAGAAGGATGCTCAAAATTCCGTGGACAAGCCGAACTACCAACGAGAATGTACTCATCAGAATAGGGCACGATAGAGAGCTCTTAACCAACATCAAGCGCCGCAAACTGGAATACTTGGGACATGTGATGCGTGGACCACGTTATAGTCTGCTTCGGCTTATTTTGAATGGCAAGATCAAGGGGAAAAAATGAATAGGCCGCAAAAAGCTATTCTCCACGCAGCTCAAGATAGAGATAGATACAAAGAAGTAGTCAATATAGAAGTCGTCAACGTTTGGGAAAGTAAGACACTGTAAAAAGAAGAAGAAGTGTTGGGTACGACAAAAGCGAATTATGTGACATTTACTGGCATTAAGATCCATACAGTTAAGAGTGCACCATTCAGACATGACCGTATTCTGAACAGCTATCAAATATGCCTAGCCCACAAAAACGTATACAACCTGCGATCGCGACATACAAATGTCATAGACAATTATATCTCCAGAAGATGCCATCCACTAGAGATGGCGAAACGTCGAGTATTAACTCAGACTATAAACCTGAAAAACCACTCACCAATAAACGATGGCCGCGAAAGCCTTTCACAATATGTATCAATCGATCTGTTGAGCGAGTAATAATAAATAAAATCTTAATAGTAGCACCTTAAGGTATTCCGGTTTCATTTGTTCCCCATTCATAATATTGACGATGTTAATGTTGACTTTGAGTCCCAATGTTCTCATTAGCATCAAAACGGCTCTGGACGGTGGACTCATCGTGAAATAATACAAATCTATTGCGTGGTTCTTCATGTTTGCATCAAATATTCTGCGCATAAAAACGATATTCGAGCGTAAAAAAAAGAATGTTACTATTAATTGATAGGTAGGGTGTTATTGAATAAGTGCGACAAACTTCAGGGGGTAATTCTACATAAAAAAATAATGAGTATGCTATTTAAACGTATGTCCGTTTTCCGAGATACGAGTTCTGGTTTTAATGTTATATTGTATTCAGGCACTATTTTGGCGCCCTTGTGCAAATTTAAAATAACACCCCAAATTTGAATTACGTTCATATGTGAGTACAGATACGCGGGTTAAGTTAGGTATTATTATCCACTAATGAAAATAATTTTAAAAAGTATTTTCATAAATTTATTTTCATTTTTATATTTTACAAGTACAAGCCATACAAGTATTTTCTCATTGGGGTACATAACATAATTATAAACTTATAGAAAACAGAAATATGTATATTCTAACATAGCATCTAACATATTCTATTACGACTCAAAATTTTTGTATTTTAGTTCCAAATGTAATATATGATACAAAAGCACAAGAAATAAAAAAAATATTTAAAACATTAAAAATACTCGTTTATATATCACAGGACGAAACTGATCAGAAAATAAAAACAAAACAATAGTTACGATATGATAAAACGCCAACTACGACTGATCAAACGCTTTATCAGGGAAAATGGATACACACGTCTCGCAAGTTCCAGGAAAACAGCATCTTATCTCATCCTGTGCAAATAATGTAAAAAGCTTAATCTAATTAATTAAATTGTTGTTGTTGCTTCACTCTCGTCAAATAACTATTGTATTCTTCGTATATTTTGTAATAATAATTTCAGGTATTTTGTAAAATAAAACTTTTTAAAAAGGTGAAATTGATTAGAAAATCCATTTCTGGCGCAGTCAAACGGATTTTTGTACGGTCACGATTTTTTCGAGATTTTTCGTTTCTACGAAGAAGTACATCAGAATCTACCCATCGTCGTGAAACTTCAAATCCTCCAGTGAAAGAAGCATCCATCCCAAGTATTAACCCCAAGCTAAGAAGCATCCATCCCAAGTATCAACCCCAAGCGAAGAAACAAGACGAGAGACAACAATCGAAAAGAAGCTGGTATCTACGAATATTCCGTAATTTACTTATGGACAAGATGCTGCCCAAAATTCCGATGTAAAAAAGAAAAACCAGCAAAAATTTGCGAAAATCTACAAATGGAGCCCTGTAGCAGCAAAAAAACACGCCTTTTTCCCATGGGGGTAGGCAGAGACCACTTCCTTCCACTTCCGCTACGGTTCTTACACACATCTTTTGCTTCCTCTACTTTCATCAGTGCTCTTATACATGCTCGTCGGTTGTTGGTACTCTTGACCTGGTCTTTCCTCAAAACAATGTTGATCTGATCAAGATATGTTCTCCGAGGTCGACCTCTACCGACTTGTCCATTCACACTCGCTTTTTAAATTTGTTTCGTCAATCTTCCTTCATCCATCCTATCAACGTGTCCAAACCATCTAAGCATTCCTTTATCTATCTTTGTAACCACATCTTCTTTTACACCACAGCGTTCTCTTATCTCACTATTCTTTACCTTATCCAACCGAGTCACTACGGCTATACTTCTCAGACTACTCATCTCCGCAGCATTAATCCTATTTTCATGCTTCTTCTGCCAAACCCAACATTCACTACCATATATAAGTGTAGGAACCAACACACCTCCATGCACAGCCGGACGTGCCTTTTTTGACACTTTCTGGCTATTCATAAAGCTATGCAGTGCCCCATCATTTGTCTTCCTGCCAACACCCTTCGCTCAATGTCACTGTCTTACTTTCCATCTCTCGTAAACTTTGAACCCAAGTACACAAATTCATTTACTCGTTTCACTCTTTCTCCCTCAATCGAAACTCCACAGTTTGTCATGCTTTCTTCTCTTTCAAAAACCATTACTTTCGTTTTGCTTACATTTATTTTCATCCCTTTGATTTTCAGGGCATCATGCATAACAATAACCATCGCCTGCAACTCCTCTTCAGATGACGCTAATATGACTTGATCATCGGCGTAAAGAAGGCATTTGACGATCAAATCATTCATTTTCAATCCATACGCACTCTCTTTCAAATCTTTTAAACAATCGTCTATGTATAAGTTAAACAGCCATGGCGAAGCCACAAACAATTGCTTGGGAAGGATATGCCGCATTTTCTGGCCAGAACGCATTAGAAATGAAGACCTCCTACATATGACCATTGAGGATAAAATGGAGACCGAGAGAAGAAAATGGGACTGGGTGGGACACACCCTAAGAAAACCAATAAACAGCTACACAAGAACAGCTCTGGACTGGAACGCGCAAGAAAAAAGACCCGTAAGAAGACCTTCAGATCAGTCAGCAACTCAATATGGATATATCCATAGGTAAAACGAAAACCATGACCATCGCTAGGGAGCCAATGAGATGCAAGCTGATAATAGATAATAAACCCATAGAGCAGGTCATGCAATTTAGATACCTGGGCATAGATATGTCCAGCACTCACGACCCGGTAAAGGACCTGAGAAACCAAATTAACAAATCAGCCATAATATCAGGATGTCCAAGGGAAACTGTATGGGCTAATCGTTATATGCGAAAGGAGAGTAAAATCAAAATATATAAGACATGCGTCAGGCCAATAATGACATATGGTATAGAAGCGAGAGAGGATACCAACAAGACCAAAAGGATGCTACGAGTCGCCGAAATGTCAGTACTGAGAACAATAGCTGGGAAAAAAAGAAGAGATCACGTAAGAAACACTGACATTAGAGCATAATGCGACGTACAGGATGTGGTGAGATGGGGAAAGCAGAGGATAAGAGAATGGTATAACCACGTGAAGATAATGACCGACGATAGACTACCGATGGCAAGCACTCACTGAGGCCCTATGCTCCGTGTAGGAGTTACAGTAATTTAAAAAAAAAACCCGTATGCGCGCCAATGATGATAATAAAATTCTTAATTGCATGTCAAAAAATGCGCATTAACTACCTCTTAAAACCCACCAAATTTCATTTGCATATTATCTCCACCGGTTTCAGAGCAATAAATAAATCGTCAGTTTTTAAGAAAAACGTATCTCTGAAACGAAGTATTTGGGAACATACGTTTGTATAGCAAACTGTTATTTCACTCCCTAAAGTTTGTCGCACTTATTTACTAAAACCCTGGGTAATTATTAATAAAACTTACTTATTATTCAAGGGAATCACTCCCTCTGATTCCATACAATTCCCCAGCGTGAAGACGATTACAACAAATTACGCGATGTTAACTATTAAAAACCAAGCAAGCAACATCAATACAAAACTAGCCGAACAAAAATTGCACTTTTCTCGTATCTATGGTGATTTCCATGACCATAACTACACATCGAAAAGGATAATATATATAATTATGTTTTCGATGTCGATAAATAGTATTCACGAGAGAGAGAGAGAGAGAGCCGCATTTGCGGGTTGCGTTGAGAAATGAAGGAAGAAATTTGCCATCTTGTACACTGTTAAATAGTGTGGTCTTTTAAAAATCACTAATAACACCATAAACCTGAATGATTGTTAAATAACTCACTCTAAACTCAAAAAAGCTTAGAAAACCATCAAAATCGTTAACCACACATATGTAACTTTATGAGAGATAATAGGTCACTTGTTGTACAACGTGCACGTTACCAATCTCAAAAAGTAACGTACTGTTTGTTTTATAGTCAAAGATTTCGTGAGTATAAGCGACATCAATATAATAAGGCCCAGTTTTACCAACAGTTTTAATCCCGATTTAGCTCCTAAGTGCAGCATCTAATCGCGATTAACATATTGAAACGTTTCATAATGCTCAAAAGCGCAATTAAATCGCGATTTAGTACAAATCGGTCATTTTTGGTGGATTTATCTGGTAAAGCTAGATTAGTAAGATTGTTATTATAAATTAGGAATATATATTTTTGAATATTTGTGATCAATTTGCAATATTGTTCATTATGGCATTTCGAATCTTTTTATTCTAAATTATATAAGAATACTTTTTGATAATATCTACTAAGATATTTATATCCTTCGTTGTGAATGTAGGATCTCTCTTTTTTTTCGGCTTCTGCATGTCACTCATTGTTTATTTATAATTATTTAACAGAAATAAAATAATCAAAGCGGTGTAAACACAAAATAGTATTTTAGGGTTATGTTATCAAATCTCAATGACTGACACAGAACTATACATCTTCACAGAACAATCGAATTTTCTGCCTTTCACAATTTTCTTTCTTCCGCCATATTGGAGCTACCATTTTTATTTCACTTAGAGAAATTTTACAATGCATTGTCACCGGAATTATGTACACCTATCAAATTTCAATTCAATCGGACGATTAAAAGTTGGTCAAATTTAATTAGCTACAAGTGAAGCTTGCACGGACTGGTTTAACATCGAAAAAGGTGTGAGACAGGGATGTGTGGCTTCGCCATGGCTGTTTAACTTATACATAGACGATTGTTTAAAAGATTTGAAAGAGAGTGCGTATGGATTGAAAATGAATGATTTGATCGTCAAATGCCTTCTTTACGCCGATGATCAAGTCATATTAGCGTCATCTGAAGAGGAGTTGCAGGCGATGGTTATTGTTATGCATGATGCCCTGAAAATCAAAGGGATGAAAATGAATGTAAGCAAAACAAAAGTAATGGTTTTTGAAAGAAAAGAAAGCATGACAAACTGTGATGTTTCGGAGAAAGAGTGGAACAAGTAAATGAATTTGTGTACTTGGGTTCAAAGTTTACGAGAGATGAAAAGTATGACAGTGACATAGAGTGAAGGGTGTTAGCAGAAAAAAAATAAATGGGGCACTGCATAGCTTTATGAATAGCCAGAAAGTGTCAAAAAAGGCACGTCTGGCTGTGCATAGAGGTGTGTTGGTTCCCACACTTATGTATGGTAGTGAATGTTGTGTTTGGCAGAAGAAGCATGAAAATAGGATTAATGCTGCGAAGATGAGTAGTCTGAGAATTGTATAGCCGGAGTGACTCGGTTGGATAAAGTAAAAAATAGTGAGATATAAGAACGCTGTGGTATAAGGTGAACAATTTTTCTCTATTTATAAAAAATCAAACTGTTATTGGATTCAAACCTTTTTATGAGCTCAACAATGCCATAATCAAGAAGTCGGATCGAATTTCTGTATATTTCATTAATAGAAAACTCCTATTGTTATTGCAAATGTTTATATCAATAACTTCATAATTTTCATGTCATATTCACGAATGAGAATTAAAAATTTTTCAAGTCCTGCCCTGGTGACACGTTTGAATATCCCGCTCAATATTCCATTTATTGCGCCAACTCAGAGGTAGGTCAATCGCCCTATGGGGTGCCAAATTATACATCACTGATTGGAGTCGGTAGAGGACGATCTCGGCGAACATCGATCTCGATCAGATCAACATTGTTTTGAAGAAAGGCCAGCTGTCAAGAGTACCAACAACCGACGACATGTATGAGAGTACTGATGAAAGTTGAGGAAGCAAAAGATGTGTGTAAGAACCGTAGCTGAAGTGGAAAGAAGTGGTCTCTGCCTACCCCTATGGGAAAAAGGCGTGACTTTATATATATATATATATATATATATATATATATATATATATATATATATATATATATATGTATACGTATAAGCTGTCAGAAATTTTTCTAGCGTATTGGTCTTTTACCAAGTTACCATATTAACCAGGTTACCACACTCAGTTTCCATGGAAACTATTATAGATCAAACCCACGTCAAAATAAAGTTTCATGGACAGTCGTACACGCATATTACAATTTTATATTTTCCCCCCCTTGTATTATTTAAACGAAACAAATAAACAAAAATGTCGGACTCCGGTGAAGAAGGAGATATATCAGCCGACGAAAAAGTAGAATTGCCAGCTATTCAGGAAGTCACAGAAACCGCTGCTAGCGAAAAAGATGCGACGGAAGTTGCAGACAAAGGGGAAGAACAATCTCCGATAGAACAAGAGGAACCTCTGGTTAAAGATGAAGAAAAAGAGGAGACATCCGAAGAAGCGACCGAGACAACTAAAAAAAAAGACGATGATGATAGTAAAGAGCAAGGTAAGTAATTATTATTCTTTTATTTAGCTGCAATGGAGAGGCTCTAAATTTTTCGCAGATTTAAAAATATACAAAAAAACTAGTCTCTAATTCCTTCTTTTTTGACACTCCCCTCCTTCGATTCCATTTATATACTTGCGAAGGTGATCTTACGTAATTTAACACGAGAAATACAGATTTTGTTCAAAGGGGTAATGTCTTACAATAAAAAAAAACACCAAAAACTATGACTAATTTATTTAGCACTTAAAACAACTTATTTAAAAATTAATTATTGTCTGACAATCACTTGACGTTTACACCAAAATCGATAAAACCACTCGATATAATTAATCGACATTTCGCATAAAATAAAATGATTTGTTTTATAAGTCCAACCAGAAACGGAAAAACAAAATGGCGAAACTAAGGAAGACGAGGTCAAAGAAGACGAGACCAAGGAAGGTGAGACCAAAGATGTTGAGACTGAAGAGGATCATGTCGAGGCGCCCAAAGAAAAAGAAGAAGAGGGAGAAGCTGGCGCAGACAACGCACCAACCAAAGAAGGAAACGAAGGCGAAGAAGCTGCTGAACAGTCGGCGGATGTTGAAGAAAAAGAAAAAGAAGCAGTCGGAGAAGATGGCGATGAAACAGATGAACTTCGAGAGGGTGAAACGACAGCAGGGGAATTGACAGAAGAAATTACGGACAACGAAGCGACAGATGCCGTTCACAAAAAGAAACAGAAAAAAAAGAGAAATAAATCTATTATATCAACCAGATCGACTAGATCGGCCAAATCGAAAGCTAGTGCACTGACGATGGACGAAGAAGAAGAAGAAGAAGACGAGCTCGATGAAGAAGAACTCACGGAAAAAGGAGAAATGGAAGAAGAAGAAGTCGAAGAGGAAGAAGAAATCGAATACGATCCCGACGATTTTCTTTCAGGCGCAAGGAAATGCGAATATGGAACCGTCCCGATAGACATCCTTGAGTTTTTGTATCCTTTTATTATTTTGTTTAGCCTTTTAGTAATACATACATACATATAGTCACGCCTATTTCCGTACGGGTAGGCAGAGACCACTTCCGCTACGGTTCTTACACACATCTTTTGCTTCCTCTACTTTCATCACTGCTCTCATGCATGTTCGTCGGTTGTTGGTACTCTTGACTGGCATTTTTTCTTAACAATTTTGATCTGATCAAGATCGATGTTCGCCGAGGTCGAACACTACCGACTTCCGTCCATTCACACTCGCCTTATAAATTTGTTTCGTCAATCTTCTTTCATCCATCTTTTCTACGTGTCCAAACCATGTAAGCATTACTTTATCTATCTTTGTAACCTCATCTCCTTTTACACCACAGCGTTCTCTTATCTCATCATTTTTTACTTTATCCAACCGAGTCACTCCGGCTATACAATTCTCAGACTACTCATCTCCGCAGCATTAATCCTATGCTTCTTCTGTCAAACCCAACATTCACTACCATACATAAGTGTAGAAACCAACACTCCTCTATACACAGCCAGACGTGCCTTTTTTGCGCTTTCTGGCTATTCATAAAGCTATGTAGTGCCCCATTTATTTGTTTTTCTGTCAACACCCTTCGCTCAATGTCACTGTCATACTATCCATCTCTCATAAACTTTGAACCCAAGAACACAAATTCATTTACTTGTTCCACTCTTTCTCCATCAATCGAAACTTCACAGTTTGTCATGCTTTCTTCTCTTTCAAAGACCATTACTTTCGTTTTGCTTACATTTATTTTCATCCCTTTGATTTTCAGGGCATTATGCATAACATTAACCATCGCCTGTAACTCTTAAGATGATGCTAATATGACTTGATCATCGGCGTAAAGAAGGCATTTGACGATCAAATCATTCATTCTCAATCCATGGGCACTCTCTTTCAAATCTCTTAAACAATCGTCTATGTATAAGTTAAACAGCCATGTCGAAGCCACACATCCCTGTCTCACACCTTTTTCGATGTTAAACCAGTCCGCGTAAGCATTATTAAACTTTGTTCCTTAACTCAGCGACGAAAAGTCATTCGTTCGGATACAATTGTCGAAAAAGGTTCAATCTCGAAGTTTTGGACGAAGATGTGATTGTATTCGCCTCGGGGAATTTTCTTCATTTTTTCAATTTAGAAACGAAGGAAATTTGGTTTAGAAGGAGCGCTTTAGGACAAGGCATCGGTCACATAAAAGTAAGATGCTCGAACTTAGGTTGGTAACACTGAAACGTTTAAAAAACAAAAATATATTACCTATGTATATACAGTGTGACTACTTAAGTTGGAACCATAGGGAAAACTTTTAATATTGGTGAATAGTTTTTAGGGTATATAGGCCGTCGTAGGTCTGAGTTTTATACTCTACGTTTAACCATCTCTAGTGGATGGCATCTCCTGGAAATATGTCTGCTTTTTCAAGGCTGACGGTTTGTGACATTCGTATGTCATGATCGCAGATTATATACGTTTTGGTGTGCGGGGCATACTTGAGGGCTGTTCAGAAATTGGTCACGTTCCGGAGATTCATTATTCTTATTTTTGTAAGGAGGCAGCGTTGTATTTTTAAGTACAGGTATCCATGTTCTATTAATTTTAAGTGTTTCCTCAGATTTATTGTGAATCTCCGGAACGTGACCAATTTCTGAAGAGCCCTCAAATATGCCCCGCCCACCAAAACGTTTACAACCTGCGATCATGAGCATTTCTCCAGCTTGTCGATTCTCAACTGCTGGCTTACTCGTCGTCGTTGCCGGCGCGCAAATGGATATAATTTTATTTCGTAACATTCTACTCCAGAGTAAAATTCATATTTTTTTAAAAATTTGAAAAAGCCTTAATAAAATTGATATCTGATGGTTGCATTTTAAGTTTTGGATCATGCAGAACTTTTTATCAGGTATAAATTTGTTCACAAAACCAATAATAAAAAAGTTTTCCATATGATTTAAACTTAAGCAGACACACACTGTATAAAGAGGCTGGGAGGTAAGGGGGCCCATCTCTGAAGACTAGGAGGCATCTCCTTGCCATCTAATCTCGTTGATCTCCAACGAAATAATACCAAGATGGCGGAACATTTAAACAGCTGCTGATTCGTATAAAATTCGGTGCTGCAAACGCGTCTGATAAATTAATTCCAAAAATGCGCGACATTTTCGACAATACTTAACAAAAAAACAATGTGAATTTTCAGAAAAACCCCAACAAAGAATACCCCCATTTTGCGGTAGCAGAATGCGGAGATAAGCCGATCATTATTCTTTACAATTGGCCAGAAATGAGCATTCTTTGTGTTTTAAAAGGAGGCGCCAAAAAAACGTACTCGAACATGGATTACAGGTATGCACTCTAGAGAATATTTCGGGAGATTCGTAGAATTGAGAAAATGAAATCATGTTCGTAGTCTCGCGGTTGCTGAAAAATATTCGTCACGCTGTAAATTATTAATAGGACACTCAAACCATTATTATATAATAAGGTAAATGTCCCAGTATTCGTCAGGCTGAGACAATATTTCCAATATGAAACTTGGTAATGATAAGTAACGTGAGTTATCTTTTGTGTTTTAGACAAATACACTTAATTTTAAGTGTTATTTTATTTAAATTCCGAATAAACGTTTCCATGTACCATTAGAAGGTCTATTGCGCTTTTATAGACTTGGAAAAGGCCTATGACAGAGTGATAAGGAGTGAATTGTGGTCGACATTGTCTATGTATGGGGTGAGCGGTAGTTTAATACGAGCACTGGAATCACTTTACGAGGATTCCACTGCTTGTGTCAGGATAAACGGATCTTACACGGACTGGTTAAACATTGAAAAAGGTGTGAGACAGGGATGTGTGGCTTCGCCATGGCTGTTTAACTTATACATAGACGATTGTTTAAAAGATTTAAAAGAGAATGCGTATGGATTGCAAATGAATGATTTGATCGTCAAATGCCTTCTTTACGCCGATAACAAGTCATATTAGCGTCATCTGAAGAGGAGTTGCAGGCGATGGTTAATGTTATGCATAATACCCTGAAAATTAAAGGGATAAAAATAAATGTAAGCAAAACGAAAGTAATGGTTTTTGAAAGAGAAAAAAGCATGACAAACTGTGAAGTTTGTGAGAAAAAGTGGAACAAGTAAATGAATTTTTGTACTTGGGTTCAAAGTTTACGAGAGATGGAAAGTATGACAGTGACATTGAGCGAAGGGTGTTGGCAGCAAAGCAAATGAATGGGACACTGCATAGCTTTATGAGCAGCCAGAAATTGTCAAAAAAGGCACGTCTGGCTGTGTATAGAGGTGTGTTGGTTCCTACACTTATGTGTGGTAGTGAATGTTGGGTTTGGCAGAAGAAGCATGAAAATAGGATTAATGCTGCGAAGATGAGTAGTCTGAAAAGTATAGCCGGGGTGACTCGATTGGATAAAATAAAAAATAGTGAGATAAGAGAACGTTGTGGTGTAAAAGAAGATATGGTTACAAAAATAGATAAAGGAATGCTTAGATGGTTTGAACACATTGTTTTGAAGAAATTTTTATATTGAATGCTTTATTTTTAAGGATATTTAATCGCATTGACGATAACTCGGTCAGTAACGATTATTGGTACATTTACCTTACGCCACATTTAGAATATAAAGCTTGCAGTGAAAAATAAGTGTAATGCATTTGCAGCCCCGACGGGGAATTGCTCGTTTCCCAAAGTGGAGAACCTGATTACATGATCACCGTTTGGAATTGGAAAGTACACAAAATTCTATTGAGAAATAAATCATACGTTAACGATGTGTACAGAGTGAAATTTTCACCATACATACCCGGTGAAATAACAACGTGTGGTAAGCTATTTATTTATCTTTTAATATTATTTTTATACAAAAATTATTGTAGAAAACTAAAATACTATACAGAAAACTCTAAAAATTCTCGACAGCGAAAATAAATATAAAAATGTTAAAAACTAATTTTTAAAGTACCAGTTAATTTCGCTGCATGTTAACCTATACTATAGGTATATGTGGATCAATTATACATCAGAAAACAACTACACTTAAAAAGTATAGATGTCGTGACTGGCGCTTTTCGTCTTGTGTACTTGGTAAGAGTTGGAATTGTTGATTTGTCTCAACGAAGGGCAAACATGAGTTTGTCAAGACCTACCCTATGCTGATGAGGGCCAACACCCCGAAACCGGTCCATAGGTGGTCACTTCGAATGGATAAATTTAATAATTCTTTTTTTTAATTTACTAGCATGTGCATATCACCCGAAATGGAATTATGCACGATTATTTATCAGATGTAATTCAATGCTCACCGTAGGCATATAGCCAGGAGTGTAGTTGTTTTCTTATGAATAATCGACCCACATATACCTATAGTATAGGTTAACATGCAGCGAAGTACTGGTACTTTAAAAATCAGTTTTATACATTGTTTTTGAAGTGAAACTTCTATACGCGTGCAGGGAGTAAAAATTCAAGATATGTAACGATTCATAAGGCTGTGACACTAGAGACACTTTGAGACCTACAGTCATAGAAGCACAGAGTTTTCAGTCTCCGCTTTGTGCGGTGATTCGTAGTCTCCCCACTTTGTTGTCAACGGTTTAAAACCTCTCATACTAACTGGACACTTCAATGTAAATTTTGCATCGGGGACACTTCCACAAAATTAATATATCTTTATAATCTTTTGCTTAGGGAATGTCACTATCAAACTCAGCGACCCTGAAACTATTAATTCGACACTCCTTTCGTAGGGGTGCCAACGAAATTGGGAGCGAATCTAAATCATTCTCGAATCCTCTGAAATGGACACAAAAAATTTCATTGAAATCGGTTTAGCCGTTTAGGAGGAGTTTAGTCACATCTATTTTATTAAGTCAATCTATTTATTTAAAACGAAAGATTTTTAATATTGATATGGTTACTATAAGATGTTGTGAGGTTAGCTTATTACGTAATAACTTAGGATAGAAGGACCCCCCTAAGTGGGGACTGAATACATTAACCGACTTGGTATTACATGGATCTCACTCAAATTTTTACATTAGATGAAATGAGTTGCGAGACTTGGTTTTTTTTACAAGTTATGTTTTTAATGGCATCTCGTTTCTTTTTGTAGATAGTCCTACTTTTTTTCCTTTTTCCTATATATTTATATGGGATTACAAAGTTATTGATGCAGTTGGTGTATCCAGAAAACTGTACCGAAATTGCAAGATATTTTAGTTGTTCCATGATTTATACACTAAACACTAATTGTATTCGAAATTTGAAGCTTCTATGTCTGCTGGAAGTGCCTTAGAGTGTTGATGATCGGTCAGTGAGTGACAAAATTAAGAAACTTTGACTAGTTATAATTCTTAAAGAACTGCTTCGAGAAAAGGATGGTACGGTCGTGCCGCTTCTTTGCTCGGCACAACCGTGCCCTCAGATTTAATCCTAGCCGTTAAAACGTTAGAGGTTTCACTTCTAATATGCGCACATAGTACACTCTTCTTTATTTTTTGTAATCGATACATTTTAGGAGTCGCTCACATTAAATTTTGGAAGATGGCGCACACTTTTACCGGCTTGAAACTTCAAGGCGAGGTCGGTAGATTCGGAAAAACGGAATACTCTGACATTATGGGTGTTTTACCGATGCCAGATGAAAAGGTAATCGATCATTGATATCATTTAAATACTCATCATTCGATACATACATACATATAGTCACGCCTTCTTTCCATAGGGTAGGCAGAGACCACTTCCTTCCACTTCCGCTACGGCTCTTACACACATCTTTTGCTCCCTCTACTTTCATCAGTGCTCTCATACATGCTCGTCGGTTGTTGGTACTCTTGACAGCTGACCTTTCTTCAAAACAATGTTGATCTGATCGAGATATGTTCTCCGAGGTCGCCTCTGCCGACTCCATTCACACTCGCCTTATAAATTTGTTTCGTCAATCTTCTTTCATCCATCTTTTCTTCGTGTCTAAACTATCTAAGCATTCCTTTATCTATCTTTGGAACCACATCTTCTTTTACACCACAGCGTTCTCTTATCTCAATATTTTTTACTTTATCCAACCGAGTCACTTCGGCTATACTTCTCAGACTTCGCAGCATTAATCCCATTTTCATGATTCCTCTGCCAAACCCAACATTCACTACCATACTGATAAGTGTAGGAACCAACACACCTCTATGCACAGCCAGACGTGCCTTTTTTGACACTTTCTAGCTATTCACAAAGTTATGCAGTGCCCCATTCATTTGTTTTTCTGCCAACACCCTTCGCTCAATGTCACTTTCATACTTGTCATCTCTCGTAAACTTTAAACCCGCGTACACAAATTAATTTACTTGCTCCACTCTTTCTCCCTCAATCGAAACCTGACAGTTTGTCATGCTTTCTTTTCTTTTAAAAACCATTACTTTCGTTTTGCTTACATTCGATTAAAAGGATAATTCTTTTATGGTCGTCACTGCCAAATAACAGGCGCTACCAATCGTTAGTAAAATAACTAAATAAAACATACGTCAAACTAATAATTTTTTTTTGTTTTGTTTAACATATTTAGTTTGTGCAGTTGTTCTGTTCAGGTGGTATCAGGTTGCGATTGGGGCAACATATTGATATGGGACGACGGTCTTATATCCTTGGAGGTGCTGAGGACTCTTCGCAAGAGTTGCCACGACGGTCCTATCGTCCAGATATTCTACGAAGAGGGAGAATTGTGGACCGTCTCCACTGACGGTCACGTAAGAATTTGGTGGTACGAGAAAATAGATCAAGCCGATCCGCCCGACTATGATAGAGTCATTCTGTTGGATCCTTCTTACGATTTTTACACGGAGGGAATGTCCTTGTACCAAGTCACAAAGAGACGGGAAGAAGGAAGCATGTTTATAGCTCAGGTGGGAAAATTTCAACGAGGGTGGTAAGAAAACATGTGGCGGTCGGGTTGTGTTAGAGTAAAAACATTACGTCGATCGTTTTTTAGGATGGAAACGGGGGAATATGGCAGATAGATTTGAACACGATAACAGAACCGGAGCCGTCCATTCAATATTACAAGTGTCACGCGGGTAAAGTCGTCGATATCGCTTCGTACTCGAACGGTCCTTATTTGGCCAGTTTGGGAAAAGATGGAAGAATATACGTTTACAATTATTTAACAAAAAATCTGGTATTCCATTATGAATTTCCCGCCAAAGGATCTCGAATGTTGTGGCCGGCAACCGATGTAAGTACATATAATCACTATTGATGTGATTCTTATTAATAACTCTGTTGTTTTTAATATTTTACAGATGATTCCGACGGGAGACGTCATCCTCGCCGGTTTCTACGACGGTCAGATCAGAGTTTGCGTTATTAATCTTAGATCAGAGGAGCGCATTACGCTAACCATCACACAAGTAAGATTTATTTGACTCATCCATTGGGTACCTGCCAGTTTCTGGATGTCATCTTTCCACCTCTTTCTTGGTCGTCCCGGGTTCCTTTTAGTTGTTCTGGGCCTTCACTCAGTTGTTTTTCTGGTTCATCTATTATCATCTGTCCTCATCAAATGGCCAGTCCATCTCCATTTTAGCCTTGCCACCCGTTCTGCGATGTCCATCACTTTTGTCTGATCCATTCGTTTTGTCTTTCGGTCTTGTAGTCGTATTCCTAGCATTTTCCTCTCCGTTTTTCTGTGAGCAATCCTTAAACACTTCATGGTCCCCTCATTAAGGCTCCGTGTTTCTGCGGCGTACGTTAAGGTCGGCAGGACACATTGGTTTTGTGGAAATTTGGATTAAAGACACCACTAAGTTTTCCATAAGCTGTCCATCCAAGCTGAATTCTTCTGGAGATCTCCGCTCTCTGAGTGTCCTTATCGAAGGATATTTTTTGTCCGACGTACACGTATTCGTGTACTGTTGTTGCTAAGGTCAACATCTGTAACATTATTGTAATTAGACATTACTTTTGTATTTGCTGCGTTCATTTGTAAGCCGTATTTAATTGTTCTCCATTGATGTTAACACCCTTGGCCTCCCATTCCAGTGTCTTAAAGATATCCTCCAGAGCTGTTGTAAATATTTTAGGGGATATTGTATTTCCATGTGTCACGCCTCTCCATAAATTGATTGGATCAGTTCCCCCGAAGACTTGGACTGTCATGGTTGCGTCGTGGTAGATAGCGTTGATCAGCTGTATATATCGACTATCGATACAGCATCTATTTAGGGTATTTAGAAAAGCCCATTTTTCAAGTGTATCGAAAGCTTTTTCAAAGTCTATAAAAGCGAGGAAGGCCTGTTGATTATATTGCAGTGATTTTTCTAATATTTGGCGTAATGTGTGAATATGATCAATCGTACTGTACCCCCCCCACGAAAACCGGCTTGTGCCACTGGCTGGAATTCTTCAAGCTTGTTGGTAACCCTGTTCGTTATTATTCTTGTCAGGAGCTTGTAGGTATGAGACAGCAGCGAGATCGGCCTATAGTTTTTAATATCTTCTTTGTCTCCTCTCTTATAAAGGATAATCACGTCCAAGTTTTTCCATGCTTGAGGAATTTCACCTTTATCCAAGCAGTAATTGAAGAGTATTTGTAGATACAGCAATAGTTTTGGGCCTCCCATCTTGATATATTCAATTATTATATCATCCGGACCTGGTACTTTGTTATTTTTCATTTTCTTGAATGCATTTCATATTTGCTTATTTGTGGTAGATCCTCGATATGGTGCTTAGTTAATTTTGCTTTCCTATCTGTTTTATCTCGAGGTTTCTCTGACACTTTTGTTGAGTATAGGTCTTCATAAAATCGTTTTAAATATTTAAGATCGTCCTTTAATGATGTTATTTCTGATTTCCCTGGCGATATTCTTTTTTTAAATACTTTTGGCCCTTTGTTGTTTTCTATAACTTCCTTAATTACCCCTTCGTTGTACTTGGAGACATCGGCTCTTACTTGGCTCTTGATAAGTTTGTTTCTTTCCCTTACTTCATCGTGTATGTCATAAGTGGCATTAAAGTTACTCTGACATTTGGTTAAGACGATGATGTGACTTAAAACAAGTCATCGCTCACATAAGTAAGATGCCGAACGACGTTGGTAGCACTGAAACGTTTTAAAAACAATATCTTTTAAAAGAAGATTAGAAGGTAAGTAGACCAATCTTCGTCTTGATGAAATGGAGTATCGAGAACTGCAGGTAGAAACACGCTTTTACACAAAGTGGACCTCCTTAAGTTCTAGTTTTTTCTTTTTTTTTACTGAAAATAGTCGCAAAAAGGGTAGACCTATCGTGTGGGCCGCGGACGGCCCGCACTGCGACTATTAGAAGGTGGAGGGATTATAGAAAGGAAATGATTGTGGACCCGCTTTTTGAAAAGTTGAAGGTCATAGTTCTCTGGAAAAACTAATTTTGAAAGCTTGTTCCATTCTGCAGCAGCTCTGTAGAAGTAGGATTCTTGATGGAGATTGGTCCTTGTAGTGTCAATCTTTATTTCTCTGGAGCATCTGCCATGAAAATATCTGTAGAATAATGCCTGGTCTGCAACTCTTTTATGTTCTAGTGGGTGAGGGGTATCTGTGAGAGTTGAGCTGTTTATAAACCGAATGGCCCTTTTCTGAATGGAATCTAGCAGACGAAGAGAATGCCTTGGTGCTGAACCCCAAATGTGCGAGCAATACTCCAGTACAGGTTGGTTTGAGCCTTGTACGTCGTCAACAGTTGATCAGGAGTAAAAAACTTTCTAGCTTTACACAAAAAACGTAGCCTCTGGCTTGCTGGCTTTGCGATGTTAGCAACAAGGTCATGCCAAGACAAATTATTAGACTCCCAAAATCGAGATGGAGGGACTTGATTCAAGAGTATTTCCGGACATTGTGATGGAATGATTTGAGCAATTCACTTTCTTGGAAAACGTGGCGCTTTGTGTTTTCTGATGACGCCAAGCGAGGCATGGCTTTTAAAAAGGTTTCCAAATAAATATAAATTGCATTGAAAATCTTATACGAGATTTTTAAAATCTCGGTTGCACATTTATAATCAATAAATAAGGACTTTGTTAGTGTTACGGTTTGAATTAACGTGAAACACTCTCATTTGTTACTTTATCGTAGCATTTCACATGTTTATGATTGTGGTCGTCTTTTGCAGATTATTAAACCGCACAATAAACCGCTCACCGATTTTGTTATAAGTAAAAGCGCAGACGTTTTGGTAAGCGGTTCAGAAGACTCGACGATTTTCGTATTCGCGATGAAGACCTACAGCGACATGTCGAATTTTTTGGTTCCTATCGGCTTTATACGAACTCCCGATTCGGTTACTTGTCTGGCCTGGAATCCCCGAATCGTAAGTATCATTTATACCAGAGGTTCCCAGACTTTTTTTCTCGTGGACCACTTTCAAAGTTTTACTATTTTCGGTAGACCCCCTGATGCTACATTTCTACTGTATTCCCAAAACTGCTAAAAATTATCAACCTAAAAAAGAAAAAAAAAGTAGCACATTTTCTTGTGTCTTATTTATTAAAATAATACTTGTGGTTATACAAAATTAAAAATATTTATTATTACAAACAATCAACAATTGACAAAAAATCAACAATGAACTCTGAAATATAAATCAACAATAAAAAATAATCATACTTTTAATGAGATGGATGTATGTACTTGATGAATTGACAGCAAGTTATCAATATTTGGCTTCAGTGATGTAAGAAGTAATCCCAAATCTCCCCGTTCTGTGATGTTCAATCTGCTCCTTTTTTTTGTTAACAGGTTGGTAACGGCACTAAAACTTCTTTCGACAAGATATGACGAGGGAAACGTTCGAATTCTTTCTTTTTAATGATGCTATTTTATTTTAATTCAAATCTTTTACAAAAGAATGACATAATTATGTAATACGATGTGCAATAAAAACCTCGTAGTTGGGCAATGAATCAGTAAATTTAAACACCTCACTTGTTGTTAATGTTCTTTACTTCTTCCACCCTATTTTCGAAGAAAATAACCTGACCTGAGCTGGCGCAGTAGCGCGGAAGGCTCTAGGATCCGTGGTCAGACTATAACGTTTTGTTATTGGTATTCATATTTATACTAATGTAGATTGCACTCAGTAACCTAAGATTTGCTGATGACATTGCCATTTTGGCCCCAAACAGTGAAGAATTAGAAACCATGCTTATAGAACTACAACAGGAAGCAAGAAAAGTAGGCCTAGAAATGAACATTTCTAAAACCAAATTCATGACAAACCAACAGACAAACATAGAGAGTATATATGTGCTAGGACAACAGGTGGAGAAAGTGAACTCTTATGTCTACCTAGATCAAGAGGTAACATTGGGAAAAACTAATCAAGAACTTGAAATTAACCATAGATTACGTCTAGGATGGGCGGCCTACGGGAAGATGCGACACGTCATCCACTTCAACCTACTCCTCAAACTAATAACCAAGGTTTACATGGAATGCATTCTCCCGGTAACAACCTACGGATGCGAAACATGGGTTCTAACAAATAACGCTTCAAGATCATAAGACCAATGAGTGGATAAGAAATAGAGACAGGGTCGAAGATATAGTGAGGCGAATAGGTGGTCTTAAATGGATTTGGGCAGGACATGCTGTCCGAAATACAACCAATTGGAGCGGAAAAACAACAAGATGGAGACTTGGGGGGAGAAAAGAAGCACCGGCAGACCACAGCAAAGATGGTATGATGACATCAAAAGAACAGCCGGACTTAACTGGTACCAAGTGGCACAGAATAGAGAAAACTGGAAAAATATGGGGAAGGCCTATATCCAAAGGATAGAAAACGGCTAGAAAAGAAGAGAAGAGAGAGAGAGAGATTGCAAGCACAGCGCAAGTCGCATTTCATCCCTTTGCAGGTCTAAACAAGCATCCCGGACGAGCGGGTGCACGAGCGGCACTTTGCAAGTCTCGACATGTGGTATACACTTGTACTATTATCTATTGTTCCATTTAATTGTGTGTATGAACTGAGTCTCGAATATTTTTAAATACCTACCTAGCGAATGATGCTACTTGCCTACGTTGATAGGTAAATCCAAGCCAAAATGTTTGTTCTTTATTATGAAAACCAGAAAATTTTTCGTGGACCCCCACTTACAACTTGTGAACCCCTATTTTCTTTTCACGTCTACGTGGACCCCAGTGTGGTCTCCTATGGACCCCTAGCGGTCCACCTGGACCACTTTGGAAACCTATGATTTATACCAATATTGGCTGACCGTCCAACGTTAATCAGGCGGTTTTTCGCGAATATAAACGAGCGTTCAATGAGCTGTCAGCCGCACAGTTTTGTTTTTCTAATTTCTCAAAATGTTCTGTTATGTTTAAAATGGTAATGTTTGGTTTATTTTTTCGTCAGGATCACACCGTCTTGGTCGGTTGTCTTCATGGACAAATAATGGAAGTAAAAGTTCCCGCAAAGCCTGAGACCTACACAGAAGTATCGTTCGAACTGAGAGTGAAACCGCTATACAAGAATTTTATTAGCTACAAATCGACAATTAGACGAAACATTTATCTGAGAAAAGTGGCTAAAAGAAAAGCCAAAAAACGTGAAAATAAAAAAAAGGAAATGGAGAGACTGCTGAAGGAAAATCCAGGACTTGAAATAGATGAGGAAGTGTTTTTAGGTAATGTCACACTTTTGGTCGAACAGCAGCAACTGCACCACCATATGTTCCTGATCTTGGTTAATTTGATTTTTCGTTTTTCAAGAAGCTTAGTATGTCACTAAAACCTTCAGTTTCTTTAATTTCCAATGAGTTTAACTCAACTGCAGCCATATTAATTTTTATAAGATCGAAAAATGTTCATCTGTTTTTATCTGTTTTGTTGTTTCCGAATTGCAGTCGTTAAATTATTTTATACATACATATAGCCACGCTCTTTTCCCGTATAAGTAGACAGAGAACACATCTTTCCACTTCCGCTATTGTGCTCTCATACATGTTCCTCGGTTGTTGGTACTCTTAACCCGGCCTTTCTTCGAAACAATGTCGACCTCTACCGACTTCCGCTCATTCACACTCACCTTGTAAATTTGTTTGGTGAATCTTCCTTCATCCATCCTTTCTACGTGTCCATTTTTACTCACGTCTTTTGCTTCTGCTACTTTCATCAGCGCTTTCATACATGTTCGTCGATTGCTGGCACTCTTGAAATGACCTTCTTAAAACTATTTAATAATTTAAAGGAGCTATAAATACAAGTAAGTTTGTAGATTTATAACATCGAATAATGGACCTATCTCACGAAAGAGATGTGTAATTGAGCTAATGTAGTGTAGAACAAAGACGTCTATAATGCTGCCCGATACGCTTGTGACATACTTGCTCATTGACTAGCAAGTGGCTGTTGTTTAAAATCAGGAATTTTACCTATTTTATGTAGCTAAATGTCAAATCTTGGGTTAATAGGCAAGATCACGGAGTGGGCGACATCTATAATTGATCGTATGTACTTCTCGAGGTGTGAACAACAAACTAACCTCCATTTGTTTATACTGGTGAAAAGTGAACTTTAAATATTATTTTAAGCAACTTAAGCATTGAAAGTGTTATATTTGAAAAATTGGTGTTAATAAACCAGAACATCTGAAAATGCAAAGAATTAAAAAAGGTGATAGGGAGATAAAATCGCAAAAAATATGCTCTGTTCCACAATGCATATAGTAATTTGATTATATAAATTTCCTTCAAATCATAAGTCAGCTCAGAAATGGAAGATGATCTTAAAAATAGAAAAACCAATTTTAAAGTTTATGTTTGTTTGCAGCCAGCACTTTGTGAAAGATGATTTTTTTCATTGGTAAGTTTGATATTGTTGTCCAATGATCTATCATTTTATTTGTGATTATTCATAGTTACTTCAACAACACAGAGAGAGCGTTTGAAAGATGAATATGTTCCTAGCCAGAACCTCCCAGTAAAGTATCAACATTTTATAGTTAAGATAGATAGAAGTGACCGAAGTTAATTGGATTATAATATATAATCCTTAATTGATCGAACACGATCACCCACATAATACGATATGTCCGAAATTGATATTTCGACTTTCATAGGTCATTGCAACAAGAATTCCAGGGACAACAGAACTAAAAAACTTCGAAAACAAACCAAAATTGATACCTGGACACACCTGGTCTCTAATGGCATTTAACAAGAATCCAGCGACAATAAAACTGAAACGTCGAAACCAAACCTAAAACACAAAAACAACTCAAATCTCTGAGGTATAACTAAAATTCCCTTCGATAAAAACTTTGGTTCTACAAGTGATCAAATGACAGAATATTTGTTGCTCGCACCTCGATCTGACATTTTGTCATTGACAGCGCCATCACACGTTACGTGATTTTTCCTTATTGCCCCCAAATTGCTTAATAAAAGAGGACAAAGAAGAGGAAATGCCAAATTAGGTAATCCAAGATGGTGTCAAATGAAGAAATTCAAGATGGTGGCCTATAGGCATACAATGTATTCTGTCGCTTGATATTATTATGGTACAACTCTTTATTGAACTAAATATTTGCTTTAACTTCTTTTAGTTGTAGTTGTAGTTTTTAGTGGTAGTTTGGAATCAATATTACAGTATTTATTATATTTTTTGTTTATGTCTTTGTGTGCCTACAGGCCGCCATTTTTAATGTCACGTGTTCTGGAATACCTAATATTAGAGGTTGTTTTTATAGAGTTCATCAGAGTTTATTTTCTGAGTTATCTCACAGTGTTTAATTAATTGTAATATTTGAGTTTTATGAGTATTATAACGAAATCTGTCTCTTTCAAGGCAATTAAATCATTTCTGTATTTGCCAAGGTAAGAGTTTTCATCGTCGTTCTAATGTTAAATTTTACCTGCGTCCACAAGCGTCGTGCGCAACACACAGGTTAAATGAGATAGGTCTATTAGATGTCTCAAATAATTAACTACAAGTTCTTTGTTTAATTACTTCGATTTGACAATAGAAACATTTGAATAAATAAAACTATCGATTTATTTATATACTTTCCATTCGTACACTTCTTCCTCCGATTGTACTTGAGACTCACGATTACCTACTGAAAATTTCGTCGTCGCCGATCGGATCGTTATTCGAATGTTTTCGTTGTGCGCAGATTTTGTGATCTCTCGCCCGCCAAGCTACTTCTGTTGCACTGTACTCTTCTATATGAGTCTATCTTCTTTGATACACGTGATTATTCTTCATTCGAATATTTCGATTCAAATATAAAATCACTCGAATGATTAAAATCGATTTGACAGACGTTTTTAAAACGAGTGTTTTTATAACTAATAAACTACTCCTTGTGGGTAAGCCCGAATCTTTTTCTTCTTCCTTCTAGAACGTTGGTCACCAACAAGGCTATCCTTACTCTGTCGACGGCAAGTCTGAACAGAGAGCTTGAGTTGAGTTTATACCAGTCACGTAGATTCTTAAGCCATGATGCTTTTCTGCGGCCCGGCTTTCTTTTACCATAAATTTTTCCCAGCATGATGTTCTGCAGTAATCGGTATTTTTTGCCTCTCATAACATGCCCGAAATATTGAAGTTTCCTTCTTTTAATGGTGGTAAGAATTTCGGTGGATTTATTCAGACGTTGGAGTATTACCAAGTTGGATACTTTTTCCGTCCATGAAACTTTTAATATTTTCCTGTAAGCCCACATCTCAAAGGCTTCAAGTCGTCTTTCTTCGTACTTGTTTATAGTCCAGGCTTCCATACCGTACAGCAGGATGGAGAAGACATGACATCTGAGAAGTCGGATTCTTAGAGTTAACTTTAGATCTCTACAGCGCAAGACCCTACTCATGTTTCTAAATGCTGCTCGAGCCTGCTCAATCCTTGATTTCACTTCAGTTTGACTATCCGCGCTGTTAGTTATTATGCTGCCTAGATATTTTATTCGGTTTACTTGCTTCAATAGTTCACCCCCAACTGTTAGGTATGATATTAGGTTGCTTGCTAATTACTAATACTTTGGTCATTTTTGCATTTAATCCGAGTCCAGCCATTGCGCATTTTTCGATTAATGCATCCAGTATCCGTTGTAAATCTTCCTGACTGGAGGCCAACAGTACCGTATCGTCTGCGTAGCGAAGGTTGTTTATGATTTCGCCATTTATAATAATGCCGGCTTGTATATCAGTTAGTGCTTCCCTAAATATTCTTTCAAAGTATACAAAATGCAACCAACCCTGCCTCACTCCACGATTGATCTTTATTTCCGGTGTATCATCACCATCTATTCTAATTACTGAAGTTTGGTTTCAATATAAATTTTCAATTATCATAATATCCCTTCCGTCCAGTCCTATATGGACTTAAGTCTCTAAGAATACATCGTGTTTGACCCTGTCGAATGCGTTTTGGAAGTCTATGAAGCATGCCCGAATGGGTTACATTATAATATAATGATATTTTTTGCAGCCGATTCGGAGCCAGAGGAAGAGCTTAAACCGTTGTATATTCCGCCGGTAAGGAATCGAATACTTTGGTTGACATATACTAACGATCAAACAATCTGGTTGTCAATGGCGGGGTAAGCACAACAATTTTTTCGTTTCGTGGGATCCTAACCTAACTGTTGGTCGTTTTTAAAGAATTTTTTTTAAATGGGAAATATAAAAGTAGGTAGTGTGCGTATATTATTTAATCAGGATGGATTTTTTTCTATTGTAGATATGACGCGGGTTACATATACGAATACAAGATGAACCAAAGTGACGAGATACCGCTCAGATTTAAAATGGTCTTCAATGCAGACGACATCGAAATCAGCTACTATTTACAAGAGTAACTATTTCGTTTTAACCATGAAAATATAAATTTGACCGCAAATCGTACGTACATTTCAGCGAACAGAAACGTTACCTATTCTTCGCCATGCAAGACGGCACGATTCGAATCAACAAAGTGAAACCGAAAAATTTTCGCGACCTCTCCGATTATTGGGAGTACGCTTTGCACGACAATCAATACGGTTTCGTGCCGAGAATGTGTTTCAGCTTCGACGAAAAGTTTTTTTTCAGCTGCGGTCACGACGGCAACGTTTTCGTCATGACCTTCAATCACGAAAATTACCTGCCGCCAATGAATATCAAACCGATCGTTCGAACCGGCTACGTTTACGACGTCAGAGACGTCGAACCTTACGCTAAGTTAAGTTTGGAGGACACCATGATCAAAGCCGAACAAGACAGAATCTTGAAAGCGGCCAATCAGCACAAGGTAACTCGAAATATTTTATTAAAGTCGTGTGACCTCTGAAGATACAGTTAGCAGTAGCAATCAAAAGCCCTGGTGGGCGTGTTCATATTTTTGGTGTCGATATATTTCATTTCATATCGAAAAGCGACTATCGATAACCTTAAGTGTCAACTGTCAACGCAATTAGTAAGGTTAGTTTTGTTTTTAAAATTCCAATAATTTTGTAAACAAGGAAAATTAGATCTAGGTCAATTGTATTGATGTACCATTAGGGAAGTTAAATAAATTAAAACATTAGCAAGCTAACAACAAATTTTTTAAATAACAGCTGTCAGCACTCACTAATGTATTATTCATAAAATCATTCGATTGTAATATTTCGATTATACGCGCCAACCTTTAAACTTTCAAACCTTGCATTGACATTGGTCGTTTGCGATAACATTAAAAATAGTTAGCATATTTTCCACGGCTTTTGTTTGCTTCTGTGAACCGTAAAAACATTTGAACTAGCCTCGATTGCTTTTCGATTGGAAATGAAACGGTTAAATCGATTTTTTGCAACTCGATCTTTTGGTACGATTACTGTTGTAAAATGCCGAATTATTAATTATCGACCTCAATTGAGTTATCCGATTCGCTGTCAGATAAAATAAATTATAGTTTAAAAAAATTAAAATACACGCTTTTAGAGTTAATCAAACTAAAAAGTAAAAAAATAATTCTTAACGTAACAATAAAATTACTGACGACTATTCCATTTACCATGAAAATTATCTGTTTCCGTTTTGATATGCCAAACAATTTTAAAATGTACTTCGCGTATACCTTAATACAATTTAAAAATATCAGTGGTCTGAGTGCCACCCGAGAGGTCCACACGACTAACTTGCCAGTGAAAAGAATGAAAAAATACCATGTTTACAACAATTGAAATTTTTTTTTTAATTATTATGATCAATAATTATTTGTTAGTAACAATTGTTATAAACAAGCTTTATGAACAGCCAGAAAGTGTCGAGAAAAGGCCATCTGGCTATGCATAGAGGTGTGTTGGTTCCTATGTATGGTAGTGAATGTTGGGTTTGGCAGAAGAAGCATGAAAATAGGATTAATGCTGCGGAGATGAATAGTCTGAGAATTGTATAGCCGGACTGATTCGGTTGGATAAAGTAAAAAATAGTGAGATAAGAGAACGCCGTGGTGTAAAAGAAGATGTGGTTACAAAGATAGATGAAGGAATGCTTAGATGGTTTGGACACGTAGAAAGGATTGATGAAGGAAGATTGACGAAACAAATTTATAAGGCGAGTGTGAATGGACGGAAGTCGGTAGAGGTCGAACTCGGCGAACATCGATCTCGATCAGATCACCATTGTTTTGAAGAAAGGCCAGCTGTCAAGAGTACCAACAACCGACGAACATGCATGAAAGCACTGATGAAAGTAGAGGTAGCAAAAGATGTGTGCAAGAACCGTAGCGGAAGTGGAAGGAAGTGGTCTCTGCCTGCTTAATTATTACTAACAACAATTTTTCACTGTTATAGCGTCTTTAATGCTATTATCTCAATACTGACACAAGTTGAAAATTCTCCAATTCCTATTTTTGTTTTCTAAAACTATCTCTTTTTATGAAATATTGTCATCATATTTTTCATACAAATATTCCTAACATGCAATAATCATATTATTCAAAAGACCTTAAAATTCTGTATTAAAAATAGTATAATTTATAAATCATTCAGGTAATTTACCATTTGTTTTCAGTTTTTTTATTCTCCATAAAAAACAGCTTGACCCATTTTGCTGAAAATCTAATTAGTTTTAAGTTGCGTAATTATGCGTCGAATGCAATTGGTCCCACGTCGATATCATTTTTTGTTCCCGAGATAATCGAGACGAAAAATAATTCCGAACGCACATACGAACATACAAACATACGCACATGCACACTCACTAACTTCCAACTAGGAAGTTAAAAATTATGTATTAAATGGTAGAAGCACAAAAAGAATGCATCGGCCGGGAATGGAACCCGGGCTGCCCGCGTGACAGGCGAGCATTATACCACTGAACCACCGATGCGATGAACTGTGTAAATATTTGTTCTACTCGCATGCGTAGTTTACGCACTAGTTCTATCACTCTTAATCTCATGCAAAAGATACCCGAAGAAATTTATGAATCCTGGCGAAAGTAATCAGGATAATAGGAGATTTTAATCGAATTATTGCATTGTCGTCGGTCTTTGACAAGTGTGCAAAGTTTAAATTAGATCTGATCGCTTAAAGTAGAGAAAAATCGAGGCCAAAGAGTCAGTTACAAACAAACATACAGGTGAAACTAATATAAGCGTGTTAAAATAATAAGATGACCACCTGTAGACACACAAACTCGTTTTATGTCATTGTTTATACGTATAACATCGAAAAAGGTAAGAGACAGGGATGTGTGGCTTCGCCATGGCTGTTTAACTTTTACATAGACGATTGTTTAAAATATTTGAAAGAGAGTGCGCATGGATTGAAAATGAATGATTTGATCGTCAAATGCCTTCTTTACGCCGATGATCAAGTCATATTAGCGTCATCTGAAGAGGAGTTGCAGGCGATGGTTAATGTTATGCATGATGCCCTGAAAATCAAAGGGATAAAAATAAATGTGAGCAAAACGAAAGTATGAAAGTATGACAGTGACATTGAGCGAAGGGTGTTGGCAGGAAAACAAATAAATGGGGCACTGCATAACTTTATGAGCAGCCGGAAACTATCAAATTTATGATGTTCTTCTTATCTGTAATTTGAATTTTTCGTGCTCAATATTATCTTTTGTATTTACCAATGGCTTATTTATTCAACAAAATTTGATGGAAAACCTTGCGACGTTCTTTGATTTTAGGCTCAGGTGAGAGAACTTGTAAAATCACTAAAGGAACGTTATTCCAAAATTGTATCGCAAAACAACAAGCTCTTATCCAGTCAAATAATACCGAGAGAAAAACTCGAGCTCGATCAGAGAATTTTAAATTACGTGAATGACGAATTCCAAGCCAAATTGGATTTGGTGAAAAGAAAGTTGGCGTACGATCTTGAAAAATCGACCATACAAATGAAGAAACTTTTGAAATATTTTACGGATCCGTGCGATTTGCATCCCTTGAGAGTGAAAGGCATCAACGATCCCAATCTGTATTTACTAACCGTTAGACAGCGAGTTATGTCGCCCATGTTCGTTGAAATGTTGCACTTGTGCGAACAAAAAATCGAAGAGGAAAAAGTCAGAGGCAGGTGATTATTTTGACTCAATTTTATCGACTAACTGTTACTCATTTGTGCCGTTTTTTTATTTAATCCGTGGAGACTAAAATGCTAAAGAGAGAGTGCACTTCGTTGCGTCGTGGGTGCTAAGCAAATTACGTCGTGTGCGGGAGCTGGAGAAAGAGGACGTTTTTATGTTTTTTTTTTAAGTGAAACTTTTTTTTTACCACACCTGCGTAGAAAGTTCGATTTTTTTTTTCTGTTCTCATTGATTTTAACAATCGTAGGTTATAAGATTTAATTAATTTTTAATGCATATAAAACAGAAAAAGAGTATGAAACATTTTTTTTTATGAAAATAGTCGCAAAAAGGGTAGACCTATCGTGTGGGCCGCGGACGACCCGCACTGCGACTATTAGAAGGGGAAGTGATTTTATAAAGGAGATGATTGTGGACCCGCTTTTTGAAAAGTTGCAGGTAATAGTTCTCTGTAAAAACTGGTTTTGGAAGCTTGTTTCATTCTGTAGCAGCACTGTAAAAGAAGGATTCTTGATGGAGATTGGTCCTTGTAGTGTCAATCTCGAGAGTAAATGGGTGAGACTGATCAGCGCGCAGAGTTTTTCGGCCGAATGTGGCCAGTGGTGGTACAAAAGTTTTTATTTCTCCGGAGCATCTGCCATGGAAATATCTGTAGAGTAATGTCTGGTCTGCAACTCTTTTTCTATGTTCTAGTGGGTGAAGGGTATCTGTAAGTGTTGAGCTGTTTATCAATCGAATGGCTCTTTTCTGAATGGAATCTAGAAGACGAAGAGAATGCCTTGGTGCTGAACCCCAAATGTGCAATGAGCAATACTCCAGTAGAGGTCGGATTTGAGCCTTGTACGTCGTCAACAGTTGATCAGGAGTAAAAAACGTTCTAGCTCTTCACCTGGCTTGCCAAGACATATTATTGGACACCGTGACTCTCAAAATCGAGATGGAGGGACTTGATTCAAGGGTATTTCCGGACATTGTGATGGGATGATTTGAGGAATTCACTTTCTTGGAAAACGTGGCGCTTTGTGTTTTCTGACCGTTGAACTAAACAAGATTGTTGGTTCCCCATTCGACGATTGCTTTAAGATCTCTATTGATGGAATCAACCTGTTCCTGCCTGAGTCTATTTGTATCATTCACCGAAAGTGATCGATAGGATGTGAAAGTTGAGACAAGTGTGGTATCGTCTGCGAAACTGTAAATGGGGTTCGAGTAATAAAAATTATACTTAGCACACGCAAACTATTCTTGTCACACGCAAATTCGAACCACCAACCTTTCAGTTAACAGCCGAACGCGCCGAACTGTCAAGTTGACATTACAAAGTTTATATTTTTATTTCAGTTGATATTTTTGGTCTGGACCCCTGTTTTATGATCTGGTTTATTCCGCATTCGCAATAAAAAATAGTACGTGCAACCCGTACGATGTTGTCGATTGCTCACTCGAGCGCACTAGATGCACAATATACTAATAGAATTGTTGTGATTTGAAATTAAATGAAACGAAAAAGCGACACTAAAAAAGAAAGAAAAAAAACACATAAACCTATAGGATTAAGCCTGCGAGAGAATGAGATAGAGTACATTATACAGCGTTTCATACTACTCGGTCTCCTCTTTGTGCGCTGCTTCGTAACTTTCCCACTCTACTACTTGTCTAGCTACTAAGCATTGTATATTGTCTAGCCAAACTGTACGGAGGTGCACTCTCCTTAATATTCTAAACTCCGTGATTTATTCTATTTTCTTTAATGCTTAACGTTAGAGTTGGGAATGGTGCTTCCAACTAGGTAAGATTTAAAAAATAATTTAAATTCGGTTTAGTTAGAAAAATTAAAATATTTTTAAAAATACGCCTCATTGGATGAGTGAGTCTTGTCTACTTTTGTTGCTCTCGCATTGTTTTACGAAAATATGTAGCAAACATTTGTCTGTACTCCCAGGGTTCCAGAAAGAGGACAGGCGGCAGCGAAGATCGTCGTTGCGAAAGTGGCGAAAAGTACGGCTCTGGAATATTTTTTATTAAGTTTAACGTCATCGCAAATAACAAATAAGCTCGGTGCTAAGCTTACTAGATTGTTAAACAAGTACAGAGGCAGAAGAGAAAAGTGGGATAAACGATCAGAAGAGGTGAGTATAGTCGTTATTAACCGAATCTCCATCATTTAAATGTTGACGAATTGTTGACATGCGTCTTTCGAATGATCGTAAATGATCGAATCGATTGTGTCACTCGGTTAAATGACAGCGATAATAAACAGATATAACCAAACTTAAATAAAATAATGACAAGCGGTTTTTATTTTCGTAAGTTTCAAAAAAAGTTAAATAAATTCCAGTGATTGAAGAAAAAAACGTCATCATCTCTAAATGGCGTGTTCCCTATTTGGTTGGGATTTATTGTTTAACAGCGTTGAAGATGATATTAAAAACAATCAAGATGTGTTGCTGTGTTTAACGCATTTAGTTTTGGTAACAGAAGGTTTCAGATGTATTGGCTTGGGAGAATCTAAAACGCTTGACGGAGACGAAACAAAATCTGAATCTCTACCGAAAAATTGGAATGAACATTATTCAATAAGATATGTGCTTCAAGGAAAACTCTATAATCTAAAAGCTACTCCGTTGGAAGATGCAATTATGATCAATTTAATTCGTGTGGATGAACGTACAGTGTCTTTTCTTCAATTAAACGTACGTAGTGTTGCTGCTCGGTCTGGACCTCTGGAAGAAATGATACCAAACTTTAATAACTTAGTTGAACAAATAAAATCACAATTAATTAATAAAGTAATCATTTCCAATAAAAGTAAAGATACTTCTGTTCAGACAGAAGATATAAATTCTAGACCTAGTAGGCAAGCAATTAATAGTGATCCTTTGATGTTGCCACCACCGGGCGCAATTCCTTTTGCACCAATCTTACCAGAATTTGGGCCTGCTGATTATGGCCGTAGTGATTTAGATCCTTTGGGAGGAATTGGGCCATTAAGACTTCCTGGAGCTGGGGGAGGAGGAATGTTATTCCAACCTCCAGGTCCTTCTTTTGGTGGCAGAATTCCTGGTGGTAGCATTGGTCTTCCTCCTGGAGCAATCCCTCCAGGGGCACGGTTTGATCCATTTAGGCCTCCAGATGTTGATAGATTTCCTCCTAGAAGACCAAATAGGCCTGATAATGATGAATTTCCACCTCCTGGTTATGATGATATGTTTATGTAAATAAGTTTTGTATAAGTTTAATAAAGATATTGCTGACTAAGTATGTTGTTTTTCGATTAATTAAAATCATCTGTTAAAATAAAATGAGCAGGTATTTAAGACATCTTGATTTTATAGTGGGAAGAGTTTAATGCAAGAAAACCAGATCCTAACAAAAATCATCCTGATGATGAAAAGTTTCTTTTAGAAGCAATGAAGTGTATAGGTGATTACAAACTAAAAGAAAGCGATAATTACAAACCATTACCCGAGGAACGAGATACCACAGTTAAAAAATATAAACAAGTTCTAGATACTCGATTAAAGGTAATAGAAAATATGAGCATTCCGTAGAAATGTAAAATTTAAAAAAAAAAACCAACCAAATACACACATGTTCTGTAATTTAAACAATTCAATATGTTGACATTGATGTTTGTCTACTTGGGTTACTGAAGGTATGTGTAATGGATTTTAAAATATTAATTTTATAAAATGTTTTCAGTGGCGCACTTAATGTTGGATTTTAGTGTTAAAATGAATCTACATTGTTGGAAACTATATCAAGTCTATTCTTTGTAAAATTTCTGCATGAGAAAGTAATAAATTTTTCACTTCGATAATTTTCAGCAATACACTATCCGCCATCAATTCATACAAAAAGTTTATGATATAAGAGATCTGAAATACAAAACCAGAGATAAACTGATAAAATATAATGAACATTTGAAGGGCATCCAACAAGAATTGCCCTCTTTGTTACACCAATCCGGACCGGAAATACCGGACATAGATCCTGATGAATTTCCAGAAGAAAAACTAAAACCACATATCATTGAAGAAGAAAGCGAAGAGCCTGCTGTGGAAGAGGTCACTTATGATTACGTGTATGTAAGTAATAAAAAAAAATAAGCATACTATTTTATCACATGTTAAAATTAACCACCTCAAATGCACATGTTTCAGTCACTAAGTTTGGAGCAAAGAGAACGAAAAAGTCTTCATCAAAAAACAAATGTTTATCCTAAGATGAACAGCGACAACATCTTCGTATCGCCGTTCAGTCCAGACGAAATAGCCAAAGTTATAGAGCAAGAGTTCGACGAGCTACTCAACAATTACCACGATGATATTGACACTCCTTTTGAATCTGAGTTGAAATCTAAACGTCTAACGAGAAAACTATTTTTTCAAGGGGTAACGATATCAAACATGAACCAGGCGATCGAAGATTTCAATTACGCACTAGAGAAAGCCAAAATGGCGCGGTTACCCGTACATCCGAAGGGTAACTTCGTTGATATCTTCATCCTCACGTTGAACCAAGAGCTGAACATCTTGAAGAGGTTCGAAGATGGAGAAGATCGACTGCAAAACAAAGTGAACAAATGTCTTCAACACGTGCACATCATGGAGGACGATATAGACGAGGAGAAGTCTGAAAAGCAGGAAATCGAGACAGCCATCGATACGAATCATGGCGAAGAACTGAAGATTCAGGAAAAGTTCAAACACGTCACGGAAAACAACAAGTTTTATGAATTCCTAAAAAAAGTTTTCAGGAAAAAGTACAGGCCGCCCAAGCAAACAACTGATTCTGGTGAGTTGTTTTATTTACTCTACCATCAATAACTCTCTATTTTCTCCATAGAAAACGAAATTGTCTTTGCTGATGACATGTTACATATTGTGTCTTCCTATTATTAATGTTACCAAAAAGTATAAAGGACAAAACAAATTTGAACAATATGAGGTATCTCACTTATTATCTCTGACATGATATGAAGAAAAATAATTTACATTACTAAATTGATATTACACGTTTATAGTTTTAAGTTAGGTACTTACATTCAAATGTATAATATATTTTTTGTATATCCCCGTTATAAACCGTGATAGTCTTTTGAGATGATAGTAATAGTAATAAATAGATAAATTAATTGATTACCTATTTCTACTTATTTTAATATAAAAAATGTAAGCAGATAAAAGTTACCTTTATTCTAAATCGAGTCGTCTATGTCATCTTCAGATTCATCAGTAGTATCTTCGCTTAGATCCACAACTACTGGTTCGATGGTAATTTCAATGCAATTATAAAGATTCCACATATTCTGCTCTTCTTTCGATACATTTTATCCACGACTGTGAGGTTACATTGTTGACGGCACTACTAAGCAGATCTTTTACGTCATTTAATTTAAAATTTGAAAGAACCCACTTTTTTATTAATTAATACTGAATCTTAATCTGGGAGGAGATTATCTTTATTGGTTATCCAAATGGCTAACGACCGAGGTCTTTCTGTCACAGATTTTTACAATTTTTTTTTTTTTTTTTATATAGAAACAATAACTAAAAAGCGAAAAAAATAATAATAAATAGATAACAATTATATAAGTCTCTTTTTGTTAGTATTCAAAAATTCAACAACTATTAAAAACAACTTTTTGGTAAAGGGTAAACGTCTAATTTGCTTGGCCTATAAAATATCTCTACAATATAAATCACTCTTTGCAATTGTGGGATTCAACTATATCTATGTAACGGAATCTTTGGACACGATTTTCACCCACTTAAAAACATCGGATCGACTTGAAACTTTGTATACTTCTAAAGGACCGATAACAATACAATAATTTTTTTCAAATATCCTGGCCAGGTTTACTTATATTTAAAAAAATTGTTTTATATGGATTAAAAATGGCTGATATCCCCCATGAATTCAATTTAAATAGACTGACATAAAAAGTAAAAATTTGATGGCGACGCTTGAACTACTCTCCAACAGATGTCGCTAACGCATATCATCATTTTAAATCCTAGTAATATTAGCTTGACTTGTCTATCTATTGTAACGGAATCTTTGGACACGATTTTCACCCACTTAAAAACATAGGATCGACTTGAAACTTTCTATATTTCTAATGGACCAATGACAATCGAGATATTAAAAAAAAACGTATAAAAAACTAAGACAGCACGCTTTATGAGAAAACCAAACTAAAAAATAATTATGCAATCAAAATCGTGGGGTGCACTATATCAATTAATATATTTGATAATAAACAGATATTGGTAAAAGTATAGTCTCCAAGAAGAAAACGTAAACATCATAAAAAGCACCCCACGCTTTTGATTGTAAAATTATTTTTTATTAATTATTATTATTAGTTTTAACAAAGTAATGAATTAAATCTTGGTCTCCGCGGAGCCTTATAGATTGAAAGATATAAATCAAATGACTCTTAATTATTTTGTAATGTCGGTTTCTGTATATATTTTTCTGCTGTCCCCATTGAATGTAAATATACATTTGACCTGTACCACATACAATTATAATTCTCTGCAATAATATGATGTTATTGGTACCAATTCTTTATTGTGAGATATAAATAATTATTTTCTAATTCGAGTCTTTTTTTCCTAATTTTTTTGTTTACTATTGAAGAGAACGTCATAATTTTAAAGCTTCCCTTGCCCTTCTCCTAAATCCAGAAGATGTTAATCATTTGGGAAATAAATTTCATTTTAAACATGCCATCAGCAGCTAAATCTATAAGATTTTATTTCATCTTCATGGTCAGATTAGCCAGTTGTACTGTCATTTCCAAAAACGGATTTTTTTTCCATCTTTGCCCATTCGTCAAGAGTAGTACAGTTCTGGAAAGTAATCTAATAATTGAAAAGAGTAAAATGAATGAATGCGAAAAAGAATTGATAAATAAAAATTTTCAGACAGCGATTCCGAATCGTCTTCATCGAGTTCCGAGGAGTCGGAAGAGGACGATGGAGCCAGTATCGATTCGAGAGATTTTGGTTTCATCAAACAGGATTTGAACGTTTGCCCGAAAG
Organism: Agelastica alni; assembly: GCA_950111635.1. Taxonomy (NCBI): domain Eukaryota; kingdom Metazoa; phylum Arthropoda; class Insecta; order Coleoptera; family Chrysomelidae; genus Agelastica; species Agelastica alni. The sequence goes on along the minus strand of OX467711.1, from coordinate 975,248 downwards.
GCTGCGAACAGGCCATATTTAATTTGACAGTCGATCTGCGAAGCAACAGACATCAAATCGAACAAAACACCAAAGAATTGCAAAGAGAGATCGAAACTATTAACAAAAATATCGAATTGGGCAACAGGAAATTGAGGATTTTGCAGAATCAGCATGAGCAAAGCGTTAACGAGTTGGAAGCTTATCAAAGGGAAAAGCAGCGACTGTTGAATCAAGTTAGATGCACGGTCGTACTGAATATCGATCAAATTCACGATTACAATCCAGAAACTGACGAAATTACGGATTATTTGGTTTTTTCCAGAGAAACTTTATCCAATTTGTATAAAAGAGTTGGGGAATTGGAGTACGAAAACTTACAACAAAAAGCCAAATACGAGTAAGTATATTGGAAATAACAGTATAATAATTGTTGGTTTGGTTTTTTTCCAAAGTTTCAGATTTTATTTGTAATTCAAAAAAAAACCTTCAAAAGGCAAAACATGGTGTCATATACATAATTATAAATAAATTACTTCCTTTATCTGTTGTAAAAAAACCGAATCGAATAAAACTCGTTTGAAGTACACCTCGTAAAGACTTTGTCCATTTGATATCGCTATGGAAAAAAGGCGTGACTTTATGTATGTATGTTGAAACGATTATTTAGTTCTAAAAACTTTGATTTTAAAATACCCTTCGACATAAACACGGTAAATGTTTCGTCATCAGTTCGAAATTAGACGTTTTATCAACGCCATCTACTGGTAACACGATTCTCTCGAATAATTTTTTCCGAAATTCAACGTAATAAATGTTTCAGAACGTACCTAAAGCACATAACGAGAATGAAGAAAGACCTGCGATACATGAGAGGAAAAATCAAACGACTCATGCTCCTCATACAGCAGATGATGATCGAAAAGTTCGGCAAAGTCGTCGACATTAACGAACTGGAACTGGCATTGATCAAAAAGACTTTCAACAAATCGCACATCAACGAATTGGAAGAAGTCGTCTTGAAAAAATTAGTATTCGACGTTCGATTGAAGAACACCAATATCAAGGATATCTACGCTGCTCAATTAAAGGAAATGACAGTAAGAAATAAAAAACGTGTCGAGATATATTATTAATTAAACGATTAAAATAATATTTTTAGCGCGTAAAACAATAAAAATAATATTTTTGTTACTATTTCAGTGAAATACAACACCTACCTACATTGTTGGTGAATGGTTTTTCGTGTATATAGACCTTCGTAGGTCTGAGTTTCTACTCGACGTTTCGCCATCTCCAGTGGATGGCATCTTCTAGAGATATACTTGTCTGCTTTTTAAGGCTGATAGTCTATGACATTTGTATGTCGCGATCGCAGGCTGTATACGTTTTGGTGGGCGGGGCATATTTGATGGCTGTTCAGAAATACCCACCAAAACGTATACAACCTGCGATCACAACAAATGTCATAGACTGTTAGCCTTAAAAAGCAGACAAGTATATCTCCAGAAGATGGCGAAACGTCGAGTAGAAACTCAGACCTACGACGATCTATATATCCGAAAAACCATTCACCAACAAACGATGGCCGCGAAAGCCTTTCACAATTCCTACCTACATTATTTAAATATAACAAATGAATTTAATTTAAAAAAATGCACTTACAATCTTACAATTTTTGTTAATTAAATTGTTATTAATCAAATTGCGTAACGATGTCGATAAATGATCACCACGATCTTTTTCAGGACAGGATTCGAAAAAATCAAGAAGACCTAGTTAGAATCATCAAAGATAACACGAATCGTCTGGAGTTGCTGCAGATGATGAATAAGGAAAAGAAAGACCTGGTGAAATTGATCGCTACGCAACCGAAGCGTCGCGGTAACTTGAAAAGGTTGAAGGAGACGTGCGGCGAGTATGAAAAGGACAATAAAAAGTTGGAAGCCATTGTCGAAGATCAGAACAGGATGATTTTTGATCTCAAGGCAGAAATTAAAATGCTTAAAACCAAAGGTATGTTCTGATCCACATTCGAGAAACACTATTGTTTGTTAAATTTATAATAAGCTATTCATTCGTCATTACCTAGCATTCTGCGCCCGTGACATGACTCCTAATACATCGCCCCTGACATGACTTCTAATACATCAGATATCATGTGTCACGTCTATTGATGGCGTCCGAGATTAATATCGTTGCGCCAGAACGGTAGAAATTGAAACTACTGTATGGGCCATACCACTTGAAGCATTGATTATTTCAATTTTATCCTGAGTGTTAACTTAATTATATTCGTGAACGGTAGAACTCCTTAGCATGAATCGCCAATTGGGAAAAATTACGGAGTGGGCGGCATCTATTATTGATCGTATGAACTTCTAGAGGTGTGAACAACAAACTAACTTCCATTTGTTTATGTGTTTGAATAGTGAACTTAATATATTATTTTAAACAATTTAAGCATTGAAAGTGTTATATTTGAAGGATATTTTGTTAAGAATTGGTGTTAATAAACCACAAAATCCGAAAATGCAAAGGATTAAAAAAGGTGATATGGAGATAAAATCGCGAAAAATATGGTCTGTTCCACAATGCTTTACATATGACAATTCGATTATATCTTTGCTTAAATTTCGTTCAAATCTTAAGACAGTTTAAAAATGGAAGATAGGAGAACCAATCTCAAAGTTTATGTTTGTTTGCAGCAAGCACTTTGTGAAAGATGATTTTTTCAGTGGTAAGTTTGATATTGTTGTCCAATGATCTATCATTTTATTTGTGATTATTCATACCGACTTCAACAACATAGAGAATGCGTTTGAAAAATGATTTTTTCATTGAGACCGTCAGTTCCACATAAAATGATGTGTCCTCTTCACCTTCCTTAATTGGCCGAACACGTTATACAATACGTCCGAAATTGATATTTCGACTTTCATAGGCATTGCCACAAGAATTCCAGGGACAACAGAACTGAAAAACTTTGAAAACAAACCAAAATTAATACCTGTGTTGGTCTTTACTGGCATTTAACGAGAATTCAGCGACAATAAAATTGAAACGTCGAAAACAAACCTTAAATCCAGCTTCAATCCAATAGTTTAACACAAAAAATTAACTCGAATCTCTGAGATATAACTAAAATTCACTTCAATAAAAACTTTGGTTTTACAAGTGATCAAATGTCAGAATATTTGTTGTTCACACCTCGATACGATATTTTGTCACTGACAGCGCCATCTCGCGTTACGTGATTTTTCCCTACACTTTAAACACACTATTCATTCTGTATTATCTAGTGTTATATGTTCGTTGACTGGACTCTTAATACGTCAAACGTTATGTGTCACGTCTATATCTAAGACACACTACTATACATCTAGCGTTCTACGCTATTTGGCAGGACTCTTAAAACGTCGTACTAAATAACTAAATCCCGAGTTTTAGTTTGAACTGGATCTAAACAACGGTCTTTCTTTAATTTTGAATTAGGTATGCCGCCAAAGGAGCACTACGTGGAACCGAAAATGGAGGGATTAGAAGAAATCGTGCAACCGGTAAAGGAGTGGCCGGAAATCGAGAAATATCTCGAAACGGCCGAGGAGGAATCGGTCGATGAAAGAATGCTGCAAGAAATCGAGTTGCCGGGCTTGTAAGCGCATCGATTTTTAATTTTTTTTGTTCTAACGGAATCATATTTTCAGTTATTTAACCGAAAGCGAAGATATCGTGATGAATCTCTTGGACGAAGTAATTTCCTCGATGAAAATGAGATCGAAATCCGCCATCGACGCCGAAGTAATTGGCAGAAATATTCTCTGTCACATTTTAAACTGCGTTTCGGTGCAAGATATCGTACAAGAAATCGTCGGCAACATACCGTTCGAATTGTCAGAAAAACAGAAATCTCTCGTCGAAGCATCGGCTGAAAGATTGTATATCATCCAAGAACCGGAAGTAAGTTCAATTTGTATGGTTTATTTTAAAATTTGTCGAGTAATAACAACGATGCGTTTCAGATGAGCGAGGAGAACATAATGCAATATGCGCGAGAACTGCTGGAGGACACCATAGAAGAGGCGTTGAACGTGAGGAATGAACCGTTCGAGATCGTAGCTAATCTTTTGGAAACTCTGGTGGAATCCATACCGAAAGAATTCCTCTTCAACGCATTCTCCATCGACCGCATCGCGGATAGGGTAGGAATTTTTATGAGCGAAAGTACTTTCGATAAAGAACGTTTAATTGGAAGAATTGAGGGGATATCGAGCCCAGACAGGAAGGAAATGCTGGCAATTCTCGATGTCATTTTAAAGAAGGTCTACGGTTCTGGTATCGACTATATGTACGTCATTAAAGATAAGAAGTGTTAGTTATATTTTATAAATTCGTACACATTTTTAATACATTTACACAAATAATTGTTTTTTATTCCCCAAAAAGTAATGAAGAAAGTTGAAAATTTTCTTTTATCAATGCAGGAGAAGCGCCAATCATTAGTCGTCGATGTTTTAACGTTGATTTTTTTACTATTTATGGAGTGCTACACACATTAAACTTCTATTTAATTCCTGATTTTATTTAAAAAATTACAAATTAAAACAGCGTATTTATAAATTTAAACCGTTAATCAAATAAATAGCCTCATTATCACATCCACAAATAACCTTATTCCTACTCAAATCCAACGAATTAATAGGTTTTCCTAAAGTAGGCATCAACGTGAACACTTCCAATTTATTTTTGACGTTATCTGGTGCCAACCAAACGTTAGTTTCGACAGAGGAGTCAGGCAACATCGAGGTAACGGCACCATTTTTAGTTGTCCAGTGCCATATTTCACCAGCCATAGAACAAGTAAACACTTGATCGTGGTATTCTGGATTGAATTTCACCTCGGTGATGGCCCCCTCATGGGCGTTTATCACGTTTATTGGATAAGTATTGTGACGCAGATCCCAAGTTGTCAAAGCACCTTTGCAAAAACATAAAAAAATTTAAAATGCACTGTAAACATCACAAACAAAATTAATATCCAAAAATTAATCTGAATTTTTTTATATTTACTACAGACTAGCAATTTTCTTCAATTTAGGAAATGTCTCCAATTACAAAAAATTCCCAATTTATCAAACGTAGTTAAAATAAAAGGTGATTTTAAATTTTAATCAATTCCCAACATTTTTTAAAAGAATCCCATCCTCAAATAAAAAATCAACGTTTTTACTTACCTAAATCATCACCAGTTATTACTAAATGCCGTTGTGTTGGATGAAAAGTAAGACAGGTAGGTGTAACTTGTTCTCCACTTATCATAAAAGTGTTATTTGGCTTATTATCGGTAGCTCTCAAGTCCCAAATTTTTAACTGTCCCCTTAAATTACTAGTTAATATTTCATTATGCTTTAAAAATATGACGCAGTGTATAGAACAACTGTCTGCATCCTCTAAAACGAAAATAGAATTAACACTTAATAAAATAAATAATATTTACTATTACCGATTTTCCTGAGTACCTTCTGAGACTTTGTATTTAATAAATTAATACATCCATCTTCACCTACTGTTACAATATCATTTTCATATACTGTTAGAGAAGTACAAGGGCTGCTATCTCCATTTTTAAACTGATGTATTGTATTCCATGTTATTTCATTTTTCAGCAATATACTTTCTGTATAAGAAGGTATTATTTTCTTTAAATGCGCTGAACCACTTGAAGAAGAAGTTACAAAATAATCTGAATCAATAAACTACAAAAAAAAACCTTGATAACTGTTTGGTTACAGTCAAATTTATATAATTTATGACATGTGAGTAACAATAAACTATTTAATATAATTAATTTTAAAAATATTTTTAAATATCAATATACTGAATTACTTTTACTCTCAGAAATTTCTCCTGATGATGGCTTGACGCCGAAAACGTTTGAGAATTGGTTTGTAATAATTAAAAAAATGTTGGTGTACTATAGCCTTTTTTTAACTATTGATATCTTGTATATCACAGTACACACAAACCCCCTTTTCTGTTATAAATTTATCTGATACTTTCGTTCTTTGTAACCATACAGTATGAAATAAATTTTAAAATAAATATTTCATTCCACTAAATAACTAACTAATCTAAATGAATAAAATAGTGTACCTGAATTTCTGTAACATCTCCACAGTATGGCTCATTGAATACCAAAAAGGGATAAATATCATCCTCTTCGACGTTTTCACATAAATCCCACAACTTGATGTTATTTTGTATGTTATCTACGCTGCCAGTAACGAAAAAGTTACTATTATTAAACTGGTCGGGCCTCCATCGCACTTTATTTATTTTTTCCGAGACAAAAGTGCCGTGCAAACTGTGAGACATTTTAAAATTTCAAACTTAGCAACTTACTGTTAATCAAAAATTAACATAACCTACATTCTTCTTTTTTCAGTGGATCATTTTTTACGCCATGGGAAAAGAAGAAATAATTCTTCTTTGTTAAATTTGTTTTGTAATGGTGGTTGCATATTAATAATAATTTGAGACGAAACAAATTTACTTTTTATTAACCAATATCCATGCTCTTACTGCTCTTTTATTTATTATTTTAAAGATCGCAAAGTAGATCAACATTTTCGTAAAAGTTTTTTTCCTCGACTTGATGGATATTTTTGTCAAAAGTTAATTTCGATCCCAAGTTCGGAAAATAAAGTTATACAGGAAGTGTGCTAAAAATAGTAAATATTTAACAATGGATGAAGCCAGCGGACTTCCTCATGGACCCCCAATGAATATCCTTCCTCCAACTCCAGCAGGACTGGAAAGTTTGTACACACTTTGTAGGAAAATTTACCCAGACCAAGTCAATCCTCTACAAGTAACAGCATTACTAAAATTTTGGTAAGATGTATACCTATTGTGCATCAAAGTACATGTAAGATGTAAATTCCTTTTTAGGCTTGGAGGTCCTGATCCACTTGATTATATTTCTATGTACGCTAACCCTGGAATTCCAAGTGAAAATATTCCTTCTCACTGGCATTATATTAGGTAAGTGAAAAAAGCTGAAATATCTTTTACAGAACACTTATTAATAATTGTTTTTAAGCTTTGGCTTATCCGATTTACATGGCGATGGAAGGGTTCATGATGTTTCTAGTCCTGAAAACCAGTCAGGGTTTGGTTTTGAACTAACTTTCAGGTTGAAAAGAGAACTAGAAGAGACTGCTCCTCCTACTTGGCCAGCCACACTAATGCAGTCTTTAGCTAAATATGTGTTCCAGTCAGGTAAGCTAATGTAATTATAAAGTAAGCTTAAAATATTTGTCAGTTTTAATATTAATAGGTAACTCTCTGTGTGCGGGGGATCATGTTTCTTGGCATTGTGCATTGGATAATAGTGAATCTAGGATTCAACACATGCTTATGACAACAGATTTACAGTTAAAAACGGCACATACTCCTTTTGGAACAGTGGATTTTGTTCAGATTGTTGGAATATGTGCTGAGGAATTAAAAGCGGCTCAGCAGTGGAATGGAGCAGGAATTTTGGATATGATTACGAGGATACCGTCGTATGTTTTTTTTTTTTTTATTACTAAAAGTACTTTAAAAATGTAGTTTTTGGGGAAAATTTCACAATAACTTTCGACAGGGCTGGGGGTCCTTGGCACATCACGGACATGAGAAGAGGTGAGAGTATATTTGAGCTTGATCTTAATGCCCATGAAGAAGTCGAAAGAGGTTTCGAGTTGGAAGGTTCAAATCTAAGTGGAGTTAGTGCAAGATGCTCTTGGATGGAACAGGATCCCTCTAAACTTGATATTTCACACTTGAAGGATCCAAATGATGAGTTAAATGATGAATTTAGGATGAAATCACCTCTTCAGCAAGGTCTGCACTATACAATTATTTTTATTTTCTTTTAAACATGGGTCAATGTTTTGCAGAATCTGCTGAATTAACGAATGTTAAGAAGTTAGAGGGTGTACATTTAGTGTTTAATTTAGAAGCAGGCAGCTTGTTACCTCTTGCGATTAGGTAAGATGAAATTACTTTTTTCAAAATTAATGTATATAAACATTTTTGTTTAAAATACATGATGGTACCGCCAACTGGAATAAATTTGTTTTAATTACTGTGCATAGTTAAAAAAATCCTAAAACACGTCGATTTTAGTTTACGTTGGTCTACAAGATTCTGTTGCTGAGGAGGTCATTTCCAAAGTATTTTGCTGCGTATAATACCAATTTGGAGGTCAGAATTGGGCAATCATATCATATTTATAAGATATTTGACATTATGTACTCAAAAAAATACAAAATATACTGTTCTTAGAGTAGCTGTGTTACTTATGGGTTTTAGTTGGCATATCAGAAAAATCGCACTTGATAGTTTTTTACTTAGCTCGTTGATGTGCTCAGTCCAGTTTAAATTTTCATCAAGGGTGTTATTCCCAATACTTTCACGCTCTCGTCAGATTGGATGGTTTGATTGGGTGGAAAATGTTATATTTTGCGTCTTTTTAATATTTAGAACAAGGTTTTTAGATGAGAACCAGCGTTCTGTACGAGATTTAATGGTTGTCATTTCTTCATTTTTTTTTTTTTTATATTCTGGTTCCCACGAAAAGGGATATCCTGTAATGTTCAGAGAACATTGTGGGAACCAAGGGAAAGAAGGTAGGAGTTGGTGTTCTTCTTAAATTTCTGGAGGTTGTATGCCTCGGGGAACATCTCCCTAGGCAATGAGTTCCAAAGCCTCGCAATTCGTTGGATGAATGAGTCTTTGGAAAGTGATGTTCTGCAGGTCTCCAAAGTGACCACGAAGGGGTGTGAAGACTGAACTTGACGGGTTAATCTTGAAGAGGCTGCCAAAGGAGGAACGATTGTTGATATTTCAGAAGAGCATCGCCCATGAAAATATCTATAAAATAGAGACAAATCGCCAACTTTTCTACGGTGTTCCAGACAAATATGGGAACAGTACTCCAGTACAGGTCGGATCTGCGCCTTATAGATCATAAGCAGCTGACTGGAGGTGAAATAGCTCTTGGCACGAAACAAAAAACCAAGTTTTTGGGATGCACTTTTGGCAATGGACCTCACGTGATTTTCTCAGGAAAGGTTATTGCTGATAGTAATACCAAGCATCGATATTGATGACTTCAGTGGTATGGTTACTCCTGACAAAGTTATGTTAGGCACAGTGAGATCGGCTTTTCTAGAGAAAAGACATGCTTGTGTTTTGTTTGCATTGAATTCTACCAAGTTGTTGGATCCCCATTCGAGAATTGTTGCTAAGTCCATATTTATATTGTTAACATTTCTTCCTCGTTCATTTCTGGTTTCACGGGCTGATATAGGGGCCCTGGAAGAGAAAGCGGTATGGAGGGTACTATCATCGGCAAAGCTGTGTACGGGACATGAAGTTGCTTTCAATAGGTCGTTGATGTGAAGTAAAAATAGTGTTGGTGCCAGAATGGATCCTTGCGGAACACCAGCATTTATGAGTTCAGTGTCAGATGTCATTCGGAGACATGAGTGAAAGTTGCAATGAAAGTGAAATTAGTACGACAGAAATTGTGGAAGCATTGAACAGTATGAAATTGGGTAAAGCTGCTGGGTATGACAGGATAACAGTTTAAATTCTGAAGGCTGGACAATGTGTGGTAACTAGTTTGCTGTACCGCCTTTTAACCTTTGTTGGAGGAGTGGTAGTGTACCAGACGACTGGTGCAAGGCCGTTATTGTGCCACTTTACAAGGGAAAAGGTTCGCAGCAGGACTGTAAGAACTACCAAGGTATTAGTTTACTCAGCATAGTCGGCATACGAGGTATAGTCGAAAAAAATTTGTCTAGAAGTCAGAAGGTCTACTGCGCTTTTATAGACTTGAAAAAGGCCTATGACAGAGTGGTGAGGAGTGAATTGTGGTCGACATTGTCTATATATGGGGTTAGCGGTAGTTTAATACGAGCACTGAATCACTTTACGAGGATTCAAAAGTAATGGTTTTTGAAAAAAAAAGTATGACAAACTGTGAGGTTCTGATTAAGGGTGTTGGCAGGAAAAAAATAAATGAGGCACTGCATAGCTTTATGAACAGCCAGAAAGTGTCAAAAAAGGCACGTCTGGCTGTGCATTGAGGAGTGTTGGTTCCTACACTTATTTGTGGTAGTGAATGTTGGGTTTGGCAAAAAAAGCATGAAAATGCTGCAGAGATGAGTAGTCTGAGAAGTATAGCCGGAGTGACTCGATTGGATAAAGTGAAGAATAGTGTGATAAGGGAACACTGTGGTGTAAAAGAAGATGTGGTTATAAAGATAGCTAAAGGAATGCTTAGATGGTTTGGACACGTAGAAAGGATGGACGAAGGAAGATTGACAAAACAAATTTATAAGGCGAGTGTGAATGGAAAAGTCGGTAGAGGTCGACCTAGGCGAACATATCTCGATTAGATCAACATTGTTTTGAAGAAAGGCCAGGTCAAGAGTACCAACAACCGACGAGCATGTATGAGAGCACTGATGAAAGTAAAGGAAGCAAAAGATGTGTGTAAGAACCGTAGCGGAAGTGGAAGGAAGTGGTCTCTGCCTATCCGTACAGGAAAAAGGCGTGACTATATATGTATGTTTGTTCAGTTAAAGTTTTGCTGTTTTTTCCTGATTAAATAAGGGAGGTATCATCAGCGAACAAGATACATTTATCTGGGCCAACGAAATTTTCTAGATCGTTAACGTAGATTATATATAATAGCAGAGCCATTACCGAAACTTGTGAGATTCCATATTTCATTAATTGAAAAGAAGACGACGTTTTGTCATCTTCTACATTTTGCGAGGTTTTTTCATAATTATCTCCAAGCTAGCAAAATAACCTAAAGCATTGTTAATTCTAATTATTAAATAAACTTAAAAAAATATATATGTTGGGATGATGTAATTTGATATTCTAAAGTTGACGTGTTTCGGGATTTCTTATAAATATTCACAACAATTGAAATAATAAATTTATTCCATTCGGCTGTTGCACATTGCCTATATTTTAATAGTATATTAACTTGATTTGTCCATTTATAGAGGTAGAGTTAAACACGGACGACATTTTACTTTTAAATCAGTTTTGGAAGATATCGCGATCACTCTGGTAGCGAATTCTGTGACTGGCACTTTAGTCGATACAGAAAATACTTTCGTGTCGCAGGGTTCTTGGTTGCAGGTATTAATTCCCGATGATTTAGCACAAGATATGGCCGTAACGTTTCAAGTAAGTCGTGATTACATTAAATTAGAAAAAAAAACTGTTAATGGGCGAGACCACTAAATTTAGGTTGCTCTCATCAGTGTAATGCAGTGTGACGTGCTAGTCCCTATACTTCCATCGACCTTAAGCTGACCAATCGTAGGTTCTTGTTTTATCATAATAAATCCATGCATATCCGTGGTCCGGGGGTTCCGTGTCTGACAGACAGAGACACAGATAATGTTAGGGACTATTACGTCATAGCTCCGGCATTTTTTAATTTTGAATTCATATACCGATTTCAAATCGCTGAAGAATCCATTTGCTTAGATTTTGACTCATGATATTGTTTGTACACTGAACCGGCATAATTATTAACCAATTGAAAGAGGTTTGGAATGATTTCATCACTTAGTGATCTTCCCTATTAGTGTTTGTACAATTTCTTTTGTTTTTTTTTTAGGTTTTGGCAAATCCCGAAGCGCTATCTCTGCCGAAAACTTTCTCGTGGCCCGACAGACGATTGTCCATCACAATTATTGCCGATAAAATTCAATAAAAAAAATTAAACCGCCAACATTTTTCCATCAAATGTATCTGAACTGGTTTCGAACGGGCACAAGTTATTACACAGATCAAACATGCCTTTAAAATTAAGACTGATGCAAATTCCCCAAATCGGCGATGGCAGCAATTAGTGACATTTTCCATTCGAAATTCTTCGACCAGTGCCGCGAAAACCACTGATTTTAACACATTGACATTATAAATGAGACTCGTTTGCAATAATAATTTAAATCTGTGAATTTTAAATGAAACTCTCCGTCCCAATCGTATTTTATTTGTCTCCTGAACAAGAATCGAAGACTTTTGTGACTGTTTGTATGCACCTGCTTTTACTGTATTAACGTTGTATCATTCTTCTTATTATCTTTTAATAGCTTCGATGGTAAAGATTGAAAGCATGCGTTTGTGAGATTGTTAGGGGACGGTATAAAGGGATTTTTTCAATATTCTCGTGCTTAATACACAGATTGTGATATATTTATTTCATGTTGATATTTATCGTGTTCTCGTAATTGGTTTGTTTCATTTAAAATTTAGATATAAGCTCGGAAGATACTCGTCAAACTTGAAATAGTTTGGTCTTATCATATCTCTGTTGGATCAAAAATGAAGTTTAAACAAAATGATTATTATATGTTAATATTTTTAAACTTTCGGTATTAAAAATATTGTAGTTTTATTACGTTTAAAATAGATTTACGATGACGAATAAAATTATTAGCCTGGTAGTTCTTTAAAACCTGCGACATATTATAAGCGTACGCTTAAAAGTATCATTTTAGTAATGGATTGTTTATAATAAATTCCACTTATTTATATTTTATTTATACTATTTAATGATGTGCCTTTTATATTTATATACAAACGAAATATAAATATTTTAAATTAAGTGACTTTTCATTCATCCTCCTAATTGTTTAGATCAACAAAGGTAAATAATTAAAAATCCATTTGATAAAATATGAAATAAAAATTGAAAATTTACTTGAAATCTTCACATATTGTTTTGATGTGACACATCTATTGGCTCGACTTGTTAGTAAAATCTAACCGTATGCCAAGAAGGATCTCTGTCATGCCCCCTCTACGCCGCCGCTCTCGACTCGTGTGAGCGTGCGCATACTAGTTACTCCGTTGCCTCTCTGTATGAGCTGTTTACTATATCTATCTACATACATACATAAAGTCACGCCTTTTTCCCATAGGGGTAGGCAGAGACCACTTCCTTCCACTTCCGCTACGGTTCTTACACACATCTTTTGCTTCCTCTACTTTCATCAGTGCTCTCATACATGCTTTTCGGTTGTTGGTACTTTTGACCTGGCCTTTCTTCAAAACAATGTTGATCTGATCGAGATATGTTCTCCGAGCAGTCGACCTCTACCGATTTGCCCATTCACACTCGCCTTATAAATTTGTTTCGTCAATCTTCCTTCATCCATCCTTTCTACGTGTCCAAACCATCTAAGCATTCCTTTATATATCTTTGTGACCACATCTTCTTTTACACCACAGCGTTTTCTTATCTCACTATTCTTAACTTTATCCAACCTAGTCACTCCGGCTATACAATTCTCAGACTACTCATCTCCGCAGCATTAATCCTATTTTCATGCTTCTTCTATATCTATAAAAGCACAATAGACCAAAATTTTTCAACTATACCTTTTAATGAAAAGACCTGATCTATTCATCTACTTCCTCTTCTAAATCCTGCTTGCACATCCCATATCATCTGTTTCATTCGTTACTCTGTTAATCAATATCTTTGCATACAGGTTGCCAATTATACTGAGTAAACTAATACCTCGGTAGTTCTTACAGTCCTGCTGCGAACCTTTTCACTTGTAAATTTTCTTAAGGTATTCGCGAACTACATTTTAAAATTGTTTGGCAGATCAAAACGGAGACAGATAATTTTCTTGGTAAATGGAATAGTTCACGGACGAGAAAATAAATGTCACTGTTCTAAAAGCATGGGGTGCTTTGTATGACAAACAGAACAGTGACATTTATTTTCTCGTCAGTAATTTTATTCTTATGTTAAGAATTATATTTTACTTTTTAGTTTGATTAACTCTAAAAGCGTGTTTTTTAGTTTTTTTAAAACGCATTTGTTATTTGTGTTGGATCATTCGAGAATATTGTTTTATTATTGCAATTAAGTTTGGAAAAATGAAAACTGCAGCAAATGTGTGTAATACAGGTTTAGAAAAGTAAGTTGATAAAATTGTATAACTTGATACAAGTATTTATTGTACTATTTAAATTATAGGGAGACAATAGTGAAATCATGAGTCCAAAAAAGTATGGATAAATATTTTTCCTGAAATAATGAATGAAACTTTCTGATGTAATTCGTTCCTTTAGATTATTTGCCTTAAAAAATAATATAAAATAAAAATTGAAATATACAGATTTCATTTCGAATTACATTCGGATTTGAAGAAAAAACGTAAAGAACTTCGTTCCTTATGGGGGTCCCCAGACCGCTGTTTTTTTTTATTGGTTTTTGATTTTTATTTGGGTATTAGAAATTTGAATACTTACTCAAGATGTTTAACATCGGGCGTCCCGTGACGGCCAACAGATGTAGTGCCATTAAGGTACTAACCTTTAACCAGATGTTATTTTAAATTTAAGTTCAACTCACCGTTGATCGGTATAAACAATCTTTTGTTTTATTTTTAACGCGTTAATTTTCATTTCGTCATGCTTAACCCTGTCATATCAGCGAATAGCTGGCGCTACTACCGAACATGTGTTAATGTAGATCGCTGAACTCACGTAGCGACCTACATCAACCTAAATATATACAGAGCCTTAACAGTACCAAAACCGGAGTGTATACCAGTAAGGACAGATTTATTTTTACAGACCATAGGGTAACAGTTAATCCCATTTCTACTTAGCTCCTCATAACGAAGAAGTATTGGTACACGTCGCTTCGCTGCGCTATGAAATAATCGGTCAACATTTTAGAAAAACACTCAGACCCGTCGATTTTTGATTAAATGAGGACACTATTTTCCGGCATTTTTGACTCCACTACTTTTAGCCCCAAGCAAGGATAAGAATTACCTCAAAATTTTTAAATGGCATTGGGGGTCAAATAAGATGTCTTTCAAAAGCTTTTACAATTCTGTATACAATAGCCTTTAAATTTTAAAATTGCGCCCATTACTTTTGAGAAATTATATTTTAAATGTGAAACTTATCTATAAACAATCACATACGGTTATATGTAGGAATATTTCATTGCCATTTTGTTATGAATTGTTCACAAAAAATTAAGAATTCTTCCGTTATTGTCATTGAACAATGTATAATACTTTTCATTCTCAACACTACAAACTTTTCCTTCTCATGAATACTTTAAATATCTGTTACATATGATGATCGAATATATTAAAAAAGTGAAATTTCCAATTTTTATTTCTGTGATGGTAAATGCTATATAATTGGTCTTATCTGCATTTAGAGGCAGCTGATATCCTTCCAACCACATCTTTATGGCCTTCATACCTCCTTGAACACTTTCCTCAGTAACTTCCCAATCATATCCTCCAAATATGGCAACAGTGTCATCAGCATATGATATTATTTTGCTGTCTATGTCAAGAGTTAAGAGAGAATTTATATAAATGGTAAATACATTTAAGAAAACTAAATTAAAATTATTCTTAAGACTTAATAACAAAATTGTAAGGTTGAAAACAATAAATGATGGTGTAAATAGGAGACACTAATAGCATGTGTTACCTCTTCTACTTCGGATCACAGCATTTACATGCGTCTAGGCGTGCTTATTCTAATTAAATTTTGGATGAAATCTCCTCAGGTTTCTAGGTGCCGGTATTTAACGTTTAACATTTTTCTTGAGGTGATCCCATCGATAGGATTCAGATCTCCAGTTTTTTTGGTGGCCACTGCATAACTGTTCGAAGGCGACCTATCTCTGGAAATCCCATCCAGAGAAGATTACGCCGAGAATCTAGTTAAACCTCAGGGCGTATTTTATACTGACGGCTCAAAACTAGAGTGGAGAGTAGGTTGTGGTGTCTTCTCAGAAGACTCCACACTTAGCCTGTTGTTTCGTTTGCCTGATTACTGCATTACCGAGGCAGCTGTTTGGACACTCCGCAATGAACTAACTATTTCAAGCAATCTAACGTGGAACATACATATCATTAGAAAGATTGCACCAATTATAGGTTCAATACAAAGATGTGCTCATCTATTAACCAAAAATGCAAAGTAACTTTACAATAGCTTTATTGACCCTCATCTTAGATATTTAATACCCTGTTGGGGACCGCTAGTGAATACTAATACTAATAAATAAACTACAAAGGACACAGAATAAAGTAATTAAAACCATTTTCACTATAAACTATCGTACACCTACTGAGGATCTTTATAAACGGTTTTCTTTCTTAAATATTAGACAAATAAAACAATAATAACAATCTAAATTAATATATTACATAAAAAATGACTTAAATAAAACTAACGTTACATTAAACAAAAGCAAAGATTATCACTCCTATAACATCAGACACAAGGAATCATTTAAAAATAAATATAACTCTACAAAAAAGTGCCAGGGCTTCCCAGTTTACAGAAGTGTACAAACATTCAACAGCCTACCAGCTTTAACACAAAATGAAAAGTTATCGAAACTGTGCAGTACTTTTAAAGGCTTTTTCAAAACCAAAGACTAATAATATTGTAAATTATTTGAGCTTTATTGACATAACCTCTTGTATATGTATACTTAAAAAACTACTTTTTATTCAGGCCTCGGTGTCAGTATATTCCAACTTACTGTTTTGAGGTCATTTATAAATAAATTAAAAAAAAAAAAAAGTTCAGCGCGATAACCATTCTTTGTGACAGCCAGGCTGCTATCAAATCACTGAATTCAGTCTACTTGACCTCTAGGGCAGTGGTGCAATGCCGAGCCACCCTGAATGAGCAAGCAATTAAGTTTAGTGTTCACATTGTTTGGGTACCCGGTCACAGTGACATACCAGGCAACTGTAAGACGGACGAGCTAGCAAGAGAGGGCACCACCCTCTCAGCTGTATCTATCTCATCTCAGACAAGGGTACCGATTGCAAACTGCCGGCTCCTCCTGCACAGTAAAGTAGTTCAAAAAGCCAACTTGAGGTGGCAAAATGGTGGCACATCATCGAAACAGATTTGGCCGATCACGGCCATAACAGGACACTGGGCAGGTGGATCCTATGCCCGACGCATGGGAATAGCAGAGCTACTGCATGAATTCTGTAGAAGCTGTCACGATGAGGAAGAGGAGGAAACAATGGTACATCTGGATTTTTTTTCCCTGTTTGAAATTTTCAACTTTTAGTTTCTTGGATCTTTCGCCCATTCGGATCCGTTTTAGATTTTCCTTATTGTATTTTAATTTTGTTCATTTTAATTTTTTTAATTTTTTTTTCAGTGAATTTAAACAGTTTTTTTTTTTAATAAACCTGTATTTATATTTCTCATTTTTAATAGTTTCTGGAAGAAATAGAGGTGATAACTGCCTTGAAGCCAAAATGCGTTGCTCGTTTCACAGTTTTTAAAGTATTAAATTAAAATAATACTATTGTGGAAGCATTGAACAGTATGAAATTGTGTAAAAAGCTGCTGGTACGAAAGGATAACAGTTGAAATGCTAAAGGCTAGACAAAGCGTGGTAACTAATCTGCTGTACCGCCTTTTTACCCTTTATTGGAGGAGTGGTAGCGTACCAGACGACTAGTGCAAGGCCGTTATCGTGCCCCTTTACAATGGAAAAGGTTCGCGGCAGGACTGTAAGAACTACCGAGGTATTAGTTTACTCAGCAAAATTGGCAAACTGTATGCAAAGATATTGATTAAAAGAGTGACGAATGAAACTGAGATGATATAGGATGTGCAAGCAGGATTTAGAAGATGTATGGATCAGGTCTATTATGAGGTATAGTCAAAAAAAATTTGGCTTGAAGTCAAAAGGTCTATTTCCCTTTTATACACCTGGAAAAGGCCTATGACAAAGTGGTAAGGAGTGAATTGTGGTCGACATTGTCTATGTATGAGGCGAGCGGTAGTTTAATACGAGCACTGAAATCACTTTATGAGGATTTCACTGCTTGTGTCGGGATAAACGGAGCTTGCACGTAATGGTTTAACATCGAAAAGGGTGTAAGATAGGGATGTGTGGCTTCGCTATGGCTGTTTAACTTATAGACGATTGTTTAAAAGATTTGAAAAAGAGTGAGTATGGATTAAAAATGAATGATTTGATCATCAAATGCCTTCTTTACGCCAATGATCAAGTCATATTAGCGTCATCTGAAGAGGAATTGCAGGCGATGGTTAATGTTATGCATCATGCCCTAAATATCAAAGGAATGAAAATAAATGCAAGCAAAACGAAAGTAATGGTTTTTGAAAAAGAAAGCATGACAAACTGTGAAGTTCTGATTAAGGGAGAAAGAGTGGAACAAGTAAATGAATTGGTGTACTTGGGTTCAAAATTTACGAGAGATGGAAAGTATGACAGTGACATTAAGTGAAGGGTGTTGGCAGGAAAACAAATAAATGGGGCGCTGCATACATTTATGAACAGCTAAAAATTGTCAAAAAAGACACTTCTGGCTGTGCATAGAAGTGTGTTGGTTCCTACACTTATGTATGGTAGTGAATGTTGGGTTTGGCAGAAGAAGCATGAAAATAGGATTAATGCTGCAGAGATGATTAGTATAAGAATTGTAAAGCCAGAGTGACTCGGTTGGATAAAGTAAAAAATAGTGAGAAAAGAGAACGCTGTGGTGTAAAAGAAGATGTGGTTACAAAGATAGATAAAGGAATGCTTAGATGGTTTGGACACTTAGCAAAGATGGAAGAAGGAAGATTGACGAAACAAATTTATAATGCGAGTGTGAATGGACAAGTCAATAGAGGTCGACCTCGGCGAACATATCTCGATCAGATCAACATTGTTTTGAAGAAAGGCCAGGTCAAGAGAACCAACAACCGAAGAGCATGTAAGAGAGCACTGATGAAAGTAGAGGAAGCAAAATATGTGTGTAAGAACCATAGCAGAAGTGGAGGGAAGTAGCCTCTGCCTACCCCTATGGGAAAAAAGCATGACTTTATGTACCTATGTATAATTTTTTTTGAGGTTTAATTTACTTTTAGTGATTTTCGCCACAAAGGCGCTAAGTTAGCTTTTTAATTTTCAGTTAGTTTGGTTAAATAATAATAAAAAAAGGGTGGATAGATCCATAAAGCAATCTCTCCATTCCCTCAAAATTAATTCAATTGAGAAATCAAGAATTCACAAAACCCTGAGTAAGATTTTTTAGTTTTTTGAACAGTAATACAAACTTAACGTCCAAAGTCAAGCAGTTTCGTTGCTTGTTATGACAAAAAATGAATCTAGTAATCACAAATAACAGACTACAAATTGGTTTTCCAAACCATAATAAATTTATCCTCGCATCCTGAGGCGAATACACTTCCATCTGAATTAAATTTGCAAGTATTCACTGCACCAGAGTGGCCACTAAGTGTGTATAATGGCCTTCCTTCCATTACGTCAACTATTCTAATCTTACCATCTTTTCCACAAGTCAATAAAAAGTTTAGATTTGGATGCCAGGAAACACAGTTGGTGGGACCTTCATGAAGAGTGTAGTGTTGCTGTAATTTTTTTGCTTTGAGGTCATAAACTCTTACTGAACCAGAGTCCATTGCTGCCGCAATTGTATTATTGTTTGGATGAATTGACAGGTAAATTGGATTACTATTAGCTATTGAAAACTTATGTTCACATCTACCTGTTCTTACATCCCAAATTCTAGTACTGTGATCGTCTCCACCTGAAAGAAACAATTTTTTGTCAGACATTAAAAATATTACCAAAACATTCATAATTTGGTAAAAGTAAACAGTTTACATTTTTCTACCAAGGAAGATAAAAAACAAAAGTTTGATTTGATATTTTTTTGAGCTAAATAATGTTTTATGTAAAAATGTAAATAATATACAAAAATGAGATCCCTGTAATAATGTGCAAAAAAACAAGGTATTCTGAAATTAAAACAAAGCCATTTGATAATTGATGCAAATATACAATAGCAAAAAAATGTTAACAATTATTTAATAAAACATCACCAACTATTTACCTGACGCTATGTAGTTACCTCCTGGAAAATACTTGACACTTCTCAACCAATTAGTGTGGCCTAATAGACTAGTTACAAAATGTTTCTGTGCAACATCCCAAACTTTTATACTTTTATCGTTCGATCCAGTAATAAGTTTTTTATTATCTGGGGAAAAATTTAAACAATTTATACTGGAAGTGTGCGCCTTAATTACAAATGTTCCCCCCTTAACTGCGGGAACCCAAAACCGAACTGTTTGATCTTTAGAACAAGTTGCTACCACTTTTCCATCTGAAGAGAATTCCACACCAGTTACAATATCGACATGCCCACAAAAATTGTAACTCCTTATGCTAGTGGAAGTATTCCATATCATAAGAGTATTGTCTTCACTGCTGCTAGCAAACTGAGTCGTATGTGGATTAAACGATATGTCAGTAACTGATTTTTTATGTCCTTTTAAAATCCTTAGAACAAAAGGATCTTCTGATAACCCCTCATTAAACGACATTGCTTTAGATCTTTTTTCTATTTTTTATTTTAATATACTGGATTTGTTAAAATTCTTGTGTATATATATATATATATAATGTATGTAATGTCGGTTATTCGTTTTAGACTTGAATTTTTAAAGATAGAGACATGTCAACGGTTCCCAAAAGTCAGCAGATGTGCAGTGCCGATTTAAACCGAATTGGGTACCTGTGGCGTATCGTAAATATTTTGTAACGATACCGATTACCAAATATTTATGTATTAAAATTGAAAGTAAATAAAAATATGTATATAAACTGATTGATTATCCACAACCAAAGCGCTGTTTGGTCTTATGTTCGGAACCAATAAAATTATCTGAATTCATATCATCGTGATAATCATCACTTTTTTGGTCGGATTTAACTATTAAAAGGATGTTTCAAAAAAAGGTGACCCCGTCTCTAGGATAGGTAAAAAACTGAAAAATAATTGGGGTTTGCTTGGTAAAAAATTTTCGTGACGCCATCCGTATTTAAGATAAAGGGCATGTTCATCCCACACTAACATTCCTTATCCCGTTCCCATGGCGAAGAATAAGCTCTTACCTCCCCGTTATCTTCGGTGGGCAGTGATGATACAAAATGTTAATAATTAAGAAAGTTAGAGAGTAATTTTTTATTGTGTCACTGGCAAAAAGAGCAACCCCTAATGATCTCGAAATTATCAATTTATACGTTTTTTTATTCACTTTCAATTTTAATACATTTTCTGCTACTTAAATATTTGGTAACCGTTACAAGATATTTACGATACGCCACTGGTACCCGATTCGGTATGATTCGTCACTGCACTTCTGCTGAATTTGGAAAATGGTGGAGTTTCTTAACATGCCTTTTTTATTAAAAATTCATCTCTACTTCAACTTCATCGAAAGTGGTGTCCATTATCTATGGTGGTGCCTAACAATTCAATAATTCAAGTAAAGGCCAACAATTACTATAAAAAAGAAGAAACCTATCCTAACCTAGCTGTAAATGCGTCTATATTCGTTGTTGTGGTTTATTAGTGAAACAGTAACCTACTAAAACGGAGTCCTGATATTAGAAGTCATTAATTGGTACAAAAACAAAAAAATAGGACTGTCACTTTCGTTCTTTAAATGGGAGTAAATAGTTCTAAAACGGTAACTCAAATAGAAGGAGAGGTGCACTATAATTTAGGGAAAGAATTTCAACAGTATGTAACTCGGGAAGCAGCATCTGCAGCAGTGTTTGTTTACCTTCAAGTATGTGAAGTAAAAAGGTATTACCAAGTTGAATACAACTATCATGAAGATATTGATAAAATAGTAATATCTGGTAGCAAAACTAAGAATGGTCCTGTTGCTGCGTTTATAACAGTGGCAGTATATGAAAAACTCAATTTTATCAAAATACAAAATTTTATTAAGTCTAACCCAAATCGGATTGTTTATCTTGTAATTATCCACCCAGACTCGACTTCTGTTTACTATAAGATAACCGAGGGATTGTTTGAACCTGAAGATGCTCCTGATAAACAATCAAAAAATAACAAGCAAAAGCAATTGGATATGGTACTAAGAAAGCACCAAGCAGAAATAGAAGAAGCAGCTTTTAATTTAAAACCAGTTAATATACCAAAAAGTGAGATAGGAAATATAGAATCTACTGCATCAGCTTCTCATCAAAAAAACTTATAACAATTACCTAAATTATATGTTAAGGTGTTTAGTTTGCAGGGTACAAAGTGACTTTAATGATCTTTCCTATGGAAAAAGTAGTATATATTTGTAATTAAATACAATATTCTGTATTATATGTTTTATTATTTTCATACTTATAATTAGTATTCTGTCTACATTTTAAAACTTAAGATAAAATAATTTTAACATATATTTTAAAACTGTACGTACACAAAACACCTCATTATATATTAAAATCAACAATACTAAATATATGGATCTAATTGCTTTTTCCATTAATTTTACTAATTTTACTTCTAGAAACATTATCAAAAAAAAGTAATCCTGCAGCTCTTTCTATACTCTCTGGAGGTACCTAAAGATATTTAAAGTTAAATTAAAAAACTTAAATAAATTAAAATTGATTTACCTGAAAACTACTTAATGGTACATTATCTTCTATAACTTGATTGGGCATCACATATGCTTCCATTTCTAACTTTCCGTCTTGTGTTTCCCCAACAACTATTTTAAAAAAATGTGTAGGCACTGCCACATGATTTGACCCTATGACTTCATATTTAACATAATTTTTACCATCACTCTCCCTCCTAAAACAATTTAAATAAATTATAAATGTTACATTACTTTTCCAACCTCTTAACTAAGTAAATGAGCTTGTTTATATATTCAAATTTACACCTTATTAATATTCACAATACAAAACTAAATACCTGTAATATACCTGGGTAAATACAATGGTCCAGTGCAACAATATACATTAGAGTATATTTTAGTCAATTTCCTGACATATCTTTCTAGTCGATTCCATGAGTCCCTATTAAATCCTTTACCCACTTGGGGAGCCATATTAGATAAATAAAAAGTTTGTTCAACGTGTTTTTGATGATACTTATGATTTCCAGCTGCCGCTAAATGTCCTCTATCAAAACCAGACCTCTTGTAATCCGAATTTTCAGACCTGCAATATAAATGTTGATTTCCAAATGATGAGAAGATAAAAATAATTACCTGAAAAATTTATGTACACTTTCGTCAACTTTAAATTCGCATTTAGCCCTATCGACTTGATCATTGTGCTTTACAGATTCCTTTGTCAAATGTTCAAAAACCCAATGTGCAACTCTATTTCTACGATCGTAGCTCAACACATAATCGTCAAAAGATCGAAGTTGATCGAAACTAGGAAATCCGTATTTCATTATCTGGGAAACCCTCCCAGTAATTGATGGTGGTTCTGGGGAAATTACTGGGGAAAAGGGGGTTGCAGCGGATACAGTACCAAAAATAGGTAAAGCGGGCACGATTTTGAATGCTGATGAGTTTGAATTTAAGACGCATTTTCTTTCAGTATACAAACCCGTTAAAAAACTACACGTCGTAAGGGAGCCAACAGCTAGATATTTAACTAATTTTTTTTTCATATTATATCAGATTTTAGGTTAAATTTCTCTTCTAATTTGCATATGTTTCTTCTGTGATAATGCGAAGTGACAAGTGACATGAAGTTAGCATAAATTACTCAGCCAAGAACAAAATTTAGAATTATTTTGTTTATTGCGATAAAACTATGGGAATTAACTTAATTGAATTCTTTTTGTATAAACACGTACCAACAGTTAATTTGAACAAATTCAAAAAGATAATTTCGAGACTTGTTAAAGAGTCAGCTTGAAAATTATGATCAAATGATAATACATAAAAAGTACAAAGTTCAATTATAAAGAAATGTCTTTAGTTGGAAGATTGGCTTTTGTAACAGGTCATTAATAACTTGATAAATACAATTCAAATACTGATAAAAAGTTTTTTCAGGGGGTGGTTCTGGGATAGGTAGAGCGACATGCGAGATTCTTTCAAGAGAAGGAGCTTCTGTAGTTGTTGCAGATAAAGTACTAAAAGGTGTTGAAGAAACTTTAAAACGTCTTAATGATGGCACTGAACCTGGTCGACATTTAGGAGTAGAACTAGACGTCGCTCAATCTAATAGTATTAATAATGCTCTTAAAAAAACTTTGCAAACATATTCAAAACCTCCAACTGTCGTGGTCAACTGTGCCGGAATTACTAGAGACAATTTTATTTTGAAATTGTCTGAACAAGATTTCGATGAAGTTATAGATGTTAATTTAAAGGTAAAAACATTAATTTTATCACCATAACTGTAAGTAGTAATATAATAAAAAAAAATAAGGTAAGGGGTCGTCTTTATTTTTAAATTAATAGAGGAATCTCTATATGTTTTAAAATATATTAGGTTAGAAATGTTTACCAACCTCATTTTTAGGGAACTTTTCTGGTAATGAAAACTTTTGCTAATTCCATTGTAGAGCACAGCATAAAAAATGCTTCAATAATAAATATATCTAGCATTGTTGGAAAGTATGGCAACATAGGCCAATCTAATTATACAGCTAGCAAAGCAGGAGTGGAACTGTTGACAAAAACTGCCTCAAAAGAATTTGGAAAACTCGGAATTAGAGTTAACACGATTTTCCCAGGAATGATAAAAACTAAAATAATTGAAACTGTACCTGATAAAATTAAAGATCGATTTTTGTCAATGATCCCAGCAGGTAGATTTGGAGAGCCTGAAGGTAAAGTTCTATTCAAGTTTGTTTCTATATAATATTAAGTAAGGCAAGGAATGAGTATAAAAGGTTGAAAGGTGTGGCAAAAGAGGTTGTGGCATTAAAGAAGGAGAATAAATAAATAAAAGATTAATTTGATAGAAGGTTATCTGAGGATTTCCAGAAAAACATTAAACTCTTCTGGAAGTCCATAAGAACAGTTAGAGGTAAAAATACTACCTCTCAACTAGAAAAAATAAAAAACCAAGAAGGTAGTATGGTGGAAGGAGAGAAATGAATTTAAAAGAGGTAAAAGGAATACTTGTGAAAGTTAACTTGAAAAAGAAGGCTAGACAGAGCTGTACTGTCTTTTTAATCTTTGCTGGAGAAGCAGTAGCATACCAAAAGACTGGTAGAAAGCTGTTATCATTTTGCTTTACAAAGAAAAAGGTTCCCAGTAGGACAAAAAGAACCTCTAGCAAACAAAAACATAAGTATAATATCAGATAGCCAGGCTGCTTTAAAAGCACTGAGCTCCAACAAGATAAATTCTAAACTTGTATGAAATTGCATCGTATCTTGGTACGAACAACAGAGTGACCCTGCTGTGGGTACCAGGGGGTGGAGGGATACGCAAAAGCCGACACCCTTGCCAAACAGGGGGCCGAATCTGCATTCACTGGACCAGAACCGATTTTTGGAGTCACTACAAGTGCCGCCAAAATAATTATTTCGGACTGGGTGGAGAGGAAAATACTCACGTACTGGTCCGATATACCAAGGTTGACTCACTTGAAGGCGTTCTTATTTAAACCCTCGAGAAACACAACTAAGCAGATCCTAGAATGGAGCAGGAATGACCTGCGAATTCTAATGGGACTTCTTACAGGACACTGTTGTCTAAGATACCACTTAGGAAGGATAGGTCTGAATTAACAAACGGACTGTCGGTTTTGATGCATGGAAGAGGAAACTGCTGAAAATATACTATGTTCATGCCCCTATCTGGAAAGAATAAGGTTCAACATATTTGGTTATACCAACCTAGAACCTACCGATTTCAAGAAAATCTCACCCCATACAACCATGAACTTCGTGAGATGGGCTGGATTGTGCGGTGAACTGTAACCTCTAGGGGTGAGCCACAATAGACCTATTAAAGGTCATAATGCAGGGGCGACCTATGCCCCATTCACATGATACCTATCCTAACCTAACCTAAAAAAACTACAAAGGCATTAGTTTGCTCAGCATTGTCAGCAAACTGTATGCAAAGGTATTGATTAAAAGAGTGCCAAATGAAACTGACAAGAAGATAAGGAATGTGCAAGCAGGATTTAGAAGAGGAAGGAGATGTATGGATCAGGTCTTTTCATTACGAGTCAAAGTCAAAAAATTCTTGGCTAGAAGTTAAAAGGTCTACTGCGCTTTCGTAGACTTTAAAAAAGTGGTGAGGAATGAATTCTGGTCGACATTGTCTATCTAGGTATGGGGTGAGCGGTAGTTTGATACAAGCACTTAAATCACTTTACAAGGATTCCACTGCTTGTGTCATGATAAACGAACTGGTTTAACATTGAAAAAGGTATTACACAGGAATGTGTGGCTTCGTTATGGCCATTGAACTTATACATAGATGGTTGTTTAAAAGATATGAAAGAGAGTGGGTATAAAATTTTATATTGTTCATTAAGGTCACGCTAAGAATATGCATCCATTGTATAGTGTCCATCTTATTCAGTCTACAAAGCGTCATGGGAAAGAGTTCAAAATCAATTTTTGCGTACAGCTACCTACAAAATGGGCTTTTATAGGGACCAGTGTCATAATTACAATTTCAACTCTACACCTAACCACATTGGAAAACAGACGGACTCAAGCTGATCTAATGTTTCTTTTCAAATTACTGTCAGGTCAATTTAATTGCCCAGAACTTCTTTCTTTAGTCGGTTTGAGAGTTAAACAAAGAGTGACAAGGGATGATAAAACTGTTTTTGTAGAGAACTCACGTTCCACCAATTACAGCTTTAATAGTCAAGGATGTTAAGAGACGCTAATGCGTCGGAACTTTATTTTTTTTTATGTATTTTTTTTATGTATTTAAACTGTTTACCACCTTTGTAATTACAGGGGTTTTACTGTTTATTTCAAATTAAATAATAAATGATGCCCTAAAAATCCAATGGTTTTTGAAAGAGAAGTTAGCATGACAAACTGCGAGGAAAAAAGAAGTGGAACAAGTGAATGAGTTTGTATACTTGGGTACAAAGTACAAAGTGTGATATTGTGCGAAGGGTGTTGGCAGGATAACAAGTAAATGGCGCCCTGCATAACTTTATGAGCAGCCAGAAGATGTCAAAAAAGGCACGGCTGGCTGTGCATAGAGGAGTGCTGGTACCTACTCTTATGTATGGTAGTAAATGTTGGGTTTGGCAGAAGAAGCATGAAAATAAGATTAATGCTGCGGAGATGAGTAGTCTAAAAAGTATAGGAATAGGGAGGTAAGGGAAAGCTGTGGTGTGAAAGAAGATGTATTAACAAAGATAGATAAAGGAATGTTTAGATGGTTTGTACCTGTAGAGAGGATAGATGAAAGAAGATTGACGAAAAATATTTATTATAAGGCGAGTGTGAATGGGCAAGTAGGTAAAGGTCGACCTAGACGAACATATCTCAATCAGATCGAAATTGTTCTATAAAAAGGCCAGGTCAAGAGTGCCAGCAACCGACGAGCATGTATGAAAGCGCTGATGAAAGTAAAAGAAGCGAAAGACGTGTAAGAGCCGTAGTAAGTCGAAAGAAGTGGAAAAAAGGCGTGACTATATATATATATATATATATATATATATATATATATATATATATATATATATATATATATATATATATATATATATATATATATATATATATATATGTATGTATTGAATCTGTATTAGTTATGTACTAAATACTATATTTATTTCTCAGAAATAGCAGAAGTTGTGGCATTTCTCGCCTCAGACAAGAGCTCCTACATAACAGGGTCATCAATTACAGTAACAGGAGGATTTTAAATAAAAAACTAGATAAAAATACCTTATTTTATTTTTTCTTTTTTAACCTTTTAGCCTGCCGCCAAGCTTTATAATGTGTTTTTTGCTTTTCCTCAATGATTTCTTTAAATTTTTTCTTATTGTACTTGTTAAACTCTGCATCTGCTAAAAGCTCATCTACCAATGTTCTTTTTCTTTCTCTTTTTGGTACACGATCATTGTAAAATATTGGCGAGTCCATCACTTTACCAATCTTAAAAGAAAAATTAAATTCTCACACCACACTCTGGTAATTTATATACTTACTTGAACATTTTTCGGCATGACGTCGTCATTTTTTTTATAAAAACGCTTTTTATCAAACACTGATCTCATCTTTAACACTTCCACATCTCTTTTAACTTCATCTGATAACATTTTCGTAGTTGTCCTCTCTTTCTGAAATTGTATTAAATAAATATATGGCTTTCAAACAACAACAAAAATACTTACCCTTCTCTGTTCTCTCAATTTTTTTTCAGAAACTTCTAATGGAGGAACTACATGAAGTTTCTCAAAATCCTTTGTTATAACCGATTTTTCAAGTGCTTTTTTAACTTCTTCTTTTCTTTCAACCTTTAGATGGCTCGGTTTTTTACGAGGAGGTCTCTTATTTAAAGTACCATTCTCATTAAACCCTAATTCCGCAAGTACTTCCTTGGCTGGATTATTTGTCTTGTTCTCACTTCTGCTAATTGGCTTTTTATATTTAAGCAAAGAAGAACAGTCACTAAACAGTTCCTTAAGTAATTGTGCTCTTTTAGCTGAAACCATTGAAACAAGTTAATTAAATGAATAATGAACTATCATATCAAATGTTTTTATTAAGACAAATCCTATTGAAAATAATGCTTTCAAGTATGCAACTCTTTTCAATGACCATTATCCATCGATAAAAATAATGAGTACAGTTCAGGACATGCAGCAATTTGTCCATATTAATTATAATAGGTTGAACAGAATTGCTACTAGTCATGACTAGTACTCAGTATTATCAGTATGTGACTGTTATACTTATAGATATGATACAGATGTGTGCCCAAATAGCAAAAGAATGCAATTACTTCGAGGATAGTTCACGAACTGTTGTCTCTAACGTAGAAGCAAACACATGAGAAGAATGAAACTCATTTTTATTTGAAGTAAAAATCTTGTGGGTTCGCGTCACCGACATGCTCGCGCAGCGGCCGTGCTTATAGCAGTATATCTGTGGCTATACAGCTGACGTATTGTGCAACATTAGTGCTGTGTATATCTTATAAGTGAAATTGAATGGATTTAGTGAAAAGTTCAATGTGTATATACTGTACATTGTTGAAATAGTGTTTTTGTTTGATTATTATTTGAATTGTTTAATTGTTGAATCATTGTGCAGTACAATAGTGAGTACTAAATAAATATTTCATTTGAGTTGTATTTATATTTTGTCATGATCTTGTACAGCCCATAATATATTTGAATAATAAAAAACCATATAAACATGCATATAACTGTTGCTCCGAGTGTCAATAGATGTGAAAACCAGATTGATGTTGATAATATTAATTCAAACATTATGAAATTTCAAATTTTAATAGTTTTAAGTTTTCACTTCTATCGGCAGTCTCTACAACTGCCAATTTTTTTAACATAGTCACCTGCAACGTTTATACACTTGGTATATAGGTGTTGAAGTGTTTCAAACCCTTTTGAAAAAAATTCAGAACTTTGAGTCTTCAGCCATTTATCTACCTCCGACATCACTTCATTATTATCAACAAATCGAAATCCACAAAAATGTTTTTTTAATTTTGGGAATAGATAGTAGTCGCTGGGGGCAAAATCTGGAGAATAAGGGGGTTGTTCAAAAATTTCAAATCCCGCATTGTGAATGGCAGCCATTGCAACACAACTTTTGTGGGCCGGAGAGTTGTCTTTGTGGAAGAGCAAACCTCGACTCAATTTTCCTTTCCTCTTTTCTCGCACTTTTGGTATTAAATTCGCATAATATTCACCTATTATGGTGCGTCCACGCGGTAAATAATCCACGAAAATAACACCTGCTAAATCCCAAAAAACTTTAGCCATGATCTTACCAGCTGATGGGGCAACACGAAATTTTCGAGGGGGAGGGGAACCCCTATGCCGCCATTCCATGCTTTGTTTTTTGGATTCTGGATTAAAGTGATGAACCCATTTTTCGTCGACCGTAAGAAATTTTTGCTTGAATTCATCAGGATTCCTGTTAATGATCTCCAAATTTTTCTTCGCAGCATCTAGCAAACACGCTTTTTTTTTTTATGAAAATAGTCGCAAAAAGGGTAGACCTATCGAGTGGGCCGTGGACGGCCCGCTAAGCGACTATTAGAAGGGGAAGGGATTATAGAAAGGATATGATTGTGGACACACTTTTTAAAAAGTGCTGGTCTGCCGTCAGCATTCGTGGAACCCAACATGCAGAGAGTTTTTTGAGACCCAATTCCTGATGTAAAATTTTTTCAATGCTTCCAACAAACCTACATGTCTCTGCTATAGCCTTGACTATAATTCTTCTGTTATTTAATACAATGTCATGCACTAAATTCACATTTTCTTTGGTCACCACAGTTTTGGGGGCTCCTGCACCTGGTGCATGTTGACAGGACTCTTTTCCAAGTTTTAAATCTCTTGACGAGATCTTGACTACCTGATACGTAGGGGCAGAGTCAACCAATACTTCTACCATGTCTTCATAAATTTCTTGCAGTGATAACCCTTTTTTACAGAGGTGGTACTTTATCGCACGTCTTATCTCAATTTTGTCCATTTTTATAAAATCACGCACACCTCATGGAAAAAAATTAATATTTAACATACACGAACTGATGCGCTGATGCTAATTGGCACACACTAATGTCATACAATAAGCTTTTGCCTGACACTTTATTTGCATTTGTCATTCAACAATTGGTGAACTATCCTCGTATAAGAACAAAAATAAATCTAAAAATTTTCCAAGAATTGGATTACTCCTGCTATTTAAATATCTTGCAACAGAAAAGAGTTTTTGTACTTATTGTGGAAAAAAATTCCAAATAATATTAATATTAAGAATAAATGTAGAAATTATACAAAGATTTTAGACTAAGGTATTAAACTAACTAACTTAAGTATGTATGATCATGATACTATTAAGATGAGCAAAGATAATCTTAGAAATCTATGGAATGTTATAATTGGTAAAAAAACTGCAAAAACTTACAACATTACAACTTACATTATTGATCTAAATAAAAAAAATCTATGATAATGCAACTATTTCTAATCTAGTAAATAATTATTTTTGCAGTATTGGATCTGAACTTAGTGACAAAATTCTAATACTAAATATTTGTACTTTAGTATTGCCTAAATTCAATTTTTATACCACCTAGAGCTAACTATGAAATACACAGTATAATATTATTAAAATGAAATTGAGAAATGGTAGATGGTATTAGTAAGAAAGTTATTAAAAATTATCCAATTATATTGTTGATCCTCTAGTTCACATTATTAATTTAAGTATAGAAAAATCAACTTGGAAGGATGCTCTTAAATGTGCCGACGTTTAACCAATTTTTAAAGCGAAAATCTTTGAAAAGATTTTATATGTTAGAATTTTGGATTTTGTCAAAAAATCTAAATATTTTTTTAGTATCTAAATTATTCATCCAATTCTACACACAGGTATTTTGATACCTCTGTAAGGTTTACTACTAATAACATTTATGTATCTTACTATGTTAACATTTGGACTAACTAAATAAATAAATATAATTTACCTGTTGGACCAATTTTAGTGGTATTTGTTAAATTCACTTCTGTAGTTGGAATGCCAGTTGTATCAATTACAAATCCTACAACATTGTTGAAATTAGATATATATTTTTGAAAATAACGCAAAACTTACCCAAGTTACTTGTATTGTTTGGATTTTCATTAACACTTTCTGTAAGTATAAAATTTTTTTACAAATTAAATATTGAAAATAAATCATTTCTATGCATGAAAATTTGTTCATAGTCAGAAAATTATATTTTAATTAAATTAAATTATTTTTTAATTGCAATCCAAAGTAAAATTAATCACAAATATCGATCACATCAACTTAAAAATTTACATTTTATTTTTAAATTCCTCAATAAAAGAAAAAAATTAGATGTATTTTTTGGTAAATCTATTAAATACCAATGGAGTTAGATTCATACACTTCATATTTTTGGAGTTATCTCCAATGGTATTTCTATATTTGTCAAGGATAGTGTGGTTAGTGGTTACATTACCTTGGTCATTTGCTATATTTTGAACTTTATCATGTTGACAATCATCCACAGAAGTATACATTGTACTTATATCAATACCTTCACTTGAGGCTTCAGCCATCTGAAAAATAATTACCGTTGTTAGTTAATTATAGAGGTTTTGTATATTTTTAATTTATACATGTATAGTTATAGAAAACTACAACTAATAACTTAAATAATTTAAAAGTGTCTACATTTACTTGATAAAATAAAAAAATAGTTTTGCTGCAAATGATTAATAATTATTTTGTGTATCTTAAAAACGTACCTTAGAAATTTTAGTATTTAATAACTATGATTGGTATTCGGACGAAGACATGAATATTTTAAGGTTAAATTTATTCATAAGAGTTCGAATTATGAGATAATAAATCGATTGACGAATCATCAGACATCGAAACAATAATCGATAAATCGGATTTAATATTTTTAGTAGTTAAAAAATGAAAATAGATATTGATAAAGAAAACACGTTGGAATTTTTACTAATTAACAAGAAATCTAGTGTTTTTTATGCACAAGTAGGCTTTGAATGTGTGCAGTCAACTTTAAAAAAGATACTATTTAAATTAGGCTTTCGGTAGCAAATAACACTCGATATTAAAGATATTGTTACGATATTCACTCTTTTATTTTATATACTTTCAATTTTAATACATTTTGCTGACTTTAAAAATATGGTGGGCCGGTTAAAAAAATCTCTTTAAAAATTCATATAGCTATTAACTAATAACTACTACCCATCCGATTAAATTTATTATATGAATATGAAACGTTGGCCCATTTCTAACTTTATTTTAACCGAAAATATAAAAATATCAAGTTTAGACAGTGAATGTAGACTGATGGTTAACTATTAATAAACAAATTATGCTTTCAATAATGTATTTCTATGTTGATAAACATTTTTTAAATTATGAAACAACACAATCTGTAATTGATTGTTGTTTACAAGGTGTTCTGATAGATTTACTGCTTTTGGCTTCAGATACTATATTTGCTAAATCATCATAATCTGGGTAAGCTAATGTAGACAGTTTTGAATGAACCAAAGTTCCATTTATTGTAACCTCAAAAGATCCTACAATAAAATATTTTTAGATGCATACATACAATCATTTATACAAATAAATGTTGATTTAATTAACTTAAATGATTTTATTTACATTTATTTTATCCTTTCAAAAACATATTTTTTCACATTCAAAAACTCACTGCAACAATATCATTTGCTTATTTCACATTATGTACATTATTAGTAAAATTGTATTAGATATTACAACTATACAAGGTCCTTTTAGGAAACAAAATATCACATACTTTGTTTTGTTTTAGTTGTTTACCAAATGATATAATACCAGTTTACCAAACCTAATCTAACTTCTTGAATTACATTATTTAAGTACATAAATAATATTAATAAACCTGTATGTTACTAACTAATAAAAAAAGTAAAATGTACAAAGTTACCAATTATTAATAAAGTAAAATATACAATAGTCACATTAAATATCCAAACTGAATCAGATTCTACCTTAGTCACTTAAAACTGTGTTGAATATAAAAAAAATAATTCTAAAAGCATGAAATGTCATGTTACAACTTTAGTGTTTCATCATGGGATTTTTAATAACATGGTCATATCCATGGTATTCAACTTGCTCCACCAAATACTTTCTATGTATTCTACAATCAGAACCACATTTTTGAGATCCACATTTAGTGCAATCAAAGAAGCACCCTACACACTCTTCACTTAGACAATCACAAAGATCAATACCAGTTTGGATGTGAATACCATTTTCGTCATATAGTGCTCCAGTAGGCCTTCGAACATTACTTGGTGGATTAATTTTTCTGTTAAGCTTTCGTTTCTCTCTAGTACTGGTCTCAGGATTAAAATTTGCCATAAACAGAGCTGAATTAGCTTTTAACGCTTTGCTAGCATTTCTTGCTGCTTGTCTCCTGGTAACATAAGTTTGTGAAGCAGGTTGCGAGACAGATTTTCTCGCTGTCCGATGTTCTCGAACATTATGAGGATTGTATTCATCTTCACTACTTTCAGAACTCATTTAGTTGCTAGGTAAATTAAAACAATTTTAAATATTAGTTTTAGAAAATTAAGCTACTAATCAAAACAACAAAAATGATGTAGGCAACTAACGATTCATTTCATTAAAAGTTCATTAGAGCTGTCACTGATTAAAGCGCATGAGCAGAACATCGAGAGATATAGTTCTCGAATGAATCGAAAATAAAGTGAAAGTGCGTTCGGAAATCCAATCAGAAGAACCAGTCGTTGGTGGTTGACAAAAACTACAGACGATTGTCAAGAAATAGTTAATTTAATTTACAAAATTAGATTAGGAAGTCTTTGTTGTCGTCATAAGGGCTAAGGACCCCACAATACCTTTCAGGCACTAAGGTAGATAGTAAGATATATAGACTAACATTTAATTTTATACCATTGGTTGTTAAATATAAATAGTAAGAAAGTAAAAACCAATATAAAGTAACTAAATTTAAAATGACGGAAATTTCAATTAATTTTCCAAGTAATTTAAAATTACTGCTGAGAATTATTTAAAATAAAATAAACATTTTATAACTGATTCATTTTTTAGTTCCTTTAGTCAATAATAGTTATTAGCGTTTAAAAATACATATCATAAATATTTTACTGTTTAATTTTTCTAGAATTTACTACCTCTACGCCCTTCTTGTCCTTTAATTTTAATAGAAGGATGTTTTTCTTTCATATGTTTAACTAATTCTTCGTATTTTTCAGCAAATCCACATTTGTTGCTAAAATCAATATATTCATTTTCAATACAAAGTGTAGAAATAGTTTCAAGAGTGTAAATAAGACTTACCAGTATTCAATATTTATTTCCAATTCTTCATTTACAGACATTTTATGAAGGTGAAAGACTGTTTTATCAGTAGAAAACACTGTGACAGTGTCATTAGACCTATTATTCCTAAACATTAATTTTTTAGGTTATGTCATGCAACGCCAGGGGCTAGATTTTTCTATAAATACCACAAAAGTATGAATTTCATAAAGCACAAGTAATAATTATACTGCACGTTCAGCATGGTAAGCTCATTTACTAATTTTTCGATTTGTTATTAATTTTGTCAAACTTCAGGCACTCTTGGGGGCTCAACTCGTAATAACATTGGTTATGATCAGTGTTATTCAAAAACTGGGACCTCACTATTCGCTTGCGAGATGGCTGCTATGCTCAACAGGACTCATTAGGTATCTTTACCCAACCGACAGTGAACTGAGAGAGTTAGCAAATATACCCAAAGAAAAAAACAAAAATCGTAAAAATTTAAAAGCACAAACTAATGGTAAAACCGCTGCAGATATTTTTCACTTTCCGCGGTCACTTGACGTGAAATTGGACAGCGTTAAAATTTCACAATATGATATAATTCATATTAGATATTTTACAGAGTATCAATGGCTCGTAGATTTTTCTGTTTATGCCTCCATCATCTATGGAGCCACTGAAGTAAGTTTTTTCGCAAAACGTTCTTGAAGTGAATGAAAAATAAAAGTCGGACACTCATTTTAACAGTTAATCCATTTTCCAGCTTTATCAAGTTTGGTTTCCACTAAAAAATGAAATAAACCTGAGTATGGTATGGTGTTTTCTAGTTATAATATTCGCGATGTATCCTTTTGTTAAATTTTTTTTTTATTTTTTTAAAGAATATAACTCCTGGAATTATAAAGGTGTTAAACATTTTAGATAAATTACTCATGCATACACACATATAGTCATGCCTTTTTCCCGTAGGGGTAGGCAGAGACCACTTCCTTCCACTTGCTATGGTTTTTACACACATCTTTTACTTCCTCTACTTTCATCAGTGCTCTCATACATGCTCGTCGGTTGTTGGTACTCTTGACCTGTTCTTTCTTTAAAACAATGTTGATCTGATTGAGATATGCTTGCCGAGGTCAACCTCTACTTGTCCATTCACACTCGCCTTAAAATTTGTTTTGTCAATCTTCCTTCATCCATCCTTTCTACGTGTCCAAACTATCTAAGCATTCCTTTATCTATCTTTGTAACCACATCTTCTTTTACACCACAGCATTCTCTTATCTCACTATTATTTACTTTATTCAACCAAGTCACTTCGGCTATACTTCTCAGACTACCCATCTCTGCAGCATTAATCCTATTTTCATGCTTCTGCCAAACCCAACATTCACTACCATACATAAGTGTAGGAACCTACACACCTCTATGCACAGCCAGATGTGCCTTTTTTGACACTTTCTGGCTGCTCATAAAGCTATGTAGTGCCCCATTCAATTGTTTTCCAGCCAACACCCTTCGTTCAATGTCACTGTCATACTTTCCATCTCTCGTAAACTTTGAACCTAAGTACACAAATTCATTTACTTGTTCCAATCTTTTTCTTAATCAGAACTTGTTTGTCACATTTTTCTCTCTTTCAAAAACCATTACTTTCGTTTTACTTTCATTTATTATCATCCCTTTGATTTTCAGCCCATCATGCATAACATAAACCATCACTCCTCTTTAGATGTCACTAATATGACTTGATCATCAGCGTAAAGAAGGCATTTGATGATCAAATCATTCATTTTCAATCCATACCCACTCTCTTTTAAATTTTTTAAACAATCGTCTATGCATAAAGTGAAACAGCCATGGCGAAGCTACACATCCCTGTTTCACACCCTTTTTGATGTTAAACCATTCCGTGCAAGCTCCGTTTATCCTGACACAAGCAGTGGAATCCTCGTAAAGTGATTTCAGTGCTCGTATTAAACTACCGTTCACCCCATACAAAGACAATGCCGACCACAATTCACTCCTCACCACTCTGTTATAGGCCTTTTCCAAGTCTATAAAAGCGCAATAGACCTTCTGACTTCTAGAATTTTTCGACTATACCTCATAATGAAATACATACATCTTCCTTTTCTAAATACTGCTTGCACATCCCATATCATCTTCCCAGAGTTTCATTTGTCACTCTTTTAATCAATATCTTTGCATACAGTTTGCTGACTATGCTGAGTAAACTTATACCTCGGTAGTTCTTACTGTTCTGCTGCAAACCTTTTCCCTTGTAAAGTGGCATGATAACGGCCTTGCACCAGTCGTCTGGTATGCTACCACTCCTCCAACAAAGCCTCCAATCCAGCAGCTTTACCCAATTTCATACTTTTCAACGCTTCCACATTTTCTGTTGTACTAATTACTCATAAGTACTTGAAAGGTGGTTTTTTTTCCTTAACATTTTTTATTAGTAAACTATTAATCAATTTAACTGTGCAATATTTTAAAGGTGAAGAATCAATAGGAGAGAGATCTACGTGTATTGTTATGGGCTTTATATATTTGTTGGTATCGATGATGATACTTATTGTGGACGAGAGAACTTTGGAGATTGGTCTAGAAGATGCTTATGATAGTTTTAACAAGAGCGCTTCTACCTTTTTAGAAAGACAAGGATTATCTTCAACGTTTGTATTCAAATAGGCATTAAAATGATATTTTACCAAAGATAGTGCAAATATTTGATCAAATTTATAAGTAAATTTTCATTTTTAGTGGACCAGCATCAAAAATTGTACTAAAATTTTTCATGGCTGTCTGGTGCGGAATATTGGGGGCTCTTTTTACCTTCCCTGGTCTTCGTATGGCTAAAATGCATTGGGTATTACTTAAGTAAGCTCATTTTTATTAAAATTAGCTTATTTGAATAATTTTGAACAAATAACTTTTTTTAAATTTTTAGATATTCTCAAGACAACAAATTCAAGCAACTTCTTTTGAACTTTACGTTCGCCTTACCTTTTATTTTAGTTGTGTTTTGGATAAAGCCGGTATCCAGAGATTATTTAACAGTCAGGATATTCTCTGGAAGGAGTGAACCATTGTATGTATGGCTTAATGCAATTTGTTAAATATTTTCGGGATATAAATGACGTTTTTTTACAGAATGACCGAAGACAGTTTCGATTCTCTTAGACTAATAGCGGTGGCGCTCACTATGTGTCTTAAACTAATATTAATGCCTTGGTATTTGCAAGCATACCTCGATATGGCTTATCACCAATTAGAAAATCAGAAAAAAGAAGCAGGCAGAATTACCAATACAGAACTACAAAAACAGGTGCATTTAATATATTTTAGCTCTTTACATTCTTTAAAACTGATTCATTTAAAATATTTATTAAAATTTGTTGTTCATGTGACATTTATTATATTTGAAGTATAAATAAAATAGTTCAAAGTAGGTCTAACTTTGGCTGACGATGGTTATGTGGATCTTATACGATCCATATTAATGTCATTATTATTATGGTTTTCAACAGTAGATGGATAAATCCGATGAGACTGTTGAGTCTGTTCCCTAAGATCACTGGTTTTGGCATTCACTGCACAGTAGCTCCGCTTGTTTTTCACAATAATTGTCAACTGTTAAGTTGCTGCGACTATACCTAGTAATGCACAAAAAAGGTCAAGCTTTGATCTTTCATTTCAAGGTCTAGGCGATTCTTTAACTGGTTCTTGGAAGTAGAGAAGTTATTCCAATGGTAAACTACCCTATTAAAAAGAAAATTTCTTTACAGTACTTGTTACATTTTTCCTTACGAGTATTTTCAATCAGGTCTCCTCCATAGACAAGAGAGCAGTGTGCGGGTCCCCGTGCTGAGAGTTGGCTCCCGATGGGAAAGAGACAGGTTGTTTCGTGCTCTCTCTATTGGGTGGGGCTTACGCCTGAGGGGCTCGTGGGGGGCTGAGTGGAGGGATCGGGTTCGAGAATCGGGCGTAAGCCCCGCCCATTAGAGACAGCACGAGACAACCTTTCGAGCGACTGTCTCTTTCTCATCGGGAGCCAACTCTCGCATATAGACCCTCACAAATGATCTATGTAGTTTTAAGATAATTTCTTTTAAAAGATTTTTGAAAGAATTTGTATTGGGTTGATCATTGCGTTAGCCTTTTTGGACATCTGTGTGATGTGTGTTTCCCATTTGAAGTCAAAAGTTATAGTGATTCGCAAGTCTCTTTGTTTAGTTACTGGTGATATTTGTTTGTCCGAAAAAGTAGTTCAGTTTTGGGTTATTTTGACCAATATGTAAGATTATACATTTGGCATCATTTAAGGGTATTATCCACTTCCGCATCCATCTTTTGATGTGGATCAGCATATAATAATAATAATAATAAAATGTCTTTATTTTAATCATCCTCGGCGAAGTCCAGTTAGACTGCTCAACTCAACCGAGTACCAGTTACAAATAAATTATTTCATACAGTATAATGCCTACATATATATATATATATTATAATCAACAGTCATGAGAGTAACAGGTATGTATGTATATTTGTTTCCATCATCAGCAAATGATGCATTCTTGGTTTGGAGTTCTTGATAGAGATCACTTAAGTAGACAATAAAGAGCAAAGGTCCTAGGACTGATCCTTGAGGGACACCGCTATCTACTTCTTGTTCTTGTGAAAGTGTAGAACCCACTCGTAGTTGAAGAGTTCACCCTGTAAGAAATCCTCCAATCATCATAAGAAGCTTTCCTCTAGGTATCACTGCGACCCTTAGTAGGTCTATTGTGGCTTTTAAGCTTTCCTCTAACTCCATCTTATATGTGAGAAACTGTATTGGTACAGTATGAAATGCCTTCTCGAAGTCGAGATA
The DNA here is from genome assembly GCA_950111635.1 of Agelastica alni. NCBI lineage: Eukaryota > Metazoa > Arthropoda > Insecta > Coleoptera > Chrysomelidae > Agelastica > Agelastica alni. The sequence continues at coordinate 935,435 of OX467711.1, read as the reverse complement.
GATGACATCATTTGGTTTGTGGTTGTCATCTGCAAGTGTCCACTCGTTAAGTCTAGTTAAAAGAAGTAAAAGTTGATCTCTTTGGCAGAAAGCCATGTTGTTGTTCAGGTATAAAAATTCTGTAAGTTCTTTTGCTAATATTTTCCATGCATTTGCATAGTGCGCTTGTTAGACTGACTGGTCTGTAATTTTCAGCATGTTGTTTATTTCCCCTTTGTAAACTGATGTAACTCCTGTTTTTTTTTCAGCTTGTGGGGAACTCTCCTGTTCTGATAATTTTGTTGATTTTAAGTGATTTGATTGCATTTTCCACTTTTTCCAATGTAAATAATGTATTATTAAGTTGTCTATTGGAGTATGTTTCAATCGGTAGTTCTGGCATAGCTGTGTTTGGGTGTAGCTTCGTAAAAACGCTCCTGAACTGTTCAGCAAAGCATTCTGCGATGTGCGGGTCAGATTCAAGTGGTTATCGAGTTAATTTGTTGATTAAGTTGAAGTAGCTATGCTTTGAGTTCAAGGTGCGATTGATATAGGCAACAAATTGCTTGTTGGCAATTATACTATTTTCATAGGTTTTCCTAGCTGACACTATACATGTTTTCGTTATATTATTTTACTGTTGGTATTTTAGATAGTTTTTCTGAGTTTTTATTTACATATATCCCTTATTTTGCAATATTCTTAAGGACTTCTTTGGTTAGCCACGGTTTTTGACCATTGATATCCTTACATTAAGACATTGTCCATCACTATTATCCATATTTATAAACTGAGTAGTGATGGTGCAACCTACATCATCATTAATAATGTCATTCTGATAAGGTAATGACATTTATTCATAGTCTTGAAGGCCCACTTAAGTGCTTCTAATAGAAAATGATGGAATATTGTAGTAGGCTTAGAATATGACGTAAACTGTCATTTAACTGTGTTGGTCCTAATTGACGTTATTTTTAGATTGCAGCTGTGTTTTATTATCTCTGCGTGGTAACTCTGCAGTACGTGGCGCCAATTGTACTGTGTTTTTTTTTCACTTTGATGTATAAAACGTTGGGGGAGTATCAGTGGACTGGAGAATTTTTAAAATATCAATTAACCAATGAGACAAGCTTCGATAATGGGAAATTACCTGCGAATATAGAAATGTTCGAGTCCAGCGATAATTTAAAAACCATTTCAGAATCTGCTGCCGAATTCCACTTGACTTTGGAGAATTTAAAGTCAATATTTCCGAAGACTGTATTCAGAGGATTGTTTGGATTTGCCACGTGGTGGTGTTGTTTTTTGTACTTCGCCACTACATCGTTTGGATTAGTTTATCAATCCTATTTCTCGAATCTTTGATAATGTACAAATGCATATAATTGTAAGAATAACATTTTTGTTAATAAAATTCGTTTATAATAATTATTATTTAGCATTTTATTTTCCTCTGATATGATACAAAAAATATGGGAACAGGAATCGATTCCAAATAACTGGAAAGAAGGAGTTATTATACCAATACATAACAAGGGAAATAGAATGTCATGCAACAACTATACAGGTATCACACTCCTTAACACATCGTATAAAGTTCTGTCCAACATAATTAGAACCGAATAAAACCGTATGCAGAAGAAATAGTTGGATAATACCAAAGTGGATTTAGAAGGAAACGATCAACAACAGACCAGCTATTTACGTAAAGACAACTGTTAGAAAAATGCTGGGAATTCAATAGAGATTTACACAATCTATTTGTAGACTTTAAACAGGCGTATGATAGTATCTTCAGAGCAAGCTTATGGTCAGCACTAGAAGAACTTGGAATACCCATCAAACTCATAAGAACCGAACTAAGTAGGATCATATGGTACAATTAAAATAGAAGAGGTCAATACAGCGAATTATTTGATATAACAAATGGCCTTAAACAAGCGGATGCACTGTCACCCGCTCTATTTAACCTAGCCATAGAGAAGGTGATAATACGAACCGAACTAAGTATGAGCATCTTCGGCAATAGCGGACCCAGACTGATTCTAGCGTATGCAGATGATCTAGATGTTATGGGAACAAATACAATTAGCGTGAAGGAAGTCTTTATAAAACTCGAAAGAGGCAAAAAAAAAGGGATTGAAAGTCAACGAGGAGAAAACGAAGTATATGCATATGACACGAAACACAAGAAGACGAGATCGAATATGACAAAATGTTACCATGGATGAGTACAACTTCGAGCATGTAGTCTTTTCCATACCTAGGGGCATTATTAATATTAGATAATAATGTTAAAGTAGAAATAAGACAGCGCATACTATAGGGAAAAGCTACTACGAAACCTAGCAAATATTACGATCAAGAATCCTGACCAAACAAAAATAAATATATATAAAACTATTATAAGACCAGTTGTAACTTATGCTAGCGAAACATAGAACGTGACCGTACAAAACACGTTACTACTTAATCGTTTTGAAAGAAAGATCCTTAGGAAAATATTTGGAGCATCCTGGGATCAACAAACATTGCGGTATAGGATGCGCACTAACAACCAGTATATGAGCTATTATATAGCTCAAGTATAGTGCAAGAAATCAAGTCAAACAGATTACGATGGCTGGGACATGTCCAGATGAGTAATGAATCAAGGCTGATTAAAATGGTCTGGGAAAAAACCTATAACAACAAAAGACCACTTGGGCACCCAAAACTTCGATGGCGGGATAATATCCGCAAGGACCTTCAAACCCTGGGGGTGCTTAACTGGGAAGAAGCCACTCAGGATCGGAGAGAATGGAGGAGAATTGTTGAGGTGGCCAAGATCCACTCCGGGTTGTAGAGCCATGGACGGATGGATTTTTTTACTTAAATTCCACATCTACAATTTTTCGAGACATGCCTAATCTAAATCCTACCGCCAATAACATTTATACCCTTTTACATGTAAAATAATTACATAAAGCATACAATTGCTAATGTTTTATTTTAAAGAAGTTCAAATAACAATATAAATTATTCATTAGTGTTGCGTATTATTAGTAAGGCCCTCGTATAATAAATTTTGGCATGCGTTAAAATGTAAAAATAAACTCTTTCTAATATTCAAACTTATTATTTAGCTTATTTTCTAACTAAAACCATTGAATTATATACAATGCTAAAACGTACATAAGAGCATTTACTCATTGTTCATTGCAAACAAATACGTAGGACAATTTATCATTAAATTTCAGCATGTAATTTGCGATTTACTCGTGATTTGTTATCTTGTTTTTGTCAGTGCATAAAAAAAACTTTAATTCAATGTTATTTCATTGAATCATCCATATATATGCGACTAACCTTAATTTGTTGCTCGAGACTTCCGTTCTGAGCTTCTACGTTATTTTGCTCAATAACACTAATGAGTACAAAATAATTATGTATAATTTTTCGCATTTTTAACTGTTTGCATAAATAATTTTTGTCCATTATATGTCACAAATAACGTAAGGTGAAAAGGCAGATGCTACAAAATTCAAATTTCCCGCTTAAAACCCGGGCATGCCGCCAAAATGAATCTCATAAGCAAACTGAAGTTTATTAATAAAACATTTTTAAACGTAATTGGAAAATTATAAAATTACAAATTGTTACTATCACAATGACATTTATATTGTTACTTTTTCGGAAAAACTGTAATTTTAATCCGGAAGTAACCAACTACGAATGTAAATTTTATCAACCAATGGGAAATCAGTTGGTTCGTGCATGACTTGCATGTGATTGGTCAATTTATAATTTCCAGAATCTTCTCTGACCTCGTATATAGCCGGCCATTGCTTCAACTCGTCCGATTTGATTGCAGTCGTTGCTGTAGTGTACACGTAATTTAAGTATTTATTAAAGAATTGTCTGCAACTAATTAATTTTAAGGTAAGTTTTAACAATTTTTAATGCTTAATAATATTTTTTCACTTCAATACATCTAAATTTCTTGTTTTACTTCAAGTTTGACACGCTTTGGCCATTTATAGTGAGACCACGTTTTTTATTTAACATTAATAAATATGGCGGAAAGATTCTTAAACGTTCTATCAGTTATTTGCAGTGGTATTTTTATTTAAAACACAAATGTTAACATTTATGTATAACTTTTTAAAAAAAACTAGAAACTAAAGACTAGGTGGGTCCATTTATTATCACAAGACAAAGGTTTTTTTAATCTCGCTTTTAAATATTTAATTTGACGCTTGCGGCTTAAAATGTTCTGGTAGCTTCTATCATCTACGTAAACGATTTCAAGGTTGGTTAATGAAGCGAATTAATATCTTTACCAAACCTTGCGATTATTTTAAGCTAATGGAGATTAACTGGGTAATACGAGGCTAGTTGAGATAATATATTTCAAACGTTAAGTGTGCTTAAAAAAACCCTTTTTGTAACAACGCCGATTATTTTTCAGATGGCTAAAGCTCCTGCTGTAGGTATTGATTTAGGTACAACCTATTCCTGTGTTGGTGTATTCCAACATGGTAAAGTTGAGATTATTGCTAATGATCAAGGTAACAGGACCACACCATCCTATGTTGCTTTCACAGACACAGAGCGTCTCATTGGAGATGCTGCCAAGAATCAGGTGGCCATGAACCCCAATAACACAATATTTGGTGAGTAAATTTATGAAAATATGCAGTTTTGGTCCTTAAAAAAAATATTTGTGTAGGTGAGGACAGATTCTTTTGCTATTTATGTTCAGCTATTGAGAAATTTTACATTTAAGAGAAGAATTTAAACGAGGTTTAAGAAAGAATTTGGTTAATTAAACTCCTGGATAAAATTAATACTACTACATATTAATCGTTTAAATTACTAAAATGAATTAATTTTAATATTTTTTTATGAAAATTGGATACATTAAAATTAAAAAAAACATTTGAATATTTTAAAAATGAGTTTGCTTTAATATTTTTGTATAAGATTGGAATTAAAGACTAATAACAAAATTGTTGTTAAATAAAATTATGGTGTAAGTAGGACACTAGTAGCAAAATTAATGGTGTAAGTGCGACACTAGTAGCTTTTGTTGCCTCCTCTACTTCAGATAACAGCGGATTTATGTGTCTAGGCATCCTTCTAATTAAATTTTAAATGAAATCTTGAGGAACTTGTTCCCATGCTGTGATAACTGCTTTTTCAAGTTCCCCTGGGGTCTTTAGGTGCAGCTATTTTTCTTAAGGTGAGATCCTATAACTGCTTGATTGGATTCAGGGGCTTTTCGGTGGCCTCTGCATAGTTTCCAACTTATTAAGATAATCTAGTACCTTCCCAGCTATGAGAGGTTGAGCGTTGTCTTGCATAAACAGGAAATTGGGTTCCAAAAAAAGACTAAAGGCATCACATGTTGTATTACAATATTCTCAAGGTAGTATTGAGCATTCATGAATCTTGTACGAACAGGAACTTATTCTGTGCGAGAGACTGAACTTAACAGAGCCACCACCGAATGGAGTACTTGCAGAGGTATTGCAAGGAACAAACCTCTCTTCTAGTCTTCGCCAGACTCATTCACCGTCATCTGGATGTTTTAGGCTAACTCTTGTTTCATCAGTGAATCGAACTTTTTTTCAATTATTCACAGATCAATTTGGATTATTTCAGGCAAAATGTAACCTGGCAACTCTATGCTTTGAGTTCCTTTCTGATCAAAGAACTAGCGAGTCTTGTTTTTTAAGCCTATTATCTAATTAAACCTTAATTTTGGTTGTTAATGATTGTGTTCGCTTTTGCCCTGGCCTTCTAGAATAATATCCTATCTCACTCAATCATGTTTACCATATTGTGCAACGATTTTTGCACAATAGGCGACATAACTTTGTTAATATCCTTCATCCAATAAAACTGAGGCTCGCACTACTTCTTGTATAGCTAAATTCCTTGCTAGATTCATTTTTCTAATTTTTCGGGGTCAAAAATTAAAGTCTACCACAAACAACATAATTTATAAAAAAAAAATTTATAAAAAAGGAACAATTTATAAACTTGCTTATTAAGTAGGCAAAGCCTAACATACAAAAAATCAAAAGTTAAATAAATATCTTACAACCTTAAGTTCTGTAAATATTACGAACATTTGAAAGTACATTTAAAGTAACAAAATATACATCACTGGATTGTTGGGTTGGACCACATTAATCAAACAAAAGAAACCAATGTAATTCTTTAATAATTACTTTAAATTGTTTTACTAAATTGATTCTTTTACAAATTGTGGTAGTTTATTAAACTCATTTAAGCCTTGATGAAACATACTATTCGTTCTGTATTTAGTGTTGGTTTTTTTAATGTAAGAATTATTTCTTCTCGTATTGTAATTATGAACTTCATTAATTTTCAATAAGAAATTTTGAAAGTAATTGGGTAGTAATCCTTTATGTAGCTTAAATATATAGTCGTAAAAAATATACTTTCTTTAACTGAAAACCAGTTTAGACACTCTAACATCAATTTAATTGATGTAAAACAACTACATCCCGATTTTGAAGCTTTTGCAATTGTGCCAGTTTATTTTTATTAAATAGAAAAATGCTTGCTTTTAACGAAAGTCTAGCACTGTACTAAGTTTATTTTCTAACAAATTCTTTTTAAACTGCCAATTTAAAGGAATCGTTTCGATAGCTGTCATTAACAAGGAGACAAAATATGCATAGCTCATTTAAGTACTTATTAAACGGACCTAAGAAAAAGATAAATTAATTTTTTGGATAATTTCATATTTTTAAGTTAATTTTGTTCAGGAGTTTATAAAAAGTGTTATTGTTGTATTTAAAATGATGATATTAACTAAGCTTGCCAGACTAGAGTTTATGATTAAAACCATGATTAGCTTACTATCTGAAAAAATTAAACGTACACTTGGATTTATCCTCCAAAGACGAGAGTATTAAAATAACAAAAAAAATTTTAGATGCCAAACGTCTTATTGGGCGTCGTTTCGACGATACCAACGTTCAATTGGACATGAAACATTGGCCGTTCGAGGTGTTGAACGATGGAGGTAAACCAAAAATCAAAGTATCATACAAAGGCGAAGACAAATGTTTCTTCCCCGAAGAAGTAAGTTCAATGGTGCTAACCAAAATGAAGGAAACCGCCGAAGCTTATTTGGGAAAAAATGTCACCAACGCCGTTATTACAGTACCAGCATATTTTAATGATTCCCAACGTCAAGCCACCAAAGATGCCGGTACCATCGCCGGACTTCAGGTAGTCTATTATTTTTATTTAGTTTTATAATAAATCCCGTTTTTGTTTCTACATGATGATATTTAATAAGCTTGCCAGACTAGAGTTTATGACAAATTCTGTGATTAGCTTTTTATCTGAGTATTTAGTTTTCAATTTTTTAGGCGATTAATCATGACTTAGTTTGACTTTGTTTAGAGTCTTAATTCCATGACTAAGTGGATAATTAGTTAAATATAAAAAAATTATCGAGTTCAATTCAATATTTGAAATAAGTTTATGTATTGTAATGTAAAAATCAATTGATATAAATAAGTCAATTAATATAAATCCCTAGAGTAAAACAAGAATATTTTTAGGTGTTGCGTATTATTAACGAACCTACTGCCGCCGCCATTGCTTATGGTTTAGATAAGAAAGGACAAGGTGAAAGAAATGTACTCATTTTCGATCTTGGTGGCGGTACCTTCGACGTTTCCATCCTGACCATTGAAGACGGAATTTTCGAGGTCAAATCCACCGCTGGAGACACACATTTAGGAGGTAATTTTTTGCAGTTTTTTTCGTTTTATTTCATTTTATGCCGTGAAGTGAATAGCCAACTAAAATGTTTTATAAATTTCAGGTGAAGATTTCGATAATCGAATGGTCAATCATTTTGTTCAAGAATTCAAACGTAAATATAAGAAAGACTTGACGGCCAACAAGCGTGCTCTGCGTCGTCTGAGGACGAGTTGCGAACGTGCGAAACGTACGCTCTCCTCTTCAACGCAAGCCAGCATCGAGATCGATTCTCTGTTCGAAGGAATCGATTTTTACACATCGATTACGAGAGCGAGATTCGAAGAGCTGAACGCCGATCTGTTCAGGTCGACGATGGAGCCCGTCGAGAAGGCCATCAGGGACGCCAAGATGGACAAATCGCAGGTGCACGACATCGTCCTGGTCGGAGGATCCACACGTATTCCCAAGGTGGGTTTCTCTAAAAAAATTTAACTAGGGATCGAATGATTAAAATTTGCGTGTTCGTCGTCATCTGATACATCGATTTTTTTTATGTTTAGGTCCAAAAACTTCTCCAAGACTTCTTCAACGGTAAAGAATTAAACAAATCCATCAATCCAGATGAGGCAGTAGCGTACGGTGCCGCTGTTCAAGCAGCCATTCTTCACGGCGACAAGTCCGAGGAAGTGCAAGATCTTCTGTTACTCGACGTTACTCCATTATCTTTGGGTATTGAAACTGCTGGAGGAGTGATGACGGCGCTCATCAAACGTAACACCACCATCCCCACCAAACAAACGCAGACTTTCACTACATACTCCGATAATCAACCTGGAGTCTTGATTCAGGTTGGTATTTAAATAAATTGATTAATTTTTTTAAGAGGCAACTTTGGTCATCGTCCTTCAGAAAATTAGTTAAAAAATGATGATACACTCAGCTCGCATTGATACATACATGATGAGACTTAACTGTTCCCTATACAACGCTTAAAAATATTCTATCTGATTTTAACTAATTTTTGATGTGAAACATCCGCAGTTGAAGCGACTGCTGCCTTCTGTCCGATCCAAAATACACTTTGATCATAATAACTAAAAATATCTTGGGATAAAAATAAAAAAAAAATTACTGATGACAAATTCTTAACAATGCATTTTTAAAATAGATTTATAGATTGTTTTTGTTTAAAATTGTTAGTCATAAATTTACAATTCTTTAGCACCCACATAAATAAAATTTAGCATATAAGCACATATTACGGAGGACAAATGCGAAAGTTGAGGGAGAAAGTCTTACGGCGAGAGAGATCAATTTAAAAATGTTCTCGGTGTGTATTTACGGTAGCTGTCGTGGTGTGTAGGGGCATGCCGTCAGTAAATTCTAAATTTTTGTATACTTGATAATGACATGATAATACGATTACCCTTAAAATTTGAAGTCCTATAACCCAAAAGGAATTCGATTAAAAATTGGATAATTAACATGAAGAGTATACGCTTGCTGTAGTTCTGTACCAGTTGATTAGTTCTAGAAAAAAAACTAAACTGTCAGAAACTTTAAAAAAACTAACAGCCTTTTAATGTTTTTGTTCTAAATGTAAATAAAATGTATTGACCTGCTACTTGTTAATAAATACCTCTGTAAAGTTCAACAATTTATAAAAAAGTATGCATACTAGCGAGTTGAACAGAAGCAACTGGCAACGCTGTACGCGAGTACATATATTACTTGCGGGGTAAATTCAAATGGACTGATGGAGAAGTGGATATTCAAAATTATATTTAGTAAAACATATATTTATTACAGGTAAAAAATTTCAAATTTAGAGTACTACAAAAAGTTATATTTGTACAATCTTTTTTATTAAATATAAAGTTAACACAGCATTAAGTTTTACAAAATTATCTGAAATTTAAGCTCATAGCTCATAAATATTAATAGTAAACAATATAAGTGACTTTTTGTAAACAAAAAAGAATAAATATGAAATAGAATTAAATGTAAAACTAAATATGCAGTCATTACAGATAGAATATATTGCATTTTTGGTAACACAAAAAATAATATAATATTTATATTAAATGTAAATTAAGCACAACATATAAAACGGAAATTTTCACTATGAATTTATGGGTCGATCTATATTGTACATTGATTCTAGTAAAGCGACGTTGTCGGGTTAGAACTTTTAAAAGTATGTGGGAGTATTAGTGTATGCATACATATGAAAACTGTATGAGTAACACGTCTCCATGGGTATATATAGTCTTTCATAAAAAATATGATTCACTTCGCTACAAGCTTATATACTTTTATCGCGCGTATAATCTAAAATTTTATAACAATATTGTACCACGACAACTACGTTAAGAGCTTTCGTGTGCGTTCGGGATGTTCGGAAATAAGCCTGGATCACACAGAAACGTTATTAAATAACTTGAGCAACGATAGTGGCTACAATGCAATTAAACCCGTTAAAATATCCAAACATTAATCAGAAAATCTTATGATCTTTCGCCGCGTTTCGCATCTGTGCGTAGCTAATCTGCGATATATAAACCATGCATATTTTTCTATACAAAATGGTTTTGATGTTTCGCATCCGTCTCTTGTTTATTTGTTTTAAGAAACGTCATTTTTAAAGGAAATAATATAAATTCATATTTTTTTTTAAATAGGTATACGAAGGTGAGCGTGCGATGACAAAGGACAACAACCTTTTGGGTAAATTCGAACTTACCGGTATCCCACCTGCGCCGCGTGGTGTTCCTCAAATCGAAGTCACGTTCGATATTGACGCTAACGGAATCCTTAACGTCACCGCCATCGAAAAGTCTACCAACAAGGAGAACAAGATCACCATCACCAACGACAAGGGTCGTTTGAGCAAAGAAGACATCGAAAGGATGGTCAACGATGCCGAGAAGTATCGCAGCGAAGATGAAAAACAAAAAGCAACCATTTCGGCGAAGAACGTTTTGGAATCATACTGTTTCAACATCAAGAGCACCATGGAGGACGATAAGATCAAGGATAAAATAACCGAGGCCGACAAGACCACCGTCATGGAAAAATGCAATGAGGTAAGTGTTTTATTTAAAAATCTGTAAGCGGTCGTCGTCACTTTCCTAATTTTAATTGCAGGTAATCGCTTGGTTGGATGCGAACCAACTTGCTGAAAAGGAAGAATATGAGCACAAACAAAAGGAACTGGAAAATATCTGTAACCCAATAATAACGAAATTGTACCAAGGCGCCGGTGGAGCCCCGGGCGGTATGCCTGGTTTTCCTGGTGCTGGAGCAGCTCCAGGAGCTGGCGGCGCCGCTGGTGGCGGCGGTGCTGGACCAACAATCGAAGAAGTCGATTAATTAATTACCCGGATCTAATATCCATTCCAATATTTTGAGTTTTTTTTTCTTTAAACATTTCAATTTGTTCCAGTATTACTTGCAGACAAAGCTTTTTGAAATTACTTTTTTTACATAGTAGATTTTATTCAAATGTTTTTAAAATATTTGATATTTTCTGCTTCTATTTTCAGAAATTAAAGTCGAATCCATTAAAATATAAATGGTTTTTTTATTTATTCTTACATTCCCAATGTTTAAACCTGTTAAAGCTTATTGCAATATTTAATATAGTTCATCTGTAAAGTTATGTTTGTCGTGGTCGTTATTGCTTCATAAATTCACGTTACATAAAATTGGCATATAAACCCGCCTAATCTTTTCAGTAAACGGTAAAACGTGTAAAAGAGTAATAAATATATAAAATAAAACAAATGGACAATTTTAATTATTTAATAAATATAAGATATCACATGAATATTAAATGGAAAAACACCAAACATGTCATAAACCGTTAAAATTTTATTTAAACATCAATTGCATGGTAATACGTATCAAATTAAATTTAAAATTGAAATTTAATAGCACATCATGCGATTAACACAAAATAAGGCTATATTTTGTACGAATTGCAGCACAAGCCCGAATTAGTAGAAACGCCGATTACACAACACAACAACAAAATTTTTTGTTCTGAACTAAGGATTGTTGATTTGTCTCTTCGAAGGGCAAACGTATGTTTAAAAACTTTTACTTCACGAGCATCCGCGTATCACCCGAAATGGGTTTATGCACGATTATTTATCATATATAATTCAATGTTCGTCGAGGCACATTGTTAGGAAAGTAGTTGTTTTCTGATATACAGGGTGTCCAACCGAAAACGAAACTGCCATTTGCAGGAACCTCAGCACATTTTAGAAAAACGCTCAGACCCATCGATTTTTGATAAACGGAGACACTACGGTATTTTTGACTCTACTGCTTTCAACCCCAAGCGAGGGTAAAAATTACCCCAAAATGTTTAATAAATGGCATTGGGGGACGAACGAGATGTCTTTTAAAAGCTCTTACAATTCACAATAGTCTTTAAATTTTAAAATTCCGCCCATTATTGAGAAATAAGATTTTAAATGTGAAACTTACTGCAAACAATCACGAACGGTAAAAATGTCATTCATTCGAGTTAAGTGCGCCAATGGTATAAATTTGGTGCCTATTTTTTAATTCATTAACGTAATGAAGATGATTATGACCTCCGACTGCATAGCTTTATAAACAGACAGAAAGTGTCAAAAAAAAGCACGTCTGGCTGTGCATAGAGTGTTTGTAGTGAGTGAGTGAGTGAGTTTGTAGAGTAGTGAGATAAGGGGGGAACGCGCTGTGGTGTAAAAGAAGATGCGGTTACAAAGATAGATAAAGGAATGCTTAGATGGTTTGGACACGTAGAAAGGATGGATGAAGGAAGATTGACGAAATGTATGAGAGCACTGATGAAAGTAGAAGAAGCGAAAGATATGTGTAAGAACCGTAGCGGAAGTGAAAGGAAGTGGTCTCTGCCTACTCTTAAGGAAAAAGGCGTGACTATATGTCTGTATGTATTATATCACTATACACCAGAATCGTATGATAAAAGTCAAATTTGGTGTTGTGTTATATATTCGTCGCTGGTGTCAATTTTCGAAATGTGTCGTTCGCTCTAGCCGTCACTTTTGCCATACAGGCTGGCCCAAACAACACAGGTCATACTGCATTTGTTGCCTAGCAATCGATACAGTATGCGTCATGTGTCGTGTGATAATGTTGCGCAAAATTGTTAATGATTAAATTTACGATTGTTATTGGACATTTCGATTTTGTAGAAAAAAATTATCTCATTGTTACCTGCCGTTAATACAGAGTATTAATAAGGAATTGGCTAAATTTAAAAAAAATCACTATGACGTAAATACTAGAACATCAGTTACTAACAAAATCACAGCTTTACTTAACACGAGAGGTAAATAATAACAGCCAAGTAATTTCGAAAGTATTACAACACGTAAGTATTTTGCCAGCAATAATTAAAAAATGAATTACTATTGAAAGGCACGTCACGTGGAGGTGGGATTAGAATAACCTTACTTGATTATTGCAAACAAATACGCGCGAAAATTTTAGCAGGCTACCTATAAGTTGACATGTGTGGGTGCTTAAGCTGCTTTGTATTTTTTTATTCATAATACACCAAAAGAAGTAGAGAGGTAAAAACCTTGTGTTTCGTACCACCGGAGTGCGCCGCTTCATTTCCGAAGAACGGGAACAAAGAATTAAAGAAAACGAAAATAATTTTCCTGCAATAAAAAAGTAACAGCAAAATACTTGATACAAAAATAGGTTCTGAAGGACATACTTCTTGAATTAGAATTTCAGTGACCCGATAATGGAAATTAAAGGGAAGTTATTATTAAAGCAATAATGGTGAGAATAACTCAAAATTTATCTGATTACAACGGTTACAGTGGACAGGGCATGTGATGAGAAAGAGGTTGCCTAAAACAATCTAGATGGCCGAATGCACGGAAAAATGCCCGTGGGAAGACCCAGGAAACGCTGGAAAGATGGAATACAGAATCTCCTGGGCACTCGAGTGTGGAAGAGAGCGACAGGAGATAGGCAAGCATGGAGGCAGAAAATAAAGAAGACCAAAGCACAGCTTGGGCCGTGGCGCCATGAGAAGAAGAATGATGAGAGTATAACGGTGAAACATATACGCATAGTTCTCATTTTACGACGAATGTCTGGGTAAACACTGTACATCTGTAAACGAAAAAAAGTTGATGTGCACGCGTCTGTGTAGAAACGGGATTTACTGGATAAAAAAGTGGTGATTATCCCGATTCGGTTTAAATCGGCACTCGCTTCTTTTAAAGGTAGCGTGGGGTCGTAGCAAGTGTGCCTTTCATAGGTAATTTATCTCTACGCAGTATTGTACTAATACACGAATGATTTATAAATTAGCAAAAATGTTGAACGATTCTAATCTGGTAATTGATTTTCCCAAACTTGCCATATTTGATTTATTTAAATAAAGATTGCACATAAAAACTTTGCACGATTATTATGAATCGTACGAAATAAAGCTTCAATATTTTTCTTCGCAAGGATTTACGATTTGGTGGTACTCAAGCCGTTATTTTGTGTCAACAAGTCGAGAACTTTCTTCTCGAGTTCGTACAAATGTTCATCGTGAACGTGCGGAAAAAAGCTCCTCATGGAATTGGCTAAATTGCAAACGTACTCTACGTTGGGTCCGCTGGGTCCTCGAGAACGAACTACTTGAGCGGCGATTTCGTTCAGATCGGCCGGGCCCCCGTAGTTGACGTTGTTGTGGTCGCCGAGATAGATGGTGATATCGAACGGTTGACATTCCTCGGTTGTGGGAAAGAATTTAAGGGATTTTTTCTCGTAGCCACCCTTTTCTCGGTAGTCCAAATGGTCGACGACTCCTTTAATGTCGTTTTCTCGAATTTTGTAAGCTACTCCATATACCTGCAATAATTCCATTAGCGAACCACCGACATAACCTTAAACTAGACTGTCAAAGCCCTATCATTGAAATTGATTCAATTAGGAAATTGACTGGTGGGCATAGGGCATGCGCATTGTGTCTGTCATCTGTCAGAATCACATTGGCGTACTTCAGGGAAATGTAATGGGTCGATACAAAAGCAGGTGGAATGTTGAAAAATTCACTTCGCAGGGGTGTAAAAGAAAAATAGGTACTTGATTAATGTAATGGTGATTATACTTCAACAAAGAACATTTTAGTCGTCGAAAATGATGACATTTGAAAAAAGTACTCTGGCCAAAATGTATGTACTGAGTACAGGATGTTTTATCCAATGCACACTTGGTGGAACTTTTGCTATTTGAACTAATAAAAGTGGAAACTATAATGGATGTACCTATATTTTTGTAATAGAAATAATAAACAAAAGTTTATATTTTTATTGGTTTTTAAACAATATTAATTTGGACAAATGTTTTCTTATTACAGTACCCCTTTCAGTTCTAAAGGTCTTCTAATAGCTTCCAACCATTCATTGCACCTATCCTTAGGTATTTTAGAATATCAGAAGATTATATTCATTAAGGTAAAAAAATAAAAATTAACTAGATATTAATATCTGGTGTGTGAAAACACTATTCTGGTATAGAGCCCATAGAAATAATATGAAAGTTTGAAAATATTCAATGGTTAAAGCGTAATTTAGCGTGTGTTGAAATTTGTTGCTTTAAATAGTTTATAATATAACGATTTTATGCAGTATGGTTCTACAATTATTATGACTTACCTATGAAACATTACACCCTCAGGATGGTTTTTTGTCGAATTCTTGCACCAAAGTACAAAACACTTCATTTTAACAATATCTTTCAACCCAAGCGAACGACAATGAACAAATAACAATATGGCTTCCCAGATTGACAAATATCAAAATCTTTGGTGGCTCTTGCGCATTGCGCAGGCACGATTTCAGGATGTTCAATTGGACGAGTTTTCGAGTGGTGGACATTATGAATACTAGCAGTCTAGTTTAAGGTTATGTCGGTACGTAGCGAACCTCGACAAATCTCGGGAGGTTTAATGTGGACAAAGTTTGCTCATACATATTTAAAATAAACAACATACCTATCTGCTATATTTATATTAACTTTCACTCAATATTTCTGGATACAGGTGTACATGTTATCACAGACTTTCTTCTATTTTTGACATACTAATTGTTGATACTTTTTATTTCTTTTACCAAGAACGTATATAAGGACATGTAACTCGAGTGGTAGGGGTGGCACGGGAGACGCCACTGTGTCAGTTACAGCTTCGTTGTTTACTTGCGTAGTACCGTTCTGCGCTTTAATCTGTCATTTTCACTTGATTTATAGCACAGTATTATAGAGGATCCAAAAAGTGGTTCAGCTTACGTTAATTGCAACAAAAGATTCTTTCTTATGATCGTTTGGTATGGTGCGCATATGCAAAATCTAAGTTTGCGACCTCGAAAGTCGGGGGGGGGGACAACTTTTACTTCTACTACTACTCCATGGACCCGGGGTGGGTCTTGGCCGACTGTACTATTCGCCTCCATTGTTGCCGATCTTCCATCAATGCCGGGTAGTATTCTATCCCAATTGTCTTTAGGTCCGATTTGATGTTGTCTCGCCACCTCATTCGGGGGCGCCCTAAAGGTCTTCGTCCTACTGGTGCTCCTTCCCAAGCCAATTTCACCATCCGTGTGTCAGGCTGTCTTTGCACATGACCTGCCCATTACAGCCTACTTGCCTTTATCTCCTTCACGAGTTCTGGATCTTTGTATAATTATATTTCTTGGTTGGTTCTTACTCGTTACTGTTGGGTTACTGAGCTTCGCAGTGGTCCAAAAATCTTGCGTAGAACTTTTCTTTCTTAATTGGCATTCGTTGTCTTTGATCAAGGTCCAAGTTTCGCTAGCATACAGAACAGACGGTCGTATAACGGTTTTATAGATTGTGATTTTTGTTCTTCGCGAGATGTTTTTCGATGCTAGCACTGACTTTAGTGCATAGAGACATTTGTTTTCACTTTGAATTCGGACTTTAATTTCTTCTGTCAGATTGTTATCTCGAGCAATTGTGGCTCCTAAATTGCGACCCTCTCGAAATTGTATTCCCCACAGTGACGTTTTGGTCCACTCTTGTTCTGCTGGTGTGCATATACTTGGTTTTGTCCTCGTTTATTCTGAGCCCTATTTGCTCAGCTTGCGTTTCTACCCTTGAAAAGAGGTCTTTTACAGTCAGTACCGTGTTACCCACTACGTCAATATCATCGGCAAAAGCCAGCAATAATCTTGGGCCATCCCAACTAATAAGTTCAATTATTTTAGCGGTTCTCATTGCTTTCTCAAGAGCAATGTTGAATAAAATTGGATATATCACGTCTCCCTGGTTAAGCCCGCTGTTTACCTCAAAAGGATCGGAAAGTATATATCACCGATTCGTATTCTACTTCGGGATAGACATCCTGGTTATATTCATAGGTATTCCTATTTCCGTCATTGCATCCCACAGTTTGACACGCAATATGCTGTCGTGTGCTTGTCTGAAGTCTACGAAAAGATAGTGGACATCCCGGTTAAACTCCCAGAATTTTTCCAGCAATTGTCTTATGGTAAAAATTTGGTCAACTGTTGATCTGTTTCTTCGAAAGCCAAATTGATAGTCTCCAATACTTTCTTCTGTAATTGGTTTTAGGCGTTCTAGGACTTTGTTGGCTAGAACTTTATATGTAGTATTAATGAGGGAGATTCCCCTTTAATTGCTGCACTTCTTTTTATCTCCTTTTTTGTGTATAGCGACGATTATACTTTCCTTCCATTCATTTGGTGTTGTTTCATCTTCCCATATCAATAAGATGAGCCTGTGCAAGTGTCTGTGTGATGGGACAACTTTTGGTGGCTAAAAAACCTCGAAATGTTCGGACTTTTTCTCTTTCGCTTCTGCCGCTTAACGAAGACACATCGAACCTCTTACGACTCAACCGTTGCCAAAGAAACATCGACCTGTCTCTCTCTCTCTCTCAAAACCTCTCGTGCCACGTGTGCAAAATTAAATATTTATTAGTGAAGAGTGCAACCCCGAGTGTTCCCGAAAACGAAGCAATCAACGCTCCACGCTGCTACGCATCAAAAAATGTTAGTCACGTTTATACATTAGATATTTCTCGTACCGTCATCACTTACCCACTAATTTTCTATATTATTAATTACTTAATTATTACACTCAAAACCTACAGTCCATTAGCTCTCTAGCAACATAAATACTTATGAATTTTATTACTGATTTAGGAAAGATGACCATCAACAATAAATTCTGCTTCATTCACTTCACCTAGTTTTCTTAAAAAGTCTTCTTCAAAAGGACAAACTTTAGATTCACTTCGTACATTATTAATAAGCTCAAAAATATAACTTACCAAGTTAAAATAATGTTTATATACTCAGGGGATGTCAAAAAATATTAAATTTCTTTTTCCAAATGAGTAATTGCTCCTGCTACAAATATATTTTTTTCATTGACTCTTTGATATTATCACTTATATATTGTTTCTCGTTGAAAAATATCTTTTTGTTTATCGTCTTTGTCTATGTATGGGGTGAACGGTAGTTTAATATGAGCACTGAAATCACTTTACGAGGATTCCGCTGCTTGTGTCAGGATAAACGGAGCTTGCACTGAATGGTTTAACATCGAAAAGGGTTTGAGACAGGGATGTGTGGCTTCGCCATGGCTGTTTAATTTATACAAAGACGATTGTTTAAAAGATTTGAAAGAGAGTGCGAATGGATTTAAAATGAATGATTTGATCGTAAAATACCTTCTTTACGCCGATGATCAAGTCATATTAGCGTCATCTGAAGAGGAGTTGCAGGCGATGGTTAATGTTATGCGTGATGCCCTAAAAATCAAAGGGATGAAAATAAATGTAAGCAAAACGAAAGTAATGGTTTTTGAAAGAGAAGAAAACATGACAAACTGTGAAGTTCTGATTAAGGGAGAAAGAGTGGAACAAGTAAATGAATTTGTGTACTTGGGTTCAAAGTTTACGAGAGATGGAAAGTATGACAGTGACATTGAGCGAAGGGTGTTGGCAGAAAAACAAATAAACGGGGCACTGCATAGCTTTATATGAACAGCCAGAAAGTGTCAAAAAAGACACGTCTGACTGTGCATAGAGGTGTGTTGGTTCCTACACTTATGTGTGGTAGTGAATGTTGGGTTTGGCAGAAGAAGCATGAAAATAGGATTAATACTGCGGAGATGAGTAGTCTAAGAAGTATAGCCAGAGTGACTCAGTTGGATAAAGTAAAAAATAGTAAGATAAGAGAACGCTGTGGTGTTAAAGAAGATGTGGTTACAAAGATAGATAAAAGAATGCTTAGATGGTTTGGACACGTAGAAAGGATGGGTAAAGGAAGATTGACGAAACAAATTTATAAGGCGAGTGTGAATGGACAAGTCGGTAGAGGTCGACCTCGGTGAACATATCTCGATCAGATCAACATTGTTTTGAAGAAAGGCCAGGTCAAGAGAACCAACAACTGACAAGCCTGTATGAGAGCACTGATGAAAGTAGAGGAAGCAAAAGATGTGTGTAAGAACCATAGCAAGTGGAGGGAAGTGGTCTCTGCCTACTCCTACGGGAAAAAGGCGTGACTTTATGTATGTATGTACCTAATTGTTGTAATAAATCTGTAAGTTCCTTACTAATTTTCCTTGAATTCAATATTAACAAATCGAATTACTGGACCAAATTTGTATTTTTTTTTAAATCACTCGAAATATTTTCATCTGGTACAGTTGTTTACAAAATACGAAAAACTGAAAAGTCACACACCATACCAAACGATCCTAGAAAAAATATTTAGCCGCAATCAATGTACGCTGAACCCTTCATATACTGTACTATTATTTATCATCCCCACATTTTGAGAAAAACCATCGCTTTGCTCAGAATACTACGCATCGACCCAGGGATTGTTTTTTCTACCACAGCTGCTCATAGCTTGGCAGACACTAATATACATGTCCTTCTTATATGTTCTCATCTTTTACATGCCAACAAGATACATGGTAGTACCAACTCTGAATTATGAATAAATCTTGTCATTTCGACATCGCCAACAACACAAAACCACACAAAACTTCAACAATATCCGGGGTATTGCTGTTTTTCACAAAAAAGTACTGATGACCATCATGAATAAAATTCCTACAAGCAATAATAGTTCAGTTTGGAAAGATGGTGAAAGTTATAATAAAACAATTTTAAACATAATTATTAAGTTAGTAAAAAATTAAAGGATATTGCAAACGAATTATCTGATTCCCATATTATTGATCATTTTTTTGAAGTGATAACTTCTTATGGCATGCTGTGAACTTTTTGGGCGCTTGGTCGCGTTCTCAAAAGCGTAACGATTATTTAATATTTTTAAAAAAAATTGAATACTCAGGGATTTGAACCTGAAAACACTGACGTATTAAACAGAGAGCTGTACTATTCACCAACTAATTACTCTTACTTCAAACATCCATGATTATGTAGATATTATATAAATTATATTTATGACGTCTATTTATTGAAGAATGTTAATTATAATACACAAGATATATTTTATATTAAATAAATAAGTTGTTTACTTTCTTAAACATTTTTGATTAGGTCACTATATAATTTACCAAAAATGTTGTATTTATTCATATAATCTTCACCCAAATGATCATTTAAATTCTATATCTAAACTAAATATTTGTTAGTTTAAATAAGCTCAATACTTAATAGTTTCTACGCAAATCATTTGAAGTTATCACTTCTTTCGGGCTTCCCTGGACGCACACCCTTTTTTATATTGTACAATTTGTCCCTCTAAATGGTGTTTTAATCATAAATAATTTTATAAAAACATATCATTTTTAGCTGAAACAATGAAGTAACCTTTATCAAATTTATTAACCTCCAAGTCATGGTAAAAGGAAAACCTAGTTGGGAATTTAACTTTTTTAAAGACTGCTTTTATATTCTTTTTCCCATTTTTAAAAACTAATTAAAGATACAAAGACTAATAAACCATTAATAAGTTAATACAATAAACAACTCAAAATAGCAAGAATTCTGTTGCAAATTGTGCTCAAATTTGAGCACATTTATGTGCTATACAGTTTTTATATTCTAAAACTTGGGAGATGTTACTACTTACTTTTGAATTTTCATTGGAAGGTATTAAAGTAACTACCCGTCCGGGATTTGCTGGGGTACCTCTATGGTCTGTACTAAGTTGATAAAATCTTCTATCGAATCCTTTAATGTATCCTAGAACTTTCCTCTCATATGGAAAATCAATTTTCCATATGAGAGATCCGTATCCGAAAACCCACATGATGAATTAGTTAACATTTAGGACACAAGAGCATTATGTTATATATTATAAGCCAAGTAGATTAAATGTAAATAATGGCACTGATAAAAGACATGATTTAAATTTATTTTAACCAAAAATATTGACCAATGACGTCACAGCAACCTTAACCAGCATGTGTGCTTGAAAGTGACATCTAACTCTGTTACGTAATTTGACCACGCAATGTTCTTATCACTGAACGTCGTAAGGGTCAAGAAGAAATTCATATAATTATGTCAATCAATTCATTGGTCCATTTTATTAACTACGGAATTTTTAAAATGACATTGGAAGTGTATTCTACTCCCTTGTCCCGACAAAAAATATCATTTTTAAACAAAATCATAAACATTTTAAATTCTTATTGAAATTATTATGTTTCCATTATTATGAATTGGAAAAAATAACAGCACAAGAAATAAAAACAAAATTTACATATAAAGAAAAGGTAACGATCCAAAAAAAAAAGTTCCCGCCACAGGAATATGTTTTTAAAATGTATTTTTATACTTTGAATCACTTTTTATCAAGTAATAATTGTTTGATATTTTATTATTTATTTGGTAGACGACTCAGTAATGCTAGTTGCCTAACCTACTTTATGAGTAAAAGTATTTTATGACTATGGTTGTTTAGTCATTTCTTGTTTCGTACAAAAAGTCAAAAAGAATCAAAGCGGTTATTTTTATTTTCATTTAATAATAATTTTGTAGTCGATTTAAATTTGATTTTGTTTTAAATTAAGTCGCAATCGTACCTCAATATAAGTAATTTTTCAATTAAAATTATCTGGCAGAGATCAAGTTATATAGAACCTTTTGAAACGTATTTGCCGGACGCAGAGCCAAATTTATTTTAATTAAACAATCCTATGTTTATTCCAATTAACCGATATCATTTTTGTGCAGATAAGATGTAAATATTGTTTCAAAACACCAAATTTCCCAATAGTAAAAGACATTCTTAACGCTTTTTTCTTTCGAAGAGTTAGGTTAAAAATGACCTTACGAGCTATTAAATATGATAATAACTCCCTAGAGGTTCTGGATCAGCTCCTTTTGCCAGCCCAAACTAAATATATTCAAGTAAAAGGTGTCGAGGATGGTTGGAAAGTTATAAATAAAATGCAGGTAAGAATTACACAAGTTGTGCAATATGTTAGGTTAGGTGGTTTTTTCGATTTTCGTTAAAAATTATAGATCGCGTTTTGTCGTAACTCGTAACTACTAGAAAATTAAATGAACAAATATTCAATAATTTGTAACATTTTTATTTTAATAAGTGGGATCTTTTGGATTCTGATTATGTGGAAGGTTTTTATTGACAGCAATGTTAATTTATAATTTTAATGGTGTTTTAGGTGCGCGGGGCACCAGCTATTGCTATAGTAGGCTGTTTGAGTTTAGCTGTTGAATTACGAGGGGAAAAATATGAGTCTAAGAAGCAGATGAGGCAAGAAATTGAAGGTAAACTTAACTATCTCGTATCATCCCGCCCAACTGCTGTTAACATGAAAATCGCAGCTGAAGATCTGATCGATTTAGCCAATAAACTATGTAATGATGAAAACGTGAACGTTGACAATATGAAATCAAAGTAATGATTGAATTTTATTTTTTTTGTATAATCTTAAGGAATTTTTATCGTTTAGGTTTACAAAAACCATTGAAGATATGTTAACAAAAGATATAGCAGATAACACTGCCATTGGTGATTATGGAGCCAAAGAAATTCTTTCTAGAATAAGTGGTGATAACCTGGTCAGGATCCTAACTCATTGTAACACTGGATCTTTGGCTACAGCTGGATATGGGACTGCACTAGGAGTCATTAGGACTCTTCACAATGTTAAAAGACTAGGTAAGTGTATTTTCATTTCAAGTCAAGAGGTTGTTTAGTTTCTTTTTTATGATTTTAGAACATGTTTATTGTACTGAAACAAGGCCGTATAATCAAGGTGCTAGATTAACGGCTTATGAATTGGTTCACGATAAAATACCTGCCACTCTGATAGTTGATAGTATGGTGGCTGCTGTGATGAAATTTAGGAATATAAGTGCTGTAGTAGTTGGTGCTGATCGAGTAAGATATTTAACTACTTGAAGTTTTACTAAATCCAAGTAAAAAATGAAAATTTTTAAATGTTTTTAGGTAGCAGCAAATGGGGATACTGCGAATAAGATAGGAACTTATCAAATTGCTGTTCTAGCTAATTATCACGGCGTGCCTTTTTATGTAGCAGCTCCTTTCACTTCCATAGACGATACCATACCAAGTGGAGATCATATTGTTATAGAAGAAAGACCTGATAGGGAAATGACACACGTCGGCGAGCACAGAATAGCGGCAAAAGGTAAACCGCGGTTCTTTAATTAATTTTCTTTTCATAGATACACTGCTCAAATAAAAATGTCATTTCCATTGAATCACAAAGACTGCCTTGACATAAAATAAGTTAAAAAAATTGTTTTTTTATCTAAATTATTTGCCAAATTTGTGGTTTGTTTGCAGTATAGTCTTATTTGTTTTTTGGCTCTTTCTAAAATTACTGTGTGGCGGACATACCGCCCAATTGGAGGTGCAATAAAAACCGTAAAGTTTATTTGTGAAGCAGACACACTATAGGGATAAGTAATCCTTCGGTTGGTAGGCCCTGTAAAAAGAAATGGCATGCAGCCTTTGTAACTGAGCAGGAGATAATGGAAAACCCTATGCAGGTAAAATAGTTGTAGATCTGGCAGAGCCGAGTATCCGTAGCTTAGCTACTAAAAACATCAGTCGATTAACAGACACCTTTGGGGGCACACAGTATCTCCTCTGGCCAATACTTTGTATCATAGATTAAATAGTTCAAGGAAAAGTATTTGTTATTAATTCAAGCACACCCTTACGCATTGGCATATTTACAACATACTGTATAATGAAATTGACAATTTTGACTAATGACTTATTGTGGACACATTTTCAAGACAAATTATTGTGGGTGCAGAGAACATATTTAAGAAGCATATGTAACTACGTGTGTCGAGCTATGAGGAGCTGAATGTTAAACCTTTCTAAACAAAGGCAACATAGTTTGTGTTCAGTAGTTTTGACCGAAAGTCAGTTTGTCAGTTCAAACTTATCCTTCCGAGGTGGTATCTTAGATGACAATGTCCTTTAAGCAGTCCTGTCAGAATGCGCAGGTCGTTCCTACTCTATTCCAGGATCTGCTTGGTTGTGTTTCTCGAGGGTTTAGGTAAAAACGTCTTCAAGTATGTCAACCCTGTAGGTGTAGTAATCGGGTTTTTATAATTTTCCTTTTTCTACACGAGACAAATGTTTACTCAACTTCGATATAAGCGGACTGGAAATAAACACTTTTTCTATCTTCAAGCGAAAAAATGGAAAATTTCGAGGCTTTTTGGCCACTAAAAGTTGCCCCCCCGACTTTCGAGGTCGCAAACGAAGATTTGGCATACTAACATCATACCAAACGATCCTAAAAAAAAATCGTTTGCCGCAATTAATTTAAGCTGAACTACTTTTTGGATGCTCTATATACTGGACTAAAAATCCAGTGGAAATGACAGACTGATGCGCAGAATGGTACTACGCAAGTATGCAACTAATCGCTCCTCGACACAGGGGCCGTCTCCTGTGCCACCCCCGCACTCGAGTTACATATCCTTCTTATACAGACAGAGTCACGAATTATTAGCATTATATGTTGATTTGATCATCGACAATCTTACAAATCTGGTTACCCCTGATCGCCTTGCGTCAAAATAACAGAGTGGTCGGGTTCGAGACTCGGGCGTAAGCCCCGCCCATTAGACAAAGCGCGAAACAACCTCTCGAGCGACTGTCTCTTTCCCATCGGGAGCCAACTCTCGCGTCTAGACCCGCAGTCTAGTCTCATATGTCTATGGTTACAATGCAAAAAATAGACTATTACATTTACTTTTCTCTGAAATAAATAAATGTTAGAATAATGTTCATTGTACTAGTGAATTTTATTTAAATACAATGTGGTTTTCTGTTGTTAATTATTACAAAATCAGAGGAAATTTTACTGAACGGAAAAAGAGTTGGCAATATTGCTGAAACCATTCATGTGGGATGTAAGGAAGTGGAACACTCTCTTCGCCTAGGTGCAAGTATATTCCGCTACAACGTTGTCAATGTTACATCTGCATGTCTAATGATTCGAGACTGTCTGTATACGTTCTAAGTGGTTGCTTTCCGTTTAGAGTGTCTCTGTATTCGACATAGCGTTCTATGAATGACACAGTGTCACGTGGAAAGTAATAAAATATAGCTTAGATGTATGTTAATATATTTTTTAGGAATATCCTGTTGGAATCCCGCATTCGATGTGACACCCGCTTGTCTGATTGCCGGGATAATAACGGAACGTGGTGTCTTTAAACCGGAACAGTTAAGGGAACAGTGTGGCCAAAACAATTAAATATTATTTCTTTTTATATACAATTACAAACACTTGTATGCTATTAATGAAAATATTACCGTTTTTAAATTGTATGTGTATGTTGTCGGGGAAAAGAGATGTTGAAAGAAATTGTATGAAAATGAACGTTGAAATTAATAAACTTTTTTCTAATTTATTTTTTTTTTTATACGCTTTATATTAAATTGACTTGTATCTATGTATGTAATGGAATCTTTGGGCACTATTTTCACCCACTTAAAAACATCGGATCGACTTGAAACTTTGTATACTTCTAAAGTACCAATGACAATACAATTTCATAAATTTTTTCAAACGTCCTGGCCAGGATCATCAGGATATTAAAAAAACGTATAATAAACCCGAACTAAAAAATGAAAAATAAATATGAGTTTAAAAAAATTAAGACAACACGCTTTATAAGAAAACCGAACTAAAAAATAATAATTAATAAAAAATAATTTTACAATCAAAAGCGTGGGGTGCAATATATCAATTAATATATTTGATAATAAACAGATATTGGTAAAAGTAAAGTATCCAAGAAGAAAACGTAAACATCATAAAAAGCACTCCACGATTTTGATTGTAAAATTATTTTTATTTGTTCGATGGAACTCTAGCTTTATTCTAAATGTGTTGTTGCAAATGAGTTTTTTTTTTGACTACTCCAATTTTATTGCAAGTGCGTTGGTGATTATTTTTTAGTTCGGTTTTCTTATAAAGCATGTTGTCTTAGTTTTTTAAACTATTATTTATTGTAAACATCAGTTAAGAATTATTAAATGGTCAACAGTTATTTCACGTAAAAATTATGTATATTATTTTTTCTGATTTTAAAAACTCGGGTCTTTTCTAATACGTCCCCGCTTTTTTAATTTCTTTTCTATAGTCAACGGCTGGATCGATTTTGATGAAATTTTCAGCCAATGTTTAGATTAGCCCGCCGAATGACCGTGTGAAGTTTGGTAGCAACCCCTTATTTTCGATTTTTTGTCTACAGCCACCAAGTGTTAATCTTTATTCATTATTATTGAACGTTTTCAATCCATTATAACTGAACGTGAGTCTAACTTATTTAATTGATTTGTCAAATTCAATTTATGGCGTTTTTGTTATGGTAAAATTGGAACGATACAGAATAGATTAACATGGTCGCTGCGCAAGAATGACACACGTTAACATTAAAATATAACGGCTGGACCGATTTTGATGAAATTGTCAGCCAATCTTTATATTAGCCCGGCGGGTGGTTGTGTGAAGTTTGGTAGCAACCCTGCATATTCAATTTTTTTCTATAGCCACCAAGTTCTTCACCAGGTACTGTTGGTGCTAGGTTAGGACGCTAGGTTAGGTTGGGCTAATAATAATCGGTATTAATTAAGGTAGTAAAAGTAAAAAAATTAGCCTAACCTAACCTAACAATGGACAATGGAATACAACAATTTTGAAAGAGTTCATCAGTTTAAATATTTGGGAGCTACGATCACCTCTGACAACAATATAACCCAAGAAATTAACAACAGAATACAAGGTGCGAGTCGATGCTGTTTTGCGCTGCAAGTCGAAAAACGTATCCCGCCTTACGAAAATAAGAATTTACCTATAATAACATATGCATGTGAAACATGGACGATGATGACAAGACAAAACGAAAATCGTCTAAAAATCGCAGAAAGAAGAATTTTTTGAAGGATATATGGACCAGTTAAGGACAAAAACACACAGCAATACAGAATAAGAGCTAATATAGAATTGGAATAACTATATTCTTCTTCTTAAAGTGCCATGCAGTCGTTACTACATAGGTGTCCTCCGTATTCTATATATTTAAATATATAACATCAGACATATTTATATATATACTAGCTGACCCGGCAAACGTTATTTTGCCATATAAATAATTTCCTAGTAATTTCTAGTGTAGACAAAAAATAGCTTACTTATTGTAAGTATGTATGTATGTTAGAATGTGTATATTGTATGTATGTAAGAATGTGGTATATGCGTGAAATAAGCATGGAGCGCTGTGAACGATGAGGGAATATAAAAATAACGAAAGGCAAACATTATTTTTAAGTTATTATAATTTATTCCTTAAAATTATATATCATTAATTAAACAATTACGACAGTAACACTATTAAACAATATCAATCTCTTAATGCTATAGCGTGAACAATATTTTTTGTTAGCCCATCTTTAGCTAACACAAACAAACTGGATGGTTTACCCACTCGAGAGAATGCCACGTATAATTGTCCGTGTGAAAAACATGGTGTTCTCAAATCTATCAATCTTTTTTTTTAACTAATCGTGCAAAATACACTCAAAATTGATAATTTAATTATTATTGATAAAATAGGGATGATTAAAAGTTAATATGAGAGTTACACTGAGATAGCAAAATAATAATTGTCAACGTTACTACTACACTTGATGCATAAACAATAATGATGGCCGACAACTGTGTAGGGAGTGAGAAAGAAAGGAGACCGGCTTCGTTCTCATCCCTACTCCGTGCTGTTTACTGGGTCAGAAGTGACACCTGTAGACATCTGGCGGGGATAACTAATTAAATGACGATTGATCGATCAGTTTTCGACCGGAGAGGAAAAATGATTAAATTACTAAAATGGCTATTAAAAAATAAGGGTTGATCGTAGAAGGGTGAAAATTGAGGATTGTATGTATTTTTGTATGTTGTATCATAAAAAAATAGAAATTAAAAATTTTGTCTAAAAAATAAAAAAAATTTTTAGGGGTGGACTACCCCTAACATTTAGGGGGATGAAAAATAGATGTTGGCCGATTCTCATAGATACCGGATAAGCACAAACAATTTCATCAAAATCGGTCAAGCCGTTTCGAAGGAGTATGGCAACGAAAACTGTGACACGAGAATTTTATATATTAGATATATATATATATATATATATGTCAGATATTACGCAACCAAGATATCTTCTTACGACCAATACCTCTTTTTCCTTCAATTTTCCCTTCTAATATTAGCCGTGGAAACTCATATCTGTCCCCTCTCATTATTTGTCCAAAATATGCGATTTTCCTCTTTTTGATTGTCTCGAACAGTTCTCTGTCTTCTAGTTTTGCTCTTCTAATGACTTCTTCGTTTCTGACTCTCACAACTCATGATATTTTAAGCATTCGACGAAGGGTCCACATTTCAAATGCTTCGAGCTTGTTAATTGACGAAACTTTAAGAGTCCACGCTTCCATGCCATATAGAAGAACAGGCTACACATAAAATTTGGCCATCTTGAGTCTCAATTTAATGTCTAGTCGGTGGTCAACTAAAAACTTACGTAGACGTAAGAATGCGACTCTCGCTTGTTCTATACGGCACCTAATCTCAACCTCCGGGTACCACTTATCATTCAAGTAGCAGCCTAGGTATTTAAATTTCCGTACTTGTTCTATGAGGTTAATACCATTGATGGTTAGTTTGAAATTTGGCAGGAAGTTTTTTGAAATTGTTATAAACTTGGTCTTAGACCCAACGCATTGCTTGCATCATTTACGGCATTTAATAGTGACTGTAAATCATCTGCTGTGTCAGCTAAGATCACAGTATCATCAGCGTATCTGATATTCTTGATAGGGATTCCTAAAGTGCTTGTGGCAAGTGCTTCCTGCAACGCTTTTTCCACGTACAGATTGAACAGCATTGGTGATAAAATGCATCCTTGTCTTACTTCTTTTTTAATTGGAAATTCGGTATTGTCCATATGGACTGTCGGCGAACCTTTTGTAATTCTATGCATCTTATTGGATAGTACTTAACCCTAATTGGCCAAATTTTATCGGCAATTTTCTCACCGCAAAAGTCGATGCCGGCAAAAAACAAATCAGTGTTTACACAACTATTTACCAGTGCCGTGTTGTTATAAATACATATTTTTCCGTTTTATACATACCTATTATCTTGTTTTCTGTTTTATTGGAGTATCTGTTATACAGTTAGTAACATAAAAATGCCTTTTAAAAACTGCACATAAAAAAAAATTATTGGAACTAATGAAACAACAAAATTTTAAGAAAGAATACGTTTGCCTCCATATTATTGTGTATTCAACCCTATTGAACTGATCTGGGCTGCTTTAAAAAACAAATTACGAAAGGGTAATCAAGCTCCTCAATTAAGCGATTCTGTTCTAACAAATATAAGAAAAGTAATTGATGAACTCGCCGAAATTAACTTATGGACAAATTGTGTTTACCACGTCAAAGAAAAAGAAAAACAATATTGTGTTTTGCCACAAATCGAACCGATAGTGATAAATACCCAAGAAGACTCAAGTACTGATGAGTGTTTCGATAGTGACTAATGTATAATAGTGTTTCGTTTAGGGTGATCACCTTATTACGTAAGTCGAAACAATACTTACTTAAAGTTTTTGAAAAAAATTTAAAATGAGTTTAAAAATACATGCCAATCTACGAACCCAATTAAATGAGTTTTGAATTTAAATAGGTATATCCAAAACCCTTTATATTCAAAAAAATAGATTTCAAAATATATACTTTATTGAGAGCATTGTTAGCCCAATAATTATTTAATGCAGTAAAACTACTATTAAAATATCTGTTGTGACGCCTATGCAACAACAAAGTTTGGCAAGCCGCCGCGCCGGATGAAATATTGTTTTTATACTTGTCCAACTGACTGCGTAAGAACTATAATAAACATTGAGTAAAATTAATGCAAAGAGACTCCTGTCGAAAACATCAAAGAATTATTTGATCGTTAGCGTGTAGTTCTACTCGAAAAATCAGTGCGGTTATGGAACGGCCGAACATCAACGCATTACAAACGAACTACTACCCGCGACACACCAACTCCCGTAGTTCCCATGTGTACATCGACAGGAGGCGGCAAGAAAGAAGTAAATTTAGACGGGACGTTCGTCGTTAATTTTAGTATTAACCGCGATCGCTAGCCGTTAACACAGTGAAAGTATCGAAAAGAGCGTCCTCTGCCGGCGTTTAATACGTTTACGACGTGCCCGAATCGTGATCGGCCATGGCTGAGACAATAGAGGAGAGCTATGAGACGGAAGTCAGACGCAAAGTGGTCAGGACTAAGCTTAACATAGAGGAAGTAAGTAGGCTGATAAACAAACGAAACCTGTGATGTAATTCATCGAAAAAATCCATTTAAAAAAAGAAGAGTTTTAGTCGTTTTTTTTTCATGTATTGACGCATTAGTGTTTTTATGCTTGTGCTTAAATTAGAACGAAGCAATTGTTACATAAAAATAAAATTTGTAAAAATTTAGTGCAGCTCCGTAAAACAAACAAAAGCTCACATTTCTATTAACACGTATTTTTCACAAAAAAATATTTCAAAAATATATCGGAAACTTCCTCCTTTTAAATCGGTCAACATTAAAAAAGGTCACAAAACTTTATGCAATATCCAAACACACTTTTAACAATTTGTATTTTATAAAATGTTAAACGATTACCATTTTGGGAATGGGAAAATTAATGTAATTGAAATAAAGACCACTTACCTTAATTTTAAATCATTCATTTTCTTTGGGGGTTACACCACTTTTAAGTTGTTGAAGCATATTTTTTTCAAAAAGCACTGCGGGTGATTAAATTTCCCAAGTTGATATTGTATACCAACTGACAATTTTTTAACTTATTATTTTTTACAGAATATCATTAAAATATAGACAATTCTTTCAATGAAACAAACAGTCAGGGTGATTGGTTAAAATAAATTTTATGGTTTTATTACTGATTGGATTACTTTCCATTTTATTCTACGTGCTATTGTGTACCAAGTGACTATTTTATAACCTAAAATTAATGTTTCAATGAATATAATATGTTTGGGTATACTGGAAACTTATAAACGGATCTATCAAATTTTATTCAAAAACACTTTTTGTTTTTCCGATGTCCATAAAAATTATTTTTAGAAAACGATTCCTATCGATTAATTTTATGAAAGTGCCAAAAATACGACCGGCGACATTGAGAAATATGTTCTATGCTGCTTCGAATATTAGCAGTCATTATGTTTTTTGTTATTAAAACGTAACTTTAACAGAAAATATTATAAATTCATCGTACACTTTATTGCAGCCATAAATTATTGTTGTATACCTACTTTTAAATTTATTTTGACGTTATTGTACAAAAACAATTATGCACATAAACGTAATTTTTAATACATTATTTATAGACGTGCAACAAAACCGTAACACCGCGTAACAAGTCTGTAATATGGCTCAGCGTAACTCTGTTTTCTAAATTTCAAATTATTAAGCAATTCACAATGCATAACATTTATTTTACAACCCATTTTATATACTAACTTTTTCACATAAAATATTTACTAATTTGCATACAATGATACCTCCGCATAAATAAATGAAAATCAAATTAAAATGCATAGCCATCTTGAAATAATATTGGACTACATTATTTAAGTCGTTACATTTTTCTATAAACTAAAATAAACAACAATTAATCACAACAAAAATTAATGTTTATTTATTCCAAATACCAAAATAAAGAAAAATATACAATCTGATTGGCCTATACATAATGCACTTGTGAAAATGAGCTAATAAGAAAACAAAGATGCAGCGAGTTTAAAATGACAGGTAATCATGCGTTGTAAATGGCGGTTTTTAAATTGACAAAAATGCCATGATTGTTGTGGTGTGTTTGTGTGTGCAGAAAGATTGGAAAACCACCTGTTTCTTATGGGGTAATCAGTAAGTTTATTTATTTTTTATTCGTTGTTACCTATATTCAATGAAATTTTTTATACACGTATTATATGTCGTGTGTGGTATCATACTGTGATGGCATTGTTTAGAGATTTGGATGATGCGTATTCGTAGAGTGTCTTTGTACAGAAATAGACGGCCGTAAATTACATATAGCTAGTTACCAAACAAATTTTACTCGGGTCAAAATTAACTCTGTTTTCAATTCGGGTCTCATAAACAAAACTCTTTAGCAATTCATTGAGTAAATACAGATTTATATATATATGACGCGGACGCGTCTTGGGTAACTAATTGAACTTTTTTTTAATATTATTTATGCTCTGGTTAGAAACAGGGATTTCGTTTTACGGAGATTCGGGCGTAGTCAAGGGGCTATATTAGTTTCGCATTTTATTCGAAATATTTGAATGATTGATATTGTAAATGTCACGTTAAAAAATGACGTGGCTACTGCTCCTACTAACGTATACATGTTAAAAAAAGAGTAACGGATTTAAAAAATGTAGTATCGATGAGTGTAATTCTATTGGTATGAATAAAAACCGTTGTTGTGGCAATTGAGCCAAAGAAAATGGGTGCATAGGCGTCACAATTTATGTCTTATTTATATATTTTAGAGCCAAAGGGATTAATAAAACTCTCGATTGATGAGTGGGAAACAAGGAAGACTTTGCTCTACATTTAGACCGAGATATATTACATAGTCCAGTAAATGTTGTTTGAGTTTTTAAGCGTTGTAAAAAAACTGTCATTAACTAGCAATTTCGAAAAACCATAAATACGCAAAATACTTATTAAATTTTATCGTTTGTTTTGAATGTAAAATTACAATTTCAAAATTTAAGTTAAAAATAAGTGGTTATTGGATATTTATTCTTCTATAAATCAGCTCTTTGTAAAATGTTGTCCGGATGTGTGTTTTATTTTATGGAACAATCATTAGTTGATATTTTTAGAAAATTCATGCAACTATAATTGTAGTAGTTTCTAGTAAGCTCGCACGAAAATTTGCGCGAGTTACGGTTCCGCTTCCCCCTCCGTCACTCCCAAAAAAAATTAAATACACGCTTTTCCATTTTAAATTAAGAAAAATCGGACGATAATTATTATTAGAAAATTCGTTGAGAAAACATATTTTGTAATTTATTCCAAAGATCGAGGAAGTGTTCGGGTAATTAGAAAACATCTAAAATTAGAGCTGCTTTTATTTTTGGGTACATTTTAATTTGCACATCACGCGGTAAGTTCAAGAGTGTAATAGCAATATTGATGTTAATGTAATTTTTTAAACGTCACATCTCGATTTTGGAAAATTTCCGTGCTCATTATTTAGTAAAATTCCGGCCGAGTGGCTACATGGTTTGTATAAATTCTTTCTGAAACTCATATCCATCAAATAATGTCTGCAATAATAAAAAGATGTAGATCAACTTTCTTCTTCTTGTTATCAGAGATATTTTAATTATTGTTTAGAGCCAGAAAGTACTTTTATTCATTTATTAATTTAAATTCGATGCTTGAATAAGAGCTAATTTGGAGTAATGTTCTAACATTTGAGACGCTTCCAGCGCCCTTCTTTATTTCTGGAAAAGCCTAACTTTAAATAAAAAAAAATCATTTCACATTAGATGACATCTTTCAAAATTTTGACTGGTGCTAGAGAAAAATCTTTACCTGTGGCAT
The DNA here is from genome assembly GCA_950111635.1 of Agelastica alni. Classification (NCBI taxonomy): domain Eukaryota; kingdom Metazoa; phylum Arthropoda; class Insecta; order Coleoptera; family Chrysomelidae; genus Agelastica; species Agelastica alni. Next base: position 901,484 of record OX467711.1, on the reverse strand, counting down.
TGAGGGCAATGAAAAAGTTAATGAACTAGCCTGAAATGGCTCATCAGCTCCATTCGTTAGCCCAAATCCACCACCTTATGGACTGAGCCAAACGACAATGGAGAAACCGATGGATTATAGCTCCTCACACGCACCACCGTATAATATTGTTACGATATTACTTCTTTCTTTGGGTTCGGTCATTTTAAACTCTCGATACAGTAACAAAACCATTTTTATTTCACTACTTTTACACAATAAACTTTACTTTTACACATTACTTAGATACAACTTTTACAACTATTTAAACTTTATAACTCATAGAAACTTAAAACTGACTTCTTCACTACCGCTGTCCTTTTTATATTTTTAAATCATAATTCCAGAGTAATCGCCACTATTCCACCTTTTTTTCGAGAGTCCGGAACAATCCTTCTACCATCCCGAAACCGGTAGACGCGGTGTTCGAGAATTTACCTGTCGAATCGCTGAGGGCTGAGGCTGAGGCCATTTATATGCAATCTAATTGTGATCGACTCTCGGACGCCGAAAAATAAAACAGGGCGGGGGTCGTAATCTCTCTAAGTAGACGACTTTTATCTTGGCCCTGGGACTGCGTTGGACTCTATAAACCACATAATTTATTATTTTTATCGCTTTATATGGCCCTTCCCAAGATGGTGTCAACTTTGGAGACACACCTTTCTTTTGTTGTGGATTATACAGCCATACTCGATCTCCTTCCTTGAACCCCTTCGAATTTGCTCTAAGGTCATAGCGAGCCTTCATTTTATTACTTACCAACCTCAATCTCTTCCTAGCCGTTTCATGGATTTGAATAAGCTGTCCCGTAACTCGTCTGCATAATCTTGAGCTTCTTTCTCTTCAGCACTTGGTGACCCGAACACCAAATCACAGGGCAAACGAAGTTCCCTTTCGAAGATTATGCTGGCTCGAGTGAGCTTTATAGAATCATAAACAGCTGCTCTATAGGCCATCAGGAATAACGGAAGACTTTGATCACAGTCTTTCTGATGTTCTTCTACTACTTTGCACAGATATTCTTCTATAGTCCGATTAAACCTTTCAACCATGCCGTCTGACGTGAATGTAGTGGGGTAGTCCTTGTTTTGTTGATTCCCATCAATTCGCAAACTTTCTTGAATAAATTCGATTCGAAATTCCTTCCTTGATCGGGATGTAGCTCCATAGGTACCCCGAATCGTGAGAACATGTTGTCTACCAGGACTCTGGAAACTGTAAATGCTTCCTGGTTTAGCAGGGCATGAGTTTCCTCACTAGTCACGGTCCAATGAGAGGGACACAACTACACAATATGGAGAATTTTTTTGCACTCATAAACAGATACAAAATGCGAAGCATTATAATTCAGTCTCCTGTTACACCCCCAAATGAAATACACAAAAAACCATAGTGACTGATAGTGCGGGACCACCATCCAATGCAATGGTATATAAGCTACTGAAAATAATTAGGAATCCTAACCAGGAATCCTAACCTTCAGCACCAAGGCATTCTCTTCGTCTTCTAGATTCCATTCAGAAAAGAGCCATTCGCTTGATAAACAGCTCAACTCTCACAGATACCCTTCACCCTCTAGAACATAGAAGAAGAGTTGCAGACCAGTCATTCCTCTACAGATATTTCCATGGCAGATGCTCCAGAGAAATAAAAACTCTTGTACCACCATTGGCCACATTCGGCCGAAGAACTCGGCACGCTGATCAGTCTCACCCATTTACTCTCAAGATTGACACTACAAGGACCAATCTTCATCAAGAATCCTTCTTTTACAGGGCTGCTTCGGAATGGAATAAGCTTCCAAAATCAGTTTTTCCAGAGAACTATGACCTGCAACTTTTTAAAAAGCGTGTTCACAATCATCTCCTTTCTACAATCCCTTCCCCTTCTAATAGTCGCAGTGCGGGCCATCCGCGGCCCACACGATAGGTCTACCCTTTTTGCGACTATTTTCATAAAAAAAAAATGTCTCCTGGTGACAATGAAGTACAATAAAGGGTAGCAGAAGACTGTCAATATTTGGGCGGCTAAAGATATCTCCCACGAAGAATATAACAAGTGGTGAAAAACTGTTACAAATTAGTATCACCTTCCAATTGAAATATACAAAGAACCATTAAGGCTAAGCTGTGACTGGAAAGAAGAAATTAAATGGCAATGATAAAAATAAAATATTTATTACTTATTAGTATAAATTAAGTTTGGTAACGATTAACACTCTGATGGTTTGATCGAACGCCGAACACACAGCTAATCCCGTCTTATCGACGCACCAATCAAACGACGTGATCGGCTGTTCAGACAAAGTGGAATTTTGCAGACAACTCAACTCTCCCGCTATCCCGTAAGGTATACCATCTGCGTCTTTTTCCACCCTTCTATCGGGATAATCGTACTTCCACAAACACAAACTACCAGTACCTCCAGTCGTCATGAAAATCTCCCTGTTTTGTGGCAGATGTTTGCAGCTCCACACCGTGGAGGAATGGGCTTTTTCTGTAACGCATGCGTATCCCTTTTTCGGATGTTTCGTCTTGACGTCGTAGCAGATTATTTTCGATTCCAACGTCGTCGCCACCAGCTTGTTCATCGGAATGTTTTTTCTATCGAATTGTAGGGCGACGATGCCGTTCTTCAAGCATTTCGACCATCGCAACGACATCGTTTTCAAATCGTACAATTTTATGTCGCCGTTATCATAACCAGCAGCTACGATTCTCTCTTCGTTGTTGTACGAATTGCCGAACGCCACCGACCAGCAATCCCTGGCAGATCCTTCGGTGGTCGGTACGAATTTCGCCACCGGAACATCCTTTTGGCGAACGTCCCAAACCATCACGCTACCGTCGCGAGACCCCGTCACTATTTCGGGGGCACCGCATCCGGCGTTTGTGCCTGCACAAAAAAACGTTAATGTTGTTGCTAAGGAAGCGCTGCTTTTAGGAGCAGCTATGACGATTACTAGTCGTCAAAGGTCGAAGCTTGCGTCCAAGCAAGATCTGTAACTTGGCATTAGTAAAGACTAAGGAAGTTGATAGTTATAAAAATGGGACTGGGTCGTGGCTGTGTTGAATTTGACGCAGTTCAATGAAGGATCGCAGAAAACAGTCAATATTTGGGCAGCTTAAGATATCTCCCCCAGTCAGCAGATGAAGAACACCTGTACAAATATACAAAGGGAATGGAGGTGTTATTCCTCCCAATTGGAATACACAAAAAGCCATAGAAGTTAAAGTGTGGTTGATGGTGGTGTGGTGGGCCATCCTTCAAAGCAAAAAGAAACTGGCATGTTATGTAAGCTTCTTGACATGCGCTTCATCAAAGAAGCGTCAAAGAAGAGTATCATTTATTGGAAAATTGGCGATGAAGAAATTTTTTTACTAGGAATGTAGTTGCTGTAGAACTTATTAGGACAATTGTTGGTGTGGTAAAAAAGAGTGTTGTTGGCTTGCAATAAGAATGACACAGGAACAAAACAGAAGACGCAATTGACAGTTCACTTTTTTAACGACGTTTTTTGTTTGTAAAATCATCAAAAAAACGCCATTAATAAAGGATTTAATTTCTCAGATACTATTATTTTTGGATGATTAAAAGTTTGTGAGTCTTAGGTACAATTTATTAGTGGTCTAGCTGCTCCGATCATTTCACGACAAAATTTAGAAATTTGAAAGTTGTGGTAAGTGTTTTAGGAAAATTTTAGAGATCGTGAAGATTAAGAAAGTGGATATTTTGGCTCACCTGCAACTCCGTCAATGGCGTTAATGATGGAGGTGTGCGCAGTAGTTTTATAAACGGGCCAAAGCGTATCCTCCATATCCCAAACTTGTAATCGCCCAGAATAATCTCCCGTAGCCAAATGTCTGTTTCGTAGACTGGACGCCTCGAAAGTGCAACACTTGAAATGATCCTTCTTGGCGAATTCCGAAATTTTTTCGACGTTCTCGTTGTTTATCGAGTAAATTTCGACGACACCTGCACCGTTGGATTTGCCACCGAGGGTTACGAATTTAGCAGAGCACGGTATCCATTTTACGTCGTTTATCGAATAGTCGATATTCTTTTCGCTGTGACAAATTATTTGCGGTTTCTGTAAAGCTTCCATTTTTCAAAATAAACGACGTGCAAATATTCTATTGTCATATCGATTACACAAAGACTTTCGTCGCGTGGCAACTGCGAATATATTCATCGGTTTTGTTGTCACGCGTTAAAATGAGCTAGCAAGTCAGTTCCTCCACCTCCTTTCCCTTAAAATGTATGGATAATATTCCAACAGAAATGTTCTTGGTCCGTGATTATTAAAAATTGGGAATGCATGAGAGTTCACGAGAGTGGGCTCGGCATATTTGAGGGCTGTTCAGAAATTGGTCACAAGGAGATTTATTCTTCTTATTTTTGTAAGGAAGCAGCGTTGAATTTTTCAGTACAGGTACCAATGTTCTATTAATTTAAAGTGTTTCTTAAGTTTATTAAAGTTCTGCTGGTGTTTATGTATTTCAATCGCTTCTCTATAAAGCCGTGGGTAATATGCAGATGTGGTGCATAAAACTTGGGTGTCTTTAAATTTAATTCTGTGATCATTATTATTAAATGTGTGCTCTGCGACAGCATATTTTTCTGCATGTTCCTCGAGCGACAGATAAGATCGAGACATAAAAAGTCAGTAACCAGTATACAGGGTGTGGCGCGAAAAGACTTGATTAAAAGTAATGGCGGATACAGTTGTGTTAAAAATCTGAAATTACGAAGCTGTATATTCTGTAAGACGTTGAGTTCAAATATAATGTTGTCCTGAATGTGGCACTTCCAAGTAATATAAGGCCTCTTCAGTACTCAGTTGTTTTTTGTCTGTCACCAATCTCTGTCAAGAGTCCTTCTTTTACAGGGCTGCTACGGTATGGAACAGGCTTCCAAAATCAGTTTTTCCAGAAAACGATGACCTGCTACTACTTTTCAAAAAGCGGGTCCACAAATATCTCCTTTCTATAATTCCTCCCCCTTCTAATAGTCTCAGTGCGAGCCGTCCGCGGCCCGCACGATAGGTCTACCCTTTTTGCGATTATTTTCAGTAAAAAAAAATCCTTGTCGCACGCAAATTCGAACAACCAACCTTTCGGTTAACCGCCGAACGCGACACTGTCAAGTTGACATTACAAAGTTTATATTTTTATTTTAGTTAATATTTTTGGTCTGGACTCCTGTTTTATGCTCGCGTTTATTCCGCATTCGCGATAAAGAATAGTATGTGCAACCCGTGCGATGTTGTCGATTGCTCTCGCTTCGCTCGTGCGTTCAACTTTGTTCTCGTGAGCAATCGCCAACTTATCGCACTAGTTGCACAATATACTATATTATTATTGTTATATTTGACAAATCAATTAAATAAATTAGACTTACGTTCAGTAATATTGAATTAAAAATGCGGGGACGTATTAGAAAAGACCCGTTTTATTTGTCAGCGTGTACTGTTAGACCTCGTAGAGAAAGAGAGAGAAAATAATTTGGATCCTATTTGTTATTTTTAAAAAAAAAATAATCATGTAAAAATGTCGAGTGTTTTTAGAACAAACAATTTGAAATGTGCTGATAAAAATGCCCGGCCTTGATCTGTTATAAAATAAAAGGAGAATAGAAGGTAAGTGTATATTTATTCGTTCGCGCAGTTACAAGTTAACCTTATAGCTTTCATTCTTTATTAATTGTTTCATTTGTTCGTTTTGCTTCTCAACGTGAGATTTTTTCGCTTTGTCTTGCTTATTATTAAAATGTATGAATTATTTTAATAATGCTCGCATTGAAATACTTCGCAGACAAGAAAAAAATAGCATTACCTCAGTGGCGGCGTAGCGTGGGCCATTGTCGCCCGGGGCGGAATGATAATTTGCCGCCCCTTTGACGTCATAAAAATAATGATGTTGGTGTTGGTAAGAAAAAAAGTAATCATACGAAAGAACACATCTTTTTATTATGTTTTACACAAATTTTTTTAAATGTATTCAAGGTTCAATTTGCTATAAAATATAATATATATAATAATAAGTGACATTAATTTTCTCGTCAGTAATTTTATTCTTATGTTAAAAATTATTTTCTACTTTTTAGTTTGATTAAATCTAAAAGCGTGTTTTTAGTTTTTCTTAACTATAATTTATTTTTACTTTTCAATTTGATTAACTCTAAAAGCGCGTTTTTTAGTGTTTAAAAAATAAACACTACTTTTATGCAACACAAAATACAAACTACCATTTGTATTACTGCAAATTGCTAGTGGCGCCATCTACTAGATAATAGATAGATACGAAGATAAAAGAGGGTATCTTCGGAGGATTTGGGAGCTGTGAGCGATGAGCACGGAGACAGTGCATTTTACAGATAGAAAAGCGCTATAAGGGCAAATGAAACCCAATGATGTTGGTCGATTACTGCTGGACGATGAAAAGGGACCAATCAGCAGCTAAATATGCTAGAATATCTTAAATCGTAAATTTATAATACGAACCTTGTTACTTTTTTCTTTCGGACTGTCATTAGTTTTTAAAATATTTAAATTACCTTAGTATATCAAAATTTTTGGCGAATAGATTTTTTTAACTACTTATTTTTACCGACAATCACTCATCAAAGTAAAAAATATAAGTCCGTGTGACCTCTTGATTGGTGGTATGATCGGTCCATGGACACCCACATCTCAAATGCTTCCAGCTTGTTAATGCTGCTGACTTTTAGCGTCCAGACCTCGACTCCATACAGTCACGGGGAATACATATAACATCTAACGAAGTTAAATCTTATGCTTAAATTATCAAATGGAAAAATATGACGGTAGAAGAGCTGTTTCACGTTGCCAAAGATAGGGAGGCATTTAGAGAGGTGGTCGCCAATCTCCGTTAATGGAGACGGCATATGAAGAAGAAGATGATAAATTAATAACGCGCGAGTAAATATTCAACGATTCAACTAATGTTGTTTAAATGTTTTGATAAACACGCGAACACACTGCCACTGCATTATATCTGGCGTCGTAATATTCATAAAGTAATAACATCAAACATTTTTAGAACTAAAACGCAATGTTTTCCTAGTAAATTTACTTCATATTCATAAACGCGCGCGCTTCGTTTAATGTTTCGAACTTCCTAATGCGAAACAACGCGCATAATCAATTTCTAGTTTCGAAATTTCGTTTTACAACTCGAGATTATAACTCAAATCATTGGCGCGCATCGAGCATTTCTTCGATCGATATTTCCCTGGCTTAATATCGTTAAATGACTGTAACTAAACACTGGCACCTGATCTGTCTGTGAAGGCCCCCGGTGTGTGAAGTTTGTGGCCCAAATCCATTCTTTCGATTTTTTTGGTTTTTTTTTCGATAACATAATCGATTAGGGAAGCTTTGACTTACATAATAAGACTTAAGTTACTCATCTTAGTCTTAGATACTGGCTGAATGGACATGGATCTCTTAGTGCCAAAAAAAAAAAACTAAACACTGGGTGGGCCGTAAGTCACTTGTCACTAGAAATCCTTAAACTTTGTTTTGGCCACCCTAGTGGTTTTCTTCTTCTTAGTCCAACGTCGAGAACGACGTGTAGTGATCACAAGTTAATGTCAGGTGTTATTACTCAGAACTTTTCTTACAGTCTCTCGCCATCTTCCACGGTCAGCAGCAGTTCAAATGGCTTCCACTAGTGAACGCTCGGTTACTTTTGATACAATGTCCGCGTTTTCTGTTGCCAAGGGGTTTGCCCTGAACAATCAGTCTCTCAATGTTGTCGTGACGAGTTATATGTCCGAAGAAGTTCAGTATTCGCGCTGATGTCAAGCTACTGAGACGGTTTGATGGGCCTCTCGGCTGCCTTCATAACCCATGTCTCGGAAGCGTACCAGAAAATGGTGAACACTACGGCATGGACCAGTGATTTTTTGGTATTGATGGATATATATCGATCTTTCCAAATTTTATGTAATTGGCTCATTGCTGCAGATAAACAAACTAATCTACCACTTCACAGTTGGCAATGTGATGTGGTCTGTTTGCTGTCTTATCCGATCTATCAACTATCAATACTTTAGATTTGGCATAGTTGATTTTTAGACCATACTCTTTTGATGTTCTCTCGAGTCGTTGTATCAATTCTGTAAGTTCTTCTGCTGAGTTAGCGATCAGAAGAGTGTCGTCAGCATAGTACGTATACATAAAAGAGACACAGATAGGCATTTTTGTTTGTTTGAATACCTGATTATGTATATACGTGGCATATGTGTGCATATAATGTATAACGTGACTCTTACAAACGCAATATCTGAGGAATGGTGAATCTTAGAGAAAAAATTATTAGAACCATTTTTATAGAGAATTTTAAGATCTACAACTTTGGTCAAAAGTACTTTTTTGATAAAACTTACCGTTTTTGAGAAAAATCCAAAAAACCTAAAATTTTGACCTCTGACCCCGAATAAGTATTGAAGCACACATGGGATCGATGGGGACTTTTGTCACTTTAATTTTAATGGTAAACCCAAGGTCTCCACAAAAATTTAGCTTTCCCGGAAATTTTGTTATTTGATCACTATTTTTATGTCTAAATTGACCGGACTATATCTAAGATTTGAAATTTTTGTCCCATTTATGGCAAAGCCTCCTTTCCACTCATCAAGTATCTCTCTAATTAAACATTCCGTATATATATATTAAACAAGAGAGGTGATAAAATACACCCTTGTATAACCCTCTTTTTGATATCTGCTGTTCTGGAAATACGATTGTCAATTTTGACGACCGCTCTACTTTGTTCATATAACTTTTCGTTAATTCAAATATTTTCTGTCTCTCTTCTACTCGGACGCATCGGCCGATAGAGTGGAAGAGAGATAGATGCGTCACAAGCTGAACGCTTAGTCCAATCGTGCCTCTCTATCGCTTGTTTCGCGCTCAAGCTTGCACGCTCGGCACAGGCTTACTTACTTACTCCGTAGCGCTACAGACCCCGATGGACCTTGGCTGAGGCAACAATTTGCCTCCATCTATCTTGGTCTTCGATAACTTCTAAACTATTGCCGATGCCCATTTTCCGGAGGTCCGATGTTATATTATCACGCCACCTTAATCTCGGTCTTCCAAGTGGTCGTCTTCCTTCTGGTGCTCTGTCCCATTCTATCCTCTGGCTCTCTTCGTACGTGCCGTGCCCATCTCAACCTTTGTGCCTTTATGAGGTTAATCAGTTCTGGCTGATTGTATATTTGTTCTAGTTCTGCATTTGGTTTGATTCGTATCGTGGTTTTTGGTGGGTCGGTCCGAAAATTTTCCTCAGCACTTTTCTCTCGAATCTTCTAATGAGTTTCCTATTTCGTACCGTAAGAGTCCAGGTTTCGCAGCCGTACTACATTACCACGGGTCTTATCATGGCTCGGCTCAGGCGGAACGTGACAATGAGTCATGTTTTTTCGTGCGTGCAGCCGGCGGCGTTCGTCGATTTACAAGACGTTATCGCGTCAAAAAAAAACGCTCGTTAAAAACTTTGTGACTTTGACCCAGCAAGAGAGTCAGTTGGTACGCCTATGAAGGAGGAGCCATCATGCGTAGCTCGCATGATTTAAGAACGTCGTTACGACTTTGTTACATTAAAAAATCGTGTAACAGGTGCGTTCAACTACCATTATATGTTTCAATTGAACTGCGAAAAGGTTCTTCGGTCAAGCCATTTATTAGATTGTTAGTATTTAGAATATTCTATTTACTTTTTAATGCTACTCCTGTTTAATTTATTGCCCCGTACATCTCTACGGATGTTAATAATATGCAGCCTAATAACATGCACACATTCATTTGATAAATTATATACAGGGTGAATCACTACCAACGGGACACGGAGGATTATAGCGAAACGGTAAAAGTTTTAAAAATTTTGTCACTTTAGTAGTTATTATTTTGTCACACACATATTTCAATTCTGATAAAGTGGATATTGAAATGACAGAAATAATAGCTTTTTTGCCGGAGAATAACGACGACCTTGTACTATAGTCCAGTCACCTTAGACCATATTTTACGAAGTTCTATTCAAGAGGCGCACCCTCTGGCCAATTGTTTTTATAAAGCTCATACAATATAAATGTGCATGCACATCATCAATGATCTGTTCGTTTCAAAACTTGATGCCAACGATAATAAAAATCACCGTTCGTTTTATTTAATCTAGAACACATTGGGTCAGTAAGTTCGTAATATTTTATTGCATTAATCAAGTCAATGTCTTGTTAAATATTACAATTTCTGTATTATTTTAGACGGTATATAAAATTGCAGATATTACGCATAAATATTTCATTAAATATTACACACAGTTCAAGTTTTATTAGGTATTAATAAAAACGAATTTTCCGATTGAAAATCTATGAGCGCCAGCTGGCAGTTGACAGTTAGATTCATGAGTTGGCAATTTTATATACGTTTTTAAGACGTTGTCAAATTGGTTTTGTTTATAAAATAATTTCGACTAATAAATTTTGCTTTTATTATTACTTAAAAACTGTGTGCAAATATGCCAAAAAAACTAAATAGTCGCTGCAAAGATAAATTATTCGTTTGGAATTTTCTGTATCACCTGCATATAGTCGTAGAGGTGGATAATCATCACATAGTGCAAGAGTCATTTCTCCTTCTTCTTAATGTGCCATCTCCATCAGTGGAGGTTGGATATTACGGTCGCAAATTCTTCTCGGTCTTCGGCTGCTCTTATAAGTCCAGGCCAGTCCATTGATGTATGTTTCTCAGCCATGACATTTTCTTTCTTCCGAGGCCACGTTTACCTTCGATTTTTCCCTTAACAATAAGCTGAGCGTAACAGTATTTGGGGTTTCTCAAAATGTGACCTAGATACGCTGTTTTCCGTATCTTTACGAGTTTAAACAGCTCACGCTCTATCCCCAGCCTGCGATGTCCAGCTGTGCGATGTCCATGTTATTTTGAGCATTCTACGGTACGTCCACATCTCAAAGGCTCCTAATTTTTTGATGGTTTATGCTTTAAGTGTCCATGTTTCTGCTCCATATAAGAGGGTAGACCAAACGTAGCACTTTGAGAGTCTCAAGCGCAGGCCCAGATTGAGTCGTGAGTCGCAGAGCAGTTTTGTAAGTCGCACGAAGCAGTTTCTGGCTTGTTCTATTCTACATTTTATTTCCACGTCCGGATCCAACTTGCAGTCCATCCAACATCCCAAATATCGAAACCTATCCACCTGTTCCAGGACCTCGCCGTTTAACTGTATTGGAAGTAAGACATTCTTAGATCTTTTGATGGTCATAACCTTGGTTTTCTATATGTTTATTTTTATGCCGGATGCTTCGCAAGCCATGTGGACACCATTGAGGAGTCGCTGTAAGCCCAGATCCGAGTCTGCTATCAAGACAGTATCGTTGGCGTATCTGGTGCTGTTTATGTTCACCCCGTTAACCTTAATTCCGTCCGGAGAGCCCGCCAGAGCTCTGCCAAATATTAGTTCCGAGTAAAGATTGAACAGCAGTGGTGACAAAACACAACCCTGTCTAACTCCCCTGTGGAACTTGATTGTTCAAAAGTCGTTCCTTCAATTTTGATTCTGGCGTTCTGATTCCAGTATAAATTTTGCAACAGTGTGGTGTCCTTCTCGTCCAGACCTATGTCGCGAAGACAATCCATCAACAGGTCATGATTCACTCTATCAAATGCTTTCTCAAAGTCTATAAAGCAGATGAATAGGTTTTTTTGTTGATCATAGCATTTTTGTGCTAATGCCATCAAGCAATTTCTCCTAAGCATCGAATATTATTTCGTGACCAAGATGCCATAGCACGCACTTTAAACTGACAAACAACAGCCCACCAACTTGGCGCAGCGGATAGTGTGCAAGTATGAACACGTCTCAACATGCATCAACACTCCTGCGCCACGTGGTTGCGTCATGTTGCAAAACTTTCCCTTTGTATAACAGAAATAAATATTTTTGTTACATACTTTAATTACCCTTGTGTGAAAATATACCAAATTTCAGTACACAATACAAGTCTAAAAAAGTTTTGGTTTCGGTTTCGATCATTAGAATTCAAAAAAATTTAAATATCGTCATGTCAGCAAATTTTTGTCTGATTAATAGATTAAAAAAATGCATTTACAGTTTATTTGTTTATTTTAGCGATGTGTGTACATAATTAAAAATAACAAAAAAAAAAGTTTAAATATAAAGACGAATTTTTGGCAGACGTTCAGTCTCCGACTGTATTACTTTAAAAATTTGACAATTTTCGCGTGATTTTTATCATTTAATTCGCTCTGAAAATACTGAATCCAAAAATTACAGCACACGATCTTTTTTTAATAAAAGAAAAATAGTCTCGACTTCGTATCGAAATTTTTTTACATTAAATCATTATTAAATATTAATAGGGAAAAATCACGGAGAGGGCGACATCTATTATCGAAACAATATTTTGTGAAGAATTGGTGTTAATAAACTACAAAATCCGAATATGCGTTTTTTTTTATACGTTCCCGCTTTTTTAAATTTCTTTTCTATAGCCAATAGTACAGTCATTGAGTATTTTTACTTGGAAAGTTTTTCGCGAGTTCAGCCGTTATATTTTATTGTTAACATGTCATTCTTGCGCAAGGGCCATGTTAATCTATTCTGTATCGTTCCAATTTTAGTATAAAAAAAAACACCACAAAAAACTATAAATCATAATACTAATAATAATTATCATTGTTGTTAAATTTGAAAAATCAATTAAATAAGGTAGATTCACGTTTCGGGGTTGAAAATGCGAGGTTGCTACCAAACTTCACACGATCATTTGCCCGGCTAATCTAAAGATTGGATGAAAATTTTATCAAAATCGGTACAACCGTTGTAGTACAGTCATTTGGTTGAAAAAATAGAGGTGACCTGGAAAGTTTTCCGGGAGTTTTGAAAATTGGCAATTTTATAGATTTTGACGTGCTCTTACCGAATTTCAACTTTGCCTCCTCTTATCTTTGCCGCTCGCGCCGCCATATTGGAAAAATGGCGCCTAAAAGAAGTTTTTTGATAATAACTCCTTTCCGACGTATTTTACAGGAAAAACATATCTGTACAAAATAGTTGTAGAGAAAATTTCCTACAATTTATGTCATTACATTTTTTTTCCTAAAATCAATAGTTTCGGCGTACGAGCGCCGTAAAGTGTAGTTCAACACACGTTTTGGCACACCACCATAAGGTAGACAAAGCGGCGCGTTTTTTTATCGTGGTATCACCAGTAGGCCCAATCCACATCTTGCCACGTCTTTTTCGTTCTTTAAAGAGTACTCTGCCAGTGGTTTCTCTACTGGCAAATTATGCCCGAGCTCAGCCGTAGAGGGTAGAAGAAAAAAAATATAAAAATATAAAAGTGAGCCGCGCCACCGACTTGGACGGTTCAAGCCGGAAACCCCTAGGTCTTATAGGCACTAGCAGAGCCACACGATAAACAACTAGGATTATGGTGAACCAAATAAATAAAATTATAGCCAAAATATATTGGATACTTTACTCACACAATAAATTAAAATACACAGCTCAATAACAAAATTATAACAAATGTCATCAAAATTAACAGCCAACAATAACACGAAACTTCAAAATTTAAAACTTTATAAAACAACAATAAATCAAAAATCCAAAGTTTACGATTCCATAAAATAATTAAAACAAAGGTAAGAATAACAAACCTTATCAGGTTACCAAAAAAAACGTATACAAGTCAACTTTTTAACAATACTTCATCAACGTTCACGTACGGCGGCTGCTAATTTACTCACGTTTTTTTTCACATAAAGATTTACACGGTTAAAACAATCGAGCTTAATTAAAAATATTTCCTTTTACGATGGCTGTCCTTCAAAATAGCAATATTGTAGGATATTTACAAATAAGTATGAAGAAAACGTTTTTACTTGGACACAAAGAACTATTGAGAATATTACTTTAATCAAAGTTCAGCCTCGGCATATTATCCAATGCAATAAATAGTTTTCAACAGTGTACCATATTAATAAATTAAAACAAAACTTAATCGCGGTGTCAAAAACAAATCACGTCGTTTAAATATTCTAAAATAAATCACTTGTAACCTTTGGGTATACGAATTCACTAAACCTGTGGCCTACTCCTGTGGCCGGATTGATTATGGATCTGCACCTGCTACTTAACAATGGCTTCCCTCCATCAGATCCCGCATGCGGTTATTTTAACTCAACACCAAAATCCAAAATATCAACAACAAAGGTAAGATAGAATGGTCAAGTTAAAAATTAAATGGTTTTTCTTCAAAATCCAATTAAGATGGCCCAAATACAGCCAGATATGAAAGAAAAAACCGTAGAGGTTCTGCTCACGTGTTAATATCAAATCGTTCCAAAAATTCTCACCACCACCCGACTTCGAAGACTGACACCAATCGACTCGCTCAACTACTGACTCCCAGGCCGGATATAAAAAAAATGACACGGAACACGCGTCAACCAACAATCTTCACAAATCTATGTTCCAAACTCATAATCGCACTCGTCCGTGTTGATAGCCAGCCCATCCACACAGAAATGCAAACCAAACAATAATATAGCTGACAAAACACGACAATCGAGGCTAAAAATCAAGGCAAAATCTAATAACAAAAACTCCCACTCCATCTCCATCGATTAACAAAAATGTCGCAGCCATTAATAACTGAATCCTATCACTACAAGGTATGCAACACTATTTACAACGAGTGATAAATTTAAATTACAACAAAATACGGTAAGCGAAACTATTTACGAGCACCTGAGGAATACCAGACTATCAGAGATCCAATTAATAATGGAACTGTAGAAGGGAAAAAAATAGGCACGTGACAATCTGACTCACTATTTTCAAATTTAGTTCAATCTCCGTCGCTTTATTGTTGTAGACGGACCAGGTGGTTGTGCTTTCATCGTCTTCAGTACTGATTGAAATATTAAAGACTATTAAAGTTTCTTCAGCATCATCGGCGATGGGATCATTAGTTTCATCGCGGTTCTCTTCGTTCTCGATCTCGTCGTTTATTTGCTCGGGAATAGCGTCCGTTTCTTCTTCTTCACTGCTATCATGAGATGGAAATTTGGAATTATCACAAAAACCACCACAGTTCGTGCACACAACGGGGAGCACTTTAGCCCTGCCTTTCTGCATATCCGCAAGCTTTTTGACAACCTTTCTCGCATTTGCAAGAAATAAGTTTCAGCAAGCTTTCCGGAGCAGGGGGCTCGAATGTAGTTACAGGAATGAGCCCGTTCTTGTCTTTTTTCCATCCCCATTGTTCTACATTGTGTTCGTTCCCATACCACTGCCGAACCTGGTCATAACTTCGAAATGAATGTTGTCGTGCTGCTGCTGCTGCTTCTGCTGGTGGTAGCGACGCAATATTAAATTTACTTTTTATTGCTGATGCTGTGAAGCTTGCATATCTATAATTATTTAAAGATGTACTTTTACGACTTTTCACATCACTGTAACTGTTAATTCGATGAGGAAACGTTCTCCAGTTTTAGCAATGACTTCTGGATCAGCATTCGTCGGATTTTTAAATACTTCGATAACCTCGTTTTTTCGAAATACTTTAATAAATTTTATTTTTCCTTCATAAAATAATGCTGATGTGGTATCACAACCACTAAAGGCATGCAAAAATAAAATATGATTTGCGGCTGTTTTATCTTTTATACTATTTATGGAGTATATTTGTCGTGAAATTTTTCCCTTTCCTGATTTGAGGATATATATGTTTGGATGCGTCGATAGCGCCGTCAAAAGAACGAGGAGATCTACATCTTCACCGACAACTACCACAAAATCAAACCACGCGTTAGCGTGGATGTAATGTTTTACGGCGCTCGTACGCCGAAACTATTGATTTTAGGAAAAAAAAGGTTATGACATAAATTGTAGGAAATTTTCTCTACAATTATTTTGTATAGATATGTTTTTCCTGTAAAATGGTTTGTCCACTTTCAACGGCTTCTTTTGCTAAACTGTCTACATGTTCATTACGTCGAAGTCCGAGGTGTGCTTTTATCCATACAAATTTTATGCTAAACTCTTCTTGGGCAATTAAAGTTAAAGTAAAGTTTTTTGATTTTTTTTCCGAAAAGGAGTGTAAATTTCAATACAGTATCTTTGTTTTTTTTTAAAAAGCCCCATCGGGTGTTTACTGAAAATTTGTTTTGCAAAACGTTTCGTCAGCAGTTTTCGACAGAGAAAGTTTTGTCTCCAGTTCCCGTCTACTAGATGGAGTTAGTGGTACGGAACGTTTCTCCATCTATAATTATTATTATTTTTACCATCGATTTTTAAAATAAATTCGTTCGGATTTCCTATAAATACGCGTAATTAATTATACAGGGTGTCGGTTTTATGAGGTCGTGAAATAAATATAACGAAAATAAATTGAATGACTTTCTATGTTAAGAAGGCGCCATCTGGTGTCGAAAGTGGAACATTTAAAAAGATAATGGTTTCTTCGAACACTAGAGATAACGAATTAATTTTTTTTATGAATTCGCGTTTATAGAAAAATAGAAATGAAGTGGAACCATATATTGGCAGGAATCCAGAAATCAATGCCAAAAAAATTCCCGAAAACACATAAAAACAAGTCAAACACTGTTGCGTTATGTTTAACGGACAATTGTATATATTTTAATGATTCATTGTCAACAGGTTGATATTATTAAGATATTTCGTTATGTCTATTAACCTTAATGCTGTACTTTTAATATTTAACGGTTTCCGTATTTCCTTTGTTATCAAACGTGTCAATTTTTATTGACAAATTTACTACGGGGCGGCAGTGTTCATTAATAAGCCTTAATTCAAGGTTATTTAGCAGCAGTGACGCGCTTGAAAACGTGCAATATTATTATTAAACAAATATTTTTGGAACTCAATTTAGTCTCCGTCGTGAGTAATTCGAATCTCTTTAGAGATTGAAATTAACACGTCAATCGTCCCCACTTTATCTCTAAAAACGTGGACTGGTTTAACATCGAAAAAAGTGCGAGACAGCGATGTGCGGCTTCGCCATGGCTGTTTAACTTATACATAGACGATTCTTTAAAAGATTTAAAAGAGAGTTCATATGGATTGAAAATTAATGATTTGATCGTCAAATGCCTTTATTAATCACCGATGATCAAGTAATATTAGCGTCATCTGAAGAGGAGTTGCAGGCGATGGTTAATGTTATGCATGATGCCCTAAAAAACAAATAAATGTAAGCAAAATAAAAGTAATTGTTTTTAAAAGAGAAGAAAGTATGACAAACTGTGAGGTTCTGATTAAGGGATTAAGAGTGAAACAAGTAAATGAGTTTGTATACTTGGGATCAAAGTTTACGAGAGATGGAAAGTATGACAGTGACATTGAGCGAAGGGTGTTGGCAGGAAAACAAATAAATGGGGCACTGCATAGCTTTATAAACAGCCACAAAGTGTTAAAAAAGGCACGTCTGGCTGCGCATAGAGGAGTGTTGGTTCCTACACTTATCAGTATGGTAGTGAATGTTGGGTTTGGCAGAAGAAGCATAAAAATAGGATTAATGCTGCGGAGATAAGTAGTCTGAGAAGTACCAATAGCCGGAGTGATTCGGTTGGATAAAGTAAAAAATAGTGAGATAAGAGAATGCTGTGGTGTAAAAGAAGATGTGGTTACAAATATAAATAAAGGAATGCTTAGATGGTATGGACACGTAAAAAGATTGATGAAACAAATCTATAAGGCGAGTGTGAATGGACGGAAGTCAGTAGAGGTCGACCGCTCGGCGAACATCGATCTCGATCAGATCAACATTGTTTTGAAGAAAGGCCAGCTGTCAGGAGTACCAACAGTACCGACGAACATGTATGAGAGCACTGATGAAAGTAGAGGAAGCAAAAGATGTGTGTAAGAACCGAGACGATAGGAAGAGAACGCGAATTGTTTGGGCACAAAAAAATAGAGGGAAGAAGGGGTGTAGGCAGAAAGAGGATGTCATGGTTTCGAAATATCAAACATTGGACAGGAATAGGAACCGCAGGAGAATTAATTCATACTACCTGAAATGGGGAAAAATGGTCAGAAGTGATCGCAAACATCCATTAATGGATAGCAGCGGAAGAAGAAGAAGAAGAACCGTAGCGGAAGTAGAAGGAAGTGGTCCCTGCCTACCCCTACGGGAAAAAGGCGCGTGAAAAGGCGTGAAAATTGTTCAAAAGTTGGGACCTGTCTTAAATGTGTTCTCAACTCTTCTATACGGCGTTGAATCATGGAAGTTATCTGAAACATCTTGCAAGAAATTAGAAGCCTTCGAACTCTGGCTCTACCGTCGCGATCTGAGAATTTAATGGGTGGATCATATTTCCAACGAAGAGGTGCTACGTAGAATGAAGAAAGAAAATTAAATGTTGTATCAGGTAAAGAAAGATAAACTTGAATACCCTTAGCCACATCATGAGAAATCCTAAAAGATACCGGCTTTTACAGCATATACTCCAAGCAAAATACAAGGTAGAAGGAGTGTAGAAAGAAGAAGAATCTCATGGCTAAAGAATCTCCGAGTGTGGTTTAATACATCAACTGTGGGCTTATTCCGTGCATCAGTAAATGAAGTTCGTATAGTCGTTATGCTCGCCAACAGATGAAGAAGAAAATGTATTGGAGTTGGAAGTAAATAAAAAATAATTATAAATTGATACTTTCAAGATCTTTTTGCCAGTGTCAAAAAAAAAATTTATATCAAATATACTACATACTTTGTAGTAACCTTGCAAATTCTAGTTTTATTTATTACTTACTAAAAAAGTGCTCCGGAACGATTTTAGAGAACAGTAGTCGAAACATTTATTATCTCTCAACCCTTACCTTCTTAACTACTAGTTTTTTTTAACGTCAATGCTGAGCGAAGGCCCCGATGTGCGCTGCACGTTTCACGGCCCCACGCGTCGAATGGCACCATTTTCAGCGTTGTTTCAAATTTTGTCTGTGTGTAGTTTGTGTGTTGGAAAATCTTGTGGGCACGATATCTTGAAACAGAGAGGTGATAGGTCACTAAAAATCACAGGGTAGAAGTTTTGCCCAAAGGACAAGACCGAGTTTGAAGATGGGCGATAACACGGTACATTCCTTCAGGTAGCTGCCGTACAAGGTGATCCTCAATTTTACCGCATTTTGTACCTTTCGCACGATAAATTTAGAAGGAGAGCTAGCGCGATGAAACTTTCGGGTATTACGTTTGGCCCGACCGACGAATAAGATCATTATTTAAAATTTGGTCAGTATCTTCATATAAATTATAAATACAAATTCAATTTAATGAACCGATAACACTAGGACTACTAAAACTATATTAAATAGAAAAGAGCCCTCGGTTTGGAAAAGTTAATTTTGCTACGGCAATACTGTTTATTTATGTAGTAAATATACGTTTTCAGTCAATTCAGTGCTTTTATTTCAAAATCAGCCAGTCCAAATAACTTTTTGCGTAAAGGCAAGAAAAACAAAAAACACGTCGAATTTCAAATCAATCATATTGTTTTTGTGTATGTGTTTTGTATATCTATCCGTTTCGACGGACCAATGTTTAATCCGTTTTGAAGAAAAAATGAATTGTCTTTTAAATCGTTTCGGCGGATTAGATTTGCTGTATTGTATTTCGATTCAAAGGACCAATGTTTGTGTGTGTGTGTGTGTGTGTGTGTGTGTGTGTGTGTGTGTTATGCTTCGTGAATTGGATTTTAAATGAAAGCAAATGTATGCACTGAACTACGTGTATTTGCACTATATACATACACTTAATTTGCTACTATGACCCGAAAGCTATGTATGATGTTTTGTTTTAGAACTCGGAAGTTAGATGTGTATTGTAAAACGTTCTGAAACTGAGTGTTAACTGTTGAGATGCTCGAAAACTAAAATGAATAATGATGAACGTTTGGAATCTGAATGTGTACTGATGAATGTTTGTGAGCCGAATGTTTTTTCTTAATGCCAGATGAATCGTAGGCAATACTAAAAGGAATTTTTGTCCCTAAAACCATAAACTCCTACCCCGATGATAGGTACGAAATGGCCCCTACCACATCTGCCTTTAAGTGCAACCCAACAGTCATAAACATAGCTAGCAGTTCCCCTTTCATCTATTTCTAAAAATTTAACAAAATGTATAATAAAAATATAAAATCCCAAACACATATAATATAAACGACAATTTATTCTATCGATTTATTCTGCTGGTAACAACAAATTTTGTGAAATAACATGAGACCATAACAAAAACGATCTACGTCACTGTTGGATAGATGTCTAATTAGGGATCAATTAACTTACTTCTGAATGCATGTCACCTTTTTGACATTTTTTGTAATTTTGTTTCAAAAATATTAATAGTATATTTAGTTAGTTATTCGTGACGGTAAATTAGCGATTATATGTTGCTGTAGCATTTTGAGTTATTTTAAAATGGTGTATCCTCTACAAGAACGAATAGAAATAATATTTATTTACGGTCATCAAAACAAGTGCGCTCGAGGAATAGCTCGAGTTTTTAATGAAAGGCATCCTGATAGAAATATAGGCCACCAGACCGACATAGAAATTGTAACGGAGTTTGGAGAAACTGGATCCGTTTGTAATAAAAAAATAATAATCCCGGAGTTCTCGACTAAGCTGCACAAATTGAAGTACTGGGTCATTTTGATATAGATCCTACCTATTCCATCCCAAAAGTATTAAAATTTACAAATATTTCTGTTGGTTCCACACACAGCTGCAATAGCCTTGGATATATCTAAAGCCTTCGACCGCGTTTGGCACCAGGCATTGTTAAGTAAATTATCTGCCTACGATTTCCCAGCCAAACTGCGCCAATGGCTCTTGAGCTTCATGCAAGATCGCTCCTTACATGTGGCAGTTGACGGTATTTCTTCTGATGCGTTTATACCAACGCCGGGGTCCCCCAGGATTCCATCCTGTCCCCCACCTTATTTCTTTTACACATCAACGACCTCTTGAAAACCACCACGAATCCCATTTACAGTTTCGCAGACGATAGCACACTTGTATCAACTTTCACATCCTATCGATCACTTTCGGTGAATGATACAAATGGACTCAGACAGGAACAGGTTGATTCCATCAATAGGGATCTTGAAGCAATCGTCGAATGGGGAACCAACAATCTTGTTCAGTTCAACGCCCAGAAAACACAAAGCGCCACGTTCTCCAAGAAAGTGAATTACTCAAATCATTCTATCACAATCTCCGAAAATACCCTTGAATCAAGTCCCTATATCTCGATTTTGGGAGTCACGGTGTCCAATAATATGTCTTGGCATGACCATGTTGCTAACATCGCAAAGTCGGCAAGCCAGAGACTAGGTTTTCTGTGGAAAGCTAGTAAGTTTTTTACTCCAGATCAACTGTTGACGACGTACAAGGCTTAACTCCGACCTCTACTGAAGTATTGTTTGCACATTTGGGGTTCAGCACCAAGGCATTCTCTTCGTCTTCTAGATTCCATTCAGAAAAGGGCCATTCGGGTGATAAACAGCTCAACTCTCACAGATACTCTTCACCCTCTAGAACATAAAAAAAGAGTTGCAGATCAGTCATTACTCTACAGATATTTCCATGGCAGATGCTCCAGAGAAATAAAAACTCTTGTACCACCATTGGCCACATTCGGCCCTTCCTTTTCTAATAGTCGCAGTGCGCGGCCCGCAATTTGATTAACAGAGAAATATGGTGCTAGATAAACAGAATATATACCTTCAACAGGACGGAGCTACACCACATTACGCACTAGCTGTAAGACAATGGCTAGACGAACGATTTCCAAGACATTGGATTGGCAAAATAGATTTTATAGAAAGGCCGGCGAGATCTCCGGATTTAACACAACTTGGCTTTTTTCTGTGGGGGCTATTTAAAAACATTAACTTACAAAATTTCTCCCGAACACATTGAAGAATTAAAGCTTAGAATAACTGAAGAATGTAATTAGACGAATTACTAGTAAAACTTTTAAAGAGTTTAAAATGAATTTGAAAACAGGTTATATTATTGCCTACAAAATACCTAACGGAGCACACTTTAAACAGTTACTGTAAATACATTTAAAGAGCTGTTTGTAATTAACTTCATTTTAGTTTCTGTTATAATTTCGCTATGTTTAATGTTATCAGTAAACTAAATCGATAGAATAAATTTTTTTTTTACTGAAAATAGTTGCAAAAAGGGTAGACCTATCGTGTGGGCAGCAGGCGGCCCGCACTGCGACTATTAGAAGGGGGAGGGATTATATTAAGGAGATGATTGTGAACCTGCTTTTTAAAAAATTCCTTGTTCCATTCTGTCGCAACCCTTTAAAAGAAGGATTCTTGATGGAGATTGGTCCTTGTAGTGTCAATCTTGGGAGTAAATGGGTGAGACTGATCAGCGTGCCGAGTTCTTCGGCCGAATGTGGCCAGAGGAGCATCTGTCTTGGAAATATCTGTAGAGTAATGTCTGGTCTGCAACTCTTCTTCTATGTTCTGGTGGGTGAAGGGTATCTGTGATCTGTGAGAGTTGAGCTTTTTATCAACCGAATGGCTCTTTTCTGAATGGAAACTAGAAGACGAAGAGAATGCGTTGGTGCTGAACCCCAATTGTGCGAGCAATACTCCAGTAGAGGTTGTTTATACGGCTGATTTGTATTTTTCTTGGGTTTTTATTTGATGTATCACAAGATAGGGATTGATATTTGACATTTTAAAGAAAGAGTGGGGGATGAACAGCAGAATAACATTTTTAAACCTCCCCCTTGATTTAAAATTCGATGTGTTTTTTGTCGAATTTAGCCATGTGCGTTCCATTTTAATTTATATACCTGGAGACTTGCGAACAGGTAATAGTCTCTGATGACCAGATCTGAAGAATACGGTGGGTGCAGGAGCAGTTCCAATATATCATTACCTAATTGTAAATTTATGTGTTTAGAAATGGATTATGTAAGAGAGTTATTTAGTGGGATTCCATGAACGTTTACAGTCTATTTCACAGAGAGTTGGTTTGAGGAGGAAAATTTGACACGGTACGCGGAACACGCGCGTATACGATTTCCTGCTTGTGTGTAAATTTAATGTGCCGGTGAAAACCACGCTAATGACCTTACGAAACTGAGATAATTACGCTAACTTTGCAATATGAATCCGTTTTTTAATTAATAGGCCGAGTTGAGAGGACGTTAAAAAGGTCGATAACAATTTTAAATCAAATAAACTACATACAACTTACTTAATTAACGCTTGAAATCTAAAAATTCCGCGTGTGTGGGTATTTCAAAACGATGTTATGGCGTATGAAGTGCCAGGACTTTTTGCGATTCTTACTGATACAGCCAAAATGGATCTTCTTCTTACATGTGCCATGTCTGGTCCCCCTGACGTTGGCGATCACAATGGATAGAGCGTCTCTATCTTTTGCTACATGTATCAGCTCACTTGCTAAACGTATACCTGTCCAGTCACAAATAATCTTTAACCATTTTTTTAAGACATGTCCGAGATATGCAATTTTGCGAAATTTAATAGCTGTCAATAATTCTTTGTCGCTTCTGTGTTTGTTACATGTTCAACCCATGGTATACGCAACATTCTCCTAAAGCTCATATAATATAAATGTGCATGCACGTCATAGAGCGAGTATGAGGTCACATTTGAACAACGTTGCCAGACTTTGACAGTAGTATGGACTTTGAGGAAATAATAAGGTTATGTTGTTGATCATTTAATAAACATAAATAAGATACCATTAATTAGTCTGGGAGATTGCAATTAAACTTTGAGAACTTTACCTAAACAGGTTTTCAATAAAAACTATTTAAATTAGTTTATTAAAGTTTTATTTATTTCGATTCAACATAGAGTTAATTAGAGGCAGATTTTTCTGCCGACAAAGTCAGTAAATGGAGCTAATTGAAAGTCGTTAAACTAGCTGTCGCGAATTGCATTTGAATATACTTTGCGGGCTGGGGTGGGGTGGACTCGGTACGAAAACCTCCTATTAACCTTTGATCCTAAAAAGAATATTAGGCGCGATTTATAAAAATGGTATGTGGAGAATGCTATGCGACTTTGAGCTTTACAACAAATACAAACAGATCTCAGAGGAAAGTGATGTGGTATCGCTTAAAAGGATAGGTACGACTGGCGGAAAAGACTAAGGAAGGTCGAGCATAAATTAGAGCTGTAGCATACATACATAAAGTCACGCCTTTTTCCCGTAGGGGTAGGCAGATACCACTTCCTACTTCCACTATCACCGCTACGGTGGTTCTTACACACATCTTTTGCTTCCTCTACTTTCATCAGTGCTCTCATACATGCTCGACGGTTGTTGGTACTCTTGACAGCTGGCCTTTCTTCAAAACAATGTTGATCTGATCGAGATCGATGTTCGCCGAGCAGTCGACGTCTACCGACTTCCGTCCATTCGCCTTATAAATTTGTTTCGTCAATCTTCCTTTATCCATCCTTTCTACGTGTCCAAACCATCTAAGCATTCCTTTATCTATCTTTGTAACCACATCTTCTTTTACACCACAGCATTCTCTTATCTCACCAATTATAGCACCAATGATGATAATATTTAAAATTAATTTTTTGTTTTTCAAATAAAAAAAATGTATTTTCATAATCATATGGGATTTACTTCAAGTAAATGCGTATTCATTCGACTAAAGTACACATCGCGCCTACGCATCAAGTGTTTATTCGAAATAAAAACCCGCCAAAATGTGCTAAATTCTGTTTTCGACGAATCGTAGACGCCAAACGAAAAATGTCGGGAGGTTAACCTTGAAACGAATTTATCAACACAACATTAATAATGAAAAATACTTTTGTCCGTAATTAGTTATTAAACGTCCGTAGTATACCGTCTTTCCATTTTATGTATCATTTAATCACTGTTACATTTCATTTGCCAAATCGCATTTTTCCTTTTCGACCATGACACAATTAAGTTTCGGCGTATGAAATTTTGAATTTTCAATTCGGTTCGCGCGGAAGATTCTTGCAGCGAGAAATTTGTGAAGTATTTTGCTGAGTTTCGGTCGATTTCTGACACTCCAGTTAAAGAGGAAATTTTTTGCTAAAATTGCTTGTACCATGCCACCCGCTTGACCATGGAAAAATCACGGAAGTGGCGACATCTATTATTGATCGTATGAGCTTCTCGAAGTGTAAACAATAAACTAACCTCCATTTGTTTATACATACATACATAAAGTCACGCCTTTTTCCCATAGGGGTAGGCAGAGACCACTTCCTTCCACTTTCGCTACGGTTCTTACACACATCTTTTGCTTCATCTACTTTCATTAGAGCTCTCATACATGCTCTTCGGTTGTTAGTACTCTTGACAGCTGGCCTTTCTTCAAAACAATGTTGATGTGATCGAGATCGATGTTCGCCGAGGTTGACCTTTACCGACTTCCGTCCATTCACACTCGCCTTATAAATTTGTTTTCTTCATACATCCTTTCTACGTGTCCAAACCATCTAAGCATTCCTTTATCTATCTTTGTAACCACATCTTCTTTTATTTGTTGATATGGGTGTGAAGTGAACTTTATATATTATTTTGAGCAATTTAAACATTAAAAGTGATATATTTGAACGATATTTTGTGAAGAATTGGAGTAAATAAACTAAAAAATCAGAAAATGCAAAGGATCAAAAAAAATTTTTATGGAGATAAAATCGCAAAAAAATATGCTCTGTTCCATAATGCTCTACACATGGCAATTCGATTGTATCTTTGCATAAATTTCCTTCAAATCCTAAGCAGCTCAGAAATGGAAGAGGATCTTAAAGATAGGAAAACCAGTCTCAAAGTTTATGTTTGTTTGCAGCAAGCACTTTATGAAAGATGATATTTTCAGTGGTAAGTTTGATATTGTTGTCCAATGATCTATCATTTGTTTTGATGATTTTTTCATTCAGTTCCACACAAAATGATGTGGCCAGCCTTAAAAACCTCTTCACCTTCCTTAATTGGTCAAACACGTTCACCCACATGATACAATATGTCCGAAATTGGCATTTCGACTTTCACAGGCATTGCAACAAGAATTCCAGGGACAACAGAACTGAAAAACAAGCCGAAATTGATACCTGGACACACCCGGTCTTTACTGACATTTAACGAGAATCCACCGACAATAAAACTGAAACGTTGAAAACAAACTTTAAATCCAGTTACAATCCAATAGTTTAACACAAAAAATCAACCCAAATCTCTGAGTTAACTAAAATTCTCTTTAATAAAAACTTTAGTTTTACAAGTGACAAATGACAGAATATTTGTTGTTCACACCTCGATCCGACATTTTGTCATTGACAGCGCCATCTCGCGTTACGTGATTTTTTCCTATAATAATAATAATAAAAATAAATTGGGGAGCGATTCCTTCCGAATCCCGCCAACAGCACTCAGACATTATCTTTGTTAAAGAATGTTTCCTTAACAATATACAGGGTGGACCATATGTCAGTTGACCCTAGCAGTTTGAGGTTATATTTGTTATTACCTGAGAACAATAAATAGAAAATAAACTACATAAAAGCGTGTATTTGTTTTGGAAACATGGTAATTCCTTTTTGTTTCCAAAAAAAAACAACCTGGGTAGGTGGCAGAACTTTTTTATTCAGGTAGGTCAAAGTCTGTTACTATAAAAGAGAATCTTAATATTATCGCACAATATTTAGTGGAATCATCGACTAAATGCCAAAAAAAAGCGTCCAAAGATATGCTTTAAGAAATGTTAGAATTAGAACCGGTTAAGAATAAGTTAATATGGCAACAAGATGAAGCACCCACGCATTATTTAGTTATTGCAAGAGACTATATATAAACTTTGATATATGGATTGGGAGAAGGGATACCATTGAATGGCCTCCTTGATCCCCAGATATTACACCCATCGATTTTATAGTCTGGAGTATATTAAAAAATGAACTAGTATTTGTGTATTGATAATAAATTTGTATTTCTGCTGACTTACGGCCTACCCTGTATTACAACGAAAAAAAGTAAAATGAAAATGATAAAATAAAATTGCATTTGTCAATGAAGCAAACTCCTCCCCATTCGATAAATTTTTTCTTTATTTAATTTGAAAGTAACCTCTAAATATATTTAATGTTGGAAATGTTTAAAAATAAGTTGGACCCCGTCAAGGTGGGTATGCATATGTGTATGTATATACAAAAACATCGCGTTTTAAAATTATAGTTAATGACCGACACGAAAGACATACGACTTTTCGGCAATATGTTTATAAGTAAATCTCAGAACGCCGGAAAACTATTATTACAACTAAAAATACGTCAACATGCATACAAAATTCTATAAAATCTGTTAATTTTTTTTATAACTTCAAAGTAATGGTCTTAACCAGAAAATAGTTGGTTATTCTATGAAAAGACATACATACATATAGTCACACCTTTTTTCAGTAGGGGTAGGCAGCGACCACTTCCTTCCACTTGGCCTTTCTTTAAAACAATGTTGATCTGATCAAGATCGATGTTCGCCTAGGTCGACCTCTACCGACTTCCGCCCATTCACACTTGCCTTATAAATCTATTTCGTCAATCTTCTTTCATCCATCCTCTCTACATTTTCAATTCATCTAAGCATTCCTTTATCTATTTTTGTAACTACATCTTCTTTTACACCACAACGTTCGCTTATCTCACTAACAACAGGAGTAGCCCTTATCGACCTAACCACAGCGTACAATACTGTAAACTACAAAAAAACCGCCCCAGAAAGTATATAGCACTACAAAGGACTTCAGGTTGAGGCAGGTTATAGGATCCCCTTTTCAGAACAGACGGTTTTATGTAGAATTGCAAGGAAAGAAAAGCCAATGGAGACTCCAAAAAAGCGGACTACCACAGGGAAGCGTTTTGGCTCCAACTATGTTGTAACATTTATACCATTGATCAACTAGTCACCGAACACGCTAATCATTTCCTATATGCCGATGATCTTGCCATCTCTATACAGGATAGAACTTTTAGGAATATAGAAGTTAAATTAGAAGCAGCTCTGAAAACTGTCCACCTACTACCGCGAAAACGCTCTCAAACTCAACCCAGCAAAAACACAAGTTTGCGCCTTACGCCTTAACATATGATAGTGAATGTTGGGTTTGGCAGAAGAAGCATGAAAGTGGGATTATTGCTGCAGAGATAAGTAGTCTGAGAAGTATAGCCAAAGTGACTCTGATGGATGAAGTGAAGAATAAAGTGAACGCTGTGATGGAAAAGAAGATGTGGTAACAAAGATATATAAAGGAATGCTTACATGGTTTAGACAAGTAGAGAGAATGGATGAAAAAAGATTGACTAAACAAATTTATAAGGCTAGTGTGAATGGGCCAGTCGGTAGAGATCGACTTAGGCGAACATCGATCTCGATTAGATCCAATTGTTTTGAAGAAAGGCCAGCTGTCAAGAGTACCAGTAACCAACGAATATGTAAGAAAACGATTATGAAAGGGAAAGACGTGTGTAAGAACCGTGGCAAGTGGAAAAGAAGTGGACGGTAAAAAGGCGTGACTATATGTATGTATATATGTATATAACCGTAAAAACACGACATTTCTAAATGAAATAACGCGCGCCCAAAACAAATTTATAGGAAATTAAAAACATAGGCATTTGGCGGCCCTGTCGATCAAAATGCATTGTTGCCGATTTAATTGTTTTTTTGGTGGGAGGAAACCGCTAGGCACCCGACCACCTTCGATTGGGTAGTGTGGGACGCTATCCCCACTAAAACCTTTCTAGCTCACCAAGACCTCGGGACTGTCTGTTCAGACATACTTCAACGGTCTTTCCCTATGTCCCTGCCATCGCGGGCATTCGAAACATGTGTGCGTTACTGTGTCAGTCTCGTTACAGTACCTGCACGTGTCTACTAGGTCCTTGCCTATCCTCTTCGTGTAACTCCTAAAGCTTCCGTGTCAACTAAGGAATTGCGTGAACCAATAGTCGGTCGATCTATGTTTACAATTTAACCATCTGCTTAGGTCTGGGATGCGGATCTTTGTCCATTGGCCAACTTCCGTCATTTCTGCCCACGTATCGTTCCAGCGCTGAATTGTTCGATCTCTTTCCCATTTCTTGTCTGCCTGGTGTAGTCTGATTCTCTCCTCAATTTGTTCGTCAATGGATGGAATTCCGTAGATGGCCGCAAGAGCTTTCGTAGACACCGTTCTATATGCTCTACACACCCTCAGAAGCGCTTTCCCCCCAGTATTTTTCTCCATCCGATGCCTGGTCCTCCTATATTTGGGAGAATCTTGTCCAACGCCATCGCCTGTCTTGTCGCTTTTTCAACTGTTTTTTTTGTGTGCTCGTCGAAGATGGCTTTGTCATCAATCCATACACATAAGTTTTTTATGTTTACTTTCGGAACTCCAGCATTTTGAAACTAATGTCTCTTTTGTTTCTTGCTTCTTTCACCACGATGCATTCGGTTTTTTGAGGGGGTGCTTCAAAACCATTTATCTCTGTCCAGTAGCAGATCTCTCTCATGTGACTCGTGGATCAGTTCTTCTTTGCTTCTTGCGCGGACCACCAGGCCAAGGACATCCGCAGTCCTCTGGTAAAGTGACTTCCAGGACCTCGTTGTATAAAATGTTCCACAATATTGGACCTAACACTGACCACTGGGGAACGCCGGTTTAATTGGTTCGGTGTGTTTTGGTTTTGTTCACAAGCTATATTTATAGTTTTAAAATTTGGAAATTAAATTCATTAAAACAACCGAGATATGGCTTTGTAACATTGCAACTGAGACACCCAGTATACACTAATACAGCTCAGCAACTTTGTGTTATTTTACAAAAATACTCATAAGCACGCGATTAAAGATGTTACGATTTCACAACTTGTTTTTTGAAAAGTACAAAATTTAAATCGAACAAACGACGTTAGTCACGCTATTGACTGAGTCATTGCACATAACAATGCGCGTCCATAATTTTTACACGACTCAGTAGTTTCTCTAAAATGCTAATCAATTTTATTGACGTTACCAACATTTTTACAATGATCACTGCCAAATATTTTTGCATGCGCGTTCCAACACCTCCAAAATTTTAAGAAGCGTCTGTATTGTAGCTATAATGACACCGTTTTATATAGTACGATTTTAGCCATGTAAGAAATACCCTTCATTGGCTCTTCATAGCGTGGTGACAAGTCTATCGGTTTCCAGAAGATACTTAGTACTACAAAAGGCAACGTACTCCATTTATTCAACGCATCGTTTTTGACAATTGTCATTTGTAATTAGTAATTTTCTTTCATTTTACGTTAACACACCTTTCTTAATGTTGACTGATTCTGAGTTGGTATTATCTATTTTTACTTCTGCGGTTTGATTCCGGTATAAATTTGCGATTATGCGAACATTCTTCCCATCCAATCCAATATCTTTTAAGACTTCTGTAAGCACATCATGCTTGACTCGATCAAATGCATTCCGAAAATCTATGAAACAAGTCAACCGATATATCTCGACATCTCTGAGCAAGCACGTTTAGCCCGAATAAAGCCTCCCTTGTACCAAACCCGTTGCGAAACCCGAACTGCATCTCACTAAGGTACTCTTTACATTTGTGATGTATGCGGCCATGAATTACCTTTAAAAATATTGGAAGTAGGTGACTCATTAAGCTAATGGTGCTGTAATCACCGCCCTTCTCTCTTAATACTATTCCAGCAAATACATATCTGGAGGCGTCCATAGAGAGTCTGCGGTTCCTTAATTAATATATCGATTAGATTCTACGAGCTACAGAATCATCATAACAACATAAAGCTAAGCAGAAACTGTTAACAACGACTGCGATTATTCTGTCGTCCCTACTGGAAGAAGCAAGATAGCAAACTCTTACTGACCCCTGTGAAAACTTTCTCCGAGCAATATCATCGCCTATTTTAGAACTAGTTGAATGCCTAAAAGAATAGGATGTACCTACACCTGCCATCCTCTCAATACCACCCTAGTAAATACATATCTGGCGACGTCAAGAGAGCGTCTGGGTTTCTTTAACTGATATATTGACCGAATATTTCGGGCTACAAAGTGTTTTAACAACATAAAGTTGTGAGGGATTGCCAACAAAAAGAGGAAACAAACGACTGCGACTGTTCTGACGCCATGTCAATCAGGGAATCCTTACTGGATGAAGACAGATGGCTAATCCTGAGTGACCTGGAGAACCCAGCAATATCATCGCCTATATTAAAAGTGGTTGAATGCCTAAAAAAAGAGGATACGCAAAAGGCTCAATTAAGCCTGGATGCTGTGAGCCAATGTACCATCCTTCCTCTTATTTCAGGTTCAGATCCTTCAGATGTGTACTTTTATAAAAAACAAATTTATCAAAAGTTACAGATAGTTGGTGATGCCGAAAAATTACAAAATCCTTTCGATTGCAATATTAAATTTAAAAAAAGATTGCGGTAGTTTTTTACGTGTGTAGGTCGAGAGGCCAACGGAACGATAATTAGCTCATAAAAATCAAGAACACGCGAACTAGGAAGTTGCTGATAAATAATTAGAAAATGAAAAATAATTTAGTCGCGTTGCGAAAATGATCTTTTTCGAAACTGGAAATGTATTTTTTTTA
This sequence comes from Agelastica alni, assembly GCA_950111635.1. Classification (NCBI taxonomy): domain Eukaryota; kingdom Metazoa; phylum Arthropoda; class Insecta; order Coleoptera; family Chrysomelidae; genus Agelastica; species Agelastica alni. The sequence goes on along the minus strand of OX467711.1, from coordinate 869,714 downwards.
CGATAAACTGCGTTTGTGACGTGACTTTTCTTTAAATATATTAAAAAAAAAGGTTTCCTGATACTCTAATGAATGGACTAGTTTTTTTTACTTTCAACATAAATGGAAAGGTAGGGAGACCGAGAAGGGGTTGTGACCATTTTTACTTTAACTAACATATCTCAGTCAAGAAACATTCTACATTTAAGAGCTTTATAAGTCAATGTAGCTCAGTCCATACTCTTTAAAAAACAATCATCAAAAGTGTCACAACTCTCCTAATAACGAGGTAAATTGTGACTAATACCAAGATAACTTATGTCAAAAGTGATATCCAGGCTTTTTTTCTTCTACCTTTGCAGGAAAACATAACCATTGTTGCAGATACTTAATATTATTTATTTATAAACACTGCAAAAAGTAGTTAATAATAACAATTTTAAATAAATAAAAATAAAAATTTAAACGATAATCAGATAAATGTTTTTAAAGCCATTAATTTGAATGTAAGATACTTTTTAAAAATGGTAAACGTTCTGGAGATATTCTTTGAGATTGTCGAATACATCGGTAACATATATATATATATATATATATATATATATATCCTCTTCAGTCTTGTAATTATTGCAGCCAAGAACTAAACAATATTTCTTACTTATTTTTTACTTGATAATATTTTATCAAACCGAGGTTGGACCGAGAACAAACTGTGAACGGCATTATAGTGAGGATCGGCCCTAAAACTACTTAAGTTCCTTGAATATTATTGTAAGAAAAAATGACATTGAATGGCCTCCACGATCGCCAGATTTATCGCCCCTCGATTTCTTTTTGTGGGGATATTTAAAAAGTAAAATATATAAAACACAACCAGCGTCGTTAAAAGATTTGCGTCAAAGAATCGTTGACGAGTGCCATCGAATTACTCCGGAAATTCTTCGGAATGTGCGTGAACGTTTTAAACAAAATCTTTATTATTTTATGGAAGCAGGCGGTGTCATCAGTTTGAACATTTAATAAATTAAGTAGTAAGTAAGCAACTAAAATAATTGGAATTTTAACATGTAATTTTTTTCAAAGTATTGGGAGGAAACGTAAAATTTAAAGACTATTGTAAAGAGAATTGTCAGAGCTTTTAAAAAACATCTTATTTGACCCCCAATGCCATTTAAAAATTTTAGGGTAATTCTTACCCTCGCTTGGGTTTGAAAGTAGTAGAGTCAAAAATACCGGAAAAGAGTGTCCCCCTTCAATCAAAAATCGACGTATCTAAGCGTTTTTCTAAAATGTTGACGAGGTTCTTGCAAATGGCTTTGTTTCGTTTTCGGTTGACCTCCCTGTATGTCCAATTAACTGATTGCTTTTGAACTCTTCTTTTTAATTTGTACGTACCGCCTTTTATTCAGCTACATATCCGAATATACATACATACGTATAGTCAAGCTTCTTACACACGGTTCTTACACACATCTTTTGCTTCCTCTACTTTCAGTGATCTCATACATGCTCGTCGGTTGCCGGTACTCTTGACAGCTGGCCTTTCTTCAAAACAATGTTGATCTGATCGAGATCAATGTTCGCTGAGCAGTCGACCTCTACCGACTCCCGTCCATTCAAACTAGCCTTATAAATTTGTTTCGTCAATCTTCCTTCATCCTTCCTTTCTACGTGTCCGAACCATCTAAGCATTCCTATATCTATCTTTGTAACCACATCTTCTTTTACACCACTATTCACTATTCTTTACTTTATCCAACCGAGTCACTCCGGCTGTAGGTACTTCTCATCTTCTCAGCATTAATAATATTTTCATGCTTCTTCTGCCAAACCCAACTTTACTACCGAATATCCAAAATACTGAAATATAAATTCTAACCCTAAGCTGTAAATTCTTTTATTCTAAAAATTATCCAAGCAGTATTGAGGATTCGGGTACTAGTTTGTTAATGCGGGTGTTAAAAAGTTGAAAAAAAGCAAAAAGTTTTTTTACAGCAATGATTCATTGGTTAAAATAATGTTTATGATTCAAACTACAAAGTATTTAACATAAAAATCTAAATGATTGAAAAGCTATTTTATCAGATTTGGAATACTTAAAGCGAAAATCGCCCAACTAATAATTTCAAAAATACCTTCGTCCGTTCGTAAAATCCACCGAAGTTCGTAAAATATATTTCGGTTCTACGCCGATCTGATCCCGAAATCAGTGTATATTAATCACACGATTCTACCTTTAAGTGTGTGTGCGTGTGTGTCTCCAAAAATAAGAGAGTTTAGTCTCGACAGTGGGGTATAACGCTGCAGCTTCATTAAAATTACCGAAATAGTTTGTGATGCGGTCGTAGATTTCTCTTTTCTTCTCGGAAAAAAAAACAAAGACATTTCGGGAAATTTGTGAATTTGTGCGTTGTGTCTGTATTTTCAACGCGAGTTTCTCGTGGGCTATGGGCCATGGAGTTCTTTCAAGAATGGTCGTCTTTGAGAGAGGTAATTCCTTTTATTATTTATTTATTTATTTCAACATCCAGTATATTTTCTATTTTCGAGATTTTGACGACTCGATAGTAGCGACGTTTTTTTTTCAAGTACATACGGGGTGTCTTAAAATTAAATACGGAATCTGTAGAAGCATCGTGTCATCAAAAATGGTATGAGTTGCCAAAAACTACTGAAATTTTGTGATGAAATTTTGTATCGTATTCTTTTTATTCATTTTGGAAAAAATATGTAAGATATATTTCGATCCACCCTGTATGCAAGATCCATCGATGGAGTCATAAACGAGGGTTACTTGAAATAACTGTTAAAAGATTGAGTTCTTCTACAAAAATCATTCTCTTTTAAGATATCATATTTTATATGCTTTATTCTGAAAGTATAAGTTTTTTGTTTTTTAAGTAGCACGATTTCACCCTTGAAAGAGGTTTTATTTTATTATTTCGGAGAAATATAGTTTAAAGTATTCGAACTACGAGTCATAAAAACCAGGTACAATTCGAGCATTGTATAAACTGCAAACACACTAAATGTTACACGACGTAAAAAGAACAACTGTAGTAGCAACTGTAGTTGCAAGTAGTTAGTTCTCTCCGATCATTGATGGTGTTAAGACACACTTCCGAAAACTCCATTTCAATAAATAAAATCTTTATCCATTCTAAAATAATACATCGTCACTTTTATCCATAATCCCAACAATAACAATTGCTGGGTACCTAAAATTGGAAGACGATGAGTGGTGCGGGATATGGCAGGTAGTTTGGCGGTAATAGATTGATAGTTTGGATACGTTTTACGATAAATATAGTTTTTGGAATAAAATAGGATATTGTTATTTCTTACAAATAATACTCTCTTTCGTGTAGACCAGGGATTCCCAAACTATTTTGGGCAAGAGACTCCAAACCCCCATAGCTAAATTACTTTAAAAATCATATTTCTAGCTTTTTTTCTATTGATACAAAATACTTACCAATTTAAAAAACTTGCGGTTGGTTAGATGAGTAAACCTGACATAATTTTCTCATCAAAATTTAACAAAATAAATAGACATAAAATTCAGTAAATATCAATTGTAATAAATAATTATTAATACACATTACGTAAAAAGCACTGAGCTCCAACAAGATAAATTCTAAACTTGTATGGAATTGCATCGAATCCTTAGAGTACCTCGGTGCGAGCAACAGGGTGACCCTACTGTGGGTACCTGGGCACAAGGGGGCGGAAGGAAACGAAAAAGCCGACACCCTTGCAACACGGGGGGTCGAATCTGCGTTCACTGGACCAGAACCGGTTTTTGGAGTCACCACAAGTGCCGCCAAAACAATTATTTCGGACTGGGCGGAGAGGAAAATACTCACGTACTGGTCCGACATACCGGGGTTAACCCACTCGAAGGCGTTTCTACCGTTTCAACCCTCGAGAAACACAACTAAGCAGATCCTAGAATGGAGCAGAAATGACCTGCGTATTCTAACGGGACTGCTTACAGGACGGACTGTCGTCTAAGATACCACCTCAGAAAGATAGATCTGAACCAACAAACGGACTGTCGGTTCTGCTGCGTGGAAGACGAAACTGCTGAACATATACTATGTTCATGCCCCGGACTGGGAAGAATAAGGTTCAAAATATTTGGATACACCAACCTAGAACCTACCGATTTTAAAAAAATCTCACCCTATACAACCATGAACTTCGTGAGAAGGGCTGGATTGTGCGGTGAACTGTAACCTCTAGGGGTGAGCCACAATAGACCTACTAAGGGTCGCGGTGGAGGGGTGACCACGCCCCACTCGCATGATATCTAACCTAACGTAACCTACGTAAAAATACTAATAAAGGTAATTCTTTTTTGAAAAAAAAACATTGAAATCGCAAATCAATCGGTTATACCAAGTCTAGTTCAGTTGACTGACGATCAATTTAGGTTGGTACATTATTTCTTTAAAACTGCTACTTCAGTTTTTAAATATACGGTGTTCTGTGGTAATTTTTATGACTTTTCATTTTGATATTTATAAGCATATTTATTGTGTTTTGGAAAATAAAAAGTGTATTATGGATTTATTGAATGAACTGACGAGTAAAGAGTTAGTAAAGAATTTTCATCGCGAAATGTTGCCACAAACATATAGGGAACGCCCCAATCATTTTACAAAATGGAATGATAGAGATTTCAAATTTAGATTTCGACTTTCAAAAGAAGTTGTGCAATTTTTACAAGTATAAGAAGAACGCTATTTTCTTTTGGTAAGTAGTTAACTGACCTCCCGAACTTTTTGAAGGAATCCATTATTTTTGTAATAAAAAAAGTAAAATAAAGTATTTTTATTTGAGTTTATCAATAAATTACAACTCAATTCACAAAAATCACAACAGAACGAACCGTAGAAATAATAATCAGTGAAATGAATCCGCTTTCAAAATGATACTGATAACTACTCTATGATAGCTTACAAACAATTATCTCACGCCAATCTTTATTTCTGACATTTTGTTAAGGTTATGATTTCAAGTTCAACGACTTGAACTATGTTTGAATCAACGATCAGTTGACCTAGCTGCTGATCAACAGTTCATCGTTGATCGGAATTGCTACAACTGAATTTTACTCATGATCTCGGTTCAACGGTGATCTATCAATGAACTTGGATGGTACAACCGGCCCTTAATGTCATTAGTGAAAGGTGTTTATTGTAATTAGTTACTTTAAAAATTTAAGTATGTTTACCAAACAGGAAAGAATAATGATTCTTATTATGAGAGCTTACGGTGGTGATCGTAAAAGAACAATCGAATTAACAAAACTGTAGTTCATAGAAGTGTGAAACTTTTTAAAGACTAAAAATCATCCTAAAACTGTCCGATCAAATACCGTAACTAATGATGAAAAATCCTTGGACGTTATGAAGTTTTGTAGAAAATCCTTTTATATCCATTCGGAAAACTGCGTTAGTATGGAATCCGTCTGCAATATTATAATAAGTTTCATCCTTATAAAGTTACTCTATTGCAAGAATTATCTAAAGATGATTATGACCGCAGAATGAAATTTTGTGAAACTATAATGCAAAAGGTAGATGCAGAACCTCATTTTACAAGTAAGATAGTCTTTTCCGTTAAATGGTATATAGTTAATCGCCACAACTGAAGATATTTTGGAGTGATACCAATCCTTGATGGATGCGGGAACTTAGAACACAAATGCCTTTAAAAATTAATGTGTGGGCAGGTATTATCGGCACCACTGCCTTATTGGACCATTATTTGTAGGAGGCAATTTGAACGGACAGAAGTATTAAGATTTGTTAAGAAATGAAATAGTTCATGCAATAAGAAATGCAGTTGGGAACAATTTTAATGACATTTGTTTTCAGCAGGATGGTGCATCCACCCCACACTTTAGTGTCGCTGTTCGAAATTACTTAAATGAAGTTTTCCAAGATAGGTGGATTGGAAGAAGGGGCTATCCAGATCTCCCGATTTATCGCATTTAGACGATTTTTTCTGGGGATATCTAAAACAGCTTTTTGTAATAGACTTGGATACTACTATGAGGTCAGCATCTCAGGGGATAACCAGACATGCGAACTAGAGAGAAGGCTCACTCTCTCATGGGCAGCTTTCGGAAGACTTAAAGACGTTTTCAAGAGTGACATCCCCGTCAATCTAAAAAGAAGGGTTTTCGATCAGTGCGTGCTGCCAGTGATGACATATGGCTCAGAAACCCTAACACTAACAACAGCAACAGCTAAGAAACTAAGAGTTACACAGAGGAAGATGGAGAGATCCATGCTTGGTGGGACCTTGAAGGACCGCATAAGAAACGAGGATTTGCGCGGAGAAATCGGTGTCAGCGATGTCGTTGGGGCTATTGCGTGGTTAGGGAGGCCTATGTTCAACAGTGCACACAAAGGGCTGAATGATGATGATGATGATGATGATGATGACTGTCAAATAGAAGAAGGAAGACAATTTAAACATCTAATAAAATAAGATTAATAAGTGATTTGTTCCTGTTAATTATTTTGGTAATAAAAACGTTCCCGTAAATTATTTTTCTCAATAACTGTAGAATAAATAGGGTTAGAATTATGCGGTCTTGACGGTTGTATTCGTAATTTAATAGATTATAAAAACTAAAAATATATACAGGGTGTACTATTTAAAAACTTATACTTCTATACTTCTAATCGACTTATGCAGATGACCTGAATTATTTAAAAACACTTTTATTCACTATTTTTTTTGTAAACCTATCAGAAATCGAAATATTAGCAAGTTACGTTACTTTAGTACACATTTTGGGTAAGTTGGTTTGATATACATTTCGGACCGAATAATTTATTTCCTCCTTTGGCAAGAGTCGTCTCGGCTTGTGATTTTATTTTATCGGTGAGGATACTTCGCAAACATCGCATTTTTAATATTACAATATTTTCTGCAAAACATTCAGAACTAAACCATTGTTATCGCGTGCCAAATTTTTCGCGAAAGATATTAATGTGCCAGAATATTTTGTACCCCTGTCCGCAGGTTGTCTGTCAGTTCGTTTAAATTCACATCGAAATTTTTTTAACGAAAGAGATTAAAAAATAAACAATTTAATGAAATTGTACCGAACTTGAAAAAAATGCACATGACGCAGTATTTTGCATTCTACGTCAATTGCATAACGTGGACGTGATGACTTACATATGTCATGGTCTAAAGGTCCTATTAACAGTAGAAGCTACTCAAGAGAGACTATGGCAAGAAAGGGACTCATGACTCTGTTGCTGAGCTACTCCAGGTTTACTATTCACTTGTTTATTCGCATTTACCATACAATATTGTTTTATAGGGAGGTGCAGTCAGTGTATTCAGAGATTTTAAAACACAAAAAAAGATAATTAGATCGATCTTCAACCTACATTTCAAACAAACGTGTAGAGATCATTTCAGAAATCGTGAAATCTTAACACTTTCATCAATATATATCTTCAAGTAGATTTTATATGCCAGAAATAATTCCTCGAAATTTTCCAAAAACCATTATTTCCATAATTACTCCACTAGATAAGGTGAGAAATTTTGCATTCCCAAGTACTCAACAGCTCTCTATGAACATAGTCCACACTAAAATGGAATGAGATTGTATGTATATTGTGTGTATAACATTTCCACTGATTTTATTTGTTAAAATATGACTGGCATTTGTCAATCCCGGTATTTTTTTTTTTGAATGAAAGATAAAGAGAATCGAATTTGTATTTTTTTTTATTGAAAATAGTCGCAAAAAGGGTAGACCTATCGTGTGGGGAAGGGTTATAGAAAGGAAATGATTGTGGACCCGCTTTTTAAAAAGTTGCAGGTCATAGTTCTCTGGAAAAACTGATTTTGGAAGCTTATTCCATTCTGTAGCAGCCCTGGGAAAGAAGGGTTTTATTTCCCTGGACCTGTCTTATATCATTTTTGCATGATCAAAAAAGATTAATATAGTTTATTATTATATTATTATTATTAAAGATAGAAGCGACTTAAGAGAGATTATGGCAAGGACTCCGTTGATAAGCCATTGCTTGAGAGGCGTTAATTAGCCTCTACTGGATATGCTTCCTTAGGAATTGATGGAGAAGTAGTAGCTGTCAAAAAAAAAATGTATTGTGTGATCAAGTAAACATGTTGTTTGTACGGTAGTCATCCTTTTGCTTGTGCTTGTTATTAGGAGATAGTGGAAGGCTCATAGTCTGAAGACTTCTTATATCTTCGTTCTGGATCAATTTGCTGAAGAGTTGAAATAGTAACTTGCCAAATAAAAAAATGTATTTTGTGCTTAGGTAGATATGAGACACGATGTTGTATAAGGAACTTCACGGTGCTTACAGTAAGATTACCTTATAGTTCTTTCGGTCACATCATGAAAAATGATTTCTGTCGCTTAGCTGCATGTATTTATTGCCAGATCACAATGAATAGTTATAGCGTCTTCAATGCTATTCTCTCAATACCGACACAAGTTTAAAATTCTCCAATTCCTATTTTTGTTTTCTAAAACTATCTCTTTTTATAAAATATTGTCATCATATTTTTCATACAAATATTCCTAACATGCAATAATCATATTATTCAACAGATCTTAAAATTCTGTATTAAAAATAGTAAAATTTATAAATTGTAAAATTCAGGTAGTTTGCCATTTTTTTTCAGTTTTTTTATTCTCCATAAAAAACAGCTTAAACGATTTTGCCGAAAATCTAATCAGTTCTAAGTTGCGTAATTATACGTCGAATGCAATTGGTCCCACGTCGATATAATTTTTTCTTCTCGAGATAACCGAGACGAAAAATAATTCCGAACGCACATACGTACATGCACACACACAGACGTCCACTCGAAAACTATTGTATTCTGCTCTGGGGCCTTAAAATGTGGAGATATGTCAAAATTCTGGATTCGTAAAATCGGACTCATTACTATAACTTCCCACTGGGAAGTTAATAAACAGTTATTAAGAGACTGTGGAAGGCTCATAATCCTATGGAAGACAGTTTCTTATATTTTTATTGATGGAATAATCAGGCATGAATTGCACTCTTCTGGTTTTTTGAAAAAATGTGTAGTGTGTGTGTGTTCGTGTGTGCATGTGAGTGTCACAGTTTTGACAGCCAGATTTTGATTTTGGTACTATTTTTTGTAAAACCATAGAAGATACAGCTGTGTGCCATTTTGACAACTTGGATTAATCTACTTTTGTAGGTTTAAAAAAAGATCATAATGGTATGAGTGATGATGATGAGTGATGAGTGTAAAATGGTAAATCCTGTCAAATGTTTTCAAGATATACAAAGTGTTAACGTAAGATTTGTTCGAAAGGAAAAAAGCATCTCCTTCGTGGACTTTTCCTAAAAAGTAGCACCTTGCTCAGAAGTTTGCTGTTAGTGTTTAAAAAATCAGTTTTGGGTTCAGTAATATCCGATTCGACCCCAAAATTACCTATTCAATTACGTTTTAAAGCTAAGCAATACTCTATTTGGCGAAATAAACTCGCATCAATACCACGTGACCAGCAAGTATGATTGCTTTGTGTTTATTTACCTTTGCATCCACTGAGGGATATAAGCCCAATATTTTCCACTGCCTTCTATCTTGAGAGCTCTGCATCCAATTGCTTTCCATTATTTTAATGTCGTCGGTCCATCGTGTGAGCGGTCTTCCTCTACTTCTTCTATCGGCTCTCGGTCGCCATTCAAGCAATCTCTTCGTTTAATAGTGACTAATGATTTGTAAAAATGAAAATGACCAGCAGAGCAAATTGTTTCTGATAATTCACTCATCATCCTTTTTTTCTTTTACACCACAAACAATAACATGGTTTGCTGCCAGAACAGTTCACCCTCCACAATGCATGGACTACTTGGAGTAGCAGCCAGGTAAACATCACACTTGGCGTCAAAAACGACAGAATGACAGCACGGGAAAATAAGATTAAAATGTCAATATCAAAATAGACACTAAAAACTATAGATATATCGATACATCAATATATCCAACGTTGTCTAAAGACAAGGCTTCCAATATATCGATATCTCGAAATATCGATACCTACACTATGCTATCGCTTCAATATAGAAATTGTTTAATATTTCTCCCGAGCAGTATATTCGTTGACGTCTATTTCTGGTTCTATTCGAAGATTGTTGAGGTTCAACGTTTCAAATGTAATTTAAATTAAGAATCAAGAATGTTTTATATCAATGTCAGACCGAAGCTATTTTAGAATATCCCATCTTCACTAGAAACTTACCGATGCTTCTCACTGTATTATGTTTGACACGTTAAAAAAATATACTTGCGTGTCTACTCTCATTTACAATTTCGAGTGTGTTTCAACGAGACATTATTTTCGATGCGAAATATTTTGTTTGATTTTCTTTACGATAACCGTTCCGTGTTACATTATTTATTTACCCTTTCACCTTTATTATTCGTATCAGAAAAATGACAGATTCAATATATTTTTTTTTAAATTTAATTACAAGAGATAAACACCAAATAATTATATTCTTCCCGTTTGTAAATGAATTTCCTTTTTTTTTTGTCAACAATCAATGTTATGTAACGAAGATCGTGACATTTAATTAACAGTAATTACGTCATTTCGTTTGGTTGGCACCGACGCCAACTTGAAGTTACCGATTGGATTTCGAGCTGTCACCGATGCGCTTTTGTTTACGGTTCGATGACAGGAAATATATTGGATCGAGTGGTCCAGACGCATGTGACATTTCTACGCTTATTTGATATCTACAGTATTTTCATGTTTTGTTCTTGTTTCTTTGGACGTAAGACGATACTTTTTTTTATATTTAAGTAACGACGCCGAGATTTTAAATATTTCTGGTATCCCGGTATGTCGTATATTTTGGAAAATATATTTTTATCTAAAAAAATATAACACTTATTTTTATCATATCGGCTTGATTGACAGCCAAAATATTATAGTGCTTCGGTGGTTCGGTGGTTTCGAATATCGAAAATGTTTTTCTTTGAGCTTTTGACGCAATTTCGTCGAATGAATTTAAATAAACACCTAGATATGATCGTGAAAATATCAAAACGATATGTTAAACACGTTATGAATATAATCCACCCAGCATCTAAATGATCTAAAATAGAACAAATCCTCCATTTGCAAATATAGTGTCTGTTCAAGAAAACAATAAAAATGGTATTATTTATAGTAATGATTGTTATTTTTAATTTTATCAAGAACTTGCATCACGATGGATAGAAATTATTTTGACAATTATTGTCTTATCATTGACGTGGTTCAAATATTGGAATGCCCAACAGTATCGTAGACATAAGTATTTGATCACTTTTATAAATACGTTAAAAAATGTATTATTTTATGTAATATAATGTGTTATTTTTAATATTATCAAGTTATCTTGCGGCATGATCGAAGTTTAGACATTGACATTTTTTACATCGCTGACGTGCTTTGATTATCGAATTATTTAACAGGATCATGTTTAATAAATCGATGGGTAAATATTTCCAAAAAGTTAAAAATTTCGAATTGACGTAATGAGTTGACATTGAATTTGGGCATCATTAATTAATTTTTCATGGCCGAAACGATTTGAAAATATCCACCTTTATAATATGTATCATTCAGTTGCCAAACTTAAAAAAAGATCTTAATTGCTTGCATGTTTGATGAAAAAAAATGTTGGTTTGGAAGTGTCTAATACTCCGATCCCGTAATTATAAAAAACTATAATTCTATAAAAAGTTATTTTAAGTAAATAAAACGGATAAGATGTAAACATAATTCTTTAAAAATATAAAACAGGAATAGTAAACAATTTAAAGACTCTAAATTAGTAGTTTTTACAACGATAAGTAAAGTCGAGTTTATACAGCAAATAAAATAAAATAAGGAACAAAATAAATCGAAATAAGAAAGATAAACATGCCCGAAACTATGAAAGCGTTTATACAAGAAATAAGATAAAATAAGAACAAAAGATGGCCAACTTTTATCTCTTTGTCTTATTTTATTTTGTTTAAAAACTGATAATGCGCGTGACCCAAATCTTTTCTGTTCTAAATGTTCCCAGTTTACAATCACACTAACCTAACCTAATAATATTATTTGTAGAGGTATTTTTGATTTTCCTTCTATGGCCCGTATATTTATTTCTTAAAAGCTTCCATCTGTGTTCAGAAGCTTCAGCTACAGAAAAAGTGATTTGAAAAACGTTAAACTCTCTGATTTTTTTGCACTTACGTGCTTCCTCCATTATGTGAGCAATTGCGAGCCAAGCATTTTCTTTCAGTCGACTGTTCTTGTATTTTCCATCAGTTCCAATAGTTGGATAATTTTAGATAATGATAAAATTTACAACCTAGCAGTGTCAAAACTAAAAAATCGAAAGTCACCTGGATTAGATAACATAAACAATGAACTTATAAAATATGGTGGGCCTACGTTGATGGAACAAATCACATTGCTATTCAACAAAATATATAAAAACAAGAAAATTCCAGTACAATGGAAAGAAAGCATTACAATACCATTGTTTAAGAGAGGTGTCAAAACAGATATGAATAACTATAGGGGAATAAGTCTGTTAAGTACAACATCGAAGCTACTGACAAAGATCATAGCCCAACAGGTGGCACAGACTGGAATTAATGAGGAGTAACAAGGGTTTCGACAAAATAGATCCACCATCGACGGGATTTTTATTCTTAGACAGATAGCTGAAAAAGCAATAGAATACAACAATGTTGCTTACATGTGTTTTATTGATCTAAAACAGGCTTTTGATAGAGTCAGATTGAAGGATGTGCTTGCACTGCTCGAGGAAAGAAATTTGGACTCTCATCTTATCGCATTAATTAAAGAATTGAATACCGGAAATTCTACGTTTATAAGAGTTGAACAGAAGCTAACAAAAAGGATAGACATATCAACAGGTATAAGACAAGGAGATAGCCTTAGCCCTATTTTGTTCAACATCGTCATGGATAAAATAATCGACGAAGTCAAAACGGCGGGAAAAGGATACAGGATGGGAGATCAGGAGTTTAAAATAATCTGTTATGCTGATGATGCGGTCATTATATCGCAAGACGAGGACAATTTACAGAGAATGCTATTTAAATTCGAGCAAACTGCACAACAGTATAACATGATCATCTCGCAAGAAAAAACACAATCTCTTACAATATCACGAGATCCCAAAAGATGTAAACTGGCATTATATAACAAGAGCGTGGCACAGGTTATGTCATTTAAATACTTGGGTGCTCAAATAACCAGTAACCGTGATCTTAAGTCGGAAGTCAAGTCGCAAACAATCAAAGCAGCAAGACTATCGGGATTCCTACGAGATGTGATATGGAGGAACAAGCACATGTCTATAGCGAGCAAAACAAGAATCTATAAGACCTGCGTAAGACCGGTAATGACCTACGCTACTGAAACGAGGGCAGAAACAGCAGCAACAAAGAGAATTTTAAGAGCAGCCGAAATGAGAACCCTAAGGACCATAACAGGACATACTTTACTCGACAGGCAGAGGAGCGAACACATCAGAGCTACCTGCGGCATTCAAGATGTAGTAAGATGGTCCAGAGTCCGAAAGAGAGCTTGGAGGGATCATGTGGACAGAATGCCTGGAAACCGCCAGGACCACCAGGACGACCGCCCAAGAGGTGGCACGAGAGCTGGACATCAGAATCCCAGTTGCGGCTGCTATGAGTGCTAATATATGAGAAAAAACAAGACAAATGTCTTAAGAAAAAGAAGAAGAAGAAGAAGATAAAATTTAAAAAATCCGTATTTGAAATAAAATGACAAATCAATTTGGAGATTATGTACTGTTATGCACAAAACACAAAAGTCATTGTCAAAAAAGCTGCGATTTCATTGGTTCATTCTTATTTTATTTTAGTCATCTGTATAATAAACCAATGTTTTTTGCACTCATTCCTTATTTTATTTTATGTTATTTCTTATTTTATTTTATTTGCTGTATAAACTCGCCTTAAATAAACAAACGTTCTTGTTTACCCCGATCTTCAGACATTAGTCACTTCTTTATGTCCCAAAATAAAATGTTAACAACAAAGAACATTTTTGTGGATTATTTCATAGAAATAATGTCTTTGTTTGTTAATTTCACCAAGCGTTCAGATCCACACGTGGCACAACAACGGATCATAGATCACATAAAACAAAATTGAAATGGCCCATTGTCAGCGTGAAATTCAAGGAACCATTTATTTTACAATTTATTCTTTGTTCTAAAATAAGGTCCGTGACCGAAAATGCACGTTTACAAATTTAAGAAGTTAATTAGTAACGACGACTAGGAAGTATTAAAAAATATTTAAACTCCTTCCTCAATTAGCACGCTCTATTGTCCTCGAAAATTTTCCATAATTATTACTTCTTTACTTATCGTTCATTATTTACATACCACTCGTTGATTTTATCATGTGAGAATTAAAAAAATTGCATAACTATTTCTCCTACGTGAAGATTTTCTGCCATATACGGCAACAATGCACCCATCCCACAATCTAAATATAAATTTATATTGAATCTTCTCCAAGTATAGCGCGTTGGAGGAATGCCAGATGAGCGTTGATGTATCGCGGTCCCGGACCATGCCCCAAACTCCAAACTCATGTGGCCCAGACTCATGGGGCGCCCTGTGTGTAACCTTGGAAAATTTCTATATGTGTGTGATTTCAACTATTTTTGTTTGGGAATAAACTCGACAAAAATGTTGCATGGACCAGCTGATTCTCTCCACGAAATTAATTTATAGCGAACGCATTTTTTTGTGAGAGCGGTGATCTTTTAATTTGACATATGTTTATATTTTTTAATTAACAAGACTATTAGCAGGTCGCATCGAACAATTAAATACCATGGACGATAAATGTCGGCTAAAAAAGGGAAATGTCCATTATTAAAGCATTAAAAAATAAATTTCTTACAATATTAAAATTTTATGTTCACCTAGTACATTACTTTTTATAAATAAATGTTAATTTGTTTTCTGGGATTACCTAAAATTAAATTTAAAAATCTCTGTAACGTATGCAACACACAATACAAAATCGACCGACCTGAGACCTCCGTTCGTTTAACATGGCTACTGTCAAACAAATATATGTTTATATTTTATTTAAATAACATCCTAAAATAATGATACTTTTTTATCTGTATAATAAAATTTGTTGCGTTAAAAACTTCAATTTTGCAAATTTTCAAGTTTTATTTATTAATGTTAAAACACCTGTCGCTCCTTGCACTCCGCATTAAAGCGGTGAACAGAGCAGGTAATTTTATTATATTTTTTTGGTTATCGATCTGTCAATCTGTCATCGGTTTGTTTAAAAGTACTTGGTGATCTCATTATCTATCATCTTCAATTAAAAAATTAGGGTCATTTGCTTTTGGGTGTGGAAAATTCTCATTCAGCACTAAAATTCCATCAGGTACTGCTTTTATTCTATTGTTAACCCTAAATTAGCACAAATGGAAAATTGAGGTTAACGCCCTGTTTTCTAGTGATTACCAATTTTTAAAAGGATGTTTTTTCTATTTTTATAAAGTAATTGTGTTCAAATGGGTTTAAAATATATTTAAGGCCATAATTTTTTATTATAGACGTCCACAAAAACTACCACAACTACAATGACCACCCCAGCCAAATTGTATGGCAAAGATTTGAGTGTTTATGATGATGTCGATGTTGATGAACTATTGGATAAATTAACTGCCGAAGAAATTAGTATTTTAGCCAAAGAAGCAGATCCTGACGTAAGTAAATTTCTTGTTTTTGAAATTAAAGTAATTTACTCAATTAGTTCTTATACCAAGATAACATAAATTTGGTATAATTCTCTACTCAAAGTTAATGAGCTCAAAATATAGTAAATAGAACACATTGAAACATTTCTTTATTGATTGTGTGTCTATTTTCTAGGACAGTTTTTTACCTCCCTCTCAAAGGACCAGTTATGAATGTGAAAAGGATCCTACAGGACCCTTAAATAGGAAACAGTTAATAGATCACATTAATAAAGAAGCGATAGAAACTCCAGATATACCAGAAATGCAACCTTATGTTCCTGGAACTGTCAGAGGGAAAAAAGTAAGTAACTGCTTTTCTGAATTGACAAAATTACAACTAATCAAAGTTCACTTACTGTGTTGAATGATTAACCAAAATAATAAAATGCTCAAATGTATTTTTAGTGGATACCACCACCTGCCCCTCTGAAGGAACAAGAAGCTGATGAACAGATTGCTGTAGATTTAGGAGATGAGTATGAACAAGCATTGACTGACGCATCCCAAGAAGAAATTATAGACTTAGCAGGTAACCATTTATTAAAGTTACTCATTTCAGCAATTCTTTTTTCAATTTAAAATTTAGAACAAAATTCGGATTAATTGGTGATTTTTCTAATGAATTTGATGAAAATCCATCTCATTGTATTTTTTTATAAATGTATTGTAGAAAACTGGTATTTTTTCATATATTTTTTTAAAATATAATTTTGGTTAACGCCAGCAATATTTCATTTTAGCAATTCTTGGTTTCCATTCAATGATGAACCAGGACCAGTATCATGCATCCCTTTTGAACAAAGGACAACCTGTAGGTTTGGGTTGGGATGGAATAACGAAAGCTTCCAAACAGAAAATATTCCCCATAGACCCTCCCAACAGCACAGACACTGAAGAAACGGTGAAAAAGGTCCAAGATGACGACGGCAAATTCATTGATTTGAATTGGAATAATATTAAGGTGAGCATATTTTTTTGTCCCGCAGTTGTTTCCCAAATAATTTTTAAATTTTACAATATTAAAATACGTAGGTCCAAAAAAATGATGTCAATTTTTAATATTTAACGTATTACATGAGTTTTCAAACAAATTTTTCAAAAATAGCTGCAAATTCTAAAAATAATAAATAGAAAACTATAAAACGAGAATAATTACAAGGATAACTTTAACTGTTTGTAAATTTGATGTTTGTACAAAACGAAAATTTTATTACAGTTTAAGGATACCTATATATATCATCATTAATATTGGAGTCGTTGATCTGCCACTAAAATTTCTTGTGAATAAAATTATATATTTTTTTATAAGCTCAAACTTGCTTATACTTAGAGTTTTTTTTTCATTGTTTCAGAACATCTCCGATGAGAAGTTGGACAGATTGTTTGAAGCGTTGTGTTCGAACACGCACTTGGAGACATTGTCTTTGGTGAATTGCGGCCTGTCAGATCGACACGTGGAAAAATTGGGCAGGGCAATCGAGGAGAATGGCACTCTGAGGGTGATCAACGTCGAAACGAATTTCATCTCACCCCAAGGCATCGTGCGGTTGGTCAAGGCGCTGCTCAAGAAGAAGGCCGTCGAAGAGTTCAGAGCCGCTAATCAAGTAAATAATGTGTTTATTAATATTGTTGCGGTATTTACTCTTCGGTATTTACTCTTCGGGTTCCATAATTCTAAACACTTAACAATTTTATTCTAATAAATTCTACACAACCAATTTTACTTGACAAATCACTTGGATATTCACAGCTTTCTTATTTCTTTTACACATCAATGACCTCTTGAAAACCACCACGAACCCCATTTACAGTTTCGCAGACGATAGCACACTTGTCTCAACTTTCACATCTTATCGATCACTTTCGGTGAATGATACAAATAGACTCAGGCAGGAACAGGTTGATTCCATCAATAGAGATCTTAAAGCAATCGTCGAGTGGGGAACCAACAATCTTGTTCAGTTCAACGCCCAAAAAACACAAAGTGCCACGTGCCACCAAGTCCCTCCATCTCGATTTTGGGAGTCACGGTGTCCAATAATATGTCTTGGCATGACCATGTTGCTAACATTGCAAAGTCAGCAAGCCAGAGGCTAGGTTTTCTGTGGAAAGCTAGAAAGTTTTTTACTCCTGATCAACTGTTGACGACGTACAAGGCTCAAATCAGACCTCTACTGGAGTATTGCTCGCACATTTGGGGTTCAGCACCAAGGCATTCTCTTCGTCTTCTAGATTCCATTCAGAAAAGAGCCATTCGCTTGATAAACAGCTCAACTCTCACAGATACCTTTCACCCTCTAGAACATAGAAGAAGAGTTGCAGACCAGTCATTGCTCTACAGATATTTCCATGGCAGATGCTCCAGAGAAATAAAAACTCTTGTGCCACCATTGGCCACCGAAGAACTCGGCACGCTGATCAGTCTCACACATTTACTCTCAAGCTTGACACTACAAGGACCAATCTTCATCAAGAATTCTTCTTTTACAGGGCTGCTACGGAATGGAATAAGCTTCCAAAATCAGTTTTTCCAGAGAACTATGACCTGCAACTTTTTAAAAAGAGTGTCCACAATCATTTCCTTTCTATAATCCCTTCCCCTTCTAATAGTCTCAATGCGGGCCGTCCTTGGCCCACACGATAGGTCTACCCTTTTTGCGACTATTTTCATAAAAAAAAAGCTGTATGCAATATTTTTATTAATTACTTCAAAACTAAAGCTTCCGCGACCGCTGTATTTTTATATTCCTACAAATTATTACTAGAAAGAGCGAGAACTCTCTTTCATTATTTCCGAGATTATTAGACGCCTTTCTAGAATTCGTAGGACTTTTTCAATCGTGCTGCGGCCTTAAATCATGCATTTTTTTCATTGTGGTCGACGTGCTGTCGCCTCAAGGTGGCATTGGACAGAGACGGACCCCGCTACTCGTAACAATATTTTTAAAATGTAACACTTATTAAAAAACATGATTTAATATTTGTAATAATTTAAAAGAAGTGGTAAATTGTGCTAATTTAACTGATCGAGTACAGTTTGTTGTAAAGTATAATATGTAGGAATTTTGTTGGTTTATTATGTGTTGTGTTGCAGAGGTCACAGGTTTTGGGCAACAAAATAGAAATGGAAATCACACAACTCATCGAGAAAAATCCGACGATATTGAGGTTGGGATTGCATTTAGAATATAACGACGCCCGGCATCGTATCGCCTCTCACCTACAGAGAAATATTGACACAAGTAAGTTTTTATTTGTACGTTTATATATATTTTTTTCATAAAGTTTCTATTCTTTTTTGTCTATAAAGTTGCTAATATTATTCCATATAGTTTGTAATTTGTTTCCTGTTTTTAAGTATATGTATATATTATTACATTACAAAAAATGTTTATTGATCCTTTTCATATAAGAACAGTATTATTATGCTACATTTAAGGTAGTTGTCGTGGTGTAGGCATAGCGTCAGAAAATTATAATAACCAAAAAATAGTATTAGTACAATCTTTTTTATTAAATATAGAGTGAACACAGAATTATCTGAAATTTAAGCTTATAACTTATAAATATTAATAGTAAACAATATAAATCCTACGTGACTTATAAATATTTCCTTCAATCATATTTATTTTTGTATTTTAAGAAGTGTAGGTATGCGCATCGATACACTTAATTCTAGTGATTTCTTATAAACAAAAAAGAATAAATATGTAATAGAATTTTACGTAAAACTAAATATGCAGTCATTACAGATGGAATATATTGCATTTTTGGTAACAAAAATAGTATTAATATAATCCTTATATTAAATATAAATTAAACTCAACATATAATAAAACGGAAATTTCCACTGTGAATTCACATATCAATCTGTACTGTACATCGATTCTAGTGGGGCATAAGCGACGTTGCCGGGTTAGAAGTTATAAAAGTATGTGTATGCCTACATATGAAAACTGTCTGGGTAACACATCTCCACGGGTATAGTCTTGCATAAAAATTATGATTCACTTCGCTACAAGATTGTATATTTTTACCGCTCATATAATCTAAAATGTTCTGACAATATTGTACCACGACAACCTCGTTAAAGTGGAATAGTTGTTTAAATAAAAAAAGGGAAATTATATTTAAATAATAAACTTAACACATTTGTTTCTAAAATTTCCAATAAAAATAAAATGGAAAAATGAAATGCAGAAGTAAGATGTGTAGTCATCGATGTGATTTTGTTAAAACATTAGGTGAAAGTAAATTTTGAAAAAATTGTTGCTGTTTTTAATCGATTTGTAGAGCGTCGAATGGTAATGGCGAAATATCAAGTAACTTTGGGGAAAAAGGGCAACGCATTGAAAATCGTCCGTACGGATTAGTACGCCAAATAAAAGGTAGTACTGTGAGCGAAGTGTTAGTCGAAAAAAAAAATGGCATTATCAGTTACGAACCCCCCCTTCGAAAAAAGTTAACTCCACAGCTCTGACCGAATTTACGAGGGCGGCTGGAAATTTTCTTTACTTCACATAAAAAAATGAATAGATTCTTTTTTATTGAGTAATATTTAGTTTTAAGTTAAACAAATTTCGAGCCACGTTTTTTTGGAGTTACATCGGATACAAGTGTAGTTCGAAATGTTCTCAATTTTTTCACGTCAACATTCTAAATTTCTAACGAAACCGAATCATTATTTCCCGTCGAGAGATACGTGGGCGGTCGTAAATGTTGCCAAATTTTTTTTTCTCGACCAACACTAGGATGTGTTCGAGGTTAGGTGTATTTTTATTTTTTACTTCAATAGCGCCTCTCTAACGCTTCATTATTTTTTTCTTAAAAAAAAAAACCTTCCTACCAGCCAGTAGACTTTAGCTGGGATGAGTTTTTATACAAATATACACATACAAACATGTAAAAAATAAAATTACACGAACCGAAAGCTTCTCGAGGTAAAGGAGGAAATTTTTGATACAAAAAAAAAATTAGAAATTGAATGAAATAAAATAATTTGCTTAGTTGCTATAGAAAGAGATAAAAAGTCGTTTCAAGAAGTGCCTTTGCCTTTTAGCAAAATTTAATTTTCATCGGAGTGTAATCATGGTAGCATAAATGCCACCGGGAGTTTCACTTGTTCACTCGAAAGCCCCGTTAACGTTTTTTATTTTTTTTTTCGGATGATTTATGCGTTTTTTTGTTCGTTACATTATTAAAAAGAAAAAAAATGGCATTCTTATCATTTCTCTTGTTTCCATTTGCTAACATTAGTACAGAACCGTATTCAGCACAATTCATGGTACTTTTGAGAAAATAGATCCAGTTTTTTTGTAATTTTTTTAAAAAATATTACTGTATTGGTATACAGGGTGAACGGTAAGGTATAATTTTCAAGTTTGATTTGAACAAGCCTTAATTTCATTTTTATTTACTTAAAATACATAAACATCTTTCTCTTGTCGCGCCCCTGTATATATAGATTTCGATGTTAATTTCTTTAAACGCAAAAAAAACTGCGTTCAGTCCCAAAACACTTGTTGCACTTTTTATATATCCAACCATTTGGTTTAGTCTATTTCGAGAAGTACCCGTCGCACCCCTGCACCTGCCGGCTACTGTACACACCTTTCTTACACCACTCAAAATTGTTTGGAGTGTTTCTCTAAACATTAATGGTTAAATGAGGGTGCAGAGTACATCATTAACCTCTGTTTCTATATTATAAATTACAAGTATTAAAGTAAACTCAGTGCAGTGCCAGAAACTTATCGATGTGGTAATGTACTAAACATTTTTGTTAATTATTTTTCAAGTAGCGAAACGGCCAATTTTTTCTGCACGCAGAAATACAGACCGTGGATGTGGCTTACATTTTGTTAGACAATGTAGGTTACCTACCTAATGTGTAATTTAGAAATTTACATTTGATTTTTATAAATTTACATCTTCTCTTCTTCTTCCTTCTTTTGTAAGCAAATCGCTTGTTTTTCTTCTTATCCTCTGCCGTTCAATTATTAGAGAGGTTGTCGCTCCATCTCTTGCGGGGTCTTCCAAAGCTTCGACGCCCTAAGGGCGACTTGTCTTCACTTATTTTGACCATTGTGTCGTAATTTATCCGATCTGTGTTCGTTCCACTCTCTCTTTCTTCCCAGTATTCATTCATTTACGTTGTCTATTTTAGGTCTTTTAGCTCTCTGTTTGTACGAGTTCACTATCTTCCCGTTGTTGCATCTATGGTTGGACCAGATATTGTCCTGAGAACTCTCCACTCAAAGTCTCGGAGGCCTTCTTCATTTACCAGGTCAGCGTCCACGTTTCACATCCGTACATCACAGCTGGTCTAATTATTGTTTTGTATATGTTTATTTTTGTATGTCTTGATGTTTGCTTTGATTTTAATAGATTATGAGTTGTATAAATGCATTTTTTTACGGCTTGTATTCTACAGTTAACTTCTTCTGTCCCATCTGTGTCTTCTGATAGTGTTATTACAAGATATTTGAATGCTTTGACCTGTTCGAAGTTGAAGTCACCCATTGTAATGTTTTGACCTACTCTGTCTCTGATCCGGTTATTTCTGGTGGAGTACATATATTTTGTTTTTTCCTCATTAATCTTGAGCCCCATATTTCCAGCATATTCTTCGAAGTTGCTGAATGTATTTTTGACATTTAGTCTGCTGTTTCCAATGATATCCACGTCATCCGCAAAAGCCAGGAGTAGCTTAGGGCCATTATTTTGAAAGACCGTCGATGGAGGGCAGATTTCAGCCTTTCTGGTGGCATGGTTCAGAGTAACATTAAAAAGCTGCGGTGATAGGTCATAGGTTTTAGGCCGTTGTTTATATCGAACACCTCCGAGAAGTTTTGACTCCACTCCAACTTTGCTTTTAGAGCCGAGATACATAGTTGGGTCATTCTTATGAGTTTTTTCGGGAAGCCCAGTTCCTCCATAGCTTGCCACAATTTTACTCTCCGGACGGTGTTATAGGTTTGCCTGAAAATCGATAAATAGTTGATGGAGGTCTCGATTAAATTCCCAGCACTTCCCCATTAGTTGTCGGATGGTAAATATCTGGTCTGTGCTGGAGCGGCCCCCCACTGGTATTCTCCTACGATTTCTTCCGCGTATGGTTTGAGTCTTCCTAGGAGTACATTGGCCAATATTTTGTACGGTGTAGGCCAGCTCCCTGCCCAAGGTAAAAACAGCAGCAGGCTCACAGAACCGAAACTCTGGATAAATGTACATGTTCAGTACAATTTTACCAGGAAATTACCAGGTTAGATATCCAGGAGGCGGTGACGACAATAAAGGAAATTTGCTTGTATTGTCAGTTTATTGCGTTTTTGAAGTTGATAACTCGAACACTGTTATTTTTAATTTTATCAAATTGTTAAATTGTTCCAGAAAAAGGTTGTATGTACTTTGTAATATTTAATGTATATGACAAACTGCCAAAAGGCTATAGTACACAATTCTTTAAAATCAATTCTCAAACGCTTTCGGCAAAATTGCCATCATCAGGAGAGAATTCTGAAAAGTGAATTAATTATGTAAATTTTTTTTTTTAAATTAACATTGTTAAAAATCGTTCAAAAATTCACTCACTTGTCAAAATTCTTTACAAAGGGTCAACATAGAAAATAAACATTTCATCAACATCTTATTTGTAAGGAAAGAGTTAAGAAGATTAACATTATAATTAAAAAATTAAAGTGGTAACCTAGTCTTGTCTGACATCTTCGATAAATTTTCTTTTTAAATTCCTATATCAATAATTAACTGCTTTACCAATATTTACATTATAAATTTCCCTCCATTTAATTTGTTTTAGTTTGTCAATACTCGTACAATGTCATTTGTAATTTACAATCAGTTTGTTGAATTGTTCCATAATTCAATGTTTACATTGTCATTGATATATCAAATATATACAATTTATTGTGTTCCATGTACTCCATGGTCATTATTTCTTGTCTTATAGCGGTAGGTACCTATGCTTACTAGGTTACCATTTTAATTATTATGTTAATCTCCCTAACTCTTTCCTTACAAGTAAGATGTTGATAAAATGTTCATTTCCTATGTTGACCCTTTGTAAAGAATTTTGACAAGTGAGTTAATTTTTAATATTTCCAAATACCAACCTCAACAATTTTTAACGAAAATTTTCACGAACGAATTTTCACATAATTAATTCACTTTTCAGAATTCTCTCCTGATGATGGCAATTTTGCCGAAAACGTTTGAGAATTGATTTTAAAGAATAGTTTAGTACTATAGCCTTTTGGCAGTTTGTCATATACATTAAATATGTTAAATAGTTGTTTTTAAAGATCAATAATCGATATTATTTAATATAATATTAAACGATTTCAATAGAATCTGTAGAAGTTTTCATTTTTTACCAGTGGCGTGGTAATAAATTCCACTTTACCCTCTTTCGGGATTTGCAAGTTAATAAATCTATGTTGAAGAACATATAATGTAAAATAAAAATTTTCTAGCTGCTGATGCAAATTCCTCTTTTATCTCGCTTTCCATTGTCTCGAAAAAGCTGTACAGAACACACTTTTTTCTCACGGAAAAATAAACCGCACATTCAAAATTTTACGGGGTATGAAGGGTGGGACATATTTGTAATACCTTCTATTTTTTTTGGTACAGTATTTTTTTTCTATATTTAACGTTACATTTTTTTTTGTTCGATAGTAAGAAAAGACTTGAAATTGCGACTGCAGTTCAGGTTTTTTAACCACAGAAAAACACCATTAATTAAGTGAAAAGGTACACGTAAATCGTGCGTAAGCCTAACACTACAATGTCTTTCAAATTTCCAAAAAAAAAAAATTGTCACGTTTCGTCATTTATCAGAACTTCCTCATGATTTGACTAGTTCTTCTTTGTAATGATGAACGTGGTTTGGAAAACGTGCAAGGCATTGTTCACAGCTCTTGAGTTTGACGCAGGCACTTTAGGCGCTTCACTAACGTTAACAGCGTCGTATTTATGCGCAAAAATAATTCATTTCAACGCGAGTTGAAATCAAAATTAATTCTTTTGCATAAATATGAGTAATATAATAGACAGAATAATATATTTAACACGCTAAAATGCTTAATGTAAACATTAATTTGATCGTTTTACTACTGATTATTTATTTTTAAGGACTGAAAAAAGGTGTTTGCTATATTCGCTCATCCCCTTTACGTGCCCAATCTATCCGAGAGCTTTTAACGGTTGTAATTAAACGTACAAAAAAAATAATAGGTTATATTTTAAAGAAAAAATAGCCCGCGCTTGAGATCTGTCCTTTTAATGACCATCAAAATGAAAAAATCGCGACGCGTACGAACGACGGTCGAGATTTATTCTCCTCGATAAATTGTTCGAAAACGGTCTCAAAAAAAAAAAAGATTAAATACCACACGGCCTTTATACGAAAACAATAGACGGTTATTGGGGGTATTCTGCATTCAGAGTCGGATCAGATTTTGAATTTTCAAATTTTTTTAGCAGTTTAAAATACAGTGCGTACATAAAGTAACGTAACTTGCTAAATATTTAGATTTCTGTTTTTTATTTTTATTCATGAACAATTTATGTCAACTAGCCAAAAAAATCATTAACCTTAGAAAACTGACCAACTCCCGCGAACGAAGGCTAATTTATATATTTAACGTTGAATCGGGAAAAGACTAAAAGCTTCTAGCCGTATCCAAACAGTTGTATCGAAAATTCGAGATTAGTCGGGAAGGTACTGGAACATCCTTGTCATTGGCTGTAACGTCACTATACCGCCCAGAATGCTTACGTATATTCCAGTGGCGTATCGCATAAGGTTTTTCATAATCTATTAAATTGCAAATACAACCGTCAAGATTGCATCATTCTAACCTAATTTACGCAAACCTTTTTATTACCAAAGTAATTAACAGGAACAAATAACTTGTTAATCTCATTTAATTAGATGTTCAATTTGTCTTCTTTCTTCTATTTAATATTATCCAAGTCTATTATAAATAGCTGATACGGTATTACGTAATTGATGATTTGTTATTTGACGGACTGTTATCGGTATTCTATTTTTCAGTTCATCCAGATTATCAAGTTTTGTCTTGTACACAATGTTGTTTAGATATCCCTAGAGAAAATAGTCTAAAGGCGATAAATCGGAAGATCTGGCTGATCACTTAATTTCCATTTTCCACCTGTCTTGGAAAACTTCTTTTTCTTCGTTCTTCTTTGATGTTAGCAAATTGCTTGTTTTCCTTCGTATCCTCTGCCGTTTAATTATTAGAGAAGTTGTCGCTCCATCTCTTGCGGGGTTTTCCATCGCATCGGCGCCCTGAGGGCGACTCGTCTCTAGTTATTTTGACCATTCTGTCGCGTCATTCATCCGATCCATGTGTTCGTTTCACTCTCTATTTCTTCCCATTCATTTACGTTGTCTATTTTACACGTTCTTACAATGTCCTCGCTTCTCTCCTTGTCAAATAGTGTTTTTCCAGCGATCCTGCGCACTATTTTTATTTTTATACTAAGCGAAACAGCCATGGCGAAGCCACACATCCTTGTCTAACACCTCTTTCGATGTTAAACCAGTCCGCGCAAGCTCCGTTTATTCGGACACAAGCAGTG
The DNA here is from genome assembly GCA_950111635.1 of Agelastica alni. Taxonomy (NCBI): domain Eukaryota; kingdom Metazoa; phylum Arthropoda; class Insecta; order Coleoptera; family Chrysomelidae; genus Agelastica; species Agelastica alni. Next base: position 843,235 of record OX467711.1, on the reverse strand, counting down.
GAATAATCGCAAAGTGATTTCAGTGTTCGTATTAAACTACTGCTCACAATATAAAATCACATTACATAATAGTTTTTAAGCATGAAGGTTACGATTATTGTTGAGTTGCTTTCTAATTACATAAAATAAATACTTGGAAGGTGACCTTTTGTGATGATTCTTTATTGACAACTTCGTTCTGACAAAATGTTGCGTCATAATGACAATAACACCATACAAAAAATATAACATGTACAGTATGAGACAATAAAGTACAGCATGTCCCAACATTATCCGGCCCCAAGCTTATTCCTCACCCAACCTTGCTGGAACCTTCAAGATTCGACCAAACCTTGATCTTTCGACTGGGTTTTCATTCTTCTCTTCCTTTTTCTTATTCTTTTGTTTCTTTTCTGTAGTGATAACTTCTTTACTGTTTGATTCTGATGCTGTTCCTAATTCTAATGGATAGATCCTTTGGAATGGCCTAATTGTTATTCCGTTCTTCGTTTTTACTTTAGCGACCCGGCTAACTCCATCTTTTCCATCATACATTTCTAATATTCTTCCCATTGGCCAAAGTACCCGTTTTAGATTATCTGCTCCAACCAAAACTACATCACCAACTTTGATCTGCTCCGTCTTCTTCCTGTCACCTTTATTAACTAACTCTGCAAGAAACTCATTTTTAAATCTTTCCCGTAACGAATTTCGAACATTTTGCAAATGTGTAAAACGACCTATTAAAAATGCCGCGTCTACTTCGTCTAAATCCGCAACTTCACCCAAAAAATCTTTTCCTAACGACTGCGAATGTATAGGCCTTAAAAACTTTGCAGGACTAAGAACCTCCCACTCATCGGCGCTGGAAACATAGCCGAGTGGTCGTTCGTTAATTACTGCTTCTACATCGCAAAGCACAGTGTATAACTCAACATAATATAACGATGCTTTTCCCAACGATCGACGCAATAGTTCTTTTACAACTAATCTCTCCCACCATATACTTGGAAGGTGACCTTTTGTGATGATTCTTTATTGACAACTTCGTTCTGACAAAATGTTGCGTCATAATGACAATAACACCATACAAAAAATATAACATGTACAGTATGAGACAATTAAGTACAGCATGTCCCAACAATTATGCTGTTTCCAAAATTTAGGGGACTCCCCCCATTGAGACACCCGGTAAAGTAAATCGTGACTTTCGTTACAGTTGAAAGTTTGTACGGTTTGGCGCTGTCAGTAGTACATTTGTGCGAATATTTACTAAAAATGACCGACCCGAGAAGGATTTTTTCTAAATTATCAGATCGGTAAATTCTTCGCTCCATTAATTTCACCAAACGAGGTTACGTGTAATGTGTAATGTTTGTTTTGTTTTATTTTGTTTCCAGAAAGACTGTCTAGGTTGGGTGCAACCAGCTTGTAGTGCGGTCATTATCTTATGAGTATGTACCTGATCAGATATCATTTGGGTTATTGGTGATGGTAATGTAGATGTTTAATAGTCCGCACAAATTATGATCACAATTTGTTTGTCGTTTCGAAACATTACAATTTTCTGGGTATTATACAGGGTGCTTCAAAAAAAGGTGACCCGTCTCTAGGATATGTAGAAAACTGAAAAATAATTGGGGTTTGCTTTGTAAAAAATTTTCGTGACGCTATCTGTATTCATGATAAAGGGCGTTGAAGAAAAAAATGTATACACATTTATTACGATTTCGCCGAAACTACTGGAAACATTGTAATAAAATTTTATACGAATATCTTTTAGAAGCTGATACTACATACCATGAATTCGTTTTTATATCTGACTCTCATAGAGGGCGCTAGTTACACGGTTCGTAGCAAGTAGTATTAAACGTAACTTTTTTAAGGTTAGATGTATTTATCAAAATTTCTAGTGTACTCTAGACATCATTCAATTTTACACCAAAAAGGTACTCTTGGTAAAACTCGATACTGTGTACCGTTTTCGGAGTATTTTGATTTGAAAATTATGAACTAATAAACGATGCCGGGGTAAAGTAACGATCAGTGCATGCATTATGTGAATTAAAAATTTTTTGTCGCGTAAATGGGACCCCATCGATAAAACAGATATATGTTAAAAAAAAATTTGGATTGAGGGCTGTCCTTTCTTGTAATTTTTGTAAAAATCCTTTCTAAACGTTAAATCTTCGGGCAAGAGCTCTTGGACTTGTCTGAGATGATAAGAATGTAGCTGCTGCTCTTTAAGTAACCTCCAAGTACCCGAAGAAGACGTATTTATTTTTCTCGCCATATTCCTTAAGCTAACTGTTGGATCCTGATCAAGTAAATTTAAAATAATACTTTATTAAAGGTTTCTGTTGTGTTCAAAAATCCAATTATTGTTTACTTGTCGTCATAACTATCAATAAATGTCAGTTTTCCATGGCAAACTTGGAGAAAATCAAGATATACCGATTACAATGGATTTTTGTGAAACGTTACAAGAAAAGAAAACCCTTAATCCCAATTTTTTAACATGGTATCCGTTTTATCGATAAGGTCTCATTTACGCACAAAAAATGTTTAATTCACATAATGCATACTAATTAATAACTTTATCATTACTTTATACCAGCATCGGTTATTACTTTATAATTTTCAAATCAAAATATTCCGAAAACGGTACACAGTATCGAGTTTTACCAAGAGTACCTTTTTGGTGTAAAATTGAATGATGTTTAGGTTAATTTAAAATTTAGATTAATAAATATATTCTAAAAAAGTTATGTTCAATACTACTTGGTACGAACCGTGTAACTAGCGATGTATGTACCAAAATGTATGCCAAAATTTGCCACGCCTTTTTTTTGGTTCTCTAATGAGTACTCTGCTAGTGGTCTCTCTACTGGCAAATTATGCCCGAGCTCAGCCTTAGAGGGCAGAAGAAAAAAATCTAAAAGTGAGCCGCGCCACCGACTTAAAACGGTACAAGCCGGAAACCCCTAGGTCTTGTAGGCACCAGCAGAGCCACGCGAAAAAACAACAAACAATTATGGCGAACTAGATAAATAAAACTATATTTACAATTACTGCAATATATTAATTAAGTAAAAATGATGTTCTGATTTTTTACAATAAATTCTGTATTTTCGTAAAGTGGTTTAAACGAATTTAATACACTTTCTTAAAATAATATTTAAATTAATTATAACAATCTTCCAGACAGTAATAAAAACCTAATGAGGTACAAAAGAGAATTAAAATAACAAAAAAAAAACAACAACAAGAAAATGTTCACAATATTAAAAATTTCGAAAATAATTGGTTTTATATAAAATTACTGATAGCAAAAGATTAACACAGCAAAAAAAAGGAAATACCAAATAAATGGACTTGCTACAAAAATAATATTTTAAAACCCTTACAATATCCACATAAATTATATTCAGTGATATATAAATTCAGATTCAGCTTGGAGCCGGTACAAATTTAACGAAAAATAATTTGGTTACTTTTAAACTATTGAAAACTTTATTGGGACGTCACTGGGAGCAGGTACAAATTAAATGAGAATAACTTGTTACTTTTAAATTATTGAAAACACTTAGATCAAGCACATAATAACTGATAAGTTGATAAAATTAAATTCCATACCATGTAACCAATTGAAAACCTCACTGAGACGTCACGGTAACATCGATGATCCAAGAACCGAAAAACCAAATAGTATTATCAATAATTTCTGCTAAAATTACCAGGCAAGTCTTTATAACGCTGAAATTTATCGTCGATGTGGATGGAACGGCACGTGGTACTTCACGATGGCTTCACTTCATCAAATCCCACAAGTGGTGATCTTAACTCGACACCAATATCCAAAAATATTCACCACATAGGCACGACAGAATGGTCAAGTTAAGAATTAAATGGTTTATCTTCCTAATCCAATAAAGATGGCCCCAAATTCAGCCAGATATGGAAGAAGAAACCGTAGAAGTTCCGCTCCCGTGTTAATATTCAACCGTTCCAAAAACTCTCGACCGACTTCCACCACTGCCACCAAACGAATGATAAACCTTCCTCGCTCCCAGACCGGACATCAAGAAAATGACCTGAGACACGCGTCAGCCAACCTTTCCATGTATAAGTCCCTAGTTCATAAACGCGCTCGTTCGCATCAGTTGCTAGCCCAAGCAAACCAACAATAATATATCTAACAAAACACTACAATCGAGGCCAATAATCAAGGCGAAGTCCAATAAGAGAGACAAAAATGTCACAGCTATTAATAATCGAATTCTATCACTACTATAGGCAACACTATATACAACGAACCCAAATGCAGACTATTATAATACTGAAACGTATGTACATGGGATGTATCAGCTTCTAAAATATATTCGTATGGGCCCGGCCACCTCTGCCCCCCCCCCCTTTCACCGTTCTTAACTATCGATTTTTATGTAATCATAGACAACAATCGTTAAATTTGATTAAGATTGTTGTCTATGATTACATAAAAATCGATATTCAAGATGACCCGGCCCTCGAGAGAAAGGGGTGGGGGGCGACTCATCAGAATGTTTCCAGTAGTTTCGGCAAAATCGTAATAAATGTGTATACATTTTTTTTCTTCAACGCCCTTTATTTTGAGTACGGATGGCGTTACGAAAATTTTTTACTAAGCAAACCCCAATTATTTTTTGGGGCGGCGTGTAATTAGTCGGGAGCATTTAGCTTATTGCATTCGCTATGTAGTCACCGTATTATTTGCAGAATTAGCTATTTTTTTCGGGGATACCAGACATTTATTTGACAAAAAAAAATTAGTTTTTACTGCTACGATTATGACGAAAATGCATGCAAAAAATACGAGGGACGTATCGAAAATTTATGATACGACCCTCATTGTTCGCGTCATTGTTTAAAGTAAATTTTTTTAAATGACATACGGGATGTTAATAATACAACGAAGAAAATAACAAAACGTACATTTAAGGTTTTCTCATTTCATTAATTTTTTAATTAGTTCCAAAGATTATTTCCATTTAAAAATTATTTTTTATTATTTACGAAACACACTATACAGACAGAGTCACGAATCATTAGACATGAAGATGTAACTTTGGCAACGTTGTAGCGGAATATACTTGCACTTGGGCGAGGATAGGTATCGTTTTCCACACTATAGCAGATGAAAATATTGCCAACTCTTTTTCCGTTCAGTAATTTCCTCTGGTTTTGTAATAATTAACAACTGAAAACCACGTTGTATTTAAATACTTCAACCGGCAACATTGTTAGACTGGACAAATATCGTCGCTGCTTGGTGCTTATATCGTCTATCGTTCTATGTCCCCACTCTGGTTACCGATGTCAACTTTCGCATCAAATAGATTGTCTAATGATTCGTGAATCTGTCTGTATATAAAATGCTCGTTATAGATTCGTGTAAAAGCTCTTGACAATTCTTGTGAATTAATATTTTTTTCTACGACTTTTTGTTTGCACTTGGAGCATACTTGATGGTAATTTTAATCGCTGCACACTTTATTTTTTCTACGGATGAATATCTCGTCACGATAGTTCTGTAGTAATAAAAAAAAATAAAGAAAACATTAAACACAAACATAAGATGTTGGTAAGCTTAAGTGTGTATCGCTTGTAGATGGCATATTTATTTTATTATTTTTATTGTGTTTTTAATCATTTTGGTATATTTTCGCTTTTTATTTGCTATTTAGAGGTAAGCAATATGCATAGACGTCCTTGTGATTTTTAAAAGGATAAGAATGATTTGGAAATTTTTTGAATTTTTTGGACGTCCGTGTGTAAAATTTACTAACTTTCAAAAAAATCAGAACACCCAGTTATAATTAAACAAATATGCGTTTTATTTGTTTAACTGACAATGATAACATTTTCAAACTAAAACATTAAATAAGACCAAAGTTATTCAATAATGAGTCAAACTAGTCAAAGAACTCAACGCGATTCCATTTACCATCCCAATTTCATCTGGTTTTACACCACTCAAGCCGAGCAACACGATGTCGAGGTGTCAGTGGGAGGCATAAATATTTTCTACTCGAAAAATGTTGTGAAACTTCTAAAACTAGTATTTCAAATCGAACTTGTATGAAAATTCTGTCTTGTAAATCCACAATTTTCAAATGACAATCTACTCGAGGTCGTCCTTGACGACGGTTATGGATTACTTCTTCAGACCACCTGGACTAACACTGTTAACGCATTTCGTCCTATGCGATCGGAAATGTGTCTTAATGATAAATCGATTTGCCCAAAAATTTGCCCTCATTCAAATTCATTATATAATAATAAAAATTAAAGAATCGGGGGGGGGTGGTTTCTATCGAATCCTGCCAACGTCTATTGTGTTTCCTCGTGATAACAACCGCACTTAGTATGCGAAGTAAATGTTATTATAAAGTTAAGTGCGCTTGGCCATCACACCGCACTCACCCTCGCCTCGCACCTAACCTGGTATCTAGCATCGTATTCCAAAATCGAGCTTAGTATTTATCGACCATCGCGTACGGCGCGTTGTGTGTAATGAATAAAGAAACATTAACAACCAGTGTGTGTTGTCTCGATGGTAAAGCTTTGTGCGAGGCAGGGTCCACGTACTATGTCACAATAAGTTACCAGAAGATGTGAAAGTATCACAGAATTTGAGAAGTTTCAAGTCTTTGTTGCTGAAAATTATCGTAAATGTTTCATCTTCTTCAAATGCCTATTCGTTCAGAATATCGGCGATCATCCTGGATATGATGACTTTGTTCATGGCTGCTTTAAATAGTTCGGTAGTAGTTCTTGAGAACCATGTTCTCAAGTTTTTAAGTCATGATATTCTCCTTTTTCCTGATATATATATATATATATATATATATATATATATATATATATATATATATAATGTTTAAGTAAATAATAAATCTGAAATTCTAAAATATTAAATTTTAAATTACTTTTACTGAAGTATAAGTTCGTATTTAAAAAAAAATCCAATATTTAACCACTGTTTGCATATAAGGCTTGCCTATTTTAATAGTTTACTTACTTAAATCCTATGTCCTTACGCCAGATGGTTGTAATTATTTCTTTTAAAGGCCCCTAGGCAGAATGATTTCATAAATTAAGCACATATCGCTACGAATGATTGTTTTAAACTAAAAGAAGCGAAAAAATGTAAAAAAATAAAGCAAAAATAAAAAAGTGTACACCTATTAAAATGCTTTCAACATGTTGTTATTTCTTATTAGAGTTTTAGTATGGAAAATTTCATTGCAATAAGTGGGTGTTGGGATTCTTTGAAAATGGGTATAGGTATATTTAATTTTATGTGAAAGTTATTTTTTGATGAAAATTTTTTTAAGATTGAATTACTATTTTTGCGTTTAGGTAGTGGTTACTCATCGAAAAATATCTCGACATTATAAAATAAAAAAAAAAATTCTTTAAAATTAATTTTACGTCTCATAAAATAAGATCCATCGTAAAAATGGGGGAGTATCGAGAAATATTTCAGAAATATTTCCCCTTTTTTTTTGGCCAAACATATTTTATGAAATATAAAATTTTTGTTTTTTATTATTTCATGCTAAAACAAATAAATGTATTTCTTTTTTGTAGCTCGCAGACGCCGAACTGGACAATTGCCCAAAAATTATTTGGTAGGTTATCTTGCTTAAAGCTAGGAGTTAAAAGCGCGCTGTTGCCAAATCTCGTGGAGTCTGTTCTGCGTCATTTAAGCAAAAAACAAAAAAAAAAGAGAACACGAATTGCCTTTTATCTTACGTTTAGTTTTTAGGTAAATTTTTTTGTGTCATTTTTTTTTTCGCCAAGTTTTACCTCTACGCCACATTTTTTCGTTGTAAACCGGTGCGGTACAAATTGTGCAATTATAATATATCAAATTTTCAATGACAAACAGAATTTATTTTTTATTTACTTTGGAGGTAAACCTATTTTTTTTTCCAAAATACGTAATCACGTCGAAACGATCAAAACCAAATTTGTTTACAACAAAATGTACAATCGTCTGTTTATTTTTTTTGTGAATCAAACGTAAGCGAAATGTTTCGATGGTATAGTAGGGTGTGATAGCCGAAAATTATATCGAAATATTTCACATCTGGCAACCGATGTGCGTCCATTTGGATTCAGATAGTACAAGCCGAGTCTAAAAATCCCGAGACACACATATTCCTGGCACTAGAGCGGTGTTGATGACGTAATTCATTTCACGAATTAAATTTTGAACTTGATCGAGACTGTGTTTTAGTCCTACAGTAAAAGCTTTCGTAACACGCTTGACAGCTTCGACACTTGGAATTAGTTTGGAGCTTTCCGTTGACACCACATCGGTTAGGTTAGGTTGAAACGGCGGTTCGGAGGGAACCCACTTGGGCCTTTTGGTCCGTCGTGATACCGTGACGGACCGTGGCGATGCCTTTCCCCTCTACCGTGAGAACCAGTTGGAACTTTTAATAAAAATTATGAGGTCTTTGATGCTAACTGAGCTGAGATCAGATAAGTTATCAAAGTTCGGTTGCCCTAGTATAGAAAGCCGTTTTCTGCCAGTGGCAGAGAAGATGTACCATTGTTTTCTCATCGTTACAGCTTCTACAGGAGTCGTGTCGTAGCTCTGCGATTTCCATGCGCCGTGCATGGGATCCACCTGCCCAGTGTCCTGTTATGGCCGCGACCGCATTTTCAATGGACACGAATAGATCATTAGTTTAGGCCGAATCTGTTTCGATGATTCGTGCATGTAGGTTCATTTTGCCACTTTAAGTTGGCTTTTTGAACTACTACGTGCAGACGGAGCCGGCAATTTGCAATCGGTACTCCTTGCCGAGATGAGACCACCAGATCGGTTTCTTCAAACGAATTTCCTTGTTAATTATTTCTTTGGCATGGGCCAAGGACCTTTTCTCAAATGCACATTGTTGATACCGGTTCGTTAATTTACAATACTCAATACAAAAACTAAACAATTTTTATTTTAATCTTTCTTTTTGTAATACGATACGCTCTTATTTAATAAATCGCTTGGATATTCACTTTACACAAGTCTCTATATTCACAAAACCAAACAGTCTTCTCAAAAACTATATCACTCTCTAACTCACTTTCTGCGGCACTTGATCTTTTAAATAGTTATGAACCAACGTTCCCGAAAGAACGATTTTTTTTTGGAATCATCGCAGGCCTTCAGTTTCCGCCCGTGGCTATATATCGTCCGCTAATATGTCGGGCGTTTAATGCCACTAAAAGAAATCATACATCTTTTTATGAACAACTCGCCAACGCTTCAGGTCAAATAATGGCTCTATAGGGGCGTACTCGCTGACCACAATCCGTAAATATAATTGGCGCTCACGTTTTGTCATCTTTTATATTTGATTTTTCTTCAAATTCCTCAATTAAAGAACTGCCCTGCGGCTCTGCTACCATCTTCGAAGGGGGTTACGATCTAAAAAAACTACCCCTTAAAAATGGTAGAATTTATTTATGTATACAGTTATGAAGCCGTTCTATTGCTTTTCGGAATCTATATAAATTGTAATGACTCGCTTGCAACGCTACATAGTTTTGGCAAATTTTCAATATTCCAAATAATTTAGCAAAATAGTTCGTGAGTGTCGTGAAACACTTTGTTGGAACGAAGTTCCTTTCGTATTATGTACATTATTATTGATAAACGTATTATATTTTCTCTCACGCTTGTTTTTTTATTTTTCGGCATTGTTGTTTTTTTTAGTCAATTTGTCAACTAATTGGCTGTAAAAAAATAATAGAGTCGTAATTTAATAAAAAATTTAGGTTAAAAATAAATTATTCACCTATTGTTGCACTTTAACTCGTGACACTTACCTATCGTCATTGTCATTATCTTCTAAGCCACTATCACCGTGCATTAATGATGTATGTTAACCAATAACAAGAGTTATCCGAATTCTACTAGCTCTTCGTAAATCAGCAGCCATTGCCGAGGCTGTTCTGGTACCATTTCTTCGTGCCGTGTTAGTAATGAAGCGGTCTTGCCTTCTGGTAGTAGACCCTTGGTGTCTTCCAGTCCGACGCCTTTCAGAAACATCGCCTGTTTTCCGAAATCTACGATTAAGCATACTAATAATATTTTGCGACACTACTACTGCTTCATGGCTATACAACCCTGGGTGGGTCTTGGCCGACTGTACTATTTCGCCTCCATTGTTGCCGAACTTCCATCAATGCCGGGTAGTATTCTATCTCAATTGTCTTTAGGTCCGCTTTGATGTTGTCTCGCCACCTCATTCGGGGGCGCCCTAAAGGTCTTCGTCCTACTGGTGCTCCTTCCCAAGCCAATTTCACCATCCGTGTGTCAGGCTGTCTTTGCACATGACATGCCCATGGTCCAAAAAATTTGCGTACAACTTTTCTTTCAAAAATTCTTAATTTCCATGTCTTTTCAAGAATAAAAACTTCGATAAATCATGTTGTTTAGTGTATAAAACTAGACGGTGCAGTACCGTATGAGTACGTTCTCAATTATAAATTTTGTTTGAAAAATAAATGTAGTTTGAACAACGTTTTTTCAATATCTCTAAATTTTTTCCCTGGCGCGTATTTCTGGTATTATGAACGTACAGTGCAACAGAAGTAGCTTGGCGGGCGACTAGCCTGTAAAATAACAAATATTCGGCTGAATATACTTCACATTCGTAAACTTCTTCCTCCGATTGTACTTGAGACTCACGATTACTGAAAATTTCGTCGTCGCGCGCAGATTTTGTGATCTCTCGCCCGCCAAGCTACTTCTGTTGCATTGTAAACAATGATGTCCAAGATACCGCGTTGAAAAGCGCATTTTCTCCTGATTAATAATCACTAAAAGTATATGTTTATATTAAAATACAAACCCGAATTATATAGGGAAACTTTGACGGCGATATTGATAACGTCGTCAGGAACATTCGTGTCCCATGAACAGGGTTGAGATGATTGAACTGTTAGTTTGTACTAAATCTTAGAAAAAAAATGTAATAGATTCTAGAAATGCGCGGTAAATTTGAATCCACACAATCCTTCGAAAAGAAAAGTATGCAAGCATAGATAAAGTCGGTACGATTTTATGAATATTCTTACTTGTCCATTTCATCGCAGTCACAGGTCTATGCCGTGATATGGCTATTATGGCTGTGGTTTTATTGAAAATTGAAATACAATAACTTCGTATGACTATAATTAGTTATTTACCGTTACAAAGATTAGTGGTTACGACTTGGACAACGCGTCTGTGTTGCTACGTATTTATATTTTTGACGAACGACAAATCACATCACAGAAATCAATACTCGACCGCGGCAGTAGTATGAGTTCTGTGTGACCACGGCACAAAGTTTTTACATTTCATGATTTCAATGGCACAAACGGACCTCTCCGAAATCATCATCAAGTCACAGATATCAAGTTGCATCAAAGTAAAGCAAAAGTGTAATAGATTTTGGCCGTTGTCGTCAGTGTAGTAATAGCGTAATAGGTCGGACGCGAATGTAATGGATATATTACAATTGCAATAGCAATCCCGACTCTGCCCATGAAGTACGTGAATCCAAAAGGGCGCACTCGTTGCCAGATGTGAAGTTCTTTCCAGCTATCTCACTCCACGAGTATAAAGTCTGTTTAGCGGTTCGAAAGTCGCACGGCGATAAGTCAGCGCCATAGGAAGGATGCCTGAGCAAACGACACCTTTAGTGATCTCTCGATAATTTCGCTTACGTTCGATTCACCCTCGTATATAATAAAAATAATGCACTAGTCGTTCTCGTGTAAAAATTGAAAATTATCGATTGATCAATTCGTGATCGAGGCATTAGAATTTCCAGCACATTTAAAAAAAAAAAACAAATTATATTTTAATTATTATTATCATTTAAGTGTATATCATTAATTTGTCTGTACATATTGTTTGCACACATTGTATGTGATGAAGTCGTCAGCTTAAAGCACTGCATATTGTCGGAGGTTTAGACTTTTTTTTATGAATTTTCGACCGATTCTTTTCCACCAAAAAGAAAATATTAACACGTACTTGTTTATTTTTTTCACACATACCTTACAGTGTTTCTATCCTGTATATTTCTAGGAAATAATATAGCAAGAGGCACTGTTTGGAAGTTTGCTTTATAAAAATTAAGAGATACTACGATTTGTAAGTAATAATCGGACAAAATTTTTAAAATTGGACACTCGAAGAAAATCTACGGGAGATTTATATTTACTGGAAAATATCCTATTTACAAAGGGAACGTCTGTTTGTTTAATCATTTCAAAATAATTTCCACCACCTGCAATACATATCTCTCCATCCTCTGAAACCAATCCTTAAACCACATCTGCTAGGGAATTCGTTATCCCAAGACCTCGAAAGGTCCCCATCACTAGAAAACCGTCTCCCATTCAACTTTATTTTTACATGGGGAAATGCAAAGTCGCAGGGCGCAACGTTTGGACTATAAGGAGGGTGCTCGAGTAGTTTCAGTCCTGAAGTGGTCAAATATTCGGTGTAGGCTTTTGCACGGTAAGCCGAAGCGTTGTCACGATAAATGAACGCCAGATGTTGAATTTTGTCGAACGTTCTTTAGAGAGTCGATGACTTTAGGAAGGCACCGTGTACCACAGTTTTGGCTGTCTTTTGTGTGTCCAACTCGACACGCTCCACAATTCCACACGATTTGAAACATACAACTATCATTTTCTTCTCTACCGATTGGGATTTTCTAAATGCTACGGGTGTATCCTCGTCATGAGAGTAAAGATCGTTCAGAATCAAACGAATTGCTGGTGAATTTAGACCTAAGGTTTCCTCAAACTGGTGGTAAGTCAATCGCCCGTCTTTGTCATGCATTTTCTTTACAGCAGTAACGTTTTCCTTCTCCTTCTCCAGACTAAAATTTCTCCTTTGTAATTCTCTGACCCTCCTGAATATAGTCATAAGATGTGGAAAATCATCGCCTAGTGCAAGATTCATTTATTCTAAGCACTAGTCTATGTTTAAACCACGAGCGAAATTATACTGCAAATCCACCCGAATATTATTCGGTCACCAAAATGCCATAGCACTTACTTTAAAATATCACTGCTGACAAACAACTGAGCCTACCGGCTTGGCGCAGTGGGTAGTGTGCAAGTATGAACACGTCTCAACATGCACCAACACTCAGACTCCTGCGCCACGTTGTTGCGTCATAAAGCAAAATTTTCCTAGTTAGTATTAAGTGCGGCTTTAATCATAATCTTTTATTAATAAATCGGGTATCTTTTGCCTCCAAAACCCTAATTCAAACAGTACTTTTCTTTCTTAAAATTGACTGCCCACTTTTTTATCATATTAAAATTATTTAAGATTTCTGTAATTTTTTGGCATCATCGCGAACGATCTTTCTTTTTGCGATATGTTGGTCGTAGCCGTTACTCAGCGACCTAAACTTTCAACTGGAATTTCCAAGCCACGTTTCGCCTAGTAGTTCTAGTAGTTCTTCTTACCGTTCAGTCTGTCCATTTTAAATAAAAAAATACAAGAGCAGCAAAAAACTTCTTCTTCTTCTTCTTCGGGGTAGCTCTACAACCCTTCGTGGGTCTTGGCTGCGTTAACGATTTGCCTCCACCGATCTCGGTCCAGCATGACCTCCTTTCAGTCATTTATTCGCATAATTTGTAGGTTTCTTAGGATGTTCTTCCTCCAGCTAAGTTTCAGACCGGATTTTCTTCCCACACTGTCTTGATTAGTCGGTCGTCAGGTGCTCTCTGGACATGTTCAGCCCACCTCAGTAGCATTGATTTTATGAATTTAATTATGTTCGGTTTTTGATATAGTTCCTGGATTTCCGCATTCGTCTTTATTGGATATTGTTCGGTGTTTGGGTCCTTGACGGGGCCAAATATTCTCCTCAGGATCCTCCTTTCAAATCTCTTCAGTAGGAGCTCATTATGCTTCGTAATGGTCCAAGTTTCGCAGCCATAGCAGATGATCGGTTTGATTACTGCCTGGTATACCTTAAGATTTGACAGTCTTAACACCATTTTTGATCGCAAAAGAGTCCGCATCGCAAAAAAGCACCCCTATTGCCACCGCATATTCGTGCTTTAATTTTTTCGTTGCTGTTATTGTCCGAGCGTATTGTGGCTCCCAGATATTTAAACTGTCTGACACATTCAAAGTTATAGGTGTCCATCGTTATGTTTTGACCGATTCTGTGCTTGTTTGGGCGGCGCGTGATATGCATATATTTGGTTTTTTGCAAAAAACACCCACACTAAATGTTGACTTATACATTATAGCCCCCGCTAAAATTTTCACGTGTACTTTTTTATAGCCGGCAGACCATTCGAACGATCGCCTAATTTTTGGCCAATTGTTTTTTACTATATTTATGATCTCGGTAGTCAGAGTGAATCATAAAAAAGATTACTTTTTAATATTTGTTGAAAAATTGAACGCGCGGTACCAAATCGATTCATCGAAGCGACCGTTTCGATGGTTTTTGGTGGAAAAGCATCGGGGGAAGGTTGTATAGTAACTTGTTCCGAAAATCCAAAAAAAAAAAAAAAAATATTGACAGGTTTTTAATAAAATATATTTTTTTTTGTTAATTTTATCTTGTAAATATAAGTTTTATGATATAGCGTATTATTAATCTTTTACTGAATAATGGATGCTAGTAAAATTATCATTCACAGGATGTTCTACTTGTATCGCGTAACAAAAAATATCGAAGACGGTCGAGAAAAAAAAAGACGAAACTCGGTTTTCGGGTTTCGCCATGTTTATTGTATAAAAATTTTTTTTGCGAATAGTTGTTTTGGACAAAAATGTCGTTCGCGGTATTTTGTATTTCGAAAAGTGATTTCTGATTTTATTTTAATTTAAAACGAGCATAACAAAGTGAGAGTTTTATTTGCATAAAAAACGTGATGACGAATATTATTATCTCTAGGTAAAATTGTAATTTTCACAAAATAAAATAAAACAGGATAACAACGTTGCCCTTTTGTTTTCTTTACTCACCGAACGGACACCAGACAGTAATTTACGTAGAGTATTTTATAAACAATAATAAAAAAAGGGTATGTTGTTTTTTTTTTATAGCCTTAACATGCGATATAAAAAAACTTTAATCGTGTCCATCCCGTACTCGCAGCAAGAGAGAACGTTTCGGTAAGTTCGAGAGGACGCTGTAGAAATCAACTCGATAGGGACACTTTGCAGCAAAAAACTCTTTATTATATCGAGAAACTTTTGCAATGATCTGAGGATATATTCTTTTTGACGTTAAACAAAAAGTCAATTATTCAACCACTTTTTTCAACTGACAATGAACGTGAAAAAAACTAAATTCATGTTGATTAGCAAAAGAACAAACAATGTTGGGCTAATCTGCATACACAATCAACCAGTAAAACAGCTAGAAAAATACAAATTAAATCGGGGAAAGACTAGAAGTTTCTAGACGCGTATCCAAACTGTTCTATCGAAAATTCGAGATTGGTAGGGAAGGTACTGGAACATCCTTGTCATTGGCTGTGACGTAACTATACCGCCCAGAACGCTTACGTATATTCCAGTGGCGTATCGCATAATCGTTACATTACATTTTCAGTTTTTCATAATCTATTAAATTACAAATAAAACCGTCAAGACCGCATAATTCTAACCCTATTTATTCTACAGTTATCGAGAAAAATAATTTACGCGAACGTTTTTATTACCAAAATAATTAACAGAAACAAATAGCTTGTTAATCTAATTTAATTTGATGTTTAAATTGTCTTCCTTCTTCTATTTGACAGTGTCCAAGTCTATTGTAAAAAGTTGGTACGGTATTACGCATTTGCTAATTTGTTATTTGACGGGCTATTACCGGTATTCTATTTCTCAGTTCATCCAGATTATCAGGTTTTGTCTCGTACACAATGTTTTTTAAATATCTCCAGAGAAAATAGTCAAAAGGCGATAAATCCGGAGACCTAGGAGGCTACTCAATTGTGCCCCTTCTTCCAATCCACCTGTCTTGGAAAACTTCATTTAAGTTATTTCGAACAGCAACAATAAAGTGTGGGGTGATGCACACCATCCTGCTGAAACCAAATGTCATTAAAATTAGAAATAAGAACTAAAGAACTAAAAAGGAAAAAAAAATACCACGTGTCCCAGCAATAGCAATCTCAAATGACATACATACATACATAAAGTCACGCCTTTTTCCCGTAGCGGTAAGCAGAGACCACTTCCGCTACGGTTCGTACACACATCTTTTGCTTCCTCTACAATCTCAAATTGATTCATCTAAACGGAAACCATCCAGAATGGAATCATCAATGGTAGTCTGTTATTCGTTGGTAACAATTATATTTTCAACTTAACTACAAACAAATTAAAACTATAATTTTTACCAACGAAGAATCGCCGAAACCAGCAAATTTTTACCAATCAAAAATTCGCTTATCAGCTTAATGTTCGTTTAACGACCGACTAAAAATGAAACATATATGCCAGTTCCGGCTTTTATAGCTAAACAATTTAATCCATTTACCAGAGTTGGCTTGATGATTTTGACCAAGCGAAAAATTCCTGTTACAATAAATATTTTTCCGATACAAAAACTGACAGAAGCATTATCATTCTTCCATTCCCATTTCTAAACGTAATCGTTTTTGAGGTATTAACATACATTTAAAAAAATTAGATATTTATGCTTAACTTAATGAGTTGACCGTGTTAATTGTTTAGTAGGCGTTGTATGTCGCTGTCATAATTTAAAATGAATTATCATACTTATGTGATTGTTAGTAATTCTACAAAATATCACTTCTGCTCAAAAACAACAAGTATTATCTTGACGATATCGTGACTGTGGCATGGTCGATTTTATCGTGTAATATACAACGCACATTTTCTAATGACAACTCGTGTCATATTCACCATGTATTACAAGTAAATTAACCAAATCTTTATTGTTTAATTCCAAACGAAAACTGCTAAAAAAGCAGTTACCTACTCGTTAAAAATGTTTATTATTTTCCCTCCAGTGAATTCTTTCTTTTCAATCTGATAGGAACTGAGATACAGAGACTAGCCTCTTCCCGAGAAATGCCCGTTTGTGGTACACTGATGGCTCTAGTTGTGAAAATGGGGTTCAGGGAGCATCAGTATTGCCCCCTGGGTGCTTACATTACGGTCTTCTAGTCGGAGGTCTACGCAATCATCAAAACTATAAGAAGCCGAAGATTTTTTATGCTCTGACCAGGTGCTTTAAACAAGCACATTGGCAAAAAATGGTGGCTAAAACCACGTATGCTGTACTGGCTGTACAACACGGTAGTTATGCCGTCCGTAACATACGCCTCTTTGATATGGAGGCCCAAAACACAATAAGGAGGGGCCATTACAAGATTGGGTAAGGTGCAAAACTTGCCTATATGGGTATCACAGTGGCATTCAAATCAACACCAACTGCAGCCATAGAGGCATAGAGGAAACGAGGACGGACCACATTCCAAAACGGTACTGCTTCAATGACCAATTCAAGGTGCTGTACCAGATAGAACTGAGTGGGACGACTCTCAGCTCAAGAACATTAAACAGGGAAAAATCTGATATACAGATGAATCCAAGACTGAGAATGGGACGGGCGCAAGAGTGTTCTCCAGGAACCCAAACACTGGCATCAGATACTCGTTGGGCACCCACACCTCCGTATTTCAGGCAGAGGTGTACGCCATCCTTCAATGCGCGAAAGATAACAATAGGAGGTATGTTGAAAACGCGCATATCAACATCGTGTCAGGCAGTCAAGCGGCATTTAAGGCTTTGTACAGCAAGGAAGTGACGTCCAAACTGGTATGGAACTGCAAAGAAGTACTGAGGACGCTGGCAGACCGTAATCACGTCAAACTGATATGGGTTACATGACACCAGGGAATTGCAGGTAATGAAAAAGCAGACGAACTTGCAAAAAGAGGTTCGGAAACTCCCCCAAATCGAGGGCAGATGTTAGGGGTACCGAAGCGTACAGTAAGAGTGTCTGTAAAAGACTGGATTGGAGAAAAACACAAAAAAAGTAGACCAGGAAACAAACACGGGAAAGAATACATCAAAGGACCGTGTCACAAAAGGACGGCAGAACTGTTATCAATGAACAGGAATCAGCTAAGAATCACCATGGGGCACTTGATCGGTCACGCACCAGTAAAGAAGCACCTTCCACAAAATGGAACTGTATAATGGAGACCTGTAGAATATGCGGTAAGGATCCGGAAACAGTAAAACACATAGTGTACTGCGGGGCAATGGACCGCAAAAGACGGGAAATTTTTGGGCAGCCATCCGGCGACCCGGAACTATATTGCTCCCACCCAGTACAGAACTTGTACAAGGTACGAAAGTACTGGATTGGGTACAATGATATATTATTTATTGAGCGTATGGCTCTTCGCCCTTTTTATGCCTTCAATGTTTATTTGGCAAACTTTGACGCACGGTCCAAGTTTTCTTGTCGTTTGGCCTTTAGAAGGGCCTGTGTTGCTCTCGGGCATTTTGATGATCGTAATCAGGAGATCCTTCGGATTGTCTGGTTGCCAGCTGTCGTTAGTTCATTTAGTTTACCTTTTACAGAGTAAAACGCTATCTAGGGAGTCACCACGGGGAGGCGAATTAACACTACACCCCACAATGATTTAAAACCAAATAGGCAAGATACAATGGGCCAACAGGCCTAAGTGTCACCGGAGGCAATAGCCAGACGGCCACCTAAATAGGGGTGGAGTTTTTAGTGAGTAGACCTGACAGAGTCAGTGGAGTCTCACAGTAAACCTTGAGCTTTTAGACTTATAACCTCCCCGTAAAGGATTTTCTCCACCTCTGCAAAACAAAAGTTAAACAGCCATGGCGAACCCACACAAAGAATCGTGCTTTATTAATTTCACACACGTTTTCCAAAAAAGAAATACTTGTTAAAAAAACAGTATATTCCAGCCTTTTTACGTAAATTACAATTTAAAATTTGAAATATCGATTCAACAAATCGTAAATACACTACTCTCTCTCTCTCTTTCTCTCTCTATGTGTTGTGTTATCAACTAGGTGGGTGGATAACAAATACTATTAGTCACGCACACTTACCACCCCCAACCCTTCACCCACTATATTTCAATATTCTTATTCGTACGTACGTAAAAAGAAACCCTAGCGTAACATTACAGAGACAGCCGATAAATTTTCGAACGCGACTTCCTGGGGGAGACGTCGACGAATAATAACATATCTTCTTATTCTGGTCCGTTTAAATTTTATAAAAAAAGCTCGTAATACTGTCACTGTTGATTTAAGTTATCCAAGAAACTTAAAAATTTGAACTCTTGTTCGGAAAGGGAAAGATCCAATTGGGTCGTTGCATTTTCGTCACTAATCTCTGACGAAATTCGGCAGCCCAACGTGGGGAACGATTTCATATTCTGTATATTTGTCGATTTTAAATCTTGTTCAGTTTACACAAACTTTTACTCACTTCTTCTTATGACACCCTCTCCTTTCGAAGGTTGGCGATCCACATAGCTAACACTGTTCTGGACACAGCAGCTCGAAAGATTTTAATGGAAGTGCACGCAAAACAATTTTCTAAGGTCTTTCAACCAGGAGTTCTGACGTCTACCAACAGATCTTTTCCTTTGAATCTTTCCTTCAATTATTAGTCTGAGCAGTTCATACTTATTGCCTTTCATAATGTGGCCTATGTATTAAGTTTTTCTTTCTTTAATGAAGGCTATTAGTTCTTTCGTCTTCTTCATTCGTCTAAGCACTTCTTCGTTCGTAATTCGTTGGGCCCATGAGATGCAGAGCATACGGCGATATAAAAACATTTCAAACGCCTTAATTTTCTTTTCAGTTGCAGGGTTCAGGGTCCAGCATTCACATCCGTATAGCAACACAATGAAGACATAACATCTAATCATGCGAACCCTGAGCTCCAAACTCAGATCAGGACTAGTAAAAAAATCTCTCGTTTTGGATAACACCACGCGTTGACTAATTATGGTACCCAGATATTTAAAAAACGAGACTTGTTCAATCTGATTGCCGTTAATCAAAATTGTCTCAGCAGTGGGTCTCTTGGAGAAGACTAGCAGTTTGGTCTTTGATATATTTATGTCCAATCCATGATGCTCACTATATTCAATTATTATACTCATCATATTTTGTAGATCTGATATTTTATCGGCAAGGACTACGGTGTCGTCTGCGTATCTGATATTGGTGATACTTACTCCATTTATTTTGATACCTTCCATGTCTTTCGCTAAAGCTTCTTTGAAATTTCCTCCGAATAGATGTTAAATAGGAGTGGTGACAATATACAGCCCTGTCGTACGCCTCTTCGGATTGACACAGTGTCAGATGTTCCTCCGTCTATTCTTACTTCGGCAATCTGGTTACAGTAGATATTCGCTATAAATGTAGAAATTTCTTATGCCTGCTTAATATTGTATCTTCGATATTTAAAATATTTCCTAAACTAAAAGTCTTATCGAGAAAATCTAAAACACGATAAAACGCAGGTACCTGAGACAGCTGTTACGCAACGAAAGATACCATTTGCTCCAACTATTAATGGAAGGAAAAATAGAGGGAAGAGGGGATGTAGGCAGAAAGAGGATGTCGTGGCTACGAAATATCGAACATTGGACAGGAATAGGAACCGCAGGAGAATTAATTCACACCACCAGAGATAGAGAAAAATGGTCAAAAGTGATCGCAAACATTCATTAATGGGTAGCTGCGGAAGAAGAAGATCAAAAACGCCGATATTATTGTCGATTTAATAGTTTTCGGGGTCGCTGCGTTTGATAGCGATATTTTCAAAGCAGGCAAGCCAACGTTCGAGCAGGACAACGTCTGCCGGGTCCACTAGTGTCAATATAATTTTAATTCAAATACATCTTCTGATAAATAAATATTCGTCGGAGTCCGCTTCTTTAAGGGTAAAGCGGGGACTTTCGACGTGTCCCTTTCAATAGTAATTTACCTCTACTTCTACTTGTTAACGTCTTTCTAATCATTCAACCAGCCAAGTCAACCGCAAAAAGAACAAAAGAAATAACTGGGGCGTGCAGTTCTGGTACCTGCAGATAAATTTGATTTTTATTTTGATGGCAAGCGTTACCATCATCGGGAAAGTAAATCCGTCCGGTAGCCCAGCGCGTCCCGTTAGAGTAACGAATCCCCGTTTGCGCAGTAAAACACGCGAAGAACGGAAGCGATTGTTGGAGGGGAGAGACTCTTCGACTACTTCAGTCAATCGCCGACAGACGGATGAAACGCGGTGTCTGCACGACCGCATGAAAATCGCGCGCGCGTGTCGACGAACTTTTCAAACGAAGAGTGTGATTTTCTGTTGAGTGGTTTTGTTAGTTTGCCCGAAGATGATGCCGACCATTCGAGCGGTGGTGGTGGTGGTCGCCTTCCTCTGGGCGTTCGCCGCCGGCGAGAAATTGGACGAGATAATGAAAAGTGATTCGGACATATCTCAAGTATGTTTTAAGCATTATTTAATACTCTCCTTACGTGTTTGTTTGTATCGTGGCCAAGGTTACCTGTGCACATTATTTACCAATCGATGAAAGTAAGGAACTATCCGCACGACGGAAAGTACCGTTTGAACTACTTAATGCACCGGACGCGTAAACAGTTTAAAAAATATATACAGGGTTTGCCAACCGAAAACGAAACAGGAACCTCGTCAACTACATTTTAGAAAAACGATCGCACCCGTCGATTTTTGATTAAAGGGAGACACTCTTTTCCGGCATTTTTGACTCTACTACTTTCAACCCCAAGCGAGGGTAAAATTACCCCAACATTTTTTAATAGCATTGGGGGTCGAATAAGATGTCTTTTGAAAGCTCTAACAATTCTCTTTACAATAGTTTTTAAATTTTACATTTTCTCCCAATACTTAAATGTAAAATTCCAATTATTTTAGTTGCTTACTCACTACTTAAATGATTAAATGTTCAATAATAAAGTTTTTGTTCAAAACTTTCACGCAAATTCCGAAGAATTTCCGGAGTAATTCGACGATGGCACTCGTCAACGATACTTTGACGAAAATCTTCCAACGACGCTGCTAGTTGTGTTTTATAGATTTATTTATATTGTTATTCTCCCTACAAAAAGAAATCGAGAGGCGATAAAT
Source organism: Agelastica alni (assembly GCA_950111635.1). Lineage (NCBI taxonomy): Eukaryota > Metazoa > Arthropoda > Insecta > Coleoptera > Chrysomelidae > Agelastica > Agelastica alni. Next base: position 821,015 of record OX467711.1, on the reverse strand, counting down.
CTGGCGATCGTGAAGGCCATTCAATGCTGCCTCTTCTCCCAATCCAATGCCGTGGAAAACGTTAAATATATTGGCATTTCATTACCAAAATAGTGACACCGGAGGAAGTATCTATGGGTTTTTGCTAAATGTCCAAGTCTTGACAGATGTTTCGAATCAATTGTAATTTTGGAAGTTTGTTAAAGTAGTTGCTTTTATTACGACTGACTACTGGTGGATAAAGTCTAAGTTTGTAAGATAAGATTTTAAAATACTGTAAATAAATAAAACAATAATTGAACCGCCAACAACTAAATTGTTTCCGAAATAAATAATTTATGTATATACCTTTATACAGGGTGGTCAACCGAAAAATAAACAGAGCCATTTGCAAGAACCTAGACAACATTTAAAAAAACGCTCAGACCCGTCAATTATTTATTAAAGGGAGACATTCTTTTCCGGTATTTTTGAGTCCACTTCTTTCAACCCCAAGCAAGTGTAAGAATTACCCCAATATTTTTAAATAGCAATGGGGGGTCGAATAAACTGTCTTTTGAAAGCTCTAACAATTCTCTTTACAATAGTTTTTAAATTTTACATTTCCTCCCAATACTTTGAAAGAAATTAAATGTTAAAATTCCAATTATTTTAGTTGCTTACTTACTATTTAATTGTTCAAACTGATGACCACCCGCTTCCATACAATAGTAAAGATTTGGTTCAAAACGTTTACGCACATTCCGAAGAATTTCCGGAGTAATTCGACGATGGCACTCGTCAACGATTCTTTGACGAAAATCTTCCAACGACGCTGCTAGTTGTGTTTTATAGATTTTACTTTTCATTCTCTCTACAAAAAGAAATCGAGGGGCGATAAATCTGGCGATCGTGGAGGCCATTCATTGTTGCCTCTTCTCCCAATCCGATGCCGTGAGAAACGTTGATCCAAATACTGACGAACATTCGCCGCATAATGCGGAGGAGCACCGTCCTGCCAAGGCACATTCATCTTTAGCCAACTCATCGATGAGACGTAATACGGAATTGTACTTGGATATTTATGACAGTTTGTAACGTCAAATTAAAAAAACAAATGACAAGAAATACTTTTAAACTTTTTCTATTTAGTCAAGCGGCTAGAATTACTTATCAAAGTAGATAGATACAATGTTAAAATAACAAACTTTTGCGTATTTGTCCATTCTGTACCAATTTGAATCAACTTGTGGTACATTTTTGGAATCAGCTCAGCAAGGTGATCTATAAAGCACAGATCCGACCTGTCCTGGAATACTGTTTCCATATTTGGAGTGCGGCACCTAAAAATATCCTGAAACTATTGGATTCCGTCCAAAAAAGGGCAATTTGTCTGGTCGGTGATGCCTCGCTTACAAACTCGCTCGCTTCTCTGGAACACCGTAGAAAAGTTAGCGATTTGTCTTTATTTTATAGATATTTTCATTGGCGATACTCTTCTAAAATATCAACAATCGTTCCTCCTTCAGCTGTTTCTTCGAGATTAACCCGTCAAGTTTAGACTTCACACCCCTTCGTGGTCACTTTAAAAACCTGCAGAATATCTCTTTCCAAAGACTCGTTCATCCAACGAGCAGCGTGGCTTTGGAACACATTGTCTAGGGAGGTGTTCCCCGAGGCATACAACCTCCAGAAATTTAAGAAGAACACCAACTCCTACCTTCTTTCCCTTGGTTCCCACGATGTTCTCTGAACATTACAGGATATCCCTTTTCGTGTGAACCAGAACATAACCAAAAAAAGGGAAATCCGCAAATTAGAAAAAGGGGGTGCTGACGTAATCACTCAAAGGTGTTTCACTCTGTATGATGGATTAATCTTTTAAAAAATAGTAAATTAAAATCAAAAATCGACCTGTTTCGGGAATTTTTCATATTATCCACTGTTTATTTTGCTAATTTTTTTTTTTTTTTACTGAAAATACTCGCAAAAAGGGTAGACCTATCGTGTGGGCCGCGGACGGCCCGCACTGCGACTATTAGAAGGAAGAGGGATTATAGAAAGGAGATGATTGTGCTAATAATGAATTTGTTCGCTACCCATTTTATAACAAAACCTATTTTGAAGATTTTTTAATAAAAATTGCGCCTCATTTACTTACAAGATAAGAAATTTATTTGCGCAATTATAACAGAAACAATAATTTGAAATTAATATACTAGATATCACTTTTCAAAACAGGTTTAAAGTTAAAAATAGCGTCGGTGACAACTATAGCGATCGATTAACATTATCATCAATTAATATGTGTAATAAATATGAAATGCAAATTTAACTGGAAGATAAATTCTTATTTTAGAACTTCACAATATTTCGTATTTAAATAATTATTGCATGAAAAGAGAATAATTTAACATATTCGTCACGTGATGATAACGAAAAGACTTCCCCTTTTTGGGCCAAAAAATCAACACTAAGGAAGGCCAAGGTGAGTGGCTATTTTGTTTTTGAAGGAAGCTCTCGTTGTACGTTTAATTAATTTTTTTATTATTGTTTATTTTATTCATTACTCTAAATTGACAGTTCACGCTCTCTATTTCACCCACCAATTTTATCACGTATCTACAGAAAGATAACATTTTAGAGGTGTTTTTATTATTAAATTATCAACAACAACAAAAAGAGTGAGCCGTCACGGGACGCCTGGCAGATGTCAAACATGGAAATTAAATGTAATTGAACATTAATTAATTTAGTTTTATAAGAAAGGGATGCAATGCAAATATTGAACAAAGTTAAAATTATAGAAAAAATTTTTTTAGTTAAACGTTATCAAGACAATGGTATTTTCATTAAAATATACAATCGTCGCATACGATGTGTAACATTTGGCATCTCACCTTAGTAATAAGCAATTTTAAAACTACATTTTGAAAAAAATGGGTCAGGTATTCTATTTGAAATGATTTTTCATAACAAATAATAATCCTTTTTAATGAAAATTGTATTTTATTTAATTGACACTGACAGTGACAGAAATCAACCTCAAAATGGCCAAATGATGGCCAACTCTAACCGCGCGCTCATTCGTCTAATCAATTCTCGGAAAATTGTTTGACGTCTATCTGATGGCCAACTATAACCGCGCGCTCATTCGTCAAATCAAATGTTACTGTTACACATTTCACGAAATGACCCCCACAAATTGCGAGTAAGCGCGAGAGAAAAGGTGTTACACAAGCAAAAACAATAATATTCCAAATAAAGTTTGCAATTCAGTATCATCAGTTATTTCTGTAATATTAACACTCGATGATGCTTCTGATGGTAACAAAGTTACAATAGGCCGATGATAACTAAAATAAGAAACGAAAGTGTCGCTTGTAACGTAGGCAGAGCCTAAGCGACGGAGCGAGCCGAGTAGGTACGGAGCTGCCCGAAGCTTTCACACCACGGCATCGCGGCACCAATAGTAGTTGTTACCCCCCAAGCGCGCCATTAGTTGTTTCACGTCAAAAATTACAAGTAATGAAACACGTGGAAGCCAGTATCTCATTAGTTTGGATAAAACTGATTTTAAAACGAGATATTTTTGAATATTAATTATGTCTCGTAGAAGTTTACATCCCGTACAACAAGAGTAAATTGTGCGGTGGCTACATGAAGTGCCTGAACGTTTAAATGTATCGCAAAGTATAGTAAGTCGTGTTTATAATCAATATACGGTCAATAACAGAGCGGTTAGACGAACAAAAGTTATTGGTACCATTATTGGAAATTAAACCGAAAGACTACACGAGAACAATTTAAGAGCGAAAAAACGTGCTATCCATCTACAGTTAAGTGAGCAACACAAGTGTGTTGGACAGAGGAACATTTCGGGAATGCATACATATAGCCACGCCTTTTTTCTGTAGGGCTAGGCAGAAACCACTTACTTCCACTTACTACGGTTCTTACACACATCTTTTGCTTCCTCTACTTTCATCGGTGCTCTCATACATGTTCGTCGGTTGTTGGTACTCTTGACAGCTGGCCTTTCTTCAAAACAATGTTGATCTGATCGAGATCGATTTTCGCCGATGTCGACCTCTACCGACTTCCGGCCTAAATATAAATAATAAAATATAAATTTGTTTCGTCAATCTTCCTTTATCCATCCTTTCTACGTGTCCAAACCATCTAAGCATTCCTTTATCTATCTTTGTAACCAATCCTGACCCGTATAGAATAGAAGTTTGTGCCCCACTTGGAAACTCTGATCACAACCTCATCTCCACAACATGCTCTTTCCATTTACCATCGAGCAGCACAATACCACCCCGTCTCATGTGGCATTACAATTCGGCCGACTGGGAGGGTCTTCGTATGTTTTTCTCAGCGTTTCCATGGAAGAGAGTTTGTTTCTCCTCAGTAGATCCAACACGATGTGCTGAGACAATTTCTGAAATCATCATGTTGGGGATGCAAACTTACATACCGAATACCGAAAAAAGAACATCATCCGATAAGACCTGGTTTAACAGAAACTGCTCTAGAGCTGTGGCTTCCAAACAGGCAGCATACCATCGATGGCAAAAAAATCCGGGACCTGAGACCAGAGCAGCATATGTTGAGGCTAGAGGCATATGCAAAGAGACAATAGAATGTTTAAAAGATGCTCATAATGCCAAAATAAGATCAAAACTTGTTGAATGTCCTAACGGATCCCGTTCATTTTGGTCTTTCGCCAAAGCTGTGGGAAGAAACTTCATTTCCAGCTCTTTTCCTCCCCTAACCAATGAAGATGGAACACTAGCAACGACTGCCCAGGAAAAAGCCAATATCTTTGCGCACCTATTTGCTGGAAATTCCACTCTGGATTCTTCGGGAAAAGAACCCTCGAACATTACACCTATTGACAGTCACATGCCCGAGATCACCTTTCGCCAACGTACTATCAGAAAGATTTTGCTGGGTCTCAACACCAACAAAGCCTGTGGATCTGACGGAATCCCGCCGATTGTTCTCAAGAAATGTGCCCCCGAACTAACACCTGTTATTTGCAAGTTGTTCAACCACTCTTACAATTTGGGAGTATTTACGTCCAATTGGAAAATTGCAAGAGTACAGCCAGTCCCTAAAAAAGGCAAAAAGACTCTACCTAGCAACTACAGACCTATCGCACTGCTATCTATTATTTCAAAGGTCATGGAAAAAGCCATCAACATCGAGCTCATGAAATATCTGGAAGACTCAGGAATTATCAATGATAGGCAATATGGCTTCCGCCATCAGAGGTCAACTGGTGACCTGCTCGCATACGTCTCACATATATGGCAGCTATCTATTGAAAAGTATGGAGAAACTTTAGCTGTGGCATTAGATATCTCCAAGGCGTTCGATCGAGTTTGGCACCAGGGACTCCTCGCCAAGCTTCCATCTTATGGCTTGCCCCCTCAGCTGTGTTCTCTGCTTGCTAGTTTTCTCTCAAACAGGTCTCTTCATGTAGTGGTCGATGGAGTTTCATCTGACACTCTACTCATAAATGCTGGTGTTCCGCAAGGATCCATTCTAGCACCAACACTATTTTTACTTCACATCAACGACCTATTGAAAGCAACTTCATGTCCCGTACACAGCTTTGCCGATGATAGTACCCTCCATACTGCTTTCTCTTCCAGGGCCCCTATATCAGCCCGTGAAACCAGAAATGAACGAGGAAGAAATGTTAACAATATAAATATGGACTTAGCAACAATTCTCGAATGGGGATCCAATAACTTGGTAGATTTCAATGCAAACAAAACACAAGCATGTCTTTTCTCTAGAAAAGCCGATCTCACTGTGCCTAACATTACTTTGTCAGGAGTAACCATACCACTGAAGTCATCCATATCGATGCTTGGTATTACTATCATCAATAACCTTTCCTGAGAAAATCACGTGAGGTCCATTGCCAAAAGTGCACCCCAAAAACTTGGTTTTTTGTTTCGTGCCAAGAGCTATTTCACCTCCAGTCAGCTGCTTATGATCTATAAGGCACAGATCCGACCTGTACTGGAGTACTGTTCCCATATTTGGAGTGCAGCACCTAAACATATCCTGAAGCTACTGGATTCTGTCCAAAAAAGGGCAATTCGTCTCGTCGGTGATGCCTCGCTTACAAACTCGCTCACTTGTCTGGAACACCGTAGAAGAGTTGGCGATTTGTCTCTATTTTATAGATATTTTCATGGGCGATGCTCTTCTGAAATATCAACAATCGTTCCTCCTTTGGCAGTCTCTTCGAGATTAACCCGTCAAGTTCAGTCTTCACACCCCTTCGTGGTCACTTTGGAGACCTGCAGAACATCACTTTCCAAAGACTCATTCATCCAACGAATTGCGAGGCTTTGGAACTCATTGCCTAGGGAGGTGTTCCCCGAGGCATACAACCTCCAGAAATTTAAGAAGAACACCAACTCCTACCTTCTTTCCCTTGGTTCCCACGATGTTCTCTGAACATTACAGGATATCCCTTTTCGTGGGAACCAGAACATAAAAAAAAAGAAAAACCACATTTTCTTTTACACCACAGCGTTCTCTTATCTCACTATTTTTTACTTTATCCAACCGAGTCGTCACTCCGGCTATACTTCTCAGACTACTCATCTTCGCAGGATTAATCCTATTATCATGATTCTTCTGCATAATTATTGGTAGCGAGTAGGACCACCTCGAAGAATTTTACGAAATCTTTTAATCATACTCCTAAACAACCACCGATGAAGCCTTTGGGTAAAGTTGTCCAGATATGCGTCCAGCAAAGACTCGATGCCATTGAGTTTCTGCAGGATTAAAGGAAATAATGCATTTATAAAAAGAATAATAACATTTAAGCGTTCCCTGTCAATTGTTAAGCAGTGTATATCTAATCATTTGATTTATTACTGTCTGTATATAGAAGAAAATGGAATTTTATGGAAGCAACTGCAGCACGTCAACGTCTTTCTCGCCAAAAAGGAAATCTTCAAGAACTTCCTAATTAAAAACCGGCAGCTTCTTCGAAAGCTGTCTGCCAAACCCAACATTCACTATCATGCATAAGTGTAGGAACCAACACTCCTCTATGCACAGCCAGACGTGGAATTATAAAAGACGGTTTTTCGGAGTCCTGTAAAAATTCATTCGAAGTCTGCTCAGAAGAAATTTTTACTCTTCCGAACCGAAGGGTAAAAAAAGAAAAGTATTGGTTTACCCCCAAAAATCAAAATCGCCAAAACCATGTGCGCTGCACGTTTCATGGCTTCCTACTCGTCGAATGGCACCATTTTCAGCGTGACGGTTGTTTCAAATTTTGTCTGTGTGTGTTGAAAAATCTTGTGGGCTCGATATCTTGAGACAGAGTGGCGGTAGGTCACTAAAACTTACAGGGTAGAAGTTTTTCCCGAAGGACAAGACCGAGTTCGAAGATGGGCCATAACGGTACATTCCTTCAGGTAGCTGCCGTACAAGGTGATTCTCAAATTTACCGCTTTTTGTTCTTTTCGCACGATAACTTCAGAAGGAGAGCTAGGGCGATGAAACTTTCAGATATTTTTTTTTACTTTTCCGAACCGAAGGTTAACTATATAAAATAGAATATAAGTTAGCTTTGCTACGGAAATACTGTTTATTGTATATGATTTTGGTTAGTCAAAAGGGTTATCTCGTTCGGGACGAGAATCCTCAAAACAAAGGTCTCAATCTCCGTGCTTATTTCGACCTTTTGAATGCGTGAAACATCTCAATCTTGTCCAAATAATGTGGTCGCAATTCATTTGGGATCGATGAATATTTCCATTAGTTAAAACAGATCCCCACGGCGACAGAATGAAAACGTTTAGTGTTTATCTCATTTGCAAAATGGTCGATAGCGATTGACTTTTGGTCGACAATAGTTTGCGAAAGTTGGTGAAGTTTGCGAATCGCTCTTTTTACGAATCTTAATAGTTGCGCAATAAAAAAGATGAGAAATCGTGTAGAATCCGCTTAAAAGTTTCAGAAAATACTTATTTGTTTTTGATTCTTGCACAGCGTTGAGGGATTAATATTTTTACTTAAAAAATTGCCCATTTCCCTTTATTTGTTTTTAATACAATAATTTAGGAAATTAAAAAAGTAGACAATTTTATCATGTTTTAAAAATGTTTGTTCAATTATTTTTCTTTTGGATACCTTTCAACTTTCCGAGTGAAAAATAAATTTAACATTTAAATAAAAAATAAAATGCATGCTTGGCAAAATTTACGTTTTAAAATAAATTTTTATTTTTGATGTCAATCGAGATATTGGAAAATAAACTGCGCGATCGAATAATAAAAGTGGAAAGAGGAATATATTGATGTCGTTAATGAAAATTGTTTATATCGCACTTTCGGTAATTAAATTAATTGTTCGATAAATAGACGACTGTAAAATTGACTGCTCTATTTTTTTTTTCAAAAACATAAACGAATTGTAGTTTCTCTAATAAATAAATCCCTATAGTTCTTTCATTATCATATGTAGAATATAAAACCTCGTTCCGAACTGAGAGACCTCATTTTATGAATTAATTATTTTTTAAAATACCTATGTCTAAATCTTAATGGTATTTTTTTTTACTACACTGTGCAATTTTATTATTTTTATTAGCCCATGGTCTCCAAAACGCCATATTTCTATTTATTTATTAAAATTTCAAAATTCAACACATTACACTACCCCACTGATATCACAGACTATCTTCCTCGAAGGTTTTCAAACATAAACAAGCGTGATAACTAGTCTTAGGTTAGGTTAGGTTAGGTTAGGTAGGTCTTTGTGAAGAAATGGTAGCGTACCAGACGACTGGTGCAAGGCTGTTATCGTGCCGCTTTACAAGGGAAAAGGTTCGCCGCAGGACTGTAAGAACTACCAAGTTATTAGTTTACTCAGCATAGTCGGCAAACTGTATGCAAAGATATTGATTAAAAGAGTGACGAATAAAACTGAGAAGATTATATGAGATGTGAAAGCAGGATTTAGAAGAGGAAGGAGATGTATGGATCAGGTCTTTTCATTACAAGGTGTAGTCGAAAAATTCTTGGCTAGAAGTCAGAAGGTCTATTGCACTTTTATAGACTTAGAAAAGGCCTATGACAGAGTGGCGAGGAGTGAATTGTGGTCGACATTATCTAAGTATGGGGTGAGCGGTAGTTTAATACGAGCACCGAAATCACTATATGAGGATTCCCTTGCTTGTGTCAGGATAAACGGAGCTTACATAAACTGGTTTAACATTCAAAAAGGTGTGAAACAGGGATGTGTGGCTTCGCCATGGCTGTTTAACTTATACATAGACGATTGTTTAAAAGATTTAAAAGAAAATGCGTTTGGATTGAAAATGAATGATTTGATAGTCAAATGCCTTCTTTACGCCATTGATCAAGTCATATTAGCGTCATCTGAAAAGGAGTTGCAGGCAATGGTTAATGTTATGCATGATGCCCTGAAAATCAAAGGGATAAAAATAAATGTTAGCAAAACGAAAGTAATGGTTTTTAAAAGAGAAGAAAGCATGAGCAAAGGGCGTTGGCAGGAAAACAAATGAATGGGGCACTGCATAGCTTTATGAACACCCAGAAGCTGTCAAAAAAGGCACGTCTGGCTCTGCATAAAGGAGTGTTGGTTCCTACATTTATGTATGGTAGTGAATGTTGGGTTTTACAAAAGAATCATGAAGATAGGATTAATGCTGCGGAGATGAGTATTTTGAGAAGTATGGCCGGAGTGACTAGGTTGGAAAAAGTAAAGAATAGTGAGATAAGAAAACGCTGTGGTGTAAAAGAAGATGTGGTTACAAAGATAGATAAAGGAAAGCTTAGATGGTTTGGAAACGTAGAAACGATGGATGAAGGAAGATTGACGAAACAAATTTATAAGGCGAGTGTGAATGGACAGAAGTCGGTAGAGGTCGACCTCGGCGAACATATTTCGATTAAATCAACATTGTTTTGAAGAAAGGCCAAGTCAAGAGTACCAACAACCGACGAGCATTTATGAGAGCACTTATGAAGGTAGAGGAAGCAAAAGATGTGTGTAAGAACCGTAGCAAGTGGTCTCTGCCTACCACTAACGAAAAGAGGCGTGACTATATGTATGTATGTTTACAGCTTTTCAACTGCGTCACAACCCTCGGAAAATTCAGTGCGTTTAACCTTATGAATCGCTGTTTTCATTGGTTGAATAATCCAGTTTGTGAAATTTGACTGACGTCAATCAAGTCCATTCTTCGGAATGTGCATGAAGGTTTTGAACAAAATCTTTATTATTTTATGGAAGTGGGCGGTCATCAGTTTAAACATTGAATCAATTAAGTAGTAAGTAAGCAACTAAAATATTTGAAATTTTAACATGTAATTCTTTTTAAAGTAAAGTATTTTAAAGAGAATTGTCGGAGCTTTCAAAAGACATTTTATTCGACCCCCAATGCCATTTAAAAATTTTGGGGTAATTCTTATCCTTACTTGGGGATGAAAGTAGTGGAGTCAAAAATACCGGAAAAGAGTGTCCTACTTTAATAAAAAATCGACGGGTCTGAGCGTTTTACTAAAATGTTGACGATGTTCCTGCAAATGTCTCTGTTTCGTTTTCGGTTGGCCACCCTCTGTTGTTTAATACAGTTATGGCTTACTTTATAGGTTGCTAGTAAACTCGTATTCGTAAAATGAACAGCTATATTGTTCGTTTTATTTTTTCCTATTTCGTTTCAATGCGATGATCCAAATATAAAGCATTATTATTTTTTACAATCAAGGCTATATCAGTACATGCGGACGAAGTCACCGGCAAAAGCTGTTTTTGAACATTTGAATTCCTTTTAACTCGCGATTCCACCGCTTGTGACAAAATGACGTGCTTGGTTATGAACTTTGTTACCATTTCACGTTCAAGCTATTACAGTTAATGTTAATATATATAAAAAAATGTAATTTAGTAAAGTTTCTCCCTACGGCAGGTGCTCGAGAGACCCTTTCACACGAAACCCTACCTTTTTAGCTATGACTCATCGTTAAAACGTCATCTGTTCTAATGTACAGAGTGCCCAAAAGTCTTTATGACACAATTTTCATTTCTACCTTATCGCGTAAAACCCAAAAAACGTCGATATTTTCAACGTTTGTTTTCATACTTTTACGTCATAGTTACGATTAAAGAATAACACGTGTCTGATGCACTCGAAGGTCGTCTTTTAAATAGTAGCAAAAGCCAGTCGTCAGCGTCAGGCACACGGAGCTGGAGTTTCCTGTATCTACGAAGAGGTTGTTGCAGGACCGACTCTGACTTCGCTATTATATTTACTCCTTATTATCGTTTTAAACAATTTTTATATAAATGTGCGGTTGTGGTTGAATTTTGTTAAACTGCTATCAAAAGTATAGAAGCGTGCAGGTGTCAATGATTTTTAAAACAATAAACATGAACTGCCAATTATTTTGGCTGGGAACTTGAACGTAAATTTTGCAAAAAATGCTATCGATCATGTTCCTTCAAGAAGAATTTCAACTGAAATTTAACAACAATCCAGGAGATTATACTACCGAATATGGGACAACAATAGACGCAGTTAATAAGATACCTTGTTTTTTTTTCTAAAAATAGTCGCAAAAAGGGTAGACCTATCGTGTCGGCCGTGGTCGGCCCGCACTGCGACTATTAGAATGGGGAGGTATTATAGAAAGGAGATGATTGTGAATCCGCTTTTTAAAAATTTGCAGGTCATAGTTCTCTGAAAAAACTGATTTTGGAAGCTTGTGACATTCCGTAGCAGCCCTGTAAAAGAAGGATTCTTGATGGCGATTGGTCCTTGTAGTGTAAATCTTGAGAGTAAATGGGTGAGAATGATCAGCGTGCCGAGTTCTTCGTCCGAATGTGGCCAGTGGTGGTATAAGAGTTTTTATTTCTCTGAAGCATCTGCCATGGAAATATCTGTAGAGTAATGTCTGGTTTGCAACTCTTCTTCTATGTTTTAGAGGGTGAAGGGTATCTGTGAGAGTTGAGCTGTTTATCAACCGAGTGGCCCTTTTCTAAATAGTATCTAGAAGACGAAGAAAATGTCTTGGTGCTCAATCCCAAATGTGCGAGCAATACTCCAGTAGAGGTCGGATTTGAGCCTTGTACGTCGTCAACAGTTGATCAGGAGTAAAAAACTTTCTAGCTTTCCACAGAAAACCTAGCATCTGGCTTGCTGATTTTGCGATCTTAGCAACATGGTCATGCCAAGACATATTATTGGACACCGTGACTCCCAAAATCGAGATGGAGGGACTTGGTTCAAGGGTATTTCCGGACATTGTGATGGGATGATTTAAGGAATTCACTTTCTTGGAAAACGTGGCACTTTGTGTTTTTTGGGCGTTGAACTGAACAAGATTGTTGGTTCCCCACTCGACGATTGCTTTAAGATCTCTATTGATGGAATCAACCTGTTCCTGCCTGAGTCTATTTGTATCATTCACCGAAAGTGATCGATAGGATGTGTAGTTGCTAGGAAGGGTATTTTTACTTTTTTTAGGGACTGGTTGTACTTTTGCAGTTTTCTAGTTGGACGGAAAAACCCCCAAATAGTAAGAGTCGTTGAACACAATCATTTCCTTTCTATAAACCCTTCCCCTTCTAATAGTCGCAGTGCGGGCCGTCCGCGGCCCACACCAGGTCTGCCTACCATTTTTGCGACTATTTTCAAAAAAAAAAAAAAAGATCTAAAAATATTTACGGGTTGTTAATTTAGTAGGGTCGAAATTTTATGATTAATGCGAAAGCTTCAAGGTTGGTTTTTTATGTTTGATTTTACAGAAAGTGTCACAAAGGTACAGCAAGTTTATAGAAAAAAAATACGTTTAACATAAAATAATAAATCACCTGATGTTTATTAAAATAACGGCATTACGCTTCACGAATTTCGACAGAATGTAACTGGCGTTGAGTTCCTTCCGGTCTATTTTTTTTTGTTTCCTGACACTGTGAATGACTAAATTTTTTTTAATAAATTCTTGGATAAAAACTGAAAATAAATAGATCCTGTGTAAATACAAGAAATCAGCGATTTCAAAGCACAACATTTAGAATCATTTACGAAGCGGGAAAATAGTATTCAAATTAAATTTTTTTTTTTGGTTTTTCAATCGCCACGTCGACTTATTATAATTTTAACGTAACAAATCGTTGTATTTAGTAAATCGTTATTACGTTAGAGCAATCAATAGTCCATTACGTAACGATGTTAAACAAAAACGGAAACTAAAATTAATTTATGCTCAATTACTGCTCACTCTCGCGGAAAACGAAATACCTATCGATTTTTGCCCCTTTTTCTTTCTCTTCCAACAAAATGGTGAAACAAATAAAAAGCTGCCAGGCAATCCAATAATAAATAAAACACGCGATATTTAAAATAATAAAAAGACACACAGACATTACAAAAAAGGGCTTATATTTTAGCAGTAGAAATAGGGGGTTTATAATTTTCCTATTTCTAGCAGCAAAGATTTTTAAGGTCGCTAGAGTCAGCAGAGAAATAGAAAACAGGAAATCGGATGAGTTTTCGACCGGTATACTCAAAAACCGTCCTTCTTCTTCACGTGCCTTCTCCGCGGCGGAGGTTGGCAATCATCATAGCTATTCTGGCCTTGGAGGCGGCAGCTTTAAACAGTTCGTTTGATGTGCATCCATAACGTTGCGCAGCCATGATATTCTTCTCCTTCCTACAATTCTCTTGCCCTGGATTTTCTTCTCATGACGTCGTTGTTTATTACGTGTTCTGTCCATGATACAACTCGATCCATACTTAAACCTAAGCCAACACATTCATTACACTTGTAGTAAATTAGGTAAGAAAATTGGTTTCCTTCATAGAATATCTGCAAAACTCTCTACTTGGGCAAAAATAACGGAGTGTAATACTATTATTTACCCACACTTTACATAATGCGCCTCTTTGTTATTCTCATGTTCTAAAGAAGATATAAATAGGTAGCAGATCTTACAGAATAAAGTTATGAGAATTCTATTAAGGTGTAACAGATATACAAGTGTTAAAGACATGTTGTAAAAGCTAAACATTTTAAACGTCACTCAAATAATAGAGAAAGCCTGTCTAACGTTTATATACAAAATAAAAAACAACCTACTACCTATGTATCTTTCTAAATTTTTAATAAAAAGAGCTGATATGATGAAATACAATCTGAGAAGTAAGGATAATTACTTTGTGGATAAATTTCATACAGCTGTAATGCAAAAGATTAATTATTATTATTATATCTTCAGGATGCTTCTATACACCCAAAATTCCAGTTTCATAATGGTTGCCGCGTTCAGCGTCCTGAACAGTCAGCAACTAATTTGAGAACCTAAGATCTAATGAGTTTTTGACCGGTATACTCAGAAACCGCCCACGCCAGCTTAATTTGCTATTTCCGTTATTAAAATAACAGATGTCATTTTGTGGCTCATTAGAATAATGAACGGTGATGTCTTAATAGTCGGCAACAAATTTGAGAACTCGAGATCAGATGAGTTTTTGACCCGTATTATAATAAACCTATTTTTATCATTTAAATAATCGGATTAATTTTGTTTATTTTTTATATCGATTTACAACGTTCTACGACGTCTTTCGATGCCCAGTCGCCATCTATCTCTATCTCTCCACGAGTCTTCATCTATGTCACTATTTCTAATTTCAATATCTACGCCTTCTCTTCAACTTCTTCTCGGTCTTCCACGTTTTCTGTGTCCCGGCGGTGTCCAATTCAATATTTGTTTCGGTAACCTATCTTCTGTCATCTTCTGTACATGACCGTACCATATCAGTTGTTTTGTCTTAATGTCGTCTACAATTGTATGTTCTACTTTCATTATCTTTCTGATACGGTGGTTTGTTATTCAATCTCTTCTGGACTTTCCTGCCGATCACCCCGCCAAAAATCCATTTCCGTGGCTTTTAGCATTTGTTCAGTTTTGTACTTACTGGTCAGACTTCACTGCCATATGTTATAAAGCTTCGGATAATGGTATTATATATTTTGTGTTTATTGGTTTTAGCTTTATGAACAACCAGAAAGTGTTAAAAAAGGCCTTGTGGATTCTTGTGTTGGCAGGTAGATCTGATATACTCTGACGGAACCTCCTCCAGGATTCTCTTTTGGCTTTCCTTATTTCTTTGTTATAAGTCGTTAGAGCTGTGCGATAGATTTTCCAGCAACCTTTTTCTTTAGCTCGATTGAAAAGACGTCGAACTTCTTTTCTTTTTTTGTCTAAGCTTCTGCTCCACCAGGGTGTACCTCTATGATCACTCTTCTCCTTTAATGGGCAGTTTTTATTATAAGCCGTTAGAAGGGCGGATGCGATATGCTTATTCGCCGCTTCTATTTCGGCTCTATTTTCTATAGTGCTATTCGCAGGAATAGTCTTCTTTCCTTTTTTCGGAATGAGTTGGACTTTGACGTATTTCCACATGGACATGCTGTATGATAGCTTGAAGAGTCTACAAAGAACTGGAGTAAGCTCTTGAGCACAGGTCTTCAGGACAATTGTCGGAACTCCATCTGGTCCTACTGCGTTATTAGAGTTAAGATTTCGTAGGATTTTCCTGATAGTGCGAAGGTGCAATATTTTGACAAATGAATAATAAAAATGTTACCCATATAATGCACAGATTTTGTGAAACTCACGGTATATTTAAAGAGTATGATGGCGCGTTTGTAGCTCAATATTTGCAAAGTAAACAGAGAGAACGAGAGATAAAGGAAAAAGAGAGGGAGGTTCTTTGAACAGCCGACGTAATTATTTAACCATATGTAAGTACCCACGCTTTGGATTAAATTCCATTTCGTGGAATGTTTCCACAATGAATTTCAAATTAATTAAATTATCAACTTTACTATCTGCAATTTGGTTACATAAAAAGCCACGTACGTCGTAATTTTATAGTAAAATAAAATAAGTTCCGGCATAAACAATTTAACCGATTATCAAAAAAGATGACACACTTTGTATTTGCCCACCATTATAAAGAGACGATACCCATGGAAAACGATTGGGTGTAGCTTGGGGCGTTCGTACATATACAGGTGTATCAATCTTTTCGGGACACCCTGTATGCACTTAATAAGATACGACATAAACATTTTTAAAATTTTAATATTTTGTTCATTATTATTATTATTTTTTTTAAAAATTCATAATTTCCTCGAGACAACAAAATTGGAAAACATTTTTTTTAAAAAGTTTAAGCCAGTCAGTCCATTTATTTATAAACAATTTAAAGCACCTTAAGACCAATGGTGAAAATGTTTTAATTCACACGTAGAACTGAAAAGACAACTTAAGTTTCATTTAAAAAAATACAACGGTATGCTGCTCTGCTTTTTTGGGACACCCTATATAGTTTTAAATTTTTAAATCAAGCACAAATTATGATCATATTATATGACAAATACATTTTTTGACAATTTTAATCTTCTAGGCAAGAACTTACTCACCTCGTTACATGTATGAACTCCTCAGACAGTCGTATAATTTTTTTTTACTGAAAATAATCGCAAAAAGGGTAGACCTATCGTGTGGGGAGTAAAAAACTTTCTAGGTTTTCACAGGAAACCTAGCCTCTGGCTTGCTGACTTTGCGATGTTAGTTAGCAACATGGTCATGCTAAGACATATTATTAGACACCGTGACTCCCAAAATTTGAGATGGAGGGACTTCATTCAAGGGTATTTCCGTACATTGTGATGAAATGATTCGAGGAATTTACTTTCTTGATAAACGTGGCGCTTTGTGTTTTCTGGGCGTTGAACTGAACAAGATTGTTGGTTCCCCACTCGACGATTGCTTCAAGATTTCTATTGATGAAATCAACATGTTCCTGCCTGAATCTATTTGTATCACCAAAAGTGATCGATAGGATGTGAAAGTTAAGACAAGTGTGCTGTCGTATGCGACAAAATGTGACAATGGACCACTATAATTTTGATAGGGTCCATGAGTTTAAATATTTGAAAGCTACAATCACCTCAGATAACAATATAACACAAGAGATTAATAACAGAATTTAGGGAGCCAATCTTTGCTGTTTTGCACAAAAAAAAATAATGAAATCGAAAAATGTAACCTGCCCTACGAAAGTAACAATTTATCATGCAATTATAAGACCTTTAATGACATATGCATGTGCATGTGCGACTATTAGAAGGGGGATGGATTATAAAAAGAAGATGATTGTGAACCCGCTTTTTAAAAAGTTGCAGGTCATAGTTCTCTGGAAAAACTGATTTTGGAAGCTTGTTCTAATCCGTAGCAGCCCTGTAAAAGAACGATTCCTGATGGAGATTGGTCCTTGTAGTGTCAATCTTGAGAGTAAATGGGGAGACTGATCAGCGTGCCGAGTTCTTCGGCTGAATGTGGCCAGTGGTTGTATAAGAGTTTTTATTATTCTGAAGCATCTGCCATAGAAATATCTGTAGAGTAATGTCTGGTCTGCAACTATTCTTCTATGTTCTAGTGGGTGAAGGATATCTGTGAGAGTTGAGCTGTTTACCAACCGAATGGCTCTTTCCTGAATGGAATCTAGAAGACGAAGAGAATGCCTTGGTGCTAAACCCGATATGTGCGAGCAATACTCCAGAAGAGGTCGGATTTGAAATTTGTACGTCGTCAACAGTTGATCAGGAGTAAAAAACTTCATGATGTAATAAGGGGCGTCTCATCATATTGTTGAGCAAATAAGACATAAAAACACAATCATAGTTGTAATATCCGATGGCAGAAGTTAGACGAGATGTCGTGATATTTTGCTTGCCCTTTGAAAAATAATTACGCCCTCTGGTGATGCTTCTAGGAAAATCTTCTTCCAGAGTTTTCTTGAAATGACTTTCTACAAAAAAGTGACTATTCCGGACATAAATCAATTTAAAGTTCGTCAGATTCCGAACGTAACTATAACAACTACAAACTTACATTTCATTCAACTCTCCAAGTTCGTCGTGTATATATAAGTTCGGCAGAACGGCGAAAACTTTTAAACGCCGAAAAGAAATTTAATATTTTCTTTACTTGGCAGTTTTCAATATGTTTACGAGCGCGAAGGAAAAGTTGCATCTATTTACAAACGAAATAGTACATACGACGAACTTTTTTGGTAAATGTGACAAAAAAATTCAGACAGCTTTCGAAGAAGGAAGTTCTTGAAGATTTCTTTTTTGGCGAGAAAGACGTTGACGTGCTGCAGTTGCTTTCATAAAATTCCATTTTCTTCTATAGACAGACAGTAATAAATCAAATGATTAGATATACACTGCTGAACAATTGACAGGGAACGCTTAAATGTTATTATTCTTTTTATAAATGCGTTATTTTCTTTAATCCTGCAAAAACTTAATTGTACTGAGTCTCTGCTGGACGCATACCTGGACAACTTTACTCAAAGGCTTCATCGGTGGTTGTTTAGGAGTATGATTAAAAGATTTCGTAGTCTTCTTCGAGGTGGTCCCACTCTCTACCAATAATTATTCAGTTGATTGTTTTTATGATGCAATTACGAATATTTTGATTATTTGCCTACCTAAAAAAATATTTCGCAGTACCTGCTTATTAGGTTAATATTATGCGTGATGCCCTAAACTAAAAATCAAAGGGGTGAAAATAAATGTAAGCAAGACGAAAGTAATGAATTTTAAAAGAGAAGAAAACATGATAAACTGCGCAAGGTGAGGTACTGATTGAACAAGAAAAGAGTGAATAAGTTTGTATACTTGGGTTCAAAGTTTATGAGAGATGGAATATATGACAATGTCATTGAGCGAAGCGTGTTGGCTGGAAGACAAATGAATGGGGCATCGCATAGCTTTATGAATAGCCAGAAAGTGTCAAAAAAGGCACCTCTGGCTGTGCATAGGGGAGTGTTGGTTCCTATACTTATGTATGGTAGTGAATGTTGGGTTTGGCAAAAGAAGCATGAAAATATGATTA
Organism: Agelastica alni; assembly: GCA_950111635.1. Lineage (NCBI taxonomy): Eukaryota > Metazoa > Arthropoda > Insecta > Coleoptera > Chrysomelidae > Agelastica > Agelastica alni. The sequence continues at coordinate 802,064 of OX467711.1, read as the reverse complement.
ATGTTGCGGAGATGAGTAGTCTGAGAATTGTATAGTCGGAGTGACTCGGTTGGATAAAGTGAAGAATAGTGATATACGAGAACGCTGTAGTGTAAAAGAAAATGTGGTTACAAAGATGGATAAAGGAATGCTTAAATGGTTTGGACACGTAGAAAGGATGGATGAAGGAAGATTGTCGAAACAAATTTATAAGGCAAGCGTGAATGGACGGAAGTCGGTAGAGGTCGACTTCGACGAGCATATCTCGATCAGATCAACATTGTTTTAAAGAAAGGCCAGGTCAAGAGTACCAACAACCGACGAGCATGTATGAGAGCCCTGTAGCAAGTGGAAGGAAGTGGTCTCTGCCTACCCCTACGGGAAAAAGGCGTAACTATTTGTATGTATGAATGTAACTACCTAAAATGTAAGAAATTTAAATCAATTTAACTTTAACGTTAAATAACTTTTGCAAAAATAAATATATCAAAAAACTATAAAAAAACTTTTTTGTGGAGCAGTAAATTCTCTATAAGAATCTGTTTTGATCATTTAAAAATATCTAACGTAAGTTACAAAATTCCAAAACCCAAGAGAACGTTGTTCCAATGTTATTTAAATGGGAAATTGAAATTTATGATGCGGCACCTCTTAATATTAAGAGCTCTAACTTTCACAGTATTTATTTTTTTTCACCAATTCCAACAACATTTTCGATATAATTAAGAAGAAAAAATGTGTCGATTTTTTTGAAACAGTCTAAATACAGTCAAGTTAATTTTTATCAGCGAAAGTTTTTGATTCAATAGAAAGAAGGCCAGCGCTACAAAGTTTTGCCAAAAAGATATTCCAAATGTGAGCCTTCAGTAATTTATTATTAAAACTTCAAGATACTTTCTATCGAAACTTTAGGTCTGGGTTTATGGAGGATTGCTCCCTCTAGAGTTAAGTGGAATTTTTATTCTGGTGGACGACCAGATGGGAAACGTTTGTTTATGCGGGTCTTAAAGAGTTGTGGGAAAACCCCCGAATTTGTTCTGAAATATAGAGGCTTTATTCATAAAGGACTGCTCAAGGTGGAGGTATTTTAAATTAAAACTTATTTTTTGGGTCTGGGTCGTTGATTAGACGAATAAAGTTGGTGTCAAGATGTGACGGTTAAACTAATGACATACGTGTAAAGATCACCCATCACCGGATGTGTATATATAAGCGAGTATTTTACAGCATCGTTGGCCGCCTCTCGCATCCTCTTCTCCATGTCCTTTCTTGTTTGTTTTAACCATTCTTCTGGTGGTCTTCCGCGCTTTCTCCTGAATTCCGGTTACCATTTTAATATCTATCATGCGTCTTACTTGTACATACCATTTAATTCGTCGTCTCTCAATTTTCTTTGTTATAGGTGTTTCTGCTGCCATTCTCTGCCTTATTTCATTGTTTGTGACTCTTTGCAACCTTGATACCCCTACCACTACCCCTTCGTAGGAAGTCCATTTCGGCCGCTTCTAACCTTTACCTATCTCTTTTTGTTAACTCCCATGTCTCTGAGCCGTATAATAGTATACTTTGTACAATAGTTTCATATATTTTTTTTTGGGTACTGCATAGCTTTATAAACAGCCAGAAAGTGTCAAAAAAGGCACGTCTGTCTGTGCATAGAGGTGTGTTGGTTCCTACACTTATCAGTTTGGTAGTGAATGTTTTGTTTGGCAGAAGAAGCATAAAAATAGGATTAATGCTGCGGAGATAAGTAGTCTGAGAATTGTATAGCGTGAGTGACTCGGTTGGATAAAGTAAAAAATAGTGAGATAAGAGAACGCTGTGGTGTAAAAGAAGATGAGGTTACAAAGATAGATAAAGGAATGCTTAGATGGTTTGGACACGTAGAAAGGATGGATAAAGGAAGATTGACGAAACAAATTTATAAGGTAAGTGTGAATGGACGGAAGTCGGTAGAGGTCGACTGCTCGGTGAACATCGATCTCGATCAGATCAACATTGTTTTGAAGAAAGGCCAGCTGTCAAGTTAGTACCAACAACCGACGAGCATGTATAAGAGCACCGATGAAAGTAGAGGAAGCAAAAGTTGTGTGTAAGAACCGTAGCGGTGGAAGTGGAAGGAAGTGGTCTCTGCCTACCCCTACGGGAAAAAGGCGTGACTATATATATATATATATATATATGTATGTATGTATTTTTGTTTTTATCGTTTTTAGATATTATTTGACCACAGGAGAGAGTTTAGTTTATTTATTGCTTTTTTTCCCTGATTAATGCGATGGATTATTTCTTTTTTGCTGGATCCTTCTTTTGTTATTTTAGGTGTATTTAGTGTATTTAGGTGTATTTTAGGTATTATTTTAGGTGTAGTCTTGACAAGATTGAATCATATTTCCCTTTATTTCTAGATCAAGCCGAGGGGAATCAATTGACAGATACTTAGTTTTTGAGAAGGTTATCATTAAACCTGCATCTTTATAGGTTTCATATATTTTTCGCATCATGTATTCTATATCATATGTGTCGATAATAGCTATTACTATTTGGTCATCTACGAAAAGTAAAGTGTGCAGGAAACTTCCATTTATATCCAGTCCCATGCCGGAACATTTGTTTTGCTATCCCTTAAATATTTCGTTGATAAAATTTTTAAAGAGGGTTGGCAATAAGCAACAACCTTGCTTGAGGCCTTTTGTCGGTTTTAAAACTTTGGATAGCATCTGCTGCCAACGTTTATTTTCGTCTCTAATCCCTTGTACAACGATTTTATGGCGACAACATATTTTCCATGTATATTACTGTTGTCTAGATCCTCGTAAAGGGTTTTGGAAGGAACCGTGTCATATGCTTTTTCTAGGTCAATAAATATTAGATGTTTTCTTGGTTCCGTACTCTTCTTTTTTCTATAGTCTGCCTAATGGTAAATATGTTGTCGACACATGGTCGTCCAGCCGTGAATCCGCTTTGTTCTTCGCCTATTTCTACCCCATTTAGTCGTTCTTTGATTAGCTGTCTATACAGCCTTCTTATGTTAGCAATGACACTAATGCCTCGGATGTAACTTTTTAAATTAATTGGATCCTAATATATAAATCCAGCTTGGAAATGTGGAGTAGCGAAAATAATTTTCCAAAACCGCGCTCTTCCTTTCTCTCATTCAATATTCATTAATCCTCATCCTCCCTAAAAATGCCCATTCGGCAGGGCTGAAAGCCAAAGCGTAGAGTGTAGTTCAATTTTGTAGACTAGGTTATCGTAAAACGAGGGGATTCGATTCAATTTACCGCGAGATGGATTTTTTTATGAGCTCAAATGATATGTGGCGGATAAAAAGGATTTCAATTGTCGTAGAAGTTTCGTGGTTAATTAATGATGAGCAGCGTTTTGCAATTCCACAATAAGATTTTAATAATGCCAAATACCGCGGCCGTAACTCTAGTCTGAGTCGAGTTACAAGAAGAACTTGGCAATGTTTCACGTGTTTGAACAAAAGACAGACGGTTGTTTCGTAATTTCGTAAGCATATATGAAGCTTCATGTAATCCGCTGACATCCTTGTCTCGTTACGAACGGATTGTTCGTGAATTCTCAAACGGTGGCGTTATTTTATCAAGCTCGACGAATATTAAGAAACTTTTAGGCCCGGAACAACCGCAGAGAGAAACATTTAGATTGTTACTGCTGCTCAAAATTAATATTTGTTTTTAGTCCCAGCAGTACCCTATCTAACAAAGAAAAAGCATCTTTATTCGTCTGTAATGTCTCTTTTTAGCTCGCTTCACTTTTTCCAGTGATGTTTAATGGCTTCTACTTCAAATTTATAGTGGGAATCGTCGAACTTTTCTAAATAGCCATTAACCACAAACTATACCTCTGTTTTAGTTAAAAAAAATCTGAAAATCAAAGGAATGAAAATAAATATAAGCAAAACGAAAGTAATGGTTTTCGAAAGAGAAGAAAGCATGACAAACTGTGGAGTTTCGATTGAGGGAGAAAGAGTGAAACGAGTGGAACTTATCAAATATCTGGAGAACTTTGAGATAATCCATGACAGACAATATGGATTTCGACAACTTCGGTCTACTGGAGATTTGCTGGCTTATGTCACTCAGCTCTGGACAAACACTATTGAAAAGTTTGGTGAATCCCGTGCAATAGCCTTGGATATATCTAAAGCATTTGACCGCGTTTGGCACCAGGCATTGTTAAGTAAATTATCTGCCTTGAGCTTCATGCAAGATCGCTCCTTACATGTGGCAGTTAACGGTATTTCTTCTGATGCGTTTAAAACTAATGCCGGGGTCTCCCAGGGTTCCATCCTGTCCCCCACCTTATTTCTTTTACACATCAACGACCTCTTGAAAACCACCACGAATCCCATTTACAGTTTCGCAGACGATAGCACACTTGTCTCAACTTTCACATCCTATCGATCACTTTCGGTGAATGATACAAATAGACTCAGGCAGGAACAGGTTGATTCCATCAATAGAGATCTTAAAGCAATCGTCGAGTGGGGAACCAACAATCTTGTTCAGTTCAACGCCCAAAAAACAAAAGTGCCACGTTTTCCAAGAAAGTGAATTCCTCAAATCATCCCATCATAATGTCCGGAAAAACACTTGAACCAAGTCCCTCCATCTCGATTTTGGGAGTCACGGTGTCCAATAATATGTCTTGGCATGACCATGTTGCTAACATCGCAAAGTCGGCAAGCCAGAGACTAGGTTTTCTGTGGAAAGCCAGAAAGTTTTTTACTCCTGATCAACTGTTGACGACGTACAAGGCTCAAATCCGACCTCTACTGGAGTATTGCTCGCACATTTGGGGTTCAGCACCAAGGCATTTTCTTCGTCTTCTAGATTCCATTCAGAAAAGAGCCATTCACTTGATAAACAGCTCAACTCTCACAGATACCCTTCACCCTCTAGAACATAGAAGAAGAGTTGCAGACCAGTCATTGCTCTACAGATATTTCCATGGCAGATGCTCCAGAGAAATAAAAACTCTTGTACCACCATTGGCCACATTCGGTCGAAGAACTCGGCACGCTGATCAGTCTCACCCATTTACTCTCAAGACTGACACTACAAGGACCAATCTTCATCAAGAATCCTTTTTTTACAGTGCTGCTACGGAATGGAATAAGCTTCCAAAATCAGTTTTTTCAGAGAACTATGACCTGCAACTTTTTAAAAAGCGTGTCCACAATCATCTCCTTTCTATAATCCCTTTCCCTTCTAATAGTCGCAGTGCGGGCCGTCCGCGGCCCACACGATAGGTCTACCCTTTTTGCGACTATTTTCATAAAAAAAAAAAAGTAAATGAATTTGTGTACTTGGGTTCAAAGTTTACGATAGACGGAAAGTATGACAGTGACATTGAGCGAAGGGTGTTGGCAGCAAGACAAATGAATTTGGCACTGCATAGCTTTATGAATAGCCAGAAAGTGTCAAAAAAGGCACGTCTGGCTGTACATAGAGGTGTGTTGGTTCCTACACTTATCAGTATGGTAGTGAATGTTGGGTCTGGCAGAAGAAGCATGAAAATAGGATTAATGCTGCGGAGATGAGTAGTCTGAGAGGTATAACCGGAGTGACTCGGTTGGATAAGGTAAAGAATAGTGAGATAGGAGAACGCTGTGTTGTAAAAGAAGATGTGGTTACAAAGATAGATAAAGGAATGCTTAGATGGTTTGGACACGTTGAAAGGATAGATGAAGAAAGATTGACGAAACAAATTTATAAAGCGAGTGTGACTGGACGGAAGTCGGTAGAGGTCGACCTCGGAAAACATATCCACCCAATTACAGTATTTTCATAATTTTCAATTCTTCGTGAAATCGTTCATCTAACTCATCTCTGCTTGCACCTAATGCATACAGTTTTGAATGCAATATGCCCTTTTTATGTATTCGTGATGTTTGTTAATGTTTCTCTTATTACTAATATAATTTTAATCAGAATGATTATTAAATTTTATCAACATTTAAAAAAATAATTTGTAATTGTTTTTTAGTGTAAAACAAATATCGAATATATTTGTTTGACGATTTATGAAATTTATTAAATACAAAAATGATCCAAGACGACAGCAAAATAACAAAGTTTAATTGGACAAACCGTTGAAGGGTCAGTTAATCAGTTGATCACGCGCAGCTGCTTTTTATGTTTTACCATCAGCAATTACGACCATCTTTGATGCCCTCATAATAGATCTTAATTAATTAATATTATCATATATCATAAATGCAAATAAAAACGTGCTTCCTTTTTAAAAACGATTTTACGCTGCTTATTCCGTCGCCTTAATATTACGGATGAGGTCAAAATTTTATCGTTCCGTAGACGAACTTTGGTCACGATTAGGTATTACACTATATGTAACGCAATTTTTGTTCATTGCTTTTATTTTAATTGCTTATATGTATCTACAGTGCAAGGAAAAAGAGCTATATTCATCACGAACTTTGTTTTGTGGCAATAGTTCATGTAAGAAATTCAGTTGCGCTGCAAACACACAAAGACAGTTAAAACAAGTTTCAGAAATAAGTAAAGTTTTTAGTTTTCTATCTATACTGTAAATCGCTTTTTCGAAGAAAAACAGCAGTTGTTATTTTCAAGAGTTTTTTCAAAGAATTTTTATGATTCCCGAAATCCATGTTTTGAAGACGCTTATACAGAAGACTTTATAATATATATAATTTCTTCTTACGTGTAATGGAATGCATCTGCTGGATGCAACCAATTTCTTGATACCATATTTAATGTAATACTGCCATTAATAAAACATTCACTGTTCTCTTACTCAGCATTAAGATGAACTAAAAGGTTGGCTGTACTTTTATACATCTATGGATGCTACTGGATGGTACCAGAAAGTGCTAAAACATTCTAGAAAGTTGTAGAATATTCTTGCTAATAGCAAAAACTTCTTTACAGTTCTTACGGTTTTAGAATGCTCTGGAACTCTATTCAGCATTAAATGTGAATCGTAAATGTTCTCAAAAATACGCGTAGTTTGAAATTCCGTTGTTCTGAACACAGATGCAAAGTTTTGATGAAATAATAGCTACTTTCTACTTATAGGCACAAGGAATTAGGAAAACACAATTTTTACCCAGAAACCAAATCATACAAATTACTATCCTTGCAGAGATATTTCTCCTGTTAGGCAGAGACCACTTCCTTCCACTTCCACCGCTACGGTTCTTACACACATCTTTGGCTTCCTCTACTTTCATCAGTGCTCTCATACATGCTCGTCGGTTGTTGGTACTGTTGACCTGGCCTTTCTTCAAAACAATGTTGATCTGATCGAGATCGATGTACTACGGGGTCGACCTTTACCGCCCTGTCCATTCACACCCGCCTTTTAAATTTGTTTCGTTAATATTCCTTCATTCATCCTTTCTACGTGTCCAAACCATCTAAGCATTCCTTTATCTATCTTTGTAACCACATCTTTATTCACACCCTGCGTTGCCTTATCTCACTATTTTTTACACACCTCTATGCACAGCCAGACGTGCCATTTTTGACACTTTCTGGCTGTTCATAAAGCTATACAGTGTCCCATTCATTTGTTTTCCTGCCAACACCCTTCGCTCAATGTCACTGTCATACTTTCCATCTCTCAAAAATTCACAATTTCTTCCTTAATCAAAATTTTAAAGTTTGTCATGCTTTCTTCTCTTTCAAAAAGCATTAATTTCGTTTTGCTGACATTTATTTTCATCCCTTCGATTTTCAGGGCATCATGTATAACATTAACCATCGCCTGCAACTCCTCTTCAGATGAAGCTAATATGACTTAATCATCGGCGTAAAGAAGGAATTTGACGATCAAATCAGTGGCTGGTCTCCTACTGTTTAATCCAGGTTAATTAAACCGTCTTCTACCTTTTAAAAGAAATTGTGACATTGAGGACAGCTCCGAGTTCGTTTTTGATCACAGAACTAGTGACAGTCCTATTTCTTAAATCGTATGGTTTAATGAAACGTTCATCTCTGTCGTTAGTGCATTGTTTTCGCCCTGGTCTGGCCTTCTAGAATAATTTCCTCATTCTTATCTCATCTCATTCAAGCGTCTTACCATCGTCAATATCAACAAGTCGAAATATTCGCGGTCTACTATTCAAATACTCGATAAACTATTTTATTATTAATATGTGTATTAAAAAAATAAAACAATTTTGATAAGATATATTTTGTTGACGGTCCTCCTCACGGTGGGGTTTTTATTTTTAAAAACGGCGAATGAAATCGTGTATACCGCGATCAACCAGCAAGAATAGGGTGATTTAATGAATAAATTATCACACTACACAGTCATTCAACTATTGAACAAACAAATGTTTTCCTAAAAGGGTCTACACGCCATACAAAACGGGGGTATTACTTATCCTGAACAGAACCGTACTCACTTGATTCGGTTATATTACAACACTGCCTTTTAAAAAAGTAAGTTAATAATTTATTAAAATAGGCAAGCCCAATATACAAACAGTACGTAAATAATACATTTTTTTTAAATACGAACAGATAATTTAAGAGTACCACCGACCGCGAGAATGTATGAGAGTACTGATGAAAGTAGAAGAAGCGAAAGATGTGTGTAAGAACCACCGTAGCGGTGAAAGTGGAAGGAAGTGGTCTCTGCCTACTTTAAAATTTAAAATATAATATTTTAGAATTTCAGATTTATTAGTTACTTACGCATTTACAATATGTTTCGGCAACAAAGACTTGCAATTTCTCAAATTCTTCGACCTTGTCTCATAGCCATGAATCTCGTTGTTCATTTTTGTAAACCATTCAAGATTTTGTATACAGAGTGAGCTAAAAGTCTGGAAACGGACAATTATTTCGTAAATTGTACAAAATTCGGGATAAGCCTATTTTGAAATACTGAGATTCCAGATTTGACATTTGCAATGTTGTCAGATTTGCCGTTTTTCTGATATTATTAGTTACTTTGGTTTTTTAAATACATCACCCCGTATATTCAGTCATAATTGGAATCTCCTCTTTAATGCGAGTTCAGTCGAGAAAATAGTTTGTATTAAAAAAATAATTGAGACAATTAGGCGTTGCCACACTTCTTTATTTATTCAAGACTTTCTAGACTACATAAAATCATAAGTTTTACATATGACTGAATTCGTATTAAAGAGGAGATTCCAATTATGACTGAATATACGGGGTGATGTATTTAAAAAACCAAAGTGACAATTAATATCAGAGAAACGGCAAATCTGACAACATTGCAAATGTCAAATCTGGAATCTCCGTATCTTAAAATAGGCTTGTCCCAAATTTTGTACAAATTGGACCAGCAAGTTATGAGATAATTGTCCGTTTCCAGACTTTTGGTCCACTCTGTATAAATATCATCGCCAAGTAGTATACATTCATGCGTACACTAGCATCCATTTCAATGTTTTATGCATTTCTTGGATTGACGTGAATCGATTACATTTAAGAATAATTTTTATACTGCGGTTTTGTAATTTCTGTAGCTGGTATATTTTGTTTTGATCAAATAGATACATTAAACTAGGACTGTATTCGAGATGAGGTTTGATGATACAGTTTTAACAGGTGATTCTGACAAAAAGTTTTTGGTAATTTTGTGTAATTTTGTTGATCTGGCTTCTTAGGTCCTTCACTGGGTCGTGATAGTTCGACGAATTGTTGTCCTTTTTAATTTTGGGAATGGATGGTAGTTGCTTGGTGCTAAATCTGTAGAATAAGGGGGTTGTTCGAAAATTTCAAATCCCGCACTGTGAATGGCAGCCATTGCAACACAACTTTTGTGGGCCGGAACTTTGTCCTGGTGAAAGAGCTCACTTCGACTCAATTTTATTCTTCCCTCTTCTCTGATCGCTTCGCGTACTTTTGGTATTAAATTTGCATAATATTCACCTGTTATGGTTCGCCCACGCGTCAAATAATCCACGAAAATAACCACTGAAAAATCCCGAAAAACTGTAGTCATGATCTTAACAGCTGAAGTGACAACACGAAATTTTCGAGGCGGAGGAGGGGAACCCCTATGCCGCCATTCCATGCTTTGTTTTTGGAAATCTGGATCAAAATGATCGTCGACCGTAAGAAATTTTCGCTTAAATTAATCGGAATTCCTGTCAAATTTTTATTCGCTGCATCTGGCGAACATGCTTATGGTCTGCCGTCAGCATTCGTGGAACCCAACGAGCAGAGTATTTTGAGACCCAATTCCTGCTGTAAAATTTTTTCAACGCTGGTACGAGAGGCAGAGTCACCCAATACTTCTACCATTTCCATTTAAATTACTTGCGGTGATAACAGATGTACTTTATCACACCTCTTATCTCAATTTTGTCCATTATTATAAAATCACGCACACCTCAATGAAAAAACATTAATATTTAACATACACAAACGGATGCGCAAATGCTTATTGGCACACACTAATGTCATACACAATAAGCTTTTGCCCGACACTTTATTTGCATTTGTCATTCAACGCCAACTACAACCTATTTCTAAATAAACATTTTCTGTTTCTTTTTCCTTTTTTTCCTGTTCGTATCTGTGGGAAAAAAAGGATCCAAAACCGACATTAATCCCAGATTAACGACAAATGTTTCAGGGACGCGCGTATGACGAAACGTCCTTCTCAACGTTTTGTTGTAATTCACCAAACACGATTTGGTCGCCGCGTAATCCGTTTATTATGTTATTTTTTTTTTGTTAAAGGCTTAAGTGAATTAAAAGATTAGTACACAATTTGTTTATTTTAAAACCGACCGATGATTGAGTTGAAGAATATTTTTATACGTTTGCTTTTACTGTTAATTTGATAATTCTGTTGTATAAACACACACACACACACACACACACATATAGTTCCGTGTCGATGGTGCCACGTTTTCCAAGAGAGTAAATTTCTCAAATCACTATATCACAATGTCCGGAAATACCCTTGAATCCAGTCCCTCCATCTCGAATTTGGAAGTCACGGTGTCTAATACGGCATGACCATGTTGCTAACATCGCAAAGTCAACAAACCAGAGGCTAGGTTTTGTGTGGAAAGCTAAAACGTTTTTTACTCCTGATCAACTGTTGACGACATACAAGGCTCAAATGCGACCTCTACTGGAGTATTGCTTGCACATTTGGGGTTCAGCACCAAGGCATTCTCTTCGTCTTCTAGATTCCATTCAGAAAAGGGCCACTCGGTTGATAAACAGCTCAACTCTCACAGATACCCTTCACCCTCTAAAACATAGAAGAAGAGTTGCAGACCAGACATTACTCTACAGATATTTCCATGGCAGATGCTACAGACAAATAAAAACTTTTATACCACCACTGGCCACATTTGGACGAAGAACTCGGCACGCTGATCATTCTTACCCATCTTCATCAAGAATCCTTCTTTTACAGGGCTGCTACGGAATGGAATATGCTTCCAAAATCAGTTTTTCCAGAGAACTATGACCTGCAACTTTTCAAAAATCATCTTTTTTCATAATCTCTCCCCCTTCTAATAGTCGCAATGCAAGGCCGTCCGCAGTCCACACGATAGGTCTACCCTTTTCGGGACTATTTTTATTAAAAAAAAAATTGGTATTTCTGGGCCCTGTAGAATACCTAGAATCTAAGCTTTTGATTAACATATCTGATTCGAAGACCAACAAACCAAGATCATTTGTAATTAATCAGATGTACTTGAATCTTTATCGAAAGTATGTTTAGTTAAGACCAGAAAATATGAACAGTGACCGATTTTTCTTTAAATATCAAAGCGGAAAGAGTTGTAGACAAGTAGTAGAAATACATCAATTTAGAAAAATGCCTAAAATAGTTGCTATATATTTGAACTTGGAAAATCCGACAGAATATACTGGTCACTGCTTTCGTCGGTCTTCTGCAACAATATTGGTCGACTCTGGTGCCGACATAACTAGCTTAAAAAGGCATGGCGGATGGAAATCATCAAACATTGCTGAAGGATATATCGAGGAATCTCTTAACAATAAGGTTGAGGTGGCAAATAAAATTTTCACAGTACAAAATATTCAACAAAATAACTCTACTACCTTGCATGTTGTCCAAAATGTTTCTCATAGTTCTAATAATGTCCCTCCAATTTTCAATAATTGTACTAACTTTCAAATAACTGTAAATATAGCAAACTAATTTTAAAATGTATTCTGCAAGGAAATATCATTTCCTTACAGTAAGGAAATGAATATTTCTTAACAGTTAGCAAATCTTGACTTTTTCTTTAAGAAATTTTGTCTGGAATGTCAAAATTTCCTAGCGTTTGCGGAAAAATATAATTTTGCATTAATAACCATATTATAAACTTCAACACATTAATTTGAATTATTTTTAGATTTTACAAAATTTTTAATTTCAAAATCCACGATAAAAATATGATTGAACAACTAGTAGTAAGAAAACGTCCAAGTCACTGTGAAATACTAATTACGTGATGCATTGCAGAGGTTAAATAAATAATACAAAATTTTCAAACGCCAAAATAAATACGAAGATTTAAAATTATTTTATACAATTTTCAAACTCCAAAATAAATACGAGGATTTAAAATAATTTTCTGTTATTTATATTTTATCTTAAAAATATTAGTACATTTATTTAGTATTCACTATTGTACTGCACAATGATTCTACAATTAAACAATTCAAATAATAATCAAACAAAAACACTATTACAACAACGCACAGTGTATACACATACAGGATATAATTGTACTGAGCTGACTGCGGAAAAATTCAACATTTTCACCGGCGGCGGTTTTAATTTTACTTTGCCGTACGCCGCCGCCGGAGGGAAAAGTATGCTAGTGTGGCGGCTGTGAGTTGTGATGTTAAATCAAAACTTGCAAAATGACATTTTTTAATGCTGAATGACAACTATAAAATAAGAGATGTCAACGAGCCCTTTTTGTATTTAACCGTGTCACATATTTCGTGTCTGTGACCTAATTACTAATTATTGTACGTTTAAAAAAACACTATTTCAACAATGCTCAGTATAAACACATTGAACTTAAACTTTTCACTAAATCCATTCAATTTCATTAGCACTAATGTTGCACAATACGTCAGGATGTCGGTGACGCGAACCCATAAGATTTTTTCCTACCAAAATGTGCCCAACGCGGCTAAAGAAGTTTTCACTTCATACATACATATAGTCACGTCTTCATCCCATAGGGGTAGGCAGAGACCACATCTTTTGCTTTCTCCACTTTCTCATACATGCTCGTCAGTTGTTCGTACTCTTGACCTGACCTTTCTTCAAAACAATGTTGATCTGATCGAGATCGATGTTCGCCGAGCAGTCGACCTCTACCAACTTCCGTCCATTCACACTCGCCTTATAAATTTCTTTCGTCAGTCTTCCTTCATCCATCCTCTCTACGTGTCCAAACCATCTAACCATTCCTTTATCTTTTTTGTAACCACATCTTCTTTTACACCACAGCGTTCTCTTATCTTACTATTTTTTACTTTATCCAACCGAGTCACTCCGACTATACAATTCTTAGACTACTCATCTCCGCAGCATTAATCCTATTTTCATGCTTCTTCTGCCAAACCCAACATTCACTACCATATAAGTGAAGTAACCAACACTCCTCTATGCACAGCCAGACGTGCCTTTTTTGACACTTTCTGGCTATTCATAAAGCTATGCAGTGACCCATTCATTTGTTTTCCTACCCTTCGCTCAATGTCACTGTTATACTTTTCATCTATCGTAAATTTTGAACCCAAGTATACAAATTCATTTACTCATTCCACTCTTTCTCCCTTAATCAAAACTTTACAGTTTTTTATGCTTTTTTCTCTTTCAAAAACCATTACTTTCGTTTTGCTTACATTTATTTTCATCCTTTTGATTTTCAGCGCATCATGCATAACAATAACCATCGCCTGCAACTGCTCTTCACTTCAAAAATAGCGTTTAAGTTAGCATGTTCGATGTAAATTTAAAAAAAAAATTCATTTATTTTAGTATGGTTTTTTAGCAACAAATTAGCAACAAATTTTGGTCCATTCCGATTTTTCAGATCGTTTGATATTTGTCTGCTTAATGTGAAGCTGGCATCGTTGGCGATTTTTCGGGATCGGTTCGAGCAACAAAATTGTTTCTTTGGCAACTAATTAGCAACAAATTTGACACTTTTTTTTTCAATTTTCGCCCATTCTGTACTGCCAGTTTTATGGAATCGCCTTGGAAGGCATTGTACAAAGGGCAAACATAGAAACACTCCTATTTGGAAGTCAGGGTCCGCGCATTGTAGTAGCTTTCGCTGATAATTTAGATATAGTAGGAAATACAACTATCAACGTTAAGGAAGAGTTCATTAAACTGGAAAATGCTGCAAAGGAGGTTGGCCTACATATAAACGAAGATAAAACAAAATACATGACTACAACAAGAACAGAACGAAGAGACAGGATAGGACAAAATGTGACAATGGACCACTATAATTTTAAAAGGGTCAATGAGTTTAAATATTTGGGATATTTGGGATCACCTCAGATAACAATATAACACAAGAGAATTCAGGGAGCTGCTGTTTTGCACTACAAAAAATAATGAAATCGAAAAATGTAACCCGTCGTACGAAAGTAACAATTTATTATGCAATTATAAGACCTATAATGACATATGCATGTGAAACATGGACGATGACAAAACAAAATGAGAACCGACTAAAAATCGCAGAACGAAGAATTCTTAGAAGGATATATGGACCAATCAAGGACAACGCCACACAACAATACAAAATTAAAACTAACAGGGAAATGCAAGAACTATATAACCAACCAGATATAGTAAAAATAATAAAGGCAGAGACATTGAGATGGGCCGGACATGTGAAGAGACAAGACCAACGTGTCGTAAAACTGGTGTGGTAAGAGAACCCGGTGGGAAAGCGGCCGCTGGGAAAGCCAAGGACGAGGTGGAAAAATAATATTTCAGCGGACTTACGGACCCTAAATGTCCAACGACCAGAAGAACTTACGATGGACCGCAGCAAGTGAAGGCAAATTGTAATGTCAGTGAAGACACACCCCAGGTTGTAAGCTACAGAGAGAAAGAGAGAGAGTTTTATGACTATCAGAGAACTTTCAGAACATAATACAAAATGATCATTATGATGGACGAAAGCTGGGTTTACATCTACGATATTAAGACAAAAGTTCAATCATTACAATGAATTGGCGATCTAATAACATACGTCCAATGGCAAAGTAATACTCACTGTTTTGTGTTTATTTGTGCATTTTGAATTTTCGCTCTGAGATAAAATAGTGAACTGTGTTCATTATTTTTTTAAACAGACTTCGTATATTGCAAAACATTAGAGAGGTTCGTTATTTAACTCAACGGCTATACTAGTGTATATAAATCACCCAATTAAGACACAAAATAAACTGACAAGACAATTTTCTACATTTTAAAATGCGAAAAAATTTTCTGGTTAATAAACTACGTAAGTGCGGGCACATTAGACGAAGACAATAAACTAAAAGGTTAATGTTAAGGTCAAGAAACGCAACTACCGCAGAGGTCATGACCTTATAAAGAGTCTCAGTTCCAAATGCTAGATTTTCACTATTTTAAGAATAGTTTTTTGTCATTCCAGTTTATTACTGTAAATCATTTTAATTAACAACTAGCGTATTTATTCTAAGTGCGCAGTAAAGATTACCTCACTTTTTTAAACTTACGGGGCATGTCGGAAAAAAGTGCCAAAATGAACCGTCACTCAGTCAGAACGAATTATTAGAGTCATCGTCGAATTTTACCGTACTAAAATAAGATACTACAATGTGCTTATGACTTTGTTGTCATAATATATCACCCGGCACTTTCAGCTCGTGACGAGAATACAAGGGACAATAAATAAAAAGTTGAGAACTGTATGATGTAGGGGTCGAAAGCAGGACCGACTTTTGTTATTCTTAATGTAATAGTTACTCGTTGGAAATGCACACATTAACTCAAAAAATATCCTAAAGTAAGTATAAAGTATGATCTTTTTATTCTCTTGCTACTGTTGAAGAGTTTTCGAAAGATTTCTCAGATCATCAACTACCCTAGCTTAAAATTTAAAGGTAAAATTCTTCGCCACAATCATAGGAATGAGTAAATTAACAAAATAAGGACTTACGATGTGTTTAAGTGATTATAATAAAGAAACTACCGTGTCATTTCGCTAAACATTAATTTTCTCAGTTATAGTTAATACAAAACAACATCAAATCTGTCACAGCTACACATCAAATTGTTAGAATTGTTTTCATTTAAAATGTTGCCATTTTTAAATATGAAACTAAGGTGAACGTGAAACAAATAGCTAGTGAACGTAAACAAAATAGGTACAACGAACTGAAAAGACACTAATTACATCCTATTTGTAAATAAATACAAGGAATGTCATAACTCAGTTACCAAAAATATCAACAATTTTATTATCAACATGTTTTACAGGTACACTTCAATGAACCTACAAAAGATGCCTAAAGTATTTTCCATGCTGTTTCAAGCAAACAATACATCTTTTGAACATCATGAATTTTGATGGGATCATTTTTTAGTATACCCCAGACTGCAAAATCCGTGTGTATGATATCTGGGAATTATAAAAACCATTCAATGGCATTTTTTATCCCAAGTCATTCAACAAAGTTTTCATTTAAAAAATGTCTCACAATACTTCCATAATTTGAGAGTGCTCTATGTTGTAGCTAGATCGAATTTTCCTAACAGACTTTGACTTACCTAAACGAGGAAGCTCCGCTACCGGCCCATTCTCTTCTAATCTCACATTTATTTTGCGAGAAGGAGGCTGGATGTTTAAAAAAGTAGCGATTTTCTTCTTCTTCTTAGGGTGCCGTCTTCTTTAGAAGATTGGCTACCATCATAACTCTAGCCACCGCTGACCTAAAAAGTTGGACTGACGAATAGTTGAACCACTCTCTTAATTTGCTCAGTCACGACATGCTGCGTTTTCCAACAATTTTGCCCTGCATAATCACTTGTAACAGAGTATATCTTTTTCCTTTCATACTGTGGCCCAGTTACTGTAGTTTTCGGATTTTTGTCTCATTCACAAGCTTATTCCCTTTTCCTAGTCGTCTGAGTACTTCTTCGTTAGTGATTCGATCTACATACGATATAAGGGACAAAAGATCTGATAGGTCGAGGTGCTTGAGAGGCTGCATTGCCTTCACTACCTCCCCACAATCTACAATCTACTCAAGATTTTAGTAAATTGTAATTGAAACATAAACGTATTGTATATAGTTATGATTATTTGTACATAGGAATGAATGTAAAACAGTTAATAATATTATCATCATTTTGAAGATATGCAGTTTTTGTAAAAAAAGGGTAAAAACCACTCCGGTGTTTCATTCCATTCCACTCCTGTCATGTTTCTACCATGTTTGCAAAACATGATAGTGCGGCAGCTTTATTGACTTCTTTTGTCACTTTATCTTCCAAAAACCCGGTGCTTGTGATTTTGCATCCGAGGTATTGAAATAACATGATTTGTTCTATAATGTTATTATTACTTACTTACTTTACATTCCGTGTCCGGGTCATACGATATCTTTTCAAAACATAGCGGCTGCAAAAGCCTTGTCGTTGCATAATATTAGGTCTCTGTGAGTGCATCTTTATTTTAGTCGTGGGCAGGTGAGTAGGTGGTTCATATCTTGGATTTGGCAACACGAACACAGCACATCGTCGTTTTCTGGCAGCATTCCCTACTTTAGCAGATTTGTCTTGCATATTGCCATACCTGTTCTTAGGCTATTTGTAGATTTTCACATTGCGAAAGGAAGGTGTTTGCCTAGAATCATTTATTCTCGTGGGGGTTCCTGGGCAGTTAGCGGGTGGGTCCACCTAGTTATGCGGTTATTTTCTTGGGACTCCTCGAGTATTTGTGATTTAGCCATGAAGATTTTTCGCGATTTTAGGCGTCGATTGGCTGGCTCGTGTTAATGCAAAGGATGGCATGCATCGGTTTCTTGTTTCGTCCTTTGATTAACTGTGACGACAGCTCTTCGCACTGATGGGGGCGCTACACCAATGAGGGGGTACAAACTTTAAACTGGAATTGGCTTCAGACAGCCTGTCACGATTCTTGCTGTTATTAAATAATTTATCCTATAAAAAATTTAAGCACGTCAATGGACGTTGGCCAAACTTAATATTTAAATGGGTGGACTATTAGTTTTTTTAAAATATTCATCATTAATTGCGTGCATTGAAATTTGCTTTGTATTTAGTACGAATCTCTAAAAATGGCCATCTTCGATAACTTCGGAAATTTTGTAATTGAATAATTGACTTGGTTAAATTCTTTACTTATGCCGTAACTGATAAAAGAATTTAACGTGCTATTTAAGGGATAACCGAACAAAGAAAGGGCATTTTATGGGAATATATATGCCTAGAAGAAAAACCACTTATTTGTGTTCAGCATTCTATTATATTTTATGTCGTCGAGAAAATTCGTAGCTGGTGGCTTTTGGTAAATATAAATTTTTTTATAAAAAGAAAATAGCGTAGTTCAGAAATAAAATTTAAACAGAACAAAATGGAAAATATGAATGACAATTTCCATTTATTAGCTACGACAATAAATCAGCTAATAAATATTTTAAAATTTTGTTTTGTAAGTTACTTTGTGTTACGACATCGTTGTCAGGGATACTAGCGACTCCAGGGAAGTGAGAGTGCGACGGAGAAGGGGGGTAAAGTATAGGGTAAACAAGGGTGGTTCGAAAATCCCCTTTGACTACAAACACATTTTACATTCATTACACACAGTGTAACTACCCTCACTTTGCCATTATCAGTTTGCTCGAAGGGATACAACGGAAAGCAAAACACGTAAAATGATATTTATTCATGATTCCTATCAAAGAAAAATCTACGGTCTGTTTTAAATAGTGCTTTGGAATTGCGTAACAAGGGGAGAATCGAATCTTTCATTCGTCGATTGGATTTATTTTTAGTCCATTCGTAGTTTATAACTAGAACTTTAGCAGGTGCAAAAATTATGACGCGTTTTTTAGAAATTTCCGAGAACATATAGTTTAAAAAATTTAAGTTTTGTCAAATACTTTGTATAATTAATATTTTTAAGTAGCCATACTAGTAAGCACTCAATTGCATAATTGCAAAGCGTTTACTTCATAAATAGTGGACCCGGCAGACGTTGTCCTGCCCGAACGTTGGCTTGCCTGCTTTGAAAATATCGCTATCAAACTCAGCGACTCCGAAAACTATAAATTTGACACATATATATATATATATATATATATATATATATATATATATATATATATATATATATCGGCGTTTTACTATTCCATTCCTATTCCACTCCTTTCCTAGTGGTGCTTACAAAATTGGGTATGTCACTATCAAAGTCAGCGACCCCAAAAACTATTAATTCGACACTAATATCGGCGTTTTTAATAGTTTTTATATATCATCCCCTTCACTCTCCTTTTTTATATGTGCTTACATAATTGGAAATGTCACTATTAAACTCACCGATCCCAAAAACTATAAGTTCGACACTTACATCGGCCATTTGTGATCTTTTTTATATTTCAACTTCCTCTTACCCCTTTCGTAGGGACTTATTCGACACTAATATCATCCGTTTTTGATAGTTTTTATATTTCATTTACTTTCCACCACTTTCGTTGATCCGATCACTACCAAACTTTACAGGAACACCAATGGGGCTAATCTGAAGATTGCCTAAAATTTTTATTAAAATCTATTAAGAGGTATTTTATATTTTGCGAGACTAACGAAGGGCGATTCATCTTTATATTATAGATATTTATTAGCTTTTCTTTAAGATTTTCTCTAATATTTTTCTTTTTAAACCACCACTGTGATTTAACGAAAGATAGGTCAGCTTAACGTCCTTCAAAAAGGTATACCTATACTTTTTTGCGAACAAAATTTACACTATCTCTTTGATAGATAAATTTGCAAAAATCTATCACCCCTGTAGAGATTTTTTAGTTTTTATTTAGGATTTTTCCTATTATTTTTCTTTTTAAACTACCACTGTGATTTAACGACTAACGGACGGCGATTTATTTTTATATGTATAGATTTGACAACCAACTGACACTTTTTTGGATTTTTAAAATTTAAATACGTGATAATCCGAATTCATTATTTCTGAAATATAATTTTTTTGCATTCCAACAAAACAGATATTGTGTGTGTGAAATAGCACAACCAATTGACACTATTTTGCATTTTTAAAATCTAAATACGCTATAATCCGAATGATGTGGATATATGTTGTAGATTCGAAAACCTTATTTAATATCATATTAAATATCTTTAATTTTAGGGCACCCGAGTTTACCGTACTGACGGGACAAACATCAAATGTTTGACAGGTAGGAACAGTTTGTATGGGAAAATTAAATTGTTGTTTTTATATTTTCCTTGCAATTTTTACATATTTTCTCACCGTTTAAACCTTACCCAAGCTTCCACAAATATTTTTTGATTAAAATTAGGCAAATCGGTTCAGCCATTCTCGAATTTTAGCGAGGCAAACGAACAGCAATTCATTTTTATTTATAATTTATATATTTTATTTATATATTTACTCTCTTACCAATCTTTATATATATATATATATATATATATATATATATATATATATATATTAAACTATCAAATGTCTTCAAAACAACTAAGGGTCTCCTCCAAGGATGCTCAACATCACCCACACTATTCAAAATATTTCTACAACAGACACTAAGACCATGGAAGAGAAAATGTGCAGGAATGGGAATACCAATTAGAAATGATCATCTGTATACTCTAAGCTTTGCCGATGATCAAGTAATCATAGCTCAAGATGAGGAGGATTTAGGTTTTATGATGCGGAAACTAGATGAGGAATATGGGAAAAATGAAGTGGAAATCAACCTCGAAAAGACCCAATATATGTCAACGGCACAAGACAGGATATATCACCTAGAAATAGATGATAACCGACAGATCTCAGGAACAGACAAATTTAAGTACCTAGGGTTTATAATATAAATAAAAAATAGACTAGGTCAAACTAGGGCATGTATTAATCAATTAAACCCAATATTATGGGACCGCCACATATCCAAGACTAATAAAACGAGAATATTCAATTCAATAGTTCGCAGCATAATGACTTATGGAGCTGAAATGTGGGTGATCAACAAAAAAAACAAAAGGAAGATTGTAGCCACAGAAATGGACTTTTGGAGAAGGAGTTGTGGAGTGAACAGATTAGATCGAATAAGAAATGAGGAGATCAGGAGAAGAATGGAGGTAAAAAAAGACATACTAGAACACATAGAGGAAAAGAAACTAACGTGGTACGGACATGTTAGAAGAACTCCGGAGGATCGCTGGATACACCGGGTAACTGAGTGGAGTCCATTAGGCAGACGAAAGAGAGGTCGACCAAGGCGATCATGGAGAGACGAAGTGGATGAGGCGATGGAATTAACAAACCTGCAGGACGGAGACTGGCAGGACAAGGACAACTGGAGACAAGGGCTGAAAGCAGGAAGGCAGCGACAGCTGTAGATATCCTGGATTATATATATATATATATATATATATATATATATATATATATATATATATATATATATATATATAGTTATGCATGATGCCCTGAAAATTTATGTATGTATGTAATTTTAGTTTAAAAATAACACGCTCATCTTAGTTTCAACTGTATCTTGTATGTATGTATGTATGTTTGTAACTGACTATTTGGCCTCGATTTTGCCCTACTTTAAGCGATCAGATTTAATTTAAACTTTGTACACTTATTAAAAGCCGACGACTATGCAATAATTCGATCAAAATATCCGGTTAACCTGATTACTTTCGATTCAAAAATTTCTGTAGTGATCCTTTGCATGACAGTAAGAGAGATAGAAATATTTTTTTTAGTGAGCAAAACAAAGCGAACTAACAAGCGAAAAATAAAATATAGTTGAAAAAACTAAAAAAAAACACGCTTTTAGGGTTAATCAAACTAAAAAGTAAAAAAAATTCTTAATATAGGAATAAAATTATTGACGAGAAAATTAATGTCACTGTTCTAAAAGCGTGGGGTGATTTGTATGAAATTTGCCACGTCTTTTAGTTCTCTAAAGAGTACTCTGCCAGTGGTCTCTCTACTGGCAAATTATGCCCGAGCTCAGCCGTAGAGGGTAGAAGGAAAAAAAAAATATAAAAGTGAGCCGCTTCACCGACTTAGACGGTACAAGCCGGAAACCCCTAGGTCTAGTAGGCACTAGCAGAGCCACACGATAAACAACAAACAATTATGGTGAACTAGATAAATAAAACTATATTTACAATTCCTGCAATATATTAATTAAGTAAAAATGATGTTCTGATTTTTTACAACAAATTCTGTAATTTCGTAAAGTGGATTAAACGAATTTAATACACTTTTCTTAAAATAATATTTAAATTAATTATAACAATCTTTCAGACAATAATAAAAACCTAATGATGTACCAAAGAGAATTAAAAACAAAACAAAAAAATGTTCACAATATTTAAAATTTCAAAAATAATTGGTTTTATATAGAATTCCTGATAGCAAAAGATTAACACAAAAAAAAATACAAAATAAATGGACTTGCAACAAAAATAATAATTTGAAACCCTCACAATAACCACATAAATTATATTCAGTAATGTATAAATTCAGATTCAACTTGGAGCAGGTACAAATTTAATGAAAAATAATTTGTTACTTTTAAACTATTGAAAACACTTAGATCAAGCACATAATAACTGATAAGTTGATAAAATTAAACTCAATACTATGTAACCGATTGAAAACTTCATTAAGACGCCACTGTTACATCGATGATCCAAGAACAGAAACACCAAGTAGTATTTTTAAAGATTTACACTGTTAAAACACTCGAGCTTATTTCAAAAATAATTCTTTTTACGATGACTGTCCTTCAAAATAGCAATGTTGTAGGATATTTACAAATAAGTATGAATAAACGTTTTTACTTGAACACAAAGAACTATTGAGAATATTACTTTAATCAAAGTTCAGACTCGGCATATTATCCAATGCAATAAATAGTTTTCAACAGTGTACCATATTAATAAATTAAAACAAAGTTTAATCGTGGTGTCAAAAATAAATCACGTCGTTTAAATATACTAAAATAAATCACTTGTAACCTTTGGATACACGAATTCACGAATCCTGTGGCCTACTCCTGGCCGGTTTGAATTATGGAACAGTACCTGCTACTTAACAATGGCTTCACTCCATCAAATCCAGCACGCGGTCATTTTAACTCGACCCCAATAACCAAAATATCCACCACAAAGGCACGACAGAATGGTCAAGTTAAAAATTAAATGGTTTTTCTTCAAAATCCAATTAAGATGGCCCAAATACAGCCAGATATGAAAGAAAAAACCGTAGAAGTTCTGCTCACGTGTTAATATCAAATCGTTCCAAAAACTCTCACCCGACCTCCACTACTGACACCAAGCGACTGTCGTCCACTCCTCACTCCCAGGCCGGATATCAGAAAAATGACACGGAACCCACGTCAGCCAACCTTTGCAAATCTATGTTCCAAAATACGGTATGCAAAACTATTTACAAGCACCAGACTATCAGAGACACAATTAATAATGAAACGGTAGATGGAAAAAAAATAGGCACGTGACAAATTTTTAAACCAACCCTGCGTTTCGGAATGAAAGCACTCCACGCTTTTAAAACAGTGACATTAATTTTCTCGTCACTAATTTTATTCCTATGTTAAGAATTTTTTTTACTTTGATTTACTCTAAGAGTGTGTTTGTTAGTTATTTAAACCATAATTTATTGTAATATAAGAAGTTTATTTGACTTTTTATTACTAACTATCTTTTATTAAAAAATTTTTCGTAACGACAATGTTATCATTGGTTCAGATCTCGTGTTTTGTGAGGAAGCATCGTATCAGTCGACAAAGGATTAGGCGTCGAGATTACTGCAAATTTTGGCAATTATTTTGTTTCAAAATTATTTCTTAAAAAAGAAAAAACTTTAGGATTTGATCGATTAAAACTTTTTAAACGTTTTTTCTTTTCTCGTCGATCCTGTTTCGATAAGCGAATTCTTTTTATTTAATCGTCCTTTCGAACTTCTTTAATTAAGTTCGTTTATTTTCCTACCGTTCTTCGGACTTATTATTTTTAGATCTGCTAGGGACTCGAAAGTCCTTTAAAAACATTTCTCAATATTTTAAGTAAATAAACAATGTTTGTGAAAAAAAAATCTCTTATTAAACTAGAAAGATCAGCTACACAATCATGTGGAAATAATAAGGATAGTCCATGAGCTGGAATTTTTATCCTCTATTCCAGAGGTGCTCAAACGGTCGATCGCGAGTGCTTTTTGAGTCGATCTCGTGAAAAAATATTCCGATATAGAACTATTTACACAGATTTTGTTTTAGTAGGAAGGTATACTTTATACGAACTTAGTTGGACAACGCAAAAATCGGAGTACGGTCATTAATGCCACGTCGAGCATTAAGTTAAAATGAACCATTTGTAATTGATTACTCCCGGTATTGTCCACATGGACTGTCGGCGAGCCTTTTGTGATTCTATGCATCTTATTGGATAGTACTTAACCCTAATTGGCCAAACTTTATCGACAGTTTTCTCACCGCAAAAGTCGATGCCGGCAAAAAACAAATCACTGTTTACACAACTATTTACCAGTGCCTATTATCTTGTTTTCTGTTTTATTGGAGTATCTGTTATATAGTTAATAACAAAAAATACCTTTTAAAAACTGTACAAAAAAAATTTTTGGAACTAGTGAAACAACAAAATTTTAAGAAAGAATACGTCAAAGACAAACTTTATGAATCTTAAGGTCAAAGAGTTTTGCGTTTGCCTCCATATTATTGTGTATTCAACCCTATTGAACCGATCTTGGCTGCTTTAAAAAACAAATTACTAAAGTGTAATCAAGCTTCTCAATTAAGAGATTCTGTTCACAAATCGAACCGATAGTGATAAATACCCAAGAAGACTCAAGTACTGATGAGTGTTTCGATACTGACTAATGTATAATAGTGTTTCGTTTATATTTATAAAAATACATTGTAAAATATATACTTTATGATGAAATATTGTTTTTATACTTGTCCAACTGATTTTAACTATAACAAATTTAATGAATGAACTACTAAAATTTATATAAAAAAGCCCCCTTTCTTTTATCATAGGTTCCTTTGATAAAGTCGCCATTTGCTAGCGACAAAAGGCGGCTTTATCAAAGGAACGCGCGTTACTAGTCAAAGAAAAGTCGCGTTTTTTATGTCCGCCACTTTTTCTAGAAACGCCGTGTTTGACGGGAACATTCGAGACTTCGTTCGCGCTGATATAAAGTTGCGCCTGCAGGAATTGGAGTCAGTCTGAGTTGTAACTCGAAGGCAATACGTCGATACATTTTATTAATAAATATTTTTCATTGATATTTTAGAGCAGATCTATACTTACGTTAACTCAAAAATGCATATTGTGCGGTAAAACTAATATCTACCAATATTGAGGTAGATCGCCAGCAGTTCAAGTTTGAGCACCCCTACTCTATTCGAATGAACATTGTACATTCTGCAATCGTGCTTCATTGCCAGGTAGGGGAACCCGGAGCAGCATCGGCCCTCTAAGCAGGAGCTCTATAATTTCTATTTCTATGTTTCTTTTCAATCTTCTTTCTCAATCTCTTGTTATATTCAGTCCATTAAAGCAGAAAATCGGATTGAAGATCTAAAGATTTTGGAAAATATTTTCCTAGAATACATGTCTAAGTTGACAGATATTATACCAGTTAGGTACGACTTCGAACTGCAGTTTAAAGTGTTCATAAACAACCACCAAGTTTGTACGGAGAACGGATCTCCACTATGAAGGGATGATTTAGTTTGGTACACTGATAAATCCAAGATGGATGAAAGAGTTGGAGTGGGCGTTACGGGGCCGAATTTCCAGGCACTTAAAACCACTTGGTAACACCCCAACCATCTTTCAAGCAGAATTACATGCCATAGAGGTATGTGCCCAGGAGTGCATCGAAAAAAACACCCGGAGGGCAGAAATCTATATTTTATCAGATAGCCAAGCGGAACTAAAAGCTCTAAAGTTATACACTTGTGAGTAAAGCTGACTTGGGACTGCAAACAATCCCTGAGATAACTGGCAGCAAATAACCAGGTCACTCTGATGTGGGTTTCAGTTCACAAGGGAGTTAGAGGAAACAAGGAAGCAGACTGCCTTACCAAGGAAGGGACAAATACACAATATTCCGACCCAAAACCTTTTTGTGAAATCTCCAAGGCCCACTTAAAAAAAGAGGTTCAACGCTGGAAAAGAGATAAAATAAAATATCACCGGAAAAAAGTGCCAGGACAAAGACAAGCGAAAAGGCTGGGATGCCTTTCGCCAAGGAAAGCTAAACAGCTTTTCGAGTTAAACAAGAAATACTTGAAACTAATGACGGCACTCCTCACGGGACACCGCCCTCTGAGGTATCACTTGAAAAAGATGGGCAAAACAGAGATTCATAGTTGCCTACTGCGAGAACTTTGCTGAAACTGCAGAACATTTGCTTTGAGAATGCCCGGCGCAAGAGGCTCAGGTTTTTGGAAGGGGTCTTTTTAAAGCCCTCCGATGTCAGGAATTTAGTTCCCAGGAAATTATTAATGGTTATGCCCAAAAGATCTAATAGGTCGAGGTGCTTTAAAGGCTGCATAGCTTTCACGACCTCCCTACAATCTACAATCTATATTCGGTCCAGGTTTTTTCCTTTTTAGTATTTTCTTCTTATTTTCTCTTTATAGTAAGCTGTTGTTTCTAGCTTTATGTACAGCCAGAAAGTGTCAAAAAAGTATAGCCGAAGTGACTCGCTTGGATAAAGTAGAAAATAGTGGGATAAGAGAACGATGTGTTGTAAAAGAAGATGGGACATTTTTTTGCTGAAAATAGTCGCAAAAAGGGTAGACCTAGGCCCGCACTGCGATTATTAGACTATATGCGGACGACGTCGTCATTATCAGTGAAGATGTTAACAACCTACAGAAGATTTTAGAAAAGTGTAGGAAAGCTCTGGAAACATCAGGTCTGCGAATAAGCAGAGAGAATACCGAGTAAGTACATGCGTTGCAACTTTAGTGGCGTCAACAGCAAACACACCATATGTCTGCAGAACACCCAGCTAAAAGAAGTGGACCATTTCAAGTACCTAGGATCAGTCATCAGTAAAGATGGGTCAATAGACACTGATGTCACCCATCGTATAAATACCGTGTGGATGAAATGTAGAGAACGATCCGGCGTGCTATGCGACAGCCGAATGCCCGTGCCTATTAAGGGAAGAGTATACAGAGCAGCCGTCTGGCCACTCAAAAAGTAGCACGAAAATCAATTACACTGCGCAGAGATGAAGATGTTCAGGTGGACAGGTGGTGTAACTAGACTGGATCATGTCAGAAGTAGCACCTTTAAAGTAAGACCTTTCCCAGATAAAGTACAGGAGAGCAATCCGCGGTGGTACGGACACGTTATGAGGCGACCATCCGACCACATGACCACAAAAGCGCTATATATCGAAACTTAACCCCGAGGACGAGAAAGACCCCAAATCACATGGATGTCCGTAGTAAACGAACCTCAAAGAAGCCCAAGTCAACAAAGAGACGACCCAGGACCGAGCTGCCTGGAGACAAATGATACAGAGGGCCGACCCCAAATAAAATAGGAAAGGACCAGGCAAAAAAAGAAGTCTAAATTTTTTGTAATAGTTTGGATATTATTCTCTGAAGCGGTTTCCCGCCATACCATATCTCCGCTGCTATTTTGTCTTCACCTGTGGCTCTTCCGTTGATAGTTCTTTTTATTTCTATACAGTAACAACAAATTCAATATATTTAATGAAACAACTTAATTCTATTTAAATATACATAAATTAATATTCTCTTATAACTTTCATGTCCATGCTACAAATAATGAATTTTAATTACTCTTTGGTTACACGAAAATTAAAATTTTTAATCAGAGAGAGAAATTCTTTTACAGCTAATTTTGGTTTAGAATCCACTCTTTCAATCGACAAAGCAAACGGAGTCTCATCAACGAGAGACAAAGGATCGAAAAGTGCAGTAACCCCACGACAAGGGCAGCTAAACACACTTGACTCGTCGCTGAAGTCGGCCACTCCGCACTCCGGGCACTTATAATCTTCTGTACATCTGTCGTGTGGGTCCTTTGTAGTAGAAAGGACGATAAATCGACTACTGAATCGACTAATCTTCGTGGGCCGTCTAGTCACTAAGTGAGACAAATTTTTTTGTGCATCAGCATCGTTAAAATCATATTGGGTGATCGGTAAATCTGGTGCTCTTACTAACCCTGAAAATTATTTATTTTCGAATATTATAAGAGGGAAATTAATTATTTTCTTGTCATTTATTGTGAGTATATTTCCGTTGCGGTAAGCCACCCTATATGTAACGATTATAACGTCAGGAGTTTGGGAAACTCCTCGAGGTTTATGCACTTACAATACCAACAGTCGGGGAGGATGTTAATATATTAAGAGGGCGTCTAAATTGAACAGACAATTTACATCGGTGATTCTATACACAGTGTCTAAATTAAAAACTACTGTACATTTTTAACAAATGCGAGATACTAATCAGCGTTTAATTTTAATACTTTTAATGCAGTTACCTAATTTTTTTTATGTTCTGGTTTCCACGAAAATGGATATTCGATAATGCTTAGAGAAAATAAAAGGGATGAAAATAAATGTAAGCAAAACAAAAGTAATGGTTTTTGAAAGAGAAGAATGCATGACAAACTGTGAAGTTTCGATTGAGGATAGAAAGAGTGGAACAAGTTAATGAATTTGTGTACAAGGGTTCAAAGTTTACGAGAGATGGAAAGTATGACAGTGACATTGAGCGAAGGGCAGAAAAACAGATAAATGGTGCTCTGCATAGCTTTATGAACAGCCAGAAAGTGTCAAAAAAGACACGTCTGGCTGTGCATAGGCGAGTGTTGGTTCCTACACTTATCAGTATGGTAGTGAATGTTGGGTTTGGCAGAAGAAGCATGAAAATAGGATTAATGCTGCGGAGATGAGTAGTCTGAGAAGGGTAGATGGAGTGACTCGGTTAGATAAAGTAAAAAATAGTGAGATAAGAGAATGCTGTGGTGTAAAAGATAGATAAAGGAATGCTTGGATGTTGGCCACGTAAAAAGGATGTATAAAGGAAGATTAAAGAAACAGATTTATAAGGCGAGTGTGAATGGACGGAAGTCGGTAGAGCTCGATCAGATCAACTCTGTTTGAAGAAAGGCCAGGTCAAGAGTACCAACAATCGACGAGCATGCATGGGAGCACTGATGAATGTAGAGGAAGCAAAAGATGTGTGTAAGAACCATAGCGGAAGTGGAAGGAAGTCTGCCTACCCATACGGAAAAAAGGCGTGACTATATGTATGTATGTATGTATGTAATACCAAGCATTGAGATGAATAACTTCAATGGTATGGTTGCTCCTGACAATATTATGTTGGGCACAGTGAGATCGGCTTTTCTAGAGAAAAAACATGCTTGTATAATGTACTTTGCAATAATATTCGTAGGAATATCAAACTTTTGACGCACCCTCATAATATTCTTTACTTTTTCTTCAGTTTTTATAATTTTAAAAAATAGTACACAAAAACAGTCAAAAAAAATCAACTATTATTAAAAATTTCGTGAAGCTAGTTATCTGAATTTGTTTTGGAATATGTCGAAAATTTAATTCTCTAAACTTTGAAAATGTTGTGCACTTTTCTTCGTTAGGAAAGTTGCGCTCTGAGAGAGTTGTTTAAAGTTGCATTCATTTTACTTACATCTCAAGTTTCATCCTGTAATACCTCCTCCCATCGATTTCAATCCCCAAATTCCTGAAAGTAGTTTCTGAAAGAGGCAACGTCTCTAATGGCTTTTCGAGTGAGCGGAATTGGTTTATTTCTCTCTATAAAGAACGTAAAATTATTTACAGGATGCTAAATTATTCTTTTTATACATATATATGTTTTTGTTACGTCAACATTCTACTTATAGAAATTTGGTATGAAAAACTGTAAAAAATATAATAAGCGTAATATGTTTTTAAGCCTAATTAATGTACTTTTTTAATTAAATTCTTAATTAATTAATGAACGTCAGGGTATACAGGGTGCTTCTTAAATCATGCGAACAAATTCAGGATGATTGTGGACCCGCTTTTTAAAAAGTTTTAGGTCATAGTTCTCCGGAAAAACTGATTTCGGAAGCTTGTTCCAATCCTTAGCAGTCCTGTAAAAGAAGGATTCTTAATAAAGATTGGTCTTTGAAGTGTCAATCTTAAGAGTAAATGGGTGAGACTGATCAGTGTGCCGATTTCTTATGCCGAATGTGGCCAGTGGTAGTATACGAGTTTTTATTTTTCTGGAGCATCTGCCATGGAATTATCTGTAGAGTAATGTCTGGTCTGCAACTCTTCTTCTATGTTTTAGTGGGTGAAGGGTATCTGTGAGAGTTGAGTTGTTTATCAACCGAATGGCCTTTTTCTAAATAGAATCTAAAAGACGAAAAGAATGCCTTCGTGCTAAACCCCAAATGTGCGAGCAATACTCCAGCAGAGGTCGGATTTGAGCCTTGTACGTCGTCAACAGTTGATCAGGAGTAAAAAGCTTTCTAGCTCTCCACAGAAAAGCCTTCTTCGGTCCATCTTTGGACATAGGCCTCACTCAGTTTTTTTCCACTTTTCCCTGTTTGTCACCATATTCATCCATCTAGTTCCAGAGTGCTTCTTCAGGTCATTTGCCCACCTCATTTGGGGTCTACCTTTACTTCTTTTATTTTTGCAGGGTCTCCAGTTTATAATACATTTGTTTTATTGGTCGTCTTTTTGTCTGATATTGTGACCGGCAAATTTCCATTTTAATTTTGCTACCTCTTTTCTAACAAATCTTATTTTCGTTTTTTTTTATTCACTCGTTTCTCTTTCTATCTATTAGTTTTACCTGTAACATTTGTTTTTTCATTGATCTTTGTGGTTTTGTTACTTTATCCATGTTTTTCTGTGTAAGTGTTTTGGATCCTTAGGTGAGGACAGGGAGTACACATTGATTATATATTTTAGTTTTGAGGTATTGTGGATATTTTTTATTTTTTAGGGTGCAGCTCAATTTTACGAATGCTTCCCATCCCAATCTAACTCGTCTCTTGATTTCTACTGTTTGGTTTTCTTTTTTGAGTTTAATAACTTTTTCCAGATATAGGTATTCATCGACTTGTTCTATTTTTTTCTTGCTCTATTCTGATTGTGATGTCTTCATCAGTGTTCGTCATGAATTTAGTTTTGGCGTTTTAGCTGTTGTGTCTAGTTCTTCCAGCATTTCCGTCAGTTCTTTTTTTTTATCTGTTATCAAGGCGATATCATCCGCGTATCTTAGATAGTTCAGGTGTTGTCCACATATTTTTATACCTTTTTCTTCCCAGTCTAATTTTTAAAAACATCCTCTAGAGCCTGGTTAAAAAATTTTGGTGATATTGTGTCGTCCTGTCTGACACCTCTTCTTATGTGTAATGGTCTTGTTCCCCCATGGATTTTAATCGTTGTTGTTGTTTCGGTATATATGTTGGTTATTAGGTATGTGTTTCTGTATTCTATTCTGCTATTAATCAGCGAGCTTTTCACTGCCCAGTGTTTAACACTATCAAAAGCCTTTTCGAAGTCGATAAACGCATATATAGTGAGATATGATTTTCGTTGGGTCATTCTGTTAGAATTTTTATTGTTAATAGGTGGTCGCTCGTGCTGAAATCCTTTCTGAAGCCGGCCTGTTCTTTCGAAAGAACCATCATTTATTATAAATCGTATATTATTTACGCATTTTCCATCTTTACTGTTTTCCACTCTCGGTACGTACTTTATTATTAAATCAAGAATAAAAATCATGTTATTATATTTTTTTTTTCCATGAATCTATTGGTTCTGGGAAAAGTTTTTGAGACCTGTTTTTGGGGTTTCAAGATAATCAGATTGTGAAATTACTTGACGCAGAGAGGGGGAATATAAGATTATGCAATTCGTATCAGAGTCTAACATGTAGTGACGGCGGAAATTCTATAAATTTACATGAAAATTGCGTTTGTGGGTCGGCGTTACCATGACATTACTCAATATTATCATTACAACTTTCAAATATATTTATACTTTTGCACTAGAGTGTATTATTCGAAACTTCTTGTATATTTCGTCTTTTAAGATTAAAATACACATACAAAGAGGGTAACGGATGTTTGTGTGTAAGAAAGTATACCTGTATAAATATAATAACAAAAATTCTTTGGAGGTTTGAGTACACAAGAATCGAAAATTCTCTTTAAACTTTCTTTAGAAACCCAGCACTCATTTAATATGCAATGCGTTTACATCCAAACACTTTAAAAAGCGAACGAAATAACGAGGACGTTTATCCTATTTACAAGGTTTCTCCTATTCATCTACCGTATACAGATCGAGCGTCTACTTTTTAATAAGGACACTACTGCCATCTCGGTAACGGTATTACTTGCAAGGTCGGTTAAATGAGAAAAAAAATTGTTAAAATGACGACAAACAATTTAAAATATCCCGATGATTTTCAGAGTTGGGCGACAAAACCCGAATTTGTTTTCCAATGGCGCTGTGGAAGAATGTGACTTACACAGGCTGGTTTAACATCGAAAAAGGTGTTACGACAGGGATGGGGGCTTTGCCATAACTGTTTAACTTATACATAGGCGGTTGTTTAAAAGATTTGAAAGAGAGTGCGTATGGATTAAAAATGAATGATTTGATCGTCAAATTCCTTCTTTACGCCGATGATCAAGTCATATTAATATCATTTGAAAAGGAGTTGCAGTGACCATGGATGATATTATTGTAACATTTTACTTAAATCATACTCGGGGTTTGAATTTATATTTAACACATTTATTTATGAACTTTACAATTTATGTAAACTAGTAAAAACACAATGATCAAATTTCATAAAAGTGACTGACTATCTCCCGCGAACGGCGGCCAATTTATTACAACAACGTTACTATTCTTCTTAAGGTTTCATATTTATTTAATGAAGGTTGGAAACAATCATGGCAAAACCTATCGATCTTTTGCTGATGTAAATAAGGAATGGGCTTCCAGACCGGTCCAATCTCTGGTGTTTTTCAGCCAGGAGTGTTTTTTCGCCCCACACCACACCGCCCTTCGATTTTGCCTTCCATTATTAGTTTAAAGAAATCATATCTGGTATTACGAAATATATGTCTTAAATATGATGTTTTTCGTTGCTTAATATTTAGTAATAGTTGCCGAACTTGTCGCATTCGCGACATGAATATTCGATAATGCTTAGAGAAAATAAAAGGGATGAAAATAAATGTAAGCAATGAGCAATGTAAGTTAATGAATTTGTGTACAAGGGTTCAAAGTTTACGAGAGATGGAAAGTATGACAGTGACATTGAGCGAAGGGCAGAAAAACAGATAAATGGTGCTCTGCATAGCTTTATGAACAGCCAGAAAGTGTCAAAAAAGACACGTCTGGCTGTGCATAGGCGAGTGTTGGTTCCTACACTTATCAGTATGGTAGTGAATGTTGGGTTTGGCAGAAGAAGCATGAAAATAGGATTAATGCTGCGGCTTTGCCATAACTGTTTAACTTATATATAGGCGGTTGTTTAAAATATTTGAAAGAGAGTGCGTATGGATTAAAAATGAATGATTTGATCGTCAAATTCCTTCTTTACGCCGATGATCAAGTCATATTAATATCATTTGAGAAGGAGTTGCAGTGGCCATGGATAATATTATTGTAACATTTTACTTAAATCATACTCGGGGTTTGAATTACTCTCAACTGAAGTATTAAACTTAGGCCTGTATTGGTTAGTAGTGGTTTTATGCTGTTAAAGGTAGCGCGTGCTTGTTCTATCCTGGCACGAACCTCAACCTCAGGATCCAAATCTTGCGTGATCCAGCTTTCGAGGTATTTGAATTTTTGTACTACGTCAATGTTTTTTCCGTAGATTTTTATGTTAGGCTGAGGTAATCGCGTTCTGCTTAAAATCATAACCTTTGATTTCGGGGTTTATCTTTAGTCCTAGGTTGTCTCCGGCATCCGTTATTTTATTGAGTAGCCGTTCTAGTGCTCCAGGGCTAAAAGCTAAAGAACACAGCCTTGACGTACTCCCTTCTTGACGGCCACTGGTTCAGTAGTAGTATCTTTAACTCTAACTACAGCTGTTTGTTACCAGTATAAGTTCTTGATTATTTCAATATGGTTCCGAGATGTAATCCTTCCAGTTGTAGTATTTTTAAGAGGTCCGTGTGTTTTACTTGATCGAAGGCCTTCTCGTAGTCAATAAAACATATAAACGAATCTTGTTGCTGATATCTGCATTTTTGGAGAAGAACATTTAGACCATATAATGCCTTTCTATATAGTTATAGTTCCTATGCTCTCACGAAGGTTACTCTGGAAAAGGCGAATTTCCAAGTGTATCAAACATCTTTGTCTAAAGCTGTGTCGTCACCTACCGCTTAGCTCGCTTACGTAACATATTCCAGTGGCGTATCGCAAAAACATTACATTATACATAATGCCCTAAAAATCAAAGCAATGAAAGTAAATGTTAGCAAGACAAAAGTAATGGTATTTAAAAGAAACGAAAGCATGACAAATTGCGAGGTGCTGATTGAAGCAGAAAGAGTGAAACAAGTGAATGAGTTTCTATACTTGGGTTTAAAGTTTACGAAAGATGAAAAGTGTGATTGTAATGTTGAGCTGAATAACTGTATAATCAGCCAGAACGGGTCAAAAAAGGCACGACTGGCTGTGCATAGAGGAGTGCTGGTCTCTACACTTATGTATGGTAGTAAATGTTAGGTTTAACAGAAGAAGCATCAATGCTACGGAGATAAGTAGTCTAAGTAGTCTGGAGTGACTCTTACGGATAAAAGGGAGAAATAGTGTAATAAGGGAGTGCTGTGGCGTAAAATAAAATGTGGTAGTAAAGGAATTCTTATCGAAATTGTTTTGAAAATGGGCCAGGTCAAAAGCAAAACAACCGAAAAGCATGTATGAAAACGCCGATGAAAGTATAAAAAGTGAAAGAGGAGTGTAAGAAATGTAGCAAGTGGAAGGAAGTGGTCTCAGCACTTCGCAGTTTGTCATGTCATCTTCTCTTTTTTAAACTTTCGTTTTGCTTACATTTATTTTCATCCCTTCGATTTTCAGAGCATTAACCATTGCCTGCAACTCCTCTTCAGATGACGCTAATATGACTTGATCATCGGCGTAAAGAAGGCATTTGACGATCAAATCATTCATTTTTAATCCAAACGTACTCTCTTTTAAATCTTCTAAACAATCGTCTATGAATTAGCTTAACAGCCATGGCGAAGCCACACATCCCTGTCTAATACCTTTTTCGATGTTAAACCAGTCCGTGTAAGCTTCGTTTATCCTGACAAGCAGTGAAATATGAAGGTGTATCTTTTTATAGAATAAACTTACTTGTGTTATTTGTGATTTAGTAATAAAAATAATAAACGAACTCTTACATGTATCACTTTTAATCGATAAGGACGGAAAAATGGTCCTAATATATAATTATAGATAATTCCAATCCAAAACAGGTTGTTGGAATAGTGCTTTAACTGTGGCGTGTAGGTTTTCATCAGCCCATACGGGATTATTATGAAAATTCATAATGTCATTTCTTGAAAAGTTGGCTTTATCAGTAAACAATACTGTCACAGCAAATTGGGATTGTTTGCAATTTTTCCTAGAAACCATTGGCAATGCTGCATACGGAGCGGATAGTCATCAGATAGCAAAGCTTGAACAGGTTAAATGTAACAGGGATTTAATAATTTTTTTTTTAAATATTTCGTACGATTTTGTGACTAACATTTACATACGAGGGCGGTTTGATAAGTCAGTGACTTTTTGAATAAAACAAATTTTTTTCTGCAAATAAACATTTTATTTTTCTACATAATCACCTTTTAGCTCGACACATTTAGTTCAGCGTTTTTCTAATTTTTTTATTCCCTCCAAATAATAGGTTTTTTCAAAACTCTCAAAATACGCGTTTGTTTCGGTAATGACTGAAAATAGTCGCAGGGGGCTAAATCTGGAGAATATGTTGGATGGGGTAGCAGTTCGTATACCGATTCGTGGATTTTGGCCATCGTGACTAGACAAGTGTGCACACGTGCATTGTCTTGATGGAACAGCACTTTCTTCTTCTTAGCCAAATGCGGCCGTTTTTGCTTCAAATCAACGTCGAATCTGTTCAAAAGCTTTGAATAATATTCGCCGGTGATCGTTTTACCTTTTTTGAGGTAATCGATGTGAATGACACCTCGTACATCCCAAAAAACTGTGGCCATGACCTTGTTGGCTGACAGACTCTGTTTCGCCTTCTTTGGTCCACGTTCACCCACTGTTTCGATTGTTCCTTGGTCTCTGGCGTGTTGTGATAGATCCATGTTTCATCCACAGTAACGAAACGGCGCAAAAATTCGTCCGGATTACGGCTGAATAGGGATGTTCAGCCGTAATCCGGACGAATTTTTGCGCCGTTTCGTTACTGTGGATGAAACTCTTTTGAAGTGGTCACACGATTGCGCTTATGGTCGAGTGTGAGCAATCGCGGCACCCATCTCGCAGAGAGTTTTTTCATGTCCAAATATTCGTGTAAAATATGATGTACCCGTTCAGTCGAGATACCTACCCACAGCATGAGCCAACTCACGCACTTTCATTCTCCGATCATCCAATATCATTTCATGGATTTTATCGACGATTTCCGGCGTGATCACTTCTTTTGGGCGACCTGGACGTTCGGCATCACTAGTGCTGGTACGACCACAACGGAACTCTGTAAACCACTTCTTAACCATTGAAATTGATGGTGCCGAGTCCCCGTAGTATTTATCAAGTCTTTCCTTAGTTTCAGTGATGGATTTTTTACGTAAAAAGTAATGCTTAATCAGCACACGAAATTCACTTTTTTCCATTTTCGTAAAAATTCACGAGGTTGTCTGCTTTGAACGGCTATTAAACTCCAACTGCACGACGTAGCTTGCTCAAAATTAGAAAGTTGCCCACTGATAGATTATAGTTGACGGCAGCACTGTTGCATTTGGAGTAACTGCGCGGAAAATTCAAACTGCCTTCGTATCAAGCAATTTTTGTAGTAATCGTTTCTTTGGTATAAAATACCGTTCTTAGATTTAAAATCCAACGTTTCGTCTCTTTGGGGCGTCAAAAAAATCTAAATTGATGGGGAAGAATTATTAATGTAGCAGATTATTAAAAATCCCGCTGCATCAAGACGATAACATCCACGCTATTCCAGCAAAACGGCCATCCATGCAGTCGCATCTACAAATACACATAATGCGGCTTGCAAATTAGAGAAAGTAGCTTATGAAATATTCCTCGCTTTCCCTTTAAAGCGAATGCATTTGGTTTTTATATTAAAATTCTCGCACAAAGCTAGCTGCTAGCTCGACTGAATGAAAAATTTGCTCTTATAGAGAAAAATGTGACTCGAGCGAGTTTTTAATTTTTACAATTTTCCTGCATTATATTATATCCAAACTTTACATAAAAATCATTTTCAAATGTGCTCCTTATTAACGAAAAAATTCAACATCCAAAAGGAATCTAGTGAGACCAAGAGTATGGAATGTCGAGAAATAAAAATAAGTCAATTAAAAAAATGTGTTTTTTTCTGTGACAGGAAAAACGTTTGACATTTTATCTCTGTTGACAGGTAACAAAAGATCACTTTTTATACAGGTTAAGGTAAATATTTAATTTAAGAATATTTTATTTTGCAAAAGTTACATTTTCTTTACATCAAAAGTATGTTAGCGTCATCTGAAGAGTAGTTGCAGGCGATGGTTAATGTTATGCATGATGCCCTGAAAATCAAAGGGATGAAAATAAATGTAAGCAAAACGAAAGTAATGGTTTTTAAAAGAGAAGAAAGCACGACCAACTGTGAAGTTATGATTAAGGGAGAAAGAGTAGAACTAGTAAATGAATTTGTGTACTTGTGTTCAACGTTTACGGGAGATAGAAAGTATGACAGGGAAAATAGGATTAATGCTGCGAAGTTAAGTAGTCTGAGAATTGTATAGCCGGAGTGACTCGGTTGGATAAAGTAAAGAATAGTGAGATAAGAAAACGCTGTGGGGTAAAAGAAGATGTGGTTACAAAAAAGATAAAGGAATGGTTAGATGGTTTGGACACGTTGAGAGGATGGATGAAGGAAGACTGACGAAAGAAATTTATAAGGCGAGTGTGAATGGACTGAAGTCGGTAGAGGTTTTAGAAAACAAAAATAGGAATTGGAGAATTTTAAAGTTGTGTCAATATTAAGAGAATAGCATTAAAGACGCTATAACAGTGAAAAATTATTGTTTGTAAAAATCAAGCATTGTTTATAACAATTGAATATTGTTAAAACCAAATTATTATTGATCAAAAATCGCAGCTTTCTTGGGCGTGTAGCCTTTCCCATTTCGTTTCAGAAATGTAATTAGTTTGAAATATTTTTCTTGTATAATAAATAACTTACTGTTTTTTTAAATATACGCATTCGTATATAATAAAGTACCTACCAATGTAATTTATTGTTTAGCTTTTTAATGATAATTTTTAAAAAACAACGTATTTAAAGAAACGAAGCAGATGAAGAGATGAAACGTCGAATTATAATTTAAAGAACGGTATTTTATATCGAAGTTATAAAAAAAATCAAATATTGTTTCCCAAAATGTTGTACACTAACACAAATTCAAATGTTGTCGTCCATCCCAAAAAATAATTGGAATAATAGTGAAATTGATTAAACGGATTTGGTATCATTCTCGTTATGTTCTCTGTTGTTTCACTTACTTTAGCCGTTAGAGATGATTCGAAGCTGAAAAAATGTGGTCGTAGATCGTAGGCGTTTAAGTGATTGCTTGGATATAGGGAAATAGATTTGTATTTTTAGAAAGCAGCAAATGCACTCCAATACCAGAATGTAATGAAAGTATCGATTGTCGATTTTAATTACAGATTATAAACTAAATTAGATTTTTGAATTATTCAGCGAGGCTCCTCCCGATGTCTCGATGTTGACTTTGCAGTGTCTCTTCGGAGAAGTTACAACATAAACACTGTTAGTCCTGCAAGAGTATTTGCTTCTCTTTTGCACTCAGTATCATTTTTTTCTTTAAAAACAACCTAACTCACTGTACACGTTCCAAATATAATTATTTTTTGTAGGTATACAACTTGTGACTTTCGATGAAACGGTTCTGTCGCGTGTAGCTGCGAATCGAACATAAAATTAGACTTTATAAATTAAGAAACTTCGTTAAAAAGAAGTCTTCCAAGCTACTAACTAACGGAATAGCGGCAATTAGAGTCTCGCGAATAGAAGCAATCAATCATTATAGATTTAATCGCAAGACATTTTAATGAATTGCTCTAAACTCCTTTTTAGTTTGGTTTATACGGGGCGTTTTAGGTGTTTACTAGAAAAAATATCGGTGGATACAACAACTAAATGAGAAGTGGGACGGCATGCAGGAGATTCGTGCCAGAATAGAACGAGCTCGTGCTTCGTTCGTGAAAATGCGTAAAGTCTTTGCGGCAGAAATTTAAGCTTGCCTGTGCGCGTCCGAGTGCTTCGCTGTTACGTGTTCAGCATACTGTTTTATGAAATGGAAGCTTGGATTTTGACAGATGCGATGTGCAAAAAATTGGAGGCCTTTGAAATGTGGACGTACAGAAGGCTATTAAGAATCTCCTGGGTAGAAAGAGTGCGTAACACCGAGGTACTTCAACGCCTCGACAAGCAGCTGGAAGATCTGTTTACAATAAAAAAGCGCAAACTCGAGTATTTCGGAATGACAAGTATCGACTTTTAAAGCTTATTATAGAAGGGAAGATCGAAGGACGAAGAGGCCCGGGTAAAAGAAAGATATCCTGGCTAAAAAACTTAAGACAATGGTATGGAGTGAGCACTACCACATTGTTCCGCCGAGCTGTAGACAAGGTTCAGATAGCGCTGATGATTGCCAACGTCCGAGGAGGACGTGTTTTTCTT
Organism: Agelastica alni; assembly: GCA_950111635.1. Taxonomy (NCBI): domain Eukaryota; kingdom Metazoa; phylum Arthropoda; class Insecta; order Coleoptera; family Chrysomelidae; genus Agelastica; species Agelastica alni. The sequence continues at coordinate 761,733 of OX467711.1, read as the reverse complement.
TTGTACGGAGTGGAGGCATGGACTCTCAAGAAGAATCACACGGACAAACTACAAGCCTTCGAGATGTGGTGCTATCGTAGAATGTGGCGTATTCCCTGGACAGAAAAGATCTCTAATATGGAAGTCCTTATTCGTATGAATAAGGAATGTGAAGTATTAACACCATAAAAAAGAGAAAGCTTCAATATCTAGGTCATATACTAAGAGGACCCAAATACGCACTTCTCCAGGTGATAGTTCAGGAAAAGATTGGTGGAAGGAGGAATATTGGAAGACGCCGTGTGTCTTGGCTTAAAAACCTAAGGGACTGGTTCAATTGTAGTAATGTTGAACTCTTCCGAGCTGCAGTCAATAAGGTCCGGATAGCTGTGATGATAGCAAACCTCCGATAGGAGATGCACTAAAAGAAGAAGAGGACAGGGCACCTAAAGAAGAAGAAGAAGATAACACAAACTCAAAATATTATCTGAATAATAATAAAGTTAATTTTCGAACATTTACAAAATGGAATACCTTCAACAGAAAAAATAAACATTACTTAATCTTGTTTGTGATAATATGATGAATTCTTTTGGGAATAATTTAATCAATAAGATCATTTATAAATTTTTTCTCGGTGGATGTTATGTAGAGATGTTTTCTCGACTAGAGTGGAATGGAATGAAACTCCAGGGTGGCTTTTATCCTTTTATTTTAAAAACATCGTATCTTACGTTTAACTTTCGTTAACTTCTTGTCATGCATTTTTATATAAAAATAGCCATTATTATTTACAATAAGTTTTATGTTAAACATTTAAAATATATAAGAGGTGTCCTAATTGATAGAATCACAATTATAATGAATGGTTTTTTTTGGTACTGTCAAGAGCGTATGTACTTAGCGGATGTAACCCTCCTCGTGGTAAACGTGTTGTTTCCTAGTAGCACGTTTTGATTTCCCCACCAAATATTTTCGTTCAAGTTTATATTATAATAACTATTTGTGTTTGTTAGTAATTTGCATTTCGACATGGCGAGATAATACCTATACAATAATATCGATTGTTTATCGACATAGTGGATTTACTCGAATTCATATTACATTAGGTTAGCGACCCGTGCTTATGGCACTACAGTTACCTATTTATACTTTTACATGATACTATAATCTTTAAAATCTTGATGATCAATGGGCTGTAATTTTATTTTGTTTTCATGAATGTTTGTCAGTATTCAACGACAGAACAATTGCTTTATATCAAAAATAACATTCTACGAGTATAGCAAATCACTGGAATATTTTTTTAGATGATTTTCAAAAGTTATAGTAATGGGTCCGATTTTGCGAATTGTGTGTGTGTGTGTGTGTGTGTGTGTGTGTGTGTGTGTGGGCGCGCGCGCATGTGCGAATGTTCGTATGTGCGTTTATTTTTCGTCTTGATTATCTCGAGAACAAACAATTATATTGACGTGGGACCAATTGCATTCGACGCATAATTACGCAACTTAGAACTGATTGGATTTTCAGCTAAATCGGTCATGCTGTTTTTTACGAAGAATAAAAAAACTGAAAAAAATGGTAAACTACCTGAATTTTGGAATTTATAAATTATACAGAATTTTAAGATCTTTTATATAACGTGATTATTGCTTGTTAGGAATATTTGTATGAAAAGTATGATGACAATATTTCATGAGAAGAGATAGTTTTAGATAACAAAAATAGGAATTTTAAACTTATATCAGTATTGAGAGAAAAGCATTAAAGACGCTATAACAGTGAAAAATTATTTTTAGTAAAAATCAAGCATTGTTTATAACAATTGAATATTGAAAAAATTCCATTGTTATAAACAATTGAAAATAGCTCCCGCTTATGAAATGATAAGAAAAATATTTGAAAGAATACGGTTGATATACATTTAGTCACGCCTTTTTTCCGTAGGGGTAGGCAAAGACCACTTCCTTCCACTTGCTACGGTTCTTACACACATCTTTTGCTTCCTCTACTTTCATCAGTGCTCTCATACATGCTCGTCGGTTGTTGGTACTCTTGACCTGGTCTTTCTTCAAAACAATGTTAACATAAACAGAATATTGTTAATGACAATTATAATTTGTTATAAACAATTTGAAATTGGTTTTTATAATAATAATAATATTTATAACAACAAAACATATGGTACTTTTTTTATTCTTTCCACTGGGAAGTTAGTCGTGTGGACCTCTCGGGTCGCACCCAGACCACTGATATTTTTTTCTAAAATTCAACCATACCTGTATTTCATCCGAGGTAATTTAAATATAAGAGAAAAAAAGAGAATGTACATATTATATTCCGAATAAATGACAATATTTTTGCCGTAATTGTTACATCACCGAGAAAAATCCAATTTTCTAACCCCTACGTTTACTTCAGTCGGCTGTAATAATTCAATTTTGTAAGACTGACCTTGATTCGAGACAAAAATAGCACGTACTAACTTTACAATCCATAGAACTTGTTTTAGTAACACTGTGAAAATGATTAGCAAATCCATTGGTCGTCTAGTAAAGGGTGTTTTTTTACGTTATGTATAGGTACAGTCACAAAAGTACATTTTTTTTTCACTGAAAATAGTCGCAAAAAGGGTGGACCTATCGTGTGGGTCGCGGACGGCCCGCACTGCGACTATAAGAAGGGGGTGGGATTATAGAAAGGAGATGATTGTGGACCCGATTTTTGAAAAGTTGCATTCCGTAGCAACCCTGCAAATGAAGGATTCTTGATGGAGTTAATAAACTCCATTAATTCTCGAAACCAGTGTTGAAGCAAAAATTAAAATTTTCTACGTTAAAAAAAATCCAGATTAACAGATTGAAAGACGAAAAGTAATTGGTTTTTTATTAAGTCGTGTACCGAATAATTAATAATTGTACAACTTCTTTTTATGTTAGCCTATCGTCGGTGCTGCTCTGAATTCGGTGGGGTCGTGAGTCGGGAAAAATTTTTGAATTAAATTTGCATCGAATGGAGATCGTGACATAAAAGTATGCCAAAGCTTAAAACGAGAGCAAATGTGCATGAATCTACACACGCTCTAATGCTTCCGAAACAACACATCACAGGCTTCTTTATCGACAATTTCCAAGGTGAATGACTGAATAATCTTTAATCGACATCTCTTTTTATACCGTGTGGCTTTAATTTTGCGTAGGGGATGTTTTGGTCCATCACCATTAACCACACTTTAACTTCTGTGGCTTTTTGTATCAAAATATGTTATAAATATTTTATTTGTACAGACCTGCAAAAAAAGGTCCAATGCCCAAATTATTCGTTTAAGTTATTAACGGTTCATATTTTAAGTAAACGAGGTTTCGGTTCTGAGAGACTAGGAACGCAAAACTTTATTAAGTTATAGAGGTTACTACGTTGTTAATTACTTCTGGTAGGTCAACAACTGTTTCATAATGCCCAATGTCCTAGTTAACAAAACTCATTTCGGGCTAGAAAATGTAGAAGGCGATTCATCACAGAAACTGCATTATTAAATCCAATCTTGCTGTTTAATTAATACTATTTCGACTACAGATACGAAGCTGAGAATCGATTCCAAGAAACGAAAAAGTAAAATGTATATTGATGATATAGGGTCACCCCGACGCTTGTGTCTGGCGTCGTGACGCCTGGCGCCCAAATGACGCGCTGGCGACTTGCCTGCTTACATATCGATTCGACATTTTTTGAGGGTGATGCGGCGGGACCCCAAAATATATGTCATAAGGGTTGATGCCTTGTTAGTGGTTAAAAAAGGTATAATTTTTTTTATGCATTTAAGTTGAAAGAATAACTGATATCCAAAGCATACTATACAGTGGAACTTTTTTTAAATGATCAATCCTCAGAATAAAGATGTAAATTTCCTGATTATCATTTTGTCTCTCTAAGCCATGATATTTTTGCTCTGATACTCTTTTAAGTTCCCAATGTCTTTGTTATTTTTTTATCTATACACTTATATATAACTTGTAAGGTGAGATTTCTTGAAATCGGTAGGTCTTAGGATGGTATAACCAAATATGTTTAACCTTATTTTTCTCAGATAGGGGCACAAACATAGTATATGTTCAGCAGTTTCGTCTTCCACGCAGCAAAACCGACAGTCAGTTTGTTGGTTCAGACCTATCCTTCGGAGGTAGTATCTTATACGACAGTGTCCTGTAAGCAGTCCCGTTAGAATTCGCAGGTCGTTCCTGCTCCATTCTAGGATCTGATTAATCGTGTTTCTCGAGGGTTTAGGTAAGAATGCCTTCGAGTGAGTCAACCCTGGTTTGGTCTGTTATTTTTCACCTGTCTATCGGTGATAATGGACCTATCGTAGTAGAGTTTAAAATTGTCGTTTTCGAGCACTTTCTGCGGCTGGTATTTGTAGTACCTACGATGTAAAGTGCTAAAAAGACCGAACTTGTTGGCCAGTTTCTGGTGAATAATGTTGCACACTTGATTATGCCGATGCAGATAGTCAGTATTAGGTAACAAATTACAAGCAGCTGCTATGGGTTAAATGGTCTCTGATGTTTGCTGACACTTTCTGCATTTGTCGGATTGGGTGTTGAGATCCTTAATTACATACTTCTTGTAGTTGTTAGTGTTGATAACTTGGTGTTGAATAGCTATTATGAAGCCCTCGGTATCTGGCAAAATGGTTCCGCTAGTAAGCCATTTGTTTGAAGCTGTTTTGTCAATATGTTGCTGGTTGAGGTCGTGATGGTGTCGACCATGCAGTGCCTTTTGTGGCCATTGTCTCAGCTTTTTGGTATCTGATACTAACTTAAAGCCAGATTCGGGAGAGGCGAGGTTCGGAGGTGAGTAGTCCTTATCCGCCTTGGATATAATTTGATGTAGAGCTGAGGTTTTTGCTTTCCTGTAGAAGAATTAACGACATTTCATAACCTGTCGAAAGTGAAGATTGACAAAGTAAATTAACCCTCTTCCTCCTTCCTTTCGGGTTAACGTTGTTCTAATAGTGGATGACTTCGAATGATGGTTGTTGTCATCATTGTTCGTGTTAATCTCTGAATACCTTTTAACTCTGTTTTCGTCCATCATAGAAATAAAAAAAAAGACGTCAAAACAGGCGAGGCATAGGTGTTGATTGCCTGAACTAAGTTACCTGCATTTAACTTGGACTTCATAAGTGATTTTAATCTTTTTGTGTATTGCTCCTGAATTCTTTCTTTTGTCTGATTGTGTTCCAGTAATCTAGCCTCTTGAAATCCTAGGAATTTGTAGATTTTCCCGTTTCTCATTGCCTGAATGATATCCCCATTGGATAGTTTGTCACGAGTAGTTAAACAACAGGAATTCAAGCCCACTTGGAGTGGGGGGAGGAGTGGGGGAAGTGGTGGGGTAGGAGTGGGGGGAAGTGACGGGGTAGGGGTGGGGGTAGGAGCGGGGGTAGGAGTGGGGGCAGTGGTGGGGTGGTGAGGAGTGGGAGCAGTGGTGGAGTGGGGGTGAAGTGGGGGAAGTGACAGGTGAAGGAGTGGGGAAATGACATTGTTGACATATGACATTGTTGACATATGACATTGTTGACATATGACATTGTTGACATGTGACATTGTTGCCATTGTTTACATACGGCATGTTGCCATTGTTGCATTGTTGACATATAAAATCATTGTTTACATACGGTATTGTCCCCATCGACTCGATTAAGAGGGTTACGTAAGCACGTTGAAAAGTGGTGTGACGTAAGCGTTGAAAAAAAACTTGATTTTTCGGTGATTCGAACCTTAATCCTTTGACTTACTAAACAGTTAGCTATACCATTCAGATAACTCGCATATTAATTTTATCGTGCAAGATTGGATATAAAAATATATATTTGTGACATCATTATGTTAAAAATAACCTTGAACTACCAGATAATAAAAATGAATGAAAATATGTCGATTTAACGTGACATGCGTTATTAGTTCAGGTCGCGCTTGCTGGCCGCTGCGATATAATATAGATAGGTATACATACGGGGGCGCATGAACATTTTCAGCGCTGTCAATCAGAGTTTCTGAGGCCGTGAAGGAATATCATTGGTAGATATCTGAGTTTTCGAACAATGTATACGAGTAAAATATACAGGGTGCATTAAAAATGTTTATTCTGTCATATTATGAAGTATGATAGAATGATAATGACAAATGACGTATTAACAAAGCTATAAGAACGTGAACTTTGGTGATTTAATCATCAGTATCACAATGACTTCAGACGAGTACAGAAGGAAACTAGAAGAATTCGGTGAGCATGTCCGTCAGTTGAGCAGAGATATAACTTTCTACAAAGAAAAAACTAGAGTATTGAAGCATTTGGAGAATCTGAGTTTGTGGGATAAAGTTTTCAGTTGCCAGAGTAGAAGACCTTCACCAGAAGTACCTGTGTCAAAAATAGATAACAACTCTAAAAATGTCACGACTATCATTAATCATTCTGACAGCCGTTTTGAATGATGTATTCTATACAAACGTGCCCACTGATATCAAAATTCTAAAGATATGCTTCGATGATGCAAGAAAAAACTGCAGTCAATCGTCATGGGCAATAATGAAACATGAAGTAGTAAATGATGGACGTTTACCGGTGTTTTACAAGGAGATACCAAAAGAAAATAACTCATTCTACAAAATAAAATTCCTATTTAATAATGGAACTCAAGAGGAAAGAGAATGGCAAGCTACACCTTTTAAGGAGACAACAGATGTCAACATAAAAAATGATAAAATGTTTTCAATACTATATTTGATATTAGCAACTTTAATCATTTCAATAATTAATTTTTTCATAAAAACTATGAAAAAGTATAGATCATCTTGTAGTACATGAGAAAATAAACAATTCAACAGATATTCGAGGTGTTTTAATAAAACTAAATAATAAGAATAATAATATATTTATTGAAGAAACAAAAATTTACAATATTTTTCTACTTGGGTAATACAACATATGTAAACCATTGATGTAATTGATCAACATTTCGTTGGGTGCACATGAATTTTCCATTGGCGTGGTTAGGACAATACGTAATGGTGGGCTGGAAGTTTTCCGTATTCAATGATGAGTCATCATATAGCGTCACATCGTAAATGGTTGGATACACTGCAAGCTCAGCACACTTTGTTTTTAAAAAGTCAGCTTTCTGATTTCCTCTTACATAAATGCACTCAACTGAATGTAGTAGATATTTCTCCAAAATGGCATTCATTTCACTATAGTCAATATCTCCAGACTGATATGATATTCCATGAACAAATTTTTCCAAGTATTGTGTAGTTTTTTTATCTTTTCCGCTCACATCAGCATAAGGTGTTGGAGGCTTGAACAAAAAGTTGGATCTTTGACGACCAATCTGAATTGTCAATTCTTTTGGATGGAAGACGCCATCGAGCGTGAAACCTTGAATGTCAACGAATGCGATTCTCATGATGACCAGCGTTGAAATGGCGAGCACGAACGGTAGTCGACCACTTATATTATGCTTTTCACAACCTCCGTCAGAGGGAAGTACTCTAGCAGACAATCATGCACGATGATGCAATAGGCCTTAGTATCAGCAGGAAATCCTTTAGCAGACTCAATCTCCAGCTTTATATCCACTGTCGATGATTTCATGCTATCTTCCTGCTTCGAGCAATCTATCACGAATAATGCATGATCTTTGAATGCTGAGTAGTCCAAAATTGGATGAACTTGTGTGGAATGTGTATAGCTCGAGTAGAAACTGGTATAGTTGTAGTAGGCAGTGACATAATCGTTTCTATCGAAATCCAACTGCATTCTTTCGTTTGGCCAATATTCTCCATTCAATGATAGTCTGATGCTAGATATGTTGATGTTATCAAAGGTAGTGACATCACTGTCGAGTTTATTGCGTATATTCTTCTGGAAACAAACGATAACGTAACGTGGACGTTCCACTGCGGCGCTGGTTTTAACTGCCCAAATTTCATTCTTTGCACTTTTTGTGAGCGCAGGTAATTCGCTGAGACTCCATTTTCTGAATGGAATCATTATTGGTGTATCATTCTTGATGGGTTGCATCAATTGTAGTTTGATTTCATCGTTGGGAAATATATGCTTGACCTTCAGTACCATACTATCTATCAAAACTTTGACTTTAGTAGTAGTCGTTACACCAGTATTGTTAAGTTCCTTGACAATTACGCTATCTTTATCGTCACGTGCTCGAACTAGACGAATTGTTTGTCTTCCGTAGACAATCGAACTGTAGTCATTGAATACGTTGAAAATGTGCTTGAGGGGTATCAACAAACTGAATGACTTATCCACAGCATTCAGGAACGGTTTTTCGGGGTACGTCCATCCAGCCGTCGCCAAATGTTTGGAGTCCTCAGGTTTACAGCAAAGGAATCCTCGTACAGTACTAACAATTCCAGGATCTCTGATCACTTCTATCTCTCTGGCACTTTGCACATAAGTGCACGAATCGAAAAGAAACGCTCCACAATTGGGAGCCAATGACACGTTACCATCTCCTTCAATATCTAATTTTCCTTTAATTTCCAACAAAGATTCATGCATCGCGAAAAATGCATCTGCTTGATTCACATTAATCTCCACCATATCATTATTATCGAATGATTTCACGTACGGGATGTAGGATCGATACTCTTCCTTCCGGATAGTTTCATCATATTGAGGTCGACGGTAAATATCGAAAATTGGGTTCATCCTTATTTGATTGAACGATGCTGCAGATGTTGTCGGTGATTGCTCAGAATGAACGTACTTGCGTTTTAACATCTCTTACTTTCAATCCAACAGATTGGAGAAAAATAATATTTTCTGGAGAGAGCTGGTCACGTCCCTTGGAAGACCTCGATGATACTGATAGGTTTGAAGTGGGTGGTCCCCTTTTATGCTGAATTACCAAACCCATTTAACGTTCTTTCAAGTCCAAATGCAAAGTACTTTTCTCTCCTCGGAAATTCACAGGTCTGAGATCTTGATCCAACACTCTAACACTGATGTTGGTGATCTCTGCTAAGTTACTTCTCACAGGCAAATAGATGGGGGTATTGGGACGTTCGTTGATTGCGAATCCAGGATCGACTGTAATGGGAAAGCTCAATATAGTATGGGCCGGTCTGTCCCCGTAGAAGGCTCCTTCGGTAATGTTGCAATCGAAATGTAAGCTAGATACTTTAAGAATATTTACTGGTCGATCTGAAGAGTGCACTATACCAGGCTCCAAGATCCTTTTAGAAAACCCTAATAATTCTCCAAAACTATTATCGTTTTCGAAACTGATGGCGTGCAATCGACTATAGATTTCACACTCTAAGGTGTTGTTGTTTGGTTTCAATGAGAAATCTGTATTATTCAAATGCATCTGAATATGACTCTCAATGTTTTCAATCTCATAACAACCTGTTGGCAGCTTGATTTTCTTCAATACTGAACGATTATTATTTTCGTAGTAGTAAAATTTTTCACCGTCGATGTTTGGTATGGAATGGTAAGTGTGAAATCCTAGTACAGCTATGTAATAACTCTTCCTGGGATGTAGTATGATCGGTGTGGAAGGGGTGAAAGAGAACTCGTTGGTAGTACTAGTCAGCGTGAGCAGCTGAGACATGACTGATGACATTACGAGTGGTACAGAAATATTTATAATAAAACCATTATCGACATCATATTATTTATTAATAGATTACGGCCCCTCTACATTTCAAAAAATAATTACAACCGTGACAATCGTACTGTGAACTGACAGGTCCATCCACATGTGTTTGGGCATCTGGCCTATTATAATGAATGAAACATGGTAAACGAATTCTCAAATCGAAATAACACTGATAATCGTTTGGTAATTTATGCCAAACATTCAACAATTCCCATGGTCTAGCATGTTGTATTAAATATTTGATTGGAAATTCCTTCAATTCATCTTCGGAAAAGTCTTGCAACCTCTTCTCACCATGTAGGAATGCTAAAACGGCTTCCATTATTATACAAAAACTTCAAGCAGAGATGTCCACAGTTGATTTGATTATAGTTTTGAAACTGATCGTTGTTGTAGTATAGTTTGATTTTACCCAGATATCGGACAAGTTCTTTCGGTGGCTTCAGACATCCAAATGAATCAAAATACTCAACGACATCATTTATCTTTCTATAAGCTACCCAATGAGTGCCTTGATTCTTCGACACATCTAAATTTAGAATTGCAGTTTCACGTTTACGAGGACCACTGCTTGGCAAATTGTCTCGCATGAAAACGCCTCGAAAATGTGGTATCTTCAAGAACTTTACATACTCTAACAACTCGGTATCATACAACGGTCTATTGGGTAGCTTCATTGGGAGTTTTTTTGTTTTTTTAAATATAAACCAAAACCTCCTTTGGCGTTTTTACGCAAGTACAGTCCTTTACCAATAGCTTCCATGGCTTTATTGTGTCGATGATCTTCTTCCAATTTCTTTTTCGCATTCCTCGCATCGATAATTGTCTTCGCTATCGCACCACTTCCCCCAGCAATGCTACCGAGAGCACCAAGGGCTGCAAAAATTGGCAACAGTGGTAGAATACCTCCAGATTTTGCATTGAAAGGTATGATGCGTGGTATTCTGATTTTATTTTTTCCACCAGCTTGCTTGATGGCGAGTCTAGCAGCTTTCAGAGCAATCGAAGCAGTCTTCTTTAGATTGGTCGGGGGATTCTTCTTCAGAGATTTTCCAATTTTACCCACGATATGTCTTTGGAATGAGCATCCCATACCAAGCTTACGTTTCGCTTTCATTCCGGAAGTAACTAATAAGGCTGCAGCTCTCTCACCAAACTTGGCATCTGTTGATTTCACTCGTTGCCAAGCAGCGTTTTCCAATACTGAATCGGCTCTGTGACGATCTTCCAGAGACTTGTGCTGCGAGTATGCAATGTCGTGTTGTTTGCAAGCAGCGTCTAGAGGATTAATGCCAGTATCTCCACGAGCCAATCGTTTTTGTAGTTTAGTTCCAGCTGCAAAATAAATGAAATATTAGTAATCGTTTGCATCGTCCAGTAACACGACTTACGTCCACAATACTGATAGCCTCCGGGTAGATGGAGCTCAAAAGGTAACTTGTTTATCAGGGAATTCAAAACACCTTCTCCCTCGTACGAAGACATCGAAAATGATAAAAGTGGAACTGTAACACCTATATTTATAGAATAACATAAACGTCAATCATGTCACAAGATGAAGGTTATTCAACAAGAACAGTCGTTACCTATTGAAAATTTAGATTTTCATACATCATCAACGACCCTTTCTAAACATGGTAAATTATTGCCCAATTCATTTCGAGCAATAGTATGTGGACCAAGTGGTTGTGGTAAGACGAACGTCATGTTGTCAGTAATTTTCAATCCAAATGGTGCAAAATTTGAAAATGTTTACGTGTACTCCAAGTCATTGTATCAACCGAAATATCAACTACTCCAAGAGGTATTGAATGGAGTTAAAGAGGTTGGCTACTTCCCCTTCAAGGATAATGATGATATTATAAGTCCATCAGATGCAAAACCCAACTCTATATTCCTATTCGATGATGTAGCGTGTGATTCCCAACAGAAAATCCGGGAATATTTTTCAATGTGTAGACACAAGGATATTGATGCTGCCTACCTTTGTCAGACCTACTCGAAAATTCCTAAACAGCTCATACGAGACAACTGTAACCTGATTGTACTATTCAAACAAGATGAAATCAATTTGAAGCACGTATTTGATGAACACGTATCACCAGACATGAGTTTCGAAGACTTTAAACGCTTGTGTTCGAAATGTTGGAATGTTGCATATGGTACTTTTGTGATTGTCAAAGATTTCGATATAAATGATGGTAGATATCGTCAAGGGTTTGATAAATATATAAAAATATAAGTACCATATACCATAAGATCATTCCCCATCATGATGTCGTTAAGTCGTGTTGGCACACACAAATACAAAAAGCGCAGCAAACTGATTAAACGTGCTGCCTCCCCCTCTGATCCTGATTTAAACAAAGACGATCAAATAGCTGCACGCAAACGCAAAATTGCAGAGCTCACCCGTTCCATTAGGAAAAAGTACTTGGCATTGAAACTAGGTAGATCGGAAAAAGATGAATCGCTCATCAGAATGTTCAAACCCATTTCGGAGCCACTACATGAGATTGTTAAATCCTCAAAGATCAATAATGCATTGAGAAGTATAAAAAAAGAAGAATCACCTGAACTAAAGAAAGAAGAGGTAGAAGAAAAGGAAAGAGTAGGACAAGAACAAACACAATTTCTCCCAATGGAAGAAGTAGGCAGAATAAGTGCGAGCACAAGTGGACAAGATAATGATGATGAAGTTTTTCACGAAAATATACCTGAACAAAATATTTCAGATAATGTTATGGATGAATATCTAGATCAATATCCAGTCATGTCACATCCATATATCAAAGATCATTGGTCATATAGTGAAAAAATAGATACAATGTATGGACCAACTTATGATCCCCAAACATCAAAATGGTATCTAGGAACACAATTAATTGACTTTGATAAAAGGACTGGATTTATCAAGATTGAAGGTAAACAGATACGAGGAACCCCAGGACTGTATAAGCTCATCTTCTATGATGATCCTACGGATTTTAACGAAGAAGATGTGCAAGCTTACAGGGCGCTATTGAAATTGAGTGATCGCTATATTAATAAAGATGGAAGACTCAAAGGTTCTACGAGATGGAAATACACAGAAATCATAAAACCGCTCATAATGGAGTTGCGAAAAGGTAGAAGACGTTCAACGACTGGTAATGGTTTGACATTAACGTACAATGAAAAACCGGTGGAGTATATTTATTGGGATGATCCAAATGAACTCGTTGATCGTTTGAAGCTGTTGATAGCTTCCAAAGCAGCTGGAAACACCTCACTCGATAATGAAATAGTTGCCATAATCAATGAACTTCGGGAAGCTGGCTATATATACTAATAACACTGACAATGATGAGTCATTTGAACAATGAGTCTGAACAAGTTCGGACACAGATATGCTCCACATGAAGCTAGCAATAACAGTATTGAATTGACTCATTTGAGAAAACAATTTGTATCACATGATATTTTGATAAAGAATTTAACTGATGCATTGAATTTGATTGACAACAAAATAAATAAATTTGAAGAATTCATTTCGAGGAACCCTCCAACGGCCAGTGAACATATGTCAACGAAAAAGTATGTAGATGATGTGATTTCACAAATTAAATTTGATTTCAAGTTGGCCATTGATAAATATACTAAAAAAGTGCGAGGGGTACTCGATGAAAAAGTGAGTAAAGTTGAAATTGATAAGCTTAATACGAGACTTAATGAAAAAATCAGTAGTCACGCAAACAGTTCTACAAACCGCATTGATGCACTACAAAATCAAATGATCAATACCTTGAAAAATATCGAAGGATCAATAAATAGACTTAATAGTAAAAATACCCTTTGATAGTATGGCTTCAACAGACAAGATTCAACTCGTTGATGAGCTTCATGCATCAGCCCGCAAGACTTACCCTAGACGACGAACTATCATCAAGGGCTTAGATGATTTATGGCAAATTGACTTGGCCGAAATGAGACCTTATGCACATCAAAATAAAGGTTTCAAAATGATTTTGGTAGTTATCGACTGTTTTTCTAAATACCTATGGACACGCCCACTTAAAACTAAGACGGGTGAAGAGATCACTAAATCTTTTGCGGATATACTGCACCAAGCTAATCGTATACCAAAAAATCTGCAATCAGATCAAGGAACAGAATTTTTCAATATTAAATTTCAGAACTTGATGAAAAAATATAATATAAACCACTATAATACATTCACTGTGAAAAAGGCTGCCATTGCTGAACGGGTGATAAGAACACTCAAAAATAAACTCTACAAGTATTTTAGTCTGAATGGAAAATACAGATGGATTGATGTATTGTCAAAAATTACCAAACAATATAATGACACCAAGCACAGTAGGACTAGATTGAAACCTACTGAAGTGAACAAGTCTAACGAGAAAGAGATTTTACGTCAGAGATATAGTCATTTAAAAATTGCTGGTCCACGTAAGCTCAAAGTTGATGATATCGTGCGGATATCCAAGTCCAAACATATTTTCGAAAAAGGGTACACGCCAAATTGGACGACAGAGTTATTCAAAATCATTAAAGTTAAAATAACCAATCCTGTAACATACTTACTCGAAGACATGCATGGTCAGCCAATCAGCGGTGCTTTCTATGAGGAGGAATTGCAGAAAACCAAGAATCCCGACATTTACCTAATAGAAAAAGTATTGAGGAGAAAGGGAAAGAAAATGTACGTCAAGTGGTTAGGACTCGACAAAAAACATAACAGTTGGATAGAAGACGTCGATTTAGTATAGAATGGAAAACACGAACAAAGTTCTGCAGTCAGGGGGGCCTTTTCATCTCCATCATCAAAAATCACAGTTCGGATAAGTCTGGGAAAGAAGGAGAGGGATATAAATATATGCATGAAGTTAATTTCAGTCTCATTCAAGTTTGTATCTAGCTATGTCGAGTCAAGATAGTGCTAGTATGCTAGATGTAAGTGACGTCGAGATAACACCATCACCACCAGCATCATTCAGCATCTGATGGAGACGAGCTGTTGGAAATGTTTGAGCAAAAATTACAATTGGTCTTTCAATAACTGATGTCATTGCTGATATGGAATATCAAGTGACATTGACACAAGTCAAAGTTTGAAGGAACAATTAAAATCTCTACTATCAAAGCTAATTTCATTTTACGAATAATTTGTATTTTTTTTTTAATAAAATTGTTGATTTATGCATGTGTTTTTTTAATATCGATCTCTCTTTACACTTAAATAAAACTCAAAAATAAAACAATTTTTTTTTATTAAATTACACATATGATTACATAATTTTAGTTTACACAGTAGATTACATAAATTTTTTTTTTTTTTTTTTATTTTTTTTTAATTATAAAAGTGGAACAGAATGAAATTATAAAAATAATGATGTCAGGAATGAGGAATATGTAAAGTTATTATTTTTTATATCTCTACGCAAACGGTTCTAAATCTAATTATTCTATACTGTAATGACCCCATGGTAGCGTGTTAAATGATCCCAAAATTAAATATCTTTTATCATCCTCAGGGCTTAAAGCAATTTTCGATTGTTCTATGCTAAATACGTCATGTTTATAGGATCGAATTGTGCACTGTGTAATATTTTTATGTTTAAATGTTTTAAGACAATCTACGTAATCTTCAAATGTCAATTTATTTTTGACAACATTATATTTTACCCCCTTAGACTTTTTAGTGACGTTTTTATCTCCCTGAATTTTAAACGCGTACATTTTTGATCGTAACCCAACAAAATGCGTAATGATTTTGCCGTTGGCTTCATCTTTCATAAGACCCGGTATTTTTTTGTTAAGTAACGGGATATTGTATATATTATTTCCACTATAATCGGAGGTATCAAATTTTTCGATATACCTACCGATTATGTCTTTGTAAACGTTGATATTCATTATTTTGTAGAAGAAACTATCGGTGTCCGTGTAGTTTATGATACAATTGTTCACCCCTAGGGTGGGGAGCATAAAATTATAGTGGAAATCATACATACACGTTTTTGAAATGTCGAGAATGGACATTCCAATATATAGGGGTTTATCGAAAAGTAATTCAGACTTTTTTAGTTCGATAGCCATTAGATTTTCATCAAAAATTGATCTATTGTGAAATCTCGCGCTAGAAATTAAATTTTTTGCCCCGTAACGACCCTCGTATGAACTTACTAACTTTACTACCCTATGTAAGCGTTTATTTTCCATTGTTTTGCCAAACACCGCGTTGTTCGCGAGTTTAAACTGATTCTTTGCAAATGAACTGGTAGCTGTAGTCCTTAAACGAGTGTTTAGCTCGATATAGGGCTTCAACCATGCAGATTGTTTAAATTTTAAAACGCGATGTATCTTTTTAAGTATTAAACCATGCGCCAAAGCCTGTTTTAAATTTCGGTAATGTATAACATATTTTTCTTTATTATGTAGTGTAGTCATTAATTTCGGTAATTTTGATCCGGGTGGTACGCGGTGTTCAGCACAAAAGGGAAAGTCCTTATGCAAATCGTGCAACTCTTTAGGATATTCTAAATCAACCTGCAGGATGTATCCTTCTTCTGCATCGTCAGGTATCTGAGAGATGTCAATATTTGTTTCCACCCATTGAAAGTCATCGTATGGCAGAGGTTGAGACATAGCCCACCCATACAAATTATTAACATCAAGGTAAAATAGATAACTTGTCGGCTTGGTGGAATCGTATGTTTCCATATACTCATTGTTTGCCTCCGTATATCGATTACTGCAAACCGATATTCCTCCTCTAATACCCGCTTCAATGAACAATATCATATCCACATCCTTTATAAGTTTGAGTTTACATTTAGTATACTTTAACATGCAGTCCCACGTATACCCAGGCATAGTATAATACCATGCCGGATCTAAACCATAAACTTTCAAAGCAGTCTCTCTAAAATTTTCCATAACGTCTGCCAAAAGAAGGATATCTGTGCGAAGGTATAAGTCGCTATATTCCCCCAAGTTTTTAATCCCGAACGATTGCCAAACGTTTTGCGCATGACCATACTTCTCTTCGCTAATATGCTCGTCATTTAGTTTATTGTAAAATTGTTTTTTAGATGGTAATTGAATGTCATTTAATTTATCCAAGTTGTTTATATAATCATAGGGGAAAACACCTTTTTTTGTTATTAATTTAAAATTTTCTTCATTTAAATAGCTGAATTCTTTTTTTAAATTTTGCAAGTTTTCGACTTTTAGAGTGCTCACCAATTCGTCAAGACTGGCCCCCATAAATCTACAAGAATCTCTAAATCTAAATTTGATGTTAGTCTCCGAGTCGTATTGAGTAAATGATATATATTTTTCCATATTAACGGGAAGTACACTCACTTGTCCACGCTTGGCAATGTCTTTTATAATGAAATGACTATCGTAGCCCGAAAGATTGTGAAATGCAATTGGCACAATAAATAATTTTTTAAATTGTAAATTGCATACTTGATGTGCCCAACCCCGAAAAGCTGCCGTAAAGTGATCATGATCACGAACAATAATATCTTTAATACCAAAAGGCTTTTCACATATGTGACATACCTTGGCATTAATGACATCAGGCTTTTCCACCATTGGGATTATATTTTTGATTTTTGATTGAATAAAACTGGCTAAATTTGACAATTGGTCGGCGAACCATTGCATGCAATCATCTCCCCGATAGCCATTGAAATAGGAAAGACTATCATCGTAAGAACATTTAAAATAGTAACCTGCATTAAAAGCCCGATGCTTTTGATATTTGACAGTTTTTTCGGAAACCTTATCATTACAATCTACCAACTGCGATTCAAAGTCTGCATAAATTAAAAAAGGACACTTTTGTTTATAAACGAAATTTCTAAACTCTACATAATCATATTTAGGAAATGAAATTTTACAGTCATTAAAATTTTGACAAACCTTTTCATGTTCGTTTAATTTATCACAGCTTGAAAAATAATTTAAACATCTGTCGCACAAGAATTTTTTATCATGACATTTATTAAGTTGACTTGAAATTAATCTAGACAAATGTTTTATCCAAACATAATGATATTTGATTTCAACATTTTCATTGTCGATAGGTGGCGCTTCATAATCATTTAGTTTCCGAAAATACTGATCTTGTATTAGTAACAAATTAACGTGACGTTTCATTTTATTTTTGGTTAAAAACGCAGGTATAACCATGTAAAATGATCTCTTCTCTGTTTCGATTAATTCTAAAGCATAGACGTTAACTGAAATTTCGTTTAGTTTCTCGAACTTTGAAATTTGATTTAATTTAATTGGAATTTCCAACCCCTTTATATTTAGAACGGTGTCATAATGCGGATACTTACTTAATCGTTGTGGGTGTTTTGTGACTGGATATAAAGCGCTTACGATGCTCCAAAAGAAACATGCTTGGTCTGCATTTTGAACGTTTACGCAAGCATGTTTCTTTAAAATTTGATCTGGTAATTTAATGAAAGATGAACCGTTGCCGACCTCATATTTATTTATAGCTACTTCTAATAAAACGATTTTACTAAGTGCCCAACCACTATTTTTTTCAGAAAATTCTGATAATTTATTTAAGATAACATCGACTACATTATCATTAAACCACTGTGCTAAATCCGATCCTGCATCTACAACAGCATTTGGAGTAATGAAAAACTTTCGATCTAATAATTCGTCACTTGACTGCTGCTTTATAAAATCCCCCCAAAATGTTGTATTTATTTTTAGCATAGGCATTGTTTTTAAAATATTATTAACTCTACTTTTAAATAAATGAAACGCGTCTTTTAAAAAATCTTTAATTTCTTTATGTTGTAAATTTATTATAACTCCCGTTCTAATTCTACTGTCGAAAATAGCAATCACATCTTCCCACTTAACTCTACTACCTCGTTTTAACCCTAAACCTACCTTGTTGGACATCGCTTTAATTAAACATCTCATCCGTTTTAATTCAGCGATTTTCGTATGAATTTTACGTTTTTCTCCAACAGAAAATTTAATTTTTTTAAAAGCTAGCGCACATTTTCTAATATGTTTGGCAATTAATTTTAAAGAGACATTAGCAAGATCATCGGAATAATTTTGATGTAACTTTTTAATAGTTTCGGTAACTTTGGACGACATTATAAACCACTTTTATAATTAAAAAAGAAAAAAAAAATTTGCTTACTAATTTTCTATGGATGTTTCGGATTAAATTTCTTTAATTTCAAATGCCGCAGCCAAATGGACCACAATCGTATGTTAAGCTGTATTTCCCTTTCTCGAAATGGCTAATATACGGCTTATAAGTAGCAGTCACTCTGTTGGGTAGGAAGGTAACTTTATCACCCAAGTCAAGAAGAACGCTTGTACCAAATGTTGTTTTGGTTATTTTCGCAGCATAAATTGCTTGAGGAACTCCTATTGGTAGCTCCTGCAGCTTTACTATAGGTTTCCGTGCTGTAATGGAGGAAACTTCGTTTAAATTTTCCAAATTCATCTAATAAAATTTTTACAAATAAGAATATTTTGTGAGACAAAACACAACAATAATTGAAACTTACCTTTTTCTTCTTGTAGCACTTGAACGCACAAATCTATCACCGTTTAATGTAAATAGTCAAATGGTACTAAACCGTATGGCTTTCTCCTTTTTATATTTTAATACATAATGCTTATTTTATAACAAAGAAAATTACGAGTGTGACATTTTTTTAGATAAGCAATTTCTGGAAGCTTCTAGAACTACTGAGTCGCAAAAATGGTTCTAATAGAAGTCTGCGGAAATGACGCATGTAACTCACGTTAAATCGACATATTTTCATTCATTTTTATTATCTGGTAGTTCAAGGTTATTTTTAACATAATGATGTCACAAATATATATTTTTATATCCAATCTTGCACGATAAAATTAATATGCGAGTTATCTGAATGGTATAGCTAACTGTTTAGTAAGTCAAAGGATTAAGGTTCGAATCACCGAAAAATCAAGTTTTTTTTCAACGCTTACGTCACACCACTTTTCAACGTGCTTACGTAACCCTCTTAATCGAGTCGATGGGGACAATACCGTATGTAAACAATGATTTTATATGTCAACAATGCAACAATGGCAACATGCCGTATGTAAACAATGGCAACAATGTCACATGTCAACAATGTCATATGTCAACAATGTCATATGTCAACAATGTCATATGTCAACAATGTCATATGTCAACAATGTCATTTCCCCACTCCTTCACCTGTCACTTCCCCCACTTCACCCCCACTCCACCACTGCTCCCACTCCTCACCACCCCACCACTGCCCCCACTCCTATCCCCGCTCCTACCCCCACCCCTACCCCGTCACTTCCCCCCACTCCTACCCCACCACTTCCCCCACTCCACCACTCCTTCCCCCACTCCTACCCCCACTCCTCCCCCCACTCCAAGTGGGCTTGAATTCCTGTTGTTTAACTACTGTCACGTCTTTTTCGTTCTGTATAGAGTACTCTGCCAGCGGTCTCTCTACTGGCAAAGTATGCCCGAGCTCAGCCGTAGAGGTTTTGCACACGTGTTAATATCACACCGTCCCAAAAATTCTCCCCACACCACTCCCAAGACTGCCACCAAACGACTGACTTCAAACGACTCACCACTTCCCAGGCCGGATATCAAGAAAAATGACACGGAACCGACGTCAACCCAACAATATTCGCAAATCTATGTTCCACACTCAGAATCGCGCTCGTCCGTGTTGATAGCCAGCCCCATCCACACAGAAATGCAAACCAAACAATAATATAACCGACAACACACAACAATCGGGGCCAAAAACCAAAGCAAAATCTAATAACGAAAACCCCCACTCAATCTCCATCGATCAATAAAAATGCCACAGCCATTAACAATCGAATCCTATCACAACAAGGTATGCAACACTATTTACAACGAATGATATATTTAAGTTACAACGAAATACGGCACGCAACACTATTTACGAGTACCTGAGGAATACAAAACTATCAGACACAATTATAATGGAACTGTAGAAGGGAAAAAATAGGCACGTTACAAGTTGCACATCTCCGTTTGTGACAATACCTTTTTCGATGTGTAGGGTCTTGCACTTGGACAACCCAAACTCCATATGGATATCAGTGGAAAATCGGTGGGTTATATTAAGGAGATAATTGATTTGACGCTCATTGGCTGCGTAGAGCTTGATGTCATCCATGCAAAGAAGATGGAAGATAGTACAGTTGGTGTTTCTGTTGGTTTTGATGTTAAAGTACTTTGTATCATTAAGCATTGTGGATAGGGGATTCATCGCAAGGCAGAACCATAAGGGGCTCAAGGAGTCACCCTGGTTTATTTCCCTACGGATGGGTATTTCGTCAGTAATGATTATGTTTGGACCGATCTGCAGATGTAGGTTTGTTCGCAACCCTTTCGTCGTCATTATTATTATTTTTAATAATATTATTATTATTTTTATTATTATTATTATTATTATTATTATTATTATTAATACCGTACGTAAATTCATAAACAAAAGTTACAATTTATTTTTTTATATTTGATTTGCTTTTATCGTAGTTTCTCCACAATTAACTTTGCAAGATTGTCTAAAGTTTTAGCATAATAACAATAATATCTTTGAAATTTTCATTATATTTTCATAAGGCACGTAAAGACATCTACAGTAGCATTTTATTATTTTAATGAAGTTGTGAAGTCAGTGGAAAGCTCATTATGAATTGTTCTTCCTTACGATGCCAGTAAGACGATCCAATTAGGATTAAACCGGAAATTTTATCCTTAGACAGGGACGTTCAGAAATATTACTTCACGCGGACTATACAAAGTGTTCCAACAGAGTGCGGTAAAGTTTTTGTATTACGAAAGGAAAATTGTTGAGCATCTCAAGTTACATGGGTAATCAAAAATTATTAATAAATATACAGTATATTTCAAATCTAACCAAATATACCCTTTTTTATTGGCAATACCTATTTTTATTTGAACTTGGCTCGTTTTCAAAAGTCTTCTGGTACATGATATTTGCTTGAAATATACCAAGCTTTTTAAAAGTTAGGGTCACTTTAAGATTAAAATAGTCATAAATTCAGGACCCTGTATCTGTTCAAACGTAATCAATTTTCTGTATTTAATAATCAAAGATTATTTTTTATAGCTTTACCAAGTCATTTATATATCACAATTATTGTATTATGTATAAAGGGTGAGTCAAAACGCGAATATGTAATTTTTATTTTTAACTTATTGGATCACTTATTTTTTTAAGCTCTGTGAGAAGCCACTAAATAACCATTTTTAAAAATGTTATTATGTTGTTTCATAATTTTCCAAATTATTAAAAAATGAAATTGATCTACTTATTACTTAGTCACTAGAAAGACAAGTCGATGAACAGGGAAATATGGTGCTAGAATTTTAGATGAACAGAATATACACCACATTACGCACTAGCAGTAAGACAATGGCTAAACGAACGATTTCCAATGCATTGGATTGGCAGAAGGGGTTTTATAGAATGGTTGGCAAGATCTCTACATCTACACCACTTGACTTTTTTCTGTGGTGCTATTTAAAAACATTAGTTTACAAAACTCCTCCAGAAGACATAAAAGAACTAAAACTTAGAATAACTGAAGAATGAAGACGAATCATTAGCGAAACTTTGCAAAAGGTTCGAGAAGAATTTGGAAATAGGTTAACTACAAATGTGGGCCAGTGCTCATATTCGGACCCAACTTTGAAATAAGTTTTTATTTTCAGAATTATCATGCCAAATTAGAGAAAAAAATGGAAATCCATGGATTTGATAAAGGCACTGGAATGCGAAATAATCAAAATATGGGTCTAGAAACTGTCAGTGAACATTTCAAAGTACCAAGATCCACTCTTCAAAGATTTTTGAAACGACAAAGAGAAAACAAATTGGAAGCCGAACAAGTTGGACGTAAAAGAAAATTAGGGCAAGATATAGAAAAAGAATTGGTCAATTATATTCTAGCAATGAAACATTTATTTTCATCCCTTTGATTTTTAGGGCATCATGCATAACACTAACCATCGCCTGCAACTCCTCTTCAGAGCTAAACAGCCATGGCGAAGCCACACATCCCTGTCTCAGTCCCTTATTAAAATTAATATATTATGGCAATTTGCAATGTTGTTGCGTTAATTTTGTTCAGTAGTGTAGTTTTATCAACAAAAAGACTCGTAAAACAACTATAAAATGAAAAAATAGACGATGTTTGGCTACGAATAAAGTTATATAGTTCCCTGTATATTTATAAATAATTCTTCTTAATGTGCCATCTCCATCAGTGGAGGTTGGATATCACAGTCGCAAATTTTTCTCGGTCTTCGGCTGCTCTTATAAGTTCTTCCAAGTCCAGGCCAGTCCATTGACGTGTGTTATAAATAATGCCTAACAATTTTGTTTTCTTAATTTTTGAAGTGATAACTTCTTATGGCACGCTGTGAACTTTTTTTGTAATGGGTAAAAAATGTTAAACTCGCGTCAGGACACGTGGCCTGATCGAAAATTCGTAAGACGGATGTATTTCACTGGAGCAATATAAAATGCGACTTTTCTTGACTGGTAACTTGGCAACCTTATTCAACAAACTGACAAATTCAAGTACATTTTTTATGCCATTTTGACAAATTAATTTAGTAGCTAAATTCAAAATTTAAGTGCTTTTCATTAGTTTATTGATTAAGTTCTGCTTTTGCTGCATTAAAATGGTCCAAGGAGAGGTGTCGTTTTTAGCAGATGTTATGGACACCATAGCGTGTCTTAATGACTCTAATGGTTCTCCCCCCGACAAAATTTTAGATCAAATAATTTATCAGTGCAAGAAGCCGTTAAAAAATGCATTAATTTGTGTTAAAAAAGCTTTAAAAACTGGACTGAAAGCTGGTTTGATCAAAGAGAACGGGGTAAGGTTTAAATTAGGTTTTGGTTTGCCGATAACGAAGGCTCGAAGACGAAGAAAGAATAGAAGCAGAAGCCGTAGTCGACGTAGCCAAAAGCGACAAAACCGAAAACGAGGTAGCCGAAAACGAAAAAGTCGAGGTAGGAAGAAAAGCGCCATATTGAAAGAAGATCAAGCAAAAAGCGAAAGAAAGAAATCGAAAACATTCAAATCTGGTGCTGATGTTTAATATATGATTTATAATAAAGCGTTAATAAAAATAATGCATTATTCATAAACTATGGAAATCTGGAGACAATATTTTTCAGATTAAAAATAATATGTTTTGAAGTGAAAACTTCTTTAGCGGCGTTGTACACTTTTTTTGTAATGGGTAAAAAATGTTAAACTCGCGTCAGGACACGTGACCTGATCGAAAATTCGTAAGACGGATGGAGAGTAGACAGCTGGCGTGGCGTAGGAGAGGGAGTATCCCCCTATCTTTCTATGGCGCGGCGAAAATGTATGCCCGCGCCGGCTGTTTCGTTTAGGCGGCGTAGGGCGCACAACGTTAATACTTAGGTTTTCACTTCTGCCGGCACTCCCAGAGTGCAACCCGTAAAATTTTTTTTTATCTATTATAATAATGGAGTACTAGAACTTGATTGCACTATTGGAACACCCGGTATCAATTATGGTTTCAGTACAGACTCACAGGTGGCGTGATCAATGAAATTCCAAGAATGTAGGTAAATGTATAACTATTGTTATGATTTTCTGTATTTTGTGTTAAATCGCCCTGCGAATTTGTATCGGTCTGTAAATCAAAATGTGCAGCTGGTACGAAGAATAAAAAATATTGAAATATAAAATGTAAGAAAAAGTGTTGAGTTCCGCCACTGAACGTAGCCGAGCGGCCAGTTAAATAGCGGTATTTCTTATCAGCCAGGCGATAGACGAGAAATACTGAACAGTCATATTCGAGACGTATTAATTGATAAGGTGTATCATACATATTACTAATATTTTCAGACATTAAAAATACTTTTCAAGTTCTACACTGTTTGTTTTCTAAGTTGTTAATTCAGTTTAACAAAAAATTATAAAAAACTATAATACTACTATAGAAAACTGATTTTTAAAGTACTATGGTGGGTCGATTATACATCAGAAAACAACTACACTCCTGGCTTTATGCCTACGTTAAGCATTGAATTACATCTGATAAATAATCATGCATAATCTCATTTCGGGTGGTATGCAGATGCTTGTAAAGTAAAAGAAAGAATTATTAAATTGTGCTTGTTAAAAAGTATAGATGTCGTGTCTAGCGTTTTTCGTGTAGTCCTTTATGTATACTTGGTAAGAGTTGGAATTGTTGATTTGTATCTTCGAACGACAAAAATTAGTTTGTCAATACCTCCCCTATGCTGATTAGGGGCAACATCCCGAAACCAGTCCATAGGTAGTCACTTCGAATGGATAAATTTAATAATACCTTTATTACTTTACAAGCATCTGCATATCACCCGAAATGGGATTATGCAAGATTATTTATCAGATGTAATTCAACGCTCGTCGTAGGCATATAGCCAGGAGTGTAGATGTTTTCTGATGTATAATCAACCCACACATACCTATAGTATTGGTTAAAATATATATACGTCTATACGTCTATACGTCTTTCGACGTTGTCCGACGTCTAATTTCCATCCCCTTCGGTCTTCGCAATCCTTAGATGTTAGGTTTCTTCCGCTCATTGAATTTTGAATACCGGTTTGCCATTCCAATCGAAGTCTTCCCCTTTTCCTTCTTTCACTTGGTTGCCATTGTAAGACTTGTTTGGGCAATCTTATATCGGGCATCCATTGAACGTGGCCGTACCAGGTGAAGTGTTTTTGCTCGATATCACTAGTAATGGTGCTTTCAATTCCTGTTTGTTGTGTTATATTGTCATTTCTTATTTTGTTCCTTCGGGAGATGCGCAAAGATCTCCTGAAAACATTCATCTCAATGGCTTCAACTTTCTTTTTGTTCTTTTTGGTAATCCTTCAGGTTTCTGCTCCATATAAGAGAGTACTTTTTATCATGGTTTCATAGATGTTAATTTTTCTTTTCTTTGTTATTTCTTCTAATCATCTTCAAGTTCTAGATGGGTGGGTTGATTTTCTATGCATAATATTGGTTAAAATGCAGCAAAATTTACTTTAAAAATCAGTTTTATAAATTTTTAAAAAATATTGAATAGACGTGCCGAATGCCATCCTGCATTTTATTATTCGATGTTAAGCAGCGGTTTCAGTGAATCTTCCAATTTCTCGTCATCAGACGCGTTTAAAAAGCCCTAATCGTCTGAAAATTTACAATTTATTCCCGTTAATTTCAATTTTGAATCGACAATACCGGCAGGAATTTTTTTTTACTAAAAAAGCATAGCGACCGTTAAATTTGATTTTGATTGTTAAATTGATAGGATTTCAGTCAGAATTCTTAAAAAAACAAGTGTTAAATAGGCCAAACAACAGGTAGGTACTTAAAACAATGAATGACTGAACATAATAAGAACTGCAAAAACATGCACAACCCACTTAAAACCATAAAAAATTTCAAAACATTGTAAATTCGATTTATTTTATTTTATATATGGTTGAGGGTGAGATCGTGGAAAATGTTTTTGCGTAAGCAATTAGACTTCGAGTCCATTTTGCCGTCCTTCCCTTTATTCTCTCTTCATGAGCTTCGTGCTTTCCATAAAAGGAGCTAATGCGCTTACGGGGATCTTCATAACCTCTTTCGGTTCGCAAAATTGCACTCCGAAGAATTTATATCTTAGCCAAGCTAGTCTCGTGCAATCGCACAGTACATGTTCTGACGTTTCTGTGGTCCCCTTATTACAGCTGTCGTCATCTAAGAGGCCCAATGTTTCCAAGTGACCCCTAAGCCGGCGGTGCCGTATAATCAGACCCACTACCATCCCTAGTTGTCCCCTGTTTAGTCCCATCAGTTGTTGGGCTATTTTCTTGTCAGGTCTCCCCAAGAAGCTGTGGGCCCGACGTGCCTTGGGTTTGTCTCTCCACAGCTTTCTGTGCTCCCTGTCCTGATATGAGAGGATTTCCGCTTTAACGTAGCATTCTGCTGCTCCAACTGCGGGTCCTGACCCATAGAGTGTCTTTGACGACCCCTCTCGTGCCCAAGTTTCTCCTACATTCGCTAACTAAAGTGGATCTGTCTACTGGCGCGTCGAGCGCCAGTAACTCTGCCTGACTATCCGAGCAAATACACATATTTTTGCTCACATAGCCTCTGTTCAGGTTTTCCTGTGCACATTCCAAAATGGTCATAATTTATGACTGAAAAACCGTACATTTCTCCCCCAGGGCCACGCTTAGTCCCCTTCTCGAGTTTTGTAGCCATATTCTCGACCCAGTCCCCTTCGCAGTCTTAGATCCATCCGTATACCAGACGAGATCTTGCCCGCGGGTAGGTCCCGGTTCAGTCGACCACTCCTCTCGATCCGGGAAAGCGACCCTGTAACATAAAATCCTGCCTCGCTCTCGCTATCGGCTTCAATGCTTCCAGCTCTTTAACGATTGCCGTGTGTTTGGTACGTGTGTCTTCACGTCCCTTCCACAAACCATTTCTCATCAGTCTTGTTGTGGCCCCCATTGCCGCCGTCTAAACCACTAGGTAAATAGGCGGAGTGTTCAACATTACTCTAAGTGCACTGATGGGCGTAGTCCTGTTAGCACCCGAGATACCTCGTAGCACTATTGCTGGTATCACACTGCGTCGTACATCCAGGACATTATTGTTGGGTTAGCACCCCAGTTTCTTCCCCAAATCCGCCTAAGCATCCATAACAACGCACAGACTTTTCCAGGTACTCTATCTATTTAAGCCCCTTAATTTAACTTCCTATCAAGCACCACCCCCAGGTGCTTGACTGACTTCACTGGTACAATCTCTTTTCCATAGAAGAGTGGATTTCTCCACTTTTCTAGTTTCCTCCTGCCTGTTAACATCACCAGCTCTGTCTTGTCAGGATTGACTGCTAGACCCGTGCTTCCACACCATTTTTTCACTATACTCAGCGCTACTTTTGCGCGGTCACTGGCCGTGCCAGCGTCACTCGTCAACGCTAGTACCGCAATATCATCCGCATAACCTTGCGTACGAAAACCTCGGTGGTTTAGGGCAACTATCAGACTGTCCACTACCAAGCACCACAGCAACGGTGATAGAACACCTCTTTGTGGACAACCTCGATCCACGACAACCATCAGTACGTCCCCCTCCCCTTTCTCTTTTAATCAGCCGACCTGAGAGCTTGTTCTTGATTTGACTCCATGCCTCTCTGCCGTGTGAATTCGATTTTAAATCACTAAGTATTGTTGGACAATAATCGTTATTGAAAGAAGACTGCTGAATGAAATGATCGAAATAACAAAAGTTATGGTATTAAAAATCTTTTTTTAAAGTGGAGCTAATCTCTTGAAACAATGACTGGAGTATAAGAGGATGCGTTAGATACTTAAACATCTTCTCGTTTATGACGTTCACAAATGATACTTCACAGTTTTGACATTTATGGAGATGCTTTGACTCCATGCCTCTCTGCCGTGTAAATTCGATTTTAAATCACTTGGTATTATTGGATAATAATCGATATTAAAAGAAGACTGTTAAATGAAATGATCGAAATAACAAAAGTTATGGTATTGAAAATCCTTTTTTAAAGTGGAGCTAATCTCTTGAAGCAATGACTGGAGTATAAAGGGATCCGTTTGATACTCAAACATACTCTCGTTTATGACGTCCACAAATGATACTTCACAGATCATTCACAGTTTTGACATTTATAGAGGTAAAGGTTCTTAATGTATAAAATTGTGATTGATAATACCGTCTTACTTTCCTTCGATATTGCATCAGGTAATCGATGAAATTCTCAAAGGTAGCATGAATTTGAAGGTATATTTTTTGTTTATTCTGCGAGGTAAATTACGAGTTGAAGATGTACAGATACGTAAATCCTATTATTTGTACCCACCGAAAATTAAAGGGTTTATTTCGAAAAGTTGGAGAAACTTGTGCCTCTCTTCAAAGGCTAATCACCCCCCTCTTTATAATTACTTATTCACGTCTATTGTTAGAAAATTATATCCAACATTCAAAAGTATTCTTAGTTAATTATTACTCTCCGGGGTGTAATATAGAATGACGGAGAGAGATTCGACATAAATCACAATTAATGGAGGAGGGTTAAGGGAATTGATGTGATGATATTTCGTAGTTTACTGCGCGTGTATCAATTTCATTTCGGGAGGTCTATTAAATGCGTTTATTGCTTTAAAGCTTTTTAATAACGAAATATGAATTCACCCTTTTTTCGTTGAAGGGCGGACATTAATATTGTATCGTTTGTCATTTCGTGCATAGAGGTGTGTTGGTTCCTACACTTATCAGTATGTTAGTGAATGTTGGGTTTGGCAGAAGAAGCATGAAAATAGGATTAATGCTGCGGAGATGAGTAGTCTGAGAATTATATAGCCGGAGAGACTCGGTTGGATAAAGTGAAAAATAGTGAGATAGGAGAACGCTGTGGTGTAAAAGAAGATGTGGTTACAAAGATAGATAAAGGAATGTTAAGATGTTTTGGACACGTAGCAATGATGGATAAAGGAAGATTGACGAAACAAATTTATAAGGCGAGTGGAAATGGACGGAAGTCGGTAGAGTTCGACCCCGGCAAACTTATCTCGATCAGATCAACATTGTTTTGAAAAAAGGCCCGGTCAAGAGTACCAACAAGCGACGAGCATGTATAAGAGCACTGTAAAAAGTAGAGTAAGCAAAAGATGTGTGTAAGAACCGTAGCAAGGGAAAGGAAGTGGTGTCTGCCTACCACTATATGTATGTATGTACCAACAACCGACGAGCATGTATAAGAGCACTGATAAAAGTAGAGAAAGCAATAGATGTGTGAAAGAATCGTAGCGGAAGTGGAAGGAAGTGGTATCTGCCTATCACTACGGGAAAAAGGCGTGACTATATGTATGTACGTATGTTTGTCAAGCGAATGTAGATAAAAAAAATATGTATGACCTCAAAGAAAATTTAATTACTTTTATTGCGAAGTCGAAATATTAACAGATACGAGCAGCGGCGCGCCAACTATGTGGCGAATGTAGGCAAAAGCCATGGGCGGCAAAATCCAAGGGCGGCAAAATCCAAGGGCGGCAATTTGGCTACATTTGATAATGAATGTACTGACGAACCAATAACGGACCCAAATTTTTTTTTCCCTATTTATTTGCAATCTATAATAATTATTATAATAAGTAAATTGTGTGATAATTCAATTCAGCTGACATGCTCGACAGGAATCCAGTGATTACTATCTCTTACAGCTATAATTAATAACTAGATTAATTTGTTTTGTCTATTGGGGATACACTAACACTCGCTAAAACCCATTAATTAGGTCGCATGGAGCATAACGCTTAGGTGTACGCTGTTTGTACCATAAGGTTAGATGTCAGTCTATTTGGATGATATCTTAATCTATTTTTATAGCTTATGGATAAGTTTTTTATTTCCGCTTTGACCGATTCCACTTGAAGATCTCGGGCTTTTACAAAATTTGGCACAAACCATGGAGCATCTAAAACAATTCTTAGCACTTTCGATTGGAATCGCTCCAGAATTTCAATATTGGAATTGGCGGCTGATCCCCACAGTGGGATTCCGTAGGTCCAAATGGGCTCGAGGATTGCTTTGTAGATCAGTACCTTATTTTTTATAAATAATTGAGATTTTCTACCTATCAGCCAAAATAGATCTCTTAGTTTCAAACCCAATTGTTTGCGCTTGAAAAAGATGTGTTTTCTCCAGATTAGGCGCTTATCTAGGTACATACCTAGATATTTGGCATCGTCCTGTTGTGGTAGAGTTTGATTGTTTAGAATGACTTCTGGACATTTGCCTTTACGGTTGCTGAAAGTTACCTGAACATACTTCACTTCATTTGCTTTAACTCGCCATTTCTTTGACCAGTTTTCTACCTTATTGAGGTGAAGCTGTAGTGTATTTGATGCTGCAATAGGATCTTTGTGTGATGCTAGTATGTGGCTACTAATACGTCATTGCTATTTGGTAGATTAGCCGTGAAGAGGAGGTAAAGTAGCGGCCCCAGAACACTGCCTTGAGGAATTCCGAAGTTTATTTTGAATAGTGGTGTTTGCTCATCAAGGTATTTAACTAGGAAATAGCGATCCTTAAGGTAGTAGTAAAGGATTTGGTAATAATCGATAGGTAAGGATTTTCTAATTTTAAATAAAAGGCCATCATGCCAAACCTTGTCAAATGCCTGCGTGATGTCTAGGAACGATGCAGCAGAATATCTTCTATTTTCTAGATATTTTTTTAGTTACACGATGGACTTGTTGTTGCGTGCTCACGTCTCAATCCAAATTGATGATTTGGTAGTATATTTCTTTGGTAAATGATTTGTTACATTTTTTCAACAAGTAGTTTTTCTAACCACTTTTCCATTATAGGAAGCAGACTTATAGGTCTATATGACTTTACATCTTCTAGTGGCTTACCCGGTTTAGGAAGTAGTAGAATGTGTGCCATTTTCCACTGTGATGGGAAGTATGCTCTCCTTATATATATATATATATATATATATATATATATATATATATATATATATATATATATATATATAAAAAAGTATTTTTCTCTATATTAGATGCGACCTTATCATCTCTTAATTAATTTAATAAAATTTTTGGATTTATTTATCAAATGCTCAGCTTAAATGAAGAAGAACTAAGAAATTTGTGTAAAAATTTATTATTTCATTTAAAAGATGAAGCACGTAAAGAATGCAAATGCAAATGACTTATTGGATGAAATTATGTGTTTAAAGTGCCACTTACCAGAGCTAAATGAGTTAGATCCTCAGTTAATTCTTCAACAAATTTTAGAGAGCGATTTAATTTCAACATTTCCAAATACTGCACTGGCAATACGAATTCTTTAACGCTACCAGTATCTGTAGCATCAGGACAAAGGTCTTTTT
The DNA here is from genome assembly GCA_950111635.1 of Agelastica alni. Lineage (NCBI taxonomy): Eukaryota > Metazoa > Arthropoda > Insecta > Coleoptera > Chrysomelidae > Agelastica > Agelastica alni. The sequence goes on along the minus strand of OX467711.1, from coordinate 730,033 downwards.
CAAGATTAAAATAATTAAACATTTTTTAACGATCAACTATGGCACAAGAGGCGCTCGGTAATTTGGCAATTATGTCCATAGAAAGTGACCTTATGGATTGTATTACTTTAGACGAGTTGATTAAAGATTCAATAAGTTATTTTGTTATCATATAAAATTTTGTTTGTTTTTTTTTTAAATTCTTCGTTTATCTTTATGTCTAAAATTTGTCAAGATCTTCTAAATGTTATGGGGATGAGTAGTCAGGTATCGTGCTGATTAAAATCAGTACACCTTTTTTATTTGAGCTTTCCGAAATTATACGGTATATAAATTAACATGTAACACATATTTAATTTTAAAATTAGATAAGTAATAGCGATTATTTCAATTTTGTGTGTACCCCCCTATCTGATGTATCAGTAGAAAAATTAAATATAAGTATTAGCACGTATTTTAATTTTATTTATGAGTACCCACCCAAGTATGAATTTTTACCAAAAAAGGGGTAAGGGGTGTAAAAATAAAATTTTGCATACAGGCGGCCGCATGGCTTGGTGCGCCCCTGGATACGAGTATAAATATGGGATTTCCTTGGAGAGTAAACTTTTTTGCGGGATTTTGTCTACATAAATTCTAAAATTAAAATACCACCCTTAAATGGAACTGGGCAGGTCACGTGGCCCGACATGCCGAATATTGGAGTGGTAAAATAGGAAGATGGCGACCGACCATGGGGATAGAGGAGAAGCGCAGGAAGACCCAAATAGAGATGGTATGATGACCTGAAGAAGACGGCAGGCCTAAACTGGTATCAGATAGCCCAGAATAGAGAAACATAGAATTATATGAGAGAGACCTATACTTAAAGAGTAGAAAATGGCTGAGAGAGAGAGAGAGAGAGAGACAGAGAAAGAGAACGCGGTGTTCTTTTTATAAATACACGCAAACATAATAAAAATGTTGAATTTTCAAAAAATAATAAGTGACATTTAAAATGTCAGACCTCGTAGTGCAAATAACCTTTATGCCCGTCTACATTATCGATCGTATCCGGTGAAAATGTAATTAAATTTATTGCGAATTATGAAAGTTTTTGAGCAAGTTCGATGGCGTACATAATTTATAGAATAGCAAACCTTCGCCGACGACTGCTCCAGCTTGAGAGATAGATTTACGATGTACATTTTCATTACAAAACTTTGCGATTAATTCCAAAATTCCCGCGGTTAATTTGGGAACGATTCTTGTGCTAAATTAAAGTCCGCGAAACATAGGTGCCCGTATTGAATCACTGTTGAAAAAAACCTACTTCTTCAACCTTCCACCTCCGAGCAACATTCTTAGGCAAAGAATGAGGATGCAGGTGGTCCAATGACCACAATATTGTTACGATAAAATACGTCCCTGATCCATTGTATAGCCGAGGCGGTCACACAAAGACGAATATCTAATTTGCGGCATAAAAAGTCGACCCACATCTAGCGAATGATTTATGACCGCGGCGTGATTGAAGGCGTCTAGAAAGGTCAAACAAATTCGGGAATAACGAAAGAGAAATATTTCGCTCTTTCGAGTAATAAATTGTAGGTACATAAAAAGGCAGTGGTCGCGAAAGTTTTTAAGTTTTAGTTTTGCAGTGAAGTTTTGAAGTAATTATAAAGTGTTATAAAGAAATTGTATGAAGATTATCCAAGTGTTTTATGAAATAAGAAATTATTGTAAAGAAATATTGGAATAAATTTTTTAGTTAGTGTACTGAGTGTTTAAAAATCATCGAACCCAAGAGTAAATTTTGTAATAATATTTTCACTCGGCTATGAAACGTCTCTGGACTTCGTCAGAGAGTCTGTACTGTTCTTTGGTAAGTCTGCAGCTGGATCGGTAATTTTTTTGGTCTATTAAAATCGTAAATTTATCTCATTATTTATCCAAAAAAAAAACAAATAAACCTAAGGGCGATATGATACTTTGATGAAAGTTTTATCAAAACCAATTTACTCGGAATGAGTTTTTAACTTTAATAAACTTTACAAACTAATAGCAATTACGACTGAGCTGAGAATTTTATTTTATCTAGACACGCGGTAGCGTGTCAAGCCAAGTTCAAGCCAACAGGATGGCGAGCGGTACCGTGTGTAATATTACACTAACCGTTTGAAGCCACTTTTGACCACCTCATAAGTCAAAAACTATTTCACATAAAAATATCAAATTCGGTTCATATACTAAGACTTGCGAGATACATATGTGCTTCAAATTTCATAAACACACCTCAAACAGTTATTTACGTTTAAAAATCGTCATTTTTATCACTGACTGACCTATAGATCAAAACTCTAACCCAGTTCCAGATGACCAAGAAAGTTCAAATTTGGCATCCTGACAGAAAGTTTGATAAATACAAAGGAATAAATTAGAAACTAGTAAATGTTTATCATTTTATTATAATTTTTCAATTAATTGATTCTATTAGGAACACTTACTTATAGTGCCTGTAATGTAAGAATCAGCAATCAAAGTTGATGACAGCCGGTCTTTATGTGAATTTTAAGGTCTTTACGTGAATATAATATAACGAGTGGAATACCACTCTTAATTTTTTTTTAATCCAAACTTATCAGTTTTAGTACTTATAACTAAGAGTTCAGTCGAACTTTCGTATAAATTACGTTATTAACTCGGATTTAGAATTAATTATACAAGAACATATAAAAATTAACACAAAAAAGACAAATATACCCCGTTAATGAAGAAAAATACAGTAGGATAACAAAAAATATTTAGTATTAATTTTATTATAAAAAAAAAAAAATCTCACCCTATACAACCATAAACTTCGTAAGAAGGGCTGGATTGTGCGGTGAACTGTAGCCTCTAGGGGTGAGCCACAATAGACCTACTAAGGGTCGCAGTGGAGGGGCGACCACGCCCCACTCACATGAAACCTAACCTAACCTAACCTATTATGAATAAGTCCGTCTAATAATTTCTGTACAAAAAGTAATGATATCTCATCAAAATTATAAATGTGAAATGAGAGCCAAGTTCAATATTATGATATATGCCTTGGTTGTTGTCTTCAACGACAAAAGAAGTGAGATCTAAATGGGTGCCAAGTTCAATGGTCAGTCCTGAAATTCATTTATAATAACAAAAAATATTTTATAACAACTTTATCATTTCTTCTAATAACTTAGGATAATATATTGAAGCCTAAGGTCTGACTTGGCTAGTTCGACTATACGAATTAATATTAAGTACCTACTAAAAAAGTCATGGAGCCCTTTGTTCGATGGCTAGTTTCTACTAGCAAGCCAAATTTTCGTAAGAATAAAATAAGAACTTACAGCTTTAGAACTTGCAAAGGCTGTAATATAATTCGTTTATTCGAACTAGCAAAGTCAGACATTAGGCTTTAATGTTTTATCCTAAGTTATCAGAAGAAATAATATTTTGAGTTGTTATAAAATATTTTATGTTGTTATAAATAAATTTCAGGACTTACCATTGAACTTGGCACCCATTTAGATCTCACTTGTATATTTAAAAAAAAATTAAAATGTTTCCTGGACATTTATTTGCGATAAAATAGAAAACACTATTTTTTGTAAATAATAAATATAATTGTATCAGTTACAATTTCTCAATAATCCAATGACAGATTTTCAAATCTTGCCCTTCCTAAGAACTTCTCCAAAGTATAATCTTACCGAAGAAATCCCTAAATCTCGAATCTAATTAATAAAACTTTCTCGAACAATCTGACGACTTCACTATTGTACTCAATGGTTCGATTACATTAAATCATTGTTTGGGTAAACTTTTCTGGAGGCCTTTGACACCGCTTTCAAAATATTATCGGGTCGATCGTTTGACCTCTTTTTCGACGTTGGACGAATCGATCCTGTCTTTATAGTTAGGATTAGAGTCTTCCATTATTATCTATAGAATCGGAAAATATTCCAAACGAGATTGAAATCGTATTGTACTGTGCTACTTTATATCTATTGGACTTCTTCCAAGCGAAAACAATTGACTGAATCATCGATCATTATCCACTTTAAACTTTGTATTATTGCTGAAATACTAAATTTACTTGTTACATGTTAATTTCAAGAGATAATAATAATAATAACATGGCGGCATTACGAGTGCTATACTATCATCTGAGGCACTACGGTATTGATGAAACTCCCGTGCTGCCCTCTGCCTCGGGGGTATATTTAGTCTGTTGTGAAGAATGAGAGGTGTCGAATTTATTGGAACTTCTCATTCCACACCCTCAGGAAGATACAAGCCTGACATAATCCTCCTAGACCATCTAACTAAGACGATGTTCGTGATCGAATTTTCGGCACCAGCCGAACCGAACATCGCCTTAAAAGAAGAGTAAAAACGGACAAAATATAGAGACCTTCTTTTCGAACTCCGCAGACTTTATCCAGACCATTCTGTTGAACTATGCATCCTGATAATAGGTTCACTCGGTGGTACACGCCACACACTGCTCTCGGAACTCCATAAAATACCAGCTTGCCGACAAAAGGCACACGTTTTAGCTGGGGCAATGCAGAAGGCCGACATCCTGCGATCATTTCGTCTGCTCAGGGCACACGATATTCGGTCCCAGTGATCACTCACCTCACGGCGTGAGGAGTGGTCACTGGTTTTTCTCCAGCTCGGCTCTGCGAGGTATCGGAACCGCAGAGTCGTGACTGGGATTTAATAAATTAAATTAATAATAGTTATATTTATTAACTTCATAAAATATAGACATAGCAAAAAAAAAATACAAGGATGAAAAAAGCTATGTTGGGTCTCTCTCTGAGAGATATAATTCCGAATGCGGAGGTGAGAAGAAGTGGACTTACGGATGCCATCGTAAGACTAAGAATCTAAAATGCAATTGGGCAAGCCACGTGGCTAGAATAAACGATGGCAGATGGACGATAAAAATAACCGAATGGAAACCTAAAGATCATGCACTTCGCAACAGAGGCAGACCGTCCACTAGATGGTCAGACGATCTGAAGCGCATTCACACGAACTGGATTAATGCAGCACGGGATAGAGAGAGATGAAAATATTTACGGGAGGCTTGTGTGTAGCAGTGGACGACTATAAAAATACGACGACAATAAAAACTCTTGTATCACCATTGGCCACATTCGGCCGAAGAACTCGGCACGCTGATCAGTCTCACACATTTACTCTCAAGCTTGACACTACAAGGACCAGTCTTCATCAAGAATTCTTCTTTTACAGGGCTGCTACGGAATGGAATAAGCTTCCAAAATCAGTTTTTCCAGAGAACTATGACCTGCAACTTTTTAAAAAGCGTGTCCACAATCATTTTCTTTCTATAATCCCCACCCCTTCTAATAGTCGCAGTGCGGGCCGTCCGCGGCCCACACGATAGGTCTACCCTTTTTGCGACTATTTTCATAAAAAAAAAAACCATAAATAAACATTTGTTTTCGTAAAAGTAGACAAAATGACAGTGCACAAAAGTCCCTTCATCGCCGAAAAAAGTGAATGTCATCCAGGGATATTTAGCAAACGTTTTTCCGGATACGGCACGAGAAAGTCGCGACTAATGAACGAAGACAAACTTTTGGAAAAAGAGACTTTAAAGCCGCTATCTAATGAGTCTACATTGTGGATACAGTCTTTGGTGAAGGAACGTTCGGCGCATTCACCGCATTTCTAATTGGTATTTGACCCGCAGGAGAAGGTATTTTCGGGTGATGATTGATCGCTATTTTTTGTTTTCCCTCTGAAAATTTGGTCCTTTGTTCGAATGCTTTTTGCGACGGAAAACCGTTTCTTAGAAAAAGAAATCAATGCACACAAACACAACAAACATTTTATTGTAAAAAAGTATACTGTGCAAAATGTCGGCACTATACACAGGGTGTCCCAAAAGTACATTAAAGTTTTTGGATTCTGTTATTAAAAAGGTGTATGTAATGTATGTAAGAAAAAATCATAAAATCATAATTATTCAGCATCTCAAGATGCATAATCCAAAATTATTTATAAATTATCTATAACTTCATACCTAACCAAACATACCTTTTTATTACTTATTTTTTTATACTTAACTTAAACAGTAGGTACATCCTAAATTTTAAATAAAAATCCACTTTTCCACATTTCATTTTTATTAACAATTTTCTTTAGCTAACGTAGACGGTTTCAGAGATATTTGCCAGTTTTTTATTTGATTTTCGATGTTATAAAGTTAGCTGCGACTTACCTAAACTTTTTTATGATCTGTTTTAATACAAATCAAGACATACATCTTTTTTTATCCTTGCCTTATTTAAAAATATTTAATGTAAAATTTTAAAAATATATTGTTTGCTTCAAATGATATTTGAAATATTTAGCAGAGCAATAAAACACGTGTTTGTTTATTTTAAGGGCAGAGGATTCATCAAAATTCATTTGCAAGCCACACTTAATTATTTTATTAAAAGTTCTTGAAAGTCTTGGTCTGTTGTAGTTTTTCTTTATTATGTTGAGCTGGCCTTCCCCCACTTAGCAGAAATAAAAAACAAGTAGCGCACAATTATTAGCTATTTATGAGCTTTGCTTGTTTCACAAGTTAAAAATGTTGAGTTTTTGTACTGGGCACAACTTTAAAACTGTTTGTGTGGGGTCAACGTTTACTTAGCCCCTCCCACCACTTAAAAATTAAATACATACATACATATAGTCACGCCTTTTTCCCATAGGGGTAGACAGAGACCACAAAGATGTTATGATGACATCAAAAGAACAGCCGGACTTAAATGGTGCCAAGTGAAACAGAAAAGGGAAAACTGGAAAAATATGAGAGAGGCCTATTTTCAAAGAATAAAAAACGGCTAGAAGAAGAAGAAGAGTCTGTTGTTGTTACCCAAATTTTGTAGAGGATTCCAAAGGAGTCTTAAACAAGTTTTGACGTAACCGACTGCTTTAATACCCCCTAAAATAGATAGCAGTTGCCTTCTTTCAACTTTTGTTTTAGTTCCTGTTTACTTAGTGAGTAAATAATCTTCATTATGGTCAAAAGTGGACGAAAAAAAATTTTTTTATAGAGTGCCACGTCTTTTTAGTTCTCTAAAGAGTACTCTGCCTGTGGTATCTCTACTGGCAAATTATGCCCGAGCTCAGCCGTAGAGGATGGAAGAAAAAAATATAAAAGTGAGCTGCGCCACCGACTTAGACCCCTAGGTCTTGTAGGCACCAGCAGAGCCACACGATAAACAACAAACAATTATGGTGAACTAGATAAATAAAATTATAGCAAAAATTTATTGAAAACTTTACACACACAATAAATTAAAATACACAGCTCAATAACAAAATTATAACACATATAATCAAAATTAACAGCCAACAATAAATCGAAACTTCAAAATTTACAACTTTATGAAACAACAATAAATCAAAAATCCAAAGTTTACGATTCCATTAAAATAATTAAAACAAAGGTAAGAATGACAAACCTTATCAGGTTACAAAAAAAAAACACATACAAGTCAACTTTTTACCAATACTTCATCAACGTTCACGAACGGCTGATAATTTAATCACATTTTTTTTCTTTTTCATTTACATAAAGATTTACACTGTTAAAACAATCGATCTTATTTTAAAAATAATTCTTTTTACGATGACTGTCCTTCAAAATAGCAATATTGTAGGATATTTACAAATAAGTATGAATAAATGTTTTTACTTGGACACAAAGAACTATTGAGAATATTACTTTAATCAAAGTTCAGACTCGGCATATTATCCAATGCACTAAATAGTTTTCAACAGTGTACCATATTAATAAATTAAAACAAAACTTAATCGTGGTGTCAAAAATAAGTCACGTCGTTTAAATATATTAAAATAAATCACTTGTAACCTTTGGATACACGAATTCACGAATCCTGTGGCCTACTCCTGGCCGGATTGATTATGGAACTGCACCTGGTACTTAACAATGGCTTCACTCCATCAAATCCCGCACGTGGTTATTTTAACTCGACCCCAATAACCAAAACATCCACCACAAAGGCACGACAGAATGGTCAAGTTAAAAATTAAATGGTTTTTCTTCAAAATCCAATTAAGATGGCCCAAATACAGCCAGGTATAAAAGAAAAAACCGTAGAATTTCTGCTCACGTGTTAATATCAAATCGTTCCAAAAACTCTCACCCGACCTCCACAACTGACACCAAGCGACTATCGTCCACTCCTCACTCCCAGGCCGGATATCAGAAAAATGACACGGAACCCACGTCAGCCAACCTTTGCAAATCTAAGTTCCCAACTCATAATCGCGCTCGTCCGTGTTGATAGCCAGCCCATCCACACAGAGAAGCAAACCAAACAATAATATAGCTGACAATACACGACGATCGAGGCCAAAAATCAAGGCGAAATCTAATACAACGACTCCCACTCCAATTAACAAACATGTCACAGCCATTAATAATTAAATCCTATTCCTACTAGGTATGCAACACTATTTACAACGAACAAAATACGGTATGCAGAACTATTTACAAGCACCAGACTATCAGAGACACAATTAATAATGAAACGGTAGATGGGAAAAAAAATAGGCATGTGACAAGAGGAAAATGAGAAGTAATGCCAATTAATAAAAAAAAATACCAATTGGAGTCGTTGGGTCGAGATTGATGACCTAAAAAAATATAATGTGAGCAAAATTTTTCATTAGAGCGTCGAAATATAGAAAAACAAAACGCTTTTAAAAGCAATTCTTCGAGCAAATGTTATTTCGTCGATTCTGCAAACAGTGGGCACTGTAATTCCCGTTTTAAAACGGCAAAAAAATCCAAACTTAATCGGGAAATTTAATTGTCGTTTGGCGGGATATGGAAAAATCGTCGATTGGTAATGGAATTATCGACGTGTCTGCAAACAAATCTCAACGAGTGAGACACCGCCGTATTGATTAAGTAATTTAAATGTCGTTATAATATAGATACGAAGTTCATAAAATAGTAACGCGTACAACGACGAATAATTTTCTATAAGCAGCTAACGACATTAATTCAGACACAGTTTATCCCTAAAAAGCTAACCTTCTAAACGGTTTGAATATCCTTTAAAGCGCTAACGACCTCAAAAACTTCTTATCGAACGTTAATTATTTATCGTTTGAATTATAATCGATTCAAATTTAAAAAGGATTCTGTTGACGACTACAGTTACAATCATAGACCTATCATCCAGAAGAGACGCAACATCCCATTCACTAAACTCTGTTTGTATTGTCGCAATGATTACACGAGAGTGGCCATGAGTATGACAAAGAATATCAATCGATTCTCCTTGTCCCGTCCTCGAGCTGGCAACGCTGTAACATTATTGTAGTTTTACGACCACGCTGAGACTATATATCTATCGGGTAATATTTAGTTTTTTCTGAGAATATATTTATGAATAGGTGATACTCAGTTTTTTATTAAATTGAAGTGTTGCAGCCTACTAATAGTATTTTTCTAAACCCCAAAAGTTGGGCGCCAAATTGTGTTACCCTAACTAAACTGTTTTTATGAAAATACAATAGTGTGTAACTTTAAAAACTTACTAATATTCCCCAAATGTTGGGCGACAATTTTGTGCTCCGTTAAAGTTTCCTTTCTAAAGCCAATTTTGTGTAATGTTATAAATTACTTTTATAAAACTAAATAATTCCAACTCAAGGGCTGCTAATTGTGTAGCGAACAGTTTTACTACTAATACCCGTCAAACCAAATTATTTTATTAAATTAAAGTACTGAAAAATCATTCTAAATAATTTTACCCAATGGTCTAAAATGAAAAAAAAATTAAATAATTATCATTGATATTACCAAATAAAATGTAATGGATCTTAAATTTTAATTTTAATATTCAAACTAATTATTAACAGATAAGTAACCTAAAGAAAAAGATTAAAATAATATACTCAGGGTTCCGTGACTCCTTGATTTCTCGATTGGATTAAATTTGAGGGGATGTGTAGATTTCTTATGAAATACTAATATAAAATGGTTTATAAAGGTATATAGTTCTTTAAATAACAACTAAAGAAGGATAATACCAGTAAATAAGTGTTGAATAACAGGGAAATGACCTTTTTTGAGAATATCTCGAAAAGTATTGATTTCCGCATTGTTTGGTTTTTAGATACGTGTTTTAGTCTCAAAATAATACCTGTTTATTTTGATATTAAAATCGTCATCGCTACACAACTGGATGAAAATATAGTAAACAATGAGATTTTCCAACTTACTTGTGAAAATAAACACTTGGGATTAAATAGTCCGGTTTTTTACACACTTGGCAATGACGAGCCATTTCTTCCACTAAATTTCACTGAATTTTACCAAAAATATGCTAAAAATCACCGATAATACTCCAAAATCTCGTTGCAACACCTTCGGCAACAGCGCTACTAATAATAGCCGATTTCGTAGTACGCACGGATCTCAGCACGTGGAACGATTCAGACAAGCCGTGCGGCGTTGTCGCTTATTGAGCAACACATTTCTATGATCTAACGGAATGAAATAGTTCAATGGTTCAACATTCCATAAAATGGATTGTATTATTCAGGTTGTTATAATTCATGAAATATTAATAAGAGATAGCATTATGGTCACAATATTGTTGCAAATATACTATGGACGATTCAATAACAATCACAAATCTCTTGCTATAACTAATAGAGAGCAGGCAACGTCACAGCACAACACATTCCAGTCGACCGTATCAAGACGATACAATCGACCAGAAAGTGGGGATGTATGATCGTCTTTAAAAGTAAATAGTTCCGTCTCCTCTGATAATAGGTCTTTGGTTACAATAAATCTGCAAAAGATGCTTAAATGTTCTATGCAAACGTTGCAAGTCTGTAGGTGTTCAAATTTTGATTAGACTCCGTGTCTTCAATGCTTAACTTATACATGGACGATTGTTTAAAATATTTGAAAGAGAGTGCGTCTATGGATTGAGAATGAATGACTTGATCGTCAAATGCCTCCTTTAAATCGATGATCAGGTAGCAGGTAGCCAGTACCAGTTTTAAAATGATGTAACGAATAAAGTTTATTGTGACTAAAAAACTTACTAATGCCCCACACGTTGGGCGCCAAAGGTGTTACGAATGAAACTCTTTCTAACCGCTAAAAGTTGGGCATTAAATGTGTAGCGTGAAATTACTAAATTCAAATACTAAATTTTTTTAACTAATTGTATGAAATGAATAAGACTCAAATACAGATAATTAATATTAATTAAACAACTAAAATTTAATGTATTTTAAAATTTTAATTTAAAAATTCAAATTATTTATTTATTAACTAAGTAACTTAAAGAAAAAATATCAAAATACTATACTCAGGGTTCCGTGACTCCTTGATTTCTCGATTGGATTAAATTTGAGGAGATGTATAGATCAGTTCATGGGTCTATACAACCGTATTTTTTTGTGAATATATCAAACTAACTAAAATTTAAATTACTAACGTGAGGGCGCCAAGGGATGTTTTAAAAAAAATCACTAAAATGAATTAACCCAAAACAAATCCAATCGTAACATTTTAATTTAATACCACAAAACGAGCTAATTAATCGACATATTTTAGCTTCAAGGTTGTACAAACTTCGTTCTTATCTCTCAGAAACAATTTAAAAAAACCTAAAATATACATACAGGTGTATCAAAATTAAAATAAAAAATGTACAAAATATAAATTTAAAATTTTAACAGTAACCGTATTATCAAAATGAAAAGATTCCTTCGGTGGATGTCTTCGGAAATCCAATTTTTCCAACCATAAAAACGTCTGCATCGAAGTTTTCAAGGGTAATCAACCTATTTTTCAATTTTCCTCTTAAAGGAAATGCTGAATTCTGAATTTGATTTCAATATCATAAAGCCAGTGTTGTGCAGCGTATTTAACGCCAGTTGACAACCAAAATCTCCGTTGAAAACTGGTAACCTTAAAAAACCAGCTAACAGGGAATAGAAAAAGGGATGAAAGCCATCGGCAGCGGCGAAAAACACGACAGAAAACAGCAGTCGCCAGGAAAAACGACCAGTCGTGGGAGCCGTCTGTAGCAACGAAAAAAAAACATGCAGGAAAAAGCATCCAGGAAAACAGCCTCCAAGAAAAAAGCTCGATTACTTATATAAATAAATTGTCACTTAGAATGATTTTCGGCTAATAATATTTAACATTAACGACGAAGGTCTCCGGCATAAAATAAGTATATAATAAAAATTTACTCGACCTTTTAACTAACTTACTACTAAATGAAAAATTCGATTGACGATGGCTTTTTAATATTTTATCTTATCAGTATTAGTCGATAAAACGCTAGGTGGGACGGATTAATACCAGGACCGGCTTTAAATAATTCCCAATCAAAATGGGAGGAAAAATTCCCGATACAATGAGCGCCCAAAAAACCCTTGTAGACAATTTTCGGTTCACGTCGATGTCCAGGTTCAGAGCCCCATCCGGGGCACCAGGTACCCAGAAGAGGGTTACCGATATCAAATTTAGAGAAAGCAACCCAAAAAAATTCCCGGATGAAAAGTCTGGGTTTATGTAAGTGTAAATTTCAGGACACAGTAACACTAGATGGAGAGGAGACCACTCAGATACCCATAAAGAGAGGTGTGAGACAGGGTTGTGTATTGTCTCCTACACTTTTCAATCTCTACACGGAGAATATATTTAAAGAAGCAACACAATCCGGCGAAGGAGTAAAGATTGGAGGCGAAACCATTAGTAACATTCGATACGCAGATGATACTGTGTTCCTAGCTGAATCATTAAAAGAATTACAATGTATGTTAGACAAGATAAACAAAAAAAGTAATAGGTGGGGACTGAAAATCAATGTCAAAAAAACTAAATTTATCGTTGTTAGCAAAATGAATGGATCCAGACGAAGAAATCAAGGCTAGAATAGAAATAGGTAGAAGAGCATTTCTGAATCTCAAGCCGCTACTCTGTACCAAGCAACTTAACATTCATCTGCGGGAAAGGTTTACCAAGTGTTATGTATGGTCTATCCTGTTGTACTCTTGCGAAACATGGACGCTCCACCAAAAAATTATTGACCGCATTGCTGCATTCGAGATGTGGCTGTACAGAAGGATGCTCAAAATTCCGTAGACAAGCCAAACTACCAACGAGAATGTACTCATCAGAATAGGGCACGATAGAGAGCTCTTAACTACCATCAAGCGCCGCAAACTGGAATACTTGGGACATGTGATGCGTGGACCACGTTATAGTCTGCTTCGGCTTATTCTGAATGGCAAGATCGAGGGTAAAAAATGGATAGGCCGCAAAAAGCTATCCTAGCTTCGAAATCTCCGACAATGGACAGGTTTAACTGCTGAGGAACTTCTCCACGCAGCTCAAGATAGAGATAGATACGCTTGAGAAAGCAAGACACTGTAAGAAGAAGAAATTTCAGGAAAAGTTTCGGAGATAACGTTGACCTGTCATCCTCATTAGCCCTGCGCCAACGAAGGGCAAATTTGTTAGTTATTTTCGGGACCTGTGACCTTGATCACTGTGAACTCGAATCGGACACTTTCTAGATGTTATTTACCAAGCTATGAGTTTTTTCAGCGTGACTTGCATTTTTTAGAATGCTATATAAATGCTTCTTCTTCTTATCCATATTTAAGATCTTTCGATCTGTTAGTTTTGCAGGTTCCTCTGTATCAGTTCCTGGGAGGCGGACTGCCAGCTGTCCGTCCATCTCTTAGGTGGTCTTCCGGGTGCTCTTTTCCATATTGGTTTTCCTTCAAGTGCGATGCGTGGTAGTCTGCTCTGTTCCATTCTTCTTACGTGAGCGTACCAGCATCTTTTTCTTCCCCATCTTACGATGTCTTGCACTCCGCACTGTTCCCTGATGTCAGTGTCCCTAATTCGGTCACCCCTTGTTTTTCCCATTATAGTCCTAAGCGTTTTCATTTCGGCTACTCGAAGCATGCTTTTCGTTTTGTTGGTTTCTTCTCTGGTTTCTATTCCGTATGTCATGATTGGCCTGATACAAGTCTTATAGATCCTGACCTTGCTATCTTTTCGCATGTATTCGTTCGCCCATATTATCTGTCTTAAGCAGCCTGATATGGCGGTCGCTTTGTTGATCTGGCTTCTTAGGTCCTTCACTGGGTCGACAGACCCATACCCAGATATTTGAATTAATAATAAATGCAATTTGGAAAAGTTACATGATCAAATACCGCATCTCAATCCGTCTTGCTGCAAAGAAAATGGAAAGGCCTATTTTTGTGCTTTTTTTTTTCTCGCCTGTGTATTTTTATCAAATATATAAGACAGGCCAATAATGACATATGGTATAGAAGCGAGAGAGGATACCAACAAGACCAAAAGGATGCTACGAGTCGCCGAAATGTCAGTACTGAGAACAAAAAGAGATCACGTAAGAAACACTGACATTAGAGCACCTTGTGACGTACAGGATGTGGTGAGATGGGGAAGGCAGAGGAGAAGAGAATGGTATAACCACGTGATAATGACCAACGATAGACTACCACGCATTGTATTAGAGGGAAAACCAGCAGGGACCCGTCCACCCGGAAGACCACCAAAGAGATGGAGAGACAACTGGCAGTCCACATCTCAGGAAATATTACAGAGGCAAGTCCGGAATCAACAGATCATCTATATCTCTATCAAGTAGAAGAAGAAGAAGAAGAAGAAGTATTTTTATCGCACACTCTATGTCACTGTATTTTCTGTTGTTACCAAAAAGTAATCGCCAAAAAAAAATATTGTTTGTTATCATTAGGTGCACGAAATATTTTGCAAAATGAATTAATAATTTCATTTGTTTTTAGTTCTATTCATACATGGAGCCTTCAAAATCTGCCAACTTTACGCTGGGCAATAAGCAGTGTACAATTTTCGCACCCATAAACGCAGCCTTTCAAAAAATGAACGACTACAAAGGAGAAAGAGAAACTTTGGTCCTTTATCATATGGGTGAGTAATTTTAATTTTTTTTTAAAGTTTACCAATTCTATATCTAAGAAATATCTTGGGTGTCAACTAAATGAGAAGTGGGACGGCATGCAGGAGATTCGTGCCAGAATAGAACGAGCTCGTGTTTCGTTCCTGAAAATGCGTAAGGTACTTTGCGGCAGAAATTTAAGCTTGCCCCTGCGCGTCCGAGTGCTTCGCTGTTACGTGTTCAACATACTGTTTTATGGAATGGAAGCTTGGACTTTGACAGATGCGATGTGCAAAAAATTGGAGGCCTTTGAAATGTGGACGTACAGAAGGCTATTAAGAATCTCCTGGGTAGAAAGAGTGCGTAACACCGAGGTACTTCAACGCCTCGACAAGCAGCTGGAAGTTCTGTTTACACTAAAAAAGCGCAAACTGGAGTATTTTGGTCACATCTTAAGAAATGACAAGTATCGACTTATTATAGAAGGGAAGATCGAAAGACGAAGAGGCCCGGGTAGAAGAAAGATATCCTGGCTAAAAAACTTAAGACAATGGTATGGAGTGAGCTCTACCACATTGTTCCGCCTCGTTGTAGACAAGGTCCAGATAGCGCTGATGATTGCCAACGTCCGAGGAGGACAGGGCAACTAAAGAAGAAGAAGAAGAAGAAGATATCTAAGAAAATAGCCAACGTTTTTTATTATATATTAATGTAATACTTTTGCATTGCCGTTCTTTTTCTTAACAATGGACAATGGCCATTTGATGACAATGTTTATATTTCCTAATTAGAAAAATGTGAAAAAACTAAAATGTATTGTATCGTTAAATAATAAAAAACAAAAGAAATTTATAGAAAAATCAAAAGTAACTACGGAAGAGTTTCGGGGAGACGTTCAAAGATCTGCTACTTACTTCATAAATCAGTCGATGTCTTAAACTATGACACATTTAATTTAGAATGAACAGATTTGGTGTAAGTGGGTTCCTTGTTTTCCAAAATTGAACATGAAACGTACATCTTGCGGAAATTAGCGCTTTTCCTTTCTCGTTTTCTTATTGTACACCGTAACAGAGTCGCGCTTCGAATATACTGACTATATTATAAAAATCCCTCGTACACAGTGTTCGCAGCTTTCAAGAATGACACAAAATTGTTGCTGCATAAAATGAAGTAGAATCCTCCACTTCTATCAAGTAATTTTTTTTAAACACTGTCTTTTTCAATAAATATACAGGGTGCGGACATTTTTGATTTCCCAAGGGATAAGTAAACGGCGTATCTATACAGAGTGGACCAAAATTCTAAAAACGGAAAATTATCTCGTAAATTGCTAGTCTGAATTGTACAACATTAAGCCTATTTTGAGATATGGAGATTCCAGATTTGATATTTGCAATGTTATCAGATTTACCGTTTCTCTAATTTCCACCAACGAATCCAAAAACAAACCAAGACATGGAAGAGAAAAAAAGCATGGGCTCTTCTCAGAGCCAGCTCAGACTATCTCTCCTTGGTCCTATTACCCTCACAAGGGTTTGGTGGCACTATGCTTTTACCATTTTTATAGCATTTTCCACTCCTATCTGTTCTGGGCTAGTTCTGTGGCCTCATGCAGAGAGAGTCCAGTTAAGCTTGTGATTCCGTCTACCCATCGGGTTGAAAATCTTCCTCCTCGTGACCTTCGTCCGTCGACTTTGCCTTGAACCACCAGCTTTTCTAAAGCATCCGGTCTTCTGGAGACGTGCCCGAAATACTGCACTTTGTTCCGGTTAATTCTCTTGGTCAGCCTGTCCTCGATTCTCAGTTCTTCTAGGATCGAAACATTGGTGCGATGTTGCGTCCATGATATTCGGAGCATTCGTCGGTAAACCCACATTTTAAATGCATCTATTTTCTTTCTGTCCGATTGTCTGATCGACCAGGTTTCAGCCGCGTATGATGCAATTGGGAAAATTAAAGTAGAGACCAGCCTGATTTTCGTAGCTTTACTAATTGACGTGTCCTTCCATATGCGTGTCAGTTTAGCTGTGGCCGTTCTTGCTATTGCTAGCCGTCGCCTTATTTCGGCTTCGCTACCTCCTGTGTTGGTGATGAGTGAGCCAAGATAAATAAATTTATCCACTACTTCGAAATCGGCTGCCTGTCGAATATGCGGAGAGTTGTTCGTTTTCCGGTCTACTATCATGACTTTGGTTTTACTGATATTTAGTTTTAAGCCGTACTCTTTACTTGTATTTCCCAGTCTTGTCATGATCATTTGCAGCTCGAGTTGATCTGTCGCCAATATGAGAGTATCATCGGCATATCTCAAATTACTCGAGTACTTTGCGCATGACGTACTCACTATATATGTTAAATAGGATTGGTAACAAGATACACCTTTGTCTAACCCCTGCCCTACCGTCAAATTTGTTTGAGTAAGTTTGGTCTATTCTGACCCTTGCTGTGCTGTGTTCATAGAGGTTCCGTATCAGTTGTATTAGGTGGCATAGCGTGCCCATTTCCTCTAAGATCTGCCAGAGGGCATCCCACTTGTTGGAGTCGAACGCTTTGGAATAGTCGACAAAGCACATAAACATTGTGACGTTATATTCACGCGCTTTTTTGATGATCTGGCGAATATGCAGTATTTGTTCGATGGTGCCTTTTCCTGGGACAAATCCACTCTGTTCGTCCGATATTTGGGGAAGAAGCTCTGACTTTAATGACCATAAATATCGAGGGAATCACCTCCAATAACTTAGTGTTAGTTATTTTTTTATTTATATTCTGTAACTTATTATGGGCAAAACAGGACTTGATCCTTTGCCCTTATCATGTAATAATAATAATGATAACTCTTAAAGAAACACCCTGCATATCAAATCGAGGGTAAAAGTGACGTAACACTATTTAAAATTGTTTTTCTAAAAAAAATACTTTGTCTGTTTCACATGTAAATTCGCCGGAAATTGGTGCATACAAAATTTATTTTCATTTTCTGTCAGATTACCAGAGTGCTTTCTACGAGAACGAAATATTACGTCTGGAAATTAAGTTATTTATAAACATGGCTACTATTCCAATCTTTATCCTTAAAACCTAATTAATAAAGAAGGAGTCTTAGCAAAGATAAAAAAGAATCTTTTTTCCAAATTACCATCAAACTTTATTTTAAAAATAGGTAAAAGAAAAAATTATAATGTGATTTTTGTTTTTATTATTTTATAATAAAAATATGGATCCCATAAAAATGTGATTTAACAAAATAGTAACCTAAAGCTTTCGCAGTATTTATATTTACGACTTTTCGCATTCCAACAATGCGCTCCCTTTCGAATTCTCTTTGTCTCAATAGATGGCGATGATAAAACGTCAAATTTGGTTTTATTTAATTTCATTCGCAGTTAGCGTACCGAAAACGACCGACCAATTGGGCAGCTCCTACACTTCTCTATCGACTGAACTATCCGGAAGTCCACCAATATGGATAACTCATATAACAGGAAGTTATCACAATGACATATACGTCAACAATGCCAGAATATTAGTTAGTCAATCGAACATACAAGGCTCTGACAGGGATTTGTTACAGGTAAGTCGACATCATCTTTCATTTATTTCACAACATTTAGTTATTCTTAACTATATAATATAATAGTACTTTTTTTTAGTTTTTTAAAAATAAAATGGCGACGTAGCAGCCCTCCTGCACGACAATTATTTTTTTTATGCTTGACCTACCTTGCCCCTCCTTTATAGCGATTTTTTAGACTTTCAAAATGTTTCTCTTCCTGTTTTGTACAGTTTAGGGTTTAAAAAGATCTTTTTAATGGTTTTTTTGAGTTTAGACCTTTAAAAATGTGTCTCTCCCTGTTTTGTACGAATTAGGTGTTCTTTTAAATTGTTTCCCTCACTGTTTTAAGCAGTTTATGGTACAATAAAACATTTTAATATATTTCCGCCCCTGTTCTCTTCAGTTTAGGGAGTAAAAGATTCTTTTAAACTGTATCTGTCCTTTTTTTGTTCAATTTAGAGTTTAAAATTACTTTTAAAATGTTTCTGTTCTTGTTTTATATAGTTTTGGAACCTTTTAAAATGTTTCCACCCCTGTTTTGTCAGTTAGGGGTTTAAAAGGTCCTTTTAAACTGTTTCTGTCTTTGTTTTAGAGTTTAAAAGTTACTTTTAAATTGTTTCTGTTCTTATTTTGTACAGTTAAGAAATGCACAAAACTTTTTTAAATGTTTCTGCCCCTATTTTGTTCAGTTTAGGGTTTAAAAGGTCCTTTTAAACTGGTTCTGTCCTTGTTATGTCAAATTTAGAATTTAAAAGATCCTTTTAAATTCTTTCCGTTCTTGTTTTGTACAGTTTAGGAACAAATAAAACCTTTTAAAATGTTTCTGTCCTTGTTTTGTTTAATTTAGAGTTTAAAAGGTCGTTATAAAATGTTTTCCTTCTTGTTCTTCTATAACAAAACGTTTGAGATTAATTATACAAAAAATGGAGCAGCTGATAATGTTATTTATTTTCAGATTCTTCATAAGATCGACGAGGTTTTAATCCCTACGATATCACCGAGCTCTGCTTCAAATAGAGTCTACAACCCTTCGGCTTGGGAGTTTCTGGATAATTACGATTCGCTGATATCCAACAGTCAGAGTCCATACAGAATCAGGTGAAAAAAATACATTTCATTTTCTTGACCCTTTAAATTTTCCGATTTTTGAATTTTGTATTTGTCAGAGATTCTTATCGAAAGATAAGAACATATTAAATTTAAATAAAAATGGGATATTTATTGAAATTTCGCGGGCATCCGAGCGAAATTGTTTCGAAAATATTTCGTCTCATGAGGGTTCTTATTTCGCAGGAATTTTCATCAGAGGGTGCAGCAGAAGGGCAAGCAGGACATCTACAAAGTCGAAGGGGGGCACACGTTCTTCATACCGATCGATGAGGGATTCGGAGTGAGTACAAAGAAACGCGAAAATAAAAACTCTTTAACAATATATGCATAAAAATAAAAGAAAAACGTATCCGTCGTAGGATTCGTTTAGGAGTTTTATTAAAAAATACCGAATGAGAAATAAGAAGACTCCACATTCTTGTCGCTTGTAACAGTGTTTACGAAAAATGTAGATTGTTTTTTTTAACCATGTTTTACGCAAAAAGTACATATTAAGTCTAAATTTAACATTATTTACAAAATATATTTGAATTATCGAACTGTGTCATTAATATTTATATGATAAAATTAACCGAATAATCTTAAATTAATAAATAATAATAAAAATAAGTGCTTTTTAACCAGCAAATTGTATGATCGATTAACATTCAAAAAACAGCATAACTCACTTTCGCTTCACTACTCGTAATGCAGTAACATCCATCATGTCTTTGTCGTTTGTCATCGGTGCATTCTTTACCGAATTTAAATGAGTTCTCTCTGTGTTTTACAGTCGCGTATGGAGTATACATTTTTGCTTTCGCTTACTCGCAATTTTTGGGAGTGATTTCAGAAATGTGTAACAGTAACAGGAAGTCACGAAAGCACGAGCTATTTGATTTGACGAATGAGCACGCGGTTAGGGTTGGCCGTCAGATAGACGTCAACCAATTTTCCGAGAGTGTTGTGTATTAAGTTTGCCGTTATATGCGTAAACTATAAATAAATATTTATTGTTGATAATAAAGTGCAGATCATTGATAAAAAATTTAAGTAAGTAATAATAAATAATTATTCGAATAAAATATTTCAGTATTTAGATTTTTTAAATTTTGAGGTTGATTTCTGTCACTTCTAGTGTCCATAAAATAAAATAAAATTTTCATTAAAAAGAATTACTTTTGTTTGTTATGAAAAATCATTTCAAATAATACCCGACCCATCTTATTAGAATATAATTTTAAAATTGCTTATTACTAAGGTGAGATATCAAATGTTACACATCATATGCAACTACTGTAAGGTGCCATTCCCGATTCTCTAATATGCTCAACTCTTTGACCCTCATTTGGGAAATAATGATAAGTTAAATTGGGGTTTTTTATATACACTGAGTTACATCCAGGTACACAACAATTTGCGAGTTTCAGGGTATATAAAAACAAAGCAATCACACTTGCTCATCACGTGATATTGATGCGAGTTTATTCCGTCAGATGGCGTATTCATCATCATCATCATCACTCAGCTATAGTAGTCCACTGCTGAACATAAGCCTCTCGTTTATTTTGCCACTCTGCTCTATCTTGAGCCATTTGTATCCAATTACCACAGATTCTTTTGATGTCATCGGTCCATCGTGTGGGGGGGCGCCCTCTACTACGATAAGCTTCGTGCCTCGGACGCCACTCCAATAGTTTTTTAGACCATCTTCCGTCAGTTCTTCTAGCTACGTGGCCAGCCCAGTTCCACTTTAAAGTTGTTATTTTTTCGATTACATCTATAACACCTGTTCTTTGGCGAATAATCTCATTTGGTATTCGGTCTCTGAGTGAGATACCCAGAATAGCCCTCTCCATCGCCCGTTGGGTGACATGCAGTTTCTTTGCTGACTTTTTTGTAAGCGTCAATGTTTCGGCTCCGTATGTCATCACTGGTAATATGCACTGATTGTATACTTTTCGTTTTAGACTGATGGGAATATCCGACTTGAAAACATACTTTAATCTTCCAAAGGATGCCTACCCCAAGCCTACTCTCCTGAGAAGTTCGCACGTCTGGCGTATTGCTTAGCATTAAAGAACAACTTTTTATTTTTTTTTACTGAAAATAGTCGCAAAAAGGATACACCTATCGTGTGGGCCGCGGACGGCCCGCACTGCGACTATTATAAGGGGAAGGGATTATAGAAAGGAAATGATTGTGGACACGCTTTTTGAAAAGTTGCAGGTCATAGTTATCTGGAAAAACTGATTTTAAAAGCCTTTGACCGCGTTTGGTACCAGGCATTGTTAAGTAAATTATCTGCCTACGGTCTTCCAACCAAACTGCGCCAATGGCTCTTGAGCTTCATGCAAGATCGCTCCTTACATGTGGCAGTTGACGGTATTTCTTTTGATGCGTTTAAAGCCAATGCCGGGGTCCCCCATGGTTCCATCCTGTCCCCCATATTATTTCTTTTACACATCAACGACCTCTTGAAAACCACCACGAACCCCATTTATAGTTTCGCAGACGATAGCACACTTGTCTCAACTTTCACATCCTATCGATTACTTTCGGTGAATGATACAAATAGACTCAGACAGGAACAGGTTGATTCCATCAATAGAGATCTTAAATCAATCGTCGAGTGGGGAACCAACAATCTTGTTCAGTTCAACGCCCAAACAACACAAAGTGCCACGTTTTCCAAGAAAGTGAATTCCTCAAATCATTCCATCACAATGTCCGGAAATACCCTTGAACCAAGTCCCTCCATCTCGATTTTGGGAGTCACGGTGTCCAATAATATGTCTTGGCATGACCATGTTGCTAATATCGCAAAGTCGGCAAGCCAGAGACTAGGTTTTCTGTGGAAAGCCAGAAAGTTTTTTACTCCTGATCAACTGTTGACGACGTAAAGGCTCAAATCCGACCTCTACTGGAGTATTGCTCATTGCACATTTGGGGTTCAGCACCAAGGCATTCTCTTCGTCTTCTAGATTCCATTCAGAAAAGAGCCATTCGCTTGATAAACAGCTCAACTCTCACAGATACCCTTCACCCTCTAGAACATAGAAGAAGAGTTGCAGACCAGTCATTTCTCTACAGATATTTCCATGGCAGATGCTCCAGAGAAATAAAAACTCTTGTACCACCATTGGCCACATTCTGCCGAAGAACTCGGCACGCTGATCAGTCTCACACATTTACTCTCATCAGTCGTATTTTTAAATCAAGGTTTTAATCTCTACAGCAGAAAAGCATCTTTATTTTTGTAAAGGTACTTCTCGCCTGTTCTATTCTGACTCGTATTTCTCGGGAGCTGCCATTGTTCTCATTAATTATCGTGCCGAGGTATCTGTATTGTCTTACTCTTTCAATAGGCTGGTTACTCACATATATCTTACGATTGTCTTGGGTTGTTTTTGTTATCAGCATATATTTTGTTTTGCTAATGTTTAGTGATAGTCCATATTCTTCGCTTACTGTGACCATTCTGTTAATTAGCGTCTGTAGGTCTTCGTGTGTTTCAGCTAAAATAACTTATCGTCAGCATACCTCAGATTATTTATTGTCATGCCGTTAATTTTAATGTTCTGATCATCAAGTGCCCCATTTACTATGTCCTCCGAGTACAGATTAAAGAGGATTGGTGATAGTATATACCTCTGACGAACACCTCTTTGTATTTCTATTTCCTCTGATGTCATGTCTTCTATTCGTACTGCTGCTTTTTCCAATAAAGTTTGTTAATCGTTTTATTTTTCTTCGGCTTTTTAGAACGACAGAGCGGCCTCGATAGACGAGAAAATAATCGATGGACACGTCATACCGAAACAAGTGCTATTCACAACGCCTACTAAAAAGGACGTACCCTATCAAACGCTTGCCAACGGCGATAATAACATCAGAGTTGTCATTTTGTTTACGCAAGAACAACGAGGAACGGAAATTGTCAGTAAGTAATTTTCATTTTCTTTATTTTTGTGTCTCGAACAATTAAATCCAAATGCAATTCTTTCAGTTATATTTTCTCACGGGCGTAAGAATTGGTGCGGAATATTTTTTAATTATTTTCGTACATAATGCAGGCAATCACTCGTCAAAACAAAACTAATACCAATCGAGGACACAGCGAGAAACCATCAAGCTTGTTCTTTAAAAATATTTGTTGAAAATTCCGTTATTTTCAACTGTAGAATGTTTCTCCAAAACATTTCTTGATTTAAAAACCTCAATATTACAGCTGATAGACAGACAGCTTATTATTTACTCGGTTCCTCAGATAGGCGCGTGCTAAAGGCAACCAATTATACATAAAGGTCACAAGCAAACCGATAGGAAAGCTGACATCAGCACCCTAAAACAACAAATACCTACTCTTGACCGCTTCCGTTTGAGGACTTCGTTTTTGGTCATCGTCGAGAGTTCGCAGTACCATGTAGCATTAATTTTTGAATTTTAACAGAAACGTTCATTTTTATTGCAGCAATGGAATAACATGTGAATCCTATTAAGGATAAAATACAGTTTAGGTCGACAGCCAGCGACAATATTCTAAAAGATCCAGTGGCGTAGGGTGCGCGGTTCATGTTCCAGAAAGCATCACAAACTGTGGAGTTTCGATTAAGGATGAAAGAGTGGAACAAGTAAATGAATTTGTGTACTTGGGTTCAAAGTTTACTAGAGATGGAAAGTATGACAGTGACATTAAGCGAAGGGTGTTGGCAGGAAAACAAATGGATGGGGCACTGTATAGCTTTATGAATAGCCAGAAAGTGTCAAAAAAAGGCACGTCTGGCTATGGTGCATAGAGGTGTGATGGTTCCTACACTTATGTTTGGTAGTAAATGTTGGGTTTGGCAGAAGAAGCAGGAAAATAGGATTAATTCTGCGGAGATGAGTAGTCTGAGAATTGTATAGCCGGAGTGACTCGGTTAGATAAAGTAAAGAATAGTGAGATAAGTGAGATGGTGTAAAAGAAGATGTGGTTACAAAGATAGATAAAGGAATGCTTAGATGGTTTGGACACGTAGAAAGGATGGATGAAGGAAGATTGTAGAAACAAATTTATATGGCTAGTGTGAATGGACGGAAGTCGGTAGAGAAAGATCTCGGAGAACATCGATCTCGATCAGATCAACATTATTTTGAAGAAAGGCCAGCTGTCAAGAGTACCAACAACCGACGAGCATGTATGAGAGCACTGAGCACTGATGAAGTGGACAAACCATGCATAACAAGATCACCGTTGATGAATGCATAATTCAAAATAAAATTAAATTGAAAGACAGATGGAGACACTTATGGCACGAATATTGTCGTAGCAAGCCTACGAGATATACACTTCTACAACCAGAAATTCCAAACCAACAATGGTACAGCAACTATAAACTATCTCGAAGTAGTATTGTTACCATTAGTAGACTTAAATTTGGCCATGCTTGCTATCCCGCCCACCTCAGTAGAATAAATGGATAATTGGATTCGAACTTATGCGACAGTTACAATTGTTCGTGTGATTTGGATCACATTTTCTTGGCAGCATGTAAAAAATATACCCAGCTTGGAGAAGAAATGTATAGGAAACTAATAAAAATCCATATTCTCCCTCCCTTCAACTTAATGCACCTCCTAGCATTAAAAAAGCTGCCTTTATACAGCCTGTTACTGACATTCATCAAAGCATGCAATGTAATATACTGTAGTATTAGCTAACTGTAAGTAAACTATTTGTTACCTAACCAAAAGTAAACATTTCCTAACTAAACCGTGGTCTACCTTTTCTGTGAGTTAGTCACCATGAATGACCCTTGGGTGTGTAAAGTATAGCCTTATCCCATTCAAGTTAAATAATATTAGTACTATAGTTACTGGCTAAATGGAAATTGCGTCATCTCTCGGCCGTATAATAATAATAAAAAAAAATTGTAATTATTTAGTGTTTAATTTCCTTAAAAAACAAATCCACGTGTAATGGACAGGATGACAATGCTATGACCGACAATTTTTGGCAACTTCTTGTTCTTCTGCTTACTTCTCCCTGTTGCTTGCCGTCGCGTCGACAATATTCTTTTACGTATTTACTTCTTTAAGTAACGACGACGCGTCCATTTGAATCGGAGACGCAGACACACACGTAATTTTACTGCGAAAAAAACCAACAGAGACGGTCCTGTCAGTTTTTTTGGCGCAAACAATGTCCTCGTTCTAAACTCGAATTCTATGATAAATGAACGTCGACATATTTTCGAGACGGCAGAAACATATAAAGTAAATAAATCGCAGACGATTTTTCACCGGGACGTGAATTTTCTCTGCCGAAAATGGAAATGTTACTAACACCTCATCCGTGTTTTGTGTATGTGCGTGTATTTTCGAGACAAATTGATACGTCGGGGAATTCCACGGTAAATGTGCTTTATCGCAAATACCCCCTCCCCCCCCCGAGCATCATTTTTTTTCAAATTAGAAAGAAAAATATAACTTTAATACATTAACTCGTATAATGCTATATAACGTCACGACTACAATAAGTCTCTCCCAAAAATGTAGTACATGCAGAAGTTGCCTATTTACTTGTGCGTCA
Organism: Agelastica alni; assembly: GCA_950111635.1. Taxonomy (NCBI): domain Eukaryota; kingdom Metazoa; phylum Arthropoda; class Insecta; order Coleoptera; family Chrysomelidae; genus Agelastica; species Agelastica alni. Next base: position 703,824 of record OX467711.1, on the reverse strand, counting down.
TCATCTCTTTTTATCCCGGCTCCACATTTGCGTTATTCGCCCACGAATAATCGGTATTCGATAAAATTACTACCTGTGTGTACAAAAAATTCGAGTTTGTTGACGAACATTCAAAATGTTTGCCCGAACACACCAAAGCACCCAAATATTCGTTCTGTCTATGTTTGCACTACCGTCCACACTTGCGTCTTCAAAATGTAAACAAATATTTAAGGTTAGATTAGTCTAAGTGAAAGTGTGAAAAAAAAGGTCGACATTGTCTATGTATGAGATGAGCGGTAGTTTAATACGAGCACTGAAATCACTTTACGAGGATTCCACTGCTTGTGTCAGGATAAACAGAGCTTACACGGACTGGTTTAACATCGAAAAAGGTGTGAGACAGGGATTTGTGGCTTCGCCATAGCTGTTTAACTTATAGATAAACGATTGTTTACAAGATTTAAAAGAATCAATGATTTGATCGTCATCGCCGATGATCAAGTCATATTAGCGTCATCTGAAGAGGAGTTGCAGGCGATGTTTAATGTTATGCATGATATCCTAAAAATCAAAGGGATGAAAATAAATGTAAGCAAAACAAAAGTAATGGTTTTTGAAAGAGAAGAAAGTATGACAAACTATGAAGTTCTGATTAAGGGACAAAAGAGTGGAACACGTAAATGAATTTGTGTACTTGGGTTTAAAGTTTACGAGAGATGGAAAGTATGAGATTAAGCGAAGGATATTGGCAGGAAAACAAATGAATGGGGCACTGTATAACTTTATAAGCAGCCAAAAAGTGTCAAAAAAGGCACGTCTGGCTGTGCATAGAGGTGTGTCGGGTTTGGCAGAAGAAGCATGAAAATAGGATTAATGCTACGGAGATGAGTAGTCTGAGAATTGTATAGCAGGAGTTCCTCGGATGGATAGAGTAAAGAATAGTGAGATAAGAGAACGCTGTGGTGTAATAGAAGATTGGTTACAAAGTTAGATAAAGGAATGGATAAAGGAAAATTGACGAAACAAATTTATAAGGCGAGTGTGAATGGACGGAAGTCGGTAGAGGTTGACCTCGGCGAACGTCGATCTCGATCAGATCAACATTGTTTTGAAGAAAGGCCGGGTCAAGAGTACCGACGAGCGTGTATAAAAGCACAAATGAAAGTAGAGGAAGCAAAAGATGTAAGAACCGTAGCGGAAGTGGAAGGAAGTGGTCTCTGCCTACCCCTACGGGAAAAAGGCGTGACTATATTTATGTATGTATTTAATTTTAATTCAGACTAAAATGTAACGAATTATTTCATTCAAGCATTTTAGTAAATATTTAATCGACCTGTCTAATAGCGACGAAATAAGCATCCCATCATTTTTCTAGCGAAAAACACTAAATTAATTAACTAACATATTCTTCGTTACATTATATTGGCCTTGGCGAATAAAGTCGACATTAACCGACCATTTTCACGTCCCCGTTGCGAGTATTCACTTCCGAAAACACGTGATGTAACAGTAAAGTAAATTTCGCGTGACGCATTAAAATACCCAGGTATGTTGTAAAAATAATGGTAAATTAAAAATGTTTCAGATTACGTAAAGAGTCACACACTCTTCGGTGATGGCACCCACACGCCTGGAGTGGTTTTAGCGCAAATCGTCCAGCCTAATATACCCGTCAAAAATGGAGTCATTCATCTCATACAAAAACCTCTGATGGTCGTCGACGGCACCGTCAAGAAATTATTGGAGGTAAAAAATATCTATTGTACAACTTTACCCTTCGTCTTTTTTTATATATGTATATTTCGCGACTGCAAACGCTAATACACCGCCGAGAAGATAAAACGAATACCATAAAAGCAAAACTAACAGTTTACTAAAATTGACGTACATTACAAATTATTGTTTTTCGACAACTGTCATCAAATGTTGACATTTTCGTTAAAATATCAGTTAGCGAAGTGACTCTTTTCTGTCACTCAGCTGATAAATATTTTTATGTTCTAGAACGTCAATGTTAAACGGTTGGTCATATATGTTGGGAACTTATTTACGAATTTATTAATTAAATACTCAACATACGAGAACATTAGTTTCAATACATAATAATAATAATAAAATATCATCCGAGATTTACATAATTCGCAAACTCTACAGTTTTCAGATGGTTGCTGTTTTTTTCAGTTTTCACTATTTTCCTTTTCACTCTTCAGTTTTTTTACATGTTTTTCAATGTCACAGATAACCGATGACAACATTCCTTTCGTGTCTTGTCGTCTGTCAATTCTGGGTAAGATATCAATAGTTAAAAAAGGGCTATAGTACACCAAAATTTTTTTAATTATTACGAGCCAATTCTCAAACGTTTTCGGCGTCAAGCCATCATCAGAGCTGAAACATCAACAACGAAAATAATAATGAGAACGAACGAAATGAAAATACTAAGAACCATCAAGGGTGTTACCCTCAGGGACAGAATAAGAAGCCAGGATATCAGAGAAGAACTAGAAATACAGGATGCGGTAAGATAGCCTAGAACACGCAAGAGGTGCTGGAAAGACCATGTGAAAAGGATGCCAGATGAAAGGTGGGCAAACTCGCGAAGACCGGTAGGCAGACCACCCAAGAGATGGTACGAAAGCTGGAGCTACAATTCTCGAATGGGGATCCAATAACTTGGTAGAATTCAATGCAAACAAAACACAAGCATGTCTTTTCTCTAGAAAAGCCGATCTCACTGTGCCTAACATAACTTTGTCAGGAGTAACCATACCACTGAAGTCATCCATATCGATGCTTGGTATTACTATCAGCAATAACCTTTCCTGAGAAAATCACGTGAGGTCCATTGCCAAAAGTGCATCCCAAAAACTTGGTTTTTTGTTTCGTGCCAAGAGCTATTTCACCTCCAGTCAGCTGCTTATGATCTATAAGGCGCAGATCCGACCTGTACTGGAGTACTGTTCCCATATTTGGAGTGCAGCACCTAAACATATCCTAAAGCTACTGGATTCTGTCCAAAAAAGGGCAATTCGTCTCGTCGGTGATGCCTCGCTTACAAACTCGCTCACTTGTCTGGAACACCGTAGAAAAGTTGGCGATTTGTCTCTATTTTATAGATATTTTCATGGGCGATGCTCTTCTGAAATATCAACAATCGTTCCTCCTTTGGCAGTTTCTTCGAGATTAACCCGTCAAGTTCAGTCTTCACACCTCTTCGTGGTAACTTTGGAGACCTGCAGAACATCACTTTCCAAAGACTCATTCATCCAACGAATTGCGAGGCTTTGGAACTCATTGCCTAGGGAGGTGTTCCCCGAGGCATACAACCTCCAGAAATTTAAGAAGAACACCAACTCCTACCTTCTTTCTCTTGGTTCCCACGATGTTCTCTGAACATTACAGGATATCCCTTTTCGTGGGAACCAGAACATAAAAAAAAAAAAGCTCAGCGTCACAGGAAGAGCTCCGAAAGAGGTTAAACGCAACGGACTAAACAGGACCAGGTCCTATTATAAGGTGAGATGTCAAATGTTACACTCGCTCGTTTTTTTTATTCTCATATTAGTTTTAATGCAGTTTATTGTTTGTATCTCGAATGCGAAATGCTTTTGCGTTATCGAATGGTTAAGCAAAAGTATCATTTTGCATTCTAGATACAAAAATAACTATTAGGTATTATTCGGCAGTATTATCGTTTGCAGTTACTAAAACTAAATCTTTTACATTTTTTACACTCTTTACACATCCACTCACTAAAAATTACATTAAAAATTTTTTAATCGGGATAAAACATGACTAGAAATGGACGACCTAGTTAGTAGCGCTATTACGTTAATAAAAAAGTTTCTTCGTCATCCTCCAGCTTGCGCATTTTTTATCCCGAATCCCAAAAGAGCGATTTATTTGTATTTTGAAAAGTTGTTGCAGTTTTTAGGACAAAAAACAAAATAAATTACCGTGAATTTATCACACATATTTTGTCGAAATCGTTTTAATTTTATTATATTTTTTCCATATTCGAATGGGGGGACGTTTCGTGTCGTCGTAGTTTCGTCCTCAGAATACGTAAATTAATGTTAAATATTATTTGTTTTCTCGTCAAATTATGGATATTTTGTATCGAAAAGGGGTAGGTGCATTATCATATAAAAACACGCTTTTAATTTTCACCCGAAATTTAGGACAACTTGGATTATATCTGCAACGTCGGAAATGTGGCTAGACACGACAATATCCCTGACTATCAGCAAGATAACGAGCCAGATTACCGTCAAAGATCTCCGGACTATCTGCCCGATATTGTAGGTCGAATTTATTTTATATTTTTAGTCGGTCGCTAGCAGTTTCTCTTCTGTTTTTGTAATGTATGCATTGTACTCTTGTCTCGTAAACATTTGATTTGCAGGTATTAGTGACCGAGCCCACCCCAGCCCGCAAAGTTTATTCAAACGCAATTCGCGACAGCTAGTTTCACGAGTTTTAATTAGCTCCATTTACTGACTTTGTAGCACAGTGTAGCAGGGTACTTAAAAACGTGGCATTAAATCAAAAATTAAAAATGCATATTTTCTTACCTCCATCTGTTGAAACGACAGACCACAACTGTAAGCGACAAATAAGCGCTCCCGACCGCTTTCATTTGTAGCCATCTTTTGACAGAGTCGAGACGCCAGTCTGTCAACAGATCACAACTGTTACGAGTTTCTTTATGGCAGCTTTAAGCTCAGGTAGGTGTAAATAATTTAAGAACTTTGGTTATAAAAACTTACACATAATAATATCTCTCTGTCTCAACTTTCACATCCAATCGATTACTTTCGGTGAATGATACGAAAAGACTCAGGCAGGAACAGGTTGACTCCATCAATAGAGAGATCTTGAAGCAATCGTCGAGTGGGGAACCAACAATCTTGTTCAGTTCAACGCACAAAAAACACAAAGCGTGACGTTTTCCAAGAAAGTGAATTCCTCAAATCATTCCATCACAATGTCCGAAAGTACCCTTGAATCAAGTCCCTCCATCTCGATGTTGGAAGTCACGGTTTCTAATAATATGTCTTGGCATGACCATGTTGCTAACATCGCAAAGTCGGCAAGCCAGATGCTAGGTTTTCTGTGGAAAGCTAGAAAGTTTTTTACTCCTGATCAACTATTGACGACGTACAAGGCTCAAATCCGACCTCTACTGGAGTATTGCTCGCACATTTGGGGTTCAGCACCAATGCATTCTCTTCATCTTCTAGATTCCATTCAGAAAAGGGCAATTCGGTTGATAAACAGCTCAACTCTCACATATACCCTTTACCCACTAGAACATAGAAGAAGAGTTGCAGACCAGACATTACTCTACAGATATTTCCATGGCAGATGCTCCAGAGAAATAAAAACTCTTGTACCACCATTGGCCACATTCGACCGAAGAACTCGACACACTGATCAGTCTCACCCATTTACTCTCAAGATTGACACTACAAGGACCAATATTCATCAAGAATTCTTCTTTTACAGGGCTGCTACGGAATGGAATAAGCTTCCAAAATCAGTTTTTCCAGAGAACTATGACCTGCAACTTTTCAAAAAGCAGGTCCACAATCATCTCCTTTCTATAATTCCTCCCATTTTAATAGTCGCAGCGCGGGCGGTCCGCGGTCCACACTATAGGTCCACCATTTTTGCTACTATTTTTAGTAAAAAAAAATTTAATTCCTGTTGATGTTTTCTATGATTGAATCTTTAAGTTTTTATCGTATTCTCAAAATCATGAAGGTTTTCAGTTATGTTCCAATGCCGTCCAAACTTTGATTTTTACAGTTTTGCGAAGCTTGATCAATGCTTATTTTCCCATGTTGCCCATATTCTGCCTTTTTTTAGAGAAATTAATTTTAGACAGCGAAGTGGGGGCACTAATTTTTAATCAATTATTTCTTTTACAAGAAGCGCGAAATAAAGATTTCAAACATAATTCGAGAACGAGCACCAAAGCCAAGACAAACGAAGATGTTTTTTTATTGATTAGTAGCAATCCCATTCATTACAAGTGAACCCAAAATAAAAAGGAAAAAGCCCCACCATTTCTCCACAGAAGTGTTATTAATGTTGAAATCACCAACAGTACAGACAAATACTAGGATGAATGATATGGATAAGGAAGAAGAGGACTTGGAGTCATCAGAATATTCCAGTGATCGAAAATGCCTTTTATTTTTACAAATTAACAAATAAAAAAAATAATTTATTGTATATTTAAACTAAACAAATACCTTAATATTTAATGCCAGGTTTCAAGGTATCCTTCCCCACTGTTCGTCGGCAGAAAAATTAGCTTGTAAATTTTCGGAAAACATTGAAAAATTGAGTTTTCGTGTACTTGATCGCCTGTAATAAAGACTTTTTCGATGAATGAACCACACGAACAAACTGCTCCCGATCCAAAATAAATTGCCCGTGGTCAGATCATCGAAAGGTGCATGCAAAAATGAAATAATTGCTAAACAATGTTGCTAAACATTTGATTCGTAGATTTTCCGTCGCAGGCAGGCGAAGTTCGCATGCGCGACAGAGCCCAACCCAGCCCGTCAAGTTCATTCAAATGCAATTCGCGACAACTAATTTATTTTTAATTTAATTTTTGCATGCACCTTTCGATGATCTGGCCGCGGAGCAATTTAGTTTGGATAGGGAGCAATCTTTTCGTGTGATTCATTCATCGAAATTATCTTTATTACAGGCGATATTCGGGTTCGAAAATCAAGTACGTGAAAATTCAATTATTCAATATTTTCGGAAAATTTACAAGGTAGCTGATTTTTCTGCCGACAAAGTCAGTAAATGCAGCTAATTGAAACTCGTTAAACTAGATGTCGCGAATTGCATTTGAATAAACTTTGCGGGCTGGGGTTGGCTCTGTGTATTAGTGCGTACGGGTGAGTCATTAAACTTTTTAACACTTAACGAAAGTAATATTTCCAGCAAACTTTACACCAAAATGCTCTTTGAAAAGCCAATAAAGCACATTTCCTTTTTTTATGATAATTAATCGACTAATGGCTCACCCTGTATTTAACGCTGAAAGTCGGGCTTTAGTTAGCGGATGAGCATTAAGGGCTAATGCTTGCTTTACTTCGTAACTTGTGGCCGTAAATACCATGCAGCGCGCGTTGATGATTAAATTTAATAGAATTTTCGTAGATGGTGGGTACTTAAAACTTTACTTTAACTTGGTAAAAGGTATATTTTACCTAGTAGGAAAAAAAAATAAAATTGTTTGGAACCAACGTATCTGTTTGGTAACATTTTAAAAGAAATCTGTCAACTATAGTTTGATTTTAAATTTACGTCGACGTATGAGAGTAGCCACTACCTCGAAATAATATTAGTACAGTCGATTAAGTTTCAAAATCATTATTTTAAATCAACTTAAAATCTTGAAATTTTAAGTTTATTGAATTAATCATATAGGAAAAAATAAAACCAATGGTTAGTTATCATTTTCTTGCATACAGTGCTTTTATTTCAAAACCAGCCAGTCCAAATAACTTTTAATTTTACGTTAATGTAAAAAAAATCAAAAACACAAGGCGGAAGTTTAAAAATGTTGTTCTGCTGTTTCCAAGTGGCACCCCTTTAACATCACCCACCCGTTTTTAAGAATGTCGAATAGCAACCTCTACGTCGTGATACATCAAATGAAAATCCAAGAAAAATTATAAAATCAGACATATAAACAACAATTTATTCTATCGATTAATTTTTAGTTAACAACAAATATTGTGAAATAACGTGGGACCATAACAACAACAACCTACGCTACTGTCGGATAGGTAAATGTCTAATGAGGGATCAATACACTAACTTCTGAATACATGTCAACTTTTTCGACATTTTGTTTCTTTGTTTCAGAAATATTAATAGTATATTAAGTTAGTTATTCATAACGTTAAATTAGCCATTATTTGTAGCTGCAGCATCTCGAGTTATTTTAAAATGGTTGCAAGAACGAATAGAAATAATATTTATTTACTGTCATCAAAACAAGTGCGCTCGAGAAACAGCTCGAGTTTTTAATGGAAGGCATCCTGATAAAAATATAGAACTCGGCACGCTGATCAGTCTCACCCATTTACTCTCAAGATTGACACTACAAGGACCAATCTCCATCAAGAATCCTTCTTTTACAGGGCTACTACGGAATGGAACAAGCTTCCAAAATCAGTTTTTCCAGAGAACTATGACCTACAACTTTTCAAAAAGCGTGTCCACAATCATTTCCTTTCTATAATCCCTTCTCCTTCTAATAGTCGCAGTGCGGGCCGTCCGAGGCCCACACGATAGGTCTATCCTTTTTGCGGCTATTTTCATTAAAAAAAAAAAAAACATAAATAGAAAATGAAATTAATCTACTTATTACTCAGTCGCTAGAAAGACAAGTTAATGAATAGAGAAATATTGTGCTAGATACACAGAATATATACCTTCAACAGGACGGAGCTACACCACATTACGCATTAGCTGTAAGGCGATGGCTGGACGAACGATTTCCAAGACATTGGATTGGCAGAAGGGGTTTTATAGAATGACCGGCCAAATCTCCAGATCTAAGACCACTTGACTTTACCTCGGTGGGGGGGGGGGGGGGTTTTGGGGCTTATTTAAAAACATTAGTTTACAAAACTCCTCCCGAAGACATTTTTGGAATAATTGAAGAATGTAGACGAATTACCAGCGAAACTTTGCAAAAAGTTCGAGAAGAATTTGAAAATAGGTTATATTATTGCCTACAAAATAACGGAGTACACTACTTTGAACAGTTACTGTAAATACACATTTAAGGAGCTGTTTGTAATCAACTTTATTTTAGTTTCTGTTGTAATTTCGCTATGTTTAAAATGTTATCTGAAAAATAAATCGTTAGAATAAATTGTTGTTTATACGGCTGATTTGCTGATTTTTCTTGGATTTTCATTTGATGCATCACAAGGTAGGGATTTCTATTTGACAATTTAAAGAAGGGATGGAGGATTTTAAAGTGGTGCCACTTGGAAACAGCAAAATAACATTTTTAAACCTTATCCTTGATTTAAAATTCGACGTGTTTTTTATTTTTCTTACAGTTACGCAAAATCAAAAGTATACATGTATACAAGTATACATGCATATAGTCACTTTTTTTCCAGTAGGGGTAGACAGAGACCACTTCCGCAACGGTTCTAACACACATATTTTGCTTTATCTACTTTCATCAGTGCTCTCATACATGCTCGTCGGTTGATGGTACTCTTGACAGCTGGCCTCTTGACTCTAGCCTTATAAATCTGTTTTGACAATCTTCGTTTGTCCATCCTCTATACTTGTCCAACCCATTTAAGCATTCCTTTATCTCACTATGCTTTACTTTATCCAACCAAGTCACTCCAGTTATACAATTCTCAGACTACTCATCTCCGCAGCATTAATCTTATTTTCATGCTTCTTTTGCCAAACCCAACATTCACCGTCATACATAAGTGTAGAGGGACCAGCAGCACAGCCAATCGTGCATTTTTGACATGAAATTTCTCTCATAAAAACTTACGCCAACGTATGAAAGTAGCCACTACCTCGAAAGAGTATTAGCTCGTAGTAGACGCAGTTATTAAAGTTTTAAAACCAATATTAATTTCTTTCCAAATTTTTCGTCTAACCAAACCGGTGTTCGTACTTAAGTATATATCGGATGTCGCCAATTTTTTTTTAACAATACTTATAACTCTGTATCGGGGATAGTGTAATGGTCAACATTGTGAGTCATTTTAAATATCGTGAATCTGACTTACTGCAAGTGACGTCATCAATTCCGGTGTGACGTGCTGCGATAAAAATCAAATTATAGACTTAGGAAAGCACGCAATTTGATGAAGTGTATGTGCGTTTCGATGTTTATCGAGCTTTTTGATTCATCAACTTTTATTTAATTCACGCGAAATAAAAAATTGTTGGACATCCGGTATATTTGTAATTATATTTTATTTGCGCGTTAGTTAAATTAGTAAGTCTTTACATATGTATATTTTATAGCCGCTTTGGGGTTCTCGTATTTGTAAAATTTGTGGTATCTTGTAATGAGATTGGAAAATAATTTTTTCGCGGAAACAGTAAATTAAATAAACGAAATATTCAAACAAATTGTCGATTAAATTAAAAAACAAGTGCGTGTGTCAGCTACGTCGCACGACGGGAGTTTACTCCTTACGAACGATTATAAAATACAGTCGGTGGCCAAATTATTAGGGACGCTATAGCGTTTTTGTGATATTTAGGATTAAATTAATTTTGTGAGAAGATGAATCGGTCTTAGGTGATTTAATTTCGTAATTTTATTGTTGTTATCATCTGTAATGGCTTTTGAGAAGTGGCAACACTGCCAGTCGGTCATACGGCCATAGAAGTAATGTCATGTCAGATTTGAGGTAAAGTTGACGATAACGTTTATTTTACTGAATTAATTTCTTACTTATTTAAGCTGTTTTTGCAAGTGTTTCAGATTAAAACTTATTAAAATGTTAGTATTATTGGATAATTAATTAGTCTTACTAATTTTATTGGATAATTATCAGTTTTGTTAAGACTTTAACTCATCACAAAGTCGGATTTTTCTTTAGTATGGGCAAATCTTGCGATATATCCCCATGGTATTATAGCAGAATAAAAGCGTTACTTCTGCATTCCACGTACTCCCAAAGACAGATAGCAGCAGCTACAGGTGTTTCTAAATCAGTAGTTAAAATTTAAAAAATCGGCAGAAAAAGGATCACCACTCCTCGTGGTGACCGTCAAATAAGGGACGTGTGCCTCAAAAATAAAAAATAAATCCGTAACCAACCTGACTACAATTGTCGTAGTGCCTGTCTAGAATCAATGGATGTCTCCTCTTGTAAAGAACGATTAGTACCAGAAAAACCTTGGATTTTTCTTGCTATATCAAGCTTATTAGATATACAATCCTCGACATAACTTTCTGCCACAGCTCCCGTTATTTTTGTACGTAATTTTAATGTTTTTTGAGAAGATGACAGCCGCTGTCAGAGCAAATTTAATTAGGTTAAGTTGAGTCTTAATAGGCAAAAATCACGTACCGCGAGATGTCGCTGTCAATGACAAAATGTCAGATCGAGGTGTGAACAACAAATATTTTGTTATTTAATCATTTGTAAAACCAAAGTTTTTATTGAAGGGAATTTTAGTTATCTCAGAGATTTGGGTTGATTTTATGTGTTAAACTATTAGATTGAAGCTGGATTTAAGATTTGTTTTCGAAGTTTCAGTTTTATTGTCGCTAGATTCTTGTTAAAGGCCAGTAAAGACGAAGTGTGGTCCAGGTATCAATTTTGGTTTGTTACCGAAATTTTTCAGTTCTGTTTTCCCTGAAATTCTTGTTGCAATTGTATTATTTGGGCGAACGTTTTCGACCAATTAAGACAGGTGAAATTGTTTTTAGGGCTGGCCACATCATTTTATGTAGAACTGATGGTTCAATGAAAAAATCAAAAGTTTATGCATGAGATCCATTTATGAGATGCCTTAAGATTTGAAGGAAATTTACGCAAAGATATAATCGAATTGCCATATGTAGAGCATAGTGCAATATAGAGCATATTTTTCGCTATTATATCTCAATATCACTTTTTTAAATTCTTTACATTTTCGGATTTTGTGGTTTATTAACACCAATTCCTCACAAAATATCGTTCAAATTTAACACTTCCAATGCTTGAATTACTCAAAATAATATATAAACTTTACTTTTCACCCACATAAACAAATAGAGGTTAGTTTGTTGTTCACACCTCGAGAAGTTCATACGATCAATAATAGATGTCGCCCATTTCGTGATTTTTCCCTATAAATGACGTTCACCGCGTGGCAATGATATTTTTCAAAAGGCTATGCGTATTTGTTTAACAATTATGGTTTCCTGAGCTTTTTTGAGTTTGTATTAAGTTATTTGACAATTATTTAGGTTTTAGGAACAATATTGTGATGTTGCTAGTGATTTTTATAGACTAAACATTAAAAAGTAGGGTTTATGTTACCGGTAGCCGAGGCCGCTTTTTAAAAGTTAAAAGAATCTCAAACTATTACGTCCTATAAAGTTTTTCGTGTAACACTCAGTTTGATTTTACTCGTAAATTTTCATACCCCGGGCTTAAAAATGAAAATCGATTTTTAAGGAGTAAACTCCAAAAAACAAGGAAAGTTTATATGTTGGCTCGCAATATTTAAAAAATTATACGATAATTTCAAAATACCGCAAGCAATATCATTAAACACTAACAAGAAAAAACACTAAAAAGTTGCATCTAATATTGTAAAATAATACCGAGTATATTTTAGAACTGAATAATTTTTCGTTTCGAATAGTGGTCGTCAGTTATTCTACGCGACTGTACTAAAAATGTTGACAGCTACTCGAAACGAAGTAGGTAATTACGCTGTACAAAAAATAATGAATTGCTTTTGTTGGCTTATCTCCTTGGAAACTGCAGCAATATAAGGTAAATTAGATGTTGTATTGTCCTCGAAACATTATCAGACCATGCATAAGAAAACGTTTATTGATAAGGCTCTTTTAGATCTGCAGAACCAATCAACAAAATAACGTACCCATATTCTTTCAAGAATTACTTTAAAAACGAAATACATTATTACATTTTTTAATATTACCCGATTAAAATTAACACTCTGTAAATAAGAATTGATCGTTTCTAACTATCGTAGGATGATATTTTTCCATTATGAGAAAGTTTCCAAGATTGATATTTTTATTGATCCATATAGTATACGAAAGTATATTATTAAAAAAATACGTATATTACCCATAACCGTGTATTTTTCCGTGCGATCAAATTTAACTTTGAAATAAATTTTTGACAAAGATTGTTTTGTCTACTCCGCCATTTTGATGACGTAGTAAGTAAAAAACTATCGTATACTATTTTTCGTAGGCAATATACAATAATATTAAAAGTATTGTACAGTTTTGTGAAATAATATCCTATACACCTGAAACTGCAGAACATTTGTTTTGCAAATGCCCAGCGCTTTTCTACGAAAGTCTCAACTTCCTGGAAGGAGCCTCCCCGATGTCAGGAGCTGACACTGATAAACTTTGTACGAAGTCTCGGAATCCGGGGCCTCGAATAGATTAAGGGTTATGCACAAAAGATCTAATAGGTCGAGGTGCTTGAGATGCTGCATAGCCTTCACGACCCCCCTACAATCTACAATCTACCTTCTGCTCCAGTGAAGCAATGTTTGCCTGGTTAAAAAACAATTCTGACAACGTTAATAATTGCTGCTGTTCATGTGTTGCAAAAGTTTTTAGTTTAAATGGGAGAGTCACTTAAATCAATACTGCTGACGCCTTGCAAATACGGGAGATTTTTTTTTTTATGAATATAGTCGCAAAAAGGGTAGACCTAACGTGTGGGCCGCGGACGGCCCGCACTGCGACTATTAGAAGGGGAAGGTATTATAGAAAGGAAATGATCGTGGACACGCTTTTTAAAAAGTTGCAGGTCATAGTTCTCTGGAAAAACTGATTTTGGAAGCTTATTCCGTTCCGTAGCAGCCCTGTAAAAGAAGGATTCTAGATGAAGATTGGTCCTTTTAGTGTCAATCTTGAGAGTAAATGGGTGAGACTGATCAGTGTGTCGAGTTCTTCGGCCGAATGTGGCCAATGGTGGTACAAGAGTTTTTATTTCTCTGGAGCATCTGCCATGGAAATATCTGTAGAGCAATGACTGGTCTGCAACTCTTCTTCTATGTTCTAGAGGGTGAAGGGTATCTGTGAGAGTTGAGCTGTTTATCAAGCGAATGGCTCTTTTCTGAATGGAATCTAGAAGACGAAGAGAATGCCTTGGTGCTGAACCCCAAATGTGCAATGAGCAATACTCCAGTAGAGGTCGGATTTGAGCCTTGTACGTCGTTTCTCTTGATTTATCACAAGTTAAGCAGGAACATATGATTATTTTGCTTAAAAATCTCTACGACAACAGTTGCGGGAAGGTGAAAGTCAACAACAGTCTTTTGGTCCAAAGTGCGCTATAAGACAGGGCTATATTGTGTCACCAGCAGAGAACATGGTCTTACGTTGAACAAAAAGAAGACGAAAATTATGATAATATACCGCAACCCCGCCAATGTTAGACAGATCGATGGTTTTGAAGTGATTGAGAAATTTAACTGTTTAGGATCACTTATCACAAACAAAGGCGGCTGTGACGGAGAAATAAAACGCAGACTGGCCATAGCACGTAACTCAACAATAAAACTAACTCGAATATGGAAAGACTCTGCAATATCTCAACAAAACAAACTGAAATTATTAAACTCCCTGATCTTTCTTATTGCCACATACGCCTCTGAGACCTGTAATTTAAAAATACCCAATCGAAGAATAATAGATGCTTTTGAAATGTGGGCCTACAGATGAATGCTGCGAATATCATACATAGAACACCGTACTAACGTGTCAATTCTTAAAAAACTAAAAATCACCACGAGGCTATCAACCAGGATAAACCACTCATACTTACGGTATTTTGGACACATTTCAAGAAGAACGAATGGGCTGCAAAAACTTATTGTTGAGGGGAAAATCAATGGTAAACGAAGACCAAGGAGCTTCTCTTGCAGCTCAAAACAGAGAAGGATAAATAACTACGATCCGAGCAATTAAGACATGATGTCACCATACTCTCTAGAGAGTAACAGTTCAAGAGAGATAGAGAGAGAGAGAGAGAGAGAGAGAGAGAAGCAAGAACTCCAAAGGATGACGTTCCTAATGCCGTCCTGACCTCCAGGTGAACATGGAGCTAATTTTGACATGATATTTAGATTCCGCGAGCTGTGAAACCCCCGGTTGTAAAATTTCATACAGTTCGGGTGTTTTTTGTGGCAGATATAAATTTTTTCCATTATTTAAAATTATGCAGTTGAAACAATACACTTTCTGAAGCACAAATGCATTTTTCATGAAATCAGAAACACAAAATACGAACAAAGTTTCTAAATGAGCTAACGATTCGAATGCAAAAAACCGCATCTTAATCCGTTTGTCTGCGAAAATTTCTTGGGTTTTGTGTCAAATTTCCTCGCCTATAAACAATAATAATAATTATTATGAGGTTAATAATAATAATAATAATATTGAGCTGGGGGACGGTTTCTTTGGAAACCAGCCAACGGCACTCAGACAATGTCCATCGTGTCTCCCCGTGATAGACATTAGCGATCCACTAGTACCAGTCTTTCTCCAAAAAAGGAGCATCGGCTAAGGATTTGAAGGCTGGTTTCCTCCTCTTCACAAAATACACATCTAGGGCTATCGGTAAGCCGTAGGTTGTGCAAGTGATATCTAAGGGTACCATGACCGGTCGGTCAGTATGTGTACTGCTAGTCTGGCATCCCTCCTACTCAGTGGAGTAATGCTTCTGGCTAGGCCCTCTCGGGGAGATTCCGCTATGAGTACCCTTACCTGTCTGCACTTGTCTCCGGTTTCTGTTTTCCAGTTCTGGTCCCTGAACCAGCCCCGAATTGCCTCTCTGTCTAGACAGAAGGGAATCTCCAGTGCTGGCTCTGCGCCTGCGAACTTAGTCTTCGATCCCGCCTTTGCTAACATATCAGCCCTCAATTTGCCTTTGATTTCCAAGTGACCAGGAACCCAGACAAGAGAGTGACCTTGTTGCTTTTCGACAATGCCTCTAGTGTTTGTATACAACCCAGAGTCAACAACATTTATGATAGTGGAGAAATCCCTAAGCAATAGCTGACACATCTACTTTTGTACTTATACCTAAGAAACCAAACCCAAGATAATGCTCAGACTACCGGACCATTGCACTCATGAGTCACACCTTAAAGCTGTTTTTAAAGATCATCCATAGAAGAATATACAGAAAACTTGAGGAGGACATGAGCAACACCCAGTTTGGATTCCGCGAAAGACTTGGAACAAGAGAGGCGCTCTTTGGAATAAACGTTCTTTTCCAGCGCTGTCTCGATATGAACCAAGATGTGTTTGTATGTTACATTGATTTTGAGAAAGCTTTTGACAAAGTGAAATATGACAAGTTACATCAGCTACTCGTCAGTAAAAACATTGATTTGGACGATGTGAGAATAATTAGCAACCTATACTGGGGCCAAAGGGCGAATACAAAGGTAGAAAACCAGCCAACAGAGGAAATGGAAATCCGTCGTGGTGTAAGACAAGGATGCATCCTATCGCCAATACTATTCAACCTGTATAGCGAAGCCATTTTTAAAGAAACCTTGGAAGATGAATCGGTAGGGATAGTTATTAACGGAGAAGTTATAAATAATATGCGATATGCTGATGACACCGTCTTGTTAACGAGCAATCAAAGAGACATACAACATCTTCTAGAGAAATTAAATGATCGATTTGTAACGAATACGGTCTAAAGATAAATCTTAAGAAAACCAAGTTAATGGTAGTTACAAAGTTCCCCCAAAATCACAACCACATAAACGTGTCAGTAGCAGACATCTTAATAGAGAATGTGCAGTCATACAAATACCTGGGAGCCTGGATAGAACAATCGGGTGACCAAACAAGAGAAATAAGAACGAGAATAGAGATAGCCAGGTCTACATTTACG
Source organism: Agelastica alni (assembly GCA_950111635.1). Classification (NCBI taxonomy): domain Eukaryota; kingdom Metazoa; phylum Arthropoda; class Insecta; order Coleoptera; family Chrysomelidae; genus Agelastica; species Agelastica alni. The sequence continues at coordinate 687,181 of OX467711.1, read as the reverse complement.
AAAATGAAAAAGTTGTTCACCAATCGAGATATCAAGATTGGACTTGGGATGAGGATGCTGCGTTGTTACGTGTTTTCCGCGCTTTTGTACGGAGTGGAGGCATGGACTCTTAAGAAGAATCACACAGACAAACTACAAGCCTTTGAGATGTGCTGCTACCGTAGAATGTGGCGTATTCCCTGGACAGAAAACATCTCTAATATGGAAGTCCTAATTCGGATGAATAAGGAATGTGAAGTCATTAACACCATAAAAAAGAGAAAGCTTCAATATCTAGGTCATATACTGAGAGGACCCAAATACGCACTTCTCCAACTGATAGTTCAGGGAAAGATCGGTGGAAGGAGGAATATTGGAAGACGCCGTGTGTCTTGGCTTAAAAACCTAAGGGACTGGTTTAATTGTAGCAATGTTGAACTCTTCCGAGCTGCTGTCAATAAGGTCCGGATAGCAAACCTCCGATAGGAGATGCACTATAAGAAGAAGAGTCAATCGTGAAATAATAATCGGAGCCGCTAGGGTTTTAAATTGGCGCTTGGCTGTCCGAGCATATTTTAATACACCTGCCGGTCCCCCATATTGCTACCGTTTCCGCTTGAAAAACTGTAGCGTATTCGCCCAGAGAGATCGACTCCTCGATCCCACTCTACAATTCATGAGGTTATGTTTACTTATTTTACTTCTTATTTTTTCAGTCGGAGGCTTTACCGTCATTAATACGGAAGCGATTATAATCACTCCAAAATCATTTGCTACGTCATTTTTTGACGCCAAATAATTTATAAATTGTTTTTTTTCAAAAATAGAATCGATTTAAATGATTTAGATCGTCATTTTGGGAACCAAATACACATCATAAATAATATTAATTGATGAGAATTCATCTGGAGGAAACTTTCTCATTAATGTTTTTTTTTTGGTAATTTTTGCATGGTCTGATTTTTGTTTGCCTTATTTGTCGCAAAATTTTCATTGTTTATTTGTTTTTTTGTCACACTTTTCGACACGTACCAAAGTAGTTTATTATTATTTTTTTGGTTTACGATGTTCAATAAATGGGCTTTATATGTTTTTGCAAGTGTATCGGCAAAGTAAACAAATTTTATGTGTAACTGAAAAATCCGATAATATTTAAAATATTTTTTCATTATTTATTCAATAGTCGCGGCCATCCTACCATAAAGACTGTAATGGAATTTAGAAATTTACTGCCATCGTTATACTTTCAGCGGTATTTATTCAAGGGATTACAAGACGTACGGCTGCTTATTTTTATTTCCAGAATCGGTCTTCGCCCTCAATTTTCCATTAAATAAAAACCACCGCGAACATTTTGGTGGTTGCGCCGTAAGCAACCTTCGCCAATTTACAGAAAATAATTTCATTTTAACGCTAGAATAATGATGTGCATGCACATCGATGTTCAATGGTAATTTAGCTTAAACCGATCCTGCGATATTTTCTACTGCGCATTAGTTTTTAATGAACCACTTTCATATTTTTTTAATTCTGCCAGAGTTCCTGCGGTTATTTATGAATATTTTAAACCCTCCGCTGGGTTTTATTAAAATAAAGGTGGTAGCAGTTGCGTATATACACGATATTATGCTACTTTTTTACTAAAGCGATCAAAAACAAACGCCAAAAGAAATACGGAGTGCAGAAAATGTATTGATTAAATAATAAACAAATGTAATAATTGATAACAATCAAAAAGATAATAATTTTGCAAAATTTATCGGAAAAATATCATCCATCCATCCGTGGCCTTACAGACTTCTCTTTTCTTATCCTCGTTTTCCATCCTTTTCTTTCCGCAGCCGCTATTTTACAGTTCCTTACGCGTATGAGTTCTCTTGCGTCTTTTTGTATGTTGTCATGCTAACTTATAAAGATACTCAAAACGACTCTTATTGATGACGAAGATATCCGCTTGATAGGTAATTTATATTGGCGCCAGTCTGCCAAAGTCAGAATTAACGGTCACCTGACGGAAGATGTTGTAGTGAAGAGAGGTGTGAGACAGGGATGTATATTGTCTCCACTCCTTTTTTATTTAGACTCTGATGAGTTATTTGGACAGGCCTTAGGAGACACGGATTTGGGACAAATTTTGGACAAATTCTCAACAACATAAGATACGAGGATGACACTGTAATACTCGCGCACTCCATCGATGACCTACAGAGACTTATTAATTGGGTAACTGAAGATTGCGAAGTATTTGGTTTGAAAATAAACAAGGCAAAAACAAATACATGCTAATAAGCAAAGGAATTCGTAATCAAGTTGTTGGTGTCTACGTCAACGGAACACAATTAGACAGAGTCTCAAGTGCGAGCTACCTTGGTTGCAGGATAAACGAGGACTGGGATCCATCAGTTGAAATCAAAATACGTATTGAGTGTGCCCGGACAACATTTATTCGCATGAAAAAACTTTTTACCAGTCACGATCTATCGATTGCCCTGCGAATGAGGATGATTAGAGCATATGTCTTTCCGGTTCTTTTGTATGGAGTCTAGAACTGGACACTAACAGAAGCCACGCTCAAAGGTCTACAAACTTTCGAGATGTAGTTGTACAGGAGAATGCTAAGAGTAAGTTGGGTGGAACAGATTACAAACGAGGAATTGCTTAGAAGAATGCATAAAGATACAGAAGTGGTCAATATTGTAAAACAACGAAAACTTAAATATTTCGGACATATCATGTGACACCCAGAAAAGTATGACATTCAACATCTTTTAATACAGGGTAAGATTAATAGTAAGAGACGCCTCGGCAGACGAAGAACTTCCTGGCTCAAAAATCTCAGACGGTGGTTTGGTCTCACCACTATACAACTTTTCCGAGCGGCTACCAACAAAATAATGATTGCAAACATGATAGCCAGAATGAACGCCAACGATCGTTAAACGGTCATGGCACCTAGAAGAAGAAGAAGAAGAAGAAGATGCTACCTTAGTCGTGGTCTGCCCTGTCTCCTGTTGCCTTCCATGTTTCCTTTGGAGATCTTCTGTGGTATCCTTCTTTCTTCCATGAGCTCTACATGCCCTGCCCATTGTAGTCGTTGTATTTTAATGTATGTGACCAGGTCTATTTCTTTATACAGTTCTGCCAGTTCGTGGTTATACTTTATCCTCTACCCATCTTCTTCGTGGATCGGTCCAATTATTCTTCTCAGTATTTTTCGTTCGAACTTTGCTAATAGGTCTTCGGATTTGGCCGTAATCATCCACGATTGGCATCTGTAGATAATACGCTTAATTGCCGGCTAGCAGTCTCTGTTAAATTGTCTGTAGCATTAGGTTCTGTTCGTTTAGTTCTCGTACCATTTCAATATTCATATTGTCCATAGTTATGTTCTGACCCAGCCGCGTCCATGACTTTATGGCCATGTATTTCGTTTTGTCTTTATTCACCAACAGTCCTACCGGCCTTGCCTCTTCTATCAGCTGCTTACATATTTTTTTCACTTTCACTGTCAGCGCATTCCTTCCCACTATATTCAGATCGTCTGCATATCCTATGACTTGGCATGATTTGTTTATGATGGTGCTGTCAGTTTTAATTCCTGTGCCTCTAATCACTTTCTCAAGGACTGGGTTAAATAGGATCGGCGCAAGGCCATCTCCTTGTCTTAGTCCTTTATCCGTTAGGATAGCCTAGATAATTTTCAATCTTCGATAGAAGTGGCACTTACAGAAGAAGAAGAAGATTTACGTTGAACTAATTATGTTTTAACTCTATCCGGGGAGTCCATTGGAAACGCGATCGCGGCCTTCACGGGACACTGGGCAGGTGGATCCCATGCACGGGGCATGGGAATCGCAGAGCTACGACACGGCTTCTGTAAAAGCTGTCACGATGACGAAGAGGATGAAACAATGGTACATCTTCTCTGTCACTGTCCTGTCCTACGCAGAAAACGGCTTTCTATACTGGGGCAACATAACTTTGATGACTTATCTGATCTCAGCTCAGTTAGCATTAAAAGTTCCAACTGGTTCTCACGGTAGAGGGACAAGGCACCGCCGTCCATCACGGTATCACAACGGGTCAAAAGGCCTAAGTGGGTTTCCTCTGAACCGCCGTTTTAACCTAACCTTATGTCAACAAGAATATTATTTTACCATATTCAATGAAGCAAGTTTATTATTATTTTAACTCCAATGGAATATTAATAAAAGAACATTAAACTTTACAAAAGAGATCCATTTTATTCGATTTGTATTTACAAGAAAGTCACTAAAAATATCGCTGACAGACGGACAACAAGAAAATTAAGTAAAGTAAAGTTTTTCCGAAGTTATCGGTAACAACCGATATGTCTCTGTATCCCGAAGGAGCAGTAAATTCATCAGTGTTAGAAGAAAGAATAAAAAGGAACTCCGGCTAAACCGAGGTTGAATTTTTTTCTACCATTTCAGGTTTGAACCTACAAAACATGCTGTGTTTTCCGTGTTGTTCTAAACAAAAAGCGCATCTTTTGAAGACTGCTTTGCAAATTTTTGTCACAAATCTTCCGAACTGTAGGTTTTTAAACTGATTGAATTCGTGTCTTCAAATGCTTAACATTACGAAGCTTAATAGAGTAGATCTTCTTTTTAAGTACTCATTATTAATATTTAAGTAAGTATACCCCAGACTGCAAAATTAATGAGTGTGTTATCTGGGGATCACGGAGGTCTTTCAATTGTACCTTCTTCCAATCAAGTGGGTTCCCTCCGAACCGCCGTTTTAACCTAACCTAACCTAAGTGTTTTTAATTTAAATATTCTTTAATTGATTTATTGGCGCATGTACTGGAAAACCTTTTGGAAAAAATGCGGTTAAGAAGAAAGCCGCGTCGAAAGATAAATCGGTGGTGTGATTGTGGCGAAATTATAAAACGCAACTCTCAAACTATTCCAAAAATGTTGGCGACGCGGAAGTGTGGATGAGGACTTCGGAAAAGCGTTAAATTTAAATTAATAGCATCAAGAAGTTTGTCGCCGCCGTTATCCGTATTTAAAATAATTCAAAACGGGAACAAAGTAATAAAATTTACCAAAAATAAATCAAAACTCATATAAAACTATTTGTTTACCTACTTGTCGACACTGACGTACGTTTTGTATTCGTCTAGTCTAGATGGGCCGTTTTTATCACGAAATAAAGATGACCGAGATCTAGATATCCAATAATAATAATAATAATATTAAACTATTTGTTTACTTGTCGACACTGACGTACGATTTGTATTCGTCTGGATGGGCCGTTTTTATCACGAAATAAAGATGACCGAGATGTAGATACCCAGTAATAATAATAATTTTTTTCTATGACTGTTGAAAAATTGACCCTTTTTATGAACATTTTTGTTGAGTACTGGATGCATTACACAAAACATGTTCCAAGTTCCACATTCATTCTTTCTACATGTCCAAACCATCGAAGCATTCCTTAATTTATCTTTGTATCTACACCTTTTTTTACACCACGTGGCGTTCCCTTATCTTACTAATCTTTAGCTATCCAACCGAGTCACTCCGTAAATACTTCTTAGACTACCTACTCATCTTCGCAGCATTGATCCTATTTTCATGCCTCTTCTGCCGAACCCAACATTCACTACCATACACCAGTTGGACAAAATTGAAATGGAATATGGGGCATGCAGCTCAATATTTGAATCAGACTCACCATGAAATGTCATCATTTGATAATATACCTACCTACCATGGGTTAATTAAAACTGACTTTTTGTAATAATGGATTTAGAAATCGAAAACAAATTCAACTGCACTCCGCCGGAAGTTCTACAAGCTGCTAGTTTAAGTACAATCAGCAGCCTTTTGGCCTTTTGACCTTTTTTCTCTAAATGTATCGTCCGTTTGAATTGAATGGTAAACAGTCAGTCATAGAAAAAGTACAGTATTCTACTTTCGTGTAATGGCTATTACTCATTCAAATGATTACGACGTTCGCCTGCGGATCACGTCGCAAACTTCATTTTCATGAGTTATAGCCATCAATACACGCTCGTTGAATAATATACTCATAATCGGATCTCACACGATGAGTATTCTAACTTTATTACTATTTTAGAATGACAGTATTACATGTAAGGTCCTCTTGAATCTCTTTTGTTAACAGCCGATCTAGACGACGTTCAGGAGCATATAACTTTCAAAGCTTCTAGCTTAGATCTAACATTTACTTACGTGTGTTTATTTGGAAATAAATAGTGACATTTATATATCAGGAACAAGATGGTCGCATTTTGAGCAACTTCTTCAAAGCCATCAAAGACGCTGGTCCAGCAGGCGAAGATTTTCTTCGTACTCTAGACAAAGGTCACGACATTACACTTTTCGCTCCGTGCAACAAGGCGTTGGAGGGGGATTTAACGTTGAACGCCATATTGAGGGACACGCCGAGGTTTTTGGACATTCTCAAGATGCATCTGGTCGTCGATAGCCGTTTGTACGTCGAGAAAATTTTGCAAGAAAGTCAAGTCAGAGTGAGTACTAAGTAATAATGTTGTTTTTGACCGGTATTGTCAGATCATCAAAACTTTTCTCGCAGCTGGTAAACAAGTATTAGGTAGGTACTTTCAAATTGTCAAATTATTGTGTTTCAAGTTGGTCAGTTGGTCAAAAAAAATGTGCCAAGTTTGTTATCAATAATTATCTTCCAAAACCGAATAATATACGAGTATTCGCTCCGTACGTGACTGCAGCGCCATGGTATCTGTGAACTAAAGGACGCTGTCACAGAGTTTTTACATATATAAATGCGTGAGGGTTTGCAATAAAAATTAATTTTTATTATTATAATAAATTTTTTTGCGTGTCAAACCAAGTGACAATTAATCTTTAATCCTGTAAATTTGTTATGCAAAAATTACCCATAAAATGTAAGTATAATTAATAATTTAAAAGCAGTATAAAAACTGTAGCGTTTACTATAGTAAACAAAATAGGTTATAACCACAGCAATTAGTCATACCATCGAATTTCAACCACAGACTATCATCAAAGGTAAAAATCTCGTCCTTACAGAACATGTCCGAGATGTTGAAGAACATCATCGAAATAACAAAAGTTATTTGATAAAATCACGAATTATTTGACAAGCACTAATTCTTTAAATACAAAGAACAATCCAATGATTTATTCTATTTACTTAGATAAATTAAGCTCAATGTGTCGTCACTGATGTGCTGCAATTGCGTTTATAATAAAAGTTAAAAATGCCACATTAATTTACTTTTTTTTTTTTATGAAACTAGTCGCAAGAAGGGTAGACCTATCGTGTGGGCCGCGGACGGCACTTCCCGCACTGCGACTATTAGAAGGGGAAGGGATTATAGAAAGAAAATGATTGTGGACACGCTTTTTAAAAAGTTGCAGGTCATAGTTCTCTGGAAAAATTGATTTTGGAAGCTTTTTCCATTCCGTAGCAGCCCTGTAAAAGAAGGATTCTTGATGAAGATTGGTCCTTGTAGTATCAATCTTGAGAGTAAATGAGTGAGACTGATCAGCGTGCCGAGTTCTTCGGCCGAATGTGGCCAATGGTGGTACAAGAGTTTTTATTTCTCTGGAGCATCTGCCATGGAAATATCTGTAGAGCAATGACTGGTCTGCAACTCTTCTTCTATGTTCTATAGGGTGAAGGGTATCTGTGAGAGTTGAGCTGTTTATCAAGCGAATGGCTCTTTTCTGAATGGAATCTAGAAGACGAAGAGAATGCCTTGGTGCTGAACCCCAAATGTGCTAGCAATACTCCAGTAGAGGTCGGATTTGAGCCTTGTACGTCGTCAACAGTTGATCAGGAGTAAAAAACTTTCTGGCTTTCCACAGAAAACCTAGCCTCTGGCTTGCCGACTTTGCGATGTTAGCAACATGACATATTATTAGACACCGTGACTACCAAAATCGAGATGGAGGGACTTGGTTCAAGGGTATTTCCGGACATTGTGATGGGATGATTTGAGGAATTCACTTTCTTGGAAAACGTGGCACTTTGTGTTTTTTGGGCGTTGAACTGAACAAGATTGTTGGTTCCCCACTCGACGATTGCTTTAAGATCTCTATTGATGGAATCAACCTGTTCCTGCCTGAGTCTATTGGTATCATTCACCGAAAGTGATCGATAGGATGTGAAAGTTGAGACAAGTGTGCTATCGTCTGCGAAACTGTAAATGGGGTACGTGGTGGTTTTCAAGAGGTCGTTGATGTGTAAAAGAAATAAGGTGGGGGACAGGATGGAACCCTGGGGGACCCCGGCATAAGTTTTAAACGCATCAGAAGAAATACCGTCAACTGCCACATGTAAGGAGCGATCTTGCATGAAGCTCAAGAGCCATTGGCGCAGTTTGGTTGGGAGACCGTAGGCAGATAATTTACTTAACAATGCCTGGTGCGAAACGCGGTCAAAGGCTTTAGATATATCCAAGGCTATTGCACGGGATTTACCAAACTTTTTAATAGTGTTTGTCCAGAGCTGAGTGACATAAGCCAGCAAATCTCCAGTAGACCGAAGTTGTCGAAATCCATATTGTCTGTCATGGATTATCTCAAATTTCTCCATTAATAATGTTTTCTTCATTAATAATGAAGAAAACTAGTATCGAGCAACAATGGGGCAAACCCAGTCCTCGGCAATTTGCAAAAAAAATATTCAAAAGAAAAATATTTTCAAAATATGTTGCCGCATAAACACAAGCAGCTGCAAGAACCATAGGAAGTCTAGATTTCCGAATTGATCTCGAACTCTCCTTTGAAGCAAATTTTGACAGCTCAATCTTATAAAAAATTAAGGTTATAGTACTACTTACTTCTGCCGTCTCACTGCTACTATCCACTTATTTCTTTGGTTTATTTTCCATTTTGCAGTTGGAAATTTATAAAATTTACATTCATCTTTTGCGCTCGTATATTTGCAATTTACTACACAGCAACTGCGGTGGCTGTGTTAACCCATTTTTTTAAAATTATAACGAAATTAATAATCTGACGTTTATTTTTTAACACTGACATTAAAAATGCCGTCCTTTATTGCCTAAGTTACCCACTGCGTGCGCTGGTGTCCACTCTGGTTTACTCTACCTTTACTTCGCTCGGAGCGATTTGACAATTATTGTCACTACGATTAAATTGTTTGTATTATAATTGTCAATACTTGTCACGTGTAGTTGTAGCAAAAAAGAAATAAATTTCAATGGACAAGAATTAACAATGAAACATTGCGTGATACATACCATTATTTTTACTTAAAAATTTTGCTAACTTAATACGTAAAATTAATTTTTGGACTTTGGGAAACTAAATATTTCTGAGGTGGTATCACTGTTTTGAAAACCCTAAGTCATCGATGACGCATATTGGATTTTGTTTTGTCTTTACTGTGCGAATGTTATTCTTATACTGGCGTTGTGGTGTGGTAAACATAAAGCACCGTTGCCACGTTTAGTAAGAAATACATAAACAATCGAGATTTTTTTTATTGCACTCGAATGATCTCTTTATCGGCAGGTATTCCAAGCTAGCACGTTGAACAAAGGCAAAAATTTGTATTTCAACGTAATAACGTCGGATACCAACAGAACATTAACCGTCGAAGGGGGTGGAGTGAACGCGACTGTCATCCAACCCGATTTGGCTGCCACCAACGGCATCATACACATCATAGACAGGGTGCTGGGTGTGCCATACAGCACCGTTTTGGATAAATTAAGAACGGATCCGATGCTCAAGTGAGTCATTTACAATTTTTTACAAGCTTTTATTTAACCTGCAATTTATGTATGTGTGTTTGTCTGCACAGATAACGGACGACCTCAACTAGGAAGGGATGCTGTACACTGATGGATCCAAGATGAATGAAAGGGTTGGAGTGGAGTGGGCGTTATAGGGCCGAATTTTAGGCTCTCAAAACCCCTTGGTAACACCCCAACCATCTTTCAAGCAGAATTACATGCCATAAAGATATGTGCCCAGGAGTGCATCGAAAGAAACACCCGGAGGGCAGAAATCTATATTTTACCAGATAGCCAAGCAGCACTAAAAGCTCCAAAGTCATACACTTGTGAGTCTAAGCTGACTTGGAACTGTAAACTGTCCCTGAGACAACTGGCAGCGAACAATCGGGTTAATCTGATGTGGGTTCCAGGTCACAATAAAATTAAAGGCAACGAAGAAGCAGATTGCCTAGCGAAGATAGGGGCAAATATACAATTTTCCGGCCCAGAACCCTTCTGTGGACTTTCCAAAGCCCACTTGAAAGAAGAGGTTCGACGCTGGGAAACAAATGAAATGAAATCTCACTGGCATAAAGTGCCAGGACAAAGACAAGCGAAAAGGCTAGTAAGCCTTTCGCCAAGGAAAGCTAAACAGCTTCTCGAGTTGGACAAGAAAGACTTGAAACTGGTGACGAGACTCCTCACTGGACACTGCCCTCTAAGGTATCACCTGAAAAAGATGGGCAAAACAGATAGTGATAGTTGCCGCTGAAACTGCAGAACATTTGCTTTGCGAATGCACAGCGCTTTTCTGCAAGAGGCTTAAGTTTCTGGAAGTGACCTTCCTAAAGCACTTCGATGTCAGAAACTTAGCCCCCAGGAAACTGATAAACTTTGCTCGAAGTCTCGGAATCCCGGGCCTAGAATAGATTAAGGGTTATGCACAAAAGATCTGATAGGTCGAAGTGCTTGAGAGGCAGCATACCCTTCACGACCCATCCTACAATCTACAATCTTAGTATGTTCGTCCGGGTGGAATCCTGCAACTGAATTTTAAATCAGTAATTTTTAACCGATTGAGCTGAAATTTGGTATACACGCTTGTTTTGGATAACAATGCATGCTTAGCTATGTGACGTCATTCTAATTCCAATATGGCAGATCATCCAAGGTGAAGGACTAGTTATTTTTTCTGCACTACCACAGTATGGGTATTAAATGTAAGGGCTTGCTGAGGAGAACACAAAAACTAATACAACGTCACATTAAATCCAAAATATAGGGGATCATCCAAGATGGCGGATGCACTAGCGGACCTGGCAGACGTTGTCCTGCCCGAACGTTGGCTTGCCTGCTTTGGGAATATCACTATCAAACTCAGCGATACCGAAACTATGAATTCGACACTAATATCGGCGTATTTTAGTTTTTATGTTTCATCCCCTCTCACCCTTATTGTATGGGTGGTAACATTATTGTAATTTTTTTACCTAAAACCACCCCTGGTATGTATTAAACAACTTCTGAAAATTTCATCCCAATCGGTCCAGCCGTTGTCAGTTTTTGAAGGACATACATACATTTTTTTATTTATGTATATATATATATATATATATATATATATATATATATATATATATATATATATATATATATATATATATTACAATATGGGTGTTATTGTAATATTTTAATGTGATCTGTCTGATTTTCAGAGCGACGTACACTCTTGGTAATCTGCAAGCATTCAACAATCAACTAAATGACACGTCGAAACGATTCACGTATTTCGTACCGAGAGACAAGGCATGGTTCGACGCCAAAGTGGCACTACCGTCAGCTGTTAAAAAATTATTTATGCCAGAGTACGCGTATCACGTAAGTTAATAGTTATTAGGAAAAAGCGGACGTTATATATTTTGTCGATATAGCTTTTTTTCGTGTTTAAATTGTTTATTTTTGACCTTTAAGCCGAATGTAATGGTTTTTTTAGGCGACAGCAACGTTGGAACGTCATTTGGTCATTTCGACAGAATCGTACTCGATGGAAAGGATCAAACAGTTGTCGAATGACACAAATACATTCGGCACATTCGGCCAACATCGAGACATCGAATTACCAACGGCCAGGGGATCTCTGAGACTCTACGTCGAAGAAAGACAGGATAATAGTGAGTATTTTTTTGTATTTATTTGTTTGCCTTGAATATGAACACCTCTGGTATCTTTAAATAATGTAAAATTGAATTTTTTATCGTGCGTCAATAATTTATGAAATTTATCTTTTTTATCGACCGGGACATCCAACTCGTATTTTTGACTTTTAGAACAGTAAAAATAGATAGATTACCAAACAGCAAAAGTATTTTAATTATGCATAGCTCTTGACTCTCTCTTAACTAGCGCAGTATAACATATTTCAGGAATATTCGGTGGCAGTTTCGGATTATCGGTAGAAACTCGATAACCAGTATTCAACTGTACATTTAAAAAATACAAAAGTAAATTTCCCTAATGTTTTTAAACAAATTTCGTGGGTAATTAATTTTATTTTATTAAGCACTTCTTGTTTAGAAATTAAGGGTCAATATTTTTATTTGTTAGCACGGTTAATTTTGCAACCAAATATGTTCTTAGTGTCACTAAACTATTGAGCTTTAATTTGGCTGGTTGATTTATTTTAGTTAGACTTCTAGAAAATTAATTAGTAATCCTGGGATCATTGTAGTGGGTACCGACATTACAAACGTATAGTACCGATTTTTAAGAAATTATACTCACCGTAAACAAGAATGCTCTTCATTTGTTTATCTGAACGGAACTTGGATTTTTGCCAAAGGTGGAACAAAAAGAGTTTGGCAGGACGATAACATAAAGTCTATAAAACACACCGATGGTGAAGGAAAAGACTCATTATTGTGCATGCAGGTGGAAAGCATGGTTTTGTTGATAGAGCGGATCTTTTATTTTGGTCAAAATCAAAATCGACCGATTATCATGACAAAATGGATAAAGAGATGTTTGTGAAATGGTTAAAAGAGAAACTATTACTATCTTTACATGAACCATCTGTCATTGTATTAGATAATGCTCCGTACCATTCGGAAATTTTAAATAAGCAACCAACAAACTTCCAGACGGTACAGAAAATAAAAGAATGGTTAACGAACGAAAATATTTCATTTCCTCAGTATTGCTTCAAACCGGAATTATTATCGATAGGCATGAAAGAGACCAAATTTACAAAGTGGATCAAATTATACTCAGTTATGGACATCGTATGCTAAGATTTCCGCCTTCTCATTGTCAATTTAATACCATCGAGTATATTTGGGAAGTATGCAAAACTTATTATGACAATCACATTGGATCTAATGGTTACAGAGATAAGGCTGTTTTGGTAATCTGGCAACAAACGCTTAATACTGCCACTCCTGAAATTTGGGAAAAATGTGTCACAAAATGTAAAAATTTAATAAAGGAATGGTGAGTTCGTGAAAACCGCATCGAAGCAGTTAATCCTGTTATCATTTACAATCCGAATGAGGATAGTGATGACAGTGATTCTGATTATAATGACTATAAATCTGATGCTTGATAATACCGTAAGTACTACATGATTAAACATATTTATTAAATTTGTACCCATAATTTATTTTTGTTGCATTCCCTTTTAACATAATTCAATATGTGCCTATTTCTAACCAAAAAACTCATCGAGAGCTACATCAAGGATTTCTGTTCACAATAAAGCAAAAAATAAAAATAAAACCTCTCAACAAAAGCATAATAATAAACAACAAAATTTCGGGTTTAAATCTTAGGGGAATTTACTAATGTACCGGAAGTAGTTGGAGGCTCTAAATATTTTAGATCAATTCGGCATATCCGAAAACCTTACGCCTCAAATTTTCAAATTTTAATTTTGTCGAGTTTCTCTAAAACGTCCAATTGGAACTCCAAAAGAATCACCCTGTATATATAGATTTATATATTTTTGCTATATTATGATCTAGTTTCATTGTTTTAACAACACATAGATATGCACAATTATATTTACTGAATATGATATCTTAATTAATTTTCAAAAATGTTAATTTTTATAAAAAAATTTACAAAATTATTCGGTTTGAATATGATTTTAATTAATTTTTTTTTTATTATTTGTTCGAATTTATTTCGTAGCAGGTGATCCACAATCAGAAAACTCATGTAAGTCGGATAAATCAAAATTTTCAAATTGTGCTTTGTCCAAGGCAAATTTATTTTTAAATTATCCTTTACGTTTACGAGTCAATTTTAAGGATCTTTTTAAAAATAAATAGACTGCATAGTTCGATTTTAAATTTTGGATTGGAACTAGGTTCAATTATTTTCAAATTATTACTTTTATTTTTTAAAATACAAAATCGAACTATCTGAAATGGCGTACTTCACTGATCACTGCTTTCGACCATCAAAATCATACTTCGAATATTTTTGCACTTTTTCACATACAAATTCCGCATCTGCTGACTACATAATAACATTTGGGACTTTTCTAATACGTCCCCGCATTTTTAATTTCTTTTCCATAGCCAACGGCTGGACCGATTTTGTTGAAATTTTTGGTCAATCTTTAGATTAGCCCGGCGAATGATCGTGTGAAGTTTGGTAGCAACCCCGCATTTTCAACCCCGAAACGTGAATCTAACTTATTTAATTGATTTGTCAAATTTAACAATAATGATAAATATTATTATTGTTATGATTTATGGTTTTTTGTGATGATTTTTTTATACTAAAATTGGAACGACACAGAATATATTAACATGGCGCCTGCGCAAGAATGACACACGTTAACATTAAAATGTATCGAAATACGCATACGTGTTCGCATTTTCAAAGTTCTTCACCAGGTACTGTTGGTGTTAGGTTAGGTTAGGCTATTAATTGAGGCAGTAAAAGTAAAAATATTAACCTAACCTAACTAACGTCCTTTCCTAACACCAACAGTACCTGGTAAAGAATTCACTCGATCACCCGCCGGGCTAATCCAAAGATTGGCTGAAAATTTTATCAAAATCGGTCCAGTCGTTATATTTTTTCTACCAAATATAATTTTGAATATTGATTACTACATCAGTCCGTTTGAATTTACCGACAAGTAATATCTATACTCGCGTACAGCTAGATTTCAGAAGGTCTATTGCGCTTTAATAGACTTGGAAAAGGCCTATGACAGAGTGGTGAGGAGTGAATTGTGGTCGACATTATCTATGTCTATGTATGGGATGGAATCACTTTACGAGGATTCCACTGCTTGTGTCAGGATAAACGGAGCTTATACGGACTGGTTAAACATCGAAAAAGGTGAGAGACAGTGATGTGTGGCTTCGCCATGGCTGTTTGACTTATACATAGACGATTGTTTAAAAGATTTGAAAGTGCGTATGAATTGAAAATGAATGATTTGATCGTCAAATGCCTTCTTTACGCCGATGATCAAGTCATATTAGCGTCATCTGAAGAGGAGCTGCAGGCGATGGTTAATGTTATGCATGATGCCCTGAAAATCAAAGGGATGAAAATAAAGGTAAGCAAAACGAAAGTAATGGTTTTCGACAGAGAAGAAAGCATGACAAAATGTAAAGTTCTGATTAAGGAAGAAATAGTGGAACAGGTAAATGATTTTGTGTACTTGGGTTCAAAGTTTACGAGAGATGAAAAGTATGACGGTGACATTAAGCGGAGGGTGTTGGCAGTAAAACAAATGAATGGGGCGCTGCATAGCTTTATGAACAACCAGAGAGTGTCAAAAAAGGCACGTAGAAAGGATGGATGAGGGAAGATTGACGAAACAAATTTATAAGGCGAGTGTGAATGGACGGAAGTCGGTAGAGGTCGATCTCGCTCAGATCGACATTGTTTTTGAAGAAAGGCCAGCTGTCAAGAGTACCAACAACCGACGAGCATGTATGAGAGAACTAAACAGAGGAAGCAAGAGATGTATGTAAGAACCGTAGCGGTGGAAGTGGAAGGAAGTGGTCTCTGCCTACCCATACGGGAAAAAGGCGTGACTATATGTATGTATAGCGTTGCCAAGTTGTTTTTGTCCAACTCGCTAGTATGTATACTTTTTTATAAATTGTTGAACTTTACGCGATTATTTATTATTATATAACTAGCTGGTCAATAATTTTTTTTATTTTTATTATTATATTTATGTTAATTATTCAATTTTTAATTGAGTTTTTCTCGGGTTCGAGGAGGTCAATTTACTTTAAATTTTAAAGGTAATTTTTCTTAATAAGTATACAAAAATTTAGAATTTTCTGACGGTATGCCCCTACACCACGACAACTACCTTAAATTTGACAAATCAATTAAATAAGTAAGACTCACGTTCAGTAATAATAAATAAAAATTAACACTTTGTGGCTATAAAAATAAAATGAAAATGCGGGATTGCTTCCAACGATCATTTGCCGGGCTAATCCAAAAATTGGCTGAAAATTTCATTGAAATCGGTCCAGCCGTTGGCTATAGAAAAGAAATTTTTTTTATTAATTTACTCTTTCTTTTTTTAATTTTAATGTATATTTTTTATTGTTCAAGTTATTAATTTAATTTTCATATTACGACTCCTAGGTAGTGGCTACTACTACACACTTACGTAAATCGTAACGTGTTACTAGTTAATCATTTGTCTTACGTTTAACTACAGATTTGTCGTTTACAGCATTCGTCATAGTGTGGAAAGGCGAGAGGATTCCCGTGTTTCGTCCGAACGTCGAATGCACCAACGGTATCATCCACGTCATCGATGCTCCTTTCTTAAAAGAGAGCGACATCCAAGTAAGCGCTGCCTTCGTCGTCGCTCCTCAAATAGCTATCGTTATTCTCTTCATACTCGTACTAGTCTAAATCTAAAACAATATTAAAAAAAAAGTATTCTATAAATACAAAAAAAACAGATCATATTTTCAGGCGGCCTATGCGACACGCGTTCTTTTACCAATTTTATTATTCATAAAGTTGTTGTTGACGATTAAACAACGACGTATAACAGTAAATTATGATTAAATGAAAAAAATTACACTACATATCAGTGACATTTGACATTTGACAAAAATAACTTTTGACATCTGATAAAAATGACATTTGACATATGACTGAAATGAAGCATGGAATTGTAAGATCTTATAAAGAAAACATTGAAAAGTTGTAATCGTCCACCCTGTATGAAAAAAATTGTAAAAAAACGTCCAATTTCCAATGCGAACTGACTTTCGTTGCCTTCTTAATTACTGAATTATTTTCATTCTCAAGTCTATACAGACCGAACGTTTTATGTGTGTATTAAGCAGCATTTTTAAGAATCCGAAATATTTTGTATCTTCTATAATTGTTACCGAAAATAACACCGCCCTCTAAATATGTGTAAAAGCCTAGCTTTTTGTACGTGTTTTGTTAAAAGCTTTTAAAATAAAAACAAACGCTACCAATTTTTTGGCTTTCTATTATAGCTTAGGTCTTGAAAATAATTTTCAGTGTACGTTGTATATAATTATTGTAATGACATTTTCTAGTAATTATGTCAGCCGAGCAACAGTATATTATTTAATAATTTTTAATTTATCCAGATTCTTTTCAATAACTTTATGGTTTTTTTTAATTTTTTCCATTTAAAACCCTTTGGAAATATCTTCAGTAGCAACTACTGAATAAATATGACAGGTTTTGTTGCTCAGCGGACATAAGTAACCTATAAAACTTTTCCTTGTTAATGTAAGAATGCAAATACTATAAAAAATTGAAGCATTTCAGGCAAACAAAGTTATTTTTTACTTTCTAATTATTTTACTTCTCTACACAAAAGAACATAATATTAGCACAAAAAAAAAGTCTTCAAAAATTGCGGCGCCAATATAGCTTGAGAATTGACATTTGAAGTACGACATATGAATTTGATGTAACTTTAAGGTTATGGCAAAAAAACTTTTTGACATTTATGTCAGTTGTGATCACAGAAATATAATAAATAAAACAACGAGGAAACACAAAAAAGAGAAAAAGCAAACAGGAAAACAGATATCAACGACTCATTAAACCCGAATACGACATTGTTCTTTTTCTTGCTTGTTTATAATCACGTACACTTCTGCGGCGGAGTTGCCAGATTTTCTCGATTTTTTTCCAATTACCTGCCTTTTATTATTCTTAACTTCATCTGAAAAATATTCAGAAAAAAAGAACAAGGCAACGATGTGGCAAGAAAAGACGTTCTGCGCATGTACAAGTGGTAGGTGATTGATTGTTCGCTATGTGAGGTCATTTTAACTTATTCTTGAATGTACCTATTGGCATTCTGGTATTTATAATATTTCTGTGGTTGTGAATAAAACCTTTTGACGTTTAAAGTATTACATATTGATTTTCTGTAAATTTTAACGTTTTGATAAATATTCCTTCTTATTGGTGGAGCTGGCAAAAATTCCTAACGCATTTTTGTGAATATAATTTGAATCAACATTGATTGCGAACAAGTAAAAAAACATTTTTCTTTGTATCTATCAACGGCAATAAACTTTTTTAGATGTAAATATGGCGTATGGTTGTGTACAAATGTTGATATATTTAACGGCAAAAAATATTTATATAAATTACGATGATGATTACAGTTTTAATGATTATCATTTAGAATTTTTATCAATTCAGTTGATGCTTTTTATATATCGCTGGAATCGGGCACTGAAATGCTTCATATTTAAAGGAAATGCAAAAGAGACCATAATTTTTACTAAAAATAAGAATCTCAACGCTAAAAACACAACGAGCGTAACAACAGCCACAACCGATTTCATTGTGACGTAACTAATGGCAGGTTTTGCGAGAATGCAATCACTGCAATATTTTTACCGTTTTTATAATAAATATAATAGAAATAAAAATGAATTAATTAAATTAAGTTTTAAAATTGAATAAAAAAATCGTATCCACAAACGGCATTCGCCAATTCGTACCAAACTATAGAAATATAAAGTGGTCTGCCCTGCTCGTGTCCACATTAGGTACCTACTTACAACCACAATTTTACTAACAGAGTTGCTTGGATCTTAACAGTACTATTATAGAGGGTAGAGACAAGGAGAACCATCTCTGTGTATGAAAAAGTGTCCGTCGAAAAGCATCAAATAAGGGTGGCGCTACACAGTAGCAAGAGGGTAAATTTTAAAGAAAGCGTCAAAAGTTATTAGAGTGGGATAGAAAAGTACACAAACATTAGTAGAATTTATTAAAAAAATTCTAAATTCAAAAATCTGTAACTGCTTTAATATTCGAAAAAAAATTATTTTACATACTGTTGGTCGGAAATAAGACGGAGACTGAGGCGTATCATTTTTTTTCTTTCAACTTACGCCCACTTGGACAACTTTTCACAATGCAAATTTTTCCCATTTTTGTTTGATTATTTTAAAAAGTTTTATAACAAAAACCAGTATAAATCACAACAAAGTATTATTATAAGTTCACAAAAAATCAATCACTCTCCACGTTTATATCACACTTTTTTAGGTTATATTTAGTAAATTAAATTAAACTCAGCACACTTCACTCCGTTTACTACTGCTAAATCCATAATTATCATACACCTTTGCTACGTTACCGCCATTCTGGTCGGTTTTTAACTGTTATTTGCAGTTCACAAGTGGACATCTTTTCAACTTGTCTATAGGGCTGTCACCTGAAAATGTTACGAAGTCGGGAGATATAATTATCTGAGTTTTTAAATACAAATTCGTTCGTTTTTTTTTAATTAGCTTATACTAATTATTAATTAGTACTTAAATAAACTCGTTAATTTCGTGATCACATTTTAACTTTACTTTCAAGTAATTTAAAAATCACTGCAACGAAGACTACATTGTAAACAAACGATTAGTAATTTGGTTATGTATGCACTAACTTGATCTGTCATTTATGCGTAGATAGTTGTGCGCATGCCTCGATTTACGAATACAATTTAAAGGCCCGTTTTGAAGGTACGCTACGAAACTAATCCATAATGGAATTGTTGATTAAGAAAATAAAATAAAAAAAAAATTTTTCGCAAAAATCGGAAGTTTAAAATTAATATCAGGAGTGGAGAGAGATAGTACGATTTCGGGAGTCTCCCGATCAAATCGGGTCGGGAGAGGTGGCAACCCTATTTGTCCCCCTTATGAGATGGTTGTCCTGGTCTCTACCCTCTATAAGTACTATTTTTATAATTAGTGTCCTTAGTCTCTTGTGCATTTTTTCATCCTCTAACCAAAGAAACTCCGATAAATTTAAATGAATGGAGATAATAATAAATAAAATGTAATAGAGTCTTTAAATAAACGGAAAATTATTCTAAAAATCTGTTAATTGTAGTTAGGATAAACTTTTTTTTATCGACTGACTGATTTTTAAGTGTCGATAAATAGTAAATTATTTATTTTCTTTCGTTGAATTCTTAAATGTTTTCAGAGTAAAGATGTTAATAAATGTTGCAATACTAATAAGAAATTTTAGTGGTATCTATAACATAAATATTAGGAATTAATGTGAAAACATTCTACATTTTCGATAAGAGCACAGCCATTTTGATAAACCGTTCATAAATCAGTTGGTTTCAAATGGGAAAGTTTTCTCCATATCCGGATTTTTAAATCTATTCAATTTAAAAAAAAAACTAATTTCTATGACGTAGCGAGTGATTCTAGAGTGAATATATACACATTCACAATCGCTAATATATTACTGACGGTAAAGCTTCCGAACCGAACTAAAAAAAATCAGAAAAAGAAGAAGTAAACCTAACTTTACAGTTGTTTTTATTGCGCGAACCGACCTTAACAGGACAAATCGATTTGCACCGTTGCCACATATAATTTTAAATTATCTCGATATCTCGAGAGAAAGTGCCGAAAATTCCACTAGAACAAAGATTATATTAATAAATTGAAAATTATTCACTTATAAGAATAAACTTCAATGATTATTTCTATTTCACGTTCAGCCGTAACCTCTATTATGTTTTACATTTCCTATAAATATGCTGTGCTAGTTGTCATTTTAACAGGTATAAATGATATTTTACCAAACAGTAAAGTTGGAGACAGATATGAGTTTCCACGGCTAATATTAGAATGGAAAATTGAAGGAAAAGAGGTATTGGTCGTAAGAAGTTATCTTGGTTGCGCAACATCCGGCATTGGATGGGAATTAAAGACTTTGGATACCTTAGAGACGCTGCAAATAACATATAAAGAATATGGAGGACGCCTACGTAGTAACGACTGCATGGAACTTTAAGAAGAAGACAGTTGGTAATAATTATGGATTGAAACGCGCAAAAAAACATTTTCGTCAGTTTACCTGAATATCACAGCAAAATGGGAGGCATGGCAACGTTGGACCACCACATTGAATTTATTCCCGTGTGAACATGGTTTTCACTTGCTACGTCATCAAGATTGCGAAGGAACCCAAACTATGTTTTCAAAAACTTATTTCAGAAGTCAAATTTAATCATGAAATCGTAAAAAAAATACGATTAAAAATCTCGGTACTAAAAACTTCTTCATTATACGCAACGGTGAAAAATATGCGAATTTATTACTGTAACATACATTCAAAATATAAATGAAGAAATGTATATCCGGTTCAAATATAAAATTTTTAATCTACTGCAATTTTTAAAAATAATTTAAAATATATGTTTTTATATTTCGCAAATAGCGTGTTTCATTGAGAGTTTTTAAAGAAAATATAAGAGAAATATGATTAATCTTAAATTTTCATTAGATGGGAAGTACCTACCAATAAATTGTGCGTCAGTGTTAAATTATCGAAGATGTTGATTGTAATTTTTATTAAACAACCCGCCCTTTTAATGTAGTGCAAAGTTAAACAAAAATATCTCCGTTTTTCTTTTAACCACGAAAAAGAAAAATAACTTAATAAATGTTGAAGGCTTATATAATAGACATAGATTTCTAAAGTGTGTGTAATTAAATGATGCACTGCCAATGTTATATTACAAAAGAATATCATTGCGTTCTACTGTACGGGCCAAAATCGTCCAAAAAGATTATTTAGTAAAAACTACCAATGATATAATTAGTTTGGGGAATTTGGAACGCCTACCTTTCAATTAATAGGATATTTAAAAGGACCATCTGGTAGTTTTTGCTGAGGACGTCATATTTCGTTTTGAGAGAAAAAAATCAAATAATATTCATTGAATAATTGATTTAACATTAAATTTATTTTTAAATTTAATTGAATATTCTTATTTAAAAGCTTTTTTTTCAGTTTTTTGATCTATGATATAAAAACAACCAGTCTCGCTACAAAAAAAAGAATCAAAAAGTGGATCTCGAGTCGGACGATAACCCTAGTCAATAGGGAAACCACTTACCAACTCCACACTTCAAAAATTGCGGAGAGATATGTTGCCCCCAAAAGGGTACCAGTTTTAGGACAGATGGATGTCCAATCTAACCATAGACATAGGAGAGTAGACTGCGGGTCCACGTGCTAAGAGTTGGCTCCCGACAGGAGAGAGACAGTCGATCGAGAGGTTGTTTCGTGCTCTCTCTAATGGGCAGGGCTTTTACCCTAGCTGAATGGAGGGATCGGGTCCGAGAATCGGGCATAAGCCCCGCCCATTAGAGAAAGCACGAGACACCCTCTCGATCGACTATCTCTTTCCCATTGGGAGCCAACTCTCGCATATAGACCCGCGGTCTAGTGTCCTATGTCTATGAATCTAACTAGTTAGCTTGCAGGTTGGTCGACCTGTCAGTGACTTTCTAACCAGAAATCTTACATTGGTTGCCCTCCCAATGGTCCCGACATCCAAAACAACTGTTGCAAACGATCGGAGAGAGACACTTATGTGCTAAAATGTGCCCAGTCCATCAGTTGTTTTGTTGAATAACGCTCGACTACCACTCGGTTACTGTGCACCTTTCAACCAAAAACTTGAAATCAGTGTACACTGGGCCGTGACGCTACTGCACAGTGGTGTCGACAACATCCAAGATAATAGTAAAGTAGCCTAAACTGTAATGGAACAATGTATCCAAAGTATTTTAATAAATTTATTCTAAAACATTTTTGGACGTGGTCAAACTCAACATTCCAACAGATACCTAATATCACTGCTTTAAGAAATCTTCGTCATTGATGACGTGCATGAGATTTTGGTTTATATTTACCGTATATTTATAATAATTTTGTAGCATGATAATGATAATTGTTGTTTTTATTTCGTAGATTTATTATTGTGACTATTGGTTTTAATTTAAGCGTAGATTTAAATCTAATATGTTCCCTAAAATCCATTGCGTTGTAAATATTTCTATTTTCAATAAAGCGTTCAGTGCTCTCAAATTTGCGTTTTGTTTTTTTACCTAACCGATTTTATCACCTTCAAGGCAGATAATTGACGAAGGTTTTGAAAATGTTATCGATGAATGAATGAATGAGTTGCGGAAGAGGTCTAATTTTTCCCTAGGTACTGCAGCATTGTCTACTTTTTGTACCTTTCCAGCTACTTAGTTTAGTCCTATTTCTTCGATTCTCCTGTTATAGAGTAGAAGCTCATGTACTGCTATTGCCCCAGGTGGATCACCAGGTAGTGCCTCCACTGGGCGGTGGTTTCGGATTCAAAGATAATATGAGTGGCTGTTTCCTTCTCATACATACATACAAAAAGAACGCGCCTTTTTCCCATAGGGGTGGGCAGAGACTACTTCCTTCCACTTCCGCTACGGTTCTTACACACATATTTTGCTTCCTCTACTTTCATCAGTGCTCTCATACATGCTCGTCGGTTGTTGGTACTCTTGACAGCTGGCCTTTCTTCAAAACAATGTTGATATGATCGAGATTGATGTTTTCCGAGGTCGACCTCTACCGACTTCCGTCCATTCACACTCGCCTTATAAATTTGTTTTGTCAAACTTCCTTCATCCATCCTTTCTACGCGTCCAAACCATCTAAGCATTCCTTTATCTATCTTTGTAACCACATCTTCTTTTACATCACAGCGTTCTCTTATCTTACTATTCTTTACTTTATCCAACCGAGTCACTCCGGCTATACAATTCTCAGACTACTCATCTACTACGCATTAATCCTATTTTCATACTTCTTTTGCCAAACCCAACATTCACTACCATACATAAGTGTAGCAAACCATCACACCTCTATGCACCATAGCCAGACGTGCCTTTTTTGACACTTTCTGGCTATTCATAAAGCTATGCAGTGCCCCATTTATTTGTTTTCCTGCCAACACTCTTCGCTCAATGTCACTGTCATATTTTCCATCTCTAGTAAACTTTAAACCCAAGTACACATTCATTTACTTGTTCCACTCTTTCTCCCTCAATCGAAACTCCAGTTTGTCGTGCTTTCTTCTCTTTCAAAAACCATAACTTTCGTTTTGCTCACATTTATTTTCATCCCTTTGATTTTCAGGGCATCATGCATAACATTAACCATCGCCTGCAACTCCTCTTCAGATAACGCTAATATGACTTGATCATCGGCGTAAAGAAGGCATTTGACGATCAAATCATTTATTTTTAATCTATACGCACTCTCTTTCAGATCTTTTAAACAGTTGTCTATGTTTAAGTTAAACAGCCATGACGAAGCCACATGTCCCTGTTTCACACCTTTTTCGATATTAAACCAGTCCGTGCAAGCTCCGTTTATCCTGACACAAGCAGTGGAATCCTCGTAAAGTGATTTCAGTGCTCGTATTAAACTACCACTCACCCCATACATAGATAATGTAGACCACAATTCACTCCTCACCACTCTGTCATAGGCCTTTTCGCAAATATATAAAAGCGCAATAGACCTCACTTCTAGCCAAGAATTTTTCGACTATACATCGTATGAAAAGACCTGATCCATTCATCTCCTTCCTCTTCTAAATTCGCTTGCACATTCCATATCATCTTCTCAGTTTCATTCGTTACTCTTTTAATCAATATCTTTGCATACATCTTTGCCGACTATGCTGAGTAAACTAATACCTCGGTAGTTCTTACAGTACTGTTGCAAACCTTTTTCTTCTCCTCATTACATAATCTGCATATAGGTTCTGTGTCGCCTATATTGTGCAGTTGTTTCTTTAAAAACCAGTGTCCGGTACAAAGCCTTTCAACTGTTCCAAGTTTTTCCCTACTTAGCGAGAGCAGCTTCCCTGCCTGCTTGGGTGAGGTTTCTTTCAGCATTAACTTCCTGGGCCTAGCTCCCTCTGGCTGTGCCCACTTTAGCTGATGATGAGAGTGGACCCAGCCATTGATCGCTGCTTTAACGCTGGCCTTGGGTATCCCTACTATACAAATCTACTGATTGACGACTCTCCATTGAAAGTTGCAAAAACAGTTTAAAATGCGTTTTATTTGGGTATGGAGGAGTTGAATGCTGAAATATTCGATAGCCCTCAAATTCGGACATTAATGAAAGATACAAACTTTGTAAAAATTATAACTATTTCTGAAAGTGAAGCTTGAAGAGAATTTGTGTTGGTTATAGAACATTTCTAAGGTAATTATAAAGCACCAAATTATAGAGAAATTGTGCAAAAGATGTTAATACATTTCCTGATAATCTGGGAAATTACAGTGAAAAGCAGGGAGAACGCTTCTACCAAGATCTTAAAGTGATGGAGGATGGTGGCAGATTACTTACTGCTGGTAATTACAAAGAGATTCTCCCAAAAAAAATTACAAAAGAAAAGCTTATAAAAGGTATTTCTCCGAATTGTAACATTATTTTTGCAAATTTTTCTCTCTTTTTACATCTATGTAAATTAAATCATTAATACAAAACAATATTTTTCAATAAAAAAGATTTTATATGTTTTTTCCTTCTTATACTTACCTACTGCTTTTTTTATAGTATAATATGAAAATGAAGATTTAAAAAAAACCAAAGCCAATATTCCAACATAATTTATAGTTTCATAAATTTAATAGAAATTATTTTTATATCAAGGGCAACAAAACTACTGTTGACCAGTGTAATCAGTTGCCATTTCTAAAAATGGGTGTCTCCGTTATATTTGTTATGGTTATAAGCCCATGTGTTTTAGTACCTTTTCAACAGTTCTGTTGTTCAAGTCTAAAACGTTTTCGGTATTTTCGGATATTCGCGTTTGCATTTAAATTTTTTTAATATGATGATAAATAATATATCTGGTCGAGAAAGATAACACATACATGCATTCAGTCACGCCACATTTATCAGTAACAATTATCTGACAGTCCAAAGTACACTCTTTAATACATATATAGTCACGCCTTTTTCCCCTAGGGGTAGTCAGAGACCACTTCCTTTCACCTGCTACGGTTCTTGCACAAATCTTTCGCTTCCTCTACTTTCATCAGTGCCCTCATAGATGCTCGTCGGTTGTTGGTACTCTTGACCTGGTCTTTTTTCAAAACAATGTTGATCTGACCAAGATCGATGTTCGCCGAGCAGTCGACCTCTACCGACTTCCGTCCATTCACACTCGCCTTATAAATTTGTTTCGTCAATATTCCTTCATCTATTCTTTCTACGTGTCCAAACCATCTAAGCATTCTTTTGTCTTTCTTTGTAACCACATCTTCTTTTACACCACAGCGTTCTCTTATCTCACTATTCCTTACTTTATCCAACCGAGTCACTCCGGCTATACAATTCTCAGACTACTCATCTCCGCAGCATTAATCCTATTTTCACGCTTCTTCTGCCAAACCCAACATTTACTGCCATACATAAGTGTAAGAACCAACACTCCTCTATGCACAGCCGGACGTGCCTTTTTTGACACTTTCTGGCTGTTCATAAAGATAATGGACCCCTTAATTTGAGTACGTAATTAATAATGGATCTGAAAAGAGTAAGACTGCCACTGTAGAAATCAGGGTTTTATAATTTCCCTTTTTTCTACTCAACTTCGATACAAGCGGACCAAAAAAATCACAAATTCGGCTGGTTTTTAATCGTTTTTAATTTACACAAAATATAAATACTATTTCTATCTTCAAAGAACACAATGCACTTGTACCAACTAGTGAACTGCTGCAAGCAATGAAATTAACTCAAAGCCGTGGAAAAACAGAAATTAAACTAACGAAATGAAAGGAAAAAAACAGAATGACTCGTCATTATTGACGGTCGGAGCAATACTACTATTGCGTTGGATCGAGCCGGCGCGTTAAAAGAGGAAACTTGCTACTGCGCCGACTCGAGTCTGAGCATTGCAAACAAAGGGGGAAAGAAAGTCAGCTGGGGTGCCAGCTGGAGACATCATGGGTGAGTTAAAGAGGTGCGGGTTCTGCCTGGGGTAAAACGGTTTCAAGACGTTGGCGTGCAGGGGCGGATCGTAAAGAATTTAAAATTAAATTTAAACGAAGTGTTGCGATCTGAGATGACAACAGCAGGTGTGAGAGCCAATTTATATACGGGAGTTGCAATAGGCGTTGGCTGCAGTACAATGACGGTGACACCAACCCCAGAACGAAAGAAAAAAGTAGACTTCAAAGTTGTAGTAAAAGTCCTAAAAGTGCAAAAAATAATGTAAAATAATCGAATATATAACACAATGCAAGTATAAAAAAAAACTTGTATTTGTCAAATTTTTAAAATATAATACTTTTCAATAAATAAATTACATAATAGAGTCGATTCAAGGTACACGTATGTTTTTAAATCAGAAGTCAAGGTGATTTAGAGTGCCACCAGCACAACCCACTTTCGGAATATTCTGTCGCTTCTTTTCGTTTTCTTCCGATAAATCTACAAAAAAAAATTCAGCATTTATTTAATAAAAAACAAATTGTATTGTAAATTATTTTTTAACATCGCTTAAAATCACTGGATGATATATCTCTGATTAGTGGTAAAGAATAATTGAAGCAATCAGTTCGAAAACTGTACAAGTTCAAAATTATCGATTCGAGAAAATCAATACAATCCTTTCAACGTTGGAACCACTTGATATAGACAATTGGGATGCATACAAAAGTTTCAGATATCGTTGTTTGCTTTGTATTGTTTTAAATAGTTTTCCAGAAAATACAATGATTTACCAGTGACGGATAAAAACAGCTGATGGATTTCTACGGTTTTTCAACTCAAAAAATACAATTTACAAAAAAAAAAGTACAAAAAAAAACAATTGAAAATCTTTCAATTTATTTAACATAATTTATTTAAGTCCCTGTGTTCCCTGCTAGCTAGTTTTCTCTCAAACAGGTCTCTTCATGTGGTGGTTGATGGAATTTCATCTGACTCTCTACTAATAAATGCTGGTTCCGCAGGGATCAATTCTAGCTTCAACAATATAGTAAACAACTTCATGTCCAGTACAGCTTCGCGGATGATAGTACCCTCCATAGCGCTTTCTCTTCCAGGGCTCCTATATCCACCCGTGAAACCAGAAATGAACGAGAAAGAAATGTCAACAACATAAATATGGACTTCTCGAATGGAGATCCAATAACTTGGTAAAATTCAATGCAAATAAAGCACGAGCATGTCTTTTCTCTAGAAAAGCCGATCTCACTGTGCCCAACATAATATTGTCAGGAGTAACCATACCATTGAAGTCATCCATCTCGATGCTTGGTATTACTATCAGCAATAACCTTTCTTGGGTAAATCACGTGAGGTCCATTGCCATATGTGCATCCCAAAAACTTGGCTTTCTGTTTTTTGCCAAGATCCGACCTGTCCTGGAATACTGTTCCCATATTTGAAGTGCGGCACCTAAACATATCCTGAAACTATTGGATTCCGTCAAAACAAGGGCAATTCGTCTGGTCGGTGATGCCTCGCTTACAAATTCGCTCACTTCTCTGAAACACCGTAGAAAAGTTAGCGATTAGTCTCTATTTTATAGATATTTTCATGAGCGATTATCATTTCCCAGCCTGGTTATGAGTCCACTGCTAGACATAGGCCTCCATTAAACTGCTCCACTGAGCCCTATCTTGAGCTGTTCTAATCCAGTGTGCGTCTACTCTTTTTATATCGTCGCTCCAACGTGTTGGCGGTCTTCCTCTGCTTCTTTTGCCTGCGCGGGGTCTACAATTTATTATTCTTAGAGACTATCTGTCGTCTTTGAGCCTCGCAACATATCCTGCCCATTTCCTTTTTAGTGTTGTGATTCTCTGTATTATGTATTGGACCTTTGTTCTTTGCCCGATGTACGTATTTCTTACACGATCTTGGGTTCGAATTCCAAGCATAGCTCTCTCCATTTTTCTCTGGGCAACCTCAAATCTATGTACGGTGTTCTTTGTCAGTGTAAGGTCTGTCACGTGCCTATTTTTTTTTCTTTCTCCCATCTGCCGTTTTGTTATTATGATAGTCTGGCGTTCGTAATTAGCTTTGCATACTGCATTTCGTTCGTTGTATATAGTGTTGCCTATATAGTAGTAATAGAATTCGATTATTAATAGCTGCGACATTTTTGTCTCTCTTATTAGACTTCGCCTTGATTATTGGCCTCGATTGTCGTGTGTTGTCAGATATATTATTGTTGGTTTGCTTGGGCTGGCAATTAATGCGGACGAACGCGATTATGAGCTAGGAATTTAGACGTGAAAAGGTTGGCTGACGCGTGTCCCGGGTGATTTTCTGATATCCGGTCTGGGAGCGAGGAGTGATCATGAGTCGTTTGGTGTCAGTGGTGGAAGTCGGTTGAGAGTCTTTGGAAGGATTTGATATTAACACGTGAGCGGAACTTCTACGGTTTTTTTCTTTCATATCTGGCTGTATTTGGGGCCATCTTTATTGGATTAGGAAGATAAACCATTTAATTCTTAACTTGACCATTCTGTCGTGCCTATGTGGTGAATATTTTTGATTATTGGGGTCGAGTTAAGATCACCACGTGTGGGATTTGATGAAGTGAAGCCATCGTGAAGTACCACGTGCCGTTCCATCCACATCGACGATAAATTTCAGCGTTATAAAGACTTGCCTGGTAATTTTAGCAGAAATTATTATGATAATACTACTTAGTGTTTCGGTTCTTGGATCATCGATGTTACCGTGACGTCTCAGTGGAGTTTTCAATTGGTTACATGGTATTGAATTTAATTTTATCAACTTATCAGTTATTATGTGCTTGATCTAAGTGTTTTCAATAATTTAAAAGTAACAAGTTATTTTCATTAAATTTGTACCTGCTCCCAGTGACGTCCCAATGAAGTTTTTAATAGTTTAAAAGTAACCAAATTATTTTTTCGTTAAATTTGTACCGGCTCCAAGTTGAATGTGAATTTATATATTACTGAATATAATTTATGTGGTTATTGTGAGGGTTTTAAAATATTATTTTTGTTGCAAGTCCATTTATTCTGTATTCCTTTTTTTTGTGTTAATCTTTTGCTATCAGGAATTTTATATAAAACCAATTATTTTCGAAATTTTAAATATTGTGAACATTTTCTTTTTGTTGTTTTTTTGTTTTTTTATTTTAATGCTCTTTTGTACCTCATTAGGTTTTTATTACTGTCTGGAAGATTGTTATAATTAATTTAAATATTATTTTAAGAAAGTGTATTAAATTCGTTTAAACCACTTTACGAAAATACAGAATTTATTGTAAAAAATCAGAACATCATTTTTACTTAATTAATATATTGCAGTAATTGTAAATATAGTTTTATTTATCTAGTTCACCATAATTGTTTGTTGTTTTTTCGCGTGGCTCTGCTGGTGCCTACAAGACCTAGGGGTTTCCGGCTTGTACCGTTTTAAGTCGGTGGCGCGGCTCACTTTTAGATTTTTTTCTTCTACCCTCTACGGCTGAGCTCGGGCATAATTTGCCAGTAGAGATACCACTAGCAGAGTACTCTTTAGAGAACCAAAAAAAAGGCGTGGCAGGTCATTACTGGTAATACGCATTGATTGAAGACTTCTGATTTTAGGCTTACTTGTATGCTGCCTTTAAAGACATCCCTTAGTCTACCGTATGCAGCCCATCCTAGAGAGATTCTTCTTTGTAGTTTCTGCGTTTGATTGTCTCGACTTATTCTAATTTCGTGACCTAGATATTTGTATTTGTCAACCACTTCAATGATTTTGTCCTCTAGAGATATAATTCCACCAAGTACCAAATTAGTCATGATTTTTGTACACGGGCCAACGTTTTTTGTTCTCCGCTCAAGCTCTTTATCATTGAGCGATGCTCTTCTGAAATATCAACAATCGTTCCTACTTTATCTGTTTCTTCGAGATTAACCCGTCAAGTTTAGACTTTATACCCCTTCTTGGTCACCTTGGAGACCTGCACAACATCTCTTTCCAAAGACTCGTTCATCCAACGAATAGCGAGGCTTTGGAACACATTGCCTAGGGAGGTGTTCCCTGACGCATACAACCTCCAGAAATTTAAGAAGACCAATTCCTACAAATACTGTTGTTGAGTTGAACAATCATAGAAGTCACAGTCTTGTACGGTTTTTCTTCTCATTATACGGATTGAATTAGCTGTACTACGGTTTTTAAACACTTGATGAAGACACACATTTCAAGCAACATTGTTATCTTATTTTAAAATGTCAAATATTGGTTTGTACGGTTTTCGAACTCACCGATTCAATAATCGATCGGTTGACAAAATAACAAGTTAAGACTGAGTAATAAAATTTCGTATCAAAAGGTTTTTAATGGAAAGTGAAAAAAAATCGAATCGTAATTAGGTCATTTAAATATCTCACCTGGTGGCAGGTGCAGTATGTCTATGGAAAACTTTTTCCTCCTCATTTTAAAAGCGAATTCCATGGAACCGGGATGCCTGGATGCTAACGAATTGATGGCCGCTAATTTGGTTAGATAGAAAAAACCGTGATATTCGGATAAACTTTGATTATTTTCGAGTTCGGTGCCGCTGAAAGCCTGAAGCCTCATGGCGATATCACTAGAATGGATACACCTATCCAACGAAATCTGCAAACAAAATTTTTATTTAATTTTAACGATACCGTTTTAAAAATGTTTCCATATTTATTTGAACTGAAAAATCAATCAACCTCGTGGTACAGATGCGTGGGAATGGTAACGAGCGCTACGGCGTTGGCGGACCTGACCAAAGCCCTCAAACAAAAGATGAACTTATCCAAATCTCTGGTGCTGTCTATCGAATGCAGCGATTTCCGATGCGGCAACCACATCGGCGAACCCAACGAATGGACGCCGATCCTGAGGATCGTCTTCTTCTCAGGCGAATCCTTTAGAAAGAATTTGCCGTCTTTTATTTTATTCTTGATGGATTTCAAGAGGGCGTTGTACGCCGGATTAGAATACGTTCTTGAACCTTAAAAATGGAAAATATATTAATAGGTAATGTAACGCAAAAATATTTTAACTTTACCGTTTTCTATTCTCTGGCCGGTCCAATAACAGATATCTGAATTTTCGATATCGCTTAATGAAATATTTTTTGATAGATCATATGTGTGGCCGATATGTTTGATTTGATGACTTCTCGAATTGTCTGCCATCGGTAAATTTTGATATCTGAATGCTATTTTCATTTTATCACTTATACCAGGGGATGTTACCATCCTTTCTGGCTCTAGATCACTATCAATCACAGCTGGTAATTCTTTGATCTAAAACGAAATCATTACTTCCTAATTAGTGTGTCACTAAAATAAATAATGTTTTGTTTTAATTTAAAATATTTCCCATTTATTTTTAAGACCCATGGTTTATTGTTTCAACGTTCTGATGTTTAACGATGATACAATATTTTGAATAATACTATTTGTTAGTTTAAAAGTCATAAATGATCTTGGATTTGAAAGTGTTGCAACCAAATTGCTAACCTCCATAATTTTTGCGATTCCTTGAGGTGAAAAGGAAGGACCACCGATGATGCGGCATCGGACCTTGTCCCTCGTGTCAATAGAAGAGTGACCCAAACAAGTGCTACAGCTAGAGAATCAACATTAAATCTAGATTTTTCACTTGTCGATTAAAACAACTCTTTCAACTGCTGCATTAGTTCCAGGAAAATACAACGTAAATTGGACAAGAATAAATAAATTTTCACATAGAATATGTTCGTTTTTGCGGTGGCCATCTTTTATTAATTTCAACGTGTTGATTTTCCCATTATATCAATTTTTCAGGATGTAAATAAACATTCGGTCTTCTAATTTCTTTAAACAGAATATTGTCGTCTATTTTAACATCTGGCATTTCTTCAGATAAAAGCTTAACACAAGATTCAATATCTGTCCAATTTACTTGCGATGAAGTTAAAAAACACCATTGAAAACGATTATTTACCAAGGTAAAGACCATTCAGACCATTCTTCGATTTCTAGGATTTTAGGACATTTTTCTTAACTTAAAAAATATGAACGGAGAGGTTCAAATATTTGTAAAACACGCTCTAAAGCAGGCGTAAGAGCAAGCCATCTAACTTTTGAATGGCTATCCTAAAAGTTTGCTGCAAGATCTCCCGTTTGGAGCGTATGCGTCTTATGTTCGCGTCTCGTCGCATCCTACCGAGCCTTGGCGAATCGTCGGATCGACTTGGCATCAATCAAATATGAAAAGTTACGAAAAGAAAGACAAATATTCAAAAAAGGACACTTTTTAGAGGAGGACAAAAGAAGTATTGTCCTCCCCAAAGGAGGAAGATTGGTCACCTTAGTATATGTGTAAGTACCCAAAGATAAGAGGATAGTTCAAGAATTGTTGTCCCTAACATAGTTGACGTTGAATGACAAATGCAAATAAAGTGTCAGGCAAAAGCTTATTGTATGACATTAATGTGTGCCAATTAGAATCAACGCATCGGTTCGTGTATGTTAAATATTAATTTGTTTTCCATTAAGATGTGCGTGATTTTATAAAAATGGACAAAATTGAGATAAGAGATGCGATAAAGTACCCCTGTAAAAAGGGATTATCACCGCAAGAAATTTATAAGGACATGGTAAAAGTATTGGGTGGCTCTGCCCCTTCGTACCAGGTAATCAAGAACTGGTCACGATATTTCAAACTGGGAAGAGAATCCTATCAACATGCACCAGGTGTAGGAGCCCCCAAAAATGTGGTGACCAAGAAAATGGCATTAAGTGACAGAAGAATTAGTCAGGGCTATAACAGAGACATGTAGATTTTCTGTTAGAAGCGTTGAAAATATTTTACATCAGGAATTGGGTCTCAAAACACTCTCTGCACGTTGGGTTCCACGAATGCTGACGACAGACCAGAAGCGTGTTTAAAGATTTAAAGATCCTTAACAGGAATCCCGATAAATTTAAACGAACATTTTTTACGGTCGACGAAACATGGGCTCATCACTTTGATCCAGAATCCAAAAAACAAAGCATGGAATGGCGGCGTAGGAGTTCCCCTCCCCCTCGAATATTTCGTGTTGTCGTGGGCTCCGGCCCACAATGGCTGCCATTCACAATACGGGATTTGAAATTTTAGAACAACCCCCTTATTCTCCAAATTTGGCATCTAGCAACTACCATCCATTCCCAAAATTAAAACATCTTCGAGGAATCCGCTTTGCTGATGATAACGAAGTGATGTCGGCGGTAGATGAATAGCTAAAGACTCAAAGTACTTAATTTTTTTCAAAAGGGTTTGAAACACTTCAACACCGATACACCATGTGTATAAACGTTGCAGGTGACTATGTTGAAAAATAAATTAGTTTCATTCTTCTTATGTGTTTGTTTCTATGTTAAGGACAACAATCCGTATGCGTGTAATTATTAAATAGTGTATCACATCCGTCAATGCATCTAACATTCATGCCGTGGCTTGTATACTATTTTTCTTGTTTCCCAAGCCGAAAGTTAAATAATTATTATTAAAACAGCGTATGATATCTCACTTGTTTTTGGAGCCACCAGCAACCTTTTTTTTATTTATTATACCATTTTATTTTTCACTAAAAACAATGTAGCTGTGAGACATTGTTGGTTTTATAAGGACGTAAGATTACGTTTAGCCTAAGCTCTGTAGATTGCCGTCGTCGTACCCAACCATGCAAAGTAGCCCACTCTGGTGAGAGCGCGCAGTACTTCAAACTGTTCGCAAAAGTAAGCAGATCACAAAAGTCGTTCTTTCGGGACCCAAATGCGGCCGGAAAGACCGTGAGAATTTTTATATCTACTTATCAACAAATAATTAATGTAATTAACTCTATTTGTATTGTCATTTGTGGTAAATAAATGTCATTTTTATTATTATTATTATTAATTAAATCGTAATTATTGCGATTAAAGTAGTTAAATGGTGATATTCTTTTCTTGTGACCCATTTCAGAGGGTCCCACGGAGACTCCGGCCCTCTACTC
The DNA here is from genome assembly GCA_950111635.1 of Agelastica alni. Classification (NCBI taxonomy): domain Eukaryota; kingdom Metazoa; phylum Arthropoda; class Insecta; order Coleoptera; family Chrysomelidae; genus Agelastica; species Agelastica alni. The sequence goes on along the minus strand of OX467711.1, from coordinate 652,085 downwards.
CCCTACCCTTTAAGATATTTGTAACTTTAAACGAATATTTACTTACGATTTTGGAAGGATTTACATCTTGACTAGCTATCAAAGTTGAATGGTTAGAGGCAATGCCCTCGGCAAGAAAGTACTTTAATACTATTTTCGAGTAGGATCCGCGAAAGTCTTCCTCTGAAAAAGACAAAAATTATAAATACGAGTTGGCAGATATATTGGCACTAATAATGATTATTTTAAAATATGTTTATAAAACAAATGAATCTACCATCCACCCTACAGTCCAGATTAAGAAAATCGTGTCATCAGAAAAACAAAACTAAGATAACGTATCAAAATTCATTTAAACACTTTTACATTATGACGTATGAACAAAACATCCTTTAAGTTTAATTGAAAACAAAATAAAATAAAACAGCCACGTGCGAGATTATAAATTTGCAATATTGCATCGACAGAATTTTTCGAATGAGTCACATTCAAGGTCGTAGAAAACGCGATAAAGGTTATCATATTACAACTAAAAAAAAAACAGAGAGAGAGACATTACCTTCTGGTTAATAAAGATACCCAATAGCATTTTTTGTTATTGTTAAAATATAATTATGATGGAAAAATTTTTAAATTTAACATTTATTTGTGTATAAGCATACATTGAGCGAAGGGTGTTGGCAGGAAAACAGATGAATGGGGCACTGTATAGCTTTATGAACACCCAGAAAGTGTCAAAAAAGGCACATCTGGCTGTGCATAGAGGTGTATTGGTTCCTACACTTATCAGTTTGGTAGTGAATGTTGGGTTTGGCAGAAGAAGCATGAAAATATGATTAATACAGCGGAGATGGGTAGTTTGAGAAGATTAGCCGGAGTGACTCGGTAGGATAAAGTAAAAAATAGTGAGATAAGAGAACGCTGTGGTGTAAAAAAAGATGTGGTTACAAAGATAGATAAAGGAATGCTTAGATGGTTTGGATACATAGAAAGGATGCACGAAGGAAGATTGACGAAACAAATTTATAAGGCGAGTGTGAATTGACGGAAGTCGGTAGAGGTCGACTGCTCGGCGAACATCGATCTCGATCAGATCAACATTGTTTTGAAGAAAGGCCAGCTGTCAAGAGTACCAACAACTGACGAGCATGTATGAGAGCACTGATGAAAGTAGAAGAAGCAAAAGATGTGTGTAAGAACAGTAGCGGAAGTGGAAGGAAGTGGTCTCTATACGGAAAAAAGACGTGACTATATGTAGGTATGTATGTAAGCATACGTTAAGTGATATATTATTCGAGGTTAGGTGTCATTTGTTTATTTAAAATTCATAGTGTTGCAAAAATATATTTTCTACTGTATTAATAACATAAATAATTAAACAGCAAATTAAGGCAAACAAAACGGACAGCAAGTGTAAGCAGAAGCACCCTAACGTGGAATTAGCGGGGGAAACGTAGAATTGTCGACTGTCACATATCAAGTCACTTGTCATTTTCCTTAATGAAGTCCAAGTTATGGAGGTAGAGGAGAATCTTCTCTGTGTGTATGAAAAAGTGTCCGTTAATAAGGGTGGCGCTACAATAGCAAGAGGGTTAATTTAAAAGAAAGCGCCAATAGTTAATAGAGTTACGCCCACCTGGACAACTTTTCACAATACAAATTCATTCGATTATTCGTCTATTTTAAAAAGTTTTATAACAAAAAACAATATAAAATCACAACAAAGTATTATTATAAGTTCGCAAAAAATCAATCACTCTCCACGTTTATATCACAGTTTTGAATCTATAATATCTTTGCTCTCGATTTCTCGCAATTTGTGGGGCTGATTTCTGAAATGTGTAACGTAACAGTAACAGGAAGTCGTGGAAGCACGCGCTATTTGATTTGACGAATGAGCGCGCGGTTAGAGTTGGCCGTCAGTCAATCAATTTGTCGGTACTGTCAGCCATCAGCAGTTAAAGTGTGTATAAATTTTACTGTTGTATGCGTAAACTATATAAATAAATATTTACTGTTGATAGTAAGTCTCAATAAGGTGCAGATCATTGATAAAAAATTCAAGTAAGTAATAATAAATGATTATTCGTATAAAATATTTTCAGTATTTAACTTTTTTAAATTTTGAAGTTTATTTCTGTCATTGTTAGTGTCAATTAAATAAAATACAATTTTCATTAAAAATAATAAATTATTGTTTGTTAGGAAAAATCATTTCAAATGGAATACCTGATCCATTTTTTTCGGAATATAATTTTAAAATTGCTTATTACTAATAAGGTGAGATGTCAAATGTGACACATCATATGCGCGACTACTGTAAGGCTCGCTCGTTTTTTTTTAGGTTATATTTAGTAAATTAAGTTTTTCAACACAGCACACTTCATAAATAAATAAATTCATATCATACACCTTTGCTACGTTAGCGCCATTCTGGTCGGTTTTTAAACTATTATTTACAGTTCACGCAAGTGGACACTTTTTCAACTTGTCTCCCATTGAAATGGTTCTCCTTACCTTTACCCCCCATAGTCCAAGATGACTATAATTATGGCTGAAAAGAGATAAAGAAGTCTAGAAAAATGGCATAAACTGTGGGATAACACCGAAAACGAGGTACAATATGGACAAAAACACTAAAGCTTACCTTAGAAGAATGGGAAAAACAGAAAGAGAACAGCGCGTAGTACTGCAGAGCAGTAGATACATCTTTCAAGGTGAAAGGTGGGAAGAAGAAAGGAGGCAAACCCAGCTGGCCATAGGGGTGTTGAAATGAACACAAACAACCTGATATAAATCATGATGAGGCAGCCTGTAACATGGGAACATATACACACTTTTGTAAAAGAGGTCATACATAGAAAAAAAGCAGACGAAAGGCAAGAAGCCAACCAGCGATAAGAAATGATTTTGAGGCCCACCCCATCTGAGGATATGCGAAAAGTTTTTCCAGAGAGGTGGATATGGATACACGGGGGATTTTTAGTCAGTAGAAGTCTGACACTACCGTCTAGCGATAGAGCCTAGGCGGTCGGTGCCGGTGCTCTCATACATGCTCGTCGGTTGTTGGTACCAACTTGACAACTGGCCTTTCTTCAAAACAACAATGTTGATCTGATCGAGATCGATGTTCGCCGACGTCGCGACCTCTACCGACTTCCGTCCATTCACACTCGCCTTATAAATTTGTTTCGTCAATCTTCCTTCATCCATCCTTTCTACGTGTCCAAACCATCTAAGCATTCCTTTATCTATCTTTGTAACCACATCTTCTTTTACACCCCACATCGTTCCCTTATCTCACTATTCTTCACTTTATCCAACCGAGTCACTCCGGCCATACTTCTCAGATTACTTATCTTCACAGCATTAATCCTATTTTCATGCTTTTTCTGCCAAACCCAACAATCACTACCAAACATAAGTGTAGGAACCATCACACCTCTATGCACCATAGCCAGACGTGCCTTTTTTGACACTTTCTGGCTATTCATAAAGCTATACAGTGCCCCATTCATTTGTTTTCCTGCCAACACCCTTCACTCAATGTTACTGTCATGCTTTCCATCTCTCGTAAACTTTGAACCCAAGTACACAAACTCATTTACTTGTTCCACTCTTTCTCTCTTAATCAGAACTTCATAGTTTGTCGTGCTTTTTTCTTTCAAAAACCATTACTTTCGTTTTGCTTATATTTATTTTTATCCCTTTGATTTTCAGAGCATCATGCATAACATTAACCATCGCCTGCAACTCCTCTTTAGATGACGCTAATATGACTTGATCATCGGCGTAAAGAAGGCATTTGACGATCAAATCATTCATTTTCAGTCCATACGCACTCTTTTTTAAATATTTTAAACAATCGTCTATGTATAAGTTAAACAGTCATGGCGAAGCCACACATCCCTGTCTCACACCTTTTTCGATGTTAAACCAGTCCGTGTAAGATCCGTTTATCCTGACACAAGCAGTGGAATCCTTGTAAAGTGATTCCAGTGCTCGTATTAAACTACCGCTCACCCCGTACTTAGATAATGTCGACCACAATTCACTCCTCATCACTCTGTCATAGGTCCTTTCCAAGTCTATAAAAGCGCAGATGTTATTACATTCACATATTTTATTTACAATTTCTTTAAACTTTAAAAGTTAATCCCAAAAATACGTTGGTTATAACAAACACAACCAAAACTTTTTTTAAAAAAAAACTAATCGAAAAATTGTCCTCTGCATAAAAACTCAAAAGTGAAAATTTTAATTTTCAGTTCAAATAATTATTTTGTCCCAGATTGTAAATTTCCATTAAAATTGTTGTTTTGATGATAAGTTGTTTTCGAAATTCGATTCATGACATTATTTCTGCTATCAAGCGAAAGAGATACAGGATTCAAAATTAAAAACAACACTGAAATTGGATTGCCGAGGCTTGGAAACATAATTTAGGGTGGAGTTCAGCACGTGGAATGGAGGGCGATTTTCCTTACCTTAGTTGTCCCTTTCTCCTCCTTAATTTGTTTTTTTCTTTATGTCTTTAATTTTCATTAATTCTATTCTATTAAATAAACCGGGGCGCACTATTATTTTTAACTGTACCTCTCTTTCACAGAAATATTGACGTGTTAAAAAACAATTGTATTTTAGTAGTTGGAGCGCCCCTAAACGTTCAAATTTCATAAATAAAACTCATTGTCTCTCTGTATAGTTATACCTACGCCATATCTCAGTTATTGCAGGCGATGGTTAATGTTATGCAAATCAAAGGGATGAAAACGAAAGTAATGGTTTTTGAAAGAGAAGAAATCATGACAAAATGTGAAGTTCTGATTAAGGGAGAAAGAGCGGAACAAGTAAATGAGTTTGTGTACTTGGGTTCTAAGTTTATGAGAGATGGAAAGCATGACAGTGACATTGAGCGAATGGTGTTGGCAGGAAAACAAATGAATGGGGCACCCAGAAAGTGTCAATAAAGGCACGTCTGACTGTGCATAGAGGTGTGTTAGTTCCTACACTTATGTTGTTTTGAATGTATTTAAACGACATGAACCTGTTAACTGTGATTTTAATAACTTATTTGCAGACGATACTCCACTTGCATGTTTTGATACCAAAATGCTGTAACTAAAATGAATTCTGCTTAAATTCTATGGATATATTTAAAGAGCAACAAATTAAAGTTAAATGTTTTAAAGACCTGCGGTATGATAATATCAACCAAATATTGACATAAATACAATTAATCTTCAAATCAATAATGATAAAATAGAAATTAAAACAACATTTAAATATCTAGGTTTTCAATTGGACAATTTTTTATATTTGAATGATCATTTTAATTGTACGTTATAAAAGATTTCCAAAAAATTATATTTTTTTTCAAGAATTTCAAAAAATGTGTCAATCTCAACAAGAATTCATTACCTGGAATTATGACATTCCTAATTATTCTACTAGAAGCAATTGCAATTTACACATTATTAGAACAAAAAGGAACGCTTCAATTAACTCATTATTTTATAAAGGATTTGATCATTTTAATAAGCTTCCACAGTCATTAAAAAAGTGTTCATCATTACAAATATTTAAAAACAGATTAATGGATCATATTAAAAGCTTCAAAAAAAAGGTAGATTGTTTTTATTAAGTAGTTTGTTTTTATTTTTTAAATATATCATACACTATTATATTATAGAATTATATTTTACAGCTGCACTACAACCAACTTTATTATTATTGTAATATTATTAGGATTAGTATTTTTATTATTTTATTTTATTATTTTTATATGTGCTACTTTACTGTAACTTAATTATTTGTGTATATTAGGGTTTTTCTATTTTAAATAAAGTTCTTCTTCTTCATGGTAGAGAATGTTGGGTTTGGCAGAAGAAGCATGAAAATAGGGTTGATGCTGCGGAGATGAGTAGCCGGAGTGACTTGGTTGGATAAAGTAAAGAATAGTGAGATAAGAGAATGCTGTAGAGTAAAAAATGGTTACAAAGATAGATAAAAAAATTCTTAGATGGTTTGGACACGTAGAAAAGATGGATGAAGGAAGATTGACGAAACAAACTTATAAGGCGAGTGTAAATGGACGGAAGTCGGTAGAGGTCGACCTCGGCAAATATATCTCAATCAGATCAACATTGTTTTGAAGAAAGGCCAGCTGTCAAGAGTACCAACAACCGACGAGCATGTATGAAAGCACTAATGAAAGTAGAGGAAGCAAAAGATGTGTGTAAGAACCGTAGCGAGTGAAAGAAAGTGGTCTCTGCCTACCCCTACGGGAAAAAGGCGTGACTAAATATGTATTAAAGAGTGTACTTTGGACTGTCAGATAATTGTTACTGATAAATGTCATTTCTAGTGAGTAAATTATTGCTGCTGTGATATTATAGTCCATCGTTGCATTTTGTTAAAGCTATATTTTTATGAATTGTTAAATCCAGGCAAAAGGCAACCAAATCAAAAAAAAAATTGCAAATCTATTTCATCGTTTGGGTGAAACCGGGTCATTTCACAATAAAAGTCTTTTAAGTATCTTTTACCACAGCAATTTTTTATTGAGGCATATTTGATTCTATATCGTCATATTTTGGTTTAAATCGTCCGCCCTTAGTCTATGTCCCAATAGTTATAAATCACCCTGTATAATATTTTTAAATTTCTTAAATATTCCGTTCGTTTGTTATATTTGTTATATTTATCAACCAGATTTTTTCTGTTATCTTCAGTTTTTTTCAACCTTAATCCAAATGTTTTGATTTTTCAGTCCTAACTGTTTTAAATACTATTTTCATTGTAGGCCTTCTTTTATGAATGGCTGCATTCGAATAAATAATTTTTCTAATGTATTTTTTTTCTCAAATTCATGAACTTTTTTTAAAACAACTTATGATATCGACGTGGGACCAATTGCATACGACGCATAATTACGCAACTTAGAACTGATTAGATTTGCAGCAAAATCCGTCAAGTTGTTTTTTATGGAGAATTAAAAAAATGAAAAAATGGTAAACTACCTGAATTTTGCAATTTATAAATTATACTATTTTTAATACAGAATTTTAAGATCTTTTGAATAATATGATTATTGCATGTTAGGAATATTTGTGTGAAAAATATGATGACAATATTTCATAAAAAGAGATAGTTTTAGAAAACAAAAATAGGAATTGAAGAATTTTAAACTTGTGTCAGTATTGAGAGAATGCATTGCAGACGCTATAACAGTGAAAAATTATTGTTAGTAATAATTAAGCATTGTTTATAACAATTGAATATTGTTACTAACAAATGATTATTGATTATAATAATAAAAAAAAAATTTAATTGTTATAATCAATTGAAAATAGCTCCCGCTTATGAAATGATAAGAAAAAGTTTGTTAATGACAATTATAATTTGTTATAAACAATTTAAAATCATTTTTTATAATAATAATTATAACAACAAAACATATGGTACTTTTTCATTCTTTCCACTGGGAAGTTAGTCGTGTGTAGTACCTCTCGGGTCGCACCCAGACCACTGATATTTATGATCTATGGTTTAAAATTTTTTTTTCAAATTGCTTCCTTTCTTAAGTAGTTTTCAAAAAAATATACATTAAAAAAATGATAACATTGAAAGTTCACAAAATAGACAAATTTGAAAATGTTAATTTTATGGCCAAAAATCTGGTGGGCCCCACTTCCAAAAAACTACCGAAGATTTTCATAAGAAATAGTTCCAACATTACTTATACCCCTCATACAGGAAATTTTAGGATTATTATTTATTGTGAACAAAAAAATAATGACAGATTAATTACCTATATTTTTAAAATCAAGTATAAAATGCAAGCAATTGTCTCAATCAACTTTTCACAACTTTTACAAAATGCACCATTTCCACCTTAGAAATAGAGACTAGTTCTAATTGCCCAAGGTCATCAACTTGCACAGTGTAAAGTAAGGTGACATTAAAAAATTCGTTATTGTTTATGGTTTGTAAGAGAAAGCTGACTTATATAATAAAAATAGAATAAAAGCAAAATATATATTTAAGTAACCAGGTCCAGCGGAATTTAATCAAATACCTACATCAATATAAATTTTTATTTTTTACGAGATAAAATCGTAAATGGCTTGTTTAAAGATTAAATTATTCGCAAAAACAAGCTCCAGTAGTTCCAATTTAGACAATGAACAAACAAAACTAATTTTAAGCAAGTTATTGAAAGAAACACTTGCATACTGATCAACTAATGGTACTTTCAAATATTATCGACCGCAAATATACCTCCTAATAAAGCAAATGTTGTATTTTTTTATTATTCCTGAGGTGATACAATCGGCAGCTGAAATAATTTTGTTATTTCTCACACTACAAATTTATTACGTTCTTCTACTCTCCTTTGTTCGATGATAAAATAAATAAATATGTATTTGGGTACCTTTTAAGTTTGGACTAACTCTGTACCTTTTTTATTTTTAAACCATAAACTATTTTTTAAGAAGGAAATATAATCCCAATTGACAAAAGGAAATGTAACCTCCGAAACGACAGTGTTGGGGTTTCTAATCTGCATATTCTTAAAATGTGATTACCAAGAAACCATAATCCAATTAAACATAGCAAACATAAAAATTGTTGTTTGCATGAAAAACACATACATGGATGACTGATAAGAATTGGTCAAAAGTAAATGATGCAACTATACTTTAAAATGTTTTAAAATCGTGTAACATTTAAAGCATATTTTTAGGGATTACCATGCATGTACTTATTTTTATCTATCTCAATGAATCATGGATTTACCTTTATAAGAATTATTTTTAAGTAATAACTTTAAATAAGTGTGTCAGAAAGATAACTTTTAAGTAGTATGAAAAAATGTATAGGTAATTAAAAATTTACTTACCGATTAACACTACTGTTCCAACCGGCAAACCACCACCTTAAAAAAAACACAAGGACTTTAAAAACTTGAAATGTAACTGACCTTACTTAATTGTTAATTTTAAGGTGAACAATTAATAAAATGTTACAAAAACTTAAAATTACGATTCATTTGTTCATTACTATAAATATGTCACAAACAGTTCCGTAAATTGATAAAAAGTCACTAATTATTGGTTTCCTGTTGAAAAAAGAACAAAGAAATTTTGACTATAACCTACAAAACCTTACCTAGTAATGTATCCAGAGAGAGAATACCGGAAGAAACGAGCAAATGTCCATTTTGGGAACTGTACGCCGTACCCGGAATGCTTCTTGGTAATTTCTTTTCCATTAAAATAATTTATTTTTACAAAGGATAATAAGTTTTTCTTCCTGCAACACTCTCACACACTTTTCACTTCTGTCTTCTCATATGCGTATTTCACGGAACTCAGAACTGTGGCAAGACAACCAGCTGTTCGAGCACAGAACAGTTTTATCGATCGCACTTCCAAATCACGATTCTGCGCGTGAAAATACTTTTTTGTACTTTGTATATTGACGCCTATATTTTCAAAAGCTATTGATCGAAAAATAAACAATAAACAAGCTCGGAATCTTTTTTTTTTATTTTTAAAAATATGTTAATTTTTATCAGCTGTTAAAGTACTAAAAATTAACCAATATTTTGTATTTTTTGTTGTTTAAAATTTCCATTGCGTACCATATACAAGATTAATGTTTATCATTTCTCTACAAAAATCTCAAAATATTAGTTTAATTTATTATATTAACTACTTATTTAATACAAAAAGTAAATATTAAACTATTATTATTTTAAATATTCGCCTTTTTTTAAATTGAAACTGATGCTTTCAAATATTTAATACCAGATAAATTTCTTTTAACCTTTGCCTGTATTAACAAAATAGGACAATTTTTGTTAAAAAAGTATATAAATTTAAAAATACATATATATACATATATATTTAATTGGGTGGAAATAAAAATGTAAAAGTCAACTACCCGTCAACAATTAGCATTGGTTAAATACCTGGTTGACTATTGGTGGTAATAAAAAGAATTGACAGCTGACGTTGACTATTTTATATTTTTTCATACACCTAAATTTATTTAAAATTCTATTAAAAGTGGAACAAATAGAAATATTACAAACTGCTTAGTACCTAGTTATAAGTAGATTCTTATGTCCTCATAAATCATAATACAGAGAATGGCATTAGAAAAATCAACATTTAGCCACTTACCAGAAGATGCAATAGTTCTTACCAAAGATCAAGCTTTGATATATCAAACTAAAATTTTACATAATTGGCCAAATAAATCAGATACGTAAGTAAAAGTTTAAAAAAAATGAGATTATAACTACATACAATATACAAAGACCAGCAATCTCATATAAAAAAAAAGAAAAAAATATTGCTAGTGGAATTACACATCCTTCATAACATGGAAAATATTTCATATCAAAAGACTTACATTATCATTATTTTTTTAGATTGGGCTACAAGTATGGGTCAGGCGTACTTGCAGTCGCCAGTATGGTTACTGGAATGTACATGAATAATTTTTTTAGAAATAAGTTTAAATTACTTCACTATGGGCAAATGTCCTCATATTTACCAATATCTGCGCTACCAGCCACCATATCTCTCTTGGTTCACCAACAGGTAAGATATTTCGAAAGATGTTGAGTTGAAGTTTAAGGTATCTATTTAATTTTGTAGTTAGTTCTAGGTCCCCTTTTACTAAATACCAAAGAATGTCCAGTATGTTTGCAAACAAGAGCAGCAGCTTTACAAACACTTAGTGGTTGTATAATGCCACTTATCTTATCTCCTATCGCTTCTTTAGCTGTAAGTACAACAAAGGCTATTTTAAATTGATTTTGTGTAACTTATTATTTTATTAACTTAATAAATTGGTAAAAAATGTTCATATTACTTAAATTTTTGTATTACAATTATTATCATATTACATTTTGCACAAAAGAAATTAAAGTTGACTCATATTATTTAATTTTCAGCTTGTGCATAGGTACCACACTTTTGACATGCCTTATATATCCAAAGAACCCAAAAAAGTGTTCACGGTGGTAATGAAAATGTATAAAAATTTAAAAAACGTTGCATGGGGTCTATTTTTAGGACATGCAGTTCTTGGTAGCATAGTGACCTACTTGGAAGCAGATTCTATCATAAATGTTAACTTGGAATTGGCGAAAGCTGAAAACACTGCTCAGTTAACAAATTAAAATAATTTGTGTTTGTTTATGTAGAATAGGTTTATCGTGATAATAAATTTTGTAAATAAAGTTTTAAATTAATTTTTATTTCTTTTTGCTTTTCAATAAATTTTAAGTATTGATTTAACCTCGATTATCTCTTTTATATCTTAAATAAACTCTTGGGCAAAATTAACGCAACAACATAATATGAAATCATACAAATCGCTATAATGAATTAATTTCAATAATTTCCATGGACATTGGTTACATTAAAAGTTGGAAAAACGTATTTGGAATGTGGATTAGCTTCAATATTTCTTCATAATTTAGTACTAACCACAGAAATATAATTATAATGTCGTCAGTAAATCAATTATATCAATATTTATACTAGAACAGACAAATTTTATCTGACATCAAAAGTCGGATTATTTATTATCTATTAAAACAAGAAGTCATGACAACATATATGAAATACAGAAACACAAAATATATCAAAGAATAAATATTATTAATCTTGAACATTGCCCCGCGCCGTAAAGGAATTCTATAAATTTTTTTACATTCTTTTACTAGACATAACTTTGTGACCGGACGTCGATAAACTCCGGTAGAAGTTTTGATATCTGCAACTCGGACTCGTCCATCAGGGCCTGGAAAGATTGACTCGACCTTTTCCAATTTCTATGATCTGGGTGCATTTTCTTCGACTATGATCACGATATCATCTTTTTTAATGGGTTTTCCTTCGCTTCTCAATTTCGAACGTTTGGTCAGGGACGGCAAAGATTCTTTGGTCCAGCGTTTCCGGAACCAATTTACATATTGTTGTGATTTTTTCCCTTCACTACGAAGGTTCTGGAAAATATCTCCATAGTTGGTAATTTCTCTTGAAGATCCCAGTAGAATATGGTTTGGTGTCAATGATTCGAAATCGTTGGGGTCAATTGAAACTTTCGTGAGGGGTCTGGAATTTATGATGAATTCTGATTCTGCAAATTTGAGTACTTGACCATGGAGAATTAAATAAAAAGTTTTTTTAACGCTTCTAACTAGCCTTTCCCATGTGTGGACTTCCGGGTGGAATTCTTTTCCACTCAATCACTTTCAAACTTACGGTGTTCACTTTACGAGGATTCCACTGCTTGTATCAGGATAAATGGAGCTTGCACGGAATGGTTTAACCTCGAAAAGAGTGTGAGACAGGGATGTGTGGCTTCGCCATGGCTGTTTAACTTATACATAGATGATTGTTTAAAATATTTAAAAGAGTGCGTATGGATCGAAAATGAATGATTTGATCGTCAAATGCCTTCTTTACGCCGATGATCAAGTCATATTAGCGTCATCTGAAGAAGAGTTGCAGGCGATGGTTAACGTTATGCATGATGCCTTGAGAATCAAAGGAAAGAAAATAAATGTAAGCAAAACGAAAGTAATGGTTTTCAAGTTGGCTTTTTGAACTACTTTGCTGTGCAGGAGGAGCCGGTCATTTGCAATCGGTACCCAGACAATGTGAACTCTAAACCAAGTTGCTAACTCATTCAGGGCGGCGCGGCATTGCACCGCTGCCCTAGAGGTCAAGTAGACTGAGTTCAGTGATTTAATAGCAACCTGGCTGTCACAAATAATGTCACAAAATACTGCGCCCCGAGGTTTAACTAGATTCTCGGCCCAATCTTCTCTGGATGGGATTTCCAGGGATAGGTCGCCTTCGAACATAGGGTTAGGTTTAGTGTAATCAGTGTTTTTTGTTCACAGGCCGTATTTTTTTAGGATTCTAGAGTGACCATTGTGTATTTCTGTTCATGGGATCACAGCATTGAGTTTGAGAGCCTTACACCCAAGTGAATGTAGCGAAATGACCAAGCCACATATTTGGACTAAGGTGTAGAGCTTGTGAAGTTAGAGTTTGTACGGTTAGGGCGTGTAGAGTTAGAAGCTTGGCTTTACACGAGATCTGATAACTTTTTGACAGTGCGAGCCGCATGGTCTTGAGTTGGCAACATTTTACATGAAAATATTTTTGGTGGGATTGATTATTTCTCCCAATTATGTGCGGTGAAGTATATTTAAGAAAAGTGCAAATCAATCTCCAAATTTTCAGCTTTCATGAGATATTTTAATTTTTTAAACCTCAATATTAGAGGTAGTTGAAAATAGAAAATACGATTTTTTACTATAGTCAAAAAATAATTACAAAAAAAAAATCATAATCATTTGGAATCCTTTTCGATAATACTCGCCGAATTAGTTGAACACGTTGACGGACATGCCCGTCGTTGTCTGTGCCCTCGGCTGACACACTTAATATTTTTGTCGGCCTATGCCGTCCATATATTATTTGCATTTGTAAGGCACCGACGGGGTCGTCCGTCAATTTTACACGTAGAATAGTGTAAAGTGTCCAAGTAAAACAAAAAAAGGCGTGTCTATTCTGGTATTTACATGTGATTGGCCCCCCTTTTATTACTTACTAGGGGAATATAAAACACACACTACAGGAACATTGCGAACCAACAAGCGCGGTAACCCCAAACATATCGTAACCAGAAAACTAAAAAAAGGTCAGCAATTTTGGATCTAAATGGAAAGACAAAAAGGATGTTTTGATGATAACTATAGGCAATCAGCCAAACCTGATAGAAGTACAAAATCGTTATGAAAAAACAAGGCTTGAGCCTTTAGAAGTTGCAGCATATAACGACAACATGTCGGGAGTAGATCGATTAGACCAAAAGGTTAGTTTTTACTCATGTCCGCAAAAAACTATGAGGTGGCCTAAAAAATTTATTTTTCATTTTTTGGATCTCTCTATATGGAACGATTTTTTTCTGCATAAAAATTTTGCCAATGCCAACATAGGCTTACTAGAGTTTCAAGATTACATAATCCGAAGTCTGTAAGGATTACCCTCAAACGAAGTTTTAGATGGACAAGACTTTGTAACTGCTCAATCGCCAAAAAAGAGAAAACGAGTATAAACTAACAAAAATATTCCACATTATATGGAAATAATTTATGTACCTAACACCAAGAAATTGCACCAAGAACAATTTTAGAAAAGAGACAGCTTGGCAATGCAAGAATTGCACAGATAAACCACCACTTTGTCCGGCTCCTTGTTTTGAGGAATGGCATAACCAATAAGATGATAATATATTCTTTTTAGTTATGATTTTATCATGAATAACGTTATACATTTAGTTAATTATTACTTTAGGTATAATTTTGTCAATATTTCTAGCAATTAAACTTTTTGAGCTATAACAACCCTATTCAATAGAATATAAATATATATATATATATATATATATATATATATATATATATATATATATATATATATATATATAATGGAAATCATACCAGCGGAATGGCTAGAATCGATCTTTTTTTTTTATCATGAAAATAGTCGCAAAAAGGGTAGACCTATTGTGTGGGCCGCGGACGACCCGCACTGCGACTATTAGAAGGGGAAGGTATTATAGAAAGGAAATGATCGTGGACACGCTTTTTAAAAAGTTGCAGGTCATAGTTCTCTGGAAAAACTGATTTTGGAAGCTTATTCCGTTCCGTAGCAGCCCTGTAAAAGAAGGATTCTAGATGAAGATTGGTCCTTTTAGTGTCAATCTTGAGAGTAAATGGGTGAGACTGATCAGCGTGCCGAGTTCTTCGGCCGAATGTGGCCAATGGTGGTACAAGAGTTCTTATTTCTCTGGAGCATCTGCCATCGAAATATCTGTAGAGCAATGACTGGTCTGCAACTCTTCTTCTATGTTTTAGAGGGTGAAGGGTATCTGTGAGAGTTGAGCTGTTTATCAAGCGAATGGCTCTTTTCTGAATGGAATCTAGAAGACGAAGAGAATGCCTTGGTGCTGAACCCCAAATGTGCAATGAGCAATACTCCAGTAGAGGTCGGATTTGAGCCTTGTACGTCGTCAACAGTTGATCAGGAGTAAAAAACTTTCTGGCTTTCCACAGAAAACCCAGCCTCTGGCTTGCCGACTTTGCGATGTTAGCAACAAAATCATGCCAAGACATATTATTTGACCTTTGTTAAAATACCCAAAAAAGAAATTGCGAAGAAATTTGATGAATATCGTACAATCAGCTTGATGAGCCACACATTGAAATTGTTCTTGAAGGTTATACACCGCAGAGAGTATTTCAGAAACTGGAGAGTAATATCTCGGATACCCAGTTCGGGTTTAGAAACGGATACAGTACTCGGGACGCATTATTTGCATACAATGTCCTCACTCAACGCTGTCTCGATGTCAATCAGGAAGTTTACGCCTGTTTTATAAATTACAAAAAGGCGTTTGATAGAGTGAGGCATGACCAGCTAGTAGAGGTGCTAAACCAGAAAAACCTGGACTCACGAGATATCAGGATCATTGTCAACCTTTACTTTAACCAAAAGGCAACAATGCAAGTACAAGAAAAGACGACTGACCCTATAGAAATCAAACGGGGCGTAAGACAGGGATGTGTCCTCTCGTCACTTTATTCAACATCTACTCTGACGAAATATTCACCAGAGCCCGTGTACGCGAGCTGGGAGGCATCACATTAAATGGCAAGACAATTAATAACTTGCGCTATGCAGACGATACTGTCCTTCTTGCTGGAAATATGGGGGACCTACAAGAACTGCTGAACAAGGTCGTCATTGCCAGTCGACATTTTGGCTTGATACCTAACACAAAAAAGACCAAATACATGATTATAACAAAGAACAACACCCGCAAGAACACCTCTATGTAGACGAAGAACAATTAGAGAGGGTGACAATATATAACTATCTGGGTACAAACATCACCTGCACCGCTGATTATTGCTCCGAAATCAAGATCCGTATGAAAAAAGCAAGTGCAGCTTTTGTCAAAATGAAGAAGATGCTCTGTAACCGCGACTTGAGCCTAGATCTTAGAACACGCATGCTGAAGTGCTGTGTATTCCCGGTACTGTATTATGGCGTAGAAACTTGGACCCTTAACAGAATGTACGAAAGATAAATAGAAGCATTTTAGATGTGGACTTACTGAAGAATGCTCAGAATATCGTGGGTGGAGCACACGGCCAACGCAGAAGTGCTTATCCGAATGAATAAAGAGTTAGAGGTGTTGAAGGAAGTGAAGAGAAGAAAGATCACCTATCTGGGTCACATAATGCGTGGTTTAAAATATGAGATACTCCACTTGATAATCCAGGGGAAGATTATGGGCTAAAGGCCAATTGGAAGAAGAAGAAAATCTTGGCTGCGGAATCTGCGAGAATGGTTCAATATGTCTTCTGCAGATCTATCCAGAGCAGCAGTTCCCAAGGTCGGGATTGCCATGATGTTAGCAAACCTCCGATAATGGAAAAGATACATGAAGAAGAAGCTATATTTTTAACACGACGGGTATAGCTGTCAGTGTCCAGCCTGGCAGAAAAATTGCTCTTGTACGGGCTGCTAGGACACGACGGCCATAGCCATCGTTCTGTTTTTTGTGTAAAAAAATGTAAAGAAATGTTTTTCTTTATTCTCACATCATTTTTTGGCCTTATATTAGTTTAAATTCGGCAAAAAAACCAAAGTGCTTTTTTTTACCAGACACCTCATAAACATAGGTGTCCGTCGACGTGTTAAAAGTAAGAAATGATTGAAGTGGCTTCTTTCGAGATGCATGCAAATTGTAACGTGTAGAAAGTGTTTTCACTGCTACGCACGTGTAAAATGGTTTAAAATTCATGTCATGGGAAAAGTGAAATTAAAAAGATGATCGGTGCAACACGAATTTGTAATTACGTCGTATTTACCGAACTGTTTTATTTATATTATAATTAATCCTTGTATTAAAAAACCAACTGACGACCGCTTGTGTGTTGAACATTATTTCATAAAAATTACGAAGATGATTTATTGTTTGTTATAAAAATCGATTGTTCAGACATTTTCTTTCACTTAAATGATTTTTTTGGAATAATCGCAAACATTAATTTATTGAACTAAAAAAATTGGTTGTCTGATAATTTTACGTGATAACGTCCTAAGAAAACATTGATGAAAAATTGCATACTTTTATTAATTGAATTATTATCACTGAATTATCATTATTTTGTATAATACAAAGGAGTTAATCAAATTACAATTTTTTTGATAAATTAACATTTATTTGCACTCTTTAATTCAAATATTTTCTGTCTCTCTTCTACTCGGATGCTTGCACGCTCGGCACAGGCGGAACGTGACAATGAGTCATGCTTTTTCGTGCGTGCAGCCGGCGTTCATCGATTTATAAGACGTTATCACGTCAAAAAAACATTTGAAAAACGTTCACGTGTGTCTTTTAGTACGTGCTGATTAAGTTAACTCATATACAGATTAGACGACGTAAAGTATCCAACTGTTAATCTGAAGTAAACTATCCAACTGTCAGTATGAAGTTGGCCATTGTTTAGATTTATTCAGTGATTTTATGTAACATATTGTATATCGTTTGTTAGTTGAATCTTACTGTATACTTTTTGTCATACATTTTCGATTTGTCATTTTTTGGAAATAATTGAATTTTGTACTATGTAACTAGATCCACTCAGATACCTATAGAGGTGTGAGACAGGGTTGTGTATTGTCTCCTACACTTTTCAATCTCTACACGGAGAATATATTTAAAGAAGCAACACAATCCGGCGAAGGAGTAAAGATTGGAGGCGAAACCATTAGTAACATTTAATACGCAGATGATACTGTGCTCCTAGCTGAATCATTGAAATTTATGGTTGTTAGCAAAATGAATGTTGGCCCGGAAAGAATATTACTTGATAGCGAGAATATAGAAAGAGTTCAGCACTTTAAATATCTTGGATGCAGGATCAATCAGTCGATGGATCCAGACGAAGAAATCAAGGCTAGAATAGAAATAGCTAGAAGAGCATTTCTGAAACTCAAGCCGCTACTCTGTGCCAAGCAACTTAACATTCATCTGCGGGAAAGGTTTACCAAGTGCTATGTATGGTCTATTCTGTTGTACTCTTGCGAAACATGGACGCTTCACCAAAAAATTATTGACCGCATTAGTGCATTCGAGATGTGGTTGTACAGAAGGATCCTAAAAATTCCTTGGACAAGCCGAACTACCAACGAGAATGTACTCATCAGAATTGGGCAATCTGTCGAGTTGCTTAAAAACACCATGTTGATCAGAGAAATAAAAAAAGTTTTATAAACGGGAAACATTGACATGGAACGAAATACATATTTAATTAAACCAGTATCAACATAACGTACTTAAATATTTCTCAATTATAAAATTATAAATGTTACAGTTATTATATACAATGCTTTAAGCAACTCTAAACTTCGTCCATATTTATTATATTTTTCTTGCAATAATTCAGCACTCGCATTCCAGATTGTCTTTACGACATATTCTTTGTAATCAGAACCATCAATTTTTGTCATGTTAAAGCCCCAGTCCTTTAATATAACAGCTAGTCTCCCGACAGGCGTTGATTAAACTAATAGGTATTTTAGTTCATCGAAAAATCTAGTAAATTGCTTCCAAACGTACTTTTTTGATTTCTTCGTATTTTTCGGTACATTTTCATTTATATTTTTGTAGATTAATTTAATGGAATTTATTCCAAATATTTTTAAATGCGTGCACAGCGTGATTATTTATATTTGACGTTTAATTGTCACACACACACACACACACAAATCTGAAAACACCGAACTTGACAGGCCAATCAGAGTTAAGAATGAAGTTTGGTGTTATCGATAACTCGAACTTGACTAGAGATCCTGATTTATTTATTTGATAAGTGCGTGAAATAGTCAATTGTAATTCTTATTTATTTCTTCTTCTTCTTCTATTGGTGCCATATCAGATCCTCCTGATGTTGGCAATCATAATGGCGAGCTGTGCTTTGTCTTCGGCGATTCTAAAGAGTTGTTCTGCGCTTCGAATTCCGGTCCACTCTCTAAGATTCCTTAATCACAAGGCTTGTCTTCTACCGACTCCTCTACGGCCTTCTATCTTGCCCTTTATTATAAGTTGAAGGATACGGTAACGATTGCCCCTGAATATGTGACCTAGATATGACAGCTTTCGACATTTAACTGTTATTAGTAGTTCGCGGATAGCGTTTGCTCTATTTAAAACCGCTTCATTTGTCTGCTTGGTTACCCATGGGATTCGGAGCATACGTTTATGTAGCCACATTTCAAATGCTTCAAGACGATTAATGGTAGCTACTTTTAAAGTCCAAATCTCTGCCCCATACAATAGTATAGACCATATGTAGCACTTGATCATTCTCTGACGGAACCTTAAATTTAGATTATTATTGCAGAAGAGCGATCTCATTTTTTGAAAGGTTGCGCGAGTTGACTCAATCCTGCAATTGACTTCTTTATCCGGGTTGAGATGTTCTGTTATATAACAACCAAGATATTTGTAACATGATACCCTTCTAATGTTTTAACCATTCATTTGCAGCGCAGCATCATTATACGGCTGACGGCTTATTTATTTACAAATATTAATTGTAAATTATTGATAATTTACAACACTAAAATTTATTTATTCACTAAAATCTCATAGTATTGAATGAAATTCTTTATTTTTTTTCTTACTTACGCCAAAGAAGTAAAACTTTAAACGCGCTTACATAAGTACACACACCTTTTTTTTTAAATCCTTTTCTCGAATTATTTAAGATGACAATAGCGATTATTTAAAATTCTGATGAATGTATAATGATAATCAACAATAAATCTGTCGATAAAGTTTGTTTTTATGTTGTCGTATTGTCGTGATCCTATTTCGGTTGCACCCTGTATACGAAATCCGCCTTGAAACCCAGTTACGATGCGTGGTTTTCACCATTAGTACCATCACCCGTCAACCCGTCATCCGATATCCGGATGGCTGCATCTTCTTTTTCTTTTCAGTCTTCGTTTCACATGTGAACGTTCTTCATCGCATTTCGTTTATGCTTCATTTTAGGATGAACCTTTTCGCGATTTTATTGTTTTGTGGTTGCACTTTCGTGATTTGTGATGTCGACATTTTCGAAGTATGTATTTGAAGTTTTTATTTTCGATTGGTATATCTCGATTAAAAATATGCGAAATAAAAAAGTATCAAAAAAAAGTTATTTCTGATATTGTTCGCACAATATATAGGAAAATTCGTCAGGTACTCATTAAAAACAAAATAATTGACATTTATTACTTTAAAAATTAATTTTGTCGTGTTTATTGATGTATTTTGTCGTATTATTTTTCGTTGATAAAATGACTATTCGACCCCTTAGGTAATACCGGGATGTGACGCCACTGCGTTCCGAGCTGGAGTAACGAACTTTGAAATTGCTTCAGTACCCAAAATCAAAAACTAGTTTTTTTTATGACAATAATTATTATTTAGCAGCGGCGAATTAGTCTCGAGGAAAATAGGTTTTTTTTTGAATTTTTTTTTGCGGCACTTACAGGTCAAAGATAATAATAATTATAAGCGCTCGAAGGCGATTCATATAAATAGCAACAATCAGACGTTATTTCGTGAACAAAATCGTGAGATGATTTATATAAGTAGATAATGGCTTTCAAAAAAATCTAAACCCCCAGCAAGAATTTAAAAATTTTATTAAAATTTATACAAAATAATTGCAAATTAAAAATTAATTACATTTTCGAACCAAAATATTAAAGAGTTAAGTTTTTTTGGTCCTCTAGAAATGCTTAAAATTAAATAATTTATGGTATCACGAGGAATATGTCATTCCAGGCTTTGTGAATTCGGCGACAAAAGTCAACTGGATTACTTGGTGGTTGGGGTTCCCCAAAGTTCCACTCTGTCCTTCATCATATTTCTTTTACACTTTAACAACCTCTTGAAAACCACCACGAAACCCATTTACAGTTTCGCAGACGACAGCACGCTTGTCTCAACTTTCACATCAAATCGATCACTTTCGGTGAATGATACAAATAGACTCACGCAGGAACAGGTTCAGTTCAACGCCCAGAAAACACAAACCGCCACTTTTTTCCAAGAAAGTGAATTCCTCAAATCATTACATTGCAATGTCCGGAAATACCCTTGAATCAAGTCCCTTCATCTCGATTTTGGAAGCCACGGTGTCCAATAATATGTCTTGGCATGACCATGTTGCTAACATCGCAAAGTCGGCAAGCCAGAGGCTGGGTTTTCTGTGGAAAGCTAGAAGGATTTTTACTCCTGATCAACTGTCGACGACGTACAAGGCTTGGAAGCTTGTTCCATTCTGTAGCCTCCTTGATGGAGATTGGTCCTTGTATTGTCAATCTTGAGAGTAAATGGGTGAGACTGATCCGCGTGCCGAGTTCTTCGGCCGAATGTGGTCAGTGGTGATATAAGAGTTTTTATTTCTCTAGAGCATCTGCCATGGAAATATTTGTTAAATAATGTCTGGTCTGCAATTCTTCTTCTATGGTCTAGTGGGTGAAGGGTATCTGTAAGAGTTGGGCTGTTTATCAACCAAATGGCCCTTTTCTGAATGGAATCTAGAAGACGAAGAGAATGCTTTGATGCTGAACCCCAAATGTGCGAGCAATACTCCAGTAGAGGTCGGATTTAAGCCTTGTACGTCGTCAATAGTTGATCAGGAGTAAAAAACTGCAAGGAAGCCCAATAATAGTATCTAGCTCTAGGTTTTTTGTAAATTTTTGTCTAGCATACATTGAGTTACCATTTTCAAGTTATTAACCGCGTTACAATTTTCTGTTTTTTTTTATAAGATTATATTTGTTAGTATGCCTTTTTTTGTGAGTATTTTTTCAAACGTTCGTTATATTTTGACTAATAGAGAGAGTTTGAATACATTTTTTGATTAAAACCATTTATTTTTTATTATTTTCCGAAATAAAAAATTACAATTTGCTATTTTTTAACCCCACCTGGTCTGAGAGACCGGGGCGACTAAACTTAAAAAAAAAATTGGTGCGACTACCGAAAGGTTAAATTACAACATTTATAGGATGACTTTATAAAAGAATTTAACACCTAAGATTTATCACTTTAGTTTTAAGATTTATCATTTAAGACAGATGGAATATGGAAATAGCATTGTAATTGTTATAAAATCATTTAAGATTTATGATTTACTCTTAAGATTCCAACTTAATGAATCGGTCTTGAATGGGTATAAATGAAAATAGGATTTGCGCATGTTATGTGATCAAAAATCACACCTATATGTTTCCGCTATTAAACAAAATTAATTGTGAGGTTGCGAAAGAATTCAAAAATAGAAAAAGATTTGTACTTGTACTTTGTACTACTTGTAGTAAATTTGTGTTGTGCTATGGGTATTATTACTGTAACCAGTTTGTTTATGATTTCGGCGTTTCGAGTATAAAAATCTTCTATCGGTCTTAAATGTTAAGTATTTTTATAACATAATCCACTTTAATGTCTTAAATCTTAAGTGATTAATGTTAGATGTTAAATGCTTAAAAGTTTTTATAAATCCACCCTTATTTGTTGAAAAATTTCTTTGGACAATGATTAAAGTATGATAAAAACATAATAATACCATTGTTTAAAAAATAGGAACATAACCACACTGACAAAGTCAAGATGGGCGTTAAAATAACAAACCCAACAAACTGAAGAGTCTTGGATCTCATATAAAGTAATAATTTGTGTAGAAAACAATCCTGTTTTTTGCATTGGTCCAAGGTCAAAATTCCGAATAAATATTTTCTTTCCAGTGTCATCTAACGACTCTTTAAATTTCATCACCACCTGTTAGCTGGTAGTTTTTTTACATCGAGTTACTACTAACGGATATTGTTCCGAAAAACAATTATCTACGATGTGACTGGGAGACCAGAGTACTAACGCCATCTACATGTCGTCTCCCATCGGATCCAATCGAAGGTTGTCCTACTATGTCGTCCTTATACAATGATAATATACCTATTATTAACTTGTAATTAACCCCTTAATAAACTTACTCTTGTTTTTGTAATAGGTACATATTATTTTATTTTTCATTTAAAATTATATCTATTTTACACTGTGTATTATAGGTAAGTTAACAACTTTTAAACTTATCTTTTTCTTCGTGTGCCGCGACAAAAGAAGGTTGAGTATCACTGGTGTGGATAAAAAAAATATGTTGATTATCGGTGTTTAGTCGGACATAAAAACATTGTTCGCGAGACGTCTCCAAATTGTATTTTATTTAAAAATGCGTTGATTACACAATTCATCGGATCGTATTCGTTAGTTGACGCAAACTAAAATGGAGGGGTATGTTCTATGTCTCGAAAGTTGGTCACCCAGAAACGAGGTTAACAATGCTAATAATCTCGCGCCTACGATGCTAGGTTTAGATTAAAGAGATCGTTAACATACGATCACGAAAAATTGTGTAATCAAAGGGCCCAATCTCTAGTGGACGTTGAAATGAACCTCGTTCGACGTACTGATTACAAATTATTTACCGTTTTGACGGTCATCTTTATAACGCCATCTATGAACGAAAGGGGCAACTACGTTAACGTCTAATACCATTGTATAAGGACAACATTTTAAGCAATGATAATACCGTATCAGGAACGACGTTTTAGCTCTAGTCATAGAGATGGCGCGGTTGTTTCAACCCAAACTCTCTAGTAACTATTCCAATTAGGTGTTTGCGGGAGGGCTTGCCACAAACGTCCATTAGTGATTGGACCCTTTGATCACATAACGTGCACACATTTCTCAAATTATCCAACAACCTTTTAGCGAAACGCCAATTTTCTTAATTATATCGAAAAATAATTACATATTGCTTACATAGATAGCGCTGTTATATAAATAGCTTGTAAAATAGTAACGAGTTATATATAATACTTTCCATTTACCTCTTCTTCGATTGTTAACCAGTCGTTTGATATCTGTATATAGGTAGATAGAAAATCACAAGTAATCAGCAAATATTCGGTTTAAAATAGCTACTTGCACGATTTGTACTTGACCATATAAATAATTACGAAAATTACTGATCCTTTTACTTCTTATTTTTCTTTTAAAATATACCGTACATAAGTTCACTGGATTGTGGAACATCATGATTCGCTCAAAATGTACCCCTTCCGATTTTTAGAGGTGCTGCGTGATTGATCGGGCGCAGTAGCTCCTTGCCAAAAGGTTGTTGGAATTGTTTCTTTGACATTTCACCGATGAGACTGTTTTAAATGTCAATCCCGATTATTAAGCACATTAATGATGTTTCTTACGTTGAAAGTATTTCTCAAATTAATGGTGCCGTGTTGGAAATGTCAATGATACGAATTGAGAACTGCACGCTATGTAATCATTGCAATTTAAATTGAATTGTAATAAAACTGCTCAACAATTTACGTTGTTTGATCTATATGCTTCTGGTTGTTCCCTTAAAGATACCATAGATTAGCAATTAATTAATCTATGACGATACTTAATGATTTTTTCTGCAACCCTTTACAAAAAGAACCATTTTAAGAACCACTTTATCAACTAAAAATAATATCGATAGCAGTTAAATATTCCAAGTTACGTTCCAAATACATAGTGATAAGCAAAAATCCACCACCACCACCACCACCACCACCCAGGAAGCTTATTATAAATAATACAGTTATTGAAAAGGTGAAGACTACAACATATTTGGGAACTACAATCAACGAGAGTTGGCATCATTCTCGTGAAATACTTTGTCGAATAGAGAGGACTCGTGCTGCATTCCTTAAAATGTTGAAATTGTTTAAATGCCACTTTCAGAACTCAACAACTACTACTTCTCCGATATGTTTCCTGTGCTCCTATATGGAGTTGAGTCATGGGCTGTAACAGATGCAGCCAGTAAAGGGTTGGACGCATTTGAGATGTGGCTGTATCGACGTATACTAAGAATCCCTTGGACAAACCCTTTTGTTACAAACAAAAGAGTACTCGACATTTTAAACAAGGAAATGGAGATCATGAGTGCAGTCAAAAGTCGGAAATTGGAATATTTAGGACACATCATGAGAAACAGCGAAAGATACGGTCTATTGCAGCTTATCCTGCAGGGAAAGGTGCTTGGAAAGAGGGGACCAGGCAGAAGAAGGATCTCATGGCTTAAAAACCTGAGAACTTGGTTTGCAACCTCCATCACGGGTCTATTTAGGGTAATTTATTGATGCTAATAACCTTAAATTAATATTTTGATCCTTCAGACATTCGGTATACCCTTCTGCTTTACTTAGGAATTGTAGTTACACTTTTCGCGAATAGATGGCGCTGTAGTAAGCAGTTTGCGACGTTACAACTAGTGCTGGTGAAGTAATCTGAGAGTCAGATTAATAATTTGTCCATTAGTGATTGGACGCTTTGATGACACTTTCTAACGCTCCCTCGTAACATATCCTCTCAGCTTAAATGTCACAAAACGAAAAATATCATTTCGACTCCAAACAGCATCTTGTGTGAGCTTTTAGGGCTATGTTACATTTACCGCAGTGGTAATGGTTAAGTTGTGAGAATCCAAGATTGACACAGTGTAATAAGACGAGTAATACATTATGCCAATCTTTGAATTTTTATTTGCTAAATGACTAGTAGTGGCACTGAGATATGGGGAGGGTTAGATCGTGTCACCATTGCCACTTCAATGAAAACAGAAAAAGACGGCTGATCGCAATGAAATTTCATTGCTTGAGGGCATCGATCACTTAATTCTTAGGGGATGCCCAGACGATGCCGAGAGGTTGTAAATAATAATCAAGATTATTATGTACATATTATTGAATCGCATTTATGTTTTGTTTTAGCGCTAAGTTGCTAATCAAAGAATATTGTTGCTATATTTAATCTTGGGTTCGATGAATTTTAAACAATTTATTTCATTCTTTTTATACAATAAATTCTCGCTTGTAAAATCACTTACAAAACTTCAATTTTTTAATATTCATAATTTTGTATGTTACAAAAGGGGGGCATGAGCATTTTAGAAAGGCTAAGGTAGGGCATTGCACAAAAAAAAGGTTGGGAAACACTGGTCCAGGGGTATGTGGTCTGTGGATAGTACGAAACAAAACACCACATGGAAGAAGATCTATAGGACGACCACCAAAACGATGGCAAGACAGTTGACAATTAACCTCGCAAGAATTGCTTCAAAGAAACCGGATCTAAACAGGCGATGCGTCTATATAAAGAGGAAGAAGAAAAATATTAGGTTATATTGGGTCAGACATGACACACACCATTCCTTTATCTATCTTTGTAACCACATGTTCTTTAACACCACATCGTTCTATTATATCTCTATTTTTTACTTTATCCAACCGAGTCACTACGGCTATACAATTCTTAGACTACTTATCTCCGCAACATTAATCCTATTTTCATGCTTCTTCTGCCAAACCCAATATTCACTACATAAGTGTAGAAACCAACACATTTCTATGCACAGCCAGACGTGTCCTTTTGACACTTTCTGGCTGTTCATAAAGCTATTCTTCTTAGTCATATCTTTATTGCTGAAGAGTTGTGACATCATGTCTATGAGCATTGATGGGTCTATTGTCTCCACTGCTGTCAGTCTTCCGCCACTCTTAAATTTATCTGCAAGGTTTGCCCTGTTATCTCTTTAATTTGGTCTATCCATCGTGATGAAGATCTTTCTCTTGACCTTTTACCTTCCACTTTGCCCTGCACGATAAGTCTTTCTAGATTGTCTTGATCTCATCTGGTGATGTGTCCGAAGTAACCCAGAATGCGACGTCGGCAACTGATGGATAATCGATTGTTGATTCCTAATTCGCTTAATACTGACACATTGGTCCGTTGTGCAGTCCAGGGTATGCGAAGCATCCTCCGCCGGTACTACATTTCAAATGCATCTATTCGTTGCCTGTCGCTCGACTTTATTGTCCAGGATTCGGAACCATATGAAAATATCGAAAACACTAAGGTGTTAACCAGGGCTCTTTTGGTGTTTCTGGTTATGCAACCGTCTTTCCATATCTTGGATAAGTTTGACATTGCTGTCCTCGCTAATACTATCCGTCTTCTTATTTCTGTTTCGCACCCTCCCTTGCTGTTTATTAGCGATCCTAAATAATCATAAAGCTATGCAGCGCCTGCAACACCCTGCCAACACCCTTCGCTCAATATCACTGTTATACTTTTCATCTCTCGAAAACTTTGAACCCAAGTACACAATTTTATTTTCTTGTTCCATTTTTTTCCCTTAATAAGAACTTCACAGTTTGTCATGTTTTCTTCTCTTTTAAAAACCATTACTTTCGTTTTGCTTACATTTATTTTCATCCCTTTGATTATCAGGGCATCATGCATAACATTAACCAACGCCTGCAACTCTTCTTCAGGTGACGCTAATATGACTTGATCATCGGCGTAAAGAAGGCATCAAATCAGTCATTTTCAATCGTTACGCACTCTCTTTAAAATCTTTTATCAACCAACATAAAGAAGATCGAGCCGTTAAATGTAGAATACGATATGAGAGTAGAATTGCTATTTTTACAACCAAATATAAAGGAAATTATTAAAAAAAATCAAACTCAAATTTCTCATTAAAAGTATACTTATTATTAACTTGTAATTAATCCCTTAATAAACTTACTGTTGTTTTTGTAATATTTACATATTGTTTTATTTGTTAACTTTTAAACTTTTTTTTTCTTCGTGTGCCGCCAAATTTTGAAATCATTAGAAGTGTGCCGCGACAAAAAAAAGGTGGAGAATCGCTGCTGTAGATAAAAGAAACATGTTGATTGTCGGTGCTTAGTCGGACATAAGAACATTGTTCGCGAGACGTCTCCAAATTGTATTTTATTTAAAAATGCGTTGATTACACAATACATCGGATCGTATTCGTTAGTTGACGCGAACTAAAATGGAGGGGTGTGTTCTATGTCTCGAAAATTGGTCACCCAGAAACGAGGTTAACAATGCTAATAATCTGGGAATGCTGCGCCTGACGTCACACGTAACACTCCTGTTTTGAAGCACTTTTGGAAATACTTCCATCCAGTGTCAAGGGACTAGAGAACGAATTCTGTTGGAAAGACTATCTCTGAATACTTCGGCATCACCTGTCAGTAACCTTGCAAGCACGGTCGGGAATAGTTCGTAGAACACGATACGAAATACTTCGTCTCGCGCTTACAAAGCTAGGTTTAGATTAAAGAGATCGTTAACATACGATCACGACAAATTGTGTAATCAAAGGGCCCAATCTCTAATGGACATTGCAATGAACTACGTTCGACGTACTGATTACAAATTATTTACCGTTTTGACGGTCATCTTTATAACGCCATCTATGAACAAAAGTGGCAACTACGTTAATGTCTAATACCATTGTATAAGGACAACATAGTATGACAACCTTATGGGATTTCTTATTTTAAAGTCCATGACTCTGTGGACTGAATTGAACTTAGTTTCCTTCGCAAATGCACTAGAAAGAGTTTTCAATTCATTGAATTTAACTGAGACTGATCATAGAAATAAACTAAAATTAAGTACATTTGGAGAAAAAACATAGAGTTATCAGTAATAGGTTTCTGGCGATTATTTTTGTACGTTTTATTAAGAAATGCTTCCTATGTTTTGACTTTTGAGTTTTGATATATGTTTTCATTTAGTTTCTATACAGAGTGAGTCATTGAAAACAAAACAGCTGCTCTGTAGGTCGGCAGAACCGAATTATTTAAAAACACTTGGACACTTCAACTACATTCATCATCAGAAACAGACTCATCACATTCTTCTTTGACCGATACACCAGATTACAATAGTAGCATTAATTTAGAACAATGTGAGGTAGTGTAATTTTTTGGGTATTTGATCAAAAAATGCTTTGATAAATATCATTGCGATGATTGTAAAATGTCTCTAGAAACCACCGGTGTTTTAGAAAGTGATGAAAACCTCTTGACATCCATAAGAAATGATATCACAAATACTTTATTACCCCATCTACGAACAAAAGAGGCAACTACGTTAACGTCTGATATTATTAATTAAAACGAAATGGTCGATTTCTATATTTATGTGCCATTTATATCACTACAGGAAAGAATCACGGAGTGGGCTACATCTATTATTGATCGTAAGAACTTCTCGAAGTGTGAACAACAAACTAACCTCCATTTGTTTATATGGGTGAAAAGTGAACTTTATATATAATTTTGAGCAATTTGAGCATTGAAACGGTTATATTTGAACGATATTTTGTGAAGAATGGGTGCTAATAAACCACAAAATCCGAAAATGCAAATGATTAAACTCACCAAAAATATGCACTCGACATATATGGCAATTTGATTATATTTTTGCATAAATTTCTTTCAAATCCTAAGGCAGCTCAGAAATGGAAGATGATCTTAAGGATAAAAAAATCAATCTTAAAGTTTATGTTCGTTTGCAGCAAGCACTTTGTGAAAGATGATTTTTTCAGTGGTAAGTTTGATATTGTTGTCCAATGATCTATCATTTTATTTGTGACAATTCATAGAGACTTCAACAACACAGAGAAAGCGTTTGAAAGATGGATCTGTTTCTGACTAGAACCTTCCAGTGTTGAAGTATCAACATTCCATAATTAAGAAAGATAGAAGTGACCGAAGTTAATTGGATTATAATATATAATCCTTTTAATTGGTCGAACATGTTCACCCACATAATACAGTATGTCCGACATTGATATTTCGACTTCCGTAGGCATTGCAACAAGAATTTCAGAGACAAAAAAAATAAAAAACCTGGACACACCTGGTCTTTACTGGCATTTAACAACAATCCAGCGACAATAAAACTAAAACGTCGAAAAAAACCGTGAATCCAGCTTCAATCCAAAAGTTTAACAAAAAAAAATCAACTGAAATATCTGCGATAACTAAAATTCCCTTTAATAAAAATTGACAGAACCAACCAATGACAGAACCTAACCTAACCTAACCAACCAATGACAGAACATTTGTTCACATCTCCATCTGACATTTCTTATTGACAGCACCATCTCGTGTTACTTGATTTTTTCCTATATATTGTCTATTTTAGATTTTTTTTACTAAAAATAGTCGCAAAAAGGGTAGACCTATCGTGTGTGCCGTGGGTGGGGGGGAGGTGGAGGGATTATAAAAAGGAGATGATTGTGGACCTGCTTTTTGAAAAGTTGCAGGTCATAGTTCTCTGGAAAAACTGATTTTGGAAGCTTGTTCCATTCTGTAGCAGCCCTGTAAAAAAAAGATTCTTGATGGAGATTGGTCCTTGAGAGTAAATGGGTGAGACTAATCAGCATGCCGAGTTCTTCGGCCGAATGTAGCCAGTGGTGGTAAAAGAGTTTCTATTTCTCTGGAGCATC
Organism: Agelastica alni; assembly: GCA_950111635.1. Classification (NCBI taxonomy): domain Eukaryota; kingdom Metazoa; phylum Arthropoda; class Insecta; order Coleoptera; family Chrysomelidae; genus Agelastica; species Agelastica alni. Next base: position 621,541 of record OX467711.1, on the reverse strand, counting down.
TGCCATGGAAATATCTGTAGAGTAATGTTTGGTATGCAACTCTTCTTCCCTGTTCTAGTGGGTAAAGGGTTTCTGTGAGAGTTGAGGTGTTTATCAACCGAATGGCCCTTTTCTAAATGGAATCTAGAAGACGAAGAGAATGCCTTGGTTCTGAACCCCAAATGTGCGAGCAATACTTCAGCAGAGGCCGGATTTGAGCCTTGTACGTCGTTAACAGTTGATGAGGAGAAAAAAACTTCCTAGCTTTCCACAGAAAATCCAGCTTCTGGCTTGATGACTTTCCGATGTTAGCAAGATGGTCATGCCAAGATATTGTTACAAATCCAGTCATGTCAGCTACTGAGAAATCGACCGCGTCGAGGATCCGTATTCGACCACTCACTTTGTTGGCCGCCGAAGGGGTCCGACAAGGTCGTGCAACCATCTTGAAGCCACGTCGAACTTTGGAGAAACAGGTGGAATGATTTAGAATTGTAATATGGAGATATATAAAAGGGGAAACGATCATAACAAGATCAGTATCGGCTTATGTGTTTATGAATTAATAAATGTAAATAGTTATATAGAGTTGTAAAAGTTGTATAGCTAAATGGTTAATGAAAATAGAATTTATTGTATTGAAATAAACATTGTTTGGTTATTGGATCGAGAGTTTTAATCGCCGAACCCACGAAAGAACTAAAATTTGTAACAATATGTTATTAGACACCGTGACTCCCAAAATCTAGATGAAGGGGCTTGATTCAAGGGTATTACCGGACATTGTAATGGAATGATTTGAGGAATTCACGTTCTTGGAAAACGTAGCGCTTTGTGTTTTCTGGGCGTTGAACTGAACAAGATTGTTGGTTTCCCAATTCGACGATTGCTTCAAGATCTCTATTGATGGAGTCAACCTGTTCCTGCCTGAGTTTATTTGTATCATTCACCAAAAGTGATCAATAGGATGTGAAAGTTAAGACAAGTGTGCTGTCGTCTGCGAAACTGTAAATGGGGTTCGTGGTGGTTTTCAAGAGGTCGTTGATGTTTAAAAGAAATTGGGTGGGGGACAGGATGGAACCCTGGGTGACCACGGCATTTGTTTTTAACGCATCAGAAGAAATACCGTCAACTGCCACATGTAAGGAGCGATCTTGCATAAAACTCATGAGCCATTGTCGCAATTTGGTTGGGAGACCGTAGGCAGATAATTTGCTTAACAATGCCTGGTGCCAAACGCGGTCAAAGGCTTTAGACATATCCAAAGCTATTGCACGGGATTCACCAAACTTCTCAATAGTGTTTGTCCTGAGCTGAGTGACATAAGTCAGCAAATCTCCAGTAGACCAAAGTTGTCGAAATCCATATTGTCTGTCATGAATTATCTCAAATTTCTCCAGATATTTGACGAGTTCTATATTAATCGCTTTTTCCATAACTTTGGATATGACTGAGAGCAATGCAATAGGGCGATAATTCGCAGGAATAGTCTTCTTTCCTTTTTTTGGAATGGGTTGGACTTTAGCTTTTTTCCTTATGGATTCGACCTTATCATTTCTTAATGAAAGATTCAAGGGGTTGGAGAAAATTAATAATATTTTTGGATTTATTTATAACGAGCAAAAATTCGACTTTAAAAATTTCTGATTTTAGAATTACGAAGAGGATCAAACGTTTTATCAAAATGAGAACGCCATTTACAAGAAACTCAAGGCTTCAGCAACAGTAAACAATCAGGAATTAACGGCATCGCTTACAATTAAAAAACCGTACAAAAAACCTCAAAAGATTCTGCATGCGTTTCGAAACAGCATAGTTAGGGGACCTGCAAAACTGGCTGGAAATACGATCGTCAATTTAGTCACCGAGAATATCGTGGAGTCCAAACCGTTGGTGATTAGGAAGAACGTTACTGATTCCAGCCATCACTTCACCAAGCAACCGGAAAAAGCCAATGTCGTCGATTGGTTTCTGGGCCTGGTCGGAATTAGGCAACCTGATGCCAACGCGCCAACTGTAGAACCAGCCAAAAAGTGCCCCAGCTGTAGTAAGAAAGAAATTATAAATTTTCTTTTAAAAATTGTTTTGTTGTTTTTATCTTTTGTTTTAGCTTGCGGGAGAACGTTTAAAAACGTAAGAATAGTGGGAGGAATAGAGACTATGGTCAACGAATATCCATGGATGACAGCGCTATTATACAATAACCGGTTTTACTGTGGAGCATCTCTAATAAATAACAAGTATTGCCTTACGGCTGCTCATTGCGTAAACGGGTACGAATTTTACTAAAATTATTTGATAATATCCAATAGACCTTTTAATAGTTGAAAATTTGGTAATCATATAGATTAGCTTACACCTTTCCGATTTCCTTAAAATTTTAGTATGTTGCCAAGTTTTTTATTCTGAACAAAAATATATTTTTTTTTTAAAGAAAATAGTCGCAAAAAGGGTAGACCTATCGTGTGGGCCGCGGACGGCCCGCACTGCGACTATTAGAAGGGGAAGGGATTATAGAAAGACAATGATTGTGGACACGCTTTTTAAAAAGTTGCAGGTCATAGTTCTCTGGAAAAACTGATTTTGGAAGCTTATTCCATTCCGTAGCAGCCCTGTAAAAGAAGAATTCTTGATGAAGATTGGTCCTTGTAGTGTCAATCTTGAGAGTAAATGGGTGAGACTGATCAGCGTGCCGAGTTCTTCGGCCGAATGTGGCCAATGGTGGTACAGGAGTTTTTATTTCTCTGGAGCATCTGCCATGGAAATATCTGTAGAGAAATGACTGGTCTGCAAATCTTCTTCTATGTTCTAGAGGGTGAAGGGTATCTGTGAGAGTTGAGCTGTTTATCAAGCGAATGGCTCTTTTCTGGAATCTAGAAGACGAAGAGAATGCCTTGCTGCTGAACTCCAAATGTGCGAGCAATACTCCAGTAGAGGTCGGGTTTAAGCCTTGTACGTCGTCAACAGTTGATCAGGAGTAAAAATGTTTTTAGCTTTCCACAGAAAACCTAGCCTCTGGCTTGCCGACTTTACGATGTTAGCAACATGGTCATGCCAAGACATATTATTGGACACCGTGACTCCCAAAATCGAGATGGAGGGACTTGATTTAAGGGTATTTCCGGACATTGTGATTTAAGTAATTCACCTTCTTGGAAAACGTGGCACTTTGTGTTTTTTGGGCGTTGAACTGAACAAGATTGTTGGTTCCCCACTCGACGATTGTTTTAAGATCTCTATTGATGGAATCAACCTTACTTATATAGGGCGCGGAAAGCATCCCTTTACGTACCTTTTTGCGTTTGAAGAATCAAATAATTGTTATGATTTTTCAGTACTGTCGGTGTCAGGTTAGTTTAGGCTAATAATAATTAGTATTAATTGAGGAAGTAGAAGTAAAAAATTTAGCGTAACCTAACCTAACGTCCTAACCCAACCTGGTGAAATACTATGAAAATTCGAGGACGTATTTTCAGCCAATCTTTGGATTAGTCTGGCGGGTGATCGTGTGAAGTTTGGTAAACCCTCAAACTTCACCAGGTACTGTTGGTGTTAGGTTAGGTTAGGCTAATTTTTTACTTCTACTTTCTTAATTAATACCAATTATTATTAGACTAACTTTACCTAACGTCTTAACCTAACACCAACAATACCTGGTGAATAACTTTGAAAATGCGGGTACTTATTTGTAGCCAATCTTTGGATTAGTCTGGCGGGTGATCGTGTGAAGTTAAGTAGAAACCCTTAAACTTCACCAGGTACTGTTGGTGTTAGGTTAGGACGTTGGGTTAGGTCAGGCTAATTTTTTTACTTCTACTTCCTCAATTAATACCAATTATTTTTAGCCCAACTTTACCTAACGTACACCAACAGTATTGAAAAATCATTACAATTATTTGATTCTTTTATATAATCATTTAATGAAATTTAACGATTTTCAAGGAAATCGGAGTCGTGTGAGCTAATCTATATAATTACCGAAAAAGTTTTTATTTGTTTTTGTTGGAGAAGGGGATGGCATTAGTTTAGGACCTTCTGCCACAGTTTGTTTTATTATTTCTTTTTCTTTTTATTTTTTTATTTTTTTTTTATTATTATTTTTAATTAAAATTGTTTCTGTATATTTATTGTTATATATCTATTTTAGCGTTTAATGTGAAATTGATCAGGCTATCAAAAATAAATTTGTCGGGTTGGGATAACAATGTAGGTATATTTACAGGCAGTTGTAAATTAGTTTTATTTATAATTTCACTATATAAGAAGGAGATATGTTCAATGTTTTTGTAGCACTCCAAGTATATGTGATTTGTATCCCCTATGATGTTGCATGTTACACAGTTAGGAGAGTTTATAACGCCGATTTTAAATAAATGTGATGGAAAACGATAATGATTAATCTTCAGACGTGAGATGATGGCAGACTTGTCGAAAAAATTTTGTACGCATGCTTCAACTTCCGCCATGTTTTTCGGGAACTTTATACGTGTATAATCTTTTCAATACAAATAATTAAAAAAAGAAATGGTAAATTATGGATTTACGATCAGCCACGTACTTTTAATTATTACATACTTATAATTGGATAATAACTCAATCCATAACAACAACGTTTTTTTGCTCCTTTTTTTATTGATGACATTGTAAATTTAAATAAATGTACAGGGTGTCCCCGTAAATAGTGCGTTCCTTTAGACACAAGATATAGTACAGTATGCAGAGTAAAAAAGCAAATTGTAGGATGTACTAATGATGCACCATTAATTAATTCTTTATTTAATTTCACTCGTAATAAAGGTCCTTGTTTGTCCGGCCATATAATTAAAAAAAGTGCCCGAAACTTTCAAATTTCCGCCTTTTCAATATGGCGGCGGCGTTTGCGCTAAATAGGTCATTAAAAGGTCTATTCGAAATCTAAATAAAAATATCAGTGGTCTGGTGCGACCCGAGAGATCCACACGACTAACTTCCCATATGTTTTGTTGTTATAACTATTATTATTAAAAATATTGTCATCATAGTTTTCATTGAAATATTCGTTACATGCAATAATCTGGAAGTTTCAAAAAAAATAATTATAATATTATACCAAGATCTTAAAATTCTCTATTAAAAATAGTATAATTTATAAATTGCAAAATTCAGGTAGTTTACCATTTTTTTCAGTTTTTTTATTCTCCATAAAAAACAGATTGATCGATTTTACTGAAAATCTAATAAGTTCTAAGTTGCGTAGTTATGCATCGAATGCAATTAGTCCCACGTCGTCGATATAAATTTTTGTTCTCCAGATAATCGAGACGAAAAATAATTCCGAAAGTTTATTTTTTTCAGTTTTTTTATTCTCCATTAAAAACAGTTTGACCGATTTTGCTGAAAATCTAATCAGTTTTGATTTTGGAAGCTTATTCCATTTCGTAGCAGCCATGTAAAAGAAGGATTCTTGATGAAGATTGGTCCTTGTAGTGTCAATCTTGAAAGTAAATGGGTGAGACTGATCAGCGCGCCGAGTTCTTCGGCCGAATGTAGCCAATGGTGGTACAAGAGTTTTTATTTCTCTGGAGCATCTGCCATGGAAATATCTGTAGAGCAATGACTGGTCTGCAACTCTTCTTCTATGTTCTAGAAGAGGGTGAAGGGTATCTGTGAGAGTTGAGCTGTTTATCAAACGAATGGCTCTTTTCTGAATGGAATCTAGAAGACGAAGAGAATGCCTTGGTGCTGAACCCCAAATATGCGAGCAATAATCCAGTAGAGGTCGGATTTGAGCCTTGTACGTCGTCAACAGTTGATCAGGAGTAAAAAACTTTCTGGCTTTCCACAGAAAACCTAGCCTCTGGCTTGCCGACTTTGCGGTGTAAGCAACATGGTCATGCCAAGACATATTATTGGATACCGTGACTCCCAAAATCGAGATGGAGGGACTTGGTTCAAGGGTATTTCCGGACATTGTGATGGGATGATTTGAGGAATTTACCTTCTTGGAAGACGTGGCACTTTGAGTTTTTTGGGCGTTAAACTGAACAAGATTGTTGGTTCCCCACTCGACGATTGCTTTAAGATTGCTTTAAGTTACGCAATTATACGTCGAATGCAATTGGTCCCACGTCGATATCAATTTTTGTTCTGTAGATAATCGAGACGAAAAATAATTCCGAAAGTTTACCATTTTTTTAATTCTTCATAAAAAACATCCTGACCGATTTTGCTGAAAATCTAATAAGTTTTAAGTTGCGTAATTATGCGTCAAATGCAATTGGTCCCACGTCGATATCAATTTTTGTTCTCTAGATAATCGAGACGAAAAATAATTCCGAAAGTTTACCATTTTTTTCAGTTTTTTAATTCCCCATAAAAAACAACTTAACCGATTTTGCTAAAGATTTAATAAGTTCTTAGTTGCGTAATTATGCGTCAAATGCAATTGGTCCCACGTCGATATCAATTTTTGTTCTCTAGATAATCGAGACGAAAAATAATTCCGAAAGTTTACCATTTTTTTCAGTTTTTTAATTCTTCATAAAAAACATCCTGACCGATTTTGCTGAAAATCTAATAAGTTTTAAGTTGGGTAATTATGCGTCAAATGCAATTGGTCCCACGTCGATATCAATTTTTGTTCTCTAGATAATCGAGACGAAAAATAATTCCGAACGCACATACGAACATACAACGTATATACACATACAGACGTCCACTTAAAAACTATTGTATTCGACTCTGACAACCTTGAAATGTGGAGATATGTCAAAATTCGGGTTTCGTAAAATCGGACCCATTACTATAACTTCCACTGGGAAGTTAATGATTTTTAATTGCTGCGTCATTGAACACGCTTGACAAAACTTCATTACAATAATTAGAGTGTGCTATGCAAATGACATGGCGGATCATGATTAAAAGAAAAAACATAAATTGACAATAATATTTAGAGATAATCAATAAATGCGTCGTTATTTGATAAATTCGTTTTTTAGTTTCGACAAAGAAAAAATGACGGCGGTATTTTTAGATCACGACAGATCGAGTTCCTTTGAAACTAGCACGATATCTAGAAAAATAAAAAACATATTTAGACACCGTGGTTATAGTACCGGCGGACCGTATAATAACGATATTGCAATAATCGAATTGGAACAGGAAGTTCCGTTGACGGGCACGTTGAAACCGGTTTGTCTCCCACCGACGGGCAAAAGTTTTACTGGAATACAAGGTGAGTCAAAAAAATTTTTTTTTTTTGAATTAAAATTCCTTTTGAACTTTTTTAATGACTAGCGGTCGCAAATCATTAGATTTTTAAGTATGAATATTATTGTGAGATAATTTATTCTTGTTCTTGTTCATTTAAACAGTCGTTTCCTATTTTTTATAGATTTTCGGAAAAATTAGATTCTACAAGAAATATAATTACAAATATATTACGGTAAAACTTTAAAAATAATCATTGGATTCCTTCCGTTATTAGTTACTCATTTATACAATTTATGGTAATCATATTTTTATTCGCTGATAACAATGCGTTTTGCATGTGAACATCATTGTAATTTTAATAAAATGCATTTAATTATAATAATCATCTAATTTGTATGCAAAATTATGCATTAAATTAGAAACATCTTTTGAAATAATTTGTTTTAATATGTTTTATTAACCGCTAAAAATACTGCAAAAAGGAAGATACAAATTGTTTAAAATACATGCACTATTTAGAAAATCGAGCTACCAATGCCATTCAAACAATATTGTTGGGGCTTTGACAACAAAATTAGTCGCCCTTATAAATACACACAACCAAACTTATACGGTTCGAACACATTTAAACAAAAATAAGTTATTGGAAAATGAATTATAGTTTATTCAAATTTATGGTCCAAAAATATTATAAACAAAATTTACAATACAAAACAGAAGCATAATTTTTGCTTTTGTATACAAAAACTGTTTTGTCAATGTTAGAACTGGGAATACCCGGTAAACTAGCGCGCATAACTAGAGCATGTATAGAGGGTTCACGAAGCAGCGTTAAGGTGTAGGGAGAATACAGCGAGGTATTTGCCATAAACACAGGTCTAAAACAGAGAGATGCACTCTCTACTGTTCTCTTTAACATTGCAATAGAGAAGGCAGCAAAAACAGCAACTGTACACGCCCAAATATTTGGACCTCGGGCTCCAAGTCTGTTACTGGCGTATGCTGATGATATTGACGTTGTTGGGGGTAGTACGATTAACGTGAAAGAAAATTTTGTATGCATACAAAAGGAAGCTAATAAAATCGGACTTCGTGTTAATGAAAATAAAACAAAATACATGCACGTCACAAAAAACCCTGCACGCGATCGACTGCGTCAAAACGTAACAATCGGCGAATTTAACTTCGAACATGTACAAAACTTCCAATGCCTTGGAGCAATATTAACAGCGGACAACAACATGCATAAAGAAATCAAACATCGCATTACAAAAGGAAATAAGTGCTACTACGGAAAATACTCCGAAAAATATACGGTCCCTACCGCGACCCAGAAACAGGCCATTACAGAATAAGAACTAACGCTGAACTAGCCCAGTTGTACAATAGCCCGGACATCATACAAGAAATAAAAGCAAATAGACTGAGATGGGCTGGCCACATACAAAGGAGTCAGAACACAAGACTCATTAAATCTGAATGGGAGGAGGCCCCTCAAGGAAAGAGGCCTTAATTGAGATGGCAAGATAACGTAAGGAAGGACCTTTCAACTCTGGGAATCAAAGTAGATAGATGGCAGGAAATTGCAGAAGACTAAGGCTACGATAGAAGAAGATACAAAAACTGTTACGGTTGAAGAAAAAAAAATCACTTTTTGTTATTTTAAAACTTAGTATTAACACGTTTAGCCTTAATATAAACACGAATTCGTCCTAAAATTCTTTCTATTAAATTATTAATTCCCGCTAACGATAAATCCTGACATTTCTTTAAAACTGGTTGAGTTACTTTGATTGATCTGTATTACCCGGCTTACAAATATGGCCTCGAAACAATGGCAATCACAAAAGGCAGTGCAGACCGATTGAAAACAACACAAAGGGCAATGGAACGAGCAATGCTTGGAGTTTTCATAAGAGACCGAATCAGAACCGAGGAAATAAGAAGACGAACAAAGGTGACCGACGTAATGCGCTACATGGCCGAGATGAAAGAGAGGTGGGCAGGACAGGTTGCAAGACATGATGACAGTAGATGGACCAACAAAGTGATCCACTGTCGCCCCAGAGAAACAAGGAGAAGTAGAGGCAGACCACAGAAGCGCTGGCTGGATGATATCAGGGAGGTCGCCGGTAGAAACTGGGCACAACTAGCTCAAGATCGACAGGAATGGAAAAGACTCGGAGAGGCCTACGTCCAGGATTGGACCGGATAAGGCTGAAGAAGAAGAAAGACTCGACTTATTCTGACTGGCTCTAATATTTCTTTTTGGTGTTCTATTGAATTCAAATCACGTAAACAAAACGGCCATTCCAAAATATACATGCCTTCCGTTTCTATGCAATTATGGAAACTTTGCTTCTATGTAACGGTGCATTATCAAGCACAAATGAAAAATTTCTACCGAAAGCTTTTCTCTAGGTAGTTACGACGAGTTCTTATTCTAAATAACCACATCGTTGTCCTCTCAATGTTGGCCTTTTTGGGCTGTATAAGCCAGTTCAATAGAATCGACTTGGTAAACCTTATTGTTTTGACAGTTCAAAAGTACACAATATTTTATCAAGGACCACGCAGTTTTATCAGTATAAAACCGAATGATTGGCTGGAATAACCCGCTATTATTAGTTGAATTGCCAAAAACGTCACATTTGATCAATTAAAAAAAATAATCAAAGGTAATTTTTTTTTTATGAAAATAGCCGCAAAAAGGGTAGACCTAACGCGTGGGCCACGGACGGCCCGCACTGCGACTATTAGAAGGGGAAGGGATTATAGAAAGGAAATGATTGTAGACACGCTTTTTAAAAAGTTGCAGGTCATAGTTTTCTGGAAAAACTGATTTTGGAAGCTTGTTCCATTCCGTAGCAGCCCTGTAAAAGAAGGATTCTTGATGAAGATTGGTCCTTGTAGTGTCAAGCTTGAGAGTAAATGTGTGAGACTGATCAGCGTGCCGAGTTCTTCGGCCGAATGTGGCCAATGGTGGTACAAGAGTTTTTATTTCTCTGGAGTATCTGCCATGGAAATATCTGTAGAGCAATGACTGGTCTGCAACTATTCTTCTATGTTCTAGAGGGTGAAGGGTATCTGTGAGAGTTAAGCTGTTTATCAAGCGAATGGCTCTTTTCTGAATTGAATTTAAAAGAAGAGAAGAAGAGAATGCCTTGGTGCTGAACCCCAAATGTGCAATGAGCAATACTCCAGTAGAGGTCGGATTTGTGCCTTGAACGTCGTCAACAGTTGATCAGGAGTAAAAAACTTTCTGGCTTTCCACAGAAAGCCTAGCCTCTGGCTTGCCGACTTTGCGATGTTAGCAACATGGTCATGCCAAGACATATTATTGGACACCGTGACTCCCAAAATCGAGATGGAATAACTTGGTTCAAGGGTATTTCCGGACATTGTGATGGGATGATTTGAGGAATTCACTTTCTTGGAAAACGTGGCACTTTGTGTTTTTTGGGCGTTGAACTGAACAAGATTGTTGGTTCCCCACTCGACGATTGCTTTAAGATCTCTATTGATGGAATCAACCTGTTCCTGCCTGAGTCTATTTGTATCATTCACCGAAAGTGATCGATAGGATGTGAAAGTTGAGACGAGTGTGCTATCGTCTGCGAAACTGTAAATGGGATTCGTGGTGGTTTTCAAGAGGTCGTTGATGTGTAAAAGAAATAAGGTGGGGGACAGGACCACGAGTCCTTAAAATTTTATCGACAAATTTTTATTTTCCACGAAAACTTTTTTATTTGGTAAAAGTATGAAAACAAACCTATTTATTTTATCTTTATCTAATTCGGTTTGTTTGAATGCTTTCGCCCCGAAATAAAAAAGTTTTGATTGTTTTGAAAATGAAAATTTATCTCATTAAATTTGAAGAACGAGTTGTGTTTGGAGAGATTATTTATTGAACAAATCAAAGGAAGAACAATTTAATTCATTAGTATTTCATAACCATGAGGGGAAAAGAAGAAAATTTAATTATTGGAAAATGAACAATTATTGAAAACGCAGTTTTTGTTAATGGATCGGGCAGCAGAAACACTTGATGTCGCTTCCAAGACATTGGTTGATATTACATTGCTTCTTTTGCATTTCTTGCATCTCTTCCATTTCTCAATATCCTGAAACGGATTAAAGCTGATTTTGTATTCAAAATAATATTTCTCTTGTATCTGTTTGGCAGTTACATTCCAAATAGTTTTCAGCGAATATTCTTTGTAGTCATCGCCATTAGATTTTTTCATATTCGCTCCCCAGTCCTCAAGAATTTCTGCAATTTCCTGAATAATCGTATCACTTTCAAGTTTGTAGTTTCTGAAATTGCAAAACTGTTCGAATTGATTCCATATGGATTTTTTTGTCTTCACACTGTTTAGTGGAGTGAAATTCTGTATTAACTTTTCAATATTTTTTTGGCCAAATCTGTGCGCACTCATTTTCAAATAAACTTTTGAATGGGTAAAAATATATTTTAACTTTGTATAAGCCAGTTCAATAGAATCGACGCGGTAAATCTTATAGTTTTGACAGTTCAAAGGTAAACAATGTTTTATCAAGGATCACGCAGTTTATCAGTATAAAACCGAATGATTGGCAAGAATAATAACCCGCTATTATTAGTTGAATTGCCAAAAACGTCACATTTGGACTAGTGAAAAAAATAATCGATAAAATTTTTGATTGCAGTTTTGTGATTGCAGGAATAGCGACGGGTTGGGGGGCGACCAAACAAAACGGACAAACTTCAAATAAATTAAGGGAAGTCAGAGTGCCGATAATGTCGAATATCGATTGTCAAAAAACTGGATACGGCAACAAAATAACGGAAAACATGTTGTGCGCTGGATATCAGGGAGGACTTAAGGATTCCTGTCAGGTGCGTAAGAAAACTTAAAGAGTTATGGTTCAAGGAGAGTATTCGAATTTTATTAAAAAAAAAAACATAAATTTTTAACATTATCGTAGAACTATTTACAAAAAATAATTGATGTGGAAGTTCGTAAATTTTTTACTAATTTAACATTTAAAAAAATATATGTTGCGGTGATTATAAAAAATACAAGATTTCATTTTAATTATTTAATTTATGCATTGAAATTTTTAGGGAGACAGTGGCGGGCCTCTTCACACCAAAAACGGATCATTTCATCAAATTGTTGGTTAGCATTTAATAAATATTTTACTTTATATCGAACTGAAATTGTAAAAAAATTTCAGGTATCGTATCCTGGGGCGAAGGATGTGCCAAACCGAATTATCCTGGAGTGTATACGAGGGTAAACAGATATGTGTCCTGGATAAAATCAAATACGAAGAATGCTTGTTATTGCAACAGTTAAATTGTGATTTAGTTTTTAAGTATTATTTAAAATTAATATTTATTACGTGATACGAGTTTTTATTTTTTTATTTTTTCAAGAAGCCAGAACGTTTGCATGTCCCCCTTCCCCTGAAAAAAAACCAAAAGTAAATTACGAATAATTTATACTGAGTGAAATATTTATAAAAAATAATTTCTTTTTTAATTTAACATTAAAATTAATATAAATTTACCTTTACTTTGACCAAACCTCGACTGACAGTCTTGTATTTATGTTTTGGTAGTAGCAGTTGTGTGTTTTTGGAAATATGAATTTTACTTGACTGCAATTAAAAAAAAAATGGAAATATATTAAATCTAGGCATTAAATAATAGACAATATCGGGTAAGACTTCATTGTTTACTTATGATTTAAACTGTTGTTCTTTAACTTATAAATGTATTATTACCTCGCTGGTAGACTGCATTCGAGATGCGGTGTTTACAGTGTCTCCAAAAAAACAATATCTTGGTACTTTAATGCCCACCACACCCGCCACTGCGGGACCGGAATGAACTCCTAAAATCGTTCATAAATTATACTATACAAAATCATACATCCAACTTTTGTAGCAGATCTTATTTAAAGCGATTTTTATAGCAGTAGAACTAAAACTAAAAACTCTACCCTTCCTCACTGTAGAAATCGGAGGTTTATAATTTCCCTTTTTCTATACGGGAGGAATGATTACTCAACTTCGATAAAAGCGGACACAAATTCGGCTAGTTTTTAAACATTTTTAATCAACATACATACATATAGCCACGCCTTTTTCTCGTAGTGGTAGACAGAGACCACTTCCTTCCACTTCCGATACGGTTCTCACACACATCTTTTGCTTCCTCTACTTTCATCAGTGCTCTCATACATGCTCGTCGGTTGTTGGTACTAACTTGACAGCTGGCCTTTCTTTAAAACACTGTTGATATGATTGAGAACCATCTAAGCATTCCTTTATCTATCTTGGTAACCACATCTTCTTTTACATCACAGCGTTCTCTTATCTCACTATTCTTTACTTTATCCAACCGAGTCACTCCGGCTATACAATTCTCAGACTACTCATCTCCACAGCATTAATTCTATTTTCATGCTTCTTCTGCCAAACCCAACATTCAATACCTTACATAAGTGTAAGAAACAAAACTCTTCTATACACAGCCTTTTTTGACACTTTCTGACTGTTCATAAAGCTATGCAATTCATTTGTTTTCCTGCCAACACCCTTCGCTCAATGTCACTGTCATACTTTCCGTCTCTCGTAAACTTTGAACCCAAGTATACAAACCGATTTACTTGTTTCACTCTTTCTCCTTTAATCAGAACTTTACAGTTTGTCATGCTTTCTTCTCTTTCAAAAACCATTACTTTTGTTTTGCTTACATTTATTTTTATTCATTTGATTTTTAGGGCTTCATGCGTAACACTAACCATCGCCTGCAACTCCTCATCAGATGACGCTAATATGACTTGATCATCGGCGTAAAGAAGGCATTTGACGATCAAATCATTCATTTTCAATCCATACGCAATCTCTTTTAAATATTTTAAACAATAATCTATGTAGAAAGTTAAACGGCTATGGTGAAACCACATATTTCTGTCTCACACCTTTTTCGATGTTAAACCAGTCCATGTAAGCTCCGTTTATCCTGACACAAGCAGTGAAATCATCGTAAAGTAATTTCAGTTTTCGTATTAAACTACCGCTCACCCCATACATAGACAATGTCGACCACAATTCACTCCCCACCACTCTGTCTTTCTCAAATCTATAAAAGTGCAATATACCTGACTTCTAGCCAAGAAAAGACCTGATCCATACATCTCCTTCCTCTTTTAAATCCTGCTTTCACATCCCATATCATCTCAGTTTCATTCGTCACTCTTTTAATCGATATCTTTGCATACAATTTGCCGACTATGCTGAGTAAACTAATACCTCGGTAGTTCTTACAGTCCTGCTGCTAACTTTTTTCCTTGTAAATCGGCACGATAACGGCCTTGCACCAGTCGTCTGATACGCTACCACTTCTCCAAAAAAGGTTAAAAAGGTGGTACAGCAGACTAGTTACTACGCTTTGTCCAGTATTCAACTGTTATCCTGTCGTACCCAGCAGCTTTACTTAATTTTATACCGTTCAACGCTTCCACAATTTCTGTCGTACTAATTTCACTTTCATTGCAAATTTTACTCATGTTTCCTAATGGGGTATGTACTTGTTTATCCTCTTTCTCAAATAAACTTTCAAAGTATTCCTTTAATTTACACAAAATATAAACACTATTTATATCTTTAAAGGACAAAATGCCCTTGTCCCGACTAGTTAACTGCTGCAAGCAATGAAATTAATTTAATGCCGTGAAATAAATAGAAATAAAACTAACGAAATCAAAGGAAAAACTGAATGACTCGTCACTATTGACGGTCGGAGGAATACGGTTTATTGTAAGTATCAAGTGAGGTTTAATCGCCGTGGAAAAGAAGCTGTATGACGGTCGAAACCATACCGATGTTGCGTCGAATCGAGACGGTGCTTTGAGTGGAAACTTGCTACTGCGCCGACTCGAGCCGACTGCGCATTGCAAACAAAGGTGGAAAAAAACCAGCTGGGGTGCCAGCCGGAGACATCGCGAGTTCTGCCTGGGGCAAAACGGTTTTAAGACGTCTCGAAAAAGAATTTGAAAATGGAAACAAATATCATTTAATAGAACAAAAGAAATTAAACGAAGTGTTGCATCTGTGATCTCAACAATCACAGATTCCTAAATTTTGTTCTTTATGATTTAATTTATTGAATGAAAAAATTTGAAACTAACCGATTTTGACGTCAACTTCAGAAGAGTCGGTCTTTTGTATCCCTGCTATAGCTTTTACCATGGCTAAAGCTAACTCTGCTAAGTTTTGAGCGTGGAAAGGGGTTCTTTCCGGCGCGCCACTGGCTACCATATAAACTTGACCGACAGTCTCAACCTGAAATTTTCAAAAAGTCAACATTCAACAAAATACGAAAACGTTTTCGCAAATTTAAAATTAATTTCGTCTACACTTCTGCATTTGAAAGTGGGGAGCTGAATACACTTGTAAAATGAAAATAGAAGTGATTTTTGTATGAAGTGCAAAGCGCTCTCGACTGATTCATCAGTCATCTTCAGTGCTGCCTAAAATAATCATTAAAGTCAAGAGAGTAATGAATTTTAATTTTAGTAATAAAATTTTAAAAATTTTTTGGATAAATTTTCTGGCATTAAGGGTTTAAAGGCCATGTGGATATGTCTGGTGTTAATCACCTGATGTGTCAACTGTCAACGGAGAAAGTGATGTAGCCAACTTGAAATAGTAAGAAATTAAAATATAAACGAAATTTGTTTATGAACAGACGAAGAAGGGTAATCGAAAAAAAGGATAATTTAGTGAAAAATCTTTCGATGAATGGGAAGAAAATCTCTGTACAAATTTACTTGAGTGTTTAAGCAGTGTTTGTTAATAAAAGTTCTTTTGAAATTTCCAGTTTTTCAAAAAGATCCATATTTAGGTAATTCTTATTGCCCAATAGGTGTAATATTTTTGAGTTTCTGTTGGGGCTAAAGTTGTGGTTGTTAAATTTCAAATGGTGTCCAAAAGAAGATTTGTCTGGTTTTTTAAGTGCTCGTTAATGCGAATGAAGAGAGGTCTACAGGTTCCACCAATGTAGGAGGCATCGCAATAAGAGCAGTATAAACACCGCTTTTTTTAACTTGTTGACTTTATCTTTGGAATAAACCGTGCTTATTGCACGATTTGAAAAAAAATTTAGGGCCAGAAATGGTTTCTTGTATGAATTTGGAGATGTCGTTACAAATGTTGTGTTCCAGAAAAGGCAAAGAGAAGTATTTAGGTGTGGGTAAACTAACTTGAGGGCTAGAATCAAAAAAAAGTTTTCTAGCTATACGAGATTTAATCGATGATGGAAGGTAGGTAACCATTGTTGACAGCAATCTGCTTAATTATATTAATTTCTTCATTGTATCTGACAATACTCAAAGGGATGTTTAGGAGTCTGTTGATGTTGTGTTAAAAGGGATTGTAGATTGTAGATTGTAGGTCGTGAAGGCCATGCTGCCTCTCAAGCACTTCGACCTATCAGATCTTTTGTGCTAACCCTTAATCTATTCGAGGCCCGGGATTTCGAGACTTCGAGTCAAGTTTATCAGTTTCCTGGTTGGAGTTGAATGGGATAACATGGTCTGTCTGTGTGGGTTTTCTATAAATTGAGAATTTCAATTTGTTGTTAATTTGGGCGATGGTTAAGTCTAGGAAGTTTTGTGTGTTATCTATTTCAGTTTCAAGTGTAAATTTTATTTTCGGATGAAAGTAGTTTAAAGAGTTCAGAATTTTTTTGTGCATCGTTGACGTTGTCTTCAATAAATACTAGACAATCATTCACATAGCAAAACCATATTAGAATATTTTTAAATTTATTAATAATAAAAGAATTTTCCACGAAAATGTCAGCTAAGAAGGGTGCCAGAGGGTTACCCATAGCTAGACCATCAGGTTGAATGTAGTATTTGTCATTAAAGTCCGCTTTCAAAGCTGTAGGCACCTTTATAGCACATGGTAACTATGGGATTTTTTTATTAGGGTAGGTACTCCCATTTATAGTTTAGTGGTTAAGGCATATTAACAATGAATCAATTTTCTTTACCTTATAAACATTAAATTTATCCATCAACGAGTCAAAACAAGAAAACACTGTATTCATGGTGGATACCACCAACATAGTTTCCTTCACTGTTTGGGAAGTCAGTCCGACCAATTCGCAAAATAGAATACTTACAATATCAAAAGCCTGCAACAAAATCTTCACTTGTCAAAAACTCCGACAATTTTTTAATAATATTAAAAAGTAGCAAATTAGAAATATTGCAAAAAACTTCTATTAACAAAAAATGGAAGTCCAATAATTAAAAAATATAAGTAGGCTATAATCGTACCCGTACAATTAAAAAATATTTAAAACTATATAAGGTATATTTGAATATCTAAGTGATTGATAAAAGTTAAATTTATTGTGTAAAAGTATTGAAATAAAAATTGTTTTGTTATTGTCGAGAGTTTAAAATTACCGAATCCAAGAAAGAAGTAATATCGTAACAATATCATAGGGCAAATAAAGTTTTTTTGACAATCGTTGACAAGCAATCGTTGCCATCCTTACTCTGTCGACGGCAAGTCTGAACAGAGAGCTTGAGTTGAATTTATACCAGTCACGTAGATTCTAGAGCCATGATGCTTTTCTGCGGCACGCCTTTCTTTTACCATAAATTTTTCACTGCATGATGTTCTGCAGTAATCGGTATTTTTCGCCTCTTATAACATGCCCGAAATATTGCAGTTTCCTTCTCTTGATGGTGGTAAGAATTTCGGTGGATTTATTCAGACGTTGGAGTATTACCAAGTTGGATACTTTTCCCATCCATGAAACTTTTAATATTTTCCTGTAAGCCAACATCTCAAAGGTCGTCTTTCTTCGTACTTGTTTATAGTCCAGGCTTCCAAACCGTACAGCAGGGTGGAGAAGAGATAACACCTGACAAGTCGGATTCTTAGAGTTAACTTCAGATCTTTACAGCACACGACCCTACTCATGTTTTTAAATGCTGCTCGAGCCTGCTCAATCCTTGATTTCGCTTCAGTTTTACTATCCGCGCTGTTAGTTATTATGCTGCCTAGATATTTTATTTGGTTTACTTGCTTCAATAGTTCACCCCCAACTGTTATGTTAGCTATGATATTAGGTTGCTTGCTAATTACTAATACTTTGGTCATTTTTGCATTTAATCCGAGTCTGGCAATTGCGCATTTTTCGATGACTGCATCCAGTATCCTGACTGGAGGCCAACAGTACCCTATCGTCTGCGTAGCGAAGGTTGTTTATGATTTCGCCATTTATAATAATGCCGGCTTGTATATCAGTTAGTGCTTCCCTAAATATTCTTTCAGAGTATACAAAATGCAACCAACCCTGCCTCACTCCACGATTGATCTTTATTTCCGGTGTATCATCACCATCTATTCTAATTACTGAAGTTTGGTTCCAGGATAAATTTTCAATTATCTTAATATCGCTTCCGTTCAGTCCTACATGGTCTAAAGTCTCTACCAATACATCATGTTTGACCCTGTCAAATGCCTTTTGGAAGTCTAATGAAGCAGGCATAGACATCAACAGACATATCACGACTTCTTTGAGCCAGGACATTTATCCCAAATCGAGCCTCCCTTGTGCCGAAGCCATTGCGGAACCCAAATTGCGATTCGCTTAAGTATTCTTTACACTTGGAATAGATCCTGCCATGAATAATTTTGAGAAATATTTTTAGTAAGTGATTAAGCTGATTGTTCCATAATCAGCACACGTCTTGGCAGTTGTTTTCTTTGGCAAGGTGACAAATATGGATCTAAGCCAATCACTCGGTAACTTTCCAGTTAATCATAATTCCAGACTATTTCGCGAAAGCGATAGAACCATTTAAAAGAGAGAAGAGAGTTCATTAGACGAAGGCGAAAGCCGACAAATGTCTCATTAATATGCACCCTTGTTGTGGTCGATGCTCGGATGCCGATAAATAAACAGGGCCGGGTGGTAACAATTCATTTAAGATTTTACGCTAACATGTTACCAGTGAACCATGCAAACACATTTTCCCGAGATAGGAATACAAAAGAGAACAATGTATTACTTTATCTTCCGATTGATTTAAAAGTATGTAGAACATGGCGATGCTAATTTCGTACCATTTCGGAAATTAAAGTTATAAAATAAAAATGCACCATTTACGTAAAGAAACTCGAGAGAATTCCAAAAAAAAAGTTGGCCGTGATAATATGACATTAGTGAAAAAACAGTTTATTAATAAATCAACAAAAATACGTAAATAACCGTGAAATTGCAAAAATATTATCGAAAATAACTGACTTCGCAAGTGGAAAGCGTCGAATCCGAAGCACGCAATCTGTCTGCGACTGTTTTCGGCATCATGGAATATAAAAGTTCATCTCCTCTACATTTCCAAGATTCCAGCAGTTGATAATTTTTATCCAACTCGTCGGAACGTTGCTCCGCTTCATCGAACATTACTTCCAGTCTGTAACAAAGCGAGGTTTAATTACATTGGACGAACGGAGAAAAATATTCACATAAAATGAGAATTACTATCACAAAATGAAATTCATTTTAACTCACTTGGAATTGTGTTGCCAACCGGCTAAAACGAGTTCTCTGCTCAAACCGTGGGAGTTGAGATCGTTCAAAAAAAGCGCCTGGTCTGTCAGATCGTCGAGATCGTTTATACTAAAATAATAATAATAATTGTAAACATATTCGACCCGTAAACGTCATTTTATCTACGACAGACGATACAATTATTTCGTCCAACAAAAGCGAATTCAAAGACTCACATTTAACGACTTACGTGGTAAGTACCATATTTAGTAATTTAAATACGAGGTTTGGAAGCACGGGCGTAGCCAAATTATATTATCGGGGCTTGAGTTCAAGCGAAACGGCCAAATTAATTTCGATCGTCAGTGGTAAATCCAAACGCATTAGAAAATTAATCTTCTGTTTTTTAATTTCCCAGTGGAAGTTATAGTCCGATTTTGCGAATCCCGAATTTTGACATATCTTTACATTTCAAGGTCCCCAGAGTCGAATTGTTGAATACAATATTTTTTAAGTAGACGTCTGTGTGTGTGTGTGTGTGTGTGTGTGTGTGTGTGTGTGTGTGTGTACGTATGTGCGTATGTTCGTATATTCGTATGTTCGTATGTGCGTTCGAAATTATTTTTCGTTTCGATTATCTCGAGAATAAACAATGATATCGACGTTGCATTCGACGCATAATTACGCAACTTAAAACTGATTAAATTTTTAGCAAAATCGGTCAAGTTGTTTTTTATGAAGAATCAAAAAAGATTATCTCGAGAACAAAAAAATGATATCGACGTGGGACCAATTGCATTCGACGCATAATTACGCAACTTTTGATAATTGATAAATATATATTTACCCATTTCTATTCTAGTCATAACCCAAAAACACCGATTTTTGATTTGTGTCACTTTAGAAATACTAGTGTGATTTGTATAAGTTGTAAATAAATAGTCCACAATTAAAGTTCCAACCCCGCATAAAGAAAAAATAACTTACACTGGACTGCAGAGATAAATGATGGCGTTGATGCCGTTGAGATATTTCATTTGTCCTTTGAGTAGGATATGTTTCATTTCTTGCAACGAAGAATCATCTAATTCTTCTTTGGCTGCGGCGGTTTCTTCGGAAGTTTCATTAAAATTGAAAGTTCCTCTGTTGCATTCCATCTCGAACATCACCGATTGTAAATTCAAAGTCTAAAATCAGTGCGTACAGATTATGGTGATTTTTGTTTATTTTTGGCCGATTGCTGACAAATTTACATTCAAAAACGGTACGTACAGTTTTCCAAGTAAAAGAAATGCCCTTAGGTCTTCTGAGTTTAAAGTAATTGCTCAACGGTTTGTCATAGAAGCTTTCTTTGCCCTTCCAGATTTCCTGAAATTTGTTGCCAGTCGATACGATGTTCATTTTGTCGTTGATCAATAGACAAAAAGGGAATAGATCGAGCAAGATTTCGCTGGAAAAGGACGACAAAATACCGCTTCTATGAAAGGACTCTTTTCGAGATTTATGCAACATCTGAAATAAAAGAAATTCAATAAATAATAGAGAATTATCATTAAAATACCTTACTTAATACTTACATAAGCTCTGTTATCAAAATTAAGCCTGAATGTCACGATAACATAATTCCTTAGACCACTGGCTGATGATGCTCTATCCAGGACTTTTACTATCAAAGATAAATTGTAGAAATCCTTTGCTACCTGTATCAGCTGGCCTGCTCATACCAAATAGGCATTTAAAAATATAATTTTACCATAGCAAATATATTGACGTGGGTAGGTGTAGTAGACATGTTCGAAACTTTATTTAAAAATTGTGAAAAACGAAACACAGCAAATGTTAAAAAACTTATTAAAAATTTACATAATCTTTAAAAATATTAAATAATTGTTTGTAAAATTAAAAAGTTACCACGCTGCTTTATTGAATGTATTTGTTAAGAAATTAAAATACAATACCCATGATGTACTGGGTGAATCCTTGTCTGCCGCTCCTATAAACCAACACACATCCTTTAACATCGATATCAGTTAAATACATGGAAGGACTCTGCATTTTTGGATAAGTAAATCGAAATTGTGTGTGAATATTATCGACGCTTTCCAAAAAATCCGTAAAGTACCTTCCTGTCGCCTTCACTGTTATATCATACCTAAAAATAGTTTTTATTTTCATGCAAACATTCGAAAATTGTTCCATTAAGTGTTATGATATACATAAATACATATACTCATGCCTTTTTCCCGTAGGGGTAGGCAGAGACCACTTCCTTCCACTTCCGCTACGGTGGTTCTTACACACATCTTTTGCTTCCTCTACTTTCATCAGTGCTCTCATACATGCTCGTCGGTTGTTAGTACTCTTGACAGCTGTCCTTTCTTCAAAACACTGTTGATCTGATCGAGATCGATGTTCGCCGAGCAGTCGACCTTTACCATTCACACTCGTCTTATAAATTTGTTTCGTCAATCTTCCTTCATTCATCTTTTCTACGTGTCCAAACAATTTAAGCATTCCTTTATCTATCTTTGTAACTACATCTTCTTTTACACCACAGCGTTCTCTTATCCCACTATTCTTATCCAACCGAGTCACTCCGGCTATACAATTCTCAGACTACTCATCTTCGCAGCATTAATCCTGTTTTCATGCTTCTTCTGCCAAACCCAACATTCACTACCATACTGATAAGTGTAGGAACCAACACACCTCTATGCACAGTCAGACGTGCCTTTTTTGACACTTTCTAGCTGCTCATAAAGCTATGCAGTGCTCCATTCATTTGTTTTCCTGCCAACAGCGTTCGCTCAATGCCACTGTCGCACTTTTCATCTCTCGTAAACTTTGAACCCAAGTACACGAATTTATTTCCACTAAAATGATTTTAAAAGTTACTAATTGAAAAAATTGCCAAGTAAGGCAACGTCGATTCGTTTTTCTCGCTTACCCAAGATGAGTGAAAAATCTGACAAAGCATCTGCCATAAAAGTTCATGAAACTGTCGTAAGAGGCGCCCAGAACTGCGGCGGCTGCCACGGCTAAATCGCTTAATAAATTATCGGGATACACTTGATGGGTATTGAACACTTTATAATCGCAGTTCGCGCTCGTCCTTATTTGGTTCCAAACTTCCTCGCCATATTCTATCTGAAAATTATGTGTTATATGTGTTGGACAAATCCCAGCATCACCACATGGGGAGATGCTGGGAAAGGCTGGTGAAGTCTATTAAAACATCCCTCCGCGTGACTCTCAAAGAACAGTTGCCCCAGAGAAGAAGTTTCATTGACTTTACTCATTGAAGCCGAAAATATTGTTAATAGTAGACCACTAATACACGTTTCTTTAGATCCCACCGACAAAGAATCCCTTACCCCCAACCACTTCCTGATAGGCTCGCCAGTGTCCTGCCTGATGTCAGAAAAAATATGGCTACTCGAAAACAGTGGAAGATCGCCCAATGTTTGGTCGATCAATTTTGGAAGAGTATCTTCCAACATTAATGAAATGAACGAAATGGTATGACAAGCCGTCTCGAAATCTGCAAGTTGGTGATGTAGTCATAGTCGTCGATGCAGACTTACCAAGAAACTGTAGGTTGAAAGGTATGATCTTAGCAGTTTTTCCTGGTGCTGACGGAAACGTGAGGGCAGTGGACGTCGAAACGAAAATGGAAACATACAGGAAACCTGTGGCAAAAATATGCCTCCTTGATATCAAGAAGTTGTAATGGGGATCCCATTACAAAGGTGGAGAATGTTGGACATTTTTTAGATTATTTGAGCCATTCGTTTTTTTTATGATTGAGATAGCAGTGAAAAATAATAATATGTTTATAAAAAATAATGACAGACAGTTGTTAACTTTTCATATTGATGTCAATAGTTGTATTTTGCAAAAGTAATATATCAGTACGTTGGTTTAAAATACACTGACTTTATTAGATCCCACTGCAATCACAACAAAAGGTATTAATTTAAGAAACAATTTGATAAACATACAACGTGTGACGCTGTGGGGAATAAACCGAAGGGTGTGATTGAATTAATAACAAATAATTTTTTGTCTACAAGTATTGTTCCAGCGCTGTAGGAATATTAACCGTGATATTTTTGCCTAGTTTATAAACTACCAGAAGGCGTTCGATAAAATAAAACCCGAAAAGATGAAAGACGTCTTAAAGAATGCGGGGATGGATGATAAATATCTTAGGATCATCCGAAACCTTTACTGGAATCCATCAGCTGCTATTAAAATTAATATGAAAGAGCAAACCAACACAGTAAACATTCTACGAGAAATAAGGAAGGGCTGTATCCTGTTACCACTCATATTTATTTCCTACTTGAAGAAACTCTTTAAAGAGGCCCTTGAGAATACCGACATAGGAATTTTGCTAAATGGAGAACGAATGAACAACATCCGGTACGCAGATGATACTGTGGTTTTCACTGACAACACGAACAACTTACAAGAACTAATAAACAAACAAACAGTAACTATGGCTTGGAAATTAACATGAGTAAAACCAAATTCATGATAATCAGTAGAGAAACTAGTGGAAGATACGGCTTAATGATCAACAACACACCAATAGACAGAGTAACTCAGTTCACCTATCTGGGAACCATGATCAATGATAATTGGTACCACTCACAGGAGATCAGGTGTAAAATAGAGAAAGCAAGGGCCGCCTTCAACCAAATGGCTAAACTGTTAAAGTCACAACCTCAGGTTAGGTTAGGTATCATGTGAGTGGGGCGTAGTCACCCCACCACCGTGACCCTTAGTAGGTCTATTGTAACTCACCACTAGAGGTTACAGCTCACCGCACAATTCAGCCCTCCTCACGAAGTTCATGGTTGTATAGGGTGAGATTTTTTTGAAATCGGTAGGTTCTAGGTGGGTGTAACCAAATATGTTGAAACTTTTTCTTCCCAGTCCGGGGCATGAACATAGTATATGTTCAGCAGCTCGTCTTCCACCCATCAAAACCGACAGTCTGTTTGTTGGTACAGACCTATCCTTCCCGGCGTAGTATTTTATACGACAGTGTCCTGTAAGCAGTCCCGTTAGAATTCGCAGGTTATTTCTGCTCCATTCTAGGATCTGCTTAGTTGTGTTTCTCGAGGATTTAGGTAAAAACGCCTTCTAGTGAGTTAACCCTGATATATCGGACCAGTACTTAAATATTTTGCTCTCCGCCCAGTCTGAAATAATTGTTTTGGCGGCACTTGTGGTGACTCCAAAAACTGGTTCTGGTCCAGTAAACGCAGATTCGGCTCCCTGTTTTACAAGGGTGTCGGCTTTTTCGTTACCCACCACCCCCTGGTGCCCAGGTACCCACAGTAGGGTCACTCTGTTGTTCACTACTCTAAGTATTCGATGCAATTCCATACAAGTTTAAAATTTATCTTGTTGGAGCTCAATGCTTTTAAAGCAGCCTAGCTGTCTGATAGTATACTTATGTTTTTGTTTGTTAGAGGTTCGTTGGTCAACACTCTTGCACACAATTTGATAGCAAAGACTTCAGCCTAAAAGATTGTAGCATACCCGCCAAAACTGGTAGATATTTCAATCTTTGGTTTTCTGCTGAAAACACCGGCCCCAACTCCATCTGGGGTTTTTGAGCCACCTGTGTACATTACGTATTCAGTCTCTGGGAAGAGGATTTCTCCACTCACCCATTCGTCTCTCCTCGGAAAGAGGACTTTGAACGACTTTTTGACGTGTATTTTTGTGGCTAGCATGTCAGAAACCTCGAGAATTTGGTGGAAGTCACAACCTCAACATCGACATTAAAATCAGGTGGTATATTTTTTTTCGATTCTTTTCTATGGGATGAAGTCATGGACATTAACTGAGGTAACACAAAAAAGACTCGAAGCCTTCGCAATATGGCTTTACAGAAGAATGCTGAGAATATCATGGGTGGACAGAGTGACCAACAAGGCAGTGATGGAGAGAATGAAGAAGGACTTAAAAGTAATGAACACCATCAAGGGAAGAAAGCTTGAGTACCTCGGACATATTATGTGGAAAGAAAGCAAATATCCGTTCTCCAAGTTAAAGTTTATGGCAGAAGACCACCAGGAAGAAGGAGAATATTATGGTTTAAAAACTTAAAAACATGTATCTCAAAAACTACTACCAAACTATTTAAAGCAGCCGTGAACAAAGAACAAAGAAGAAGAACAAGAACAAATTATTTAATCTATGATGCAAAGTATTATTGGTCGGAGTTGATACAGTGTGCACCGATGGTGTCTGTTAATCGACTGAGGTTTTTAACAGCTAAGCTCTGCCAGGTCTGCATCTATCTTACCTGCGTAGTGTTTTTCATTATCTCCGGCTCGGTCGGTCAGTCAAAAGAGCTGCATGCCATATATTTTTACAGTGCCTACCGACCGAAGAATTACTTATCACTATCATAAACCGGCAGACAGGACTCGATCATAAATGCGAGTGTTTCTGCTGTACCAATGAATTTTAGGGTTTTTATTGCACCTTCAATTAGGCGGTATGTCCGCCACAAACGCTATTAATTTTATTTTTTTAAATACTATAATTGATTTTTAAATTGACGCATTAAAAATTTCCATTTTGAATTCGAACTGCATAAATTATTTAAAAAATACTGGGGGAGTAAAAAATGTTTCTCACAACAAAATTTATTTATTCTGTATTATTTAATAAATAAAATAAACTTTTCGAAAAATAAAAATTAAATTTGATTAAGAATCAGACGTACCTGAAGGAAGTGAGCAACACTTTCCAGTAGCATCCCGTACATGTCGATAATATTAACCAGAAGTATCGATTTTATCAAAATAAATTTTGCGAACCAGCCTGTATGTTAAAGTAATTGCGACTGTTGATCCAGAGCCTCCAGAAAAGCAACCACTTGGATTGACAATTGATCTTAATTACTAATTGCTACATTTCGTTCTTTAGGGGTTTATTTATCGATCGATTTCATTCCACCAACAGCAACGGAAAATCCACAACTGAACAAATTATTATTTTTAAGAAACTCATTGCAATGTGAATAAAACCGTAAAAAAATACGAAATGTCTAAAAATGTTTGTCTTAGTTTATTTTTGTTTACGAAAAACTTAAAAATATTTCATAATTCATAGACCTATTAATAGGTCTATGTCATAATTCAACTATGCAACAAAAGTCAAATAAAGTTGCGTTCACGTCACCAAGGTCGTAATTATATTGCATGTGTGGCTACATTTCCATAGAGAAGTGTGTATACTTAGGTTTGCTAAACAATCGCTTCTAAACATAACCCGATCAATAAAAAAACTTTTGTAACAAAATAAAGTGTTAAAATTTTTGTAGAAAAGCCACCAATTAATGACGGTAAAATAGTCCCATTTCCTATTTCCTATTTTAGCCGTTTTCTATCCTTTGGATATAGGCCTCTTTCAAATTTGACCATTGGCTTCGGTTTTGCGCAACTCGATACCAATTTAAGCCTGCGACCTTCTTTATATCGTCGTACCATCTTTGCTGGGGTCTTCCAACACTTCTCCTCTCTTCCCAAGGTCTCCATCTGGTGATATACCCGCTCCAGTTTTCTGTATGTCTGGCCACGTGTCCTGCCCATTGCCATTTTAGGGAACCAATTCTTTTTATTATGTCGGAGACTTTGGTTTTTTCCCTTATCCATGTATTTGTTTTGTGGTCTCTCAGGGAAATTCCTAAAATTCGTCTTTCCATGGCTCTCTGATGTACTTCCAGTTTTTGTTTGATTTTTCTGGTTATTACCCAGGTCTCGCAACCACACGTGACAACAGGCAGTATACACTCGTTATAGACTTTTGATTTTAAATTCATTGGGATATTCATGCTGAAGATGTACTTTAATTTGCCGTAAGCCGCCCATCCCAGTCTAATTCTCCATCAATCTCCATTTCTTGATTTTGTTTGCCCGGTGTTATAGCTTGGCCAAGGTATATGTATGTTTCTGTCTTTTTTATTTTGCTGTCATGAATCGGTATTGTTTCGTCTGCATCTGGTGTATTTGTAATAAACTGGGTCTTTGTGTAGTTCATGTGTAATCCTACTTTTGCAGCCTCATCTTGTAGTTCTTCCAACATATCTATCAATTCCTGTTTGTCTTTTCCAAATAGTACAATAGCGTCGGCAAATCTTAGATTGTGCAAGCGTTCACCATGTATGTTCAATCCTTTGCTTTCCCATTGTAGCTTTTTAAAAATATCCTCGAGCACCAAAGTGGATAGTTTTGGAGATATTACGTCCCCTTGCCGAACTCCTCTTTTGGCGTTTATTCTGTTAGATGATTCATGAAGTCTTATCGACATTGTCGAAGTCCTATAGATGTATTCAATAAGGTTTATATAACGTTGATCTACTCTAGCATTTCTCAAGGATTTTATTATTGCTCAGATTTCTACTATGTCAGAGGCTTTTCGGAAATTGACAAAAGCCATCCATAGGCTTATATTATATTCTGTAGCTTTCTCGATCATCTGCCTTACTGTGTGTAGATGTTCTGTCGTAAAATAGTCACTGTCATCGATTTTCTTGGGAAAATTTTTTATAATAAAAACTGTTTTTTTCAAAAAGACAAAGCATTTTCTTCTTTGATTGTCAAAATGCCCAAACAGCTGAATAGTCGATGCAAAGAACTTGTGGCTTCATTAGTTAATTATTTTGAACAAGAGAGGACTAATAATGGCCCTTTGTTGCTCTTTTTACTGAAAATAGTCGCAAAAAGGGTAGACCTATCGTATGGGCCGCGGACGGCCCGCACTGCGACTATTGGAAAGGGAAGGAGTTATAGAAAGGAGATGATTGTAAACCCGCTTTTTGAAAAGTTGCAGGTCATAGTTCTTTGGAAAAATGATTTTGGAAGCTTGTTCCTTTCTGTAGCAGCCCTGTAAAAAAAGGATTTTCGATGGAGATTGGTCCTTGTAGTGTCAATCTTGAAAGTAAATGGGTGAGACTAATCAGCGTGCCGAGTTGTTCGGCCGAAAATGGCCAGTGGTGGTATAAGAGTTTTTATTTCTCTGGAGCATCTGTCATAGAAATATCTGTTAAATGCTGTGTAAAAGGTAATATGCGAATAAAATATCATTACTCTACTTTACGAAAATTTGTATTATTTTAGCGTGTAGCTGCTGCTTTAGAAATCAGTGTAAGAACAATTAGCAATATTTGTTAAACAGAGAAAAAAGGTGAACAGTTCGAGTCACCAAAGAAAAAGCGTTGCACTTATAAACGAGTAAAAAATACAGACACTTTAAATACAAGCTCTATTCGTGAGACCATTTACAATATGTGCGGATGAAAAATATTAATGAGCTCTCTTTCTGGCTTTAAGCGATATGAATTTCTGCGTAAGCGGATTTCAGAATTTAGTTACTAACTTTATGATATTTATTATATTAATTATGATACTTATTGACAAAATTCATGCCCCAATGAGAAATTATCCGGGGCAGTTGCCCCTTTTGCACTGTGGTTCACCCTGCCCTCTATGGGTAAATACTAATATAAAGAAGTTTCATTCTTATTTTATCCTGTAAATCAGACATGGGCTAAATTTTTAGTCTCCTTTGCTAACAATTTATTGCATGTTATAAAATTAGTAGATGGGACTTCCAGAAGTCCCTTTTGTTTGAGGGATTATAAGTGTAGGTTCTATTGTCCCTACCAAAAGTTAAATAAAAGCATCACAGGAACGCAATCGCCCATGCCTGCTATAAATAAATAGTAAGGCAGCATAAACTGTTATGAAACGATGTACGTATTCATACATACATAAATATAGTCACGCCTTTTTCCCGTAGGGGTAGGCAGAGACCACTTCCTTTCACTTCCGCTACGGTTCTTACACACATCTTTTGCTTCCTCTACTTTCATCAGTGCTCTCATACATGCTCGTCGGTTGTTGGTACTCTTGACAGCTGGCCTTTCTTCAAAACAATGTTATCTGATCGAGATCGATGTTCGCCGAGGTCGACCTCTACCGACTTCTATCCATTCTTCTTCCTCTTAAGTGCCATGCAGATTCCCGCGTAGGCATCCATCGCTTTTCCCATTATATGATTCTATTAATTGCAGCATTTAGCAGTGCCTGGAAGTCCCGTATTCCTGTCCATTGCCGTATGTTTCGTAGCCAGGATAATTTTCTTCACCTACTCCTCTTTTTCCTCCTTCTATTTTACCCTGGAGAATAAGACGTTGGAAATGATAACGTTCTCCACGTAGTATGTGTCCAAGATAGCCAGTTTTTCTTCTTTTGATGTTTCCGAAAAGTTCACGGTCTACTAAACTAGCTTTTTTCAGTATGTCCCCGTTCGTCACATGGTCAACCCACGATACTCTCAGCATTCATCGCAGGGTCCACATCTCGAAGGCCTCAAGTTTGTTGATAATTGCTGTTTCAATGTCCATGCCTCGACTCCGTACAAGATAACGGACCAGACGTAGCACTTTACCATCCTATATCTGAGACTGAGATTTAAGTTTTTATCTGTCAAAAAACTTTTTAAGTCTTTAGAACTTTGTTCAAGCTTGATCGATTCTGCATTTTATTTTCTGATCTGGGTCCCATTTTTGATTGATCATGCATCCCAAGTATTTAAATTGAGTGACTTGTTCGATGCTCTCTCCATTTATGGATATTGTGGTATTTGGAGTATCGTTTCTACTAATGGCCATACATTTGGTTTTACGGATGTTAATTTTCAGACTTAATCTTTGACTTTCTTCATTGACCTTATCTAGTAGAGTTTGTAGATCATTTGCACTATCTGCCAATACCACGGTATCACCCGTTCATTCACACTCGCTTTGTAAATTTGTTTTGTCAATATTTCTTCATCCATTCTTTCTACGTGTCCAAACCATCTAAGCATTCATTTATCTATCTTTATAACCACATCTTCTTTTACACCACAGCGTTCTCTTATCTTACTATTTTTTACCTTATCCAACCGAGTCACTACGGCTATACAATTCTCAAACTACTCATCTCCGCAGCAATTATCCTATTTTTATGTCTTTTCTGCCAAACCCAACATTCACTACCATACTGATAAGTGTAGGAACCAACACACTTCTATATACAGCCAGACGTGCCTTTTTTGACACTTTCTGGCTGTTCATAAAGCTATGTAGTGCCCCATTCATTTATATTCAAAGTTCTTAATTTAATCTACAAAAATGTTCGCACGTCGATGGACGTTGGCCAAACTGAATAATTCAAAAGGTGGTATCACTGATTCGAAACATTTACATCATTGATAACTGTTTTGTCATCATCGGTGCACTCAACGAAATGGAAAAAATGTGCGATTTTCCTTTGGTGGAACGGTTTGGGGACGTAAGAAAATCGATGGTGATATGATAGCATTATTAAAAATTGTCACGCAAATCTTGATAATCTAATATCGTAATAAACACAA
The DNA here is from genome assembly GCA_950111635.1 of Agelastica alni. Lineage (NCBI taxonomy): Eukaryota > Metazoa > Arthropoda > Insecta > Coleoptera > Chrysomelidae > Agelastica > Agelastica alni. The sequence goes on along the minus strand of OX467711.1, from coordinate 590,352 downwards.
GTTATGCCGTTAATATGTTACTTTCGAGTATTTAATGCACGCAAACGAAACAATTTTTATATTTTAATGTTTATTTATTTACAATTAGCAGAACGATGAACGATATATTTATGCCTTAAATTATATGGATATGGATCATAATTAGGTATCTTGGTAATTTTCATCGTTGTAAATATTTTCGAACACCCAGTATGCTTGCATGTTTCCTTTACCCTAAAAATTAATGAAAAATTAAATTATTATAGGATTAAAATAAATCAAATAGTAGCTACGACCCAAATATTGTACCAGATATCGAACCACTTGCAGTAGACCTGAAATCCTACTTCAAAACAAGTGTAAGATATATCTGGACCCACCCTGTATGCAGGGTCCGTTGGTTGAGTCATAAACGAGGGTTACTTGACGTAACAATAACAGAAAGATCCGTTTTGCTGGGTACATAAAATAGGAAGACGATGAGGGGTGCGGGATATGGCAGGTAGTTGTACATTTTTTGGTACGAGACTGAAGGGTAAAGACGCAATTAATAATAGATTGATAGTTTTGACTACGTTTTACGATAAATGTATTTTTGAAAAAAAATACGATGTTATTATTTCTTACACAAGATTAACAAATCTATGGAATATCTCGGGTCAAAATAAACCCCCTAAGCTGCGAGAGATTAAACCAAATTTCGGCCTGTTGAACACCCATAATTTCAGCCGCTTCTTCCAAGTAATTCTCACAAGACTTCGCTCGGGATATACACGGCTCACCCAAGATTTGCAACCTGAATGTGAATTATGTGAAGTGCCTGTAAGATAAATTTGGATTCACCCCATATGCAGGAAGAGATTTTGGATACACAAGCACATCTGGAGGCCAGGTATCTGGAAAAAAGGACGAGAAAGAGGCTGGCAGCAGTCTTGATGAAGGGACGACAATAAGTAGACCTGCCATTTTTGTTATCGAGAGATAGTTTGAATATAGTTTTTGAGTAGAATACGTTTTTATTATTTCTTACAAGCAGAGGTGGGATTGTGAACATTTTACTATTTTTTTTATTTATTATTTTGAAAGAAAACAAAAGAGTATTGATAAAAATGGGAAAACGGAAAAGTCGTAATCGTGGACGTGAGGAAAAACGTCGCCACCGACAAAGAAGTAGTAGTTTAAGTTCAAGTACTACCTCAAGTTCTTCGAGTTTGGACAGTAGTGGATCATCGTCGATAAACTTAAAACGTGGGGTGAAACGTTTGAAAAAAAAGAACCAAGTGACATTAAAGACAGAACTGTTTGTGAAGTGCGTGTTGGTGATGAGAGTTTGGTGCCAAGTTTTGACCCTTATCGTGATGATATTACGGCCAAAGAGTGGATCCAGAAGGTTGAAACTTTTGCTAGTCGATACAAATGGGATGATCACTCTGTTGTTCGACTGATTGCAAACGGTCTTGAGGATATGCATGACGTTTGCATTCAGGTGAAAACCAAATGGACAGAAATCAGGCATAGCGTGCTGGACCAGTTTCGTAAGTGTGTTCCATTTGCTAATTTATTAAAAGACGCAGCTAGTTACGAAACAAGGGTAGGTCAGAAATTAGGTGATTACTGCTTAAAAAAAAATTTATTGTAACGTTATTGTATTTTTCAGAATGGAGTTGTTACGCTCACAATTGATTTTTTACGGACAGATATTGTCACAATGGAGTTGTTACGCTCATATTTGATTTTTACAGACAGATAATGTTACAATGGAGTTGTTACGCTCACAATTGATTTTTTACGGACAGATATTGTCACAATGGATTTGTTACGCTCATATTTGATTTTTACGGACAGATAATGTTACAATGGAGTTGTTACGCTCAAAATTGATTTTTTACGGACAGATATTGTCACAATGGAGTTGTTACGCTCATATTTGATTTTTACGGACAGATAATGTTACAATGGAGTTGTTACGCTCACAATTGATTTTTTACGGACAGATATTGTCACAATGGAGTTGTTACGCTCATACTCGATTTCTTACGGACAGGTATCGTCACATATAGTAATTATTATTTAAGACTGTAATGCAAAAGGGATTGTTACGATTTATTACGGACAGATATTGTCATGTGTAAATTATTTCTAGGTATAATATATTCCTTTAGGAGCAGATAATTCTATTTTCAGCAGCGATAGGTCTGAGGACAGACCTCTAATGCAGGATGGCCGAGTGTAAGATATATTTGGATCTACCCTGTATGCAAGGAAGACTTTATGGGTACACGAGCACATCTGGAGAACAGGTATCTAAAGAAAAGGACGGGATACGGGGGCTGGCGGCGGTCTTCATGAAGGGACGACAATAAGTAGACCTGGCATTTTTGTTATCGAGAGATAGCTTGAATACGCTCTACGATAAATAAAGTTTTTAAGTAGAATACGTTTTTATTATTTCTTACATGGTGGGGGTCGTTGACTTGTCTGTTTCTTCAAAAATTCATGTCTACCAAACTAGGAAAATTAACCAACTTATAACCCTACTCACCTTTAGCGTAATGGTACCTCGATTCGTTAAGATGTACCGTTCTTTGGGCAACAAGCATTTCGTTGGCTCCGATATGTGGACCATTCCGGCCTGAAATAATAATAATTGTTAAATGTTTATTTATTTTAGAGAAATGTACACGAAAATAAAACGTTACCTCGCTGGAAGACTGCATTCTGGAAGCAGTATTTACGGTATCACCGAAAAAACAGTATCTAGGTACTTTTATTCCCACTACGCCGGCCACGACAGTGCCGGAGTGAGCACCTACAAACATTACAAAAATAATTAAACTCGTCTTACAATCGATGATACACAGTCTAAACGCTTTATAAAGGACGACTGATTGAACGATATTATTTGTAAAGTGGCAAGATCACAAATAAGTAAATCCACTTTAAATTTTTTTTTTTTTTTGATTTGTTTATATTAACAATCATAACATACATACATAAAGTCACGACTTTTTCCCATAGGGGTAGGCAGACACCACTTCCTTCCACTTCCGCTACGGTTCTTACACACATCTTTTGCTTTCTCTACTTTCATCAGTGCTCTCATGCATGCTCGTCGATTGTTGGTACTCTTGACAGCTGGCCTTTCTTCAAAACAATGTTGATCTGATCGAGATCGATGTTCGCCGAGGTCGACCTCTACCGACTTCCGTCCATTCACACTCGCCTTATAAATTTGTTTCGTCAATCTTTCTTCATCCGTCCTTTCTACGTGTCCAAACCATCTAAGCATTCCTTTATCTATCTTTGTAACCGGATTTTCAATCTTCATACCTGACCACACCATAATTCAACACAAACTTCAAGATTTTTTTTCTGTATTTACATCAGAGATTTTGCCGATTAAATACTCCTTGAAATGGCTGGTAAATAAAAAAACACGGTAATCATGTCAGATTCTAAATCTGCTTTAGAATCCATTAAACAATCATTTAAAAATAAATCTCTTTCTGTGATCATCTGCAACATTAAGTGACCACTACTTCTATTCAGAAGTTATATACTGTGTGGTGCTTGTTAAAAAGTATAGATGTCGTGACTAGCGCTTTTCGTGTAGTCCTTTATGTATACTCGGTGAGAGTTGAAAGTGTAAAATTTGTCTCGTCGATGGAAAGGCAAACATGAGTTTGTCAAGACCTACCCTATGCTGATGAAGGGCAACACCCTGAAACCGGTACATAGGCACCATTAAACCAACACCCACGCACTGGCTGCCTATTCTCTGCAATATACCACCAGCCCATCTCCGCCGTGAAAACGCAGAGAATATAAGAAAATCCAAGACAACCCTTAGCTCCTAATTCACGAAGACATTGCCCACCTAGGTGAGAGATTTCACTCCAGACACGAATGGGCACAAGAATGGCGGAATCAAGTATCTCTTAACATCTACAACAACATCCGTACAAACTAAACAGTTCCTGGCTCTGCTCTATCAAAAAAAAAACATGGTGCTGCCTTAACCGCATCCGCACAAAATGCGGCGTATGTGCAGATTCTCTCTATAAATGGGGGAAACTCGAAAGTAACGCTTGCGGCAGACCATCCATCACCAAGCATATAGCTGCGTCAGGAGACAGAGCCACTGCACGACTACAGACTTCTTAAGGGTCACCCGATCGGCTGTTACGTGGATTGAAAATTTAGATTTTAGAATTAGATGTTTATTTTTTAGTTTTACCGCCATACGCTAAATAAATAAATAAATAAAACCCGAAGGGGTAGGCAGAGACCACGTCCTTCCGCTTCCACTTCCACTACGGTTCTTACACACATCTTTTGCTTCCTCTACATTCATCAGTGCTATCATACATGCTCGTCGGTTCTTGGTACTCTTGACCTGGTCTTTCTTCAAAACAATGTTGATCTGATCGAGATCGATGTTCGCCGAGATCGACCACTACCGACTTCCGCTTTATAAATCTATTTCGTCAAGCTTTTTTCATCCATCCTCTCTACGTGTTCAAACCATCCAAGCATTCCATTATCTATCTTTGTAACCACATTACACCTTCGTTCCCTTATTTCACTATTCCTCAATTTATCTAACCGAGTCACTCCGGCTATACAATTCTCAGACTACTCATCTCTGCAGCATTAATCTTATTTTCATGCTTCTTTGCCGAGCCCAACATTCACTACCATAGGTAATTGTAAGGACCAGCACTCCTCTATAAGTGAATAATTGAAATAAGGCTGGATATAATATCTGCATAAAAAGTTGAAATGTAGAATGTTTGGTATCTAATCTACTTATATTTGGCAATAACCATCAAGCGATCTTAGTGATTGGCCAACGCACTAGTAACGTAAATTTTCGGTCTTCTTTCGTCGCGTTTAAACGGAAGTAGTTTTTTTGGGATTTAAAAAAAACAATTTGGATAAAGTAAAAAATAATGAGAGATGAGAACGCTGTGGTAAATAGAAGATGTGGTTACAAAGATAAATAAAGGAATGCTTAGATAGTTTAGTCACGTAGAAAGGATGGATGAAGGAAGATTGACAAAACACATTTATAAGGCGAGTGCGAATGGACGGAAGTCGGTAGAGGTCGACTGCTCGGCGAACATCGATCTCAATCAGATCAACATCAACATCAAAAGGCCAGCTGTCAAGAGTACCAACAACCGACGAGCATGTATGAGAGCACTAATGAAAGTAGAGGAAACAAAAGATGTGTGTAAGAACTGTAGTGGAAGTGGAAGGAAGTGCTCTCTGTCTTCCCCTAATGGAAAAAGGCGTGACTATATGTATTTATGTAAAAAAAACTTCTTGGAATAAAAAATTAAAATATCAGTGGTCTGGGTGCGACCCGAGAGGTCCACACGACTAACTTCCCAGTGGAAAGAATGAAAATACCAAATACCAAACTATTGTATTTGATTTTGGAGACCCATTACTATAACTTCCACTGGGAAGTTAAAAAAATATTTTTTGACTTGACTCGTCGTACTGCGGGTAGTGGGATTTTTTCCAAAAATTTAGTGTTCTCGTCGATTGTTGAAATATAATCAGCAGTTTTATTAAAAAAAACCGACAAAATGCAAAATGTTTTTTTGGGCTACAAAATTATTTGATTAGATTTCACACCTCGTCGAGATATTTAAAAAAATGATCATTTACAATTATATATTTGATCTTCGTTGTTATTTTCATCTGGCTTTATTTATTAAATAAATATTTATGTATGATAACATTAATTGATGTTTGATAATTTATTAACTGTAATATTGTTTGGGTTGATTTTCTCTCATTTTTAATGAAATTAAGTGCAAAATTAACTGATTTATTTTAAAAACAAAATTAATTTAATACTTATTTTTTTTTAACAGGGAAAATTAACTCTTTTACCACTCCTTTTTCTATTTTTGGTCCATTTTAGGGGGAAGGAAAGTTCATCCTGGCGCCCAAATTAATTTTTTGTCTCAAACTAACCTATTCTGATGTCCACTTTGGTACCGGAAGGAATTATGAGTTGTCTTATATGTTTTACCATCTCCAAGGATACGTCGGCGATGTTTTGGGCGTGTTTGTCGTTTGCATCAGGTGCACCACAAACCGCCATGTAAATCTGCCCGACTGTTTCCACCTGCCGACATCATACGAATTATAAACTGTCCTTCAAGTAAAATTTTTTTCAATTATTTTGGATATAGGAGGTTACCGAATTTTTTACAATAACATCGACTTACGTGTTAATAAAAACTTTCCATAAAATTAAATCTTATACTTATTACGAATACACAAGGGACGATCATAAATTTTTTAATTTTTTTAAATATTATACTAAAAATATTATTTACAATGTAACGGAATTTAACAAATGTTCCTCTTATTACATTTATTCAATTAAATAATTTTTTATAGAAAGGGTTTTGGGGGTTTAAACTATCCTCCGAAATATTCAAAATATTATATTGAAATAAGAAAAGGCGAATCATATAAATTATTACATTAAAATTTTGAATATGACGCGCTGCCACCTGTCAACAAGAAATAATTTTTCCTTTTCTTAATATAAGCACTTTAAAGGAATCAGCCGCATGGGGCCTTGTGGGGGGCATGGACAGGAACGGACTTTCATTGAATGTTGCGATTAGATTGTGATGAATATAAGTATATAACCTTGGTCTTAGAAGTATTTAGGCGCATGTTGTAATTCCTACAAGTATTCACTAATCGTTGAAGCTTTTCTGCACTGGTTGATAGCAAGACGGTGTCGTCGGCATATCTAAAGTTATTGATATATTCTTCATTTAACATTATTCCATCTTGATATTCTTCTAATGCATCGTTAAACAGGCTTTCGGAGTACACATTAAACAATAGCGGTGACAACACACATCCTTGACTTACTCTTTGTAGGACAGATCTTCAGATCTTTCATCGACTAAGCGAACTCAAGTTTTTTGGTGCCAGTATAGCTTACCTATGATTCGCAGATCTTTAACACCCAATCCCGAGTGCTCTAAAATTTTCATTAGCTTCCCATGATTTACCCTATCAAAGGCCTTCTTCTTCTTCTTCAGCGCTATCTGAACCTTGTCTACAGCTCGGCGGAACAATGTGGTAGTGCTCACTCCATACCGTTGTCTTAAATTTTTTAGCCAGGATATCTTTCTTCTACCCGGGCCTCTTCGTCCTTCGATCTTCCCTTCTATAATAAGCTTTACATGTCGATACTTGTCATTCCTTAAGATGTGACCAAAATACTCCAGTTTGCGCTTTTTTAGTGTAAACATAATTTCCAGCTGCTTGTCGAGTCGTTGAAGTACCTCGGTGTTACGCAAACCTTTTTACCCAGAAGATTCTTAATAGCCTTCTGTACGTCCACATTTCAAAGGCCTTCTTAAAATCTATAAAACATGCGTAGACGTCCATGTTGACATATCGCGTTCTTTTAGGCTAAACACCGAATCCTCTTCTAAAGCCAAACTGCGATTCGCTAATATTTCGTTCCAGTTTTGGATATATACGTTCATGGATGATTCTTAAGAAGACCTTCAGCGTATGGTTCGGTGTTCTGCGCATGTTTTGATCTTTGATTTTTTTGGGATTGGAATGAATATCGATATAAGCCAGACATTCGAAATTTCAGCTTTTTCATAAATATCATTGAATAGTGCTGTTATTAATTTCAGATTGGATTCTTCTATCACTTTCAAGATATCGCCTGTATTTCGTCTATTCCAGTTGCTTTATTGGCCATAAGTTTATGGATAGCATTTCGAGTCTCTTCCGTTGTTATTGAGATTCCTATTGTTGCAGTACCTTTAACGTAAAATCCTCACGGTGTTCATCATCAAAGAGTTCTTTATTTGTGATTGTACTAATATTTCTTGTTTTATACATCCCTGCAGCCTCTTTAACTTTTTTATGCAAGTTGAAGTTTGTAAATAGATTCATCTCTGTTCTTGTACTTTCTTCTGTCTTCCATCATAATCGGGATTTCTTCCGTCATCCATTTTCTGTTTTTATTTTTCTGTGTGTTCTGAGATGTTAGATTATCTTTAGTTGTCTGAAGTATAATGATCTTGATTACATCCCATTTATGTTCTATTGTGTTGTCACCTTTATCGTTATCTTCTTGTTCTTGAATAAGTTGAATAAGCTCGTTTTGAACTTTTTTTACCAAAGATTTTCTTCTTTAAGTTTTCTCGTGTCTATTGTTGTTCTGTGTTCTTTCTTCGTTAGTTTCTTTAGTTTTAATTTCATTGTGGCAAGCAATAGGTTGTGATCAGATAATATATTTGCTCCTGGGTAGGTTTTAGTCGATGATATAGAGTTTTGAAATCTTTTATTTATTAATATGTAGTCAATTTGATTCCGAACAATATTTCCCTGCTTATCAGCAGATGATTTCCATGTATACAGTCGTCGTGGGTGCAGTTTAAAAAATGTTTGCATTACTGTGAAGTTTTCTTTCTTTCAAAATTGTGCAAGGGTTTCCCCTCTTTCGTTTCTGCTTCCAAGACCAAAATGTCCTTTGATATTCTCATCCCTTCCACATCTCCAACCTAATTAACTAATTAATTAATTTCATATCAAACCAATTTTTTGCTTTATTTTCTTGAACCCTCCTCCCCCCGATACTAAAATTTGGCTACGCCCGTGAGCGGTACTCAAACTAAATAATAACGAACAGTAATTATTGTTTATCAACTCTTTTATTTACCTTGTAAACATTAAATTTGTCCATTAGGGAATCGAAACAAGAAAAAACCGCGTTCATGGTACTGACCAATTCCATTGCATCTTCTACTGTGATTGAATTAAATCCGACCAATTCGCAAAACATGACAGTTACAGATTCGAAAGTCTAAAAAATAAAAAAATACGTGTGTGTGCAATTCACATGCAGTAGAAGTGAAACTTCAAAAAACAGCGAAACATTTATTGTGAAAATATTTGAATTTTATTTATTAATCTTTTTCATGCAAATAAAAACTCTCCCAATGAAAGATAGGTTAGCTTGACGTCATTCAAAAATGTATACACTTTTTCGCGAACAAAATTTGCACTGTCGCAGAGCGTATGTCTCACTCTTCTCGGATATGTTATGAAAAGTTGTGCAATATATTGTTACAACCGGCCCTGTTATTTGTCGGCGTCCGAGAGTCGACCACAATTAGGGTGCATATTAATGATGGCTTTGCCGGCCTCCGCCTCCGTCTAGTAAATTCTCGCCGCGTCTAGAGACTTCGAGATAGAAGTAGAAGGATTGATCTGTCGCTTTCGCGAAAAAGGTTGAATTATGATTTAGAGGTATAAAAAGGACAGCGGCCGCGAAGAGGACAGTTTAAAAAGTGTTTATGAGTTATGAAATTTAAAAAGTTGTAATTAGCTGAATATCTATGTGATTTGTAAAAGTAAAATTTATTGTGTAAAAGTATTGGAATAAAAATTGTTTTGTTACTGTATCGAGAGTTTAAAAATCACCGAACCCAAGAAAGAAGTAATTTCGTAACAATACGTTTTTCTACGACCATTAGATTCTACAACAATTACATCCTCTTCAGCCAATTATTGCCCACTGCAGGACATAGGCCTCTTCTAATCTCTTCCATGCGTTTATTTCTTAAGCTGTTTGCTGCCAATGGATGCCCGTTGTTCTCTTCACATCATCTAGCCATCTTTTTGGAGGTCTACCTATGCTCCTTCTTGTTTCTCTGGGTCTCCACTGAATTTAACTTTTTTGTCAACAACAATTCTTCTTCTTACAGTGTCTTGCTTTCTCAAGCGTTGACGACTCCCGTATTGACTACTTCTTTGTATCTATCTCTATCTTGAGCTGCGTGGAGAAGTTCTTCAGCAGTTAAACCTGTCCATTGTCGGAGATTTCGAAGCCAGGATAGCTTTTTGCGGCCTATCCATTTTTTCCCCTCGATCTTGCCATTCAGAATAAGCCGAAGCAGACGTGATCCACGCATCACATATCTCAAGTATTCCAGTTTGCGGCGCTTGATGGTAGTTAAGAGCTCTCTATCGTGCCCTATTCTAATGAGTACATTCTCGTTGGTAGTTCGGCTTGTCCGCGGAATTTTGAGCATCCTTCTGTACAGCCACATCTCGAATGCACCAATGCGGTCAATAATTTTTTGGTGACAAACAACAACAAAAACAATTACATATGCGTTATTTATTGATGAATGGATATGATTCCTTAGATATGTTGGATCTGATACATTATTCAACAGCTGACAACCAATCACCAATTTCAATACTTAGGATCCAACAGGCTGAGACCAATGAGGAAGTTGCAATATAACAGCTTTATCATAAGTTGGCTCTGCACCTCTAACTCGATATCGCGAATATCATGTTCATTCTGATGAACTGTCGTCTCGACTATTCGATTACGACCACAAGATGGAGAGTTTAACGAGTGACGTGATGGTCTGCGATGGTCGTAGAGAAAGTATAGTCTGCTACTCGCGTATAATGGCTATTATTCGTTCGTTGACGAATATACTAAAAATTTTAAAGAGCAGCTATTATTTTAAAATAGCAAATATGTGTATTAAATTAAAATTCAGTAAAAATTTATTAGTTGATGGGTTGGAGGTTATCAAAATTAGGTATTTATTTATGGAAACGTCATCATAAATATATTTGTCAAAATTTAACATGACAAATGGATGTCACAAAATAAGATCGTGTTCAGAATTTAGATTTGTTTGAAAAATTGTCTCTACAATTTTTCGCATATAACTAGCGAATAATGAAAAATTGGTTAGCTTCAAGGACATTAAACATTATTGCAGAGGATGGCCAGTTCCCTATACTGCAACGTAATCCTGTCAACTGACGTCACCGCAATACCTTCCGTAGTTCACATTTCTATTTCGTAATGAAGTTTAACTAATATGATGAAGTTTGAACCAATCTAACGAAGCTTCAATTTAATTCGTCTTCTTTTCAGTCTTGTTTTTTTCACTTGCCATTTCGTTAATGCGTTCTGCTTTGTGAAATTTAATTTGTGTGTTGGACATGTGCTTTTTACAGTAGAAACGGTGAATCTTTTTCATCACGTGACTATTACGTCAGCAACAATATTCATATGAATCAAATCAAAACTTGTGTCGACTCTATAAAAATAATCGTTATGACTAATATTCCAAACGTCGGCCTTTTACGAATTCGCAACCAAACAAGAAATTTAATTTTCTAATTGTAATAATTATCTGGTTAACATCTCGACATATTTATTAAAAATATCGATATACTGGGTGAATAAGTTACAAAATCCAAAATTAATATCAACCGTGCTTGCTTATTAGTGGAGAGGTAATTTTTGTAGGATGTCTTGGATTTTATATAAGTATTTGCAATTAGTAGTTCATAAAACTGACTTAATATTTAGTCTACTGACTCTAAGACTTTTAAAACTACAGTTTCTAAACTGATTATATTAGAATAATGTTTTTTTCTTAATGGGATATAGATTGTAAATAGAAGATTCCTACACAGCCTGAAGGTCGACGTTTCGGTGAATATACCATCATCAGGGCCATATATCAAATGGAATCCGTTTCATATTAAAAATAAAAAATAGAGATATCCGCAACAGACATCAAAATAAAATTGAAACACAGACAAATAATAGAATATGTGGAACCCAAGGCCTCATATATCTAATTAGTGCCTGGTCCTTTACATCAGCAGTTATTTACAAATAAGTAAAATAAAAAAATGTACATTAGATGCATTTTGTTCCATTGCACGTACATATTACAAATCCTTCTTTAAAGTTCATCCGTTTCGGATTAACTGTGAATTGAGCCGTTTTCCAGGCATTTTCTGAAAATAACTGTTGGTTTAATATACTGTTACAAGAACAATCAGACACTTGATTCATTCAACTTTCAAAATTCTACAGAGATTTACAAATTGTGGAGTATTATAAATACTATTTACCATCATTAAGTAGTAAAATAAGCATTGTAATATACACGTCCCACGGTAATTTAGGTATTATAAAAAGTCAAAAATTTACAAGTTGATAACGAATTATATTCGTACTTACCAATGTCAAGTGGAATAAAAAAATAAATTAGTCCTCACAAGAACCGATTTTAACAATAAATACTCTTTCAATCCAAAAATTCGCTAAAAATAAGACAGTAAACTAATCTCGCATAACCTCAAATGCGGTAATGTCAAACTCAACTTTTAGTACGATCAGTTATACACGTTACGTCAATTATATCGTTGTCTCTTTTTACGATTATTACGGCAAATTTAAAGAAACTATAACGTATGTCTAGTTGTTGGTCTTGTGAACAAGACAATCGATCCTATGATGTTATGTTTGATTTATATTGACAGAAAGAGACAGTATGTAGATAATATGTGTTGTATGAATCGTAGATTGGGTCACGTGATGGAAAAGCTTCACCGTTTCAACTGGTACTTAAAACTTTTTGTTAGATATTAAAACTTGTAAAAGGTTTACATATATTTTTTTTACGTAAGTATATCTACTTATGTAGTGCCCTTAGCTAGGAAAACATGTAAAAAAGGTTTAATAAAGGCCAAATGAACTCAGTTGACCGGTTACGGGAATTACTTTGAACTCACTTAGAACGTGCCGCTAGACGCACGTATTTATGTTTATGTTTATTAATCATTCGCGTATTTATTTCGCAACGAATCGTCTCGAAAAAGATTGACTGTTGATGTTTTACCTTAACCGGTCGATACGCTGTCCTACTTAGCAGCGTCGTTCAAGCTCACGACAGAAATGTTGAATCGTACAAACTAAATTAAGCGTATTTTAAGTTCAACGTTCTTTTTAATTAACGAGAGTTTTCCCGAAAACTTCAACGTATCTACGAGCAAGGGACGTAACATTACATGGCGATCCTAATACATTACACTTATTGAAATTGGTCAAATGGGAATGTGCAATCCTTTATCAATCCCTCTGTTTTAAAATTAATAATTATCAGATTTAATTTCTGAAGTATGGATACAAAAAAAATATTTTGATTTACATAAATGTTGATAGTACTCGTATTTATTTAACAAATTTATTGTCTGATGAGTACTTCCTTAGAAAAAATAATTGCTTTATACAGAAATTTCCTGCATAGGTAGAAAAATTCAATTGTCGATAAAAATTCATATTTTCAACGTCAGCTTTTTTACAAGTTGGATTTTAAATTATCTATCAACTAACATAGCTTAATTTACAGCGTGCAGTGTTGAAGGGGCAGATAAATATCAATAATAAAACGTTTTTTTAACTCGAAAAATTTATGTTTTTGGTTTTGTATAAGGCATCGCGCTGCCGTCACTGACAGGACGATAAAATCGGCGAATCGGGCCATCCCTCTGTAATAATGTTTAATGGCCTTGGGTTAGCTTGACTTCATTAAAAAATGTATACACTTTTTACCCCCCCCCCCCACAAATTTCCGTCACACAAAAAGGTTGCTGATCAGAATTTCGAAGCCCTCCCATTAGAAGTTTCACTTCAAAAATTGTAATAAGGTATACGCATATAGGTATGTGAAATATGTTAATTCGTTCACCTTGCAAGTGCTCAAAGAACTATTGCCGGCCCTCAAAGAGTCCGCCACTTGTTTGGGTATCATGGAATAAAGCAACTCGTCTCCTCGTTTCTGCCATACGTTGAGAAGCGTGTAATTCGTTTCCAGTTCGGAGGCCCTTTGTTCTGCCTTGTCAAACATCAGACGTAATCTAAAAATTGAAATCGATTTGCACTCCCCAAACAAATTTAAACACTTCAAAAGAAAAATATGTTTCGCAAGGGTAGACCGACAATTACGAACTAAAATAATATCAATCTTACACATTTTGACAGACGTTTGAGATTTGTTTTCCATACATACACATAGCCATGCCTTTTTCCCGTAGGGGTAGGCAGAGACCACACGCTACGGTTCTTACACACATCTTTTGCTTCCTCTACTTTCATCGGTGCTCTTATACTGCTCGTTTTTGGTACTCTTGACAGCTGGCCTTTCTTCAAAACAATGTTCATCTGATCGAGATCGATGTTCGCCGAGCAGTCGACCTCTACCGACTTCCGTCCATTCACACTCGTCTTATAAATCTGTTTCGTCAATCTTCCTTCATCTATCCTTTCTACGTGTCCATACCATATAAGCATTCCTTTATCTATCTTTGTAACCACATCTTCTTTTACACCACAGCGTTCTCTTATCTTACTATTTTTTACTTTATCCAACCGAGTCACTCCGGCTATACTTTTCAGACTACTGATCTCCGCAGCATTAATCCTACTTTCATGCTTCTATCAAACCCAACATTCACTACCATATATAAGTGTATGATCCAAGACACCTCTATGCACAGCCAGACGTGCCTTTTTTGACACTTTCTGGCTGTTCATAAAGCTATGCAGTGCCATATTAATTATTAATTATATTAAAAATTAGGGGCAGTATAATATCAGACAGCCAGGCTGCTGTAACAGAGCTGAGCTCCAACAAGATAAATTCTAAACTTGTATGGAATTGCATCTCGAATCCCTAGAGTAAGTACCTTGGTGCGAACAACAGGGTGACCCTACTGTGGGTACCAGGGGGTGAAGAGAAACGAAAAAGCCGAATTTGCGTTCAGTGGACCAGAACCGGTTTTTGGAGTCACCACAAGTGCCGCCAAAATAATTATTTCGGACTGGGTGGAGAGGAAAATACTCACGTACTGGTCCGATATACCAGCATTCGAAGGCGTTTTTACCTAAACCCTCAAGAAACACAATTAAGCAGATCCTAGAATGGGGCAGAAATGACCTGCGAATTCTAACGGGACTGCTTACAAGAAACTGTCGTCTAAGATACCACCTCGGAAGAATAGGTCTGAAACAACAAACGGACTGTCGGTTTTGCTGCGTGGAAGACGAAACTGCTGAACATATATTAAGTTCGTGCCCCGGCCTGGGAAGAATAAGGTTCAACATATTTGGTTAGACCAACCTAGAACCTACCGATTTAAAAAAATCTCTATTTATAAGTATTTATAATTAAATTTTTTTACAATATTTTTGTATAAAATAGAATTATTTATTATAAAAAATATAGAGTAAACTCAAATTGTATAGCTCTTTGGTCTGGTCATCCAGTACTAGATACTTTCTCACTTCTTCAATGAGCTCATCCGGTTTATATCTGCCAATTTTTTTTTCAATTTCAATAATAAAAAATAATGACACCGCACAAAATAAACTACAAAGCGACACGCGTCCCGCAATCGGAAAACGAATATACTCCACAATCGGAGCATGATCGGATGCAGGATCGGAGTCGGGTTCGAAGGAGATTGGACACTTGTGTCGGAAAGGTGTAAACCATGGCGTTTAGAATCCATTACCGTTTCCCTCTCAGCCACCCGTCCGACTGTTTGATCGGAAGGGTGCATAATATGTGAGTCCAGTATATAACGAAGAAACCCTCAAGAACGGTTGGATAGTTTTGAGTTCAAAATAGACAAAACCAGTATTCATCTTCCAATACATTTTCATTTTTTCGCACATTATTGTTGTTTTCAAGCAACCCACTTTTATATTTTTAAGAAATTAATAATCATTTTTACTATATCTTTCCAAAATATCGTTCATTTTATTCAAAAGTAAAATATCGTACTTACTTCGAGCTATTTTGCCAGCCAGCAAGTACCATTTCTTTGCTCAGACCATGAAGATTTAAATCGTTTAAATAAAGCCCTTGATCCGGTAGCTCAGTGATATCGTTGACACTAAAAGGAAAGCTTTTATAGCTAGCGTAACGAAATACTATATTATTTAACGAACATGTATTCACATCATTATATGATCGTTGCATACACTATTTTTCTACGACCAATAAGTAATAAAAAAACAAGAATTTACTTCAAACTATCTATATTCTAACAGAAAATGAAAATATATAATTAGTATCAATATTTCCGCTTCAAAAAACATGTAATCTAGTACATTTTGAAATATTAGTTTGATGGTTTGTATTCAGCATCAATTTTAATATGGAATAGTGTGTCCATAAAGTTGTAGATTTGAGTGTATTTGCAAATTCTTTGAAATAAACTAACAAGACTTTTTCCGAAAAAGATGAAATACCTTTTGTAATTCTCCATTCCATGAATTAATTGTCAAAGGTAATATCCCAAGACTATGACAAATAGCCGACTATTATTTTCGTCATAGTACCTTCCTCGAGCTAAAAGCTCTCGGAAATTATTCAGATTATTAATGTTCACACGGTCTCATCAAATTGTCTCGAAATACAAGTTGCACGAGATAAAATTATGACGAAAATAATAGTCGGCTATTTGTTATAGTCGAGTGATATTCAGGAAGATTATTTCATGAACACCACAAAATCATTCGCAAAACAAGACATTTTCAATCGAGTGAATGTTACGTCAAATTTTGACACTCATTCATAGCACTCTTATACAATCAAACCAAATTTCCGCTCATATTTCTTTATTTACCTAAATAGTCGATCATATTGCATATCATGTGACTAAATTCATGACTTTTTATTGGTGGAGCCATGTGTGAATGAAATAATCTGTATAATTTGTCATAGATTTTTTTTTATTTTATATTTTTATATTTTTTTTATTATAGGTACTTTTGACGCGTTTTGATTGAATGTCGATGTTACGGATAATACGAGAAATTATTTAGTTCGCGAATTAGCCAGCTAATACACGAATTAACCAATACAGCCGGTTATTAAGAGAAGAAATAAAGATATTTTGACAGTTTTCGCAATTTATCCGGTTGTTATACAATATGATCGGTTATAACCACAACAACACTTGGCTACGTCCCGTTTAAAATCCATTCTTAATTGATGATTAATAATTTAATTTTTTTAAATCATGTTTCCTAGTTTTACTTAAAATTATTACTCACACGGGACTGCAGAGGTAAATGATCCCTTTGATATCGCTCAGATACTTCATCTGACCCTTGAGGAGGATGTTCTTCTGACCCGGTTGACTGTCTCGACGCATCGAATATGGAGATACACTTTTGCCGTCGATTTCTATTTCCCTATTAGTTAATTCGCTCCCTAGAGTGTCTGAGTTATCTTGAGCTCTGCTCGCCTCGTTCACACGAGACTGGATCAGTTCTGTGCGAAGGACCTCCAACTCGAACGTTACGGATTTCAAGCAATACAACTGGGAAATGAAGAAAAACTTTATTTATTAATTATTTTTCTTACAATAAATAAACTAAACTCTCTCCCGTGGTCAAATAATATCCAAAAACGAATAAAAAAAAATGTATAATAAATACTATTGTACAAAGTATACTATCATACGGCTCAGAGACATGTAAGGTAACAAAAAGAGATAGGCAAAGGTTAGAAGCGGCCGAAATGAACTTTCTACGAAGGAGTTGTAGGATATCAAGGTTGCAAAGAGTCACAAACAATGAAATAAGGCAGAGAATGGCAGCAGAAACATCTATAACGGAGGAAATTGAGAGACGACGACTTAAATGGTATGGACACGTAAGACGTATGAAAGATGATCGATAGCCCAAAAAGATTTTAGAATGGCAACCAAAATTCAGGCGAAAGCGCGGAAGACTACCAGAAGAGTGGTTAAAACAAACAAAATAGGACATGAAGGGAAGAGGATTAGAAGAGGAAGATTGGCAGGATAGAGAGGCATGGAGAAGAGGATGCGAGAGTCGGCCAATGATGCTGTAAAAAACTCGCTTATATATATATATATATATATAGATGTCGTGACTGGCGCTTTTCGCGTAGCCCTTCATGTATACTTGGTAGAAGTCGAAGCTGTTGATGTGTCCAGTCGAGGTAGACCTGCCCTATGCTGATGAGGGGCAACACACCCCGAAACCGGTCCATAGGTAGTTACTACGGATGGATAAATCTAATAGTACCTTTTCTTACTTAACAAGCATCTGCATATTGTTACCCGAAACGGGGTATTATACACGATTATGTATCAGATGTAATTCAATGCCTGTCGCGGCATATAGCCAGAGGAGTAGTTGTTTTTTTATACATAATCGACCCACTTGAAATCTATAATATAGGTGACAGACAGTGAAATTACCTGGTTTTTTAAAAAATCAGTAAAACATTTTTCACATATATAAATATATATATATGCAAAATTTATAATAAACTATAATATTATTATAGTAAACTATAAACATTTTTTAAAAGCGAAATTGACAAAGGGAACAAAAGTTTCAACTTTTTTCATTACCTACTTT
This sequence comes from Agelastica alni, assembly GCA_950111635.1. NCBI lineage: Eukaryota > Metazoa > Arthropoda > Insecta > Coleoptera > Chrysomelidae > Agelastica > Agelastica alni. Next base: position 572,066 of record OX467711.1, on the reverse strand, counting down.
CAGATTCGTTTTCTTTTATCGATATACAAAAACATACTTACGTTATTCCATGTGAAAGAAATGCCCTTCGGCGTTCTTAGTTTAAAATACTTGGTGAAAGGTTGGCCGAGTAGTTTCTCTTTCCCGCCCGCAACTTCCACCAGCTTCTCTCCCACTCCGATAATCGTCAGAGTCGGATCTAACAATACCGCGAAAGGAAACAATTCCAGCAAAAGGCAACAAGAAAAAGGCGGCAAATCGCATTTTATTTGTGATACTTCCGCCGCTTTTTTGTTCGACATCTGCAAAATAACATTAAAATGTCTACAAATGTCATCGTCGGCAAACAACGCGTTAAAGGGCAGTGTGACGTGCTTCGTAACTTTATTTATAAGGAGTAATTTGTATAAAAAGTTTATTTTAAACTAGTTAAGACTAAAGTATTCAGGCCAAACTAGTGATTATCCTGTGCATACATACATACATATAGTCACGCCTTTTTCCACTTCCTTTCACTTCCGCTACGGTGGTTCTTACACACATCTTTTGCTTCCTCTACTTTCATTAGTGCTTCTTCAAAACAATGTTGATCTGATCGAGATCGATGTTCACCGATCATGGGTACCTGTACTTAAAAATACAACTACGCTTCCTTTACAAACATAAGAAGAATGGTTCTCCGAAACGTGACCAATTTCTGAACAGCCCTCAAATATGCCCCACCCGCCATAAAGTATAGAACCTGCGATCGTGTTATACAAATGTCACAAACCGTCAGTATTCGACGGCCTATAAACCCGAAAAACCATTCACCAATGTTCTGAACATATTTAAATTATCAGCAAATAATAAGAAGGCACTATTGTTAATAACATTAGGAAGATCATTAATAAAGATATTAAATAATAATATCGGTCGCATGTGTGCATAAAAACATTTTCGATCTCTATTATTATATAAAAAAATCACTCTTTGATCCCACACACACACACACACACACACACACACACACACAACCAGCGATGATAAATAATCACCAATTAAAATACATCACACGTCGACGCAAAAACAAACACAACCAAAAATAAAAAACAACATATCCATGTTAGAATCCTTTCAAAGCGATAATGATCCTTTGGGAGCTATAATTATTCTTTTAGGGTCATGATGATCCTGTAAATTGCCTCAACGCTGGCCTTGAAGCGAATAATGGACGTCGTGCCGCGCCGTTAAAGTTCATAACAGGAAAGTGACAGTTGTGAGTAATTAGCGGAGATCTTGATAGATGGCTCTCTCTCAGCTAAAGGTTTTGTTTCGTGCCTTCTTTTACAGAATTATGCCAGAGAAATAGAGTATCTTATCGACTCTTTTTGAATTGAAAATAATGATAATGATCTATGGATTTTGGTAATTTTATACAGGGTGTTTCATTACTAATTGGAAATATTTCAACTATAGAATCCCGAACTCAAAACACGAAAATTTAAGCCAATTCACCTAAATAAAACGTGTCTCCTGACTGAGCTACAGGATGTTTTATATGAAAATCTAAAAATTATTTGTACCCAGTAGGTACTTAAAAACTATTTAAAGTATTATTGTCATATTTAGTGGAGAGTGTAAGTACTATACACCCTACTAAATTATGTTAAATGAACATTTCTGGCCACTACCAGAGGCGTACGACAAGTGACTGGTTGATCCCTCACAAATTCTACGCCACTGGTGGAATTGCAATTTTATCACAAATTTTTTATTTTTCAATACTTTCTTCGTGAATATTATACTCTCTCTCCATGGCGATAAAGTTATTATTTTTCGAGATATTTCGGGTTAAACATGAAGCTACACAATTATTTTGATTTCAACGTGTATTAATTATGTCGGTGTTTCGGGTCATTTGATTGCATTTAATACGCGAATGAAACTTCAATCTATATTAACAAAAAACATAATTTTATTTATCGAATTTTTTTCAACGAATAGATGCATTTAAAATATCAAAATCGGATAAATAAGTGCGATTTGAATCATTTCTCCATTTTATTTAGATAAATTGTAAATTGCGTAAATTTTATTGTCAATCAGCCAAACATATTTTTCAAAACTAGAAGATCGTTTAGCGAAAGAATGAGGTAAACGGGGGTCACTTTAAACATTCGTTATAAAAGGTTTCTAAATTTTGTTTATGTACTTTTTAATATTTCTTCTTAATAAAATTGTTCTTTTGTATAGATTGTAACATTTTCAAACCACAATTTGTTTTTAATTGTTTGATGCATCTATTCGTCGAAAAAATTTCAATATATAAAATTATATTTTTTTTGTTGATAAAGAATTAATAAGGTTTTATTTGCGTAATAAATGCAATCAAATGACCCAAAACATCGACATTACTAACACCCATTGAAATCAAAATAATTGTGCAGCTTCATGTTTAACCCGAAATATCTCGAAAAAATAACTTTATCGCCATGGAGAGAGAGTATAATATTCACGAAGAAAGTATTGAAAAATCGACTAGTCACTTGCCCCTGTCGTACGTCTCTGGTAGTAGCCAGAAAAGTTCATTCAACATAATTTAGTAGGATGTATAGTCCCACTAAATATGACAATAATACTTTGAATAGTTTTAAAGTACTGGGCACAAATAATTTTTAAATTTTCATATAACATCCTGTAACTCAGACAGGATACACATTTTATTTAGGTGAATTGGGTTTAATCTTTATATTTTGAGTTCAGGATTCTATAGTTTAAATATTTCCAATTAATAATGAAACTAAAAATCGCTGAAAGTAAAAATTTTTATCCATAGATTATATTTTTATCATTATTTTCAATTCAAAAAGAGTCGATAAAATGCTCTATTTCTCTGGCATAATTCTACAAAAGAAGGCACGAAGCAAAACATTTAGCTAAGAGAGAGCCATCTATCAAGATCGCCGCTATTTACTTACAACTGTCACTTTCCTGTTATGAACTTTAACGACGCGGCACGACGTCCATTATTCGCTTCGAGGCCAGTGTCGAGGCAATTTACAGGATCATCATGACCCTAAAAGAATAATTATAACCCCCAAAGTATCATTATCGCTTCGAAAGTATTCCAACATGGATATGTTGTTTTTTATTTTTGGTTGTGTTGTTTTTGCGTCCAATCAGTAATGAAACACCCTGTATACATAATGAATTATCAAATATTGTAATTTATTAAGTGAACAATTAACTTACATATTGGGAATTGTCAAAGTTAAGTCGAAACGTAACTATAATAATATTTCTTCCATCAGTAGTGTCTGTGTGAACGGTATCGATGACTTTAGTTTCCAATTCCAAATTAAAAAAGTCCGTAGCTATCTGGCACAGTTGACCTAAAAATTATTACCGAAAGATTGTTGGAAAAGAAATCAAACGCCCATTTAAAGAAATATAGGTACCTCTAATATATTCCGTCAAACCCTTTCTGGTACTGCGATATACCAGCACGCAGCCGTCATTATCCACGTCGGTTAAATACATGGAAGGACTTTTCATTTTTGGATAAGAAACTCTGAACAACGAATGAAGATTGTCCATGTTACTTAAAAAATCCGTGTAATATCTTCCCAGGGATTTTATCGTATTCTGGTAACTAAAAATGACATCACGAAATTGTGAATTTAAAAAAAAAATTAAATTAGTAGTTTAGTACCCATAATTGCTGAAAAATCTCACGAAGCATCTGCCGAAAAACATCATCGTATCATCGTTGGAAACTTCAGTGACTCTGGCCAAAGTCGACGCCAGTGAATACATGATGTTGTCCGAATAAGTTTGGTGAGTGTTGAATACAGTGTGTTTGCATTCCGATTCTGCGACTATTCGTAGCCATATTTCTTCCCCATATTCCAGCTGAAAAATAATACATTCCTAGAAACACAGTACGCGCGCGCACGCACTAACAAACACACACACACACACACACACACAGGGGCGCGCCAAGCCAAGAGACCGCCTGTGTGCAAAATATAATTTTACACCACTTACCCCTTTTTTAGTAAACATTTATACATGGCTGGGTACACATAAATAGAATTAAAATACGTGCTAATATCTATATTTAATTTCTATACTTATACATTAGATAGGGGGGTACACACAAAATTGAAATAATCGCTATTACTTATCTATTTTTTTTTTACTGAAAATAGTCGCAAAAAGAGTAGACCTATCGTGTGGGCCGCGGACGGCCCGCACTGCAACTATTAGAAGGGAAAGGAGATGATTGTGGACCCGCTTTTTGAAAAGTTGCAGGTCATAGTTCTCTGGAAAAACTGATTTTGAAAGCTTGTTCCATTCGGTGGCAGCCCTGTAAAAGAAGGATTATTGATGGAGATTGGTCCTTGTAGTGTCAATCTTGAGAGTAAATGGGTGAGACTGATCAGCGTGCTGAGTTCTTTGACCGAATGTGGCCAGTAGTGGTAAAAATGTTTTTATTTCTCTGGAGCATCTGCCATGGAAATATCTGTAGAGTAATGTTTGGTCTGCAACTCTTCTTCTATGTTCTTGAGAATGAAGGGTATCTGTGAGAGTCGAGCTGTTTATCAAGCGAATGGCTGTTTTCTGAATGGAATCTAGAAGACGAAGAGAATGCCTTGGTGCTGAACCTCAAATGTGCAATGAGCAATACTCCAGTAGAGGTCGGATTTGAGCCTTGTACGTTGTCAACAGTTGATGAAAGTTATTCCTATTTTCCGTCATAATTCTTATATAAATTTTGTAAAAAAATGAAAATTATTACCTATTTAAAATGGGTTCCCACTATGAGAACTAAATAGAAATATTAAGGATAGTACAAACATTGTTTTTGTTAGAGAACACATTTATCTTCTGTTTGCATATTAACAAAAAATACTTATCAAAAATACTGAGTTTGGTTGTGTGTACATGTAACCATATTTAATTAAAAAGTATGGTTTGAAATACCGTTTTGAGTTTATTTTACCCGACAAGTTTAATTAAATTAACCCAAAAACAAAAGATAAACAAGATTGAAGAAAATAATGCACCGGAATGGTTTCTAACAGAATAGAAGGCGCTTTTATTAGCGAATTACCATTTGAAACGTGGCTACAATAAAATTTAATTCTATTAAAAAACGTCCATTCAGTACCCAAATAAAAAAAATTACTTATAATTATGTAAGTATTTTATAAAACATAAAGTACTGTAAACAATTTTACAAAATGATATTTTAATTTTACGAATCCGTAATAAGAACCTAAAAAATAATTATTTCTAAAATCTTACCTGCACAAAGTGCTGGATACTTTCTAAAAGCATTCCGTACATTTCGAATATCTAACAAGTAGATACACCATCAACTACGAATTTCAAAATTCCACTCCGAATGCGAAAGAACTTCTCGACCTTTTCCAGCCGCGTTATCCAACCTGGGAATAAGCAGCAACAGGTTTTATTTTTCCAAACAGAGTCGAGGAAAACTCACGCAAGCGAACTCGTTTGTATTTGTGTGATTTTCTTGACGATTTTTACAAAAGGAACATCAAGTTCAAGTTTATAGCCGAACAGCATGGAGTTGAATTTAAATTAACTGTTTACCGATTATTATTTATAAATAAAGAATAATATTAATAGTTCTAAAAATTAATATGAACAGTATTCTGTTTAAGTTCACAAGCAACAACATCCTGTATATTAAGATAATAGTATTATCCAATATTTTTGGTATTAAAATTTTACAGCGATTGCTTGGGTATCAAATTAATTCTTCGAACTTAATATGTTTTCAAATTTCTAAATAATTAACAGCAAATATTAAATTCATTTTTTTTAGTGGTTCGTTCTAAATTTTTATTTTATCAATACACTTCCTATTTTTTTCTCTAGAAATTAAAAAAATTCTCGTATTTTTAGTTCTAGATTAATGACATTTAAAATATTCATGTTATATAGTGAAGTCTATTTATAAATGCATATTTTTTTAAGTTTTCTAAGTTAATTTCGTCGTACTTGCTTCTAATCTTTTATTTACTTTAATTTTTGCTCTAATTGTATCTTCATTTATTTTTCACTGCACACCGACATCTCTATCTTAAGAGCTGAAATAACTATTTCAAAATAGGTAGAAATTGTCACGAACCATCAACAAATAATTTCGTCATACACAATTAAATCATAAGGACTTTTTCTATTATTTAAAAAGATGTTTTGTAATAACATTTTACATCTTATAATTTTAAAATTGCATTTATCCTAATTTTTATTGCTTTTAACTGAAAAAGAAGTATTTTTATAGGGTTTTTCCATTAAAACTGTTACGTCCATCTGTTGTCCTAGTCAGAAAACATTCAAGTATTGATAAAAATTATGGCTAAAGAACCGTGGCCGTTACACATTTGTTACAATAAACATTTAATTACTGATATTAAAAACCAAAAAAAATTACAGCTTTAATTGAAAAGACTTTTTCGGGTAAATGATTTCACACAGAATATTTTAGATTTCAAGTTGACTAAAAAAAATCGTGATTTGTATCAGTAGACATTTCATAACCTTCACCTTCTAGATTAAAATTATAACCAATGAAGAGAGACTTTATAACTTATTTTTAGATAAATATTCGTGTTTACCGATTTAGCATAAAAAACAAAAAAGTGATAAGATAATAGGTTGTTGTTGAGACGACAATCGGTAAATGTCTAAAGAAAAATCAGTTCGACTAACTTAATCGTTAAGGTTACACTTAATTTCACTGTTCAGTCGACAAAAGCAATATGGCATTCTCAGGAAAAGTAATTTTAATAACTGGCGCAAGTTCAGGTATCGGAGCTGCAGCCGCTAAACATTTCGCTGGCCTCGGGGCCACTTTAGCTTTGGCAGGCAGAAATTTGGAAAATTTGAAACAAGTTGCTTCGGATTGTTCCACGAAATCAATTCCGCTTCTTCTAACTGGCGAATTAACTAACGAATTAGATACCAAGAATATTCTGGATAAGACCGTTGAACATTTTGGACGACTAGATGTTTTGGTAAACAATGCTGGTATCTTAGAAACAGGTAACTGTCAATTTTTTTAAAGTATTTTCAAAAACAGTCTTGGACCTCAGCTGGTTAACACCCTGTATTAAATGCAATTATTTTATTAAATTTTGGTGCTTTATGTTTGTACAATTTAAATTTAATAACATTTAATTACATACTTATTACATGGTGCTAAAAATAGCCTATTTTAAAAAAATAAGCATAATTAATCTTTAAATTATGAAGATATCAACAATTTATTTACATGTTTACTGTGAATTGTGTTCAGATAAGAATAATTTAAAATATTAAATCCAGCTAATACAAGAACTTGTAAATATATTTTTTTAAATTTTGAAAAAATCCAAATTATTCTTCTTTTTACATATCAATTAATACTATGCTGGACAAACAGTAATAAGACTATTTAAATAAAACACGAATTATATCACCCTATTATTCATAATTTATAGAAATAATGCTGATTCCAGCATCCACAACTTCATATTCTTATTTTTAATTGTTACTTGCATTTTATTCTAATAAGGTATATATTCAGTATAAAACTAGATCATTGTAAGATTTCATGCGACGAAGATCGTAGAAAATTGTAGTTATAAATTTTTTAAAGAAATAAATTTTTTAAAAAACGACTTGAACATTTCGAAAAGTTATTTCATGTAACCGACGCAAAATGCCTAAAGTACAAGCTCCTTGATTTTGTTGATATTTTCATCAGTAGTTGAGGTTGTGATTTTGATAAATATTTATTGCCTTAACACTTAAGTAACATTTTCAATGCATCAGAACAGGAAATTTAATTTTTTTGACAAAATTTGATGCAAATTCTTTGTTCCACAGATTTTTTTATTTTAAAAATCGCTGGCAACAATTTTTTAAACACAAAACGCTGCAATTTCTAACCTAATAAGGCATGTGCCATGAAATGTAGTTTTTCACAACTATTATACCAACCTACCAATTAAATATATACATCGATATTTATAGCACGCATAATTTTAAAAAATACAGTCTCATTACTTTTTGTCCAAAGTTGTCTATTACCATTGGATACCACTAGAATATCTTAGATTCATTGATATATATATATATATATATATATATATATATATATATATATTAAAACTAGTTAATATATATTTGTATAAGGATAAGTTCAAATGGCTTTATTTTTAATATTTTTAAATAAAACAAATAAAATATGGTTGATTATTTGATACAGGTAGCATCGAAAACACAACTCTTGATCAGTATGATAGAATGATGAATACAAATGTTAGGTCCATATACCAACTGTCCATGCTGGCCGTGCCTCATTTGGTAAAAACAAAAGGTAACATCGTTAATGTGAGTAGTGTTAATGGAATTCGAGCATTTCCTGGTGTGTTGGCGTATTGTGTATCCAAAGCAGCTGTGGACCAATTTACCAGATGTGTGGCTCTAGAATTGGCCACAAAACAAGTCAGAGTGAACTGTGTCAATCCTGGTGTCATCATCACCGATTTACATAAACGAGGTAAGTGTGGTCTACCCAGTAATTTTTAATAATTATTAGGCTTCTATTTTTAATTACTTAGCCATTATTAGGCAATCACTGACCAATTTTTATTGGTAACAACATTGAATATAAAAACATTAAAATGTTCACAAGTAAAAATAAAACGGTATTTGTTTTAATTTTTATAATCTTTACTGGTATAATTACTTTTAAATTTATCAGCAGAAGGTGAAACGGAATTTCCAGATGTGTTACTAGACACCCCCATAGCGCTCAGTGCGGGAGACACGTTTACTGAGCTCTCTTCTGAAGAATTGTAACATGGATTCATTCTTGCTTTGAATTTTTGCTGTTCCAAAAGCAACATGGCATCCATACAACTTTCCATTAATTCATCCTTTTGCTGTTCTGTTATTACAGAAACTCTTTTTGTTCTGTTAATGCTTATTTTTCTGTCCATGTTGATTATTTTACGTAAAAAAAAATTGCTTTTGAATTACAAAAAATGACGTTACTAATGATTGTTTATGTTTACGACGATAGTTGACATAAACATTAACATAAAACTCCTTAGCACATCATGGAGTTAATTTTGGAAAAAAATTCTTGATCTCTTCTGTGTAGAGGACATACAAAAAAGTGTTTGATTAGATGTGAGTGTTAATATAAAATAAAGTTAAAATTTTATCTGGAGTTTCACATTCATTTTCTACTTTAATCGTTTGTTTCAGCGGGTATGAATGACGAACAGTACGAGGCCTTTTTAAAAAGAACCCCAGAAACTCACGCTATGGGAAGACCCGGCCAACCCGAAGAGGTAGCCAAAACTATAGTGTTTTTAGCTAGTGAAGATGCCAGCTTTATTACTGGCGCCAGTGTCCCAGTAGATGGCGGTAGACACGCCATGTGTCCAAGATAAATGTTTTTTTTTGTATGGAATCTATACAATCTATACGTTTTGTTATACCTGAAATGTTATTCACGTTTATTAAAATGTTTTTGAAGTTTTATGTATATTTATTAAAAAAAAAATAACTACATTTTTTATGTTATGATCTAAAAATTTGAAAAAAACATTACAAATAATCTAATGTAACAACGGTTTAAGAATGTGTATATCATTTATGAATTTTCAGATAGCTGCCTGAATAAATAAGTACCTTTCCGATAATTAAAGCGAAATAATTCATTTTAAAGTCACCATTTACTTAATGCTATCTTTACCGGAAGTGGAATAATTTTTAAAAGAATCGGAAAATTTATAATCTAAAAAAGGTGTGACTATATGTATGTAACTATGTATTATGTATAAAATATGATTGACAGTAATGGTTTAGAAAATAAAATGAGCGGCCTTTTGCAAAGAACGAATTATTAAGTGATTCAAGTCAAGAATAAGTTAATTATATTTTTATAATTAAGGTGTGTACATGAGTGTATATTTTTAATATTATCTGAATACTTTGTTCTTGATTATGCCATATTTATTTCCTTTAATAAACCATCCTTTTATGCAAATATTCTATGTCAAATAGTTTCGATGTTTTATATCTGCCAGGCGTCCCGCGACGTCTTTTTTTTTTTTTTTTAATTATGGCACATCATGTTTTTTGTACTAACGCGTAATTATTGTTTGTATTTGAAGGTATTACAGTGAATTAAGGTAAATAATACATGCAATGATTATAACAGGAAAGTAGCAGTTGTGAGTTATTAGCGGAGATCTTGATAGATGGCTCTCAGCTAAAGATTTTGACTTACAATTGGGAATTGTCAAAGTTAAGTCAAAATATCGTAATATTTCTTCCATCAGTAGTCTCTGTGTGAACGGTATCGATTACTTTAGTTTCCAAATTCCAAATTAAAAAATTCAATAGCTATCTGGCACATTTGACCTAAAAAATATTTCCGAAAAATTGTTTGAAAAAAAAATCAAGCGTCCATTTAAAGAAATAAAGGAACCTCTAATATATTCCGTCAAACCCTTTCTGGTACTGCGACTTTTGAGAAACACATTGAAATTTTATATAAAGTTTTTGAAAAATTACGAGACGCTAACTTAACTGTTAATCTTGAGAAATGCCAATTTTGCTGTCCTTTATTAAAGTAGGTACATTGGTAATGTTTAAGATGAAAATGGATTAAGTACAGATCCTGATAAGGTCTCTATATTGTGTGAGTATCCAGTTCCGAAAACATCTACTAAAATTCGTAGATTTTTAGGAATTGTATCGTACTATAGGAGATTTATGAAAAATATCTCGACTTTGTCCGCTCCCATATCAGATCTTTTGCATGAACGCAAAAAGAATGAACCTATAACTTGGACGACAGAAGCTTATCAAGCTTTCGAACGGTATCGAAGTAGCGTTAACAACAACACCAATTCTTACTAGTCCAGATTTCAGTGAAGATTTCTTTTTGATGTGTGAAGCTAGTGACGTAGGAGTACGTAGTGGTGTACTCTTTCAACTGGAAGATGGTTTAGAACACCCTATAGCCTATATGAGTAAGAAACTTGCTAAGGTACAAAGAAAATATAGTACGTCTGAGGGTGAATTGCTCGCAGTTTTGTTAGGTATTGACCATTTCCGATATTACTTGACTGGCAGAAAGTTTACGGAAATTATAGATCACTCTTCGTTTATTTATTTATCGTATGGCAACACGTCATGAGAATGATATAAAAATAAATACATAAAACAAGAAGATTTGTACAATGACTTAAATAGAATGTGTAAATGACGAGTACACTAAAAACATTAAACATTAAATAATAAATAGTGTTATGGCAAACAGTAAACTTAGCTATGGTTACAGACAGATATCTAGATTGCGAATGTAGTCCACTGGTGCATTGGTTGCTGTCAGGAAGTCTGTGAAGTTCCCTTCGTAGGCTCGTAAGTCGCATTTTTCCACTGTATAATGGTCTGACTGGCTACTTCAACTCACTTTGGTATTTATAAGACTTAAAAAATAATTTGTGAATTGTACTATTGGCCTAAGATAAGACAAACAGTTTATCGCTACGTTAAACGTTGCAAAGTTTGCGCTGCCTGCAAACCTACAAATTTACATCGAGCGGGTCTAATGGGACAATATCGCGATATTTCTTTTTTTTTCAGTTAATATCTTGTATGTAAGCAAAACAAAAGTAATGGTTTTTGAAAGAGAAGAAAGCATGACAAACTGTGAAGTTCTGATTAAGGGAGAAATAGTGAAACAAGTAAATGAGTTTGTATAGCGAAGGGTTCCTACACTTATGTATGGTAGTGAATGTTGGATTTGACAGAAGCATGAAAATAGTATTAATGCTGCGGAGATGAGTAGTCTGAGAATTGTATAGCCAGAGTGAGAAGAGCTGGAAAACGTTATCATTTCCAACGTCTTATTCTCCAGGGTAAAATAGAAGGAGGAAAAAGAGGAGTAGGTAGAAGAAAATTATCCTGGCTACGAAACATACGACAATGGACAGGAATACGGGACTTCCAGGAACTGCAAAATGCTACAATTAATAGAATCATATAATGAGAGAAACGATGGACGCTTACGCGGGAATCTGCATGGCATTTTAAGAAGAAGAATTGCTGTTTGTCCAGTATAGTAATAATTAATATTTAAAAAATATTAATTTAAATTTTTTTAAAATTTAAAAAAAATATATTTACAAGTTTTCGCATTAGTGAAAATTAATATTTTAAATTATTCTTATCTGAACTCAATGCCCAGTAAACATGTAAATAAATCGTTGATATCTACATAATTTAAATATTAACTGTGCTTATTTTTTTTAAATAGGCTATTTTTAGCACCATGTAATAAGTATGTAATTAAATGTTATCAAATTTAAATTGTACAAACAAAGCACCAAATTTCAATAAAATACATAAAGTCCCATAGTGGTAGGCAGAGACCACTTCCTTCCACTTTTGCTACGGTTCTTACACACATCTTTTGCTTCCTCTTCTTTCATCAGTGCTCTCATACATGCTCGTCGGTTGTTGGTACTCTTGACCTAGCCTTTCTTCAAAACTGTTGATCTGATCAAGATATGTTCGCAGAGGTCGACCTCCACCAACTTGTCCATTCACACTTGCCTTATAAATTTGTTTCGTCAATCTTCCTTCATACATACTTTCTACGTGTCCAAACCATCAAAGCATTTCTTTATTTATCTTTGTAACCACATCTTCTTTTACACACAGCGCTCTCTTATCTCACTTTTCTTTACTTTATCCAACCAAGTCACTCCAACTATACTTCTCAGACTACTCATCTCTGCAGCATTAATCCTATTTTCATGCTTCGTCTGCAAAACCCAACATTCACTACCATACATAAGTGTAGAAACCAACACTCAACTATGCACAGACATGGCTTTTTTGACACTTTCTGGCTGTTCATAGATTTACGCAGTGCCCCATTAATTTGTTTTCCTGCTAACACCCTTAGCTCAATGTCACTGTCATACTTTCCATCTCTCGTAAACTTTGAACCCACGTATACAAACTCATTTACTTGTTCCAATCTTTCTCCCTTAATCAGAACTTCACAGTTTGTCATGCTTGCTTTTCTTTAAAAAACAATTACTTTTGTTTTGATTACATTTATTTTCATCCCTTTTATTTTTAAGGCATCATGCATAACATTAACCTTCACCTGCAACTCCTTTTCAGATAATGCTAATATGACTTGATCATCGGCATTTTAAACAATCGTCTATGTAAAGTTAAACAGCCATGGCATGTTAAACCATTCCGTGTAAGCTCCATTTATCCTGACACAAGCAGTGGAATCCACATAAAATGATTTCAGTGCTCCTATTAAACTACCGCTCACCTCATACACAGACAATGTCGACCACAATTCACTGCTTACCACTCTGTCATAGGCCTTTTGCAAGTCTATAAAATTTTAACTGGTGTTTATTTATTTCTTAAAGGTGGGAAACTCATAAGTTTTTCAACAACTGTTCCAACTCATATTTTATAACAGATCTCTTATAAATTAATTTAAGGTTTTATTGTAAAAGATGCATATATTCAATACCTAACAGTAACTAGTGTCAAGTGAACATATTAAATTGTAACTGTATAATTTATTTCTGCTTTATTAACTTTGTAAGTATAAACACCTTTGCATTCTTTAAATTGTGTTTAATCAAACTGATATAAAGAAAAAACTAATATAATATTTTTTATAAATCTACTAAAACATCTAAGTAATTATTTTGGGATACCCAATTCTTCATCAGTCCACTTAGATGGATCTGGATATGGAAATTCTCCCTAAAAATATAAAGTGTATACAATTAGTGTTACATTTAAGTACTTATAAGCCAAAACTACCAAAACCAATGAATCCTTAAAATAGAAAAAAAAATTAAATAAAACATACCAAAATATGATCAGGTTCTGTCCACAAATGCCAAAGAATCCACCACCACGTAAATCCTTGAACTATCTCAGCAGCTAACATAATATTTTTAGAAGCAGGTGGAGCCCCTACACGGTAATTAGCACTGAAAATTGTTAATTATTTAATAACCAGTTACATAACATTTTTGTTAAAAGTGAATTGTAACTACCTGTGGCCACTATTCCGTACAATTTGGTTTTTGGGAATATTTTTAAAATTTCTAAAAGCCCTGAGGGTCGTTAAGCCCCGGGAAATTAACATTTTGATTGCTATTAATTTTCTTTTAGCAACATTGGCAGCTGTTGACAGTAATCTTATAATTTTTCTGCTTTTTTATTAAATTACATAATGTGAACTACAGCCACTCCCAACTTAAGATAGGTGAAACGCTCTCGTTTTTTGCTTCATTATCTAAAATTCGTTGTTTACTATACATAAATTAATATAAATGTATTTTTTTAATATATTAGCTGGTTGATTGACGAAAAGAAAAGGATTGAATTTCTGAACACATCAGATTATTATTTGACAGTTGAGGTTATGTACATTTTCGGTAAGTGATCATAGCTGTAAAATAAAAATACAATTTTTACCTACCAAAATGGCACAAATATCGGCAACAGAACAAAAAGGCATGCAACAAATCGATCTTACAACATTAAATATACAACAACTATCTCAGTTGAAGCAGCAATTGGATCAAGTAAGATGAATCTGAAATCATAGTTCATGTGTGACTAAAATTAATTATTATTTTCAGGAATTAAATCTGTTTCAAGAATCTCTTGCCTCTTTAAAAATAGCTCAAGGAAAATACCAAAATTCGGGAGAAACGTTAGAAAAAGTAACCCAAGATTCAGAGGGACAGGACATTCTAGTTCCACTAACTGGATCTGTATCCTTTTCAACAATTAATGAAAACTAAATAATAATACGCTTGTATAATAAATAAGACAGTGTGTGTATATATTTTTTCTTTTGAAAATGAATGTTGAAAATATTTTCTTAACAGTTTTGTAGATGTATGTTCCTGGTAAACTTCATGATACGAAAAATGTTATAATAGACATTGGGACTAGATATTATGTGGAAAAGGTAAATGTTGTATTTTATTTAGGGCACGATTATTATATTTCTGTGTTCAAATTTATTTTGTAGAATATTGATGGAGCGAAAGACTACTTTCAAAGAAAAGTAAAATTTGTCACTGAACAAATGGAGAAAATTCAATGGCTAGGCATAGAAAAAAGTAAAATTAGAGATGCTGTGGTGGAAATTGCTGAAATGAAAATGTCACAGCAACAGCAACCACAACAACAGAGCTGAATTTCATATTTAATTTTCATTTGCATGTTTTAATTTGAAAATGTGTTTATTTTGATTGTTTCTAGGTAGTGTTAATGCTCTAGTTTTGCAGTGCTTAGTAATGATTCAAAAGATTCAAGGACTTGTTTATATTTTAAACCTAAAGTTGTAATGAATTTTAATAATTTGGTAGTTTTAAAATAGCAGAAAAATATTAAACCATTTACAGATTTTGTTTTAGTTAGTAATGGCATAATTTTTCATAAATAAAAGCTTGTATTTTTTTGGTTACAAATTTGTTTCTTTATAAATGGAAAATGAAAATTATATTAGCAAAACTAATAATTGATCTAAAACATCTCGAAATAAAGATATTTTAAAATTGAGTGTCTTTTAGCTGACATTATTTCATACACTTTTTACATAAAAAGTACTTTAATGTTTTGTGGAGTGTAAAAAACATTAGACCAATAAAAATACCATTGATTTTGGTCTTTCTTTGTGGATGTAATTTTTATTTTTGCACATACCTATATATAGTCATGCCTTATCCTGTTAGGGGTCGGCAGAGACCCTACTAAAAATACAGACATTAAAAACCATTCCCTTAGCATTATAAACAATTTTTATCGCAACCCGTTTATCTGAGAACTGTTGTGTTGCATGTTTCTTGGTTTCAGATTGATTATGGTGGTTTATATGTTTTGAACATCTTACTTAAAAGAACCATTTGCTAAGGATATTATCAGGCAGCATTCTGAAAAAATAGATCCACAGCTGATTAAACTTTCATATTAAGGCAGCTATTACAAAAGAAATAAGAATATAAATAATCCATGATCTATTTATCTATACATAAATAGGTAAAGACAAAACAGTTAAGTACCTACATGCAAACAGTCACAACTAGTTCCCATATAGTTAGCCAGAGACCACTTCTTTCCTCTTGCTATGGTTCTAACACACGTCTTTCGCTTCTTCTAGTTTCATCAGCGCTTTCATACAAGCTCGTCGATTGCTGGTACTTTTGACCTAGCCTTTCTTTAAAAAAATTTCGAGATGCCTTGGTCTAGGTCTATGTAGGTCGATCTCTACCGACTTGCCCATCCACACACAAATATTTGTAGCTAGAAATGCGTTCATTATAATTTCTAAAACTATTAATTTTTTAATAATTTATGGTGATATTTTTAAAATGCAGGTAATTGCGCATCTTGAGTAAAATGCGACATTATTAAAATAATATACATACATACATATAGTCACGCCTTTTTCCTGTAGGGGTAGATAGAGACCACTTCCGCTACGGTTTTTACACACATCTTTTGCTTCTTCTACTTTCATCAGTGCTCTCATACATGCTCGTCGGTTGTTCGAGATATGTTCGCCAAGGTCGACCTCTACCGACATGTCCATTCACTCTCGCCTTATAAATTTTTTTCGTTAACTTTCCTTCATTCATCCTTTCTACGTGTCCAAACCATCTAAGCATTTCTTTATCTATCTTTGTAACCACACCTTCTTTTACACCACAGTGTTCTCTTACCTTACTATTCTTTCCTTTATCCAACTGAGTCACTCTGACTATACTTCTCAGACTACTCATCTCCGTAGCATTAATCCTATTTTCATGCTTCTTCTGCCAAACTCAACATTCACTACCATACATAAGTGTAGAAACCAACACTCAACTATGCACAGACGTGGCTTTTTTGACACTTTCTGGCTGTTCATAGAGTTACGCAGTGCCCCATTAATTTGTTTTTCTGCCAACACCCCTCGCTTAATGTCACTGTCATACTTCCATCTCTCGTGAACTTTGAACCCAAGTTTACAAATTTATTTACTTGTTTCACTCTTTCTTCCTTCATTAAAACTACACAGCTTGTCAACTTTCTTCTCTTTTAAAAACCATTACTTTCGTTTTGCTTACATTTATTTTCTTCCTTTTGATTTTCAGGGCATCATGCATAACATTTACCATCGCCTGAAATTTGCTCATCGGCGTAAAGAAGGCATTTGACAATCAAATCATTCCTTTTTAAATCCATACGCACTCTCTTTTAAATCTTTTAAATTATTGTCCATGTATAAGTTAAACAGGCATGGCGAAGCCACACGTCCCTGTCTTACACCTTTTTCGGTGTTAAACCAGTCCGTGCATAGACAATGTCGACCACAATTCATTCCTCACCACTCTGTCATAGGCCTTTTCCAAGTCTATAAAAGCGCAATAGATCTTCTGACTTCTAGCCAAGAATTTTTCCACTATAACTCGCAATGAAAAGACCTGATCCTTCCTCTTCTAAATCCTGCTTGCACATCCCATATCATCTTCTTAGTTTCATTTGTTATTTTTTTAATCAATATCTTTGCATACAGTTTGCTGACAATAATGAGTAAACTAAAACCTCGGTAGTTTTTACAGTCCTGCTGCAAACATTTTCCCTTGTAAATGGGCACGATAACACGAAGAGACAGGCGGATCCCGAATTTTGACATATCTCCACATTTCAAGGTCCCCAGAGTCGAATACAATAGTTTTTAAGTGGACGTCTGTGTATGTGCGATTGGAATTATTTTTCGTCTCGATTATTTCTAGAACAAAAAATGATATCGACGTGGGACCAATTGCATTCGACGCATAATTACGCAACTTAGAACTGGTTAGATTTTCCGCAAAATTGGTCAAGCTATTTTTTATGGAGCATAAAAAAAACTGAAAAAAATGTTAAACTACCTAAATTTTGTAAATTATACTATTTTTAATACAGAATTTTAAGATCTTTTAAATAATATGATTATTGCATGTTAGGAATATTTGTGTGAAAAATATGATGACAATATTTCATAAAAAAAATAGTTTTAGAAAACAAAAATAGAAATTGGAGGATTTTAAACTTGAGAGAATAGCATTGAAAACGCTATAACAGTGAAAAATTATTGTTAGTAATAGTTAAGCATTGTTTATAACAATTGAATATTGTTACTAACAAAAAAAAATTCAATTTTTATAAACAATTGAAAATAGCTCCCGCTTATGAAATGATAAGAAAAAGTTTGAAAGAATACGGTTGACATAAACAGAATATTGCTAATGACATTTATAATTTGTTATAAAAGATGAATGAGGCACTGCATACCTTTATGAACAGCCAGAAAGTGTCAAAAAAGGCACGTCTGGCTGTGCATAGAGTTGTGTTGGGTTCCTACACTTATATGGTAGTAAATGTCGGGTTTGGCAGAAGAAGCATGAAAATAGGATTAATGCTGCGGAGATGAGTAGTTTGAGAAGTAAAGTCGGAGTGACTCGGTTGGATAAAGTAAAAAATAATGAGATAAGAGAACGCTGTGGTGTAAAAGAAGATGTGGTTACAAAGATAGATAAAGGAATGCTTAGATGGTTTGGACACGTAGAAAGGATGGATGAAGGAAGATTGACGAAACAAATTTATAACGCGAGTGTGAATGGACGGAAGTCGGTAGAGGTCGACCGCTCGCAGAACATCGATCTCGATCAGATCAACATAGTTTTGAAGAAATTCCAGGTCAAGAGTACCAACAACCGACGAGCATGTATGAGAGCACTGATGAAAGAAGAGGAAGCAAAAGATGTGTGTAAGAACCGTAGCGGAAGTGGTCTCTGCCTACCACTACGGGAAAAAGGTGTGACTATATGTATGTATGTAAAATATTTGAAACGTTTTTTATAATAATTTTAATAATTATAATCATAACAACAAAAAAGAGGTATTTTTATTCTTTCCACTGTATGGGAAGTCAGTCGTGTGGACCTCCCGCCGGATCGCACCTAGACCACTGATATTTTATTTTAGTAAACGACCTTTTAGGTAGGTTATAATGCTGGGTATGTATTCCCAGAAGAATAACTACCTGACTTCTACCCTAACCTAAAATTCTAATAAGTTTAAATTGTGTGTTAAGTGTTTTGGAGTGTATCTAATATAAAATTACCACAAACCTATAATTTTAAGCTATGCCAGTGTACACATTGTGATTTGTGAGTATAACCTTTAAATGTCATTAACATATAATTCTTGTTTATTTCTAAATATTTAACAAATTGAGCATTAAACAATCTTAGGTACCTGTGAAATGTTATGCTAGCACTTTTATGTTTTTGTGTCAGGTAACATCTTCAAGAAGCAACAACTAACCATATTTTGTCTCAGTAATACAACAATGTTTTACCATACCAATTTATTTAGATGTCAATAATGATTAACTAATAAGTATTTTGACTAAAGCACACTACAAAGTCTTGTTACACTAATTTTAACCGTCATTAAAACTTTAAACCGCTAAAATTTAATAAAAATTCTATTTTATTGACTTAAAAATAGTGAAGGTTCATGGAGGCGCAAATAAGTAGCAATGCTCGTACCTGTTCGTTTTATATTTAAAGAGTAGTTCTTTGTCAGTTTATGACACTATATTGATATCGAATTTAATAACCCCAAAAATTTGACATCTGTGAAAATCCAATGTTACATTTTTTGCATAGTTTGATCTTTATTGTTGTCATAGACTCCATTTCGTGGCGATCGCGTTGTTTAAACACTGCAACAGGTACGTGAATTTTGTCAGCTACTCCAATTTGAGAACATTTAAACCTTAATTGATATCTTAAAGTCAATACGTTTTAAGGTTTATTTTATTTAAAAGAATTTTTTTGTCATTAAAATATCTTATAGCGGTTGAGCTATCGTGTAGGTACGGTGTAAATCCGAACAATCCCATATTTGGGTTCTCTTAGGTATTTGTACTCATCACATCTCATGTCCCACAAGATTATTGATTATAAAACGCTATATATATATATATATATATATATATATATATATATATATATATATATATATATATATATATATGAGGATTATAACTGCTGCATGTACCTATATATTTTTAATATTTAGGTATAAGTGAGTCGATTATATATCAGAAAACAAAATACTTCTCTGGCTATATGCCAACGACAGGCATTGAATTACATCTAATATATAACCGTGTATACCATCCCATCACAAGAAGCAAGATATACAAATGCTTGTTAAATAAGAGAAAGGGTTATTGAATTTATTTGCACGAAGAAACCACCTGTATACTAGTTTCGGAGTGATCAGTACAGGGCAGGTTTTCTCGAACAACTACATTAAATCCTGGACTTCTATTAAGTACACATGAAGGATCACGCAAAAGCGTTAGTGGCGACATCTGTACTTTTTAACAAGCACCACCCTGTAAATAACTTCCCAAAACGGAGAATACTATAATGTGCGAAAATTATAAAAAACTGCATTATTGCAATCAACTGTAAGAGTATAAATGAAGCCCGACAGCGAAAAATTAGATGTGAGGATTATAACTGCTGTATGTACCTACATATTTTTAATATATAGGTATAAGTGGGTCGATTATATATCAGAAAACAAAATACTCCTCTGGCTATATGCCAACGACAGGCATTGAATTACATCTGATATATAACCGTGTATACTACCCCATCACAAGAAGCAAGATATACAGATGCTTGTTAAATAAGACAAAGGGTTATTGAATTTATTTGCACGAAAAAACATAACAACACAAAAGTGTTACATATGGCTGAGCTCGTATTCAAGAGTAGATTCCAATAATGACTGAATATATAGTGTGATGTATTTAAAAAACCAAAATGACTAATAATATCAGAGAAACGGCAAATCTGACAACATTGCAACTGTCAAATCTGGATTCTCCGTATCTTAAAATAGGCTTGTCCCAAATTTTGTACAATTCGGACTGGCAATTTAAGAGATAATTGTCCGTTTCCAGACTTTTGGTCCACTCTGTATAGGTAGAAACACTTGAGACATCAGAGGAGAACTTTGAGTTTAAAATGTTAATTGTTTGATGTGGGCCTACAATAACTTTGTAATTTTTGGAAATAAATTAATTTTGTTGTAATAATTATTTTAATTAGTAGGTAAGTACCTTAAGTAGGTACTACAATATGTTGTCCAGGATATATTATAAAATAATATTACATTTGTCAATAAAATATCTACTAGCCCAAGTTTAGACCATAATTAAAAAAACCTGTTTTTTGGTAGAACTCTTATTATAGTTTATTCTTAAATATCCCAAAGTTTTGTTTCTCACAAAGAGTTCAAATATCATTTTTTAAATATCAAATAGAAATTAAATAAATTTGGTTTTTCTATAACTAACAGAAAGTGCGGCTTCCCATGTTTTGACCAACTTCTCTTATACTATTTTAATTCTATTAAAAAAAAATGTTTCGTTAATAATGTTGACTTTTCATGTTTGCGAGCTGATTTATGAATAAATAAATGCTAAATGTGCGGGTAAGTAAATCTTTCATTAATTATTTGTAAACATTTTCGGAATTACTGCAAGGGTGTTATTTAAAAATCATTATTCATTCTCTTCTCCGGGGTGTCTAAAAAAGATTAATTATAACGACTGATCGAAAAATAAATAACTCCTTACAGGAAATGATTTTAGTAAAAATAATAAAATATCTTTTTTGGAAAAATTATTTGTGAAGCACAAAACATTTATTTTTGTGCAAAAACGACTTAATCAAAAATTGACATTTTTCATGTTATGTTATTTAAAAAATCGGACAGTATACGTAAACCGAAATAATTTAGGATTTTAGAGAGCCTCATACTGTTTTTTAATATGTTAACGACTTTGGTGTTATCTATTTAAATGACGGATGAGCTGGCTAAACTGAAATAAATATTTTTGACGTACTTACATGTTTTTATATTACTGTAACTACTATACTGTACATTACATACATAAAGTCACGCCTTTTTCCCATAGGGGTAGGCAGAGACCACTTCCTTCCACTTCCGCTACGGTTCTTACGCACATCTTTTGCTTCCTCTACTTTCATCAGTGCTCTCATACATGCTCGTCGGTTGTTGGTACTCTTGACAGCTGGCCTTTCTTCAAAACAATGTTGATCTGATCAAGATATGTTCTCCGAGGTCGACCTCTACCGATTTCCGTCCATTCACACTCGCCTTATAAATTTGTTTCGTCAATCTTTCTTTATCCATCCTTTCTACGTATCCAAACCATCTAAGCATTTCTTTATCTATCTTTGTAAACACATATTCTTTTACACCACAGCAATTTCTTATCTCACAATTCTTTACTTTATCCATCCGAGTCACTTCGGCTATACAATTCTTAGACTACTCAGACTCTCCGCAGCATTAATTGTATTTTATGCTTCTTCTGCCAAACTCAACATTCAGTATAATACATAAGTGTAGGAACCAACACTTCACTATGCACAGCCAGACGTGCCCTTTTTGACACTTTCTGGCTGTTCATAAAGATGTGAGTGCCCCATTCATCTGTTTTCCTGCCAACACCCTTCGCTCAATGTCACTGTCATACTTTCCATATCTCGTAAACTTTGAACCCAAGTACACAAATTCATTTACTTGTTCCACTTTTTCTTCCTCAATCGAAACTCCACAGTTTGTCATGCTTTCTTCTTTTTCAAAAACCATTCCTTTTGTTTTGCTTACATTTATTTTCATCCCTTTGATTTTCAGGGCATCATGCATAACCATCGCCTGCAACTCCTCTTCAGATGACGTACATTATTGCTACGATATTACTTCCTTCTTGTGTTCGGTGATTTTAAACTCTCGATATAATAACAAAACAATTTTTATTCCGCTACTTTTACACAATAAACATTACTTTTACAAATCACTTAGATACAACTTTTACAACTAATTACATTTCATAACTCATAAAAACTTTAAAACTAAAACTTCTTCGCTACTGCTCTTCTTTTTATATTTCCAAGCTATCATTCGACCTTTTTCCCGAAAACGCCAGAACAATTCTGCTACCATCTCGAAACCGCTAGACGCGACGCGTTGTTCGAGAATTTACTAGACGAAGGCGGAGGCCGACAAAGCGCTCATTAATATGCATCCTAATTGTGGTCGACTCTCGGACACCGACAAATAAACAGGGCCAGATTGTAACATTATAAATGATGGATATAATATACATGATTAATATAACTTTATTCAGAATAAATAACTATAAATATATACAAATAAATGACTATATTATGCTGAAAGTGAATGAAGTAATTTAATTTTTCATTTGATCTTCTTCTTCTTCTTTACGTGCCTTTTCGCGGCGGAGGTTGGCAATCATCATAGCTATTTTGACCTTAGAGGCGGCAGCTCTGAACAGTTCGTTTGATGTACATCCATACCATTCTCTCAATTTGCGCAGCCATGATATTCTTCTCCTTTCTACATTTCTCTTGCCCTGGATTTTCCCTTGTATAATTGCTTTAAGCATGGTGTATCGTCCCTCTCGTGTAATGTATCCCAGGTATTGTAGTTTTCTGATTTTAATGGTTTCTTTAATTTCCATTCCTTTGTTTATCCTCATGACTTCGTTGTTTGTTGCGAGTTTCGTCCACGATATCTTCAGGATTCTTCCATACATCCAAAATTCGAATGATTCCAGTTTCTTAATGGTTACCGCGTTCAGCGTCCACGCTTCAATGCCGTAGAGTAACGGCAAGAAAATATAACACCTTGCCAGTCTAAATCTTAGGTTCGAATTCAGATCCCTTGTGCAGAGTATCTTTCTCATCCTGTTTCTCCTTCTTTCTTGCCACAATCTCTTTTGCCACACCTTTCAACCTTTTATAATCATTTACATCCTCAATCGTTGCCTTTTGCGTTCTTTAATTGACTTTTGTAGCCAGCCAATCCAGCAAGGCTTTCTTCTTTTCTGACACTGCTTTTTGAATCTCTACGTACATTTTCTTCTTTTACTTACACCACAGACTTCAATAGCAACATCCACGATTCCTTTATTGAATGGCCTCCACAATTCTTCAACGTCACATGCTTTATCTACACTGTCAAATTACTCTATCAATTTACTTACGAACTTCCCTGTTACACCTTTTTGGAAATTCTCTTATATTCTTTTATAGGCTCTTATCGGTATATTGTTATTATTTTTAATAAGAGTCTCGAGTATATAAAATTTTATTGCAATTGTTCGACTCTTTCTGGGTGTTCGATTTTTTTTAAATCATTTAATATCGACGAATTTTAGAAGTCTTACTAATAATAATTATTAAAACAATTCACAATTATGAATGGTGTAGATGTCTAATTAATCGTAATTCTACTACAATATTAAATTAAATCCCTGATAACTAGCGGCAACCGTATTTTCTGTCTAATAATAATTCAATTATCAAAGAAATAACCAAGACTGTCAATTTATATCCCGGATCAGTCGTAGAATGTTCAAAAATCCCTTTTTTATTACTCATGCGGGATAAATAGTATCTTAGAGCACGCTGTTGCGGTTGAAAAATAGCTGTTTGCCCATTTGAGTGCGACAAGTTTACTTTCCGTGTCCGGAAACTATTTTCTCAACTTCTAATGAAATATACTATTATATCAGTTAATATTTTTGATCTGGACCCCTGTTTTATTCTCGCGTTTATTCCGCATTCGCAATAAAAAATAGAATGTGCAACCCGTGCGTCTCGCTTCGCTCGTGCGTTCAAATTCGCTCTCGTGAGCAATCGCACTAGTTGCACAATATACTATTGTCTGTTTCACAAAGAAACGTTCATTCACCTATTTTTCGTACGAATTTTTCAATAAACTTTGTCCACCTTGTCGTGGAAAATCAAAAAACCGCTTTGTTATTGGAAGAGTGAATTGTAGCAAACAATTTGGAGGTAGAAAACTTATAAAAAATATTGACGCAAAACTAATTGAATACCAAGCGTGTTGTTTGCCTGTCACAGTGTATATGAGCTTCCGGGCTGTGGAAAAAACGTTAAAAATTTCGATAAAATGGAAATTACAAATTCCGATTTGAAATTAATAGGTATATCGATTTTTTATTTATTATTTTTTCCATTCTAAATATATTAAAAGTACTAGAAAATAGTAATACTATCGGAATGAGACTTTATTTTCCAAAACACTTATTATTTCAAGTAAAATTAATTACATTTCAAGTAAGTACCTACTTTTATTAATTTATCATCGCTGTAAATATTACAGTTTATTTACTCGTTATACTGTCAGTGTCAAAACTCTGCACCACATGGGTCAAAACATTTTACAAACATACATAAAGTCACGCCTTTTTCCCATCGGGGTAGGCAGAGACCACTTTCTTTCACTTCCGCTACGGTTCTTACACACATTTTTTGCTTCCTCTACTTTCATCAGTGCTCTCATACATTCTCGTCGGTTATTGGTACTCTTAACCTGACCTTTCTTTAAAACAATATTGATCTGATCGAGATCGATGTTCTCCGAGATCGACCTCTAGCGACTTCCGTCCATTCACACTCGCCTTATAAATTTGTTTCGTCAATCTTCCTTCATCCATCCTTTTTACGTGTCCAAACCATCTAAGCATTCCTATATCTATCTTTGTAACCACATCATTTTTTACACCACAGCTATCTCTTATCTCACTATTCTTTACTTTATCCAACCGAGTCACTCCGGCTATACAATTATCAGACTACTCATCTCCGCAGAATTAATCCTATTTTCATGCTTCTTCTGCCAAACCCAACATTCACTACCATGCATACATGTAGGAACCAACACACCTCTATGCACCATAGCCAGATGTGTCTTTTTTGACACTTTCAGGCTATTCATAAAGCTATGCAGTGCCCCATTCATTTGTTTTCCTGCCAACACCCTTCGCTCAATGTCACTGTTACACTTTCCACCTCTCGTAAACTTTAAACCCAAGTACACAAATTCATTTACTTGTTCCACTCCTTCTCCCTCAATCAAAACTCCACAGTTTGTCATGCTTTCTTCTCTTTTAAAAACCATTACCTTCGTTTTGCTTACATTTATTTTCATCCCTTTGATTTTCAGGGCATCATGCACAATATTAACCATCGCCTGCAACTCCTTTTCAGATAACGCTAATGTGACTTGATCATCGGCTTAAAGAAGAGATTTGACGATCAAATACTTCATTTTTAATCCATACGCACTCTCTTTCAAATCTTTTAAACAATTGTCTATGTATAAGTTAAACAGCCATGGTGAAGCCACACATCTCTGTCTCATACCTTTTTCGATGTTAAACCAGTCCCTGCAAGCTCCGTTTATCCTGACACAAGCAGTGGAATTCTCGTAAAGTGATTTCGGTGCTCGTATTAAACTACTACTTTTAATAAATTTCAAAATATCTTAATGGTATACAGGAGAGAAAAAAAAAGAAATGTTGATCAAAAGTAGGTACAATCAGGCCCGCGCATAGCACTTTTGGCGCCCTTGTGCAAATTTAAAATAACACCCCATATTTGTATTACGTTCATATTTCACATATCATAATTATAAACTTATAAATAACAGAAATATATTCTAATAGTATTACAACTCAAAATTATTGTAATATATGATACAAAAGCACAAGAAGTAAAAAAAATATTTAAAACGTTAAAAATACTCGTTTATATATCACAGGACGAAACTGATCGACAAATGAAAACAAAACAATGTACCTACTGTTTAAATAATGCAACATGTCACCTTTTAAAGGATAATATCCAGGTATTAGGTATTGTTTTTAATATTTTAGCTAAGTGATCGAGCTTTTCGTGATTTAATTTTTGCAAATTGTTTAATTAAATCTTCGGTGTCTAATTCTTTTAGCTGGTCCAAATCTATTGAAATGATATAAAGATTACTTAGTCGGTTTTGCCCCATGGTCGATCTTAAATAATTTTTTATTATTTTTAGTTTTGAAAAAGATCGTTCTACGGTAGCAACCGAAACTAAGTTGTTAATTGTTATATAATTTAAAGTGTCTTCTGGAGACGTAATAACTTTTTCATCAAAATTTTGTAAATATTGCAATTATTTAACAAGTTCGACGGCATTTATGTCTCGTTCATTGTGAATTTTGTCATTTAATAAATTTTCAACTTTTTGTCATAATTCTGATTGTTCGTTTTCAGAATAATTTTTAAATTTATCAATATTCCATAAAAACGCGAAATTATTAGAGTAAGAAGAAAGTAATTGGAATCTCTCAACCACTAATGTTATGATTACATCAAGAGCTTAAAAAAAACAATCAACTTTGAACTTTAAAGTTTCGTCTTGGATCGGTTCATCGTCACATTCATAATCAAGATGTTTTTTTTATTTTTCGCGGTCTTAGACCTCTTTGTTTTTTGTAATAGCCTAGCAATTCCTTACTGTTTTTTTTATCATCATAAATTTCATTTTGACAATGTTGTTTGCTGCTTTATCTTTTTTTTACTTTTGAGTTTTTAGTCTTTTAGGCGTCTTCGGCGCCTCGGCGCCGTCGTACGCCACACGACTTTGCCCTTATATAAGGCTGGGTACAGTAAGTAGATACTGCTGTTTTCGACATATAATCAAAATTTTATTTAGAAAAGTCGTTTGGAATTTAGAATAACACCCGCCTACGTAATTTTTTTTATCATTGCCGTTTTTAGCTGAACAAAGGATAAGTACCTACCAGTAGTAAATTATAATACACCTTAGTCTCTGTTATCACTAGAATAAAATTTTACAGTAAAATTGACGAGTCAGAAAATAATTTTTAGGAAGTGTTGTGTCAGTATTTTGATATTTTTAGATTAATATGTTTTTGTCAGAATTATTAATTATCATTTTATTCAAGCCACTGGATTCGGGATAAAATATTACATCTTGTGACTTTCACCAAATTAATAACTTCTTCTTCTTAAAGTGTCATGCAGTCGTTACTACGTAGGCGTCCTCCATATTCTTTATATATATATATATATATATATCTGTTATTTTCAGCGTCTCTAAGTGATCCAAAGTCTTTAATTTCCGTCCAATGTCGGATGTTGCGCAACCAAGATAACTTTTTACGATCAATATCTCTTTTTCCTTCAATTTTCACTTCTAGTATTAGCCGAGGAAACTCATATCTGTCCCCTCTCATTATGTGTCCAAAATATGCGATTTTCCTCTTTTTGATTGTCTCGAACAGTTCTCTGTCTTCTAGTTTTGCTCTAATAATGACTTCTTCGTTTCTGACTCTCTCAACCCAATGATATTTTAAGCATTCGACGAATGGTCCACATTTCAAATGCTTCGAGCTTGTTAATTGACGAAGCCTTAAGAGTCTACGCTTTCATGCCATATAGAAGAACAGGCCACACATAACATTTGGTCATTTTGAGTCTCAAATGTCTAGTCGGTGGTCAACTAAAAACTTACGTAGACGTAAAAAAGCGGCTCTCGCTTGTTCTATACGGCACCTAATCTCAACCTCCCGGTCCCACTTATCATTCCCTCCCACTTGATTTAAAATTCGACGTGTTTTGTTTTTCTTACATTTACGCAAAATCAAAAGTTATTTGGACTGGCTGGTTTTGAAATAAAAGCACTGTATATTGTGATTATAAACCTTCATGGAATCGTTCTATTCATGACAGGACCGACTTTTTCCTCGTAACAGTAAAAAAGCAAAGTTTATGGAATTTTGAGTTTGTGTTTTTTATTTTATTCGGCAGATCTTCTGTACAAAATTGGAAGTGTTCTGGGGATTACTCCAATAAATGGGAAAGGCAAAAAAGAACGGAAAGTTTTGAAATATCTTCACGTGCTTCTACTGATAATGATGATACCGTTGCTGGCTTACAATTTTTATACAAAGTATTATTTGTGCGAACAAATATCCGTACACCGAGCTATTTTAAATGGTTAGTAATCCAAAATTAACTCCAATTTGAATCGACGACATTTTTTAATTATTTATTTGGTAGTTTTACTTCGAGTACCGCATAAGATTCAAGTTTTCCAAGTGAAAATAAATTTGCATATGCTAATAGAAGAAAAATTAAATCAAAATCTTAGATAAAAAAAATTAATAATAAATTAAATAAATTTATTTAAAGTATTTAAATTTAATTCATTAATAATTGTCTTTGTATAAAAATGCGTTTAAACATGACCAAAAAATAATTTTAGTACGTACAAAAATATAAAAAATTTCCTTCACAATAGGTAAAAAAAAGCTTCTTTTTATAAGTACACCCATACCTCGCTATACGGCCGCTCTTTATACGGCATTTAGCTATAACGGCCCTCTTCAATTGAGGCACGTTTTCGATTTACGGCCTAAAATGTTTCGCTATAACGGCAAAAAAAACTTTTTTTCGATGTCGATATATCTACATGTTGCCAATCTTGCGCAAGCGCAATCTCGCACGATGCACGTTGGGCAATTTTTTTAAGCCAGGCCCATCCTTACCAGCGAAAAATGATGACGACAGTGATCTGCAGGTTACCATTTCTTCATCGTCTTCAGTTTTAAGCCAAAAAAAAAAAACATGTATGTATACATACACACATATTTTATGTAACATGAAGTTGTTTCATTTTTGTTTATAGATTATTGTTGGTTTTTGAACTCTGTTATTATTTTATGTACAAATGTATGTACTTGTTATAAATGTATTTTTGATTTAAATGAAATAAAAAAATTAAATGCATTTAGAATGATAAACCATGTTACATATTTAACAAATTTGGAACCCCGATCCCATTGAATTTGTATTAGAATATTTGATTCCTTATATGGGTTTTTCGCTTTGCGGCCAAGTTTCGTGGACGTATCTAGGCCGTAAAGCGAGGTATGGGGTAATTTAATTTAAATCGATTACGAGGTCTGACAAAAAAGTACTAGGACTGGTACAAGAAAGCTATTTTATTTTTAAAAAAAGAACAGAATGACTGTGTTCCCCTTTTTTTAAACAAATAATAATAATCTTTAATTTCTTTTGATCAAGTTTACATGATATGGAAAATGTCAGTTTTACTTAAATTGCACTTATTAACAAGTTACGTACAGGGTGTTTCAAAAAAGGTGACCCCGTCTCTAGGATACGTAGAAAACTGAGAAATAATTGTGGTTTGCATAGTAAAAATTTTTCGTAACGCCATCCGTATTCAAGATAAAGAGCGTTGAAGAAAAAATATGTATACACATTTATTACGATTTTGCCGCCGAAACTACTGGAAACATTGTAATGAAATTTTATACGAATATGTTTTAGAAGCTGATACATCCCATAAATTTGTTTTTAATCCGATTCTCTTAGAGGGCGCTAGTTACACGGTTCGTACCAAGTAGTATTGAACATAACTTTTTTAAGGTTAGATTTATTAATAAAAATTTAAAGTGAAAAACATTATTTAATTTTACACCAAACTCGTTACTGTGTATCGTTTTCGGAATATTTCGAATTGAAAATTATGTTTTAATCATATGAAAGGTGGTTTTTTGGAATCAAACATTTTTCATATTCAAATCGTCGTGCAAAATATGACCGTTTTACTGTTATTGCTAACCATATCTGCTATCATTATGGGGTGGGTACTCGAACGTCATCGATTTTTTTTGATGATTTTTTCGATTTTCCTCACACTGTCATTATTTTTTGAAGATAAGGGCTTTCCAAAAATTGCTCAACTAAAACGTACACTCTGTACACCTTGGATGCTGGTTCTATCGCCAGCTACACCTTAGCCTTTTTGGCTTTTTGTCGCACCACCCATTCCGTAACTCTGGTCCCCTGTATCAATCTTGGCTGTTGTATTCTTCAGGGGTTAGCCTAGGTTGCCTGAATATTGTCTGTCTTTTGCGGTCTAGTGCCTCGCATTCTAACAGAAAGTGCTTGGCCGTTTCTGTCCCTTCGCCACATTGTCTGCAGTGAAGTTATCCCTTGTATATCCTCATTTTTTGTAGGTGTCCTCTCATTGGACTGTGTCGACCAGTAAGAAGACCCGTTATAATTCTTACCTGATTCCTACTCATCTTTAGTTCCGTGTATTGTCGGTTCTTTGATGAATGTTTTCCCGTGGTGCATTAGAGGGGCTTCTTTCAACCGTTCTCTTTATTTTCGTCTCTTCATCTACGTGTCCAAACCATCTAAGCATTTCTTTATTTATCTTCGTTACTACATTGTTGTGAAAAAGTGTACTATCCATAAGAGTCACTTCAGCTATACTTCTTATATTACTCATCTTCACAGCATTCATCTTACTTTTACCCAGCATTCACTACCATACACAAGTGTAGGGACCAGCACAACCAGCTGTGCCTTCTTCACATGTTCTGGATGCTCATTAAGTTATGCAGCATCCCACTCATTCGTTTCCCTGCCAACACCGTTCACTTAATATTACAGTCATACGTCTCTCGTAAACTATAAATGCAATCATTCATTCTCAATCCGTACCCTGTATTTTTCGACTCTACGCTTATCCAGGCTCTCTTTCTTTTTATGACTACACTTAATCGTGTTAAAATTGATCAAAACGAGGCGAAAGAAGAATCTTGTTTAAAGCCTAATATGACATATTATAAGTGACATTTTAGTTGTCAGTGTGTTTCGAAGAAGAGGCAACGAGTCCTAGATTTTTATTGTTAGACATCGTAAGTGATGAAGTTTGATAATTTTTGTAATTTAAGGTGCGTCAACCGTATCGGAATTTGTTTTTTTATACCACACCATTTTGGGTAGCTTGAAATTGTATCCCAGCAATTGGAGAAACTTTATAGAAACGTCGAATGTAATCGAAAAAAAATTATCCAGGAAAAATTTTCGTGCGAACATCAATTCGAAATTGCTGACGATAGAGATATGCATTTATCACGTCGTATTTATTGTAATCGTTGCATTTGAAATTAAAATGGGACCGACGGTGAATGCGAATTACATCTCTCACAAAATAATCGTGTACTATCAAATGTTCGAGCTGATGTTCATTTGCAATGTAGCCAAGATGTTGAAGAAAAGGTACGATTTTCTCTGCAGGACGATCAATAATCTTCTAAAATCTTCGATCATGATGGCAGATATAAATGAAAGTAAACGTAAAGAAAGGTTATTAAAGGAAGTTTTCTCTTTGTATCAAAGATTGTTTGTTTTAAGCGAGGAATTCGAAACCATCTTCGGCTGGCAGATGTTCCTTATTTTGACGTGCATCGTATTCTCATTACTGAGCCACGCCAACAGAGCTTTGCTGGTCTCGAGATCTGTAGACGACGTTCAACACCTAACCTACAAGTACGTCATGCACGGACTCGTTTATCCCCTTTTATACGTCGTAAGTATTTTTAATCTTTTTTTTTTTACTGAAAATAGTCGCAAAAACGGTAGACCTATCATGTGGGCCGCGGACGGCCCACACTGCCACTATTAGAAGGGGAAGGGATTATAAA
Source organism: Agelastica alni (assembly GCA_950111635.1). NCBI lineage: Eukaryota > Metazoa > Arthropoda > Insecta > Coleoptera > Chrysomelidae > Agelastica > Agelastica alni. The sequence goes on along the minus strand of OX467711.1, from coordinate 539,488 downwards.
AAGAAGATGAGATTGTGGACCCGCTTTTTAAAAAGTTTGAGGTCATAGTTCTCTGGAAAAATTTATTTCGGAAGCTTGTTCCATTCCGTAGCAGAAGGATTCTTGATGGAGATTGGTCCTTGTAGTGTAAATCTTGGTGGTATAAGAGTTTTTATTTCTCTGGAGCATCACCCATGGAAATATTTATAGAATAATGTCCGGTCTGCAACTCTTCTTCTATGTTATAGTGGGTGAAGGGTATCTGTGAGAGTTGAGCTGTTTATCAACCGAATGGCACTTTTCTGAATGGAATCTAGAAGACGAAGAGAATGCCTTGGTGCTGAACCCCAATTGTGCGAGCAATACTCCAGTAGAGGTCGGATTTGTGCCTTGTACGTTGTCAATAGTTGATCAGGAGTAAAAAACTTTCTAGCTTTCCACAGAAAACCTAGCCTCTGGCTTGCTGACTTTGCGATGTTAGCAACATGGTCATGCCAAGAGATATTATTAGACACCGTGACTCCCAAAATCGAGATGCAGAGACTTGATTCAAGGGTATTTCCGGACATTGTGATGGAATGATTTGAGGAATTCACTCACTTGGAAAACGTGGCGCTTTGTGTTTTCTGTGCGTTGAACTAAACAAGATTGTTGGTTCCACACTCGACGATTGCTTCAAAATCTCTATTGATGGAGTCAATCTGTTCCTGCCCGAGTCTATTTGTATCATTCACTGAAAGTGATCGATATGATGTGAAAGTTGAGACAAGTGTGCTGTCGTCTGCGAAACTGTAAATGGAGTTCGTGGTGGTTTTCAAGAGGTCGTTGATGTGTAAAAGAAATAGGGTGGTGGACAGGATGGAACCCTGGGGGGGGGGAACCCCGGTATTGGTTTTTAACACATTAGAAGAAATACTGTAAACTGCCTGTGAACGAAGACTGAACAATTGGTTTTATTTGTTTCGTATGTGAGCTTGGTACATTTTAAGAAAATTAAAAAAAGTACCATTCCGTTTGAGTAAATTAAACTATAAGATTATTGATTATACATGAGTGAAAAATAATTTGAGCATATTCTATTTTGAGCTATCCATGCCTGCAAAGCCTCAAATAATTGTTGGAGATTTTAAAAATTCCTACGACCTCTAAAAAGTCTTCGTGAAATAATGTCTCATCATGGTCTGTTGGTTTTAATTCGTATGCCACGGCAATAATTTGACATCAATATCATCAAGAAAGCCAGCCACTGTTGACGCAACACGAAATATTTTACAATAATTAAGGCATATGAAAGCACAATTGGTCTAAGTAATTCATTTATATATTTTACTATTAGCATTTAAAAAATTCTTTAGCAAAACGAGATCGGTCCTACTTCAAATGCAGATTCCGTCCCAAACAATTAGCCTTTATAAGAATGAAGTTCCTGTACATTCTGCAATCGCTTCATTACTCGGTACTTTTCATATTATTACACTTCTTGAGTGAGAACGTAGCCCGAATCTTGACTCGTTTAAAAAAAAATAGGATTTTATTGGACATTTTACCATTATGTCCCGATTTTAAGTGAGCTTCATGGCAACGATTTAAGATGGTCCTGAAAAAAATATTGTATTCCATGTGTTTGTAGCAACTGCATTGGTAACTCAGGCACCTTTACCGTATGGTTCCTTCTTGCAGCTAAATGCAAAAAAGATCTTCATTATGGGTTGTTGATATCGTGCTTCCCTTGAGTTTTTTTAAATATATATCTTAGGAGAATTCAAGCGGTATATTATGCCAAATGTTCGAGCTATATCTGTTTATCAAGCAGCATTTTCTACCATGCCAATAGCTCTCAGCTTGTGCTGGCGGTTAAATGGTGTCTTTGCATGTTCAGTTCAAAAATTAATGTGATTTACTTTGAATTCAAATCGATACAACATATTTTCTTCAGTGTTGACACCGATTAAATATGGAACAATAACAAAAAAATATTTTTATAATAATTGTGATAAATTAAAAACATTAGAAAATACAGTCCACCACAATATTTGGCGGAACTAAGACGACGCATAGTATATGAATGCAGTCTGATAACACCTGAAATGCTTTAAAACGTTCGACGCAATTTCGCACTGCGAAATTATTAATCATTATTAATTTGAGTAAACTGTTTTATGTATCATAACTTATAAATTACTTAATTTTACATAGTTACATTACACTTTCTTTCTTATTGGTTTTACAAAATTCCTTTTAATTTACTTTTGATGTGACAGAAAAATTGACACTTTATCAAAACATGGGCATTGCGTTTCGGTTTTAAGAGGTGTTGCACTTTAAATTAATTAAAATTCTTTTGCAAAGACAGTATGAATATATTAAAAAAAAATGAATGATCATATGCCTAAATACATACATACACGCCTTTTTGCAGTAAGGGTAGGCAGAGACTACTTCTTTCCACTTCCGCTAAAGTTCTTGCACACATCTCTTGCTTTCTCTACTTTCATCAGTGCTTTCATACATGCTCGTCGGTTGTTGGTACTCTTGACCTAGCCTTTCTTCATATGTTCGCCGAGCGGTCGACCTCTACCGACTTCCGCCCATTCACACTCGCCTTATAAATTTGTTTTGTCAATCTTCCTTCATCCATCCTTTCTACGTGTCCAATCATCTATGCTTTCCTTTATCTATCTTTGTAACCACAACTTTTTTTACATCACAGCGTTCTCTTATCTCACTATTTTTTACTTTATCCAACCGAGTCACTCCGGCTATACAATTCTCAGACTACTCATCTCCGCAGCATTAATCCTATTTTCATGTATAGGAACCAACACACCTCTATGCACAGCTAGACGTGCCTTTTTTAAAACTTTCTTGCTGTTCATAAAGATATGCAGTGCCCCATTTATTTGTTTTCCTGCCAACACCCTTCGCTCAATGTCACTGTCATACTTTTCATCTATCGTAAACTTTGAACCCAAGTACACAAATTCATGTACTTGTTCCACTCTTTTTCCCTCAATAGAAACTCCACAGTTTGTCATGCTTTCTTCTCTTTCAAAAACCATTATTTTCGTTTTGCTTGCATAACATAAACCATCGCCTGCAACTCCTCTTCAGATGACGACGCTAATATGATTTGATCATCGGCGTAAAGAAGGCATTTGACATTTAAATCATTTATTTTTAATCCATACGCACCCTATTTCAAATCTTTTAAACAATCGTTTATGTATAAATTAAACAGCCATGGCAAAACCACACATCCCTGCCTCACATCCATTTTGATGTTAAACCATTCCGTGCAAGCTCCGTTTATCCTGACACAAGCAGTGGAATCCTCGTAAAGCGATTTCAGTGCTCGTATTAAACTACCGCTCACCCCATACACAGACAATGTCGACCAAAATTCACTCCTCAGCACTCTGTTATAGGCCTTTTTCAAGTCTATAAAAGCGCAATAGACCTTCTGACTTTTAGCCAAGAATTTTTTGACTATACCTTGTTATGAAAAGTCCTGATCCATACGTCTTCTTCCTCTTCTAAATCCTGCTTGCACATCCCATATCATCTTCCCAGTCTCATTCGTCACTCTTTTAATCAATATTTTTGCCTACAGTTTGCCTAAATATGCCATTTAAATGCCATTCGTATGATGTGGTACATTTCTATTTTAAATTAAGGGGTTGGGGAAGTGAAAAGGAGGATGATGATGTCCTCCTTGCAATAAAAATCGACGTGTTTCGGCATTTTCTCATTTTTCAATGAATACTGCCTTCCTCACTGAGAAATTCCTTAATTTTTAACAATGACAAAAAATCATCCAAAAAACACGTGCATTCATTATCCCTCCAGAACATTCCGAAATCGTCGCGCGCAATTGTAGTAATTAACAATGAAAAACGGTTAACACAAAGCCACGTCTGACCGGGCTTCGGGCTTCCGCTCTCTCAGCCTCTTTTCCATTTCGACCGTCAAACAATGCACAAGCCGGCCGAAGCACACAATTCTCGCCGTTAAGAGCACGCTTTAAAACACCACGTGGTAAAATGCACATCAATATAATCAGATAAAATAAATGAAATTCAAAGCTTACAACCAGTGAAATTATTCTAAAAATACAGGAGGCTGGAAACTGTAAGCTCCATGTATTAAATTAAACAATATATTCTCAATGACAAATGTGTTGTTTTATTTACTGTGATAACAAAATTCACGGCGATAAAAGACAGTAAACCCTTAAGCCTATAGTAGGTAATTAGCCGCCGAGTCGAGCCAGCTTGACTGAATTATCGAAGGAATCCAGCATCTACGTTGCTGAAGACGTCATCGAATAGCAGGAGTGAGTGGAGGTATCAGAGGTTAAGGTGACGCTGCCCACAATTCGGCGCATTTCCACAGCTTTACGCTTCAACTCCACCCTCCATTTATGAATGTATTATATCAGATAATGTTCATATCTATACATATAACGAAATAATAACCGATCAATGGAAAACAGCAGCACCTAATTTTCAGTCCCAAAATTATCAATAATTGTCAGTCCTTTATAAAGTTAAAGATAAAAATGAAACGGTATTTTCAGGTAACGACTGTGGCTTTGGTAATGTCCTGCGACTCTGTGGAAAAAAGCGGAGCCAACGTCATAACGACTTGTCACAGAAAATTGATTTATTTGGATAAATCGCTGTTGAGATACGATCTTCAGATAATAGCAAAGTATATGGAGAAGCTGAAACCTTCTTTTACGGCTGCTGGATTTTTTCAAATTAATCAGCTGGTACTTGCGACGATCTTTACATCCGTTACCACGTATTTGATTATAATAATTCAGTTTCAATAATAAAAAATATTCATAGTGTGCGTCAAACTTTTACCTGCATGCTCCCCGTCCCGATTGCGCGCTAACAAAATAAAAACTGCTGCGCTGCCGCTGCTATAAATACGCTTGTAAACTCGAGCGTCGCGTCGGTGTACACATTAAGCGCCGATACGCATCTTAATGATCGCGATCAAACCGATTCAGCAAAGGTGGCCGCGATGTGATAACAGCTGAAAGCCGAAAGTGTATTGTTTCAGTCTGAAAGTATATACTGAAACCTCGCGAGCCTCTTCTTATCTGTGTTGTGCCTTTACTCGAAGGTAGGAAGCTTTTCTTTTCATTTTATTTTTTTTTAATTTTTAATAACGTTATGAGAGGGTTTTTTACAGATAAGTCATAGATGAGCAAAATGATCACATTTCGTCATTTGGTCCATAACTTTTTACTAATGCAGGAGGTAAAGTAGTGACGATTTAAAAGTTGAACCTAACAGTTACTGATTTTGAATTTTTTTTAATAAAATCTCTGACAAAAAGTTATTTGTCTTTGGTAATTGTCGGATCTTTTTTGTTCATCTGTATAATTATAAAATTGTAATAAAAGTGTGTTTGTTCGTTGAAAAAATTTACATAAATTTTTTTAACGATATGGTGTTTAGGTTTTACGACTCAAAATAACACTTTTGGGATTAATGCTGCGGAGATGAATAGTCTGAGAATTGTATAGCCGGAGATACTCAGTTGGAAAAAGTAAAGAATAATGAGATAAGAGAACGCTGTGGTGTAAAAGATAGATAAGGGAATGCTTAGATGGTTTGGACACGTAGAATGGATGGATGGATGAAAGAAGATTGACGAAACAAATTTATAAGGCGAGTGTGAATGGACGGAAGTCGGTAGAGAAGAACATCGATCTCGATCAGATCAACATTGTTTTAAAGAAAGGCCAGCTGTCAAGTTAGTACCAACAATAACCGACGAGCATGTATGAGAGCACTGAAAGTAGAGGAAGCGAAAGATGTGTGTAAGAACCGTAGCGGAAGTGGTCTCTGCCGACCTCTACGAAAAAAAGGCGTGACTATATGTATGTATGTATGGAGCATCACGCAAAATCTACTGAACCGATTTTAATAAAAAATTTCTGTTTGAAAACTTAGAAATTAATTTTTTTTTGTAGATATGAAAATGCTTTTATGCATGTTCCAGAGAGCGCCCACCCACTAAAACCCCACCCTACGCTCATAGTGTAAGACCTATTTGGAACAGCTAGGGGACATTACTTTAAATAGGGGTAGGCGAAGATAGGTGTTTCTTTTTTTCTTTTATTTTTGAGGATGTGATTATCATGGTCATCTTATCTATTGCTTGCCAATTATCTGGCGTCAATTGCCGTATCCTGTTTTTAGTTTTAGTTCTTACTCACCTGATGCAGTTGAAAAACGTGTGTTCAGCAATATCCTCTAGGTCATAGTACTGACATTCATTTATCTGGCTTACTTTAAAACGATGAAGCAAAAGATGTGCGTAAGAACCGTAGCAGAAGTGGAAGGAAGTCGTCTCTGCCTACCCGGCAGGCGTGACTTTATGTATGTATGTAAATGCAATGCAAATGCAAATATGCCTAAAATTCCTCCGTGACCGGAAAGGGGTCGAGTAGAAGTTGATCTCTCACCCCACCTTCCAGCTATCCACGGCCTTATACTTGTTATAAGTATTTTTGTCCCATTCCCATCGTTGACTTGCCATTTTTCTTACCATTGTCTATTATTTGTTTGCGAGCGTCGCTCTTTAAAACCCCCTTTCGCACCATCTTTATTTCTCATACCCGTAGGTTTATAGGTGGCGCTTTTGCTAAGACCAGCAGAGCTTTCGTAGAGGCACTGGCCATTCTTATGGTTGATCTTTTCAGAACTCCTATGAAAATGTCTTTGTAGCTCTTCTTTCCAATGGCCCGCTGTCATGCAGTAGCCTCGTGCAGAATTATGGATTCTACTACATTGCATAGTAATATTCGTCCACTTGCCTTCTTCGGACCTCCAACATTGGACATGATCCTACTTTTATTTGCTACGTACGTCATATTCCATGATTCTCCTGTTTATGTAAATACCCAGGTACTTGATGTTCTCTTGGCAGTTCATAGTCACATTCTCTACCGCGAAGGGAATGTTCTTAATTTTATTTCCTGCTGCAAGGAGGACAACTTTAGTTTTTTGTGGGGCTAATGTAAGCCTCTTTTCCTTCAGCTACCTGCTAACGTTTTTTAGTGCCTCATTTGCTAGAGCCTCCAGATCTTTAGCATTCTTTGACATAATCCATAAAGCAAGACTTTAAATAAAAACATATTTTATTGCCGATTGGTAGCACTATCGTCTGTTTTTAGTGAAGTTGTTAGTGGTTTTTACAGCACATATATCCCCTTCTAGAATTAAAAATAGTAAAAACTTTTTATATATACACTAAGAACTTGCGAAATTTATTGAATGTTGACCATTAGGCTAGATTAAAGGACCTCGATTGCTTTTATTACGACTGGCTTTAATTGAATAATGTTGTAAAACACTATTAGATACTTGTAATAAAAATGTTACTAACTGTACATTAAAGATATTTACAAAAAAATATGGTGTTTTGGTGTCCAACATACATACATACATATAGTCACGCCTTTTTCCGTAGGGATGAGCAGAGACCACTTCCTTCCACTTCCACTACGCTTCTTACACACGTCTTTCTGCCAAACCCTTACAAAAGTATAGAGACCAGTAATCTCCTATGCACAGCCAGTCTTGTTTTTTTTGACACGTTCTGTTCATACAGTTACACAGAGCTCCACTCAATTTGTTTTCCTGCCAACTCCCTTCGCCATCACAGTCATACTTTCCGTCTCTCGTAAAGTTTGAACCCAAGTATACATTTTGGTGTCCCTGACTACAAATACCAGATTTGGGTACACTTAATATGTTTTTCTTAAATCTTACACCTGATTAAGAAACTGTATTACAAGTATCTATGGTCCGGTACGAAAGTTGCATATGAAGAAGCCTTATGTAACAAGTGAATGAGTTTGTATGCTTGGGCCCAAAGTTTATGAGAGACGAAAAGTATGACCATGATATTGAGCGAATGGTGTTGGTAGGAACAAACAAGTGAATGGAGTCCTGCATAACTATATTAGCAGCCAGAGCGTGTCAAAAAGGCACGACTGGCTGTGCATAGGCTGGTCTCTACAATTATTTATGATAGAGAAAATGAGTAATGTGAGAAGTATAACCTGAGTGTCTCTGATGGATAAAGTGAGGAATAGTGAGATAAGGGAACGCTGTGTTGTGAAAAAATATGTGGTAACAAAGATAGATAAAGGAAAACTCAGTTGGCTTGGACACGTAGAGAGGATAGACGAAAGAAGGTTGATGAAAAATATTTCTATGGCGAGTGTAAATGGGTGAAAGTCGTTAGAGGTTGACCTAGGCTAACGTATCTCGACTAGATCGAAATTTAAAGAAAGGCCAGGTCAAGAGTGCCAGCAATCAACGAGCATAATGAAAGTAGAAGAAGCGAAAGACGCGTGTAAGAACCGTAGCGGAAGTGGGGAAAAAGTGGTCTCTGTTTGCCACTACGGGAAAAAGGCGTGACTGTATTATGTTATAAGCATGTTAATTAATAATTGATCAATTATCACCGCACGGCAATATTTTGTTACTATGTATTTTATTTGTTCTTACGGAAACATCAAGCTCTTTTTATTGAAATAATTTTAACAATTAAATAGTTTTTTGTTCAAAACAATAACATTAATATTATATTTGAATTTTAGTTAATTATAATAGTTTTTTGTTTCGTCAAGTAAAAATAGTTATTGTTGCTTAGCTTATAATAAGGTAAGATTTTAGAATAAATATCGTTTTATGCGATCTACTTAAATGGCGCCTTGACTTCGTTACTGCTCCAAATAAGGACTACGATTATTTTGAAGAGAACGCATAAAGCATCCGAGTTCAGATTTTTATAGAACAACTAGCTAATAAAATATCTTGTTAGAATTAAATCAACATTATTACTTTACCATTCCTAACGAACGATATGCATTTAAGGAGCAAAAATAAAAATAACAAGTCCTTGGGTTAATTGCTAACACAATACTAAACTTAGTTCTATTATTTTAATAGTGAGATAAGAATTGTTATGCAGTACACGTATTTACATATTAACAAAGTTTGATTTGAAATATCTAATAATAATTAATACGCGTCCGTTCCCAAAATGCCATAAGTTATCTGAATAATCCTTAAATCGATTAATAATAATAAACATGTTGAGACTTTTCTAAAAATCCGAACACCCATTAAAAGTTTACTAATTTTAATAAAAAATGTGTACAAAATCTGTTTCATTAAACTAAAAAAATGATTACATTTCCAAAAATATCAGTGGTCTGGGTGCGACCCGAGATGTCCACACGACTAACTTCCCAGTGGAAAGAATGAAAAAATACCATATGTTTTTATTATATTATTATCATAAAAAACAATTTCAAATTGTTTATAACAAATTATAATTGTAATTAACAATATTCTGTTTATGTCAACCGTATACATTCAAACTTTTTTTATCATTTCATAAGCAGGAGCTATTTTCAATGTTTGTAACAATTAAAATTTTTTTTTCAATTAATATGATCAATAATCATTTGTTAGCAACAATATTCAATTGTTATAAACAATGCTTGATTATTACTAACAATAATTTTTCATAGTTATAGCGTCTTCAATGCTATTCTCTCAATACTGACACACGTTTAACATTCACCAATTCCTATTGTGGTTTTCTAAAACTATCTCTTTTTGGAAAATATTTTTCATCCAAATATTCCTAACATGCAATAATCATATTATTCAAAAAATCATAAAATTTAGTATTTAAAGTAGTAATATAAATTGCAAATTCAGGTAGTTTACACACACACACACACACACACACACACACACACACACACACACACACACACACACACACACACACACACACACACACACACACACACACACACACACACACACACACACACACACACACACACACACACACACACACACACACACACACACACACACACACACACACACACACACACACACACACACACACACACACACACACACACACACACACACACACACACACACACACACACACACACACACACACACACACACACACACACACACACACACACACACACACACACACACACACACACACACACACACACACACACACACACACACACACACACACACACACACACACACACACACACACACACACACACACACACACACACACACACACACACACACACACACACACACACACACACACACACACACACACACACACACACACACACACACACACACACACACACACACACACACACACACACACACACACACACACACACACACACACACACACACACACACACACACACACACACACACACACACACACACACACACACACACACACACACACACACACACACACACACACACACACACACACACATACACATACACACACATACACACACACAGGGGCGCGCCAATGTGGAGATATGTCAAAATTCAGGATCCGCAAAATCGGACCTATTACTATAACTTCCTGGGAAGTTAAAAATCTTTTAACATAAATATTTTGTTATAAAAACTTTGGTTTTCAAATGCCTTCTATTGGTAACGAGATTTTCTAAAATACCCAAAACATGTTAAATTAGCAATCGTGCTCAAATCAGACACATGCAGATGACTCAAACAATTGATGGCGACATGAGAATTTAACTAAAAATTTAAATAATACATAAGTAATTCGAAGTCTAATATTTTAAGGTTTAAATGTAAAAATTTTATTTTACCACTTAAAGTCGATGAATAAATAACGATAATTATTTAACTTTTTTAACTACAACAGATAGTAATTAATGTTGTAATTTTTTGTAGTATTTCCGTCTAATTATAAATAAAAAAATGCAAATTTGCCAGGTTTGCGTAACTGCACGATGAATTGTACACTTTTTATTTGTACAATCGGCAAATGTTTTGTTTTTAAAAATTATTGTTGCGTTGCATACTATAATTGTATATGTATCTTGCCAAGTTTTAAATGTAGGCTTGTTATTTGTTTTAACATTTTAGCACGATTATTTTGGATTAATTAAATATAAAACTGTTACAAAGTTATGCAAAATTGACCATGTATACTTGCGATAAACAAAGTTTATTGTTTGTACATTATGAAGTACACCCACAACCGCAATAACTATATAGTTCATTTCACCAATATACGACAGTTTCGGATTAGTCACCGAGACATCGACTTAACTGTGTTGAGAGGTGTACGTTAGTAAATTTCCCCAAGATGTAAACCCTAAAATTTTTTGTTTATTATTATGCTTTTGTTAAGAGGTTTTATTTTTATTATGAATAGCTCTCGATGAGTTTTTTGGTTAGAAATAGGCATATATTTAATTATGTTAAAAGGGAATGCAACATTACGGTACAAATTTAATAAATATGTTTAATCATCGGTATTAACAAGCATCAGATTTATAGTCATCATATTCGAAATCACAGTCGTCGCTATCCTCATTCTAATCAGTTGTTAAGTTGCGTAATTATGTGTCGAATGCAGTTGGTCCCACGTCGATATCACTTTTTGTTCTCGAGATAATCGAGACGAAAAATAATTTCGAACACACATACGAACATTTGTACATACACACACACAGACGTCCACTTAAAAACTATTGTATTTGACTCTGGGGACCTTAAAATGTGGAGATATGTCTAAATTTGAGATTCACAAAATCGGACCCATTACTATAACTTCCAGCGGGAAGTTAATAAAGGAATGGAATAAAGGAAGTTATTTGCTTATACAGTCTTCTTCTCTTCTTCTTTTTCTTCTACTTGTTAGAGATCTATATGATCTGTTGATTCCGGACTTGCCTCTATAATATTTCCTGAGATGTGGACTGCCAGCTGTCTCTCCATCTCTTTGGTGGTCTTCCGGGTGGACGGGTCTCTGCTGGTTTTCCCTCTAGTACAATGCGTGGTAGTCCATCGTCGGTCATTCTCCTCACGTGGTTATACCATTTTTTTCTTCTCTGCCTTCCCCATCTCACCATATGCTGTACGTCGCATTGTGTTCTAATGTCAGTGTTTCTTACGTGATCTCTTTTGTTTTCCCGGCTATTGTTCTCAGTACTGACATTTCGGCGACTCGTAGCATTCTTTTGGTCTTGTTGGTATCCTCTCTCGCTTCTATACCATATGTCATTATTGCCCTGACGCTTATACAGTCATTTTTAAAAAAAGGATGCCACGTTGCTGGGATAGGTAGAACACTGCAAAATAGGTTGGGTTTGTTTAATAAAAAAATTTCATAATGGCATCCGTATTCAAGATACAGGTTGTTAAAAGAAAAATGTTTGCACACATTTTTTACGATTATGTCAAAAGTAATGACAAAATTGTAATTAAATTTTGTGAGTATGTTTCGGAAGCTGACAACGCATGCGTTTGTTTTTATATCTAACTCTTACAGGGCGCGCTAGTTACACGGTTCGTCCGGATGGTTTTAAACATAACTTTCTTGAGGTTAAATTTTCTAGTCCAAATTTTATGTGAACTTAAACATCATTCAATTTTACACCAAAAAGGTCATTGACATGGGCATGCACATTCTTAATGACCCTGTATGTAAAAATAATGTAAAATTTGTAGCATTTTGAAGTAATTTCAACAAAACGACTAAAAAAATGGGTAAACGAAACACGTGTAATCGTAACGAGGCAGTCATTATGAATTTTTACGATGGTCATAATGAAGATAATGACAATAAATTTTTAAAAATAGATATCGAAAATACGCTTTCTTATTAGGAAATGTTTTGAACGGTGAAAGTTACGGTATAGTCTTCGAAGTAAACTCGTTAGTGTATCCGCGTGTAATGTTAAATTTTAGTGTTCCTCGTTTGTTATACCAACAGCACGCGTGCTGGATTACCTGTGAATAACTAAAATGGCAAAACATGTTTTCATTAACAAATACAACCGGTAAATAAACTTAATATTATTATTATTTTTTCAGTAATGACATGATAGTTCATTTTGTAATAGTAAAGTCATCTTATTCACCCGATCTATTGACGTACATACAAACATATAGTCACTCCTTTTTCCCGTAGGGGTAAGCAGGGACCACTTCCACTTCCGCAACGATTTTTACACACATATTTTGCTTCCTCAGTGCTCTCATACATGCTCGTCGGTTGTTGGTACTCTTAACCTGGCCTTTCTTTAAAACAATGTTGATCTGATTGAGATCGATGTTCGCCGAGGTTGACCTCCACCGGCTTTCGTCCATTCACACTCGCTTTATAAATTTGTTTCATCAATCTTCCTTCATCCATCCTTTCTACGTGTCCAAACTATCTAATCATTCCTTTATCTATATTTTTAACCACATCTTATTTTACACCACAGCGTTCTCTTATCTCACTATTATTTACTTTATCAAATCGAGTCACTCCGGCTATACTTCTCAAGACTACTCATCTCCGCAGCATTAATCCTATTTTCATGCTTATTCTTCTGCCAAACCCAACATTTACAACCATACATAAGTGTAAGAACCAACACACCTCTATGCACAGCTAGACGTGCCTTTTTTGACACTTTCTGGCTGCTCGTGAAGCCATGCAGTGCCCCATTCATTTGTTTTTTTGCCAACACCTTTTGCTCAATTTCACTGTCATACTTTCCATCTCTCGTAAACTTTGAACATAAATATACAAACTCATTTAGTTGTTCCACTCTTTCTCCCTTGATCAGAACTTCACAGTTTGTCATGATTTTTTCTCTTTCGAAAACCATTACTTTCGTTTTGCTTACATTTATTTTCATCCCTTTGATTTTTAGGGCATCATGCATAACATTAACCATCGCCTGCAACTCCTCTTCAGTTGACGCTAATATGTCTTGATCATCGGCGTAAAGAAGGCATTTGACGATCAAATCATTCATTTTCAATCCATACGCACTCTCTTTCAAATCTTTTATATAATTGTCTATGTATAAGTTAAACAGCTATGGCAAAGCCAAACAATCCTGTCTCACACCTTTTTCGATGTTAAACCAGTCCGTGCAAGCTCCGTTTATCCTGACACATAGGCCTTGTCCAAGTCTATAAAAGCGCATTAGACCTTCTGACTTCTAGCCAAGAATTTTTCGATTATACCTCGTAATGAGAAGACCTGATCCATACATCTATTGAACAGGGCATTAATTCAGTTGTAAATTAAAAGTATTTTTAATTCATAGGAATTTTCGTGAGTAATATCATAAAGACATTTTTGTCGTGATACACTTAAAGAAATTCCTAATATTTGTAATATAAATTTTTTTTGACATTATTCACATACTGTCTGAAAGAAATTTTTTTGGCTTTTAGTCAAGGTAATGTTCTCGCGTTATTTCGGAGTCACTTTATTGAGAAAAATTTGCATATAACTCCCAAAGAAAGACAAATTATTCTTGAAAAACATTCCCATCTCGTGTGGTATTTGGAAAGGTTATTCAACAATATCAAACACAAAATTGTGATCGGATCCATCCCTTCTTTTTATGTCGAAATCACAATCTAACAGAATTTTATTGAGGTGGGTCAAACTAGTTGTTTCATTGACTTGTGGCATAGAATTCCGTATTGAGCGGCACAATCTTTTTCGTACTCTCTATCTAGAAAATATTGAAAATTTTAAATCGATTCACGTTTCCTTCACTTTATAAATGACAACCATCGAATTTTTGGACACGTAGAAAGGATGGATGAAGGAAGATTGACGAAACAAATTATAAGGCGAGTGTGAATGGGCAAATCGGTAGAGGTCGACTGCTCGGAGAACATATCTCGATCAGATCAACATTGTTTTGAAGAAAGGCCAGGTGAAGATCACCAAAAACCGACGAGCATGTATGGGAGCACTGATGAAAGTAGAGGAAGCAAAAGATGTGTGTAAGAACCGTAGCGGAAGTGGAGGGAAGTGGTCTCTGTCTATCCCTATGGGAAAGAGGCGTGACTATATGTATGTATGTATGTACAGTGCAACAGAAGTAGCTTGGCGGGCGAGAGATCACAAAATCTGCGCACAACGAAAACATTCGAATAATGATCCGTTCGGCGACTGCGAAATTTTTAGTAATCGTGAGTCTTAAGTACAATCGGAGGAAGAAGTTTACGAATGTGAAGTATATTCATCCGAATATTTGTTATTTTAGAGGCTAGTCGCCCGCCAAGCTACTTCTGTTGCACTGTACGTCAGACTCTAAAGAGTGTTTACATGCATGTATCTTTCTTACTTCTTGGTTGTTAACGTAACTCTTACTTTAGTGGACTTTATAAATCTACCATAAATAATGTTCCCGTTTCACGAAAGTTTAGCCACCGTCTAAGAAGTAAGGTTATATTTATTAAATGCAAAACAGGGAATTTTGTACTCACCGTAAAATCAAAATAACAAATTAGAAGTTTTAAAAAAAAATTGATTTTATAGAATTAATCTGAATGCAAATGATATAACGCTTTGAACAAAACTCGATGTATCAAAATAATGACAGTTGTCATAAGAGGTAAAAATAAATTCTTATGAATACAACCAATTAATCGTTATTGGCACTATCTCTTTTCAACATTTAGAGGTCATAATTAGAGATACAAAAGAACCGTAAGTCATTGCTTGAAAGACAAGTGTACATATTGTATGATGTATTTCTACTGTCAGTAGAAAAGGATGAGGTATATAAAGTTTGTCTTTACCACTTTTCATTTTTATTGACGTCAGGGTAATGGTCAATTTATTCAACTGTATATTTGTGTTAAAAAATGTTTTAAAAGTGTATTGAATTAAGATGGCGTCACTGTAGCATAATAACGTTTTTAAAAAGAGCGCCCCAAGTTTTAAGAAAAAAGGCAAAAGATGTTGTAAATTTTTTATTTCCTCTTTATTTTTACATTTACTTGGGCAACTTTTTACTGCATAATTCACTTGTAAAACAATTATAACCTCACGTCTATCAGCCCCACCTCTATAAGTCCCATAAAAGATCGTTCTCCTTATCTCTATCTTTCCATATTAAAACCATTAAATAATAAGTAACCTAATGACCGCGGAGCTGTCAGCTGGAGGTCATTTTTTGATAGCAGATATAAGAGCATGCTGAGGTTGAGTAACGCAAAACCATAAAATATCCCCCTACCAAATTTTGGTCATCGTGCCTAAAGAATTTTTCAAATACGAATCAATAAAACTTATTTGTAATGTTTTTATAACATTAATTTTGTTTCAGGAATATGGAGGGAAAAATTTCGAGTTGTCAAAAAACTGCCAAAGTTTTTAAAGAAAATTTCATAACTGTAGGTCTGAATATTTGTTTTGCTATCATTATTATATGCATGATTGTTCGACACATCATCGAGAATGCGAATTTGGATGGGAAGAAATATAAAATGTACTATTGCGTGTTGACGTGAGCCATGTCGAGTGGAATTGATTTTTATTCTGGAAGACTGCTTTTTATTTATTTTTAATTTTAAACCTTTACGATTATTTTTTTTGTAAATAAATCAATAAAAAATGTTCTGCGTTATTATTTTAATATTATTCCCTAAAAATATGTTTTTTTTTACTAAAAATAGTCGCAAAAAGGGTAGACCTATCGTATGGGCCGCGGACGGCTCGCACTGCGACTGTTAAAAGTGGGAGGGATTATAGAAAGGAGCTAATTGTGAACCCGCTTTTTAAAAAGTTGCAAGTCATAGTTCTCTGAAAAAACTGATTTTAGAAGCTTATTCCATTCCGTAGCAGCCCTGTAAAAAAAGGATTCTTGATGAAGATTTGTCCTTGTAGTGTCAATCTTGAGAGTAAATGGGTGAGACTGATCAGCTTGCCGAGTTCTTCGGCCGAATGTGGCCAATGGTGGTATAAGAGTTTTTATTTCTCTGGAGCATCTGTCATGGAAATATCAGTAGAGTACCGTGACTCCCAAAATCGAGATGGAGGGACTTGGTTCAAGGGTATTTCCGGACGTTGTGATGGGATGATTTGAGGAATTCACTTTCTTGGAAAACGTGGCGCTTTGTGTTTTTTGGGCGTTGAACTGAACAAGATTGTTGGTTTTCCACTCGACGATTGCTTTAAGATCTCTATTGATGGAATCAACCTGTTCCTGTCTGAGTCTATTTGTATCATTCACCGAAAGTAATCTATAGGATGTGAAAGTTGAGACAAGTGTGTTATCGTCTGCAAAACTGTAAATGGGGTTCGTGGTGGTTTTCAAGAGGTCGTTGATCTGTAAAATAAATAAGGTGGGGGACAGGATGGAACCCTGGGGTACCCCGGCATTGGTTTTAAACGCATCAGAAGAAATACCATCAACTGCCACATGTAAGGAGCGATCTTGCATGATGCTCAAGAGCCATTGGCGCAGTTTGGTTGGGAGACCGTAGGCAGATAATTTACTTAAAAATGCCTGGTGCCAAACGCGGTCAAAGGCTTTAGATATATCCAAGGCTATTGCACGGGACTCACCAAACTTCTCAATTACGAAGAACAAATTGGATAATTACCTGGTGCTCTTCGAAAATAATGCCATATCCGAATCCAAAAGAACGAGCTGAATCAAGCTTATGGAGGAACTTGACATGAGACAAAGCAGCCACAAAGCCAGGAGACTGCTGAACCGGCTTAATAACGATCCAACTCGCCTTAGAGAATACGCCAACGTAACAGCAGACCAAATAGCTTCACAACTCGTCAAGAACGGCAAACCAGAACATATGCCCTTGAAACAAACTACCAAGCTCAACAAACGAATATTAGACGAAACCAAATAATTGTCCGCCCCCATTACGATAACATAACTAAATAAGGCGATTAAGAAAAACAAATTGCGGAAAGCCACGGGTCTAGATGACATCCTTACCGAGCAAATTAAACAATTTGAGCCTACAACAAGAACATGGCTATTAGATATGTTCAATTCCTGCCTAAAACAAAGTAAAGTCCCAAAAATCTGGCGTAAATCCAAAGTCCTAGCAATCCTAAAACCCGGGAAAGAAAATAACAACCTGAAGAACTTTCGTCCAATGCAGTATTCATAGACCTCACGGCTACGTTTGGAAATCTACTCGAAAATCGTAGGTTTCTCGTCGAGTTCCAAGGAAAGAGAAGTAGATGAAGAAAACAAAAGAATGTGTCCCAGGATAGTGTGCTGGCCCCAACCCTCTTCAATACATATACTAATGATCAGCCACTTTCCGTGACTATAACTAACTATATCTACACCGGCGACCGCGTAATAGCTACACAAGGGAAAACCTTCAAAGAGGTAAAGCAACGCTTAAATAAAGCTCTAACAGAGTTGAATTGAATCTTTACTACCAAAAGAACCAACTAAAACCAAACTCAACCAAAACCCAAGAAAGTACTTTAGAATACTGGCCTAATGCCAAATACCTGGGCGTAGCATTGGACAGGGTTTTGACTTACAAGAAGCGTTGCATTAACATCAAGATAAAAGTCAGTGGCAGAAACAATTTCATTCGAAAATTAATCGGTTCCACCTGGGGAGATAAAACGCAGAAGCGCGGCGTGAGCTCGAGATCTCTTAGCGAGGCGGACGACTAGAACACTGCCCGACGCCGAGATACCTAGGCGTGACGTTGGATCGTACTCTGTCCTTCTGACAACACTGCATCAATACCAAAGGTAAAGTGAGTGCGCGAAATAACATCTTGCGTAAACTCACAAGCAAATCATGGGGAGGGAGCCCAACCAGATACGCTCAGAATTTCAACCTTGGCACTCCGCGTGTCCGCCGCGGAATACGCTGCGCCAGTTTGGCCCGCTTCAACTCACGCAAAACATGTAGACGTCGCAATCAACGAGACAGCAAGAATCGTGGCAGGCTGTCTGAAGCCAACTCCAGTTCAGAGTTTGTACCCCCTCATTGATGAAGCGTCCCCAACAATACGAAGAGCTGTCGCCACAGATGTCGAAAGGGCGAAACAAGAAACTGATGCACGCGCCATTCTCTGCATTAACACGAGCTAGCCAATCGACGCCTAAGATCGCGAAAGACCTTCATGGCTAGATCACAAATACTTGAGTGGTCCCAAGAAAATAGCCGCATAACTAGGTGGATCCACCACAGGAACCCCCAAAAGAAGAAATGGCTCTAGGCAACCTTACCTTCGCAATATGGATATCCCTAAATCGCATAAGAATAGGTATGGCAAGGTGCAAGACAAATCTGCTGAAGTGGGGAATGCTGCTGGAAAACGCCGATTGTGTTCGTGTGGCCAAATCCAAGATGAAAACCACCTACTTAGACCTAATATTATGCAACGACAAGGCTATTGCAGCCGCTAATTTTTGGAAAGATATTGCATGACCCAGACACGGAAAGTAAGTAAGTAAGTATTGAATATGTTGCTCCTGACACGAATAAATAATGCCTGGCGTTGCCAATATGCCACTTGCCATTATTCTAAGATCGGTACATTGTTCGCATATACTTCTTTGTTATCGTTAACAGGGTTCTTCGGTATCGGCATGTTTTATCTGCATTCTAATCCCACTTGATCTTATTTAGCCACGAGAGGTGCCTTTTAATAGTAATTCTATTCTATTCTGACGCAGGCAGTAGAACGCTGTTCATTTTCGATACTTCACAATATAAATCAGAAAAATATCGAATAAATTTTTGACTGTAGGTAGTATACAAATGTTAATCTTTGTAGGTATACAATATTACTCTCACTTTTTTATTTTTTTCTCCTCATTTAACGTTAGTCATTGTAATAATTTTGCTATTCATTCGGAAGTCGTAAAACTGCCGAAATAAATTCTCGGATATGTTTTTATCGGAAAAGTTCTCGCTGAATTTTCGCTGAACATAAAATTCGATATTTTTTGCCCACAATTTTCTTGTTATGCCTGCTGAATTTATTGCTCGTCGTGATTTATTGACAAGGTAAACCTAAACTTTCGACTGTGCAGAAGACAAACATTCTTTCGAATCCAACTTACAGGGCGTTTCGAAACTTATAAAATTTTACTTACTTATTTATTGGATATGAGGTTCAACACTAAACATCAATGGCTCGTTGCCATAGAGACACAATGACAGTGTCACTTTTAATAGTACATCTCATATTATTCCTTAAAAAGTCAGCTTTCAAACAGGATTAGTCTCGTTTTAAATAGAGTTATAAAAATAAAGAGACCCTGTACAAGGGTCGCAAAGGCAAATGCATTGTAAAAAAAACTAGCAGCTCGTCAATTTACAATTTAAAGATGTTGTAGGCTATTTTATTCGGTGATACCCTAACAGGCCACTGGCTACTCTAAGCCGAGACACGTAGTTTTTACCTACCCGGAGTGGTCTGGGTGCGACCCTAGAGGTCCACACGATCAACTTCCCAGTGAAAAGAATGAAAAAATACTATATGTTTTGTTGTTATAATTATTATTATATAAAAACCATTTTAAATTGTTTATAACAACTGAAATTTTTTTAATTGTTATGATCAATAATTATTTGTTTATAACAATATTCAATTGTTATAATATAATAAATATTATTTTTTTGTTCTCGAGATAATCGAGACCTAAAATAATTCCAAAAGTTTACATTCTTTTTAGTTTTTTTATACTCCATAAAAAACGGCTTGACCAACCTTGCTGAAAATCTAATTAGTGTCAAGTTGCGTAATTATGCGTCGAATGCAATTGGTCCCGTGTCGATATCATTTTTTGTTCTCGAGATGGAGGGTGAACCATCTACCACTTTTCACAAATAAATAATTTTGCACAATATAACAAAAAAATAAGACTTACAATGGTATTTAATGAAAATAACTTTATACAGTGTGTATTATCTAAATGGAATAAATTCGATAATGAATAAACGGGTGGCAGATTCGAAAAAAACGCTCGGATACGTAGATTAGTATTTTTAGTAGCATATTTTTTCTCTAGATGGAATGCAGAAAAATCCAGACATATTTCATGTGCATTGTTCAATTAACTGTTTCGGAAATAATAAGAGTTTTTAGATTTATTGCAACAATTAACATTAAAAAAAAATTATTTGATTACAGAAATTCGCTACTTTTGTGTAAAACGCGTGTCCTCAGCAAATTGTTGTCTGTTTTTATGGCAGTGGTTGTCGGTGTTATAGTCGTTAAAATTTTGTTAACTGCAAATGGTTCATTTAACATAAATGCATAAAAAAACAATTCTTCAGATGATTGGTTATGGAGATAACATACGGACTCAAATGAAACTTACTCGCTTATTTCATAAAAAATTTACAAATTTGGCGGCTATACCCCAAGGGACAATTAGTAAAATATAAAAGCAGTTTTACGAGTTTTGACATGTAAGGCAGGTAAAAAAACTGCCAAAGCAGTAAGTAGATAATAATATCAAATTGGATATTATGCTTGAGCTCGTTGTACCCTGCCACGCTTCGCTGTGGCTCATATGGTTGCTTGGATGAGGACCAAAACAAAGCTTACGTTTCATAGAAGTTTAATTTTGAAATACTTGTGGGTATACAATATTTTTTGTTTTTCCAATGTCTGCGTAGATATAAAGGCTATCTGGTTTGCCGACACGGAAACACGCAACTAACAGTTGTCCTTGTGAAAAGCAATCCGCATCTAAATCTAAACCACACAATTCCAAAGATTGACTTTAAGCTTTATTGATTGTGATTGCGAACGCCAATCGAACTGGGAATTGTAATCTTTTAAATGGAAATGGTGCATCGGTCGGGATCATGGCAATTCGAGAAATGAGGAAATCTTCACCTTTGACAGATCCCGTTAATATCGTGGCTTCTACTACTTTCTTTATATATTAAAAATAGGTACATACAACAGTTATAATTCTCACATCTATTTACGCTGTTGGAACTTTAAAATACTTTTTAAAGTTTACCGCAATAGTATTACAGTTTTCTATAATTTTTGCACATTATAGTATTCTCCGTTTTTGGAATGCCGATGCTTTCTTCCTGTTCGACCCTAGCTCTTGTCAGTTAATCCACGTATTCATTATTCTCCACTGCTACAAGCGCTTTTATCCACGGTAAAAAATGTTGTGTCCAATTGAGATTTAGGTCTGCCAACAATTTTTTTATTTGTAATATATACCGATTGTACTTAAAACTATAAAGCTCATCTTGGAGCTTTTAAAACACATAAAAAATTTGAGACAAAGACAGCTTCTGCTGAAAATATTAAAAATTGGTCATCTAAGCTATACGATTTCTCTTCATTTACAGAAGGTATGAAAAAGGCAAAACCTGTTCCATGTGGTGATTTGCAAGCATCACTAAAAATTATTACGGCTTTTGCCAGTTAGAAAGGTAGGTATGAGAATGGACCATGTTACCAAAATAACATTCACACATCTATCGAAATATTCTTAATACTTTTATGTAAAAAACAAAAAAACAGTCTCTAACAAATAGAATCTCAGTGTTCATTTTTTTCTTGTTCTTCTAAATTTCATTTATCCTCTTATAATTGCTTTCGCGTATTAAAAGAGATTAATTGTTACATCTATTGAAAAGTGTGTAAGGAGTTATAAAATTTAAAAGAATAATAATTAATTATATTTATTTAAAAAGATGGTTACCAACATTATATAACCGTTTTCACCCCAAAACAGCCTTATCTCGGCGTGTAACTCTCAGGCTTTGGGGATGTTGAGGCAGAAGTAAGGGAACAAACAACGAAAGCAACAATAATAGTACAATATAAAAACATAGGAATTGAGGTCAGAACTAGACCAGAAACATCAAAAACTAAACGACTTTTAGAAACAACCGAAATGAGTACTTCGCAGAATTACTGGTAAAACACTTTTAAACAGGGAAAGAAGTAAAAGTATAAGAAACACATGTAGATTAGAAGACATTAATAGATGGGTATCAAACAGAAAAAAAGAGTGGAATAAAAAAATAAATAGGATGGACGACAGGAGAATAGTAAAAATTGCTCGTGATATATCACCAAGTGGGCACGGGAGCAGAGAGCTTGTCCACGATAGAGATGGAGCGACAACCTGAATGCAGAGCAATAGGCAAGTTGACGAAGAATAAACAGGTGATTCGCGTAAAGTCAAGAAGGAAGAAGAAGAAAAATAATTAATTATATTTATTTAAAAGGATGGTTATTTAAATAATTACAAAACTGGGTAAGAAGCGATCGAAGAGATACCACAGAGGTTGTTGGCGTTCCTGGCCAATCTGAAATAACCGTTTTCACCCCAATCGGATCCCCAAGAATTCTTGACTATCCAGAAAGGTTGGTTATTTTCCTCTCCGTAACCAACAGTCAAAGCACCATGGTGCAGCTTATTTACGTCGTTGGTACAATTTTTGTCGCTGAAAATACCTCCTTGGTACAACTGAATGGGTTTCGCATGGATTGCTACTGAAATTGGACCTAGGGATCCTGTGAAAAATAACATGTTATTCGACCATACTTATCGTTTATGCTATAAGCACAGGCACAAATACCGGATAAAAAAAATCTACAAAAATAAAAATCGTACCGACTGCCTTTTGGAGGGCCTCTTCGGTAGGTTCGATTTCTTTGTATCCTTTAATTTTTAAAACTTTCTTGTCGGTTTTAGCATTGCAATTGTCTTGTTTTCCTATGTAGTAATAATTGTTTTCGGATTCGATTCCGTTGTCACGAACGTATTTGAATGCATTAGTCGTTAAACCACCATTACAACCTTTGTTCCCATACGATCCGGAGCAATCTACCAATTCCTGTTCACTGAGAGATACGGAGTTTTTGTTCAAAATAAAATTTTGTCCTTCGATAGCCCCTGTCTATTAAGTTTAAAATTAATTAATATTTAAAATTAATGTAGTCTGTAAAGGAAAGTTACTTACAGTACTGAATGCCCAACATGATCCGCAATCTCCTTGATCTTTGACACCCAAAACAGCTCCTTTTTGTCTCCAATCTACAGAATCGGCAACTTGGAGGTCATCGGTAAAAACGTGACGTTCTCCTTGGATTTTGGGCATATTTTGACGTTGAAGACGAAGTTTTTCTTTAAATTCTTGTTCGGTCATGTCTGCGAATTTATTAACACCTAAAGTGTACGTCACTTCTCCGGCTTCATATTTCGCATTGTGTTGTTCAATCTTCTTTAGATTGTTCGAGAATATCGAGTAACGGAGGCTTTCTTCGATGGGGTTTTTGTACGATTTAACGTACTTTACCTTAAATGTATGCAATGGTTAATATTTTTACTACTCCGCTTGAATTTATCTTGTAGTTGTTTTACTTACTTTGAATTGCTCCCAATGTTCTTTTTCGGTCAGAGCATTTACAACTAAAATGACGGCGGCGAATACGATAATAAGTTTCATTATAATTTTTCTAAAAATTTAAATACTCGTTCATCTTTTTGTAATATAAATTTATTGTTTTATTAATTACTCGTTCGCGCCAATCTCTTTATTTTTAACAAATAATCGGCGCTACGCTCATGGGTTACTTTTAGTAAAATTTAATACTAATTTTTTATCGAGTCATTATCATTTTAATAAGAGACCAGTTTCTCATTCTTAATAATTCAGCTTTAGTTTGAGGAATAGTTCGATTCTTCTTATTCTTTACATTCACATTTATGTATTTGGTTATTTTCCGAATTTATTTTGTTAAACCGCTACGCTGGCTATAAAATCCCAATATTTTCATTAACCTGTACAAACCGCGACGATTGTGTCCGTTCATAAACATAATTGTGTTCGCAAAGATATATAACATTACAACGTCTTTACGTCATTTTACAAAGGGCACAAATTCATCCTCGTAGTGAAAACGATCGATCGTGAAAGCTCGCGAATTCACAAGATCATCCCTGGAAATGCCAGGAACACCATTTGAAGGTACAAGTCCCTTAGGAATAAAGCCGTTTGTAATATGTGCCGATTAGCTAACTGGAAAACATTTATTACATTCTACTGTCCACGATTACCTCTCGGTGGTTAAGTAATTTACAACGCAGAAGAATAATATAACTGTCTATTTTCAACACTCGGCGTTTCCATTTTTTGTCCAAGACGAGCCAAATGTACAGAATACAATATTCCAATACACTTGGCCTTTGTAAACTTTAACAAGGCATTTGACTCCATTGAACTTTGGGCAATATATAATGCCATGAATAATGCAAGAATAGACTCCAGATACAGGATCCTCCTTAAAAACATCTATGACCAAGCCACGTTCCACATTAAAATAAATGACGATACAGTCACAGGAAAACTTCCCATAAAAAGAGGCGTAATGCAAGGAGACACAATATCACCTAAACTGTTTACACTAGCCTTGGAAGATGTGTATTAAAAAGAAATTAATTGGGAGGGTAAGGGTATAAACGTAGATGGTTCAACCCCCTTCGTTTCGCCGATGACATAGTGACTATTAGCACTAACTTGGAAGAATTACAAGAAATGTTAAGGAATCTAAAGATGAAGTCTAGGATGGTAGGTTTAACAATGAACTTTGAAAAAACAAAAATAATGACCTCAGAAGAAGGAAACATATACATAGAAGAGCAAATTGTTCCAAAAGTACAAGAATACATTTATCTAGGACACGAAATACAACTAGGAAAAAACAATCAAACAGCAGAAATATCAAGAAAACGATTAATTTGGACAGCAGTAGGAAAACTAAATACCATAATAAATAAAAACGATATACCAATCAATCTCAAAAGGAAAGTATTTAATATGTGCATCACGCCAGTCATGACCTATGGTATGGAGACGATACCAATGACGATAAACTCGGCAAATAGATTAAGAAGAGCCATAGAGAAAAAAATTCTGAAAATAAGTCTTAGGGATCATATAAGAAACGAAGTCATTAGAGACAGGACCAAAGTAGTTGACGTGATCCCGAGTATTAGTAAGCTAAAATGGAGCTGGCGGGACACGTAGCCAGACAGGAGAATGAAAGGTGGACAAAACAACTGTTACAATGGAGAACTAGAGAAAACAAAAGAAGTGTGGGGCGACCGCAACAAAGATAGATTGATGACATCAAGAAAAAAGCAGGAAAAAGATGGTATCCAGTGGCACAGAATAGAGATAAATGGCAAAAAATAGGGGAGGCCTACGTCCAGGAGTGGATAAAAAAAGGCTGACAAGGGTGAGAGAGAGAGAGAGAGAGAGATATTGTTTAATTATCAAATTTAACACTTTAAAGCGGTTAGCGAGTCGATTTCAATATCTATGCAATTTTTTTTATTATTATACATGTAACCAGGTACTTACCTTTAAGAACAACAAAATAAAACTATGTACCTTTAATAAAATGATCACAAATTTATACCAAATATTGTGGCTCACTTGAAATATTTTAAAGAACAATCGAGATAAATTGTAAGTTTAAATAAATTTAAGTTTTATTTTTAACATAAATCGACAGATACCTGTCGATTATTTAATTGATAACCATAATTTGTATGTTCATTATTGTATGCCCCAAGGGACAATGAATAAAATAGAAAAGCAGTTTCGCGAGTTTGGACATATAAGGCAGGTAAAAAAAGCAATTGCCAATGCAGTAAGTGGATAATAATAATAACCAAATTGGATATTATAGCTCATTTCACCAATTTACGACGGTATCGGATTAGTCACCGAGGCATCGACTTAACGGGCGCACTGTGTTAAAAGGTACATTAGTAAATTCCTCTAAGATTTAAACCCGAAAATTTTGTTGTTTATTATTATGCTTTTGTTGAGGGGTTTTATTTTTATTTTTTGCTTTATTGTGAACAGAAATCGTTGATGTAGCTCTCGATGAGTTTTTTGGTTAGAAAAAGATTTATAGTCATCATAATCGGAATCACTGTCGTTGCTATCCTCATTCGGATTGTAAATAATAACAGTATTAACTGCTTCGATGCGGTTTTCACGAACCCACGATTTCTCTATTAAATGTGTCACATTCTGTGACACATTTTTCCCAAATTTCAGAAGTGGCAATATATTACCTAAGTGCTCGTAGACAAGTTTCCAAAACAGCCTTATCACTTTAATTGTAACGTCAAATTTGCCGTTTTTAATTTTAAACGCCGGCCCTGGTCGCCCTTCCATATACGTTTAAGTAGTGGGATTTATTTATTTTATTTTATTTTTTTTATTTATTTATTTCAAATGTCTTGAAAACCGTTTCTTTTTCCCTTCAACAGTAGTACTCATTCCGCTTTACACCGGTAAGGTTGATAGTAGTATTCCTCCGACCGCAAAGGGCGAAGGTATTCAGTAGTATTGTTCCGACCGTTGATTGTGACGAGTCACTTAGTCAGTTCCTTTTTCTACGGCGATTTAACCTCGCTTGTATTTCTTCGACCGTCGATTGTAACAGTCGGGAAAAGTGCATTGGGGTTTTGAAGATAAAAATACCTATATTTTGTTTTAAATGAAACGTTAAAAAACCGGCCGAATTGTGATTACTTCCAGTCCACTATATCGAAGTTGAGTATTCATTCCTCCCGTGTAGAAAATAGGAATTTAATACCCCGATTTTTACAAATGGTCCTTCGAGCTAATGATATTTCCTCATTTGTTTCATCGAGCCGACACATTTCTACATTTGTTACTTCAAACCAAGAGTTTTTTTGATGATCGAGAGTTGTTTTCAGTGCAGCGTTCCTTACTGATCCTTCTAGTTGTATTAAAGAAAATACAATTTTTCAAGTTCCAAGTTCCATGCGAAGATACCGGCAAATATTCAAAAGAGAAAATATTGCGAACATATTTAAAAGTTTGTATAAATCCATTTACAGTTCTCGTTTTTATTTCTGATAATTTTTTTCTGCAAGGTGATAAGATAATTGTTGTCAGTCGATTTAATTTAAAAATAGCTTAGTTGAGTCGAAGAATAAAATTATTATTTTCGTCATTTGAAGCAAATTCAAAAGGATGATTTAGAATAATTAAATTTATACGTCAAGGCCGCGTTGAAAAATTCGCAATTCTTTTTTTCTCGTAGCATTTAGTTACAAAAATAAAATTTTAAATAAGATCGACTTACCGGTTTCATTTTACTGTACGCGTACTTGAATAATAATCTCGACACTGATATTTTTAATTTAATTCTTTATGCCTTTTTCGTACTGACATTTGATTAATATTTCTCGCGTACTATTAGTTTTTTTTTTATTTTGATTTGATCTGCGGTACATATGTGTATGGAATAAATTCATTTTTAGCGTTATTATGTATTTGTTAAATAAAAACTGAAACAGTTTATATTTAGCATAGTTTATTGTACAATTTTATTTAGATATAACTTTAAGCTTTCTTAATTTAAAATACAGAATGCAGTCCTATAACAAAAATTGCTAAAGCCGCCATTGTTCAAATCCAAAGTTAGGTTACTCAGAATTTAGTGACCGAAAATGATTTGTTTCTCCTTTAAACCAAATTAGATAATTTAGAAAGAGAAATTACTAAATATAATAATGCTTAAGATGAAATTGAGATTTTAAAATCAAAAAACTCCGATAATAAGGATAGAGATAATTTACAAAATAATTTTGATTCATTCGTTTCAAGCCTCAGAAAAAAAACTTATAGTTTGACTGTTCCTGTTCTTTTTTCTTCTTCTTCTATTCCAAACAGTTTTTAATCAGCATCTGCCTTAAATGAATAATGTGGAGGAGTAAAGCTCCCCCAAATTTCCATACCCCATTTTGCTGGCGATTATGCAAAATGGGCTTCCTTATATTAACTATGCCTGCCGCTTCTTTGACTTTTGTATACATGTTGAAGGAGTCGTATTTTGCTTCAAGTTCTTCGATTTCTTTGCACTGATTAAATATTGTGTTTTTGCTTCACGGATTTTTTGCCTCATTACATTTTGGCTATGTTTGTATAAACTTTTGTTGTTCTTTACAATTCTACGTTTTTCCCTTAGCTCAATAATCTCTTCCGTCATTCATTGTTTCTTTTTTTGTTTGGTAGTATGCCCAAGCTTTTAAATACATATATCTTTTATTCCAGAGATCATTTAAATCCATTGGCTCTCAGCGTCGGCATTCCCATTATTTTGATTCTTCAATGTTGTTTTGTATTTTCTTCTTAATTATTTTCTTTAATCGATTGCAAGTTTCAGCAACTACCGGATTGTGATCAGACCCAATATCTGCACCTGGGTACGTTTTAACAGATATAACACTATTTCTAAAGCGTTGTTTAACTGATATAAAATCAATTTGATTTCTCACAATCCTATTTTCTGTGTCCATAGGCGACTTCCATGTATGTAGCCTTCTGGGAGGTAATCTGAAATGAGTGTTTGATATAACAAAATCATGTTCTTGACAAAATTGTATTAGTCGGTCGCCTCTATCATTCCTTGCACCTAAACCATAGTCCCCCACAATATTTTGACATCGTCCTTTCCCAACTATAGCATTAAAATAGCCTGGAGTTATTGTATTTTCAGATGTTTTTACCAGCCGTACAGCTTCATTAAGAACAATAGTTACTCCATTATAATGATTTGCGTCATCATTTCCAGCATGGTAGACTTTGTCATCTATTTTATATTCTCTGTTACCCAGCCAACGCATTTCACTAATTCCTAGAATATCTACCTGCAATCTTTTCATTTCTTTAATTGCATTATGTATTTTACCAGGCATATTCATACTCCTGAAATTCCAGGTGGCAATCACCGGAATTTAATTTAGTATCGAACATTACAGCCATGTTCTTATAGAGGATAATCACGTCCGAGTTTTTCCATGTTTGAGCGATTTCACCTTCATCTGAGCAGTCATTGAAAAGATTTTCCAGATATCCCAATAGTTTTGGGTCTCACATTTTAATATATTCGATTATTATATCATCCGGACCTGGTGCTTGGTTATTTTTAATTTTCTTGAATGCAGTTTTAATTTCATATTTGCTTATTTGTGGTAGATCCTCGGTGTGGTGCTTGGTTAATTTTGCTCTCCTATCTGTTTTATTGCGAGGTTTTGTTGAGTATAGATCTTCATAAAATCGTTTTAAATATTTAAGAATTTTAGTTCTTGTTTTAAGTTTATTTTCATTTTCGTCTTTTAATAATATTGTTTCGGATTTCCCTGGCGATATTATTTTTTTAAATACATTTGGCCCTTTGTTATTTTCTATAACTTCCTTTATTACCCTCTAGTTATATTTGGAGACATCGGCTCTTACTTGGCTCTTGATAAGTTTGTGTCTTTCCCTTAGTTCATCCTGTGTTATGAATATATTATGTTTATCTCTATCTGCAATAAGTTTTTTAGTGTCCTCGGTGATTTTATCATTCGTTGTAGTTTTCCTATCAAGTAAAGAGTTATTTCAACTGCTTTCCTAATGCTCTCTGATACGTAGCTACTAAGCTGGCTTACTTCAGAAAAGTTTTCCATATCTTGTGTGAGAATATTTTCAAGATTCGTTCTGTACTCGTCTTCATTTTGTTTTATGTACTCTACATTTTTCATTCTTTTTTGCGAGGACACCAGTTTTTGCCTTTGATCTTTTAAATTGGCCTTACGTACATTTAAAATTATCAATTTAATTAATAATAGATAAATATTGAAAAATCCAATTAAAATGTTTTTCATTCATTTAAACCTGTTTAAAACATAGATTATCCAAAATATGTTGAAAGTATAATGTTAATTATATTTATCTACTCCCGAATTATAATATGCGAATTAAATGGGTAACTGCCGCCGATTCATTAATGAGGTACATTTTAACACGAATTTTTATTATGTTACCAATTTTAGCCAATAAAAAAACGTACTTTTCATTATAAAACTAATTTTTGGCCTATAGAAACATGCACTTGGGACTAATCAATTTCTATCGACATTTACTTATAACGCGTCAAACTATTAAAGTGTAAACATGTCAAGTTGTGATGAATAATTATCTCGTACACCACCACAAATTTCCCAAAAAGCCAAAACTGTCTGTGAAAATGTAGTGCCAACGAAGTCAAAAAAAATGTATGAGAAATATAATACACAATTCATGAATTGGAGAATTACGAAAGATATTTTATCTTTTTCAGAAAATTGTTAGTTTATTGTGAATACTCGTTTTTTTTTTATTGGTCGTAGATAAAATAGTATATGCAACGATCATGTAATGGCTATTAATATACGGTTTAAGCCTATGGCTCGTGTCGTAACTCCGAGGAGGACCGGGCACCTAAAGAAGAAGAAGATGCCGTTTTCCTCTTTTTAATGGTTTCAAACAATTCATGTTTTTTGTTGACGCGTCTAAGAACTTTTTCATTTTTTCAATTTCACTGTCAAAGGTATCTTAAGGATTCTGCGGTACAGCCACATCTCGAAGGTTTCCAGTTTGTTAATTGCATTCATTTTCAGTGTCCAACCCTCCATACCAAAAAGAGAAGCGGAGAAGCTAAACGGAGTATAGCGTAGTGGTTTAAGGAATTTAAACAATTTGATGGTACTTTATTTATAGCAATCAAACAAAAATACTATAATATTTGGTTAATATTTATTAAATCATTCAAATATCTAATATTTTTGGTATTTAATATCACGAATTTGTTTGCACAGTTTATTTTTTCATAAAACACTTGGCCAAATTTATATCCAGCAGTAGTTCGATACATAGAAGTATTGATGGTGTTTAATTTTATGCGAGTTTAAGTTTGCTGATAAGGGTCATTTGAAAAATTAAATATTAGGAAATAAAGAAAAAGTTAATTTTTTAATTTAAAATATACGTTTTTAAAGTTAGTAAAGGTAAAGCATCTTTTAAAGCAAGGTTAAAACATTAAATTTCCAATAAAAACAAATTATTAATTAATTTATTTATTATGAAAATATCGCCAAATGTTTAAGGGTAATTATTTGTAATGAGTTTGCGTGCGCCAACTTCCAACTTCTATTTCGCCGAAACTAACCAGACTCTATTCGTTCGTTGTTACAATCGGTCGAGAAGCGAAAAACCCGAGAGTTTTTCACTTAATTGTGAAGTTTTGAAAGTTCGTGAAGTTTCTAGTTTCTTTTTACTTAAAATCTCCCCAACTACGCTACAAGTTGTCACACATATTACATCTGACTGGTTTATAGGAACTGTAAGATTTTAACTTTACTATTAACTTTAGTAATTTTAGAGAAAATTTTATTTATACAATTTTTTTTTCGTTTTGGTTTATTTAAAGGTACAAACGAAAAATATACCACGTCATAATAGGTATATGTACCTATGCAACACATGGATAGAACTATACATAGGTTACAATTCTAAAAAATTACTACAATTGGATATTTGTTTTAACTAGGAATTCAATCAAAATTCATCACATTGAAAGGACTCTGCATATTTAAATCATAGGTTTTGACATAGGTACAGTTCATTTGACTTATCAGAATACTTGGAGCATGCGAAAAATATATGATCTAGGTTTTCTTCTTCCTCCAAGTGATCACACAATTTTTAGTGGTGATAATATTTAAAAGATATGCGTGGTATATTAATATCAGAATTCCAATGCTGTATAGGTATGGACGGTTGTAATAGTGTATTAATGGGGCCCGTATGACAGTTAAATGACCATTGAAAACGCTGCTGCATTTTGAAGAGAGCAAAAAAATAATTTGCTCAAACTAAATGACCGATGTTTCGACACTAGCCCTTGTCAGTTAATCCACGTATTCATTATTTTCCACTCCTACAAGCGCCTTTATCCACAGGAAGGTAATTTGTGTGCCATTGAGATTAAGGTCTGCCACAAGTTTTTTTTATTTGATATATATACCGATTATACTTAAAACTATAGAGCTCATTCTAGGCTTTCGAAGCAGTTAAAAAATATGAGACAAGGACAGCTTCTGCTGAAAATAATAAAGATGTGTCATCTAAGCTATACGATTTCTCTACATTTACAGAAGGTATGAAAAAGGCAAAACCTTTTCCATGTGGTGTTTTGCAAGCATCACTAAAAATTATTACAGCTTTTGACAGTTAGAAAGGTAGGTATGAGAATGGACCATGTTACCAAAATAACATTCACACATCTATCGAAATATTCTTAATACTTTTGTGTCCTCTACCTTCTTCGACATAAAAAAGATGTGATTACAAAATGGTAATTTTCTTTAATTAATTGATAGTTTGTTAATACCACTTTTAAAAAATTATTTTTTTTTGAATAAAACTAATTTGATGCTATTTAAGTTCAGTCAATATTTTTTTGTGTTTTGTGTTCGAAAAAAATAGCATTTTTTTTTATTTAGTGCAAAAAATGAATGAAAAATGTAACTTATTAAATAAAATACATTAACATTAGCAAAATCTAATGTGGAAATTACCATGGTATGGGTAAAGGATCAATGCGGAATATTGGGAAACGAAATAGCTGACAAGTTAGCTAAAGAAGCAACGTTTACAAACCTAGTCGAAATTCATCCATTCTATGATAAAGTCAAAAAGAAAAAAAATTAAATGCTCATAAGTTGGAAGAGACATTGGAAAGACTTCACTGCCACATCCACCAATCATTACACGCTAATACACCCCAAATTACCACTGAGAATTTCACACTTGTCATATTACACTCTAAGCAGAAAAGAAGCAGTTACCATAACAAGACTTAAATTTAATCACGGCAGATTCCCAGCCCATTTATACAAAATCGGGCCATATTTGAAATTTTGGTAACCTTCTTTGAGAATATTGGTCTAAACTTTTAACAGTTATAACATAACAAAAGTCTGTGGCAGATGGATTCTTCCAATGCCAAACCCACCCTACACACACACTAACACACACACACACACTAACACACACACACACTAACACACACACACACTAACACACACACACTAACACACACACACACACACACACACACACACACTAACACACATACACACATACACACATACACACATACACACACACACACAAACACACACACACTAACACACATACACACTAACACACATACACACTAACACACTAACACACATACACACACACACACACCAAGTCATTCCCTTCGTCTTCTAGATTTCATTCAGAAAAAAGCCATTCGGTTGATAAACTGCTCAATTCTCACAGATACCCTTCACCTCCTAGAACATAGAAGAAGAGTTGCAGACTAGACATTACTCTACAGATATTTCCATGGCAAATGCTCCAGAGAAATAAAAACTCTTATACCACCACTCGGCCGCAGAACTCAGCAAGCTGATCAGTTTCACCCATTTACTCTCAAGATTGACACTACAAGGACCAGATATCTTCTTTTACAGGGCTGCTACAGAATGAAACAAGCTTTTAAAATTAGTTTTTCCAGAAAACTATGACTTGCAATTTTTTAAAATCGGGTTAACAATTATTTTATTTTTATAATCCTTTCCCCTTCTAATAGTCGCAGTGCGTAAAAAAAAAATCCGAATGTTGTGATTGGGCCGATGAACAATCTTTGTGTATACTGTCATATACTAAAATGCCAATCTCTAAGTGTTACTGGTTTGATCTTACAAGGTTCCTGTTTTTCGCACCATCAATTATATGTTGCCTGCTCCAGAGATTGAACACCAAAAAATCTTTACGTGTTCACACCCATCGTTAAAACTGTAAATATTGTTTATCAGCTGGCATTAAAATAAAACATTTGTTAAATATATAAAATAAATAATTTTAATAATAATAATTATAACAACAAAAAATATGGTTTTTTTGCTTCTTTCCACTGAAAAGTTAGTCGTGAGGACCTCTCGGGTCCCACCCAGACCACTGATATTTCCATTTTTGCATTCGCAAAATTTAAGACATATTTCATGTGCAATATTTTAAATTTATTTTTTTTCAGATTCATTGGAAAAATTAACGTTAAAAATAGAAAATGATTTGATTAAAGAAATTCGCTACTTTTGTGTAAAACGCCTGTCCCTATGGTCCGAATTGTTGTCTGTTTGCATGGCAGTAGTGTCGTTCAAATTTTGTTAACTGCATATAAAAAAATGGTTTATTTAACATAAATGTATAAAATAACAATTTGTTGGATGATTGGTTATGGAGATAACATACGGATTCAAATAAAACTTATTTCATGAAAAATTTACAAATTTGCCGTCTATATCAATTAGTAAAATAGAAAAGCAGTTTCGTGAGCTTGGACGTGTAAGGCAGGTAAAAAAAGCAGCTTCCGATGCAATAAGTAATGATACAAAATTGGATATTATGCTTGAGCTCGTTGTACCCCGCCATGCTTCGCTGTGGCACAATATGGTTGCTTGGAAGCGGAACGAAACCGTTTTGACAACGGCGACGCCACGAAAGTCTGGAGGATAGATGTAGAAGTTGTAGGATGATGTCGGTTCCTGCCTCTGCTGAATCTCGCCGTGCTTCGCTAAGATGGTAAATCTTCGATAACTAGTTGGCTGGTTCGTAATGTAGGCTGTGAACCTCTTGATAAAGTAACATAAACAAATACACTTTTCTTGTTTGATAATATATTGCAGGATTTATACGAGTTTGCAGTTAAAAAAACTCCTGTCTCTTTAGAATATTTTCTCTGGTTAAAGGATTTTAAATGAATTGATTTTATTTAATTATATTGATTTAAATTTTTACCACGTGGTGTTTTAAAGCTAACTTGCTTGTTCTCTCCGCGAAGACGATGGACGAAGTCACTAAACGAAAGTCGTCAAAATAGTTTAGTAATAGCAGCGCTGATGTCAGCTTTTTTAATTGGTTTTGCTTGTTACTTTATGTATGATTGCTTGCTATGACAAAGCTCCTAATCTCAGGTAACCAAGTGAAAAATTGGTTGCCTATAGCACGCGTCTATTGGCTGTAATAATGAGGTTTTTAAATAAAAGAATAGATTCAAAAACATTCTACTGTTGCAAAATACGGAATTTTTAACACGTTTCATAGAAGTTTAATTTTGCAAAACCAACATTTACTACCATACTGATAGCGTAGGAACCAACACACCTCTATGCACCATAGCCAGACATATTTTTACTGCTTTTCTAAAAGATAGTAAAGATGAAACGCTAAAACTGTTTAAAGCAAATAATACCCAATTTAAAAACATTGCTGCCTTGCTTGCCTCTTTCTTTTCCTATCTTAAAAAAAAACAAAAAAACAGTCTCCTGCAAATAGAGCCTCTGTGTTAACCTTTTTCTTGTTCTTCTAAATGTAATTCATCCTTTATTAAAAGATTAATATAATTGTTACATCTATTAAAAAGTGTGTAAGGGTTATTTTTTTTTTATTATTATTTTTAGTTTTTGACCCTGGCAAAGCCAAGTAGCCAGACTGTTTTTCCAATTTTTGTCAAAAATCCACACTTGGGGAAAAAGAGTTGTTAGTATTTCTAGTATTAATTTAAATATTACTTACTTTTTTTTTTATTATTATTTTTTTAATTTACTAAATTATCTTTTTTATTTTTAAACAATTGTGACTTATCTCTAAAGGTTAGTTTTACAATTTATACCTACAATGTTTGATATGTTGATGAATCGCTTTTAATATATTTATGTCTCTAGAAAGAGTCAAATTGTTGAAGTAGATGAGAAATGAAATTTTTAATTTAATAAGTTGGTCATAAAGCTTTTTCATATTTTCTGACTGTTCAGAACATATTTCCGCATTTGCAATTGAGTCCGTAAGACCTATTTTAAACATATTGTTACAATGTTTAGTTCCTCTGTGGGTTCGGCGATTAAAACTCTCGATCCACTAACAAAACAATGTTTATTTCAATACAATAAATTCTATTTTCATTACCCACTTAGATATTCACTTAGCTCTATACAACTTTTACAACTCTATATAACTATTTACATTTATTAATTCATAAACACATAAGCCGATACTGTCTCAACATTCACTACCATACATAAGTGTAGGAACCAACACACCTTTATGGACAGCCAGACGTGCCTTTTTTTGACACTTTCTGGCTGCTCATGAAGCCATGCAGTGCCCCATTCATTTGTTTTCTTGCCAACACCTTTTGCTCAATTTCACTGTCATACTTTCCATCTCTCGTAAACTTTGAACATAAATATACAAACTCATTTACTTGTTCCACTCTTTCCCCCTTGATCAGAACTTTACAGTTTGTCATGCTTTCTTCTCTTTCGAAAACCATTACTTTCGTTTTGCTTACATTTATTTTCATCCCTTTGATTTTTAGGGCATCATGCATAACATTAACCATCGCCTGCAACTCCTCTTCAGATGACGCTAATATGACTTGATCATCGGCGTAAAGAAGGCATTTGACGATCAAATCATCCATTTTCAATTCATACGCACTCTCTTTCAAATCTTTTAAACAATTATCTATGTATAAGTTAAACAGCCATGGCGAAGCCACACATCCCTGTCTTACACCTTTTTCGATGTTAAACTAGTCCGTGCAAGCTCCGTTTATCCTGACACAAGCAGTGGAATTCTCGTAAAGTGATTTCAGTACTCGTATTAAACTACCACTCACCCCATACATTGACAATGTCGACCACAATTTACTCTTCACCCTTTTTGTCATAGGCCTTTTTCAAGTCTATAAAAGCGCAATAGACCTTCTGACTTCTAGCCAAAAATTTTTCGACTATACCTCGTAATGAAAAGACCTGATCCATACATCTTCTGCCTCTTTTAAATCCTGCTTGCATATTCCATATCATCTTCTTAATTTTATTCATTACTCTTTTAATCAATATTTTTGCATACAATTTGCCGACTATGCTGAGTAAACTAATACCTTGGTAGTTCTTACAGTTCTGCTGCGAACCTTTTCCCTTGTAAAGTGGCACAATAACGGCCTTGCACCAGTCGTCTGGTAAGCTACCACTTTTCCAACAAAGGTTAAAAAGGCGGTACAGCAGACTAGCTAACACGTTTTGTCCAGCCTTTAGCATTTCAACTGTTATCCTGTCGTACCCAGCAGCTTTACCCAATTTCATACTGTTCAACGCTTCCACAATTTCTGTCATACTTATTTCACTTTCATTGCAATTTTCACTCATGTCTTCGAATGGAACCTGTACTTGTGTATCCTCTTTCTTAAATAAACTTTCGAAGTATTCCTTCCATCTCTTTAATACGCATTCATCTCCTTTAACCATACTACCATCTTGGTTTCCGATTTTTTCCAGTTGCGAGGTAGTATTTTTAGCTCTGGAGGTTCTTATGGACTTCCAGAAGAGTTAAATATTGTTTTGGAAATCGTAAGATAACCTTCTATTAAATTCATTTTTATCACTCAACTGCTTTCTTGCCACAACCTCTTTTGCCATACCTTTTAACCTTTTATACTCATTCTTTGCCTTGTTTACATCAACAATCGTTGCCTTTTGCGTTCTTTGGTTGGTTTTTGTAGCCAGCCAATCCAGCTAGTCTTTCTTCTTCTCTGACACTGCTTTTTAAACTTCTACGCACATTTTCTGTAGATTACATCCTTTTCTTCTTTTACTTACACCACACACTTCCATAGCAATATCCACGATTACTTCCTTAAATGGCTTCCACAATTCTTCAACCTCACATGCTTCATTTAAACTGTCAAATTTCTCAATGAATTTATTAACGAACTCCTCTTTTATATCTTCTATTTGCAAATTCTCAACTTTTATACGCTATAGAACACTACTTGATTCCTACACACGATGGTGCCACCGCTTAAAAAAACCTCTTATTCGGCTCATTACTAAGAAGTGGTCTGTGTCAATACCTGCACCGCGGTATGCCCGAGTGTCCATTATTTTCTTTTTCAATCTTTCATCCACAATTACAAAATCAATTATACTTCTCTGGTATCCTTCGTGTCTTGTATACAAGTGGATCCTTTTATGGTTAAACATTGTGTTTGTTACCATAAGATTCCACTCCAAACATAATTCAAGTAGACTTTCTCCATTTTCATTTACTCTGCTGTTACCGTACATTCCCAGAACACTGTCGTATCTATCACGCTTTACTACTACTCAACTATTAAAATCACCCAACATTACAATTCTTTCATTCTGGTTACACTTATTCAGAATATCTGTCATACTATCCCAAAACTCACTCCTTTCTTTTTGGGCTTTTAAAGATTGGTTCCATTGCGCATCTTGTGGGGCATAAACCCCTAGCAAAAAGATACGAGTTAGACCAACCTTCAGCCTCACCCAGAGGAGTCTTGGGCTTACACATTCAAAGTCAGTCACATATTCATTCATTCCAGCAGAGAGTATCACACCAACGCCCTGAGAACCTCTGCTGGTTTCCGGAACTCCTCACCAGTAGGCTGTATAAGGTCCATGTGTTGTGGTTTCACATTCTTTTCGCTTAGTTTTATTCACACAAAGAACATCAATCCGTCTCTCTTCTATCATCGTGTAAATTTCATCAATTTTATCATTCAATCCTCCCCTCACATTCAAAGTAGCAAAGTGACTATCCGCAGTCCACGTTTCGCCCCCATAGGAAACATGATATTATAGGTGGCGACATCTATCGCTATCGTTTTGATTATAGTCAATACGACTATTACTCATAGCTTCCCATGAGATAATACAATTTATACTGAAATAAAATACATACAAATTAAAAAATTTACCTTAATTAAATTTAAATTAAATTTAAATTAAATTTACCATAAATGTCAAAAAAATTTGATTTGATAGAAAATATAAAATCCTCCAGGAAATAATATTAGCGCTTACGGGAAACTCCAGCAAATATAATAAAATAAAATTTATACTAAAATAAATGTATATAGTAGATTTAATCAAGCCAGAAATAAATTAAACGTCAAAAAATTCCAAGTCGACAAACAATATAAAAATTCTTTAAATCTTCTAGATAAATGTATTAATTGTACTTACGAGAAATATTTTGATAAAATAAACACTTACTCTACGGGATAATCCAGTAAATCTTTTTCTTAAAATACACTTACTCTTCCGTAACACAAGGCACTTCACTAATTTAACTTAAATCCAAACTCTTAATGTTTTTCTGTAAATATACAGTGTTCCTATATCACAATAAATAAAAATATTAGTTTAATGTTCAATATTTTATTAAAAATCGGGATTTTTGCCGAGCGAACGAACTGTCAACGTTATCTTTGAAGTCTGTGTTATCTTCTCATGGCCTTAAAATCCTGAGAACTTGGTTCGCAACCTCCACCACGGGTCTATTTAGGGCCGCAATTGATAAAATAATTATTGCCAGAATGATCACCGACGTCCGGTAACGGACAGGCACTGGAAGAAGAAGAAGATTGAAAAGTGTGCAAGGGTTATAAAATTTAAAAGAATAATAAATAATTATATTTATTTTAAAGGATGGTTATTTAAACAATTACAAAACTGGGTAAGAAGTCTGCGCAGAGATACCACACATGTTGTTGGCGTTCCTGGCCAATCTGAAATAACCGTTTTCACCCCAATCGGATCCCCATGAATTCTTGACTATCCAAAAAGGTTTGCTATTTTCCTCTCCGTAACCAACAGTTAAAACACCATGGTCCAACTTATGTTCGGCGTTGATACATGCTTTGTCGCTGAAAATACCTCCATGGTACAACTGAATGGGTTCCGCAAAGATTGATACTGAAATTGGACCTATGGATCCTGTGGAAAATAACATGTTACTCGACCATACTTAATCGTTTATGCTACAAGCACAGGCATAAATACCAGATAAAAAAATCTATGAAGTCAAAAAACGTACCGACTGCGTTTAGTAGAGCCTTTTCGGTCGGTTCGAATTCTTTGTATCCTTTAATTTTTAAAACTTTGTTGCCGTTTTTAGCTCTACAACTTCTTTGTTCTGCTTCGTATGGATAATCGGATTCGGATTCAATTCCGTTGTCACGAACGTATTTGAATGCATCAGTCATTAAACCACCATTACAACCATAGTTCTCTTTGGAGCAATCTACCAATTCTTGTTCACTGAGAGATACGGTGTTTTTGTTCAAAATAAAATTTTGTCCTTCAAGAGCCCCTGTCTATTAAGTTTAAAATTAATTAATATTTAAAATTGATGTAGTCTGTAAAAGAAAATTACTTACAGTACTGAATGCCCAACATGATCCGCAATCTCCTTGATCTTTGACACTCACAACAGCTCCTTTTTCTCTCCAATCTACAGAATCGACAACTTGAAGGTCATCGGGAAAAACGTGACGTTCTCCTTGGATTTTGGGCATATTTTGACGTTGAAGACGAAGTTTTTCTTTAAATTCTTGTTCGGTCATGTCTGCGAATTTATTAACACCTAAAGTGTACGTCACTTCTCCGGCTTCATATTTCGCATTGTGTTGTTCAATCTTCTTTAGATTGTTCGAGAATATCGAGTAACGGAGGCTTTCTTCGATGGGGTTTTTGTACGATTTAACGTACTTTACCTTAAATATATGTAATGGTTATTATTTTTACTACTCTGCTTGAATTTATCTTCTAGTTGTATTACTTACTTTGAATTGCTCCCAATGTTCTTTTTGGGTGAGAGCATTTGCAGCTAAAATGACGGCGGCGAATACGATAATAAGCTTCATTTTGATTTTTCTAAAAATTTAAATACTTATTTATTTTCTTTAATATAAATTTTTTGTTTTATTAATTACTTGTTCGCGCCAATCTCTTTAATTTTAACAAATAATCAGCGCGACGCTCATGGGTTACTTTTTGTTAAATTTAATACTAGTTTTCTTTCGAGTCATTATCATTTTAATAAGAGACCAGTTTCTCATTGTTAATTCGGTTTTAGTTCGAGAAATAGTACGATTCTTCTCATTCTTTATTTTTACATTAAGATATTTGGATATTTTCTAAATTCATTTTGTCAAACCGCTAAGCTGGCTATAAAATCCCATTATTTTCAGTAACTTGTACAAACTGCAACGATTGTGTCAGTTTTTCTTGAACATAATTGTGTTCCCAAAGATATATAACATTACAACGTCTTTACGTCATTTCACAAAAGGCAGAAATTCAACCTCGGAGTGGATACGATTGATCGTGAATGCTCGCGGATTTCCAAGATCATCTCTGGAATCGCCAAGAACATCATTTGAAGGTATAAGTCCCATTAGAATAAAGCCGTTTGTAATTTGTGCCGATTAGCTAACTAGAAAACATTTATTACATTTTACAGTCCACGATTACTTCTCGGCGGTCATGTGATTTACAACCCAGAAGAATTATATATAACTGTCTATTTTCAACCCTCGGCGTTTACATTTTTGGTCCAAGACGAGCTGAATGACTTTTTCTATATTGTTTAATTATAAAATTTAACTCTTTGAAGCGGTTACCCAGTCGATTTCAATATCTATGCGAATTTTAAATAATAAATAAATAAATCTTTTTCAAATATCATTTAAATCAACTTTGCTATTAATTTAATAGAAAATGTAGTTGTTTATGTAATTTAACCAGGTACTTACCTTTAAGAATAACAAAATGAAACTACGTACCTTTAATGAAATGATCACAAATTTATACTCAATAGTGAGACTCACTTGACATATTTTAAAGAACTATCGAAATAAATTGTAAATTTAAATAAATTTAACTTTTATTCTTAGCATACATCGACAGATACCTATCGATCATTTGATTGATAACCATAATTTGTTTGGTAATCATCTTTGTATGTTTTATCAAACATTTCCAAAGTCCTGGAAAAAAGTCCCTTGTATTATAATTAATAGCAGATACGAGTATATTAGAGATTATGTATTTATAAAAAAAATTAATGAAATTTAAAATCGGATTACGAAAAATAAATAATAAAAAACTTTTATTTAACTTGCAATGTATGTATGTTTGTCCGGGTGAAATCTTGCAACTCAAATTTGGAGCAGATATCTTCAACCGATTAAGCTGAAATTTTGTATACACGTTTAGTTTGGATGACAATGCATGGTTAGCTGTGTGACGTCATTTTAAATCAAGAAAATACGCGAAAATCTGTTGGTCAAACGATTGCGAACTAGCCTTTAATAAGTTAAAACAAGCACTAATTCATCCACCCATATCACAATATGTCGATTTTGAAAAACAGTACGTTTTAATCACAGATGCATCTCAACTGGCATGTTCGGCAATCCTTTGTCAGAATCATAACGGTATCGATTTACCTATTGCTTACGCAAACATATAATTATGAAAGAACTTTTAGCAATTCATTGGGGAATTAATTAATCATTTTAAATGCTATTTGTATGGAGCACCAAAATTTCTTATTAAAATTGATCATAAACCACTTCAGTATCTATTCTCGATGACAGATCCAACATCAAAGTCGACTGGAATCATATTAGATCTTAAAGAGTACGATTTCGAGATGCAGTATGTTAAAGGTTCATTAATTGTTGCAGACAGTTTATCGCGAATAACAATAAACAATTTGTAACAAGTACGCGAAGATAACGCACATATTTTATTAATCACAAGGTCTATGGCTAACAAAATAACTAATGATTGGACAAATGTGCCACGTCTTTTTCGTTCTCTATAGAGTACTCTGCCAGCGGTCTCTCTACTGGCAAATTATGCCCGAGCTCAGCCGTAGAGGGTAGAAGAAAAAAAATATATAAAAGTGAGCCGCGCCACCGACTTAGACGGTTCAAGCCGGAAACCCCTAGGTCTTATAGGCACTAGCAGAGCCACACGAT
This sequence comes from Agelastica alni, assembly GCA_950111635.1. NCBI lineage: Eukaryota > Metazoa > Arthropoda > Insecta > Coleoptera > Chrysomelidae > Agelastica > Agelastica alni. Next base: position 495,851 of record OX467711.1, on the reverse strand, counting down.
AAACAAATGAGATTATGGTGAACTAAATAAATGAAATTATAGCTAAAATATATTGGATACTTTACTCCTACAATAAATCAAAGTACACAGCTCAATAATAAAATTACAACAAATATAGTCAAAATCAACAGCTAACAATAAATCAAAGTACACAGTTTAATAATAAACTTATAACAAATATAGTCAAAATTAACAGCTAACAATAAATCAAATTCAAAATTTACAACTTTATAAAACAACCAAAACAAAAGTGAGGGTAACAGACCTTACCGAGTTACCAAAAAAAACGTATATGAGTCAACTCCTTAATAACACTAAATCAAACGTTCACACAAGGCCGCTAACCAACTCATGTTTTTACTATTTACACAAAGATTTACACTGTCAAAACAATCGAGCTTATTTAAAAATATTTTTACATTGGTTGTCTTTTAAAATATCATTATTGTAGGATATTTACAAATAAGTATGAAGAAAACATTTTTACTTGGACACAAAGAACTATTGAGAAGATTACTTTAATCAAAGTTCAGCCTTGGCATATTATCCAATGCAATAAATAGTTTTCAACAATGTATTATATTAATAAATTAAAACAAAACTTAATCGTGGTGTCAAAAATAAGTCAGGTCGTAAAATATTCTAAAATAAATCACTTGTAACCTTTGGGTATACGAATGCACTACTCCTGTGGCCGGTTTGGTTATGGAACGGCACCTGCTAATTAACAATGGCTTCCCTCAAATAAATCCCGCATGCGGTTATTTTAACTCGACACCAAAATCCAAAATATCAAAAACGAAGGTAAGATAGAATGGTCAAGTTAAAAATTAAATGGTTTTTCTTCAAAATCCAATTAAGATAGCCCAAATACAGCCAGATATGAAAAGAAAACCGTAGAGGTTCTGCACACTTGTTAATATCAAAAACTCGCCCCACGTTCTCACCACACCACTCCCAAGACTCTCACCCAACGACTAGACTGCTTCCCAAGCCGGATATAAAGAAATGTGACACGGAACCGACGTCAACCAGGAATATTCGCAAGTCCATGTTCCACACTAAGAATGGCGTTCGTCCGTGTTGACAGCCAGCCTCATCTACACAGAAATGCAAACCAAACAATAATATAATCGATAATACACAATAATCGAGGCTATGCAACACTATTTACAACGAATGATATATTTAAGTTACAACAAAATACGGTACGCGACACTATTTACGAGTACTTGAGGAATATAAAATTATCAGAGATATAATTATAATGGAACTGTAGAAGGAAAAAAAAGGCACGTTACAAATGGCATAGAAAATTTTTTGTTATCCCTATTCATATTTTTACATTTATTTTTTGTTGAGGCAAATACTTACATTTTTTTTAAAAAGATGAAAGCATATTCATAATAAATATTTAAAACATATTTAAATTTCACATCCTTTAGCTTTTACGAGCCTGGTGATTTGGTTAAAATTGTTACTTTTTGACATGTCTTAGAAGGTCAGGCCCGCGCTTTAGGGCAAAGTCGTGTGGAGCACGACGGCGCCGAAAAGCCTCAAAACTCAAAAGTAAAAAAAAATAAAGCAACAAACAACATTATCATAACAAAATTTATAATAATAAAAAAAAACAGTAGGGAATTGCTAGCTATTACATTGTTTTTTATTTGTTTATTATTAAATTTTTACTCTTTGAGACGAGGGTATCAACTTGGTGAGGTTTGTGATGCTCTGTTTAAAATAAGCGAAGAAAACTTTGAAAATAACGTAAAAAATTTGGCTGCGTCATTGGCCAAAAAATTGCAAAATTTTAGGTTCATTTGCATTCTTATATTGTGTTATATTATTTTAGGTAAAGTTAACATTGTTAGTAAAATTATTCAAAAACCGAACTTTAACTTTGATGTTGCTCAGTGTTATAATCATTTAAATAATTTTTTTAAAGTTTACTGCTCCTATAAAGATTTTAATGATTTATTGATTGATGCTAAATAAATAGCATCCAGCTTAGACATAGAACCTAAATTCAAAAAACAAAGAGGTCTAAAACCGCGAAAAATAAAAAAAAATTTGGTTATATCCTTCAAAAATGTATACCTAAACTTTTTCGCGAATAAAATTTATACTATCTCTTTGATAGATAAATTTGCAAAAATCTATCACCTTTTTTGGCATATTTTAGCTTTTATTTAGGATTTTCCCTATTATTTTCTTTTTAAACCACCACTATAATAAAAAGAACAAAACAAAAAAAAATTATTTCAATCGTTTAAGTTTTAGAGAGACTAACGCACGGCAATTAATTTTTTTTAAACAGGGTGATTCATTAAGAATGGGCAATCTCTGAACTGGAGATACTACACAACAAAATATGGCGATTGAGCATGTCTTATACAAATGTTGCAGGTTTACGAGATCCACACGGCAGGGCAACGTTTGCCGGGTTCGCTAGTATATATATATATATATATATATATATATATATATATATATATATATATATATATATATATATATATATATATATATACTACTACTTTGCGACCTTACCTTTCTCAAATCATGTAGAGATCAGAAAGTAATCCCCAAAGCCTTCTGCCTGAGACATCATAATAAGTCATCATTAGCTCAACACATTCTCAGAAACTCTAGCCACGCCCTGATTCGTAAAACCATCCGCGATATCCGACGAAACCTTGATATTACTAACTTATTCTTATATAACTGTTTCAAAAAATTATCACCCGCGCAAATCCATCCGATTATCTGGGACACCTTTTCCAGAATATTTCAAGAAAAAGCAGACCATATCAGCGCTCAAAAAACAAAAATCCAACTGAAGAAACTCCACTCCCCATTACAAACTTCTTTCCCACCCGCAACCAAACAAAACCCCTTCGTCCTAGTGCACAACTTCTCCGACACCCCACTTGACCAAACCACCCAAAACCTACTGTCCAAAGGATTCAACTTCTCAATCACACCTAACACAATCTCAACGAAAACCATTATCACCCAAATAGAATGTGCCATAACCCACCTTCCAGAAAACATTGCAGAAGGAACCAGACAAGACATTGCCACAATCCTTAGAAAAGTAAAACTCCCCCATCTAACATCACACCTGCGGAGAGACTTTGCCTTAAAAATCTTCACATCAACACAGGCATAATCATCTTACCAGCAGACAAAGGCAATGCCACAGTAATTCTCAACACTTTAGACTATGTCGAGAAGATCAGAACTCAGTTAGAATCCCCAGACTATTAGATCACTGCACGAGATCCCACAACCTACCTTGAGAAAAAGACAAAAACTCTCATTAACAACTCCGATCTACCCATCCAAACAAAGAAATTCACTATCCCGCGGGAAAAATTCTCACGTATGCACCGTATTTATAGTCTTCCAAAAATACACAAACCTAACATTCCACTCCGACCTATTGTTAGTGCATTTGGATCACCAACTCACAACCTAGCTAAACACCTAGCAAGCACCCTTCAACCTCTAGCAGAAGAAGCATCTTCATATGTGCGGAACTTATTTCATTTTATAAAAATTCTCAAATCCCACAGAATCCAGAGCACCGACATCCTTGTGAGCTTTGATATTGTATCCTTTTTCACAAACATTCCTGTAACAGACACATTGGATATCCTAAAGACCAAACATAATGTTCCCAAAAAAACCCTAACCTTAATCCACCATTGTATGAACAGCACATACTTTCTCTTCCAAGGCACATATTACAAAAAGTAAGAGGTGCTCCAATGGGATCTCCTTTTTTGCCAGTTCTTGCAAATCTTAACATGGATGACTTCGAGACTAGGGCCAAAAAGTCATTTGACCACAATCCAACTTTCTGGTTAAGATACGTTGACGACATATTCGTCATTTAGCCTCATGGCTCCGAGACTCTCCATGAATTCCTCGACCATCTCAATAACATCCACACCAACATTAAGTTCACAATGGAAACCGAAACGGATAATTCTCTTTCTTTCCTAGATGTCCTAATCACAAAATCCAAAGACTCCTTCGCCCACACGGTATATAGAAAACCAACCCATACCAACCGGTACCTACATGCAAATTCCCATCATCACCCAGCTCAGACCAACTCCGTTCTCAACTCTTTCATCCATAGATCTATTCAACTAACCGACCATCACAACAGACCTCAAGAATTAAACAAACTAAAAACCGCTCTACTTCAAAACGGCAACAGTAACATACAAATTAATAGATCTATACACCATCAAAAAGCCCGTTCTCAAAACCCTAATGATCCAACAGAAATCCAACCTTATAAAGCCTTCCTTCCCTTCATTAAAAATGTCACAGATAAAATAGGAAAAATCTTGACAAAACGCGACATTAAAACTATTTTCACGGCTAACAACCAAATTTTCAAATTCATCAGATCCCCTAAAGATACCATAGCCAACGAGTCCCAAAAAGTATATGAAATACCATGTTCTGATTGTATAAGAACATACATAGGACAAACTAACAGACGAATAACCAACAGAATCTACGAACATCAACTCGCCGTCCGAAACCTTGACCACTCATCAGCACTTTTCAAACATCACGAAGAGACAGGCACATAATAGATTTTAAAAAGACCACACTATTGCCAATGAAAAAACTCTACAGTCTAGTCATTCGTGAGGCACTTGAGATTGAGAAACGCCCAAACTGCCTTAACAAACGCGATGATGGACGCAGGCTTCCCAATACGTGGAAACCGATACTTTCCCGCATCCCCTCTAAACCAATCCACGCCCCCAACCCCACTCGTACCACTTCTTATACAGCATACCCATCCTTGAATCCTCAGTTCTCTCGAAGGGGTAGGCAGATTGAGACATTAGAGAGAACCAGTGCCGAGACCTGGGGAGTAGGCAGATTGAGACCCCGGCGTCAAGTCACAAATGTATAACTGATTTTTTTTAAATCAGCTAATTTCGCTGTATGTCACCTATATCATAGGTTCATGCGGGTCGATTATGTATTAAAAAACAACTACTCCTCTGACTATATGCTGCGACAGGCATTGAATTACATCTGATACATAATCGTGTAAAATACCCCATTTCGGGTAACAATGGATAAATCCAATAGTTCCTTCTCTTACTTAACAAGCATCTGCATATTGTTACCCGAAATGGGGTATTTTACACGATTATGTATCAGATGTAATTCAATGCCTGTCGCAGCATATAGCCAGAAAAGTAGTTGTTTTTTAATATATAATCGATCCACATGAACATGAGCCTATATATATATATATATACAGTAATGAAGCTAAAGCTCAATTAGGACACGTGTATGTCCCATTTTTGAACATCTAATAATTGTTATTTCATATTATTTTTATGTTTTATTTACTTATTTTAAAAACACGTCTATCTATATTCTTCACAATTTTTCTATTTTTAAATGTTGGTGTCTACCTATGAGTTCTATAACTTTATTGTCAAATTTAAATTTTATGAAACCAGTAACGACTCTTCATCCTTTTAAAAATTTTAAAATTAACTTGAATCTGAGACCAGTTCATTTAATGAGTTCATAAAAGTAAATTTATCAGCAGTGAAGGCAGCATTTGAAAAATGTTATTTATTAACGAACAAATAAATAAATATCAAATAAATCACAAAAATAATAAATGGAGTAAATATACCTCTGTACAAAAGACAAATATAAAATGAATACAGTTTTTTTACTGATTTCCTAAAAGATAGTAAAGATGAAACGCTTAAATTCAATTAAGACTCAATTTTAAATCACTGCTACTGTTGTGATTTGACTACTGTTTCAAGTCAAATCTATTTAATGTTTCAAAATAAAATAAATTTATTGCTATCAAGAACTTCTTTTGGTTTTATTTCGAGAGAAAAATAGATGACATGTTATCAGTCTGAAGTATTAAAAAAAATTGTTATTTGTTGGTACGTTTCCATAGAAATGGAACTAAAGATACCTTGAATATAACTCTTGTTCTGTTAAATTTAATTCATCTTTTATTAAAGGATTAATATAATTAGTACATCTATTGGAAAGTGTGTAAGGGTTATAAAATTTAAAATAATAGTAATTATATTTATTATTTAAAGGATGGTTATTTAAACAATTACAAAACTGGGTAAGAAGCCATCGAAGAGATACCACAGAGGTTGTTAGCGTTCCTGGCCAATCTGAAATAACCGTTTTCACCCCAATCGGATCCCCAAGAATTCTTGACTATCCAGAAAGGTTTATTATTTTCCTCTCCGTAACCAACAGTTAAAACACCATGGTCCAACTTATTTTCGGCGTTGATACATGCTTTGTCGCTGAAAATACCTGCATGGTACAACTGAATGGGTTCCGCATAGATTGCTACTGAAATTGGACCTACGGATCCTGTGGAAAATAACATGTTACTCGACCATACTTAATCGTTTATGCTACAAGCACAGGCACAAATACCGGATAAAAAAAAATCTACAAAGTAAAAATACGTACCGACAGCTTTTTGTAGGTCCTCTTCGGTAGGTTTGATTTCTTTGTATGTTTTAATTTTTAAAACTTTGTTGCTGTGTCTAGCTCTACAACTTCTTTGTTCTGCTTCGTATGGATAATCGGTTTCGGATTCAATTCCGTTGTCACGAACGTATGCGAATCCATCAGTCATTAAACCACCTTCATCACAATCACCATTTCCATATGATCCGGAGCAATCTAGCAATTCCTGTTCACTGAGAGATACGGTCTTTTTGTTCAAAATGAAATTTTGTCCTTCAAGAGCCCCTGTCTATTAAGTTTAAAATTAATTAATATTTAAAATTGATGTAGTCTGTAAAGAAAAATTACTTACAGTACTAAATGCCCAACATGATCCGCAATTTCCTTGATCTTTGACACTCACAACAGCTCCTTTTTGTCTCCAATCTACAGAATCGGCAACTTGGAGGTCATCGGGAAAAACGTGACGTTCTCCTTGGATTTTGGGCATATTTTGACGTTGAATACGGAGTCTTTCTTTAAATTCTTGTTCGGTCATGTCTGCGAATTTATTAACACCTAAAGTGTACGTCTCTTCTCCGGCTTCATATTTCGCATTGTGTTGTTCAATCTTCTTTAGATTGTTCGAGAATATTGAGTAACGGATGCTTTCTTCGATGGGGTTTTTGTACGATTTAACGTACTTTACCTTAAATATATGTAATGGTTATTATTTTTCCTACTCTGCTTGAATTTATCTTGTAGTTGTTTTACTTACTTTGAATTGCTCCCAATGTTCTTTTTGGGTGAGAGCATTTGCAGCTAAAATAACGGCGGCGAATACGATAATAAGCTTCATTTTGATTTTTCTAAAAATTTAAATACTTATTTATTTTTTTTAATATAAATTTATTGTTTTATTAATTACTTGTTCGCGTCAATCTTAATTTAATTAATTTTAACAAATAATCAGCGCGACGCTCATGGGTTTCTTTTAGTTAAATTTAATACTAGTTTTCTTTCGAGTCATTATCATTTTAATAAGAGACCAGTTTCTCATTGTTAATTCGGCTTTAGTTCGAGAAATAGTACGATTCTTCTTATTCTTTATTTTTACATTTATATATTTGGATATTTTCTAAATTCATTTTGTCAAACCGCTAAGCTGGCTATAAAATCCCATTATGTTCAGTAACTTGTACAAACTGCGACGATTGTGTCAGTTTTTCTTGAACATAATTATGTTCCCAAAGATATATAACATTACAACGTCTTTACGTCATTTCACAAAGGGCAGAAATTCATCCTCGGAGTGGATACGATTGATCGTGAAAGCTCGCGGATTTCCAAGATCATCTCTGGAATCGCCAAGAACATCGTTTGAAGGTATAAGTCCCATTAGAATAAAGCCGTTTGTAATTTGTGCCAATTAGCTAACTAGAAAACATTTATTACATTCTACAGTCCACGATTACTTCTCGGCGGTTGTGATTTACAACCCAGAAGAATTATATATAACTGTCTATTTTCAACCCTCGTAGTTTACATTTTTGGTCCAAGACGAGCTGAATGACTTTTTCTATATTGTTTAATTATAAAATTTAACTCTTTGAAGCGGTTACCCAGTCGATTTCAATATCTATGCGAATTTTAAATAATAAATAAATAAATCTTTTTCAAATATCATTTAAATCAACTTTGCTATTAATTTAATAGAAAATGTAGTTGTTTATGTAATGTAACCAGGTACTTACCTTTAAGAACAACAAAATGAAACTACGTACCTTTAATAAAATGATCACAAATTTATACTCAATAGTGAGACTCACTTGACATATTTTAAAGAACTATCGAGATAAATTGTAAATTTAAATAAATTTATCTTTTATTTTTAGCATACATCGACAGATACCTATCGATCATTTGATTGATAACCATAATTTTTTGGTAATCATCATTGTATGTTTTATCAAACATTTCCAAAGTCCTGGAAAAAAGTCCCTTGTATTATAATTAATAGCAGATACGAGTATATTAGAGATTAAGTATTTATAAAAAAAATTAATGAAATTTAAAATCGGATTACGAAAAATAAATAATTAAAAACTTTTATTTAACTTGCAATGTATGTATGTTTGTCCGGGTGGAATCTTGCAACTCAAATTTGGAGCAGATATCTTCAACCGATTAAGCTGAAATTTTGTACACACGTTAAGTTTGGATGACAATGCATGGTTAGCTGTGTGACGTCATTTTAAATCAAGAAAATGCGCGAAAATCTATTGGTCAAACGATTGCGAACTAGCCTTTAATAAGTTAAAACAAGCACTAATTCATCCACCCATATCACAATATGTCGATTTTGAAAAACAGTACGTTTTAATCACAGATGCATCTCAACTGGCATGTTCGGCAATCCTTTGTCAGAATCATAACGGTATCGATTTACCTATTGCTTACGCAAACATATAATTATGAAAGAACTTTTAGCAATTCATTGGGTAATTAATTAATCATTTTAAATGCTATTTGTATGGAACACCAAAATTTTTTATTAAAACTGATCATAAACCACTTCAGTATCTATTCTCGATGACAGATCCAACATCAAAGTCGACTGGAATCATATTAGATGTTAAAGAGTACTATTTCGAGATGCAGTATGTTAAAGGTTCATTAATTGTTGCAAACAGTTTATCGCGAATAACAATAGACAATTTGTAACAAGTACGCGAAGATAATGCACATATTTTATCAATCACAAGGTCTATGGCTAACAAAATAACTAATGATTAGACAAATGGCATAGAAAATAAAGTAACAGAGTTTAAAACTAAAGATGACTCGAGTAAAGTTAAAAATCTTCCTCCAGTATACAAGGTACTAAATAATTTAGAGGTACAAAACCTACCAATTTTACGTGTTGAGTTTAACCCTGTCTATTCTAGAATACGAATAAGGGACAAGCGTAGAAGTATAAATGAATTTATTGATAATAAAGCGGAAAGTAAGTTAGACTTAGGTTAGTTACAGTCAGAAATTAATCTGATCGCTAAGAAATATAATATAAAGAGAATGAAAATATACAGTACTAATATTATTTTTAAATATAGCTCAGAAGGAGAGCTAAAGGGATAAGGTAATGAGATTTTGAAAAATACACAAATATGTATGTGTAACGTATCAATACTACTAGAGGATAGAGACGAAATAATAAGAGTTACGGAAAAATATCACAATGATCCACTATTCGGTGGACATGCTGGCCAAAAAAGGCTGTTAAAGAAAATAAGAACCACATTAAGGTGAAAAGAATGTTTAAAGAGCTTGCCTCAAGTGTCAATTAAATAAGAGTGGGACTAAAACAGTAGTAATCACCGTTACCCCACAAATAGCTTTTGATATCGTATGCATCATCGATACATCGATACACTTTAGCGCACTGTATGTATGTTTTACGTTGTATTTTTTTTTATGAAAATAGTCGCAAAAAGGGTAGACCTATCGTGTGGGCCGCGGACGGCCCGCACTGCAACTATTAGAAGGGGAAGGGATTATAGAAAGGAAATGATTGTGGACACGCTTTTTAAAAAGTTGTAGGTCATAGTTCTCTGGAAAAACTGATTTTGGAAGCTTATTCCATTCCGTAGCAGTCCTGTAAAAGAAGGATTCTTGATAAAGATTGGTCCTTGTAGTGTCAAGCTTGAGAGTAAATGTGTGAGACTGATCAGCGTGCCGAGTTCTTCTGCCGAATGTGGCCAATGGTGGTACAAGAGTTTTTATTTCTCTGAAGCATCTGCCATGGAAATATCTGTAGAGCAATGACTGGTCTGCAACTCTTCTTCTATGTTCTAGAGGGTGAAGGTTATCTGTGAGAGTTAAGCTGTTTATCAAGCGAATGGATCTTTTCTGAATGGAATCTAGAAGACGAAGAGAATGCCTTGGTGCTGAACCCCAAATGTGCGAGCAATACTCCAGTAGAGGTCGGATTTGAGCCTTATACGTCGTCAACAGTTGATCAGGGGTAAAAAACTTTCTGGCTTTCCACAGAAAACCTAGCCTCTGGCTTGCCGACTTTGCTATGTTAGCAATATGGTCATGCCAAGACATATTATTGGACACCGTGACTCCCAAAATCGAGATGGAGGGACTTGGTTCAAGGGTATTTCCGGACATTGTGATGGGATGATTTGAGGAATTCACTTTCTTGGAAAACGTGGCACTTTGTGTTTTTTGTGCGTTGAACTGAACAAGATTGTTGGTTCCCCACTCGACGATTGCTTTAAGATCTCTATTGATGGAATCAACCTGTTTCTGCTTGAGTCTCTTTGTATCATTTACCGAAAATGATCGATAGGATGTGAAAGTTGAGACAAATGTGCTATCGTCTGCGAAACTGTAAATGGGGTTCGTGGTGGTTTTTAATAGGTCGCTGATGTGTAAAATAAATAGGGTGGGGGACAGGATGAAACCCTGTGGGACCCCAGCATTAGTTTTAAACGCATCAGAAGAAATAACGTCAACTGCCACATGTAAGGAGCGATCTTGCATAAAGCTCAAGAGCCATTGGCGCAGTTTGGTTGGGAGACCGTAGGCAGATAATTTACTTAACAATGCCTGGTGCCAAACGCGGTCAAAGGTTTTGGATATATCCAAGGCTGTTGCACGGGATTCACCAAACTTTTCAATAGTGTTTGTCCAGAGCTGAGTGACATAAGCCAGCAAATCTCCAGTAGACCGAAGTTGTCGAAATCCATATTGTCTGTCATGAATTATCTCAAATTTCTCTAGATATTTGATAAGTTCTGTGTTAATCGCTTTTTCCATAACTTTGGATATGACTGAGAGCAATGCAATAGGGCGATAATTTGCAGGAATAGTCTTCTTTCCTTTTTTTTGGATCGGTTGGAGTTTAGCGTTTTTCCACATGGACGGAAATACTCCTTTGCTGTATGATAACTCGAAGAGTCTACAAAGAACTGGGGTGAGCTCTTGAGCACAGGTCTTCAGGACAATTGTCGGAATTCCATCTGGTCCTACTGCCTTATTAGAGTCAAGATTTCGTAGGATTTTCCTGATAGTGCGATGGCGGATAGTGACCTCAGGCATTGATGCGTTTATTCTAGGTATCGTTGGGGGGTTGTTTTCCATTGGTATCGAGGGTTGAGTTAGAGCTAAACATTTCGGCCAGCAGATCCGCTTTTTCTTTGGAAGATACGGCTGTCGTGCCGTCGGACCACTCGAGTGGTGGTAAAGAAGAAGTTGTGAAATTCTTATTTATGGCTTTAGCCAAAGACCAGAAGGTCTTTGATCCAGGAGGGGCATTGACAAGCTTGTTGCATATTCTCCTGTCGTAGGATTCTTTGGCAAGATCGATTGTTCTTTTGCAGGCCTTCCTCGCGTGGACAAAGGCTTCTCGGTTGGCAATTGTCGGGATTTCGCACCAGAGTCGATGTGCTTGATTGTTATTACGCACCGCACGGTTGCATTCTTGGTTGAACCAGGGTTTGGGGTTAAAGATCCGTCTTGTACCATGGGGAATGTATAAGTCCATACCTAGCCTTATGATTTCGGTTACAGATTCTGCACATGTTGATGGGTCTTGTGAGCGAAAGCAGACATCTTTTCATGGAAATGATAGGTAAAAGTCCCTCAGTTCATTCCATTTGGATGATCTATAATTCCAGACAATAGAGGTACCAGGCGTGATTTTGGGCGGGGTTGTTTGTTTGGACGTGGCTGAGATAAGTTTATGATCAGATTTACCGAGCGGAGCGGTTATAGAGACTCGGTACTGGTCGGGATGTGTCGTGATGAAGAGATCGAGAATGTTGGTTTGGTGATTGGGGTTATCGGGTATGCGGGTATACTAATATTTTGTAATGTATTGTAATTAGATTTAAGGCTAGTATAATTAATTCGCATGACGTCATGTAAAAGTCATGTCCCGATCATCAAATGGCCAAATATTTTATTAAAAGACACATAATCATCATTCTAAAGCAGACATTTTTTTTCCATTTTTTTTTTGGTAAAAAGGGAAGATGTAGTGCCCTTAGCAAAGAAAATATGTAAAAAGGTTTAATAAGAGCCGAATGAACTCGGCTGACTATTCATGGGAATCATAAACATCAACCCGTTGAACTTAATTCAATGTTTACAAAAAAGCACGTAGCTGTTTCGCGTTGCTCGTATTATTTATCAATAATCTTTTGTATATAACCTGGTGTGCTTCTAAAGGAAAACGGTGTCATGTTTACGGTCGTCGACTGATGTCGCTGTACCTGTCGAGTCAGCGCTCAGACGTTGGTCAAGTTCAACATAATTGTAAATAAACAACGAGAAGTTAAGTTCAATTAAATTAATCAAGTATTTAGGAAAACGTTCCTCTTTTATTTCAACAATGGTTTCTCGTCACCTTAAGGTACTTAAGGACTACATGGCATCCAGATATATCACAATATATTACTTCGGGGGTTCAAATTTTACAATTCCATCGCAAAAAAAGTGGAAGAGCACCTTGTTTCAAATACCTAATGCCACTTGGTTTGATTGAAAAATCTTCAATCCTAAAATGAGTTGAACAAATTGTGGCTTTCTTGGGAATTGATTCCTCTTAATTTTTTCCCCTTAACTTTGATAGTTCTATTATGGCTATCAACTGGAAACCTGTACAAGAGACAAAAATCAATTATATTAATAATTATGATCTATTATGATCATGAAAGGATAAAGAAACCCATTGTTACGCCTATGTTACTCAGATTTGATAATGTCAACAAATAGTACTTAAGAATGGAATGTTAGATCTGGGTGTGAAAACTTAGTTTTCTTACATATCCAGCACTGCATCACCATTTATAGTCTATGTATAAACTTATTTCACAAAATAACTCTAAAAAACACTGTTAATCACTGATACGAATTTTAGTAAACAAAGAACTTGCTCGAAGCGAATGTCAAACGAGCCTGATTTGAAGCGGTGGTGCCAGTTGTACATAACCTCTGTTGGCTCAGTTACTTCCACAGTACTAATACTACCTCAGTTACGACTAATTTTCATTTTATTAAGTTAATCGTTTTAGGACAGTAAAAGTAAAATCTTCCAAACGAACAAGTTATGATCTTGGACTAAAATTAAGATTTTTTTATGACAAGACGTGACAACATCTAATTCAATGGTAGGTGTATAGAATGTTACCATTTCTCTGGATTTCTCGGCTTCACATTATAATGTAAACAAATGAGTCCATCTATGTTTATTCGTCCATGGTTAGAACAAACCCGACTTTGTTTTATATAGATAGATATTCCTAAACTGAATTGTGAGTTTAGTAAAAATTTTAAAAATATATCCCTGTCAAAATCCAGCATCAAAAATTCATTTGATTTATATACGTAATAGTAACTTTTTGAATCCTAGTAACTTATTTGAATCCTAAAATAACAACGCAATAAAATACGGTGGCACGATGATAAGATAAAAAATTAAAAAAATTTTAATGTATGTAGGTTAGGATAATAAGCATTTTCAAGCACTGGATCAAAGTACTCTATTATTATAAATTTTCAAGTATTTAATACGATTTTTTAACTCTATACGTTTTTTAGACAACAATATTATCTATAAATATTAAAAAAAGAATAATTATCAACAATATTAGATCGAAAAATGTTTAAATTTATATAAAAATTAAATTGACTTAAATTTTTTGTTATCCCAGAATCTACCTATTCATATTTTTACATTTATTTTTTGTTGAGGCAAATACTTACATTTTTTTTAAAAAGATGAAAGCATATTCATAATAAATATTTAAAACATATTTAAATTTCACATCCTTTAGCTTTTACGAGCCTGGTGATTTGGTTAAAATTGTTACTTTTTGACATGTCTTAGAAGGTCAGGCCCGCGCCTTAGGGCAAAGTCGTGTGGAGCACGACGGCGCCGAAAAGCCTCAAAACTCAAAAGTAAAAAAAAATATAAAGCAACAAACAACATTGTCAAAACAAAATTTATAATGATAAAAAAAACAGTAAGGAGTTTCTAGCTATTACATTGTTTTTTATTTGTTTATTATTAAATTTTTACTCTTTGAGACGAGGGTATCAACTTGGGGAGGTTTTTGATGCTCTGTTTAAAATAAGCGAAGAAAACTTTGAAAATAACGTAAAAAATTTGGCTGCGTCATTGGCCAAAAAATTGCAAAATTTTAGGATCATTTACATTCTTATATTGTGGTATAATATTTTAGGTAAAGTTAACATTGTTAGTAAAACTATTCAAAAACCGAACTTTAACTTTGATGTTGCTCAATGTTATAATCATTTAAATAATTTTTTAAAAGCTTACTGCTCCGATAAAGGTTTTAATGATTTATTGATTGATGCTAAATAAATAGCATCCAGTTTAGACATAGAACCTAAATTCAAAAAACAAAGAGGTCTAAAACCGCGAAAAATAAAAAAAAACATTTTGATTATGAATGTGACGATGAACCGATCCACGACGAAACTTTAAAGTTTAAAGTTGATTTTTTTTTAATGCTCTAGATGGAATCATAACATCAGTGGATGAGAGATTCCAATTACTTTCTTCTTATTTTAATAATTTCGCGTTTTTATGGAATATTGATAAATTTAAAAATTATTCTGAAAACGAACAATTAGAATTATGTCAAAAAGTTGAAAATTTATCAAATGACACACACACAATGAGTTATGGCTAAAATGACTAGAAAATCTAAAAGGCAGTTCAATTTTAAATAAAAAAGGTACTCTTGTTTATTTCATGTAACTCTATCAGTTTTTTAGTTATTTGCATTTTAAACATTCAGCGTTATTAAGTAAGTAAGTTAGTAAGTAAGTAAGTGCATATTTACTTTTCAAGTAGGCTTGTGTCAGAACTTATCAGTTTTTCGTGTAAAGAAATATTTGAAAATTTTACTGTCACTAAGTAAGAGTGTATTATTTGTAGTAAAATAAGAAAATGCCACGACATAATGAATTTTCTAACGGTGAAATGCGTGAGCTAAAGGAGTCTTACTTCAGTCGTGTGGTTTAAAGCACACTCGTTTTTTTTGAAAGTCAGTATATTATTACAATAATTTCGTTTTTCTAAACAATAAAATCTTTATTACAATTAACATTTTTAACGAACGATAATGCTACCTGCAATATTACCGATTTCTTCCACTATTTATCCTTTCATCCTCCTAAAGCGTGCATTTAAAATGAAGCAACTCAGTAAATTTACTCTGAATCCCTGTTAGGAAAATTAAACTAACTAATTACCTACCTACTCGGTTTTAATTTTGAATTTGCCTTGTCACATAAACTAGATCTTTGCGAGTTTGGAAAATAAACAAAAAATTACCTACTTTAAGTTCAAGATAGGAGATTTCGTTAATTAATGGAAAAGTATAAAATATCTTACTGATGCAAAGAGTAAAGCAAGAATTGTTATCCACGTACAGCTTGTATACACTAATCCGAGAAAGACAATTTTCCAGCGAAGGTAATTTTATAAATAACTTCCTCTACTACCGTTCGTATACTTTGTTAACTTTTAGAATGTTGTGGATGTTCCTGTTCTTGCGTAATAAAGTTGAAGGAAACAAGCAATGGTAAGGAAAATATAGTATACCTCTTTGAAACTTAATGACTGATATCCAGAAAATGTCCTTGCTTAAACTCCGTCGGCACAACTTTGCCTATATAGTTAATACTCGTTTGTAAATTTCACATTTGGATGATTTCGACTCGAGTATTCCACCTCGGTGTAGGTGGATAATTTGTTCAACTGGCGCAGTCGGTGGGATTTAATACTGACTCGGAATAATCTACACTATTATAGAATTGTAACAAAAGTGTCTCTGAACATTTATGATATGTTTCGCGAAGTTATATTGGCAGAAGTGGTATTTACAGTACCTATTACCTTCTAGAAGTGAAAATAATGAAAACTTTGCCTACTTATGTACTACAAGACTGCGAGATTTATTAAATGTTGAATACCTATAGGTTTACATTAAAGAAACTCGTTTGCTTTTATTTCGATTGGCTATAACTGAAAAATGGTTAATGTAGTATTATAAAAGGGTAAAAGAATTATGTCTACATTGAAGATATTTACAAAAAAAAGGTTACGGTATAGTGTTTAGGTGTTCCTGTCTTCAAATCACCGATTTAGGTAAACTTACTATATTTTATCCCCAAAAAGCGTATTTTGGAACTAAAATGCACTATTTTCACTTGCGAGTATAATGACCATTATACGTGGGTAACAAAAACAACTATTAGATACCCAAGATAAGATTACATTAGTTTAGTATGGGGCTTATAGTAGCATCTCCACTCGCATTGCAGATCTATTGTGTGTGCCCTCACGTTATGTTAGAGTTCCTTGTCTAGATCTGTCCTTATCATTAGGCTCCATAGGCCAGACCTTAGGTCCTCCATATATTGGAAAGGTTGTGGTTTTTCCTTCTCTTCCATAGAAAAGCTCTGCCTTATCGGACCTTCGCAGTAATACAGAATGTGTTCTAAGGTTTCCTCATCTTGGTAGAACCTACATATAGATAGTTGTGTCTGCCAGTCCAATGTCACGTGTTTGTTGATTCTACCTAAAGGCAATGCTTATTTAAACGTTTATATTAACAAAGTAGCCTACAAATACAATATTAAATAATAAAGGTTTTTATCCAAGTTTTCCCGTACCTAAAACGTTCTCCTTCTTTTGAGCTTTATATAGAGAGTATCTATTTCGTAGAGTTATTTCGATTTCGACAGAGGTAATCCCAAAGCAGCTGTTTTGGCTTCTAAACTGACATATTCTGGCAACGACTCGTATCACATTTTACCAAATACCAAAGTATAATTAAAATTGGAAAATTTTATTTGTCAGCATTGCCTGTGGCAATGACAATCACAAATTTTTTAACCGATTATATTGGTTATGTTTTTTAAATTATTGTTTTTTTTTTAAAAATGTTTACTTGAGGATAAAACGTCGTCAATAACACATGAGTAGAATGCCATCATATGCCTGTAAAAATTGCTACACGCGTAAAATGACTTATTTCACATACAGTAAGTATAATAACACCATTTATCATACGTACATACATATAATCACGCCATTTTCCCGTAGCGGTATGTTTTTCCCCTTTCGCTGCGGTTCTTACACACATCTTTTGCTTCTTTTACCTTCATCAGTGCTCTTGACCTGGCTTTTCTTTACAATGTCGATTTTATCGAGTAACGTTCGCCGAGATCAACCTCTACCGACTTCCGTCCATTCACACTCGCCTTATAAATCAATCGTCAATCTTCCTTAATCCAGTCTATTTACGTTTCCAAACCATCTAAGCATTCCTTTATCTATCTTTGTAACCATGCACATCTTCTTTTACACCACATCCCTTATCTCACTTCACTTCATCCAACCGAGTCACTCCGGTTATACTTCTCAGACTACTTATCTCCACAGCATTAACACTATTTTCATGCTTCTTCTGCCAAACCCAACATTCAATACT
The DNA here is from genome assembly GCA_950111635.1 of Agelastica alni. Classification (NCBI taxonomy): domain Eukaryota; kingdom Metazoa; phylum Arthropoda; class Insecta; order Coleoptera; family Chrysomelidae; genus Agelastica; species Agelastica alni. The sequence continues at coordinate 477,816 of OX467711.1, read as the reverse complement.
ATACATAAGGTTTCGATGTTTCGATGTTAAATCAGCCCGTGTAAGTTTTGTTTATCCTGAGACGAGCCGTGGAATCCTCGTAAAGTGATTTCAGTGCTCGTATTAAGCTACGGCTCACCGCATACATAGACTATGTCAACCATAATTCACTTCTCAAAACTCTGTCATAGGCCTTTTCCAAAGCTACGAAAGCGCAGTAAACCTTTTGACTTCTAGCAGCTCTAGCCAAGAATTTTTCAACTATACCACGTAATGAAAAGACCTGATCTATACACATCTCCTTCCTCTTCTAAAACCTGCTTGCTCATTTTCTCAGTTTCATTCGTCACGTCACTTTTTTAATCAATATTTTTGTCTACAGTTTGTCGACGATGCTGAGTAAACTAATGTCTTGGTAGTTCATACAGTCCTGCTGCAAAAATTATGAATTTATCCGGCAATTTAATTAAGAAACTGAATGTATCCATGGTCCAGAATGACGAAAGAGAAGAAGCTTTTATTAATAAATAATCAATTTCCTCTTTAACAGCAGTATTTTTCATTTCATCATATACATATATTTTATTTATAATCCAAGACTACATTCCATACCGACGAAGTCGCGAGCAAGAGCTAGTAGTTTATATAATCTAGTATAGATAATCATACAATTGTGCTAACATTATTCGAGGGCAATATTAAAAATTGGGAAATTAAAATTATGTTTTGGTTTCAGATCGCACCAAAATGAAACCGATGAATGTCTTCAACGTCACTTGACACACAATAAAATGCAAAGTCCTTTTTATAGAATCGAAGAAGAAAATTCGACGGATATCGTTGCTTACTTGCAACCGTTTTCGAATAATCAGAGTTACTACGATTGGGGCCCGAAACGAGATCCTTTGTACATAGTCGTCCCGATAAGTGTTGCTTATGTCGCTATTTTTTTGACAGGAATCCTCGGTAATATCAGTACGTGTATCGTCATCGCAAGAAACAAATGTATGCACACAGCTACCAATTATTATCTATTCAGTTTGGCTATCAGCGATTTGTTGTTGCTGGTGTCGGGATTGCCACAGGAAATGTACTTCATTTGGTCAAAGTATCCTTACGTTTTTGGCGAAATTTTTTGTGTATTGCAAGTAAGTTATATAAATATAAGTACATATATATATGTTTTAAAAGTAATATCTTACCAAATATTATTTTGTCTTAACGCAACAACAAACATCTGATGCTATCAGATGTTTGTCTTCTTTTTCTTCTGTCTTCTTCCTGCCAATCTACACACCGGTGTACGTGTTTCTTATATTCTTCATAATAATGGAGAAAGTCTTCACACGTTAGGCTGTTTAGTTAGCGCGTTGTTTTCTTCTAAACTTTTTTTAAAGAATGGAAATGGATCCTCCCAAAGAATTTTTTATGTTCGGAAACAAGCCGATATTAAAGGGGAAAACCGGTTTGGGAGGCCGAAATTTTGGTGTTTTCCGTGAATTTTTTAAACAAAGAAGGAATGATCAGAAATTGTTTAAACTTGGAGGGTATTTTATTTATGTTTTGAAGTACACTTAAGAATTTTTTCAAGTAATTTCCTCTGGAAATAGTGGCGTTAGAACGTGCTGTCCATGGACGATTGCCATTCGAGTATTTTGCTGGTGGGCATTCCTGTAGCTGCAATTTTTATCTGTAATCAACACAAAAAAATTTTTCTTTGTTAACAACATATTTTCTAAGAATATGAACCTAATTATGATTAAAAAAATTAAAGATTACTTGTTTTTATGTTGTTTGAACACAATGTCAAGTTTTTACACCATATTTTTTCACCTTCTTTGCATAAAAAAATATATTTTTAATAATAATATAATACCACAATTAGGTTCATATGGATTGGAATCGAATAAAGAATATTCACAACAAATTTCAAAACGATTGGTCAATAACTTTTTGAGCTAGAATACCCACCAGTTGAAAAAAAGTAGTTTCGAGAAAAACGCCTTTGAAATAAAATGTAGCGATAACGAGAAAAGCCGGAACTGAACCAGGCAAACTCTCGACGCTCTGTCGAAATATCGTAAATGTTTGAGACAGTTCTACCCCAGGTCAAACAAGAACATCTGCCGAAATCCCCCTCTCTCTATTATTCCGTAGTACAGCTGTAATGAGCTGGTAACCGAAAAGAGGCTATTGAGCGACCATTACCACGCACTTCGGTGCCGAACCGACGAGAGGTCGATTAAGTGCTTCATAGCATCGGAATCAATGCGAATTTGGTTTCAAATTTTGACTACATATTCTGAGTCGATTTTTTGATCGGTCTAAACTGTTTTTCCCCCTTAACAGGGAGCTAAACCAGGTAAAAATGGGAAGGTACATAGTCGAGAATTAGAATGTCAAATACTCATAATGTAGGATCAAGTTTACTCCTACGTCGGAAAAATTGATGAGCACCGCCTTCATTTTCGATTTGTTTAACTTCTTCTATTCTGGGTGATGATGGTAACTTCTATCCTGAATCATAACGAAATATTTAAGTTTCATATCAAGAGATCATATTTTTCAGTAATTTCGAATAGATGTTTAACTCTTTAAGAATGTAGGAGCAATCTTGTTGGCGAGTGACTTTTTAATCCTGAGGAAGGTGGTTTTTAAGAACTATCTTTGCAAAAACTTTTTTCATGTTCACATTGTGAAAATTATTTTTAAATGTTTTCCTATAAAAGAATTATTATAACTGCTATTATTCTGATTCTAAAAAGTCAATTTTTTTTGATGATTTTCATCATATTGTAGTTTTTTTTTGCGATTTTCATCACACTGTTGATTGTAAGAAAGTACTTGCAGCAAATTTTTTTAAAATTTTCAGAATTCGTTTCATTGTCAAGACACTTCAAACGGATATTTTTTACTTGATGAATGAAAATTATAGCAAACATTTTAGCAATTAACTTGTTCTGTTTTACATGTTTCGATAAAAAAAATTAACAAAGAGTAGTTATATTGTTTGTAAAATCGATAAACATCTCTGCTTTCTATACTATTTGAAATATTTTCAATAGAACTACCGAAAAGATTATGCAGAAACGGAAACTATTTTCGTGCTTTTATTCGAACATTCCGAAATCCCCAATGAAAATCATCGTCAGAACGAAAGGACATTTGATCCGACGACTGTTATGTTACATTTTATTCCTGGCTACTTTTCCTCACCAAAACGAACAAATGTAATTTTTCCTTTCCAATTGTTTCTTTTGGAAACCGTACAATGTATTTTTCAATTTTAAATAACAAACAATGTGATTTTAAAATCGATATACAAATACGAAAATACATTATACGAAAGTTCTATCAACTGTATATTCTGCAATAAATATGCAACTACCAAAATTACTTTTCAAATAAATGAACGAATTATTCTCATAATTGAATAATGAGTGTTCGAATGATTTTTCAAACAATCGACTACTGCAGACATCACGATTACTTTTTGACTGGAGTTTTAAGTACGCCATTATTTAAATACAGGGTGATTCATTAAGAATGGGCAATCTCTGAACTGGAGATACTACACACCAAAATATGGCGATTGAGCTTAACATGTCTTATACTAATGTTGCAGCTTTACGAGATCCACAGGGTATTTAAAGTTGGAATTTTAATTTGAAATTTCTTAATAATTTTGTGATTTTAAGCAGCATCGTCTTGAAAATTGGCAACTTTATGTTTTTTGGAATGAAAATTTAGCACTTTTCATACAGGGCGTTAGTTACACCCTGTTATTTAGGTAAATTACAACATATCTTTTTTGCCTAATGAGTTATGGCTAAAATGACTGGTAAATCTAAAAGGCAGTTTAATTTTGAATTAAAAAGGTATTCTTGTTTATTTTATGTAACAAATAACAATCAGTAACAGTAATAAAAGAAAAATTCAAAGTAAATGCTCAAAATGCCCGCCTTTCACTTCAATACACTTTGTAAGGCGTCTCCTTAAAGATCTTTAAATATTAAATAACATTTGTCGATTATTTTTATTAATATTAGCAGCTTCTTGAATTTTCTGTCGTAATTCTTCGATGGAATAAATTGTATCCTTTATTTTTGACTATATTGAGAAGACTAGAGAGTTTAAATCTGGACTTCTAGGTGGCCATACAAATTCACTGCCACGCCCAATCCACCGGTGAGGAAAATGTTCATTCAGGTATTGCCGTACTGGCAGAGAAAAATGTGGCGGCGCCCCGTCTTGCGCCTTATGGCTAGTGGTACATCTTCTAGTAGTGTGTTTAACTGTTTAAATAAAGGGGCCCGTTCAGATTAGGAGAAAGTTCAAAAGGATTAATAAAAAAACAGATATCACACTACACCAAATATTTACCTTGAATTCATGCTGAAAATGTCGTTCGTTTAGAGCATGTGGATTTTTGGAGTACCACAAATGATTGATTTTCCAATTAAAAACACCTCGTCTAGTAAACGTCGCCTCATCGGTGAAAAGAAGGTAATTAAGAAAGTCCTGGTTTTCGTTTTGTTTATCTTGCATAAATTAAGTAAACTGTAGGCGAACTGGTAAATCTTGAGGTAGCAAATTTTGGACACGAGTATAGTGATATGAACGAAGATTCTCTTTCTTTAAAATTCTCCAGATAGACAATTGGCTTATTGCTGTTGCCGCACTTAATCGACGAGTACTGAGATCTGGATTTTCCGAAATACGAACTAAAACCTCTTGTTCATCATCGACGTTGATATTTTTTGGAGCACCATTTAAGCTTTTAGGACGAAAACACCCTGTTTCGCGTAGGCGGGTATAAATACATCTGAACCGTTTGTGATTGGGTTGTCGTAAGTTGCTTGAAGAAAACACCACTCGTACTGCGGATTCGTGGTGTTTTTAAGCTATATGAAATAAATCGACAGACTTATCACGAAAACTCATTCACTTGTAGTATAATTACTGAAAATTTAACGTTACATTTTGTTTGCTTCAGGGTTTTACAGCAGAAACGTCGGCGAATGCTACTGTTCTTACAATCACGGCGTTTACGGTCGAAAGATACGTCGCAATATGTCATCCATTTTTATCGCACACCCTGTCGAAATTGAACAGAGCCATTAAATACATTATTTTCATTTGGGCCATCGCTATGTGTCTCGCCGTACCGCAAGCAATGGCTTTGGGAGTCGTCTGCGAAAAGCTAAATGGTAAGTAAACATTTCCATTAACAAAGATTCCAAATTTATTCGAATCAAAAACACCAATTTACCGACGACGCAAGCAAATCGTTAGTTCAGCATGATCTACTATACACACGACAAACTATTATTTTCTGTTAGAACACAAAGTTATTGGAAAATGAATGGTAGATATTTTATCCAAATAAATTATAAAAAATGGAATATATTATAAACAAAATAAATAATACCAAACAGAATAATAATTTGATTTATTGAAGTGTAAGCTGTGTGCACGTGTTAGTACATATTTTATTAAATTTGTCACTGGAAAATTAAATATTTCCTACTATCTGGCGAATTAATTTTGTCACGTCAGTTTTCAAAAACGGTTTTAAGAAAGAAATTGGAAACTAGACCAATAAGCAAACTTTCTGCTACACCAAAATTATTTGAATAAATCTTAGTAAGTCATTTTTTTTTATCGTAAATCGTGTGGGCCGCGGACGGTCCGCACTGCGACTATTAGGAAGGGAAGGGATTATAGTAAGGAAATGATTGTGGACTCGCTTCTTGAAAAGTTGCAGGTCATAGTTCTCTGGAAAAACTGATTTTGGAAGCTTGTTCCATTCCGTAGCCGCCCTGTAAAAGAATGATTCGTGATGGTGATTGGTCCTTGTAGTGTCAAGCTTGAGAGTAAATGGGTGAGACTGATCAGCGTGCCGAGTTCTTCGGCCGAATGTGGCCATTGGTGGTACAAGAGTTTTTATTTCTCTGGAGCATCTGCCATAAAAATATCTGTAGAGTATTGTGCGTGCACTAGAACAACATAGTCAAATTGACTCGGTTTATACCGACTTCAGTAAAGCTTTTGATAAAGTAAACCACAATTTATCAATCAGCAAGTTGTCTGCCGCTGGCTTTCCGTCATGGTTGCCAAACTGGTTAAATAGCTATCTTTACAATAGACATCAGTTAGTTAAAATTAAGAATTTTGTTTATAATTCTGTTCTTGTTACATCAGGAGTTTCACAGGAATCACACTTGTTGTTTAACATTTTTATCAATGACATAGGAACCATTTTCAAAAATTGTAAATTTCTCCTTTTTGCTGATAATTTATAATTATATACAAACATCTCAAAACCAACTGATTGTAACAAACTACAAGAAGATCTCAATTCCTTGCTAAAATGGTCTAAATCAAATGGTATGTTGTTAAATCCTGATAAATGCGAATGCATTAATTTTAGTAGAGTAAATTTCATAATTCAAAATGACTATCACATTGATAATAAAATCATTAAAAGAGTATTGGTTGTTAAGGACCTTGGAGTAGTATTTGATGAAAAACTTACATTTGTTCAGCATATAAATTCAACTGTAAGCAATAGCTCTCGAAAACTAGGTTTTGTTCTTAGAAATACACAGAAATTGTCAATTCTTTCAACAAAAATATTATGCATGCCACTCATATACTCTTGTCTCCAATATGCCTCTCCTGTCTGGAGTCCTCATTACCAAGTTCATATTTATCATCTTGAGCGTATAGAAAACAAGTTTTTGAGATGTATTGCCTATAAAATGGGCTTATACCAGGGTACATACAATTATTCCCAAATCTTGGAGCATATTTCGATAAATACCTTAAAAACTAGCCAAAATCGATCTGATTTAATTTATGTCATAACATCATGTCCAGAATTGTTGGCACAAATCAGTTTTAGATTCCATATAATACCAACACGTAATTATGAACTTTTTTGCATTCCCTTTCACCATACTAATTATGGCTACAATATCAGCATATCTTGTATTAAAAGATTGAGTAATCTAGTTAATTCAAATGGTGTATGTATAACTGGTGTGAGCTTGTGTACTTTTAAAAAATCTCTAGGTGGAGTAGCTACTCTGTGATACCTTGAGATATATTAGTATCCTTTATATTTTTAATATTGTTATACCTAGAATGTTATACCTAGAATAAACGCATCAATGCCTGTTGTCAGCATCCGCCATCGCACTATCAGGAAAATCCTATGAAATCTTGACTCTAATAAGGCAGTAGGACCAGATGGAATTCCGACAATTGTCCTGAAGACCTGTGCTCAAGAGCTCACCCCAGTTCTCTGTAGACACTTCAAGTTATCATACAGAAAAGGAGTATTTCCGTCCATGTGGAAAAACGCTAAAGTCCAACCGATTCCGAAAAAAGGAAAGAAGACTATTCCTGCAAATTATCGCCCTATTGCATAGCTCTCAGTCATATCCAAAGTTATGAAAAAAGCGATTAACACAGAACTTATCAAATATCTGGAGAAATTTGAGATAATCCATGACAGACAATATGGATTTCGACAACTTCGGTCTACTGGAGATTTGCTGGCTTATGTCACTCAGCTCTGGACAAATGCCGAGGTCCCCCAGGGTTCCATACTGTCCCCCACCTTATTTCTTTTACACATCAACGACTTCTTAAAAACCAACACGAACCCCACTTACAGTTTCGCAGACGATAGCACACTTGTCTCAACTTTCACATCCTATCGATCACTTTCGGTGAATGATACAAATAGACTCAGGCAGGAAGCAATCGTCGAGTGGGGAACCAACAATCTTGTTCAGTTCAACGCCCAAAAAACACAAAGTGCCACGTTTTCCAAGAAAGTGAATTCCTTAAATCATCCCGTCACAATGTCCGGAAATATCCTTGAACCAAGTCCCTCCATTTCGATTTTGGGAGTCACGGTGTCCAATAATATATCTTGGCATGACCATGTTGCTAACATCGCAAAGTCGGCAAGCCAGAGGCTAGGTTTTCTGTGAAAAGCCAGAGAGTTTTTTACTCCTGATCAACTGTTGACGACGTACAAGGCTCAAATCCGACCTCTACTGGAGTATTGCTCACATTTGGGGTTCAGCACCAAGGCATTCTCTTCGTCTTCTAAATTCCATTTAGAAAAGAGCCATTCGCTTGATAAACAGCTCAACTCTCACAGATACCCTTCACCCTCTAGAACATAGAAGAAGAGTTGCAGACCAGTCATTGCTCTACAGATATTTCCATGGCAGATGCTCCAGAGAAATAAAAACTCTTGTACCACCATTGGCCACATTGGGCCGAAGAACTCGGCACGCTGATCAGTCTCACCCATTTACTCTCAAGATTGACACTACAAGGACCAATCTTGATCAAGAATCCTTCTTTTACAGGGCTGCTACAGAATAAAGCAAGCTTTTAAAATCAGTTTTTCCAGAGAACTATGACCTGCAACTTTTTAAAAAGCGTGTCCACAATCATTTCCTTTCTATAATCTCTTCCCCGTCCGCGGCCCACACGATAGGTCTACCCTTTTTCTACTATTTTCATAAAAAAAATCAGGATAGTGCATCACCACACTTAAGTGTTGCTGTTTAAAATTACTTAAATGAAGTTTATGTTTATATATATAAAGGTGGATTGGAAGAAAAGGCACAATTGAGTAGCCAGCCAGATCTCCCGATTTATCGCTTTCAGACAATTTTCTCTGGGAAAATCTAAAAAACATTATGCACAAGACAAAAGCTGATAATCGAGATGAACTGAGAAATAGAGTACCGATAACAGCCAATCAAATAACAAATCAGCAATTGCGTCATACCATATCAGCTTTTTATAATAGACTTGAATAGTGTCAAATGTCAAATAGAAAAAGGAAGACAATTTGAACATTTAATTTAATAAGATTGATAAGTCATTTGTTCCTGTTTATTATTTTGATAATAAAAACGTTCCCGTAAATTATTTTTCTCAATAACTGTAGAATAAATAGGGTTAGAGTTATGCGGTCTTGACGATTGTATTTGTAATTTAATAGATTATGAAAAACTGAAAATATATACAGGGTGTACTATTTAAAAAATTGATGAATTTCAGAAGCATAAACAAATAGTGTTAAGTTGAAAGTTAAATTAAAGTTGAAATTTAAGAAAGAAACATCACCATTTGAGGCTTCCGAATCTCGAGGTTCTTTCTTAAACAGTTTGGAGCTACCAGTGGAAAAAATAAACGAAAAAATAGCCATAGGGAAAAATCACGGAGCGGGCGACATCTGTTATTGATCGCATCAACTTTTCGAGGTGTGAACAACAAACTAGCCTCCATTTGTTTACAAGGATGAAAAGTGAACTTTATTTATTATTTTGAGCAATTTAAGCATCGAAAGTGTTATATTTAAACGATATTTTAAGAAAAATTGGTGTTAATTAACCACAAAATCCGAAAATGCAAAGGATTAAAAAAGGTGATATTATGGTAAAATCGCGAATAACATGCTCTGTTCCACAACGCCACAATACATATGGCAATTACAATATATCTTTGCCTGCTTATCCTTTAAATCCTAAGGCAATTCAGAAAATCTTAAAGATATGAAAATCACTCTCAAAGTCTATGTTTGTTTGCAGCAAGCACTTTGTGAAAGATGACTTTTTCAGTGGTAAGTTTGCTATTCTCCTAAACCTGCTGTACGAGAACATTTACAAACCCATGTCTCATCTAGCTTAATGGTGATTTCATGAGGGGATTGTAGAATTGTAGATTATCTCATGCATAAACTTTTTGTAATTTTTTCATTGAGACCGTCAGTTCCACATAAAATGATGAACCTCTTTACCTTCCTTAATCGGTCGAACACATTTACCCACATAATACAATATGTCCTAAATTGATATTTCGACTATCATAGGCATTGCAATAAGCATTACAGGGACAACAAAACTAAAAAACTTCGAAAACAAACTAAAATTGATACCTGGACACACCAGGTCTTTACATTGGCATTTAACAAGAATACAGCGACAATAAAACTAAAACTTCGAAAACAAACCTTAAATCCTGCTTTAATTCAATAGTTTAACACAAAAAATTAACTCAAATCTCTGAGATAACTAAAATTCCTTTCAATAAAAACTTTGTTTTTACAAGTGATCAAATGACATAATATTTTTTGTTGTTCACACCTCGATCCGAAATTTTGTCTTTGACAGCGCCATCTCTCGTTACGTAATTTTTCACTATATTATTTGGTATTCTTTTGCAGAGTCGATTTACTAACTCTGACCGGGCTTTCTTCTTCTTTATCATTTATACAGCTGCAATCCTCATAGACATTGATTTCATTTCCATACATAGATACATATAGTCCCGTAGGGGTAGGCAAAGACCACTTCCTTTCACTTCCGCTACGGTTCTTACACACATCTTTTGCTTCCTCTACTTCCATCAGTGTTCTTATTCGAACTCGTCGGTTGTTGGTATTCTTGACCAGCCCTTTCTTCAAAACAATGTTGATCTGAACGGGATATATTCTCCGAGGTCGACCTCTACCTACTTGTCCAAACACACTTGCATTATAAATTTGTTTCGTCAAACTTCCTTTATCTATCCTTTCTACGTGTCCAAACCATCTAAGCATTCCTTTATCTATCTTTGTAACCACATCTTCTTTTACACCACAGCGTTCTCTTATCTCACTATTCTTTACTTTATCCAACCGAGTTACTCCGGCTATACAATTCTCAGACTACTCATCTCCGCAGCACTAATCCTATTTTTATGCTTTTTCTACCAAACCCAACATTCACTACCATACATAAGTGTAAGAACCAACACTTCTCTATGCACAGCCAGACGTGCCTTTTTTGACACTTTCTGGCTGTTCATAAATCTATGCAGTGCCCCATTCATTTGTTTTCCTGCCAACACCTTTCGCAAAATGTCACTGTCATACTCTCCATTTCTCGTAAACTTTGAACTTAAGTATACAAGTTCATTTACTTATTCCACCCTTTCTTCCTTAATCAGAACATTTCAGTTTGTCATGCTTTCTTCTCTTTTAAAAACCATTACTTTCGTTTTGCTTACATTTATTTTCATCCCTTTGATTTTCAGCGCATCATGCATAACGTAAACCATTGCCTGTAACTCCTCTTCAGATGACGCTAATATGACTTGATCATCCACATAAAGAAGCCATTTGACGATCAAATCATTTATTTTCAATCCATTCGCGCTCTCTTTCAAATCTTTTAAACAATCGTCTATGTATAAGTTAAACAGCCATAGCGAAGCCAGCTCCGTTTATCCTGACACAAGCATTGTAATCCTTCATTTCTTTGTCCAACTTAGTATATTTTATGTAGCTATAGTCCATAGTCTAGGATGAATTCTGTTTGCAGGTTATGTGCTAAAAGACTACTGCGTCTGCAACGTAAAGCATCAAATAATTCCACACGCCTTCGAAATATCGTTCTTCGTGTTCTTCGTCGGTCCGATGTCTCTGATAACGTTGTTGTACATCTTCATTGGTTTACAGTTGCGTAAGTCGACGGTAGGTTCGTCCAGAAGTAATAGCATTAATTTGAAACGTCATCGAATATGTGAGCCTGTCGTAGCGTACGTGCACTCCTCCGCTCAAATTCTGGTAACGAATAGAAGCAGCGAGCCTGTGCCTGAGAATGGGACACAAGTCGAGGAGAAAGGAAGGAAAAATTTCGCAAGGAGCGCGCAGGCTACCAAACACGTGGTTAAAATGTTGGGTAAGCGATTATTTTAATTGCCTAATGATTGTTTAATAACTTATTTTGTTACCAGAAAAAATAATGTACAGGACAAGCTTGATCTAATTACCGTTTATTTTTTGTATGATATAAAGCAAAATACCGGTACATAAAATGTTACATTTTTCAGATATCTCTGTCTTCCTTTTTTTAAACGTTTGTTCATTGGTAAATTGTTTTATAAAAATTAACGGTGGCCTAGTTATTTCGAGAAAAGCCAGTTATTGAAATACACTCCTGTAATTTTCGAGAAAGAAAACATAAAAACCACTTAATTCGTTAAGAGTTTAGATGTAGCCTTGAATAGATCCAATTTTCCTCGACTACCAAGCTTGTTTTTGAATTGGGGGTCAAGAAAAAATAAATTACGATGACCTATATTTATTTTAAATTATACAGATAGGAAAATTATTTGTTGTGGTATGCAGTTCTATACAAGGATTTTGTTTGGGGGTAATTTTGTTTTTTTGTGGATGTTTTCCTTTTAATCTTGCGAATGCCTTCTTTACGCCGATGATCAAGTCATATTAGCGTCGTCATCTGAAGAGGAGTTGCAGGCGATGATTAATGTTATGCGTGATGCCCTGAAAATCAAAGGGATGAAAATAAATGCAAGCAAAACGGAAGTAATGGTTTTTGAAAGAAAAGAAAGCATGACAAACTGTAAAGTTCTGATTAAGGGAGAAAGAGTGGAACAGGTAAATGAATTTATGTACTTGGGTTCAAAGTTTACAAGAGATGGAAAGCATGACAGTGACATTGAGCGAAGGGTGTTGGCAGAAACACAAATAAATGGGGCACTGCATAGAGGAGTGTTGGTTCTTACACTTATGTATGGTACTGAATGTTGGGTTTGGCAGAAGAAGCATAAAAATAGATGATGATGAGTAGTCTGAGAATTGTATAGCCGGAGTGACTCGGTTGGATAAAGTAAAGAATATTGAGATAAGAAAACGCTGTAATGTAAAAGAAGATCTGTTAACAGAGATAGATAAAGGAAAGCTTAGATGGTTTGGACACGTAGAAAGGATAGATGAAGAAAGATTGACGAAACAAATTTATAAGGCGAGTGTGAACGGACAAGTCAGTAGAGGTCGACATCGGCAAACATATCTTGTTCAGATCAACATTGTTTTGAAAAAAGGCCAGATCTGGAGTACCAGCAACCGACGAGCTTGAATAAGAGCACTGATGAAAGTAGAGGAAGCAAAAGATATGTGTAAGAACCGTAGCGGAAGTGGAAGAAAGTGGTCTCTACCTACCCCTGTAGGAAGAAGGCGTGACTATATAAATGTATGTATGTATGTATATTATAATCAAAACAAAATCCGAAAAATTACTTTTATTTATTTAAAATTTTAAGTATTTTCTATACGAAAACACGAAATGGAATATATAATAGTGGATTGTTTTACATCGTGCAGCAAAATCAATGCGATAATCGCGTTGTTCTCGTCAAACTACCCCAAATTTAGTTTAAAGGATTTTTTTAAGACCCGCTACAAACCTAGATTATAAAGATTTTGCAATCGTTCGCAATTTGTTTGTGGAAACATGTAGCAGGCGAATAAATGTGTAACTTGTTTTTTGAATACAGGGTGTCCCGAAAATATTGATCATAAATTACATCAAAATAAGTCGATTGAACCTTACTTACAGTGCAACAGAAGCAGCTTGGCGGGCGACTTGCCTCTAAAATAAAAAATATTCTGCTGAATATACTTCACATTCGTAAACTTCTTCCTTCGATTGTACTTGAGACTCACGATTACTGAAAATTTCGTCGTCGCCGCTGATCGGATCGTTATTCGAATGTTTTCGTTGTGCGCACATTTTATGATCTCTCGTCCGCCAAGCTAATTTTGTTGCACTGTACCTGTATACAAAAGTGCACACGAAAAAAGTAACAGGGTGTTAGGTGTTTAATATAACGGTTAAACATTAATTTTCGAAAATTTACAAGAGATACTAGTATACAATGAACAATAAAAATTCGAAGTAGTCGCATTAATTTGTTTTCATGTTTATGGGTTTTCGGAAGGTGTCAACGCCCCTTTGACACCCAACTTTTTTTTAGAGTAACGTATTATGAAATATAAAACGCTACTGGAATCAAAAATATTTTCTTAAAATTTTTTGTCTCCTGATATTTTTTTGTAAATATTATAATTTAAAAGATACAGTTACCCTTTTAAATCATATTTTAAAAATATGTATTGAATTGTAACTACATTCTCACAAACGACATTAAATTATAAATCATAAACAAACAAGATATAGTAATTTAATTCAAAATGTGTTCAACATAACCTCCTTCTTCCTGTATATAATTTCTACATCGTTTTAACGAGGAAAATCGAATGTTTTAAAAAACTAAAAAGTTTTTGTCGAAACTCGTTAGTAGTTTGTAAAATTCGGTCCCTTAATTGTTGCTTACTAGTTTTTTTCCACAGAATAAACACCTTCTTTCATTAGTCCCCAAAAACAAAAATCCAATGGATTCAGACATGAACCTCGCGGTGGCCATACAATTGGTGCATCTGGTCCTCTTTTTATCCAACGCAAATGTGTGGGGAATAATTATTTAATAGGGCCAGCGTTTATTCCCATTAGATCAGATAGTCAAGCGGCACTCAAAGCTTTGGCATCACGGAGAATAGTCTCAAAAATTGTCCGGAAATGTGCTGGAAACCTACGAACCTTGGCTAACCATAACACGGTTACCTTGTCGTGGGTGTCAGGGCATAAAGGTATTTCTGGTAACGAAGAAGCGGACAAACTAGCTAGGCGGGGCTCTGGAACACCATTGATTGGGCCAGAACCAATAATAGGGATACCCAAGGCCAGCGTTAAAGCAGCGATCAATGGCTGGGTCCATTCTCAGCATCAGCTGAAGTGGGCACAGCAAATTAATGCTGAAAGAACTCACACCTAAACAGACAGGAAAGGTGCTCTCGCTCAGTAGTGAAAAACTTGGAATAGTTGTAGGGTTTTGTATCGGACACTGATCTTTGAGGAAACATCTGCACAATATAGGCGTGTTTGACACAGAACCTTTAAGCAAATTATGTAATTATGTAATTTTCTTCGAATGTGAAACCACCGCCCAGTGGAGGCACTGCCTGAAAGGTACAAGCTGGAAATGTACAAAAAGCAGACAATGCTGTAGTGCCTAGAGAAAAAATTAGAGCTCTTTTACAACTCCTATTTACTCGTTCATTCATTATTGTATCAAAGTATTGGGAGGAAATGTAAAATTTAAAGACACTTGTAAAGAGAATTGTCAGAGCTTTCAAAAGACATCTTATTTGACAATCAATGCCATTTATGGCATTGTTAATCGCGTTTATCATAACTTTTAATATGACTGAGAGCACTGCATTAGGGCGATAATTTGCAGGATTAGTCTTGGGTTGGATTTTAGCGTTTTTTCACATGGACGGAAATACTCCTTTGCTGTATAATAGCTTGAAGAGTCTACAGAGAACTGGGGTGAGCTCTTGAGCACAGGTCTTCAGGACAATTGTCGGAATTCCATCTGGTCCTACTATCGTATTAGAGTCAAGATTTCGTACGATTTTCCTAATAGTGTGATGGCGGATAGCGACATCAAGCATTGATGAGTTTATTTTAGGTATCGTTGGGGGTTGTTTCCCATTGGCATCGAGGGTTGAGTTAGAACTGAACATTTCGGCTAACAGATTCGCTTTTTCCTTGGAAGATACGGCTTTGGTGCCGTCGAACCTCTCGAGTGGTGGTAGAGATATTAAAAAGAAATTGTGCATGGATTAAACGTATTTTATATGGATCGAATTTATTCTTCTTCAAAATGGTTTGAATGCTAGTTCGATTGATCCCAGACACAGATGCCAGCTGCCTCGTACTCAACGTAGGATCAAGATGAACATGTCCCAAAACTGCAACTTTACTAGCTTCATTAACTACAGGCTTTTCCATTTCTCGTTTTTTATTAGCTACATTTACTGTCTTTTGAAATTTTTTTACTAACTCGGTACATACTTTCTACTGACGTGTTGATCTTGACGTTGTGCATTAAATAGCTGAGCAGATAAGTTTCACATTTAAAATCAAATTTTTAATAAGTAATGGGCGGATATTTAAAATTTAAAGACTATTGTATAGAGAATTGTCACGAGCTTTCAAAAGACATCTTATTCGACCCCCAATGTCATTTAAAAATGTTGGGGTAATTCTTACCCTTGCTTGGGGTTGAAAGTAGTGGAGTCAAAAATATCAGAAAAGAGTGTCCCTCTTTAATCAAAAATCGACGGGTCTGAGCGTTTTTCTAAAATGTTGACGAGGTTTCTGCAAATGGCTCTATTTCGTTTTCGGTTGGCCACCCTGTATGTCTGTAAATATAAGTCTGTAAGCCCTTAATTATTGCAAAATATAGGTAGAAACGTTAACCAGTTAAATTATGTTTATAAATTTTGTTTGTTGACTTTTAAAAATTTTTAGGAAATTTTTTCAGGGACACGTAAAACGTTTCAAATAAATTATTTGTCACATTTTATGAGAATGGGGGCATAATAAATGTCACGAATTCCAATTTGATGGTGTCGTTTTTGCGTTATAATGGTCGAATTTTTATGCAATTAACCTCAAGATTATGGTCGTTTTGTAAGAAATAAAAAAATTGACATTGTTTAACTACCGGAGTCACAATTTAGGGAATTCTTTATTTCTTATTTAGTGGAAAACTGAATCAATTTATTTTCTGTCATTATTTAATAACTTTTGACGATTGATAAATCAGGGTGGAGTATGTTTTATAGTTGAATTACGCGTTTTAGTTTTTTTTTATTTTGACTAAATTAATAAAAATTAATGTGATTGTTAGACTTTATGGTTAAAAAAACCAATCAATTAGTTTGGCTCTTTTACTGATTTATGTAGGTTTTTACTGGATACTCCAAAAGATACTACTTATCATGGGCTTATCCGCTGGCTTAACAATTGGAAATTTTTTCTACTAAATCCGGAATATGTTATATTTATAGACTGCAGAGGAAATAAAGCACGCGCGTATGGTATACAAGCGAGATCGTAGGCATTGGATTATCGATCGAGATTGTTTTTTTAAGAAAAAACTAAAAATGTGTTTTCAGTAAGCTTTAAAAACATTAGTATATTTTCTCGACTACTAATGAAATATACTATATTATTTTGACATGCAGCTAGGCAGCTGATGACACTAGTGCACCGTAAAAATTTTCGTGTGAGCGCACGGAAAAAGCCCACATTCGGTGCGCTAAATAGGCATGTAAATATAGTGTTTTCAGGTAGGTATAACAAAAATATTTTTCCCTTGTGCTATTTTTTAGGTATCCTTTCTTAACCTTACCTTGCAATCGCGATTTATTTGGGTGAAGGACTCTTAAAGAAGATTGGTCCTTGTAGTGTCATTCTTGAAAGTAAATGGGTGAGACTGATCAGCGTGCCGAGTTCTTCGGCCGAATGTGGCCAGTGGTGGTATAAAAGTTTTTATTTCTCTGGAACATCTGCCATGGAAATATCTGTAGAGTAATGTCTGGTCTGCAATGTGTGGCTTCGTCATGACTGTGTCAGGAAAAACGGAGCTTACACGGTTTAACATCGAAAAATATGTTGAACAGAGATGTGCGGTTTCGTTATGACAGTTTAACTTATACATAGACGATTGTTTTAAAGATTTGAAAGAGAGTGCGCATGGATTGAAAATAAATGATTTGATCTTCAAATGCCTCCTTTACGCCGATGACCAAGTCATATTAGCATCATCTAAGAAGAGAAATAAAGAAACAAGTAAAATTGTTTGTATACGAGAGACGTAAAGTAAGACTTTAATATTGAGGGGAATGGTGTTGGCATGTAAACAAATGAGTGGGGCGCTGCATAATTTTATGAACAGCCAGGACGTGTCAAAAAAGGCACGACTGGCTGAGCATAGAAAAGTGCTGAATGTTGGGTTTCACAAAAGAAGCATAAAAGAAAGATCAATGCTGCGGAGATGAGTAATCTGAGAATTGTATAGCCGGAGTGACCCTGATGGATAAAGTGAAAAATTAAGATAAGGGAACGCTGTGTTGTAAAATAAAATGTAGTAGCAAAGATAGATAAAGGAATGTTTAGATGGTTGGACACGTAGAAATAATGGATAAAAGAAGATTGACGAAACAGACTTATGAGCCAAGTGTGAACGGGCGGAAGTCGGTAGAGGTCGACCCATGCTAATATATTGTGATCAAATCAAAATTGTTCTAGAGAAAGGCCAGATCAAAAGTACCAACAACCGTTGAGTAAGTGGAAAGAAGTAGTCTCTGCCTACCTCTACGGGAAAAAGGCGTGACTACATGTATGTATCTTTCGAGTTACATATTCTTTCATCAGAGTTGTAAAAAAAACGTATCATACACTGGTATTAAGCGGAAAAAGATGATTTTTCCTGTGTTTTTCTCCTATTGGTAACATAATATGTGTGTATGTATGCGCAAAAATCCTCCGTTCAATCCTTATCGTTTCGACATTTAAAGTAGAAAACGGCCAAATCCATATATCGGAAATTTCATTACTTAGGACGTGGATAAAACGATGTGGGTTTAAAGGGAAAAATTCGCAGTTGAATCACGTATTTCTCAAGCGGTTTACCACTTTATTTTTTCGTATTAGATATCCAACAACAAAAAGTTACCTGCAGTTACCAAAAACTGCCAATTTTCTTTTCTTTTGCTTGACGCTATTTTCTGATATCTATTGTTTTGGCCAATTGAACAAATTTAAAAGAAATTAATGAAAAACGATAGAGTACGACACAATTTTACCCACTATAGGGATTTAGTATAATCTTATCTCAATGGTTAGTGGTCGCTGAAAGAATACAGTTAGAATTTAGTATTGTAGTAATTGTAGAGAGGTATACTCGCGTCTTGCAAAACAAAAATTTACAATTGTTAAAAATGATTGTCTGTAAATCGTGACTATTACAACAAATTTATTCGCCTAATAGTCTAAAAATAATATTTTGATTTGATTTAATTTTCCAGCCAAATCTCTTTATATTTCTGAAATGATCGGTTGAAATGTTAGCACAAAAGTGGATTATTTTTCCTTTCAATCTTCTTCTTTTTCCGCTGCTATACATTAATGGATGTTTGCGATCACTAATAATGGTTGGAGCAAATGGTATCTTTCGTTGCGTAACACATGTCCCAGGTACGCTGTTTTCCTGCGTTTTATTGTGCCCAACAATTCGCGTTCTCTTCCTATCGTCCTCAAAATTTCCTCGTTGGTTTTTCTTGCTGTCCATGGGACTTTCAAGATTCTTTGATAGATCCACATTTCAAATGCTTCCAGCCTATTCATTGTGCTAACCTTCAATGTCCAGCCTTCCATACCATACAACAGTACGGACCATACGTAACATTTTGTGAATCTTATTCTGAGATTGAGGTCAAAGTCAGAGTTCGTGAAGACGTTTTTGAATTTTAGGAATGAGCTCCTCGCTTTTTTTATCCGGCATTTGATTTTTATGTCTGAAGACCAGTCTTCACATAACTAAGTCCCCAGATAGTTAAACTTTTTTACTCGTTCTATGTCTTCACTATCGTATGAGAGTTTCGCATTCTGGAACTCGTCCAATTTGCGGGTGATTACTAGAAATTTTGTCTTTTTTATGTTAATTCCTATAAGTCGGCCTGGCATTTCAACTATGTCCAGGAGCCTTTGGAGGTCATTCATATTATCTGCTATCAGGACTGTGTCATCTGCATACCGTATATTGTTGATCCATATGCATTTACTTTGATGCCTAATTGTTGTCCTTCGAGAGCTTCTTGGAAGATGTTTTCAGAGTAAATGTTAAACAGAAGTTGGTAGAGGACACATCCCTGTTTTTTAATCTACTCTACTATTATAAAACTGTAATAAAACAGCTAAAAAAATTAGGTCATGAGAAATAATTGGGGTTTACAGAAGTAATTTGAATTGGTGTATAACAATATATATTCAAATATTAGAACAAAAATTTAATAATACACAATACATTTTTGTATTTGTTTAGCTCATAAATAGACGATTGTTAAAGAGATTTGAAAGAGAGTGCGCCTGGATTGAAAATGAATGGTTTGATCGTCAAATGTCTTCTTTACGCCGATGATCAAGTCATATTAGCGTCATCTGAAGAGGAGTTGCAGGCGATGGTTAACGTTATGCATGATGCCCTGAAAATCAAAGGGATGAAAATAAATGTATACGAGTTTTTTAAATAAGTGGGATCAAAAGTAGTCAGGCGGATTTATTTCAATTAAAAAGTGAAAAGGTGAAATTTTCTCAAACGTTCAAACACATTAGCTAATATCATTTTTACCTGTGTATGTCAAAACGGATTGATTCCTTTTTCTTCTTCTTCTAAAATTATAACCTTACGAGTTGGTAGACAACAACAATTTAACTCCCTTCGTGACAACCATCACTTTTGCATTACGAATATTCTTATTTACACTCATATTTAAATCTCTTTTCGGTATTTTTTCATTTGATTAAGTGCTTGTTCAAGTTCCTCCTTGGATTTTGCCAGCAGCGCAATATCGTCAGCACATCGGATTGTTAACAGTCTCCTGCCCTGTATCACGATTCCCGTCTGTCCTTCCATTACCTCTATAGCCTTTAATGTATTCTCTTTGTATAAACTCCACCGCAGTCTTCTGTCCTTATACTTCTGTTACTTCTGTTTCCCTCAGAATAGTAAAAAGCTTCTTACATTCTACTTTATCGAAGGCATTTTCAAGGTTTACAAATACTCTAATATACTTTAACTAATCGCGACCAACATCTTAAAGACCGGACCTGTCCATTAAATCAATCATCCGTTCGACCGATGACCGATGTTGGCGAATGCACTAGAATTATGTAGAAACTTCGCGTACGTAAATTTGGGGAATGCTCCATGACAATATACAATGTGTACATAAAGTAACGTAACTTACTAATATTTCTATTTCTGTTGGGTTTACAAAAAAAAATTTCAAATAATTCAGGTCATCTGCATAAATCGATTAAAAGTATATAGGGTGCACCGTAACTACAAAATAACTTGTTAACATAAATTTTTAAATGGTACACCCTGTATATATCTTTAGTTTTTCATGTCATTTTGACTGTTAAACTGACACGATTTGTAATTGTGCAGGAAGTTTGAGATATAGAACCTTAAATATTTTGAAGTACGAATTGTATTCGATACCATTATTTTTTGAGTAGATTTGAACAATATACAATATTAATTAAAATACACATTGGTGCCATAAAAACTACAATTATTATAAACGGCATTTTTTTTGTTCGTGTTATTTTCTGAGCTGGAAAATTTAACGTGGCTATTGGTTGCTGATGTACTGGATATTTCGACGTTGCTACTAGATTCAAGAGTGTGTCTTAGTTTGGTTCTCTTCCGATTTATTATACGTTCGTGATGCTCTTGATCTAATTGTAGAAACGGTTTTATAAAATTACTATAACCATGCCCTGTAATTTAAATTAGTTCTTGTTTCGATACACCTGCTTTTGCTAATTGTGCAACGGCAGTTGCTTGATGAGAATGATTTAAAAATTTTTTGTTTGTGATATCTAATCCGGCCAATTCTGCAGACTTTTTGGTTCATTTGGAAATTTTATTTACTCCAATCGGCATATTTTTGTACCAGCCAATGGTTTTTTGCTTCTTCCAGTATATATTCACTGTCAGAAATAATCTGTCTGTTTTATTATTCTTGTTTTCGTTTCTTTTTAACATCAACTTATTCAGAAGTCTCATTGGACACCGACTTACTTCAATATCGTTGGGTACAAGCCACTTATTATTAGCACATGATTTTGCTCCACCCTGCGTCGTTTTTATGAAAATGGGATTAAACTGTATCCTACTAGTTGTAAAACCGTCATTTCCAGTTTTATTTTGTAAATAGTGGATCAAGCATGATGCTCCTTCATTTCCTCTCCAAGTAAGTTCTACCGAGGAAATCAAGAAAAATTTTATCTGCATTCCTTCTGGTAGATTTTCATCCCAAGCTTTGATCATTGCTTCATACTCATTGTCTGTGAATGCTGATGCACTGACCCTCCTCTTATTCGGTAAGGATTGGAGCTCCCTTCTTTTTGAATTTCTCGCGTTTCGTGCCTCTAAAAATATTGGACTGGAAAATGGGTTAATTACTCTGTTGAATTCGTTCATATATTTTTCTTGTATCTGCTTTGCCCTAACGTTCCATATAGTTTTTACAACATGTTCTTTATAATTTTCTCCATTACATTTTTGCAAATTGAAAGCATATTTCAAAATAGTTGATATCATTTTAGTAGAAATTGATTCATTCAGTACGTAGTTTCTCTCACTACAAAACGTTAGAAACTTTCCGTACTTTTTTGTTGTTTTTTGTTAACTTATTATGAAGCTCATTGTTTTGAACACACTCGTCTATCACTTATAATGATAAATCACCGAATCGACTCATTTTATGACAATCAAAAAATAAACGTCAAAATTTTTTGATGCGCATTGTTTGTATGTAACAATTATGAATTATGGTAGAAACGGTGAATCTTTTCCATCACGTGACTATTACGTCAGCAACAATATTCATATGAATCAAATCAAAACTTGTGTCGACTCTATAAAGATAATCGTTATGACTAATATTCCAAACGTCGGCCTTTTACGAATTATGTATGTAGATAATATGTGTTGTATGAATCGTAGATTGGGTCACGTGATGGAAAAGCTTCACCGTTTCAACTGTAGTTATTATGGAAATTCGAATATTTCTGAATTTATGATTGGTGGAGCTACGCGATGTATATCCAAGTAAATTCGAAATAATACGAGGTAGCTTAGCTCATTTGGACGTTCCGATTGGTTGAGAATCGTACGAAAAAATAATCAGTGTTATTTTTGAGTGTCTACAGGTTACTAAACAACCCATAGGCATAACAGTATGTTTTTGGTCTTTTACCAATTGAAAGAGCTTTTGAAATGACATCCCCTATTTAAATTTGTTTACACACAAAAATAAAATAAACAGAGTTGTTACACATAATAAATATTTTCGATCATGCTTGTCGACGATGCTGATAATAAATTCAACAAGCTTAGTTTAGGTTTGGAGAATGGGGGTATGAGTAAATTGGAATTTGAAATTATTACGTAAAAGCATGACTTTCTGGAAATACCTGCAAGGGATTTATTGCATTGCTTTTGGCAGAACATGGTCGATAATTATACGGACGTCTTTTGGCAACTCTAAGCAGGGCTTTTGCGCTCGAATTCCTTATCACTGGATAATAATAATCGCAAAATACTGTGTTGCATTATTTGCTTTGAAATAACCACAAGGTGCACGAGGCGCACGATTTCACCTTTGAACATTTACTGTTAAATATGCAGCAGATACGTTTGGGTAAATGTGTACCTATCTGTTTTATAATATGAATACTATTTCTCAAATTATAAAGAAAACTCAAAACAGTTAAAGTCAAAAAGGATATACATATTATGTGCCTTGATGATGCTGACACAGCCTAAAACAAATTGAAGATAATTTAAAAACTCAAAATAAAAAAAATTATAGAAACACAAAAATTATAATTATTAAAATTTTATATTTTTAGTTTTAAAATTAAAATGTGCTTCATGAAAAGGAACAATCAAAACTCAAAATTTATTGCAATCTTTGATGCATACTCAAATTGAGATCAATGTGCCATCAATACATCTTTTTTAGTAGAATAAAATTATTACAGTGCCTCACAACCTACTATGACGAGTTTCCAGGCGCGCATGGCCTATTTCGAATATGAAAATTAAAAATTTTGTCGAAAATTTTGTTCCTGTTTCCGTTTTCATGTATATTTATAAGGATTATTCAATATTTTTGGGTAACGTAACCCCTTGGGATCAACATTTTGGAATTTTATACACTTTAATGATCTGTAAGAAACTCTGGCACCCATCTGATCATTATATATTGCATATTTAAAAAAATGTGAGAAGAAAGCATGACAAACTGTGGAGTTTCGACTGAGGGAGAAAGAGTGGAACAAGTAAATGAATTTGTGTACTTGGGTTCAAAGTTTACAAGAGATGGAAAGTATGACAGTGACATTGAGCGAAGGGTGTTGGCAGGAAAACAAATGAATGGGGCACTGTATAGCTTACGAATAGCCAGAAAGTGTCAAAAAAGGCACGTCTGGCTATGGTGCATAGAGGTGTGTTGGTTCCTACACTTATCAGTATGGTAGTGAATGTTGGGTTTGGCAGAAGAAGCATGAAAATAGGATTAATGCTGCGGAGATGAGTAGTCTGAGAATTGTATAGCCGGAGTGACTCCTCGGTTGGATAAAGTAAAGAATAGTGAGATAAGAGAACGCTGTGGGGTGTAAAAGAAGATGTGGTTACAAAGATAGATAAAGGAATGCTTGGATAGTTTGGACACGTAGAAAGAATGAATAAGGGACGATTGACGAAACAAATTTATAAGGCGAATGTGAATGGACGGAAGTCGGTAGAGGTCGACCGCTCGGAGAACATCGATCTCGATCAAATCAACATTGTTTTGAAGAAAGGCCAGCTGTCAGCTGTTAGTACCAACAGTACCGACGAACATGTATGAGAGCACTAATGAAAGTAGAGGAAGCAAAAGATGTGTGTAAGAACCACCGTAGCGGTGAAAGTGGAAGGATGTGGTCTCTGCCTACCCCTACGGGAAAAAGGCGTGACTTTATGTATGTATGTATTATAAACAAATCAGTTTTCAGTCAAGTTTTACTAAAATAAAGCATAATTTTGTGATTAAATTGGCATTTCTTTGACGAAAATCCATTTTAGAACAACAAGGAAACTCTCTTTTTAAGATTTTCACGAATTTTATTTCCACATAATTGAAAATGTAAAGAAACCTTGTAAAGATTTAAAGAAGACAAATAAGTACACATTGCAAATATTAATAAAGTAGCAATTTGGCAGTAAAGTGAATACCACAAAATTTAACAACAGAGGTGGAAAAATTCTGAATTGCGCGTCACAATTAAAGCATTTCAAATAATTTTTATGTTTTGATTTTTGTAATAATACATATCTTTCACATCCGGTATATCGTAATGCTTTATCGGTAGAACTGCAAAAACGGTGATGTTTTTGATTATTTTTTAAAATTAAAATTATAATTATCAAAACAATCTACTTTGCAGCTGATTTTGACTCTGAAATTATTGCATTCTCTCGGTTCTGTCGGTAAGCTATTGAATATTTTTGGACCGAAGTAAAAGATGCTTCTTTACATATGGGTTTTACTGAATCTTGGAACTTGCAAAGTTAGATCGTTCCCATTTCCATATCTATGTCCTTTATCCATTTTTTTATTGGTCTTCCTCTTTTATTTCTTTCTGCTGGTTCCCAATTCCAAACCTTCAGTGGTATCCTCTTCCGGCTCATTCTTCGTAGATGTCCGTACCATTTTAATTGTTTTTCATTTATTGTATCTATAATGGTGACATTTGCTGTCTTTTTTCTCTAATCCTTTCATTTTTAACATGATCCCTTGAGGTTAGACCACAGCATCTCCTCCAGTAAGTTATTTCCGCCAAACACAATTTCTGAGACGTGTTTTCGACCCAGACTTTTGACCCATACGTCATTACTGGTTCTATCATGGTTATAAAAATGTTTTTTTGGTTTTAATTGTCAAATTCTTATTTCACAAGATTGGATGTAGCGCTTTAGTCATGTTTCTTCCTCTACTTACTTTTTTCAGTATGTCTTCATCGTCCTTCCCGTCTTCGCTTAAAGTAACTCCAAGGTATTCATACTGGTTGACATTTTTTATTATTCCACTCTCTAGTTCTATATCTTGTCATGTTCCACCTATAACCATATATTGTGCCTTTTCTCTGTTTACTTCCAAACCCCATTTACTCTATTCTTCCACTAGTTTGTTTAGCATGTATGTCATATCTTGTTGGTCTTCTGCTATGACTACTTGATCGTCCGCAAAAAGAATGGTGTATATGGGGCTGTTGTCTACCCATATCCCCATTGGACTACATTTCCGTATCCACTGCTTTAAGGCTGCGTACAGGTAAATTTTAAACAGTGTGGTGGAGAGGCAAACTTCAGAAAACAAAAGGAAAGCGAAAAATTTATTCATTAACACTAAAAATATAATTTTAGAATTATGAGTTAATTTTGACGAGCAGTGTTTAAAAATATAAGGGGCTTTTCTAATACGTCCCCGCTTTTTCAATTTTATTTTCTATAGCCCATTGCTGGACTGATTTTGATGAAATTTTCAGCCAATTATTAGATTAGTTCGGCAAATGATAGTGTGGCGTTTGGTAGCAACCCCGCATTTTCAATCTGAACTTGAATCCAACTTATTTAATCGATTGGTCAAATTTAACAATAATGATAATTATTATTATTAGATATGGTTTTTTTATACTAAAATTGGAACGATACAGAATAGATTATTATATGGCCCCTAAGCAAGAATAACACATGTTAACATTAAAGTCTTTTCTAATACGTCCCGCATTTTCAAAGTTCTTCACCAGGTACTGTTGGTGTTAGGTTAGGTTAGGCTAATAATAATCGGTATTAATTGGGGCGGTTAAAGTTAAAAAATTAACCTAACACCAACAGTACCTTGTAAAAAACGGTGGCTATAGAAAAAAAATTGAAAATTCAGGGTTGCTATCAAACTTTACACGATCACCCGCCGGGATAATCTAAAGATTGGCTGAAAATTTCATCAAAATCGGTCCAGCTGTTATATATTTTAATGTTAACGTGTGTCATTCTTGTGCAAGGGCCATGTTTATCTATTCTGTATTGTTCCAATTTTAGCATAAAAAAAACCATAAATCATAATAATAATTATCATTATTGTTAAATTTGACCAATCAATTAAACAATTGAGAATTATGTTGAAAATTCGGGGTTGCTACCAAACTTCACACGATCATTAGCCGGGCTAATCTAAAGATTGGCTGAAAATTTCATTAAAATCGGTCCAACCGTTGGCTATAGAGAAGAAATTAAGAAAGCGGGGACGTATTAGAAAAGACCCAAATATTATAATTTTATTATCGTTATATTATACATTAATTCAATACTGTTACGATATTTACTTCTTGGGTTCGGTAATTCTAAACTCTCAGTACAATAACTAAACAATCTTTATTTCAATATTTTTACACAATAAATTTTACTTTACACATCACTTATATATTCACTTTACAATTACTTTAAATACTTTACTTCGAACTAATTAAACTTCAAAACTGACTAAAAGCTTCCGCTGCCGCTGTCTTTATATTCCGAAAAACGACGCGCCAGACAACAGGGCCGGTTCGTAACAATACATTTTCCATTACGGTCGAAAATTTTCGGAAATTTAAAAAAAAAAATTCCTCCTTTATTAGCCAGTCAAATTAACTAAAACTCCGCAAATATACGTTTTAATTGTCATTTACTACAACTTTAAATTATTAACTTCCCAGTGGAAGTTATAGTAATGAGTCCGATTTCGCGAATCCCGAATTTTGACATATCTCCACATTTCAAGGTCCCCAGAGTCGAATACAATAGTTTTTAAGTGGATCTCTGTGTGTGTGTGTGTGTGTGTGTGTGTGTGTACGTATGTGCGGTCGGAATAAATTATTTTTCGTCTCGATTATCTCGAGAAAAAAAAAGGATATCGACGTGGGACCAATTGCATTCGACGCATAATTACGCAACTTGGAATCAATTAGATTTTTAGCAAAATCGGTCGAGCTGTTTTTTATAGAAAATAAAAAAACTGAAAAAAATCGTAAACTTTATTATTTTTCACCTCGATTATCTCGAGAAAAAAAATATGATATCGACGTAGGACCAATTGCATTCGACGCATAATTACGTAACTTAGAATTGACTACATTTTTAGCAAAATCGGTCAAGCTGTTTTTTATGGAGAATAAAAAAACTGAAAAAAAATGGTAAACTTTCGGAATTATTTTTCATTTCAAATATCTCGAGAACAAAGAATGATATCGACGCGTGACCAATTGCATTCGACGCATAATTATGCAACTTAGAATTGATTAGATTTTTAGCAAAATCGGTCAAACTGTTTTTTATGGAGAATCAAAAGACCGAAAAAATGGTAAACTACCTGAATTTTGCGATTTATAAATTATACCATTTTTAATACAGAATTTTAAGATCTTTTGATAATATGATTATTTTTTTGACTGCGGAAACTGATAATATGATTATTGCATGTTGGGAATATTTGTATGAAAACTATGATGACAATATTTTTAATAATAATTATGATAACAAAACATATGTTATTTTTTTAATCTTTCCACTGGGAAGTTAGTCGTGTGGACCTCTCGGGTCGCTCACCCAGACCATTGATATTTTTACAATATCCTTATCGCAAAAATGTATCAAAAACCTTCCATAATAAATATGTGTTGCTACGTTTTTTTGGATAAATTCATTCTAGAGTTTAGCATATTTAAGGTGAATCTTTTTGTTGTTGTTTTAGTCGCAGTTGTAGTGGCGTTTTTTATTTGTTGGGCCCCTTTCCACGCTCAACGTCTACTTGCGATATATGGAAGAAGCGAAAGGACGTCAGCGAATATGATCAAAGCTTTTCAAATTTTAACGTACCTAAGCGGTATTTTTTACTACTTGTCGACTACTGTAAATCCACTACTGTATCACATAATGTCCAACAAATTTAGAGAAGCATTTAAGGTGAGTATACAATTCTGGAAATATTTAAAATAAAAATACTCATTTTCAATAAATAGAATCAAAATTAACGACAGAAGGCGTAAAAGTGTTACTAAATTTTATATACATTTAACATACATTTAACGTAAAGACTCGTTCTACCAGAAAATAAATTGGCATTCCATTAATATATCTACCAGTATTTTTTCTGATTTTTACTCTCTTCTAACGTGTTTTTAACGTTTTTCTCCATACAGTCCATAAAATGTGAAATGACGCGTAAAGTATCAGTAAATTATCGTCCTGCGGACTCGTGGTGTTTTCAAGCAACTCAGTTACGTTATCGCGAAAATTCAATCACAAGTGGGATTTTATTAAATTATTTTGCAAACAAAGTGAAAGGTAAAAAATCTGATATTCGGCAGAATTAGAGGAAATTAGCAAACAAATTAAAAAGTTGATCAGAGAAATTAATAATGTTTAATGAACAGGGAACAGTAACATCCAACTTAATACATATTTAATTAAACCAGTGTTACATACACAAATCTGAAAACACCGAACTTGACGGGCCAATCAGAGTCAAGAGTAAAGTTTGGTGTTATCGATAATCCGAACTTGACTAGAGCTTCTGATTGGTTCACCGGGGGTGATCGATATTCACTAGCAAAAAATTGTGATATTTGACAACTATGTATTATTGGTGCCTAATCAACACCTACCTATTTTGTTTTACTTAATTAAACGTTATAAACTCGTTAGAACGAGTTGAAATTTTTGATTTTTTTACATTCAACGAAAAAATGAGCTGAAGAAAATTAAATGCACTTTTTTTACCCAAAATACCTGAGTGTTTTTTTTTTAATTTTCAGATGACCTACCAAAATATTTGTAAAAAGAATCAAAAGCTACCGAGAAATAGGTGCTACTCCACATTATCAGCCCCACATCATTCAAACAGCGATAGCTACACTGGCGTGTGCTGGGGGGGAACTAAATTTGAAAATTTAAAGTTAAACGACCACCAACGCCCTCTAGTCGTGTCCTTTAAAAGACAAAGCAAAAGAGCACCTCAACACCACGAATTCACCAATGTAGAAACTGTTTTGACAACAACACCCAGGCGGTCCAAAGCGTCGCCAGTTAGTACCTCGAGAGTCATCAGAAAAGGTAGATTGAAGGATAAAATTTCGCCATCTTAATTATTAATGACAAATCCATTATAAAAATAGATATCTACCCATATAATGTGTATTAACATATTCATATTATTTTAAATTATCAAGAAAAAAACAATTACAGTGCTTTCATTTGCGTAAATGTACGAAAAACAAAAAACACGTCGAATTTTCAATCCAGGGAGAGGTTTAAAAATGTTATTCTGTTGTTTTCAAATGAAACCCCTTTAACAACTTTCACCCCTTTAAAATGTCAAATAGCAACCCCTATCTTGTGATACCTCAAATGAAAACCCAAGAAAAATCAGCAAATCAGCCGTATCAACAACAATTTTTATTCTATCGATTTATTTTGCAGACAACAACAAATTTTGCAAAATAACATGAAACCATATGAAAAACGAACTACGCCACTGTTGGATAGATAGATGTCTAATTCGGGATCAATTAACTTACTTTTAAATATATGTCACCTTTTTTGTTATTTTGTTTCTTTGTATAAAAAATATTAATAGTTTATTTAGTTAGTTATTCGTGACGTTAAATTAGCCATTATTTGTAGCTGTAGCATCTTGAGTTATTTTAAAATGGTGTATTGTCTGCAACAACGAATAGAAATAATATTTATTTAAAACAAGTGCGCTCGAGGATAAAAAAAATAATAATCCCACAGTTTTCGGCGAAGCTGCACAAATTGAAGTACTGGGTCATTTTGATATAGATCCTACATATTCCATTTCAAAAGTATCAAAACTTACAAATATTTTTGTTGGTTCCATACACAAAGTGTTAAAATTGCATAGGTGTTTTCCTCATAAAATACAAATTCAACATCAGCTTAGTGAAGATGACTATGAGATCGCGGAATTGAATTTTGTGAAACAATGTCCCAAAAAATACAAGTAGACGCAAATTTGATTAAAAATATTTGTTTTAGTGATGAATCAACGTTTTATTTAAATGGTTTTGTCAACAAACATAATTGTAGTTACTGGGATGACGAAAATCCTCACGTGTTTCGACAGGATAACATTCAATTTCCAGCGAAGATCAATGTATGGGCTGGTATTCTTGGAAATGAGATAATTTGACCTCTTTTTATTGAGCAAAACCTAACGGGAGAATTGTACCTACAATTATTAGAAAATAAAATTAATCCGATTATTACTCAATCACTAGAAACACAAGTTGATGAACAGAGAAATATGGTACTAGACGAACAGAATATATACCTTCAACAGGACGGACCTACACCACATTACGCGCTAGCTGTAAGACAATGGCTAGACGAACGATTTCCAAGTCATTGGATTGGCAGAAGGGGTTTTATAGAATGGCCGGCTAGATCTCCAGATCTAACCCTACTTGACTTTTTTCTGTGGGGCAATTTAAAACCATTAGTTTACAAATTTCCTCCCGGAGACATTAAAGAACTAAAACTTAGAATAATTAGAGAATGTAGACGAATTACCAACGAAACTTTGCAAAGAGGTCGAGAAGAATTTGAAAATAGGTTATAGTATTGCCAACAAAATAACGGAGCACACTTTAAACACTTACTGTAAATACACATTTAAGGAGCTGTTTGTAATTAACTTCATTTTAGTTTCTATTTTAATCTCGCTGTATTGGTATTGGTTGCGATTTGACATTTTAAAGAAGGTGTGGGGAATGGAAACAGCAGAATAACATTTTTAAACCTCCCCCTTGATTTAAAACTCGACGTGTTTTTTGTTTTTCTTACATTTACGCAAAATCAAAAGTTATTTGGACAGCATGGTTTTGAAATGAAAGTACTGTATATGTATAAATCAATGTCCTCTATGGACTCCAAAACAGCTGTACGGATTTTGATAAAATTTTCAGGCAATCTTCAGATTAGCACGAAGCATGCTTGGACAAGATAATTTTAAAATAATTTAAAATTGTCTAAAGACTCGATAAACGTCTGTTGACTTGCTTAAAAAGTACGGGGTGATTTTTCTCGATGACACATTAGACGTTATGGCAAAACTAGTCAGAAAATAAATTTGAAAATTTGTAATAAAGGGTTTTCGGCATTGGTCTGTACAATAAAAATATGCTCGACTTTCGGCGACTTCCGGTTGTACCGGATGTTGACGTCAACTTCGTTATTTTAAATAAAACACTCGGAATATTTTTAACTCTTTGAATTGCTAACTTAATTATAAGTAACTTTTTATAACAAGGTACTACACCTAAATTTATTGGTTTTTAAAATAATAATTATTTTAGTTAAAAAATTGACGTTTTACTGTTATTTAGAAACTCTATTTATTTTGTGATAAATTATAATTAGTCAATTTTTACCATCTACATCTATTACTGATAGACAGCTCCATTTTATCCCAGAAAAGTATTATAAACTTTGCTTTACATGGTAAAATAAAATCAACTTTAATTTTGGATTACAAAAAATGCTAAAAACTAATTTTATTTTAATGGCACACATTTTTTTTCACCCTGTACGATTCTATAGTAGATTTAGAAAAAATATTCTTAACATTTCCCTATACCAGTACCTAAGTTAAACATTTTCCGAATTTTTTGGTTTTTATTTTTTATTATCTTATGAAATAACTTCTACCATCTTAGAGCGCCATGAATATAATTGTCAAGAGTACAGTTGTCATAATTTAAAAGTTTAATTCGTCAGATAACGTTTATTTTTTATTGCTAAAATTAGTAACAATGGCTAGATAACGTCTAATGCGTCATCGAGAAAAATCACCCTGTATATTAATGGAGAACATATACTGCAGTAATTATTTGTTCATGGAATTTTTCAATTTTTTGTCCCATTCAAGATACTTTTTACTGTTCAATTATTTTGTCGGTTTGAATTTGAACATTTTTGAATTTTTCCGACATAGTAGATTTTATCTTGTTTTGTTGAAGGTCATTCTTCATCGTCCTTGTCGAAACTTAAAAACTCCTATTCATTTTCGAGTCCGTTAATCAAGAAAAGACGCACCTTGGAGAGATCTAGATCGTTTGCAAAAGAACTACAATTCTCAAATACCGATTTTCAAGAAATTTTGGAAAATCTTTATCATAACAATTGTTCCAATAATAGATTCGATTCGAAGGAAGACTGTCAATTCGGGATTCGTAAAGAAACGACGGAGATGAACGAGTGCAATTTCGTTTCAGTGCATATGTTAAGACCTAAGCATATTTGTCCGTAGAAAGTTTAGTACTTTACCTATCTAAAGAATATAAATTGGAAAATGTTTAAAGAGTAAGTCACAAATATTTTGGTTGTTGTGCAGTTAACATTTAAACCAGTTATCATTAATGTCATCTTTTAAGCAACTTGTCATTTGTTTTTTTGTTACATTTGATATATGTATAACTTCCTCTAACAGTACTTATAAAAATAATATTTATATGTAGGTACTTAGATTATGAAGGCCTACAACAAATTCTTTATTCGGTTAAAAAATGTTGAACAAAAACAAATGTTTACTGTAAGCTTTATTTGATGTTCATCTGTAGATATAAATTGTAAATATTATTTAGGAGTTTTTACTAGAAAAAATCAACGTGACTTTATCATAATTTAAAATAGGTTAATTTTAAGACTTAAAAACTTTATTTATTTCAATGGTTACATACATACATATAGTCACGCCTTTTTCCAGTAGGGGTAGGCAGAGACCACTTCCACTTCCGCTACGGTTCTTACACACATCTTTTGCTTCCTCTACTTTCATCAGTGCTCTCATGCATGCTCATCGGTTGTTGAAACTCTTGACCTGGCTTTTCTTCAAAACAATGTTGATCTGATCGAGATATGTTCTCCATATGTTGTCCATTCACACTCGCCTAATAAATTTGTTACGTCAATGTTCCTTCATCCATCCTTTCTACTGCTTGTGTCAGGAAAAACGGAGCTTACACGGTTTAACATCGAAAAATGTGTTGAACAGGGATGTGCGGTTTCGTTATGGCTGTTTAACTTATGCACAGACGATTGTTTAAAAGATTTGAAAGAAAGAGCGTATGAATTAAAAATGAATGATTTGATCGTCAATTTATCAGATTATATTAGCGTCATCTAAGGAGATTCAGGCGATGGCTAATAGTAAATTAAAAGGGAATGCAAGCAAGATAAAAGTAATGGTTTTTGATAATGAAGAAAGCTTGATCAACTGCGAGATGCTGATTAAAGGAGAAAGAGTGGAACAAGTAAATGAGTTTGTATACTTAGGTTCAAAGTTAACGAGAGACGGAAAGTATGACTGTGACATTGAGCGAAGGGTGTTGGCAGGGAAACAAATGAATGGGGTCCTGTATAACTTTATGAGCAGCCAGAAAGTATCAAAAAAAACTGTGCATAGAGTGCTGGTCCCTTCACTTATGTATGGTAGTGAATGTTGGGTTTGGCAGAAAAAGCATAAAAATAAGATTAATACTGCAGAGATACGTAGTTTAAGAAGTATAGATGGAGTGAATCGGTTGGATAAAGTGAAGAATAGTTAGATAAGAGAACGCTGTGGTGTAAAATAAGATGTGATTACAAAGATAGATAAAGGAATGCTTAGATGGTTTAGACACGTAGAGAAGATGGATACAGGAAGGTTGACGAAACAGATTTATAATGCGAGTGTGAAAGGGCAAGCCGGTAGAGGTCGATCACGGCGAATATATCTCAATCAAATCAACATTGTTTTGAAGAAAGGCCAGGTGAAGAGTACCAACAACTGACGAACTGTATGAGAGCACTGATGATAGTAGAAGCGTAGCGAAAGTGAAAGGAAGTGGTCTCTCCCTACCATTACGGAAAAAAGACGTGACTATATGTATGTACGAGTACGAGTATGTATGGTATACTCTGAAACATCTACGTCATTAACGACGATCATTGTATTTTATTTTATATTTACTGTAATTACATCAATAATCGAAAACGAATAATTTGTAAATATTCGGGATAATAAGGTTACATTTTTTACATAATTAAAAATATTTCAATAAAAGTTTAAGTTTCAATATAATAAATGTTTTCAATTAAAAGTTATAGTCAATGTTTTTAATGTTGTTGATGCGTTAATTTTAAAAATCTTTTTTAATAAAAAAAATTGTTATGATGTTTTTTTAATGCAAACCTTCTCGAATCAAAAATCCCTTTTAAAAATGTTTTTTTTTTTAATTTTTCGGGTTTATACGGTGATAGTTCACGAATTGTTGTCCCTTGTTGTAGCAAACACATGAAAAAAATGAAACTAATTTATTTTTCAATGTAGTCACCTGCAACGTTTATACACTTGGTATATCGGCGTTGAAGTGTTTTAAACCCTTTTGAAAAAATTAAAAACTTTGAGTCTTCAGCCTTTCATCTGCCGCCGACATCACTTAGTTATCATCAGCAAAGCATATTCCACGAAGATGTTCTTTTAATTTTGGGAATAGATGGTAGTCGCTGAGGGCCAGATATGAAGAATAAGGGGGTTGGTCAAAAATTTGAAATTCCGCATTGTGAATGGTAGCCATTGCAACACAACTTTTGTGGGTCGGAGCGTAGTTCTGGTGGAAGAGCACACCTCGACTTGTAATGGTAATCCTCAAAAAAAACACCTGCAAAATCCCAAAAAGCTGTAGCCATGATCTTACCAGCTGATGGGAAAACAAACTTTTCGAGGGGGAGGGGAACCTCTATGCCGCCAATCCATGATTTGTTTTTTGGATTCTGGATCAAAATGATGAACCCATGTTTCGTCGAACGTAAGAAATTTTCGCTTAAATTCATCGGGACTCCTGATAATGATCATCAAATTTGTCACCGCTGCAACCTTGCAAACACGCTCACGTCAGCATACGTGCAGAGAGTTTTTTGAGACTCATTCCCCGATGTAAAAATTTTTCGACGCTTCCAACAGAAAACCTACATGTCTCTGCTATAGCCTTGACTGTAATTCTTCTGTTATTTAATACGATGTCATGGACTAATTCCACATTTTCTTGGGTCACCACAGTTTTGGGAGCTTCTGCACCTGGTGGATGTTGACAGGACCCTCTTCCCAGTTTGAAATTTTGTGACCAGTTCTTGATTACCTGGTACGAAGGGGCAGAGTCACCCGATACTTCTAGCATGTCCTCATAAATTTCTTGCGGTGATAACCCCTTTTTACAGAGGTGTTACTTTATCGCACCTCTTATCTCAATTTTGCCCATTTTTATAAAATCACACACACCTCAATGAAAAAAAAAACCTGCAAAATCCCGAAAAACTGTAGTCATGATCTTACCAGCTGATGGGACAACACGAAATTTTCGAGAGGGAGGAGGGGAACCCGTATGCCGCCATTCCATGCTTTGTTTTTGGAAATCTGGATCGTCGACCGGAAGAAATTTTCGCTTAAATTCATCGGAATTCCTGTTAATGATCTCCAAATTTTTATTTGCTGCATTTGGCGAACAAGCTTCTGGTCTGCCGTCAGCATTCGTGAAACCGAACGAGCTGAGTATTTTGAGACCCAATTCCTGATGTAAAATTTTTTCAACGCTTTCCACAGAAAACCTCTGCTATAGTATTCACTGTAATTCTTATGTCATTAAATACCATGTCATGGACTAAATTCACATTTTCTTTAATCACTACAGTTTTGGGGGCTCCTGCACCTGGTGCATGTGGACAGGACTCTCTTCCTAGTTTGAAATTTCGTGACCAGTTCTTGATTACCTAGTACGAAGAGGCAGAGTCGCCCAATACTTCTACCATGTCCATTTAAATTACTTGCGGTGATAACAGTGGTACTTTATCGGACCTCTTATCTCAATGTTGTCCATTTTTATAAAATCACGCACACCTCAATGGAAAAAATTAATATTTAACAGACACAAACTGATGCGCTGATGCTAATTGGAACACTAATGTCATACACAATAAGCTTTTGCCTGATACTTTAATTGCATTTGTCGTTCAACGCCAACTGCGTTACGGACAACAATTCGTGAACTATCCTCGTATGCGTGTAAAATTTTTAAATAAATTAACCATATCAATTTTAAAATATATTTTATTGAAAAGTACAAAAACAGCGAACATGACTACCAATGGAAATATCTCCTGTAAAAAAATGCATGCATAATAATAAAGCAAACAATCTAAAAATATATATATATATATATATATATATATATATATATATATATATATATATATATATATATATATAATATATAACATAACCTCTTTTTAACGTAACATTCTAAGCTTATATATACAGGGCGAAAAAAAAACCCATTTAAAACAGAATATAATTCTTCTTTCCAAGAAAATGAAATATTTTGGAAATATGGGATGCTAAAGTAATACGTAAAAGGTAATAAATAACTCAAAAGAAATTTTTTAAAAATGAAAATTTAGCGATATTTTTTCCAACCCAAAAGTAGTTTTTGTAATTTTATACATTCAAAATGGCGACTTTTCATGTAAATTTACAAAAAAATCTTGTTTTGCGAATTCTGAAAACAACAATTACCAATCTGATAAATATTTCATAAAAATAAAAAAGTTTTTAATTATTTCATAATAGTTCATAATAATGATTCTTATTTAATGATTTTTTTTTGACACACTGTACAAAACAAATTTGTAACTATTCTGAAAATATTTAAAATAAAAAAAACATACAGCTACCGTGTCATTAAATAAGTTAGAACATTTTCGTTATATTATCTGATACTTTTTGTAAAAAACATATATACAACAATATTCTTAGGTGCTAATAAATTAAAAATAGGATTCTTAAAGTAATTTGTCTTTTTTAAGTATTTTTGCCATTTTGATCGTTAACTTTTCATTTTGTGCGCTTAAAAATGATAATATTAATACAAATAAAAATGTATATCGCAACCAAAAAACGTCTAGTAACATTTATTTCCCGTTTTGAATACTGTGTATAAATATTGATTTAAAAATAACGAGTTTCATCCAAAATAAAATCATAATCTTTTGCTACTGGAAAACATTATTATAGTTATAGATTAAAATAGAAAAGAGTAAATTGCGTTTTTGAGACAAAAAAATTGTGATTATTTCTTTAAGCAGTTTCGTTTTTATTATTAGATTAGACAAAACACAATTTTTATTTTTGAAAAATAACGAATATGATGGGAAAATGGAAACTTCTGATCACATTCCTCTCTACTATTTTTAATTATCTCTATGCTCATAACACTAATTTATTTTTAAAATAATCATTTTCCATCCAAGTATTTGAACATACACGAATTTTCATTTCATCTAAATAATAAATTTACGGTAGCAATTTTTAACAAGTCTACCCAAAAAAATAGTCACAACAATTAACGCACCATTTTCTGCGAAATATTTCAACTTTAAATATTAGAACACTTTTGACTTGCTAAATAATAAAAGTATTGTTTAAATAAATAATACGAACGAAACCCGCTGCCTTAAATTATCAATACATTGAAAAATTCAATAATTACAGTTTTTACTCTCCGAATGAAAAAATTATAAAAATATACAGGGTGACACATATATGTGACGAAATCATTCTTTTGTATTAATTACACACACTATTAAAAAAATTTTCCTTTCATGAATCAAAATTACATGCTTAAATAATTTCTTCAATAAATATGTTATTATAAATTGTAATTAAATATTATATTTTAATTAAGTAAATAACTGGTTTATGTAAGTTTCAGATTTGAAAGTCAAGTATTTCGAGTTTTGTCAAGCACTTTATACATTTTAAAAACAATAAAATTAACAAAAAATAAATGTTTCTTCTTCACTGGTAGTAATATGAAACTTATTACAGTAAAACCTCGATATAACTGCATAGCTTTATGAAGAGCCAGAAAGTGTCAAAAAAAGGCACGTCTGGCTGTGCATAGAGGAGTGTTGGTTTCTACACTTAAATATTATGGTGACTTCTGTATTCAGAATAAACCCTACAACATTTTTTATTGAAAATTAGTGGATGGTGTATACACAAAATCTTAATTTTCTAAGACATCTTACAATTTTGTTAGAGTATTCATCAAAGATGAAAATAAATGTAAACAAAACGAAAGTAATGGTTTTTGAAAGAAGAAAGCATGACAAACTGTGAGGTTCTAATTAAGGGAGAAAGAGTGGAACAAGTAAATGCGTTTGTATACTTGGGTTCAAAGTTTACGAGAGATGGAAAGTATGACAGTGACATTGAGCGAAGGGTGTTGAAACGAAAACAAATGAATGGGGCACTGCATAACTTTATTAACGGCCAAAAATTGTCAAAAAAAGGCACGTCTGGCGGTGCATAGAGGTGTGTTGGTTCCTACACTTATCAGTATGGTAGTGAATATTGGGTTTGACAGAAAAAGCATAAAAATAGGATTAATGCTGCGGAGATGAGTAGTCCGAGAATTGTATAGCCGGAGTGACTCGATTATATAAAGTGAAGAATAGTAAGATAAGGGTACGCTGTGGTGTAAAAGAAGATGTGGTTACAAAGATAGATAAAGGATTGCTTAGATGGTTTGGATACGTAGAAAGGATGGATGAAGAAAAATTGACGAAACAAATTTATAAGGCGAGTGTGAATGGAAAACGTACGGAGAACATATCTCCATTAGATCAACATTGTTTTGAAGAAAGGCCAGGTCAAGGGTACCAACAACCGACGAGCATGTATGAGAGCACTGATGAAAGTTGAGGAAGCACAAGATTCTAATCGAGTTACGCAGATGGTCTGAATTATTTGAAAAAACTTTTATGTATACGATATTTTATGTACACACTGTATTATAACTCTAATAAGGCATGGTTCAACTCGGATATTTTTAAAAACTGGTTTTTACAAGAATTTGTACCTACTGTGAGAAAATTTCAAGAGAAGAAACTGGAAGAGGTGAAATGTTTATTTATATATTTTAGACAACGTTTTTAGTAATGGTTGTTTATTCCAAGATGAAGATAATGCAGAAGATACAAGAGGGCAGCGTACCTTGCAAGTGTAACAATTTAAAATTAACAATTTGTAATTTTGCAGCAGCATGGCAAGATAGAGCATGATAGAGCAAACATTAGAATATGATTGGAAGAATATGTTTGATGGCCAAGATGCAGACATAGATTTAGAAGAGTTAGAAATTCCTGATTTCTGTAGGACAATACATGATAATTCCGAAGAAGAAATAGCCGAGGAAGATGTTTTACAATGGCTAGAAGTAAATGAAGGTGACCCTGGGTATAATAACATGACTGAAAGTGAAATAGTAACTGAATTTATGACCATAAAAAACAAGGATGGAAGTAAAGATAGCGAAGAAGAAACAACACTGTCAAAAATGAAGTTATAAGATCACATCTCGACGATCTAATAACATTTATTGACTATTCATTCATCAGATAACGAATTTCAACTATATTACACGCATTTTCGTAATATTTTAGAGTTGATTATTGTTGTGATCAGTTGATCACAGATGATCGCAACACTTCGTTTTAAATTTTATTTATTCCAATTTTAATCCTTTACGATGCCAATGTCTTAAAACCGTTTTGCCTCAGACAGAACTCCGGTCCTTCAACATTATTGTTCCAACAGTCGTAGCGTGCGGCTGTCATACAGCTCCTTTCATTCACGGCGATTAAATATCGCTTGTTAACTTGCAATAAGTTGTATTCGTTCAGTTTTCTTTTCATTCGTTAGTTTATTTCTTATTTTTCCACGGCTATGAATTAATTTCAATGCTTGCAGTAATTTACTAATCGGTACAAGTGTATTGTGTTTTAAAGATAGAAATATGTACCTATATTTTGTGTTAAATAAAAACCGTTAAAAAACCAGCCAAATTGTGATTCCAATCCACTATATCGAAGTTGAGTATTCATTCCTCCTATGTAGGAAAAGGGAAATTGTAAACCCCCGATTCCAACAATTATAAAAAAACAACAAACTTTAAAAGTGTAAACAAAACTTGATTCCTTTTTAGTAGTTTCAAACAGCAACGTCACTTCACGACTAGTGTCCTAAGACAATTAAATAGAATTTTGTTTGTGTGTTGTATTTTTTATTTATATATCTAAATACACGCAGTGTGTTTTTTAGAAAGAGTTTTTTAAATTATTTTAAACCTATTTTTATATAACGGACTTTCGGCTTTAACGGACATCCCTAACGCCTTGACTAGTTCATTATATCGAGGTTTTACCGTACTACAAATTTATTGACTGTCTACAATCTATGTGACATTTTTTTTTTGACACCCTGCTTTTTAAAAGTAGGTTTTAATTAAATGCTAAAAAGTAAATAGTTTTTATTTTGCTGATATTCATTTTTATATTCACAATAATTTTTACTCACAAAAATCACAGGTATCGAAATATCTAAATTAGACAATTTTTTAACTTATCTTCTACTCACAGCCTTGGCGTTGCCGAATCTGGTACACGCTTTTTTCCACCTACAAATCAACAATTTACGTCTTAGATTTTTAAAATGTAACCATCACCATCTCACAAAATCCACAAAATATCAAATTTATTAAAAATATTGATAAAATTCTCCGAGGTCGATAAACATTAAAATAAAATACGATTTAACGAAATTTCGATTTTTAGTGTTT
Source organism: Agelastica alni (assembly GCA_950111635.1). Taxonomy (NCBI): domain Eukaryota; kingdom Metazoa; phylum Arthropoda; class Insecta; order Coleoptera; family Chrysomelidae; genus Agelastica; species Agelastica alni. Next base: position 436,492 of record OX467711.1, on the reverse strand, counting down.
GCTTATTATTTGGGATTTTATTTTATTATATTGTTAAATTGACCTATTATTCCGACACTAAACATTATGCTTCACTCCTCATTTTTTTGCATGGTTAATTTTTTTAAAATGGTAAAAATAAATTAAGAAATACTATGATTTCCGTGGACCTGGAAGAAGGCAACAGTCATGGTTAAAGAACATTCGTGAATGGACAAACATACGTTCAGTAGAAGAACTCATACACTTAGCAGAAGATAGAAATGCTCTAGCCAGAGTGATAGACAACGTTCGGGAGACCGGATAGGGTACATGAAAGAAGAAGATGATTTCCAAGTAACGAAAGTTTTATTTAACTGAAGCGAACTCTCGATTTTTACTCAAAAAAAATCTACAAGAAACTAATTTAAAAAATACTTACATAAACTCATGCTAACTATATTTATAATAAGTAATATTAAGTGTGGTTTGCAGATGTTGCGAAGGATTTTAATCATAACTACGTCAGTAGTTAGCGGTCAACAAGTCCCGTACCTTCGAAAATATCCAGGACGTCGCCGTCGACAATATAGGAGTGTTGCTAAAGATTTCAGGTTCCAATTCTGGATCCCCGAAGTGCAGAGAGACAGAGAGTTCTTCGCAGATGCATAGGTAGTAAAGATGAGTCTCATTCTCTTCTTCACAGAACCTACAAAGCGGCCTGGGTGCTCTGTCTAGTAGTGGTTGGTTCATAATCGGTTTCTAGTTCGCTCCCTAGCATTACACTGTAAGCAATACTGCAAGTTGGGTCTGAGCCTATCAGCTGTTATGTTATTGTTTGGATATTGCTAGTCTGTCTTCTCTGCTGCCTTCTCTCCTGGTATCCACATTAAGCAGAACTTTGTGTGTTCTCCAGTTTCACCAGTTTCCTGTGTCATTCTAATACTAGTATTCGCGCCACTCTATTTTGTACAAATAAGAGGGCGCGACGCTAATGTTCTAATTTCAACTCAAAAATAATATCCAGTTCTTATCATTTTAATAATGATACTAGTTTGAGTTCATATTTTTCGATCATTATTCGAAAAATAGCACTATATGAGGCAGTATGAAATAGTTCGAATTTCATTCTATTTTTATTTTCGCGATCTCTGGGTATCAGCCCCATCAATCTAACTACTAGTTAAACCGCTACATGTTGGGTATCAGTTCCCATTATCGTAATTAGTTCAAACCGTTATGTTTGTGCAATTAGATTTGTGTTTATTCTCATAAGACTTTCCTGTGTTCACAAGGATATTAAAGGACATTGCAATCGACTTTAAGTTACATCAAAAAGGGCGTTCATACTTGGAGCAGAAACGGTCGATCGAGGAAACTCACAGTAGAGATTCCTACTACTTGCATTGGAACCAACGAGCATCATTTTATGGCAAGTCTCTTTTTATTAACGCCGGTTGCAATATTTCTGCCGATTTACAGTCCACGAATACTTTGGTGGTTATTTTATTCTTGGATTTACAACCCTAAAGAATTATATAAATACCCATTTCAAGCCACGGCGCTTGCAACTAGTTTAGTATAGAATTGACAGGATTTTAGCGCTTTTATTGCTGCACGGCTATCCGACATGATGTAGATTCTCTGCAACATGTACTAAGAATTGCTGTGATTTTGGTCTGAAACACTACAGCAAAGCAAAGCGACCCGGGTTTATGCTGATGGCATTACCTGGTCCTATCTGGTAATGGCCCAGACCTAATCCATTTTCTGATCTAGATCCGTCTGTAAACTAGACGTCTTCGTTCCGTTTTGGTATAATTAATTTGAACGATTTTCAGAATTCAAATGAAGTTTTCATTTTATCTGGTTGCATCTGTACGCCCCTAACTTGGCATTTGACTACTAGGTATGTTAAAAATTCCCCAAACAACTTTGATTATGTTTGGATCAAGTGAGGTGTTTAAACGACATCTTTCTTCTTCTTCTTCTTGTAGTGCCTATCCGTTCCGGATGTTGGCTATCATATTGGCTATTCGCACTTTATTGACTGCAGCTCGGAATAGCTGAGTTGTTGTCTGGTTAAACCAAGCTCTTAAGTTTTTCAGCCACGATATTCGTCGTCTGCCTGGTCCTCTAACTCCATACACTTTGCCTTGTAGAATATTTTGCAAAAGTTTGTATCAGCTCTCATTACGCATTAAAAGTCCTAGATATTGTAACTTTCGTGCCTTAACCGTATCGAGGACTTCTCTTTCCTTGCCCATCTTTCTCAGCACTTCTGGATTGGTAACCCGGTCTGTCCAAGGTATTTTTTGAATTCTCCGGTACAGCCAAATTTCAAATGCCTCAAGTTTCTTGTAGGAAGCCTCTGTAAGCGTCCATGGATCGACTCCATAAAATAGTACTGAAAACACGTAACAACGAAGTAAACGTATTTTCGTGGTTAGCTATATGTCGTGGCTTATGAAGACTTTTTTCATCTCGAGAAATGCGGTTCTTGCCTTCTCAATGCGAGTTCTGATTTCAATAGAGTGGTTCCACTCATCATTAATGTTTGTGCCCAAGTATACGTAACTATTAACCCTTTCCAGGGGAGTTCCATCTGCTAAAAAGTTTTCACAGATGTCTTGGTTTTTACTTATTATCATAAACTTCGTTTTACTCTTATTTATTTCCAGTCCATACTGTCGGCTGAAAGCTGTGATTCTGTCCAACAGAAGCTGCAACGTAGCAAGGCTGTCTGCAAAAATAACAGTGTCATCTGCATACCTTATGTTGTTTATCCGTTCCCCATTCAGTGGTATCTCTAAAGATATATTCAGAGTATAAATTGAAGATGACTGGGGACAGTATGCATCCTTGTCTTACACCTCTTAGTATTTTTATGTATTCTGTTTTGTCTCCGTTTATTCTGACACAGCCACCTGGTTCCAGTAGAGATTTCGGATGATCTTGATATATTTTCCATCCAGGCCAATTTTTTTCAAGACTTCCGTCATTTCGGTCAAACGCTTTTGTGTAATCGATAAAACATGCATACACATCACAGTTGACATCCCTACATCGCTGAAACAATACTTGGACTGAAAAAAGAGCGCTTCCCTGGTTCCTATGGCCCTTCTGAAGCCGAATAGGGACTGAGATATTTGTTCTTCACAAGTTTAAATATTCAGTTGTGGATTATTTTCAAAAATATGACTCATCAAGCTTATAGTACGAAACTCATTACATTTTCGGTTTTTTGGGAAGGACAATAAATTCAGATTTCAGCCGCACATAATATCCTCAATAAATAAATGTTTGTTTATTAAATATAAATATTCCAATAATAAGATACACCTGACAACACTAACCTGCATTGGGTACACCACAATTCCTTAAACTCAATCCCGTACGCTTTTCTGCATTTCTTCTTTCCGTCTTTCTTCGCTTTCTTCACCGATCCATCGCCGTTCTCGTTATCGTCTGCGCATCCGTACTCCCACACTTCCTTTTTCCATTTACATTTTTCTGCGTCGCATTTTTTCTTTGTCGTCTTTGGTCGCATCTCCGATGTCCCGTTCTCGCATCCACAATTTTCGTTACGAACGTAATGCTCGAAGAAGATGAACGGATTTTCCTCGGATTCTTCTTCTTCCCTGAAAATGGAAGCCATAAAAATAAAGAACGTTTTATAAACTACGAAATTACAACGTATGGAAAAGTTTTGAATAAATTATTGATTTAAGTAAATGCTAATTTTTTTCAAATTTTTCAAGTTATTCTAGAATAAAAAAGAATATCCATTTATTTATTTGTTTATTTTGTTGTTGCTGACCGGAATTTTAAGGTCACTTTGTAAAGTTTGAAACAAATAAAAGGCTATGGAGAGTAGAAGCAAAGAAAACTATCTCTGGGTCACAAAAAACTGCCCGGCAAAAAAATACTATCAAATTATAGAGGAATAAACCTTCTAAGCACTGCTCTAAAACTAACAACTAAAGTAATTACGAATAAAATCAACAATCTTACATCGTTGGCGGACGAACAACAGGGGTTCAGGTCGGGAAGATCTTGCACAGACGCCGTGTTCATATTAAGACAAATAATGGAGAAATCGATTGAATACAACAAGTCAGCGTTTGTATGTTTTGTCGCTCTAACTAGAGCATTTGACCGTGTCCAGCTGAAACTCGTCCTGCATCTCCTTTACAACAGGCAAATCCCATACAATCTCTCCAAAACCATAGAGAACATATACACAAACAATAAAATATGAGCACAAATACAAGGAAACCTCACAAAACCAATACCAGCGGGTAGCAGTATTCGCCAGGAAGACTCCCTGAGTCCTACCCTTTTCAATTTATAATGGAAGAAATTATTCGAAGTGTTCGAGGACTAAAGGGATACAAAATGGGGGATGCAGAAATCAAAATAGTGTTATGATGACGATGCCGCTCTCATTGCAAGAAAATGAAGATGAATGAAGGTTATTACGCTTATTCAACCTAACAGCCAAGTCTCTAAACATGGAAATATCACCGACCAAAACAAAGTGCTTAACAACATCAAAAATTCCTCTAACTTGAGCTTGACGGTAAAGTAATCGAGCAGAAAATGATATTTAACTACCTTGGCATAAAACTGTCTGGCTTTGGTGATATTGAATAAGAGGTGAGAGATCAAACAACAAAAGCAATTAGAATAGCTGGCTGCCTCAATACAATATGGTGCAATAAGAGTATGGGAACGGACACTAAATCAAAGATCTACAAAACCGTCGTGAGGCCTGTGATGACATATACCGAAGAAACCAGGCCAAAAACAGCGAAAACTAAAAGACTTCTAGATACAGGTGAGATGAAGATACTCCATAGAATCACTGGAAAGAAACTGCTGGATAGAGAGAGAAGCTAGAATATCAGAACAACCTGTAATGTCAAGAACATCAATGACTGGGTAGCAAACAGGAATAAGGAATGGAATAAACACATAGGTAGAATGGACAACTGCAGACTTGTGAGAATTGCTTGTGACAAGTCCCCATTTTGACGAAGAGACGTTGGGCGCCCCAGGAAACGATGGAGCGACATCCTCACGCAAGTGGACGATAATTGAACAGGCGACTCGCCTAAAATCAAAAATGGAGAAGAAGATATTACCAGAAATAAATATACACTAGAAGTACCTTTAAACAGACTGACCAGATAAAAATGAAAATTATTTAACAGATTGCTATGAAGTTTAAGAAACCAGGAAATTAGACTACAAAATAAAGTTGAAAGAATTACTGATATATCCAAAGCATATTATACACTGGAAGAATTTGTAGATGATGTAGCGGAAATTTTTCCTTGCGATTGTGATATAAAATTATTAGAGCCAGCGCTTGCATTTTAACGAATTTATTCTGGTTCCGAGGCCGTCACTGGTTGCTTTACTGCTAAACGGCTGATATGACTTAGTTTAAATTGTGTGCATTTGTCAGGGGAGTTTTAGTCCAACCATCAAAAGTCGATGATCGTTATAGGATGAGACTTGCTATGGATTTTTTTTTTGGTTGGTTGACTTTCCACGATTTTTTTTGAAATGCTCACCACTCAGATTTTTTTTGGATTTTATGCTTATCTTCGTTTTCGGATCCTTCTATTCGGCGGATTCGATTTTCCTATTATATTTTTAATTCAGTTCATACTTATTTTATTTTAATATTTTAATAATTTTTTTTCCAGGGAATGTAAACAGTTTTTTGTGATAAACCTGTATTTATACTTCTCATTTTTAATTATTTCTGAAAGAAAAAAAGGTGACAACAGCTTTGAAGCTGAAATACGTTGCTCGTTTTACAGTTTAAAAAGTATTAAATTAAAATAGTAGGGTTGAATTTTTTTGAGGTTTAAATTACTTTTAGTGATTATTAGAAAAATCACTTGGCACTCTAACGTAGTTAAGATTTTTAATTTTTACTTAGTTTGTTTAAATAAAAAAAAAGGTGGATAGGTCCGTGAACTGATCTCTCCATTCCCTCAAAATTGATTTCAATCGAGAAATCAACAATTCACAAAACCCCAAGTAGAATAATATAGTTTTTTTGAGATAAAGTAAAATATTAGTTTTTTTGAACATTAATCTTTTTCAAATTCCGTTACAATGACCAATCCTTAGAATAAGGAAGTAAATCTTCTGATTTTCATTTTTTCTCTCTAAACTCTGATATTTTTACTCTAATACTCTTTTAAGTTCCCAATGTTTTTGTTATTTTTTATTTTTCATCCATGTGTGGCTTCGCCATGGCTGTTTAACTTATACATAGACGATTGTTTAAAAGATTTGAAAGAGAGTGCTTATGGATTGAAAATGAATGATTTGATCGTCAAATGCCTTCTTTACGCCGATGATGTCATATTTGGGAAATAATTTGGGGCCAGAGGAACTCCACTCCTTTGTTTCCTCGAGGCCTTCAGTCCTCTAAATCTGGCCCTACTTTTCTATATTGTGTAAATTTCATCAAGAGAAATCAAATATTATTATTATTAACCCTCATGACTACTAGCGCCACCTTTATTTACCACATTATAGCGGACACTATTTAAATAAAATTCCTATATAGAATAGTTCTCCTTATCTCTACCCTCTATAAAAAATACCAACCTATCTTTTTTTCCATCTTCATTTCCCTCTTCACACTCATAAAAGTGCGTGTCACTCATTGCTCCAGGAGACAGAGAGGAATCTTCAGTTTCAAATGACAACCTTAAAGAAGACTCCTCCTCGATGCTATTACGAAGACTATGGTGATCTTCGTCAACATTGCAAAGCAATTGTCGAGTATAAACACCAAAAAATGTGTTTTGTTGATCGCTAAAATTATTATTATTAAATTTTTACTACAAAAAGTAGCAGTTTTTCAGGAAAAAAGTATGAACATAAAAATACATACATTTGAGCAAAATTAAAATGTTTACTATTTTATACCTATTTGTTTCATTTTCTTCTGCTACAACATCATCAATGTCAAAATCTGGTTTTTCCTTATAAAACAAATCTACATCTTCTTCAATGATTTTTTTTATTATTCTCTTTTCTGACTCTTCATTTATACTCGGATTAGCAAAATCATTTTGCAAAAACAGATCGTTACCATCTAATAATTTAATTATGTTACAATTTTCAATTGAATCTTGTTCTAAAACAAAAAACATGGTAAATTAATTCCTTGGGATAAAATAAAATAATAAAAATTTTACCATTTTTTAAACCAATTAAATACTCTACAGTAAGTTGTTCTACATCTGTAATTGTCTTTTCTTTTAAGCACCGCATAATCATATTTTCTAAATCACTGTTCATTCTTACAATTTCAGAAAATGTTCTGAGGCTATCAGAACATTTGTAACAAATTAAAGATGTTTCTTTGTCATTTAAAACCTAAAATGATAACTATGTTTATACAGTTACATAATGTTTTGGTTAAAAGTTTAAAAGTACACACAATTTAAGCTGCTGTGTTGTCTATAATCTGAAATATTTGTACAATATCCTTACCACTTCTGGAACATAAACTTTTAATAAATCTATAATATCGTATCTGCCTAATAAATTTATGCAAAAGTTATGTTCAATAAGCCTTAAACATGTTTTGCATAGTTTAATAGAGTCGTCATTCTTAGAGGTAACACATAATTTGTTATCTCTAACATAGACAATTTTAGTGTTGAATCCGCCGTATAAGGATAATATTTTCTGTGTTCGAAGGCTCGTTGATTTAAAATCAAATGCGTTCTCTACTTTTTTCACACATCTATTACATATCACTGGCTCACTAATCTGTATGTACTAAAAATATTAAGAATTAATCTTCGTTAAATTGTAATTATAATTGGTAAGTAGATTCAAATGCTTACTTTTTTTCGTAGTACAGCCTTTAACATATCACAAATAGCACCTTCTAGCTTCTGATAATTACTATCGTCGATTAAACATAACCTACACAACATTTTTTCCGAAATTGATTTTACTGCAAATAAAGCAAATATTACTGTCGGCTTTTGCTTTAAGCGAATGACCGATTACCGCATACTAATTTTAATAAATAGTTTCATAAATTATTTATAACTTTTATAGATAAAGAATTTGATAAACTGTTTTCGGACGCTTTTACATGTCAAACTGAAGTTTGGTTAGAAATGTTTGACATTTGACGTTTTTGAAGTGGTTCAGTGTTTAGTTGCAATATGATTTCATATTTTCATTCGGTTATTAATATTAAACTGATTTATAAATTAATTTCATTGATCAATATTGAGATCTGTCTTCAGCAGATTCCCCAAAATCTTCTACCTGCATGTCCAGTGGGTATTCTGATCCAGTTACATGTGATATTTTAAAGGATAGTGTAGGGAATGTATGTGCTGTATCTGTGAGGCTACCAGAAAAATCTGTTGAAATACCAGCACAACCCGTGGAGCTACCTGCGAATAAAGCTAAGCTTGGAAATGCCTGCTGGTACTATGGAACCTACTAAAGGTGATTTTTGTTGAATATCATTACATATTTATTTGAAATTTTGAACACTACTACTACTATTATTGTAATCTTGATTCCATGAAACATTTCAAAACAGAATTGATTATTTGAATCATACTGGAGTAAAAAAGAAAATTTAATAGAAAAAGTATATGTACCTGTAGATTTTGTAGATATTTAAAAACTGAAAAGTCCTCTGAAATACACTGTACATTGTTCTTCCTTTTTGGGAGGCAGCAAATAGAAAACGGTGGCCTTTTTTTCTCAAGTGCATCCTAGAACAGGTTATATATATATATATATATATATATATATATATATATATATATATATATATATATATATAGGAATACCAGATACAAAGCCATTTCTTTTACAATGGCATTTTAATAGGATGTTAAAGAATAATCAAATTGCGTTTTCATTTATTCATTCCATACAAAATCCAAAACCTACATTTATTTGCACAATTTGGCATATATAGAAGGAGTGCCCATGGAAGGTTTTATAGTAATACAATTTATACATGAATTTAACTTCCATTTGTGCATTTATAATCATTCAAAAAATTGCTTCTTTGTGGCTGTCTAAGGAACCATTAAAACATACACTTTGCGACTTCCTGGGTAATTACAGGCGATGTGCGCGGTCGCGGATATTAAGCACTCACCAGTAATTACTGGTGCATATGTTTTGTATCCACATTGCGAAGTCGCATATCCCCGCGGTAACTCTATGCAACTTCTATGCGACCGATTCTGGTTTACTGGGTTTGGATTTTAATTTTTTAAAAATGGCTTTTTGTGGGACTTTTAAAAATGATGAAAATTATGTATTCCCAGAAAGTTTTTATTAAATTTATAATTTATACTGACCCATTTTTTTTAAATGAATAGGTATGTATTATATTTCTATGCAGATTCCATACGAGTTGAAGGATGTGCAACAAAAATTAGGTAGGTATTTTTATGTTGATGTCACCATGCACTCACACATTTATAAAAAAATATTAATCATCAGCTAAAAGTAGAAAATAATGGATCCAATTGGGGTGTAGTGCATGAAAAGGAATCAAATTATGACAAAAATTTCAAAACCCTCTATTAGAAAAGTAATTTCAAGAGAGGAATGTCTTCCAAGAAATAAGCAGAATCAGAAATTTTTGGTCTGTGTAGATCACTGTATAATAAAGAATATTTAAAAAAAGGTATATAATTTTTATTCTAATAACATTGTTCCGTCATTTCTTATTATAATATTTCTTCTGGGGTTCGTTAATTTACAACACTCAGTACAGAAACTAAACAATTTATTCCTATCTTTCTCTGTGTAATACAATAAACATTTATTTAAAAAATCACTTATAGATATTCGCTTTACAAGTATCTATTTTAATTTTTTTTTAACTTCTTAACTAAATTTCTACAGATAAACTTCTCAAAAACTGTCTCTTTTCGCGGCACATCGGTTCATAAAATAGATTTAAACAATATTTTTCGAAATAACTTCCGTATTCTCGATTCTTTCAAACATTCTAGATATAGATCGCGGATCTCCAATTGACGTTCGCGGCTTTAAATTATTCTTAAAATGTCGAGCGTTTTATGCTACCAAAAAAATCATACGGTATTTTTCTGTAAACGATTCGCCGCCGCCTCAGGTCAAATAATGGTTTTAGGGCCGTACTCGCTGACCACAATCCGTAACAATATTATTAAAAATAAAATCAAGTCGGTACGAAGTATTTTATTTAATTCTTATAAATACTGCCAAATATCGGGGTGGACCGTTTTCTGTGGCCCATTCCTTATATATGGTGTAACGTTAATTGGATAAAGTAAAGAATAGTCAGATAAGAGAACGATGTGTTGTAAAAGAAGATGTGGTTACAAAGATAGATAAAGAAATGCTTAGATGGTTTGGACACGCAGAAAGGATGGATGAAGTAAGATTGACGAAACAAATTTATAAGGCGATTGTGAATGGACGGCGAACATCGATCTCAATCAGATCAACATTGTTTTGAAGAAAGGCCATCAATTGACGATCATGTATGAGAGCACTGATGAAAGTAGAGGAAGCAAAAGATGTGTGTAAGAACCGTAGTGGAAGTTGTCTCTGCATACCCCTACGGGAAAAATGCGTGACTATATGTACGTATGTATGCACTGTGGATTGTGATATTGGTTTTTCTACGAGTATTTATTGAAACGAAAGAAAAACTTTGAAAGTGAGGCGATGTGCGTCAGTGTCGATGTTCGTTGAGAGACTGTGACGGAGGCCGTTAAGAGACTTTGTCGGGGGCCGTTGAGAGACTGTCTTGGTGTACCTCTGTCCTTCCTTTTTATCTTCATCCCCCAGGTCGTTGGTTTTATGACGGTTCGTAGAGAATGCGTAACTTGACGGAAATGAATTTGGTCTCATAAAGGTTTACCTCGGTTCTGCGAGTGTGCGTTAGTAGATGAAAAGAAAAGAAGCTTCTGGTCGTAAAGATTAGGGTAGTATAAGTGCTTTCTTGAAAAGGACAAGACTTGGGATTAAAAAGGTCTTCAATAAAATTAGTCGCCGGAATTTTGAGGATTCAAAAGTGCTAAAGTTTTGTCACGTCGAGTGTGCATAACCTGTCTGTATGACCGCTACATACCTTTTAAATGAGGTACCTATCGCAGTGGGTTTGCTAAGGTACCGAAATTTCTATATAAAAAATCATCGATGACGTCATCTTGTTCGTGCAAATGATGTTATTCCTATTATTTCTTCCATTGGGACCATACTTTGTATGTTTTTTGTGTTACGAAGTTAAATATTTGTTTATTTTTTTTATCGAATCGTAGATTGAGTAGGTACTTTAGATGATAACAGTCATATTTTTATCAAAATTATATTTATTTATCAGACAAAAATCGATGTATTATGTAGTCACAAAATCACATATTTGTATAAAATAAAAAGAAAATGAGACGCATTATATTGTGTCTGCTACATTTTTAAAAATCATTCCGATATGTTGGATAAAATTAATAAAAAATCAAAGCCGATTGTCAAAACTACCTACCAAAGGACTATTAGTATCGGGTAAGTAGAATATATTAATAATAAAATGTTTAAGCTTGTTACATTTATACATACAGTTACGCCTTTATCCCGTAGAGGTAGGCCGAGACCACTTCCGCTACGGTTCTTACACACATCTTTTGCTTCCTCTACTTTTATCAGTTTTCTCATACATGCTTGTCGGTTGTTGGTACTCTTGACAGCTGGCCTTTCTTCAAAACAATGTTGATCTGATCCAGATCGATGTTCGCCGAGCGGTCGACCTCTGCCGACTTCCGTCCATTCACACTCGCCTCATAAATTTGTTTCGTCAATCTTCCTTCATCCATCCTTTTTACGTGTCCAAAGCATCTAAGAATTCCTTTATCTATCTTTGTAACCACATTTTCTTTTACACCACAGCGTTCTCTTATCTCACTACTCTTTACTTTATCCAACCGAGTCACTCCGGCTATACAATTCTCAGACTACTCATCTGCGCAGCATTAATCCTATTTTCATGCTTATTCTGCCAGTTCCAACATTCACTACCATACTGATAAGTGTAGGAACCAAAACTCCTATATGTACAGCCAGATTTGCCTTTTTTGACAATTTCTGGCTGTTCATAAAGTTATGCAGAGTCCCATTTATTTGTGTTTCTGCCAACACCCTTTGCTTAATGTTACTTTCATACTTTCCATCTCTCGTAAACTTTGAACCCAAGTACACAAATTCATGTATTCAGGTATGTATGTATTATTATATTATTATCGTCAAAGTGGGTTAAGTACCTAATAGTTGCAAAAAATCTTGAAGGGTATTATATACGAGAACTTAGGTAAACTTAAGTAGAACATCTAAAAATACAAACCTACAACATTATATTATTAGTAGTAATACCACAAGTGATTGAATTTTTGCAATAAGTTTTTCCATTTATTTTATAACGAAACTGAGTTGCTTGAAAATACCAGAAGGCCGCAAGACGAGTGGTGTTTTCTTCAAGCAATTCAGTTGAGTTATGAAATATAAGACAGACTTATGAGATAAATTTAATCACGAGTGGAATTTTATTAGACTATTTCACAAAAATATTTATTTATTTCACGAGAAAAATTTTTTTACTAAAATACCTCCGTTGCCATGGTGATCTGTCAAAATAACGTATTTTGATTGGTTCCAAATTGCAGGTGTGGAATTTTCGCAATAATTACAACGCATAAGTTATAAATACAATTATTGCCATGTGGTTTTCCCATTATTGATTTTCTTATAGTAGGTAGGTACCTACGATAAAACGTTCGTTTAGTGTAACATTTAAGACAAACTTATTAATATAAAATAGGTTGAAAATCAATAAAAAATTATTATTTTATTATTTTAATTCGTAAAAAATATATTAATGGACTAATAAAATTTAACATTATATTTCACCAAAATTCTTAGGGTACCTATACAAGAGATTTCAAGTATTATAAACTAGTCCCTCAAGGAACAGTATTGGGGCCTCTTCTTTTCATTTTATATATCAATGATATTGTTAACTTCTGTGATATTCCATTAGTTTTAAATTTATTTGCTGATGACACTACACTTTCAGTGGAGGGTGAAAATGTGGAAGAGACGATGAATAAAATGCAAAATATTATTAAATTATTAGAATCGTGGCTTATTGATAATGATTTGTATGTAAACACAAATAAAACAGTAGTGATGTTATTTAACAACAATAAACGTAATGTTGCATGCGATAAAAAACATAGTCAATATGTTCATAAGAAAATTAGTAAGAAAATCAATTATTTCAGGAGAATAAGTTCAAATCTATCTCTAATGACAAGAATAACATTATATAAAACCATAACTGCACCACATTTTGAGTATTGTCCAACAATTTTATATTATTTGAGCCAGTCTGAGAAGTCTAAATTACAGATTTTACAAAATTAAGAAATGAGGGTTATTTTAAGAGTAAATAAGTACACTGGTATTAATGATATGCTTGACCGTTTAGGATTTATGAGTGTTAATCAGCGAATGGTTTTACAGAACGTAATTTTTATTTTTAAAATAATTCATAATAATATGTTACCAAAATATATGTCTAACAAAATTAGTTTTGTTAGAGATATACATACTTAAAACACTAGAACATCTAGTATTATATATATACCGACTACAAGAACATGTTCAACAAAAAATTCTCTATTTTACAAAGGTTTATTGTTATATAATAATTTGCCAATTCTTATAAAATCGTGTAACACCCTTGACACTTTCATAAGAGAAACTTTTAATTATATAAAAATAAATTATGTTATATCCAATTATTTGACATGTAATCAGCACATAGTGTATAATTATTTGATATGTCATTTTGAAAATATTTTGTTTGTAATAGCATTATTGCTAAATAAACTATCTATCTATCTATCTAGATCGAAATTCACTATACGCCGTGTTTTCCCACTCGCCAGTGGTGCGCCATAAAAGGGGTCCGACATTTATTTAATTATTTTTCTCTTGCAGAGATGAATCCGAAACGTCGGCCGAATCGAAAGCAGGGTACCGACTGCAGGCCAACAAAACAAGATACCTGAGACATTTTCCGAATATCGACGACGAAGAAATTTTAAAACGTTATCCTTGCGCGCTAGTTAGCGATTTTCTTCTGCAAGGATACTTGTACGTCACTCAGAATTTCTTGGCGTTTCACTCAAATATTTTTGGATACGTAACCAAGGTAAGAAAGGGATGATGGAGAAGATTTAAATGTGGGCACAATAGATTATGCAATAGGTATAATAAGAGATTTGTGTGTTTACCTCAAACTTTGCGGATCTATTAATGCGTATACCCTCATATTTCTTGTCTACTTCCTGTCTTTACTATTGGCCTCCACCGGCTATAATTTGGTTCTCTTTACGTTTGGGAAGTGAATGCATTTTAATTAATTATTTGGCTCGATGACCAAGTAAGTATAAATTACCGAATGGATAATTTAGGAATCAAACATTAGTTTGTAAAAACACTAATAAAAGCTCTCCAAAATTTATATAACGGTTCTACATGAAGAATAAAAATTAATAACAAATTATCACAATCATTCTTTGTTAACAAGGAATTACGTCAAGGCTGCTGTGTGTCACCCACACTGTTTAAAATATATGTAGCAAAAGCTCTAAAACAATGGAAGAGAAAATACAGGGGAATGGGTATAGAGTTGGAAGGAACCTGCGTATTACAATTTGCTGACGATCGAGTTATCCCCGCTAACGACAAGAACGATTTATGGCGCGAAAATTGCAGAAAGAATATAAACATTGGGGTTTAGAACTTAATAGGGAAAACACAAAATATCTCCCTCTCGGCACTGAATTATCAAATATCCATCTGGACACAGACGAAATCACGGCATGCAATAATTATACATACCTGGGAGTCAAATTTGACACTACAGGAACAGATGACAGAGAGATCAAAAAACGAATAACTCAGGCCAGAAGATTAACTACATGTTTGAATGGTATACTTTGGATTGGTGAAATAGGAGAAAAAAAAATATATATATATATAAACTCAGTTTCACACACATATATATATATATATATATATATATATATATATATATATATATATATATATATATATATATATATATATATGTGTGTGAAACTGAGTTTATATATATATTTTTTTTCTCCTATTTCCTATTTGTACGGATCAGAAACATGGAGAATTACAAAAAATAATAGAAGAAAACTCGAAGCCACCGAGATGGATGTTTTTAGACGGTGCTTGGGAATATCTAGACGCGAAAGAATTCGAAACGAGAAAGTTCGAAGAAGAATGGGAATAAATGGACAGCTATTAACCGACATTGAACAGAGGCAACTCATATGGTATGATCATGTCCAACTGATGGATGCAGTCAGACTTCCCAAGAAAATAATGCAATTGATACCATCAAACCGGAGAAAGAAGGGAAGACCCAAAAAGACCTGGAAAGAGGGTATCATTAAAGCGATGAGCTCTCGAGACTTGGAGAAGATCAATGGGAGGATAGGAAGTCGTGGAAGTTATGCATCAGACACGTCGAAAGACGTTTTGAACCTGATAATATATATGGTAATACAAGGTGTTTCATTTAAAAAAAACATTAAATATAATTAATGGTACAATAACAGGCAAAACTCTGATTCATTGACCCTTTACAGAGGAAGCAAAATTTTTTTTTAAGAGACCCAGGACTGTCGTCTAGATGTTTTGCTTATAAAATAATAAAAAAGGTATTTGCATGTATAATGTTCGTTTTTTAATTATTGACCATAATAAATGATTAAATTGTTAACCAGTTTTTCGTGACTTTCAAATTCTGGTAGTGGTATCAAGCTGTTACAAACAAGACTTGACATGGAACTGATTGCTTGTATAGCTGTTTGTCTTTTATTTCTTAATATCTTGGCTCCGAAGCATTCTGACCGGAGTATCGTCTCGGTTTTATTCAATATTAAGTGAGAGTTTCGCGTCGAAATATTATGTTTAATTTTTTTGTAGCCTTATATTAAAAATGTTTATCAGCAATTGCAGCATGAACCTTGTTTGTATTATTGCAGTTGTTGATTCCTTTACGAAGTATCGAAGAAGTGACTAAAGAAAAAACAGCAAAGATTATTCCCAACGCCATTGGCATAACTACTCCCGAAGGTAGACACATTTTTGCTAGTTTTTTATCAAGAGACAGAACTTACGCATTTTTGATTAAAATATGGCAACAAGCCAGAGATGAAGATTACTTTTACGACGGCTCTACTAGCGACGTAAGTTACATAAAAATAGCTGAAACTGTCTTTCAGTTTCAGTTTCGAAATATTCGTAACGTGTTTGTTTAAAAACAAATTCTTTTATGTTGACAAAAAAGTGTCGGTTATCATTTTAGTATTCTGAGTCTAGTACGAGTTCTTCAGCTTTAGAAGAGGAAATAGATGTTTCCAAAATCCATGAACAAGGTAAAGCACACACTGAAATGTTTTGTAAAAATATGTTTGATTATGTATTTACACAATTTGATCAAAAAATGTTATTTTTTCTGTGACGGGAAAAACGTTTGACATTTTATCTCTGTTGACAGATAACAAAATATCACTTTTTTTTCGGATATATTTATATATATATATATATATATATATATATATATAGGGTGTTTCAAATAAAGGTGACCCTCTCTCTAGGATAGGTAGAAAACTAAAAAATAATTGGGGTTTGCTTGACAAAAAATTTTCGTAACCCCATCCGTATTAAAAGTAAAGGGCGTTGAAGAAAAAAATTTATACACATTTATTACGATTTTGCCGAAACTACTGGTAACATTGTAATGAAATTTCATACGAATTTCATAGAGGGCGCTAGTTACACGGTTCGTACCAAGTAGTATTGAACATAACTTTTTTAATGTTAGATTT
The DNA here is from genome assembly GCA_950111635.1 of Agelastica alni. NCBI lineage: Eukaryota > Metazoa > Arthropoda > Insecta > Coleoptera > Chrysomelidae > Agelastica > Agelastica alni. The sequence continues at coordinate 419,525 of OX467711.1, read as the reverse complement.
AATAAACAAAATTTCAAGTAAACTTAAACATCATTCAAATTTAACACCAAAAAGGTACTCTAGGAAAAACTCGATACTGTGCACTGTTTTCGGAATATTTTGATTTGAAAATTATGAAGTAATAACCGATCATGTTGATTAAAAAAAATTTTGTCGCGTAAATGAGACCTCATCGATAAAACGGATAAATGTTAAAAAATTGGGATTGAGGGCTGTCCTTTCTTGTAATGTTTGACAAAAATCCACTCTTACCTGTAGATCGTCTGGCAAGAGCTCTTGGACTTATCTGTAATGATAAGGATGTAGCTGCTGCTCTTTAAGTATCCTCCAAGTACTTGAAGGAGACGTATTTGTTTGTCTTGTCATATTTCTTACGCCAACTGTTGGATCCTGATCAAGTAAATTTAAAATAATACTTTCTTTATTAAAGGTTTCTGTTGTGTTTTGCCTCCCAGAATTTATTTATATTTATATAAGTGAAGGTAGATATACAATTTTAGAATATTTTATTATTATACCTGTACATGAGTTTGCATTTTCAAGTTGAAGAAAATTAGCTACTGTTTCAGGTACCTTACAAAACTGATTGATACATTTTCCATTGCAATATGCATAAAACAGGCGGCGATCCTTACTGCTGCTGCTGGACGAAGGGCTATGTACATTCGGTAAAATTTAATATATTTTTCAGTAACTACAAATCTCCTGTTGACATAATTTTTTGTTGGCTCAAGTTTCACAATTAATAACGTTTCCGAATCTTCAATATCATCTAATTTTATCTGGCTGAGTTCATAAATGTGAAAAGCTCCTTCAACCCCAAATACAACAACAACGTTGGCCATTAAATAAACTTCATCGGGAGCATTATTTAAAAAATCACTAATTTGTGTACAATAATTTTTGTGACGCTACTTTCGCTGCTTCCACTAACTCCGGTGGTCAAAGTAAACTTGAAATCAGACATTTATTATACAGGGCTGCTTCAGAATGGAACAAGCTTCCAAAATCAGTTTTTCCAGAGAATTATTACCTGCAAAGTTTTAAAAAGCTTGTCCACAATCATCTTTCTATCTATAATCCCTTCCTCTTCTAATAGTCGTAGTGCGGTCCACACGATAGGTCCACCCTTTTTGTGACTATTTTCAGTATATATATATATATATATATATATATATATATATATTATGTAAAAATGTGTAACTGATTGTTTTAAAAGCAGCTTACTTTCGCTGTATGATACCTATTTTAATATAGGTATATATATATATATATATATATATATATATATATATATATATATATATATATATATTTATGTGGGTCGATTATACATCAGATAACAACTACTCCCCTGACTGTGTCGCGACAGGCATTGGTTTACATCCGATGTATAATCGTGTATACCACCCCATCACAGGAAGCTCTCTTACTTAACAAGCATCTGTATACCTTGCTTCCTGTGATGGGGTAGAATACACGATTATACATCGGATGTAATTCAATACCTGTCGCGACACATAGTCAGAGGAGTAGTTGTTATCTGATGTATAATCGACCCAAATATATAAACCTATATTAAAATAGGTATCATACAGCAAAAGTAAGCTGGTTTTTAAACAATCAGTTACACATTTTTACATATATATATATATATATATATTTACTGAAAATAGTCACAAAAAAGGTGGACCTATCGTGTGGACCGCACTGCGACTATTAGAAGAGGAAGGGATTATAGAAAGGAGATGATTGTGGACAAGCTTTTTGAAACGTTGCAGGTAATAGTTCTCTGGAAAAACTGATTTTGGAAGCTTGTTCCATTCTGTAGCAGCCCTGTAAAAGAAAGTTTCTTGATGGAGATTGGTCCTTGAGAGTAAATGGGTGAGACTGATCAGCGTGCCGAGTTCTACGGCAGAATGTGGCCAGTGATGGTATAAAAGTTTTTTATTTCTCTGGAACATCTGCCATGGAAATATCAGTAGAGTAATTTCTGGTCTGCAACTCTTTTTCTATTTTCTAGTGGGTGAAGCTGGGCTGTTTATCAACTGAATGTCCCTTTTCTGAATGGAATCTAGAAGACGAAGAGAATGCCTTGTTGCTGAACCCCAAATGTGCGAGCAATACTCCAATAGAGGTCGGATTTGAGCCTTGTACTTTGTACTTGTACTTTTTAGCTTTTCACAAAAAACCTAGCCTCTGGCTTGCTGACTTTGCGATGTTAGCAACATACTCATGCTAAGACATTATAAGACACCGTGACTCCCAAAATCGAGATAGAGATGTGAAAGTTGAGACAAGTGTGCTGTCGTCTGCAAAACTGTAAATGGGATTCGTGGTGGTTTTCAAGAGGTCGTTGATTTGTAAAATAAATGGGGTGGGGGACCCCAGCATTGGTTTTTAACGCATCAGAAGAAATACCGTCAACTGCCACATGTAAGGAGCGATCTTGCATGAAGCTCATGAGCCATTGGCGCAACTTGGTTGGGAGACCGTAGGCAGATAATTTGCTTAACAATGCCTGGTTTCAAACGCGGTCGAAGGCTTTAGATATATCCAAGGCTATTGCACGGGATTCAACAAACTTCCCAATAGTGTTTGTCCTGAGCTGAGTGACATAAGCCAAATCTCCAGTAGACCGAAGTTGTGGAAATCCATATTGTCTGTCATGAATTATCTCGAATTTTTCGAGATATTTGATGAGTTGTATGTTAATCGCTTTTCCATAACTTTGGATATGACTGAAAGCAATGCAATAGGGCGATAATTCGCAGAAATAGTGTGTTTTCCTTTTTTCGGAATGGGTTGGACTTTAGCGTTTTTCCACATGGACGGAAATACTCCTTTGCTGTATGATAGATTGAAGAGTAAAATAACTATTTAAGTAAAAAACTACTAAACAACCACTAAGTTCGCAAATTTTAAATTAAATTGACAGATATTTGATTACTTTAAAGGTTTCGTTAACAATGCAGGTCCAATTGTCGCTATAAGTATTTACAACACAGTTTAAAACTTTAAATTTCATTTCGATAACTTTCTGACTTAATTGTAATTGTAATATTTTTTCAATATTAAATCGTCCTGTTTCCCGTCACAGAAAAACATTCTCGAGCTTAAATTTAGTTACTTTTTTCTCCTGTTTAATAAATAACTATTTACGTTTCAGTATTGCCATCATTTAAAAAAAATAAGGAAAAGCAAATATTTAATACAAAAGTTTACTATTACCCGGCCATAATTTTCATATTATTTCTCTTTTTATCCTCCTTTATTATGTTACATAAAATAATAAATGTAGATAAGAAATATCTCGAAAATGTTGAACGAGAAACTATACAGGACTTCTTTCGGCGCGAGTCAGACTTGAAACCACTTGACAAAATAATATTTAAAAAAAAGAACCAACTTTCTAACGTAAGTATTTACTAATTGAAATATTAATTGACGAAATTTGATTGTGCTTTTATTTTTAGGTAAGAAAATCATTGGAAACGTTGTATTCCTTGTTATATTTGAATAACTATGGAGATACGCAAGATTATCATCCTAAATTAAAAGTAGAATAAGTCTCGATCTGTGACAGTTTTCTTAATTGCATGTGTATTAAATGATAAAATACAATCCTTTGGTGTTATTGGCATTAGAACATAAGGGATTGGGGTAAAAACCCACTTGATTGACGATCATATATGCCACAGATATTTGGTCGGTAAAAAGTGTGGAAAACGGGAAGTCACGGAATTGAAGAGCTTCAGCTACTCGCTAAAAGAAAAAAGATTGGACTGGACGTTATTGAAAATGTTTCATATTTGAACTTACCTCTCGTACAGCCGTTAGAGATAGTAATGCTCAATTATTTTCACGTCATCGCTCAAAATAGTCAATTAATGATGCAACGAGTTTTTTGCAGCGACTTTTTAGTTTTTTGGCATATTTGCACAACAGTTTTTTAGTAATAATAAAAAAAAAATTAAACATACATACATAAAGTCACGCCTCCTTTTTCCCCTAGGGGTAGGCAGAGACCACTTCCTACTTCCACTTCCGCTACGGTGGTTCTTACACACATCTTTTGCTTCCTCTACTTTCATCAGGGCTTTCATACATGCTCGTCGGTTGTTGGTACTAACTTGACAGCTGGCCTTTCTTCAAAACAATGTTGATCAGATCGAGATCGATGTTCTGCGAGCGGTCGACCTCTACCGACTTCCGTCCATTCACACCCGCCTTATAAATTTGTTTCGTCAATCTTTCTTCATCCATCCTTTCTACGTGTCCAAACCATCTAAGCATTCCTTTATCTATCATTGTAACCACATCTTCTTTTACACCAAAGCGTTCTCTTATCTTACTATTCTTTACTTTATCCAACCGAGTCACTCCGGCTATACAATTCTTAGACTACTCATCTCTGCAGCATTAATCCTATTTTCATGCTTCTTCCGCCAAACCCAACATTCACTACCATACTGATAAGTGTAGGAACCAACACACCTCTATGCACAGCCAGACGTGCCTTTTTTGACACTTTCTGGCTGTTCATAAAGCTATGCAGTGCCCCATTCATCTGTTTTCCTGCCAACACCCTTCGCTCAATGTCACTGTCATACTTTCCATCTCTCGTAAACTTTGAACCCAAGTACACAAATTCATTTACTTGTTCCAGTCTTTCTCCCTCAATCGAATCACAGTTTGTCAAGCTTTCTTTTCTTTCAAAAACCATTACTTTTGTTTTGCTCACATTTATTTTCATCCCTTTGATTTTCATGGCATCATGCATAACATTAACCATCGCCTACAACTCCTCTTCAGAGTCGAAATTAAATTATAAACATAACCAATTTGACAACGTCTTAAAAATGTATATAAAATTGCCAACTTATGAATTAACTGTCAACTGCCAGCTCGCGCTAATAGATCTTCAACCGGAAAAACCGTTTTTATTAATACATAATAAAACTTGAACTGTGTGTAATATATAATGAAATATTTATGTATAATATCTGTAATTTTATATACCGTCTAAAATAATATAGAAATTGTAATATTTAACAAGACATTGACTTGATTAATGCAATAAAATATTACGAACAGACTGACCCGATGTGTTCGAGATTATATATTAAGTTTTGAAACGAACAGAGCATTGATGACGTGCACGCACATTTGTATTGTATGACCTTTAGAGAATATACCTTGGTAGGCTTGCCTACTTATTTTTGTTCATGGCTACCTGGAAAGCAGCTATTAACATGTAAGTCAATATAGGTAACTACACCGATCTGATAACCAATAAGAACTGATATAAAAAAGATAATTTAATTACAAAATAAATTGTATAGGCTTGCCTGCAACAAACCGTTTATGGAATACACGTGACACAGGACACAACATAGCAGCTGCACGTGACATATCCGTAGAATGTAATCGAGTGCGCATGCTCAAACGTAAAATATTTGAAAATCAACGTACGGCTTTTTTTTTGTATTTAAAGAAAAAATTTCCTACATTGACTTACCTGAACATTTTTCGATAGGCAAGCTATCATATGCATGTTTGTAGATAAATGATATTTGATAAAAAATATGTCTCAACTGGTTATCAGATGGGTGAAGGTCGATCTCCCACGGTCTCCTCTACTATAGGACGTATGTTCTCTTGTTAAAAAGGGAGTTGAATTAGCCCTTATTGTGCAACAGAATGCAGAACGTTTCGTATGTAATGATTTGCATTCAAATTTCTATCAATAAAAACTAGAGGTGAAATACCATTACACTATCAATCTCGTTCCACGGAAAATTCGAAATGTTTATCCATTGCCTTAAGTTTTTTACAAACTAGGTTCAATTTTTTGTTATTAAAAATGTGCGTTCGTCAACATGAGGTATTACGATTTTTTTTTTACTGAAAATAGTCGCAAAAAGGGTAGACCTATCATGTGGGCCGCGGACGGCCCGTCCCGCACTGCGACTATTAGAAGGGGAAAAATTATAGAAAGGAAATGATTGTGGACACGCCTTTTAAAAAGTTGCAGGTCATAGTTCTCTGGAAAAACTGTAAAAGAAGGATTCTTGATGGAGATTGGTCCTTGTAGTGTTAATCTTGAGAGTAAATGGGTGAGACTGATCAGCGTGCCGAGTTCTTCGGCCGATTGTGGCCAATGGTGTTACAAGAGTTTTTATTTCTCTGAAACATCTGCCATGGAAATATCTGTAGAGTAATGACTGATCTGCAACTCTTCTTCTATGTTCTAGAGGGTGAAGGGTATCTGTGAGAGTTGAGCTGTTTATAAACCGAATGGCTCTTTTCTGAATGGAATCTAGAAAACGAAGAGAATGCCTTTGTGTTGAACCCCAAATGTGCAAGCTATACTCCAATAGAGGTCGGATTTGAACCTTGTACGTCGTCAACAGTTGATCAGGAGTAAAAATCTTTCTAGCTTTCCACAGAAAACCCAGCCTCTGGCTTTCTGACTTTGCGATGTTAGCAACATGGTCATGCCAAGACATATTATTGGACACCGTGACTCCCAAAATCGAGATGGAGGGACTTGATTCAAGGGTATTTCCGGACATTGTGATGGAATGATTTGAGTAATTCACTTTCTTGGAAAACGTGGCGCTTTGTGTTTTATGGGCGTTAAACTGGACAAGATTGTTGGTTGCCCACTCGACGATTGCTTCAAGATCTCTATTGATGAAGTCAACCTGTTCCTGTCTGAGTCTATTTGTATCATTTACCGAAAGTGATCGATAGGATGTAAAAGGTGAGACAAGTGTGCTATCGTCTGCGAAACTGTAAATGGGGTTCTTGGTGGTTTTTAAGAGGTCGTTTATGTGTAAAATAAATAAGGTGGGGGACAGGATGGAACCCTGGGGGACCCCGGCATTGCTCAAATTTTCCAAATGCATTTTAAATTTATTTCAAAATCTTAAAATTATGTTTATAAAATGATGTTAATCTTGATGAAGCGATAACACAGATACACCTGTGTATATACTACATATTTTGTTTGTTATATTTTAGATTGTGTTATCAAGTATTTACTGAAACATTAGATTAAATGGATTTTTTAGCGAAATCTTGCAAGAAAATTTAATAAATGTATCTATTATTATCACAGTGAGTAAACTAAATAGTACTCGTATATACAGGGCGGCCAATCGAAAACCATTTGCAAAAACCTCGTCAACATTTAAAAAAAAAACGCTCAGGCTCGTCGATTTTTGATTTCCTCCCGATACTTTGAAAAAAATTACCTGTTGAAATTCCAATTATTTTAGCTGCTTACTTACTACTTAATTGATTAAATGTTCAAACTAATGACCGCCTGCTTCCATAAAATAATAAAGATTTTGTTTAAAATGTTCACGCACATTCCGAAGAATTTCCGGAGTAATTCGACGATGGCACTCGTCAACGATTCTTTGACGCAAATCTTCCAACGGTTGTGTTTTATAGATTTTACTTTTCAGATGTCCCCAAAAAATAAATCGGGGGTCGATAAATCTGGCGATCGTGGAGGCCATTCAATGCTGCCTCTTCTCCCAATCCAATGCCGTGGATTAAACGGTGGTTTAAATACTGACGAACAATCTCCACATAATGTGGAGGAGCACCGTCCTGTTAAAAATAAAAATGATCTTCGTCATACTGCGAAATACTGTGAAAATAATCCACAGTATGACGAAGATCATTTTTAATTTCAACATGACAGGAAAGAGTATCTTCCTTTAAATAAAAATCGACGGGTCTGAGCGTTTTTATGCAAATGGTCAAGTTTCGTTTTCGGGTGGCAACCCTGTATATGTATAATTTCAATTGAAATAGAAAAATGACTATTGTTACTGGTGCAATTTTTAATTGTGTTGCAATAATAATAATAATAATAATAATAATATAAATATTTGTAAATAAAAACATTACATTATTGAACTAATCTAATTAATTTACACCATTTATAATGGTTTCACCATTAAAAGGCTCACTTGCAGCGTCTTCACTTCACTATTGTTAGGAACTAAGTAATTCTCTTAGAAAGCAATAGTATATATTTGCTATTTTAGCGTTAACGAAATATATTGTTTATAAATAATGTTTATCTATTAAGTTACTAACTAGGAATGCCTGTTTTTCCCGAACCAAGTACCGTTAGCTCTGGAAATATCTCAAAAATTAATAACTTTAGGTATAATTAATAATAATAATAAATAATAACAGTTGAATTCTGAAGGCTGGACAAAACGTGGTAGCTAATCTACTGTACGTTATCGTGCCGCTTTACAAGGGAAAAGGTTCGCAGCAGCATTGTAAAAACTACCGAGGTATTAGTTTACTCAGCATAACTTATACATAGACGATTGTTTAAAAGATTTGAAAGAGAGTGCGTTTGAAAATGAATGATTTGATCGTCAAATGCCTTCTTTACGCCGATGATTAAGTCATATTAGCGTCATCTGAAGAGGAGTTGCAGGCGATGATTAATGTTATGCATGATGTCCTGAAAATCAAAGAGATGAAAATAAATGTAAGCAAAACGAAAGTAATGGTTTTTGAAAGAAGAAAGCATGACAAACTGTGAGGTTCTAATTAAGGGAGAAAGAGTGGAACAAGTAAATGAATTTATGTACTGCCATGGTGATCGCCAACGTCAGGAAGACCGGATAAGGCACATGAAAGAAGAAGAAAGCTGCTTACAATTTTTATACACAATTATTATAACCGAGCTACTAAGCGTTATCACACTAATCAATCACCCTGTATAAATAGATGAAACACGAAACAAAGCTATATCTCAAAACTTAAATGTAATGTTTGATCTTTAATAAATAATTATCTAACTTGATAAATAGAAATTCAAATTAATGGAAGAGATAATGACGTTATCTTAAACATAGTTTGGTACTTTTTAATATAAATTATATAAACACCTATTTGGTATTTATATATTTAAAAAAGCCAAGTGCGTGTGTATCAAAAGATGTTTGTTTTACTTTATTTTATTGTAAGCCTACCCCTTTTGTTATATTTTTACATAAAATGGAAATACACCCATTGGGAAAGGAAAGGAGTGTTTACAATCGAACCATCATTTCCCACGGGAAGTTTCGGTGAGGTGAAAAAAGGGAGCATTTCCAATTTTGATTTTTTCAAAAATTTTTACAACGACTTGAAACAACGAGGATTAAGATACGGGGGATTGTATAAGGGATTGTCGCCAATTTTCGTACCCGTTGATCAGGAATTAATTAAGAACATTTTGTCGAAACATTTTGCTCACTTTACCGATCACGGTTTGTACGTTAATGAAAAAGCTGATCCTTTAACTGGTAATTTGTTCCTTTTGAAAGGGGAAAAATGGAGAAACATCAGAGCCAAACTTACCCCAACGTTTACGTCAGGTAGGTAAATAGAAAATTTAATCTGTAATTCTATGATTCGAACATGACATATCTGTTTAAGGTAAAATGAAGATGATGTTCCATACTCTAGTAGTGTATTGTCAAGGTTTAGAAGAGCTTTTAGCCGAAGAAATTCAGAAGAACGAACCCATTTACATCAAAGAGCTATTGGCCAGATTTACTACCGATATAATTGGATCTGTGGCATTCGGAATCGATTGCAATTGTATGAAAGTACCCAACAACGAATTTAGAATTCAGACTATGAAAGCTTTTTCGATTAATAATAAATGGAAAGCCATGATGTACCAACACTTTCCGAAATGGCTTCTAAAAGCCATCAACTTCAAGCAGACCGACAAAGATGTCGAAAAGTTCTTCTTCGATCTTGTGTCCACCACCATTGATTACAGAGAAAAGAATAATGTGTTCAGAAAAGATTTTTTACAAATGTTGATCGAATTAAAAAACACTGGTAAGTTAATATACGCGAAGTCTAACAATAAAATTCTAGGACTCGTAAACTTAGAGACAAAAAGTTAGCTGTCGAACAAGACTTTAAATAAATACATCGTGGCCAACCGAAAACGAAACAGAGCCATTTGCAGGGGCCTCGTCAACATTTTAGAATAACGCTCTCAGACCCTTCGATTTTTAACTCCACTACTTTCAACCTCAAGCGAGCGTAAGCATTTCCCCAACATTTTTAAATGGCAATGGGGGTCGAATAAGATGTCTTTTGAAAGCTCTGACAATTTTCTTTACAATAGTCTTTAAATTTTTCATTTCCTCCCAATATTTAAAAAAAATTTGAATGGTGAAATTTCAATTATTTTAGTTGCTTTTTAAGTACTTAATTGATTAAATGTTTAAACTTACAACCGCCCGTTTCCATACAATAATAAAGATAAAGATAAAGATTTTGTTCAAAACGTTCACGCACATTCCGAATAATTTCCGGAGTAATTCGACGGCACCCGTCAACGATTCTTTGACGCAAATCATCCAACGACGCTGGTTGTGTTTTATAGATTTTACTTTTATCTGGCTATCGTGGAGGCCATTTAATGCTGCCTCTTCCAATGCCGTGGAAAATGTTGGTCTAAATACTGACGAACAATTGCCGCATAATGCGGAGGAGCACCGTCCTGTTAAAAATAAAAATGATCATCGCTATGGATTATTTTCAAATACATAACGGTCGATGTAGGGTCAATAGCGTCTTCCAGTAATTGCAAATACATTACGCCAGTCAAATTGCCAGGTAGAAAAAAAGGACCAACCAGTCGGTCACCGCAAATGCCAGCCCATACATTTAATTTCTCCGGTTGCTGTGTATGAACCTTGTGAAAAACTCTTGGGTTTAAATCGGACCTATAGCGGCAATTGTGGCAATTTACCGTCCCGTACAAGAAAAAATTGCATTCATCGGGAAAACATATATTAAAAAGGAACTGTGGATCGTTCCCTGCTCGCGCACTCATTATTTCGCAAAACTGCAGACGGCGGTGTTGAAAATTCCGTATTTTTTAACTGTAGAATGTCCTTTAATTCCTTGATTTAAAAACCTCATTATAGACGCGTGCTATAGGCAACCAATTATTCACTTGGTTGCCTGAGATTAGTCGCTTTGCTATAAGCAACCGATCATACATTAAGTCACAAGCAAAACCAATTAAAAAGCTGACAACAGCGCTGCTATTACTAAACTATTTTGACCACTTCCGTTTGGTGACTTCGTCCATCGTCTTCGTAGAGAGAACAAGCAAGTTAGCTTTTAAAACACCACGTGGTAAAAAATTTACAAGCAATATAATTGGATAAAATCAATTAAGTTAAAAAGCCATCAAGCAGTGAAAATTTTCTAAAGAGAAAGGAGGTTCTTAACTGTAAGCTCATTGTATCAATTTAATTTACTTTATCAAGAAATTCACGGCGGTAATGCCAAGAAAAACTGACAGCAAACAGAATTACGAACCAGCAAACCCAACTAGCTATCGAAGAAGACTTAACATCGAATCGAGGCACGGCGAGATTCAACAGAGGCAGAAACTGACATCAATTTACCTTCAACAACCCTCTACTAGAAACCTCCCTGTTCCTTGCCGGCGCGTCGAGAAGCGGTCATATTCATCCTCATTAAGTTCATGGATTAAATGTATTTTATATGGATGGAATTTATTCTTTTTCAGATTGGTTTGGATGCTAGTTCGATTGATCCCAAACACAGATGCCAGCTGCCTTGTACTCAACGTAGGATCAAGATAAACATGTCCCAAAACTGCAACTTCACTAGCTTCATTAACTGCAGGCTTTTCTATTTCTCGTTTTTTATTAGCTACAATTTCTGTCTCTTGAAATTTTTTTACCAACTCTACAACATACGTTTTACTGACATGTCGATCTTGACGTTGTGCATTGAATAGCTGAGCAGATAAGTTTCACATTTAAAATCTAATTTCTCAATAAGTAATTGGCGGAATTTTAAAATTTAAAGACTATTGTATAGAGAATTGTGAGAGCTTTTGAAAGACATCTTATTCGACCCCCAATGCCATTTAAAATTTTAGAGGTAATTCTTACCCTCGCTTTGGGTTGAAAGTAGTGTAGTCAAAATTATCGGAAAAGAGTGTCCCTCTTTAATAAAAAATCGACGGGTCTAAACGTTTTTCTAAGATGTTGACATAGTTCCTGCAAATGGCTCCGTTTCGTTTTCGCTTGGCCACCATGTATGTAGACCCTTTAAAAAATGCCGAATAAAAACATCAAGCAGCGATATGGAATTTCCAATTATTTTATTGTATTTTCGATCGTGCACATGCAGAAAAGTATACACCGGGTACCTTTAAATCTTATTGAATTTTCTTCTAAAAGGTTCACTTATATGTACATTTTGTGAGGACTTCTCGACTTTTTGACCCCATAAAAGGATTCACTATGATGTAACCGAATGAAATTTACTAAAGTAAGCTGTTCTAGGAGTTAAAATATAGACCTTACGACATTTTTCAGTTCTGTGAGTGCATAAAAAACTCCATTAAGTCTACCACCAAAAAAACCATGCGGCTACACTATTATAAACATATATCTAGTATCTTTATGGTCTCATTCCTAGTACTTTGTTATCAGAACTGGCAAGATAAATTAAAAGGGCTGTGCAGTCATAAGGACTGCCAACAGAAGTGAAAACTTAAGTACCATATAACCCTAAGTAACAATTACTTATATTCATTTCCATATGGTTTAATCATATACATATTTATTAGCAATATACATAGTATCGTGTATTTAATTTCCTTCATGTTCTGCTATTTATTCAAGCTATTTGTACTGTCAATCATTTGATTATATTCTAAAAACGATACAATGGGCCTATGGTAACTAAAATAAGAAACAAAAATTTGCCTATACAATTATTCGCAGAGATCATTTGCGAAAAACTCCATTAATGAAAGATAGGGGCTAGCATGACGTCCTTCAAAATTGCATACAGTTTTTCGCGAAAAAAATTTACACTGTCACTCTGACAGATAAAATTCCCGAAAATATATAAATACAATAACAAATATCAGTGGTCTGGGTGCGACCCGAGAGAATACAACAGCCTAAAATTGAGTTGGTTTATACTGTGACACGACTAACTTCCCAGTGAAAAGAATGAAAAAATACCATATGTTTTGTTATAATAATTATTATTAAAATTATTATAAAATACAATTTCAAATATTTATAACAAATTATAACTGTCATTAACAATATTCTGTTTATCAGTCAACCGTATTTTTTCAAACTTTTTCTTATCATTTCATAAGCGGGAGAAATTTTCAATTATTTATAACTATTAAATTTTTTTTTAATTATTATGATCAATATACATTTGTTAGTAACAATATTCAATTGTTATAAACAAAGCTTGATTATTACTAATAATAATTTTTCACTGTTAAAGCGTCTTCAATACTATTCTCTCAATACTGACACAAAGTTAAAAGGAAAAGGTTCGCAGCAGGACTGTAAGAACTACCGAGTTATTAGTTTACTCAACAAAGTCGGCAAACTGTATGCAAAGATATTGATTAAAAGAGTAACGAATGAAACTGAGATGATATGGGATATGCAAGCAGAATTTAGAAGAGAAAGAAGATGTATGGATCAGGTCTTTTCATTACGAGGTACGGCCGATTGTTTCAAAGAGTGCGTATGGGTTGAAAATGAATGATTTGGTCGTCAAATGCCTTCTTTACGCCGATGATCAAGTCATATTTGCGTCATCTGAACAGGAGTTGCAGGCGATGGTTAATGTTATGCATGATGCCCTAAAAACGAAAAAAATGGTTTCTGAAAGAGAAGAAAGTATAACAAACTGTGAAGTTCTGATTAAGGGAGAAAGAGTGGAACAAGTAAATGTATTTGTGGATTTGGGTTAAAAGTTTACAAGAGATGGAAAGTATGACAGTGACATTGAGCAAAGGGTGTTGACAGGAAAACGAATAAATGGGGCACTGCATAGCTTTATGAACAGCCAGAAAGTGTCAAAAAAGGCACGCCTGGCTGTGTATAGAGGTGTGTTGGTTCCTACACGTAGAAAGGATAGATGAAGATAGATGAAGGCGAGTGTGAATAGACAAGTCGGTAGAAGTCGACCTTGACGAACAACGATCTCGATCAGATCAACATTGTTTTGATGAAAGGCCAGGTTAAGAGTACCAACAACCGACGAGCTTGAATGAAAGTAGAGGAAGCAAAAGATGTGTGTAAGAACAGTAGCAAGTGGAAGGAAGTGGTGAAGTAGGCAGACCCCTAGTGGATAAAGGCGTGACTATATGTATGCAAGTATGTCTAAAATTCTCCAATTCCTATTTTGTTTTCTAAAACTATCCCTTTTTATGAAATATTGTCATCATATTTTTCATACAAAGATCTTAAAATTCTACATTTAAAATAGTATAATTTAAAAATTGCAAAATTCAGGTAGTTTACAATTTTTTTCAGTATTTTGATTCTTCATAAAAAACACCTCGACCGATTTTGCTAAAAATCTAATCAGTTTTAAGTTGCGTAATTATGCGTCGAATTATGCATTTTTGTTCTCGAGATAATCGAGACGAAAAATAATTACAAACGCACAAACGAACTTACACACACAGACATCCACTTAAAAACTATTGTACTCGACTCTGAGGACCTTGAAATGTGGAGATATGTTAAAATTAGGGGTTAGCAAAATCGGAACCATTTCTATAACTTCCCACTTGGAAGTTAATAAATATTCCGTAAACAAGCCGCCAATCTACAGAATAGTACAATGTAACTTATTTATTTTATTTTAACCACTGCTGACAGCCGCTGTCACCTTCTACCTTCTACATCCGCACTGCGACTATTAGAAGGGGAAGGGATTATAGAAAGAAAATGATTGTGGACACGCTTTTTAAAAAGTTGCAGCTCATAGTTCTCTGGAAAAACTGATTTTGGAAGCTTATTCCATTCCGTAGCAGCCCTGTAAAAGAAGGATTCTTGATGAAGATTGGTCCTTGTAGTGTCAATCTTGAGAGTAAATGGGTGAGACTGATCAGGGTGCCGAGTTCTTCGGCCGAATGTGGCCAATGATGGTACAAGAGTTTTTATTTCTCTGGAGCATCTGCCATGAAAATATCTGTAGAGCAATGACTGGTCTGCAACTCTTCTTCTATGTTCTAGAGGGTGAAGGGTATCTGTGAGAGTTGAGTTGTTTATCAAGCGAATGGCTCTTTTCTGAATGGAATCTAGAAGACGAAGAGAATGCCTTGGTGCTGACCCCCAAATGTGCAATGAGCAATACTCCAGTAGAGGTCGGATTTGAGCCTTGTACGTCGTCAACAGTTGATCAGGAGTAAAAAACTTTCTGGCTTTCCACAGAAAACCAAGCCTCTGGCTTGCCGACTTTGCGATGTTAGCAAAATGGTCATGCCAAGACATATTATTGGACACCGTGACTCCCAAAATCGAAATGGAGGGACTTGGTTCGAGGGTATTTCCGGACATTGTGATGGGATAATTTGAGGAATTCACTTTCTTGGAAAACGTGACACTTTGTGTTTTTTGGGCGTTGAACTGAACAAGATTGTTGGTTCCCCACTTCAAATATAATCGAAATTTTTTTATTATTTAAGGTACCGTAACTGATGATGAGGTTATAAAAAAATCCACGCATGGAACGTCGTATTTAAGTCTTGAGGAAATGACCGCTCAGTCATTCACATTTTTCTTGGCGGGATTCGAAACCTCTTCGACGACGATGACGTTCGCTCTATTGGAATTGGCGCGAAATCAAGACGTTCAAGAGAAACTACGTAAAGAGATAAAGGAAGTTTTGAACAAACACAACGGCGAATTGACGTACGAAGCTATCGGGGAAATGAATTATTTAGACTGGACGATTAACGGTAATGATTAGTGTTGAAGCTTGTGAATTTTCTTAACGGCTATGACTCATACATAAGCTGTGTTAAAATGTACGTTTTGACTGTCTTCTACTAATCGTTTTAAAAATGTACGCATTCGATTTGTAGAGTTGAATATTTAATGAAAAGGACATGTTAACAATCTCCGCCATTTTACATCTGACAATGAAACAGAATATGATGATTTAGGTTGCCAAACTTTTCATAAAATTTATTTTAAATGTCGTATTAATAAAATTAATTCATTTTAACTTTTTATGTAAATACCTACGTGTAGTTTTCTTATTTACGGACCTATAGGTACTTAAAATATATTCACTTATTTAATAATAATTTTTACTGTACCAATCTTCAACCCGACCAGTATGAACTTTGACTGGACTATTACAGTTTTACGAACCGATTAATTGAGTCAATGTTTTTGGTTTTTATTTAAAAGTGTTGTTACTTTTGCCAGCAGGTCTACGCGCACATATTTTTAAGGTCATAGACGGTAAGAAAAGTCACAAGCTCTACCGAAGGTGTTATCTAAGTACGTAAGTTTATTGTGTCGTGTTTCAGAAACCCTTCGGAAGTTTCCACCAATTCCCTTGCTGCCGAGAATTTGTACTAAAACTTATCGAATACCAGATTCAGACGTGGTCATCGAAAAAGGTACTATGGTCCAATTGGCCGTAGAGGCGATACACTACGATCCAGAATTGTACCCGGATCCGGAAATATTCCAACCTGAAAGATGGAGTCCAGAGAATTCGTTACAAAGATCGAATTTCTCGTTCTTGTCGTTCGGAGAAGGTCCACGTTTGTGCATAGGTACGTATTACACAACTGTAGTGTTCCTTTCTTTCTCGATAAGCTTCCATTTTATTAAATATTCACAAAATATGATAACTCGACGACCATCACTAAAGGCAAGTTTATACAGCAAATAAAATACATTAAGGAACAAAATAAATCAAAATAAGAAAGATAAACATGCTCAAAACTATGAAAAGTGTTTATACAAGAAATATGATAAAATAAGAACAAGAATAAAAGATGGCCAATTTTTATCTCTTTGTCTTATTTTATTTTACTTTGTTTAAAAACTGATAATACGCGTGTCCCAAATCTTTTCTGTTCTAAATGTTCCGAGTTTACAATCAACCTAACCTAAACTAATAATTTTATTTGTGAGGTATTTTTTAATTTCTTTCTATGGCCCGTATATTTATTTCTTAAAAGCTTCCATCTGTGTTCAGAAGCTTCAGCTACAGAAAAAGTGATTTAAAAAACGTTAAACTCCTTAATTTTTTGGCACCTACGTGCTTCCTCCATTATGTGAGCAATTGTGAGCCAAGCATTTTCTTTCAGTCGCCTGTTCTTGTATTTTCCATCAGTTTTTGCATATAACTGAAGAAAGGTCGATATAATATTTTTTAATTGGAAATGGATGGTAGATGTGTATAGTTGGATGATTTTAGATAATGATGAAATTTAAAAAATCCGTATTTGAAATAAAATAACGAATCAATTTGGAGATTATGTACCTACTGTTATGTACAAAACACAAAAGTCATTGTCAAAAAAGCTGCGATTTCATTGGTTCATTCTAATTTCTTATTTTATTTTAGTCATCTGTATAAACCAATGTTTTTGCACTTATTCCTTATTTTATTTCATGTTATTTCTTATTTTATTTTATTTACTGTATAAACTCGCCTTAACTAAATCAATAGAATCATTTGGAGCGCCATCAAACAATCCTTAACCTTAAACGATTTAAAAAACTTATACAAGTAATTATGTTTTTGTTATTAATTTAGATAACATTATCGCAGTTATGTTCATCTAGATTTTTATGAGCACTAACCACAATTAACATCATTTTAAACTTGTGAACTAGACTATTTATACATTCTAGGTTTGAGATTCGGTAAAGTTCAAACGAAGTGTGGAATAATAACGATCCTCAAAAATTACAGAGTGACGTTAAACGATAAAACTCCGCTTCCCATTAAACTTAGGCAAACATTTATTACATCAGTCGAAGGAGGAGTTTACGTAAATTTGAAAAAGCTGTGAATTTATTGACATGTTTAACCTTTTTACTGCTGCTTTTTTTTTGTTTTTGGCCCACAATACGCCCGTAATCTGCTGTTTTTTGTTTATAAACGTAATAAACAATTTTTAAATTTTAAATTAAGACTTTGACTTTTAAAAATAAATAAACACCTGCATTCCGTATTTAAGAAAAAATATTACTTTAACAATACTACGACGAACAAAGATATCGTTTGCACTATCATCAAAATCTTTAATAAAAAATGTAAAAATAAAAAAATTAAAAAATTTAAAGTCATTTTTGTTATTCATTTATTTTATTTATTTATTTATTTTATTATATATATATATATATTAATAATGAGGAGTAAAAAATTATTACACTTGTAAACAATAACTATAATTATTTTCTACGGCAAGATGGTCATTATTAAATAGAAAAGTTAAATAGTGATGTATTGATGTTCATAATATATCGAAAAAATTGATTGTATAATATTACTGTTTGGAATGACTACAACTACTTACATTTTTGCTGAGGTCGATTACAATGATGTTACAAACTTTCATAATATACATATAGGATTATTGTAGGTACAGTTCAAAATATATATAATTTGCCAAATCTTGTTATATGAAGGAGAAATGTGATTTGAATTGACAGATGACAGTAAAACCAATCAAAGAACGCAAAAGACAACGATTGAGTTTCTAAACAAGGCAAAGAATGAGTATAAAAGGTTAAAAGGTGTGGCAAAACAGGTTGTGGCAAGTAAGAAGGAGAGTGATAAAGATGAATTTGATAGAAGGTTATCTGACGATTTCCAAAACAATATTAAACTCTTCTGGAAGTCCATAAGAAATGTCAGAGGTAAAAATACTACCTCGCAACTGGAAAAAATCAGACACCAAGATGGTATATGGTAAAAGGAAAGTTTATTTAAAAAAGAGGATACACAAGTACAAGACCCATTCGGAGACATGAGTGAAAGTTACAAAAATTGTGGAAGCGTTGAACATATGAAATTGGGAAAAGCTGATGAGTACGACAGAAGTCTTTAGCAAGGGAAGCAAATATTAAAACATATCTAATGCCAAAGGTAATTTTAACAAAATATTAAAATTGTAGGATATAAAGGTATCAACTTAATTTGCTTTATTTTCAGGTAGGAACAATTATTGGGTTAGCCAGTGCGTGTGAACGGGAAGAACTAACAATAATGTCAATTGATCTAATAAACGATAAGGAAGACACGTTGCTTTTCAAAATCTTCTTTTTAGGGAGCCGTCTTGTTTAGAAGGTTGGCTACCATTATGACTATTTTAACACTATTCACCGCTGACCTAAAAATTTGGACTGAAGAACAGTTGAACCGCTCTCTCAAGTTGCGCAGCCACGACATTCGTCTTCGACCTATGATGCGTTTGCCAACAATTTTGCCCTGCATGATCCCTTTTTTTTTTTTTAATAAAAATAGTCGCAAAAAGAGTAGACCTATCGTGTGGGCCGCGGACACGGCACTGCGACTATTAGAAGGAGAGAGGATTATAGAAAGGAAATGATTGTGGACCCGCTTTTTGAAAAGTTGCAGGTTATAGTTTTCTGGAAAAACTGATTTTGGAAGCTTGTTCCATTCCGTAGCAGCCCTGTAAAAGAAGGATTCTTGATGGAGATTGGTCCTTGTAGTGTCAATCTTGAGAGTAAATGGGTGAGACTGATCAGCGTGCCCAGTTCTTCGACCGAATGTGGCCAATGGTGGTACAAGAGTTTTTATTTCTCTGGAACATCTGCCATGGAAATATCTGTAGAGTAATGACTGGTCTTCAACTCTTCTTCTATGTTCTAAAGGGTGAAGGGTATATGTGAGAGTTGAGCTGTTTATCAACCGAATGGCCCTTTTCTGAATAGAACCTAGAAGACGAAGAGAATGCCTTGGTGCTGAACCCCAAATGTGCGAGCAATACTCCAGTAGAGGTCGAATCTTAGCCTTGTTCGTCGTTGATCAGGAGTAAAAAACTTTCTAGCTCTTCACCTGGCTTGCTGACTTTGCGATGTTAGCAACATGGTCATGCCAAGACATATTATTGGACACCGTGACTCCCAAAATCGAGATGGAGGGACTTGATTCAAGGGTATTTCCGGACATTGTGATGGAATGATTTAAGTAATTCACTTTCTTGGAAAACGTGGCGCTTTGTGTTTTCTGGGCGTTGAAGTGAACAAGATTGTTGGTTTCCCACTCGACGATTGCTTCAAGATCTCTATTGATGGATTGTAACAGAGTATATCTTTCTCCTCTTATAACGTGGCCCAGGTAATGTAGCTTTCTGATTTTTGTCTCATTTACAAGCTCTGTCCCTTTTCCTAGTCGTCTGAGTACTTCTTCGTCAGTGATTCGGTCTACATACGATATTCTGGTTATTCTTCTGTATAACCACATTTCGAAGGCTTTCAATTCTTTCAACGATGTTTTATTCAGTGTTGCTGCTGCTTTTATGCCATAAAGAAGAATAGAGAATATGTAACATTGTTAAAATACCAGAATCCAAAACACATATTAAGAGAACTTTTGTTGTAATTGGGCAAGAAAACCTGCTGTTATATGAATAATATTTATTTTTACGGCCATCCCATCCTACACATAACATTATTCATTCGTGAATTACAAAAAAATTAAATGTTCGATTCAGCCTGTCGGTATCAAGAATTTTGGTAATGTCGAAGTAAGAATTGCAGAATTTTTAAATTTACCCAATCTTAAAAATTACACAGCATTCGTCGAACTTCAGCGACCTTATTTGCTGATCATGGTGGAAACTTCACAAATTTAAAAAGACTCAGTAGCTAGGAGTCTAGCAATGTCGTTGAAGGATATATATATATATAGACAATTCACTTACGAACTGCCAAGACCATCCAAAGATTATCAAATGAAAACAATCGATTTGAAACGGAAAATTTATCTTTTTGTTTTAACTTCAATAAAAGTCATTTAAATATACCAAGCATTTCAAACAAATTGAATCCCTTCAATGTTAGCAATTGCTTAAATTTTAATTTAAATATTAATATAAATAAGAATTACAATATTTCTATTCGTACCTATCTTCTCTTCGAATTTCAATATTAAATACAAGTAATAGTTAAAATGTTCGAAATTTTGTTCTACACAGAAATATAATAAAAAAATGTGACTCATTGATTTGTTATTCTACACGTTTGCCGAAAAAATAGTGTACGCAACACGTCCGAAAACAGTGTTTTTGGACTCGCAGACTTCCTAGAATTTTGTCTATTCGTCAAAAAAAAAAAACAGTATTTTCTGGTCTTGTTACGTAAATTACTATTTTGTAAAGATAAAAGTCTATTCGAGTTTAGTAACTGACAACCAAACACCTCCTTTTACAGCTAAAATCAATCTTTCCGTTATATACTTGATGGGAAGTTTCGTTTTCTGATGAACGTTTACGTTGAAATGTTGTATTATTGCTATTAGTCCCATTTTGGATAGTAGCAGTCCCAATTTGGCACCTAAAACCACAATTCAATCATAAAATATCAGCAACTGTAACGAAATATTTTTAATTGATAAGTAAAACTTATCTGATGATAGACAATATAATTTGATCATTACTGGTGTTTATTTCAAAACATGAACTCATATTCAGATTTTATTATAAATGATACAAGTGAACGTCGTGTGACATAAATTAGAATCAAAATTTTTTTAGAAAAGCACAGGTGACTATTGACATTTTAACCTTCATTTTCCAGCGCTGTCATGCTGGCGAAAAACATTTGTTTTTGACGCTAAGTGTGATTGCATTTGCTATAACCTATGTGTTTACTAAGGGAAGTATACAATTCAGACTTTTGGACTTTGTTATAATGCAGAGACCACTTCCTTTCATTTGCTACGGTTATTACACACATCTTTTGCTTCCTCTACTTTCATCAGGGCTCTCATACATGCTCGTTGGTTGTTGGAACTCTTAACCTGACCTTTTAGTGAAAAATTAGATATTTGAACGTTATTAAATTCAATATTTTATATTGGAATGCATTCAGATATGTTTCTACTATTGTCCTCAATTTTTGTTTATCTGGCTGCTACTCCAAGTAGTCGATGAATCGTGGAGGGTAAATCTGTTCTTGCAGCAAACCACATTATTGTTTGTGGTGTCAAAGAAAAAAAGGATAATAAGTGGATAATCAGATCTTATTGTTTGCAGACCAGTGCTATTAAAAGTGATCCTTATAAAATCAATGATTTCAGACTTTTGGACTTTGTGATAATGCTGAACACAGGTAAGTTTTTACTTGGTATAGCAGTGTTTTTCAAGTAAAGTTTTTAATAGTCCCCTTATAGATTGATTGGTAATTCTATTAACCACATAAAATATAGAAAACAAAATACTTACTATCACTAGGAGTTATGAAATCTTTTTTAAAAAAAGGTTAGATTAAACTCTCATGCTTGTGGTAATTTTTTTCCATATTTTCAGTTTAATTTTCCACAGTTTCTTTTTATCAACCATAGTCACCATAGTCCCGATTCTCTAATATGCGCTCAACTCTTTGACCCTCACTTGGGAAATAAAAATAAAGAGTCAAATTGGGTTTTTTTACAAACCAAGTTTCATCCAGGTACACAAAAATTTGTTTTGCTGGTCATTTTTACTATTAACAAATTATTAGGCACTATTAAACAACTATAATCTTCGCACAAATGCGACCTTCAGGGTATATAAACACAAAGCAATCACACTTGTTCATCACGTGATATTGATTCGAGGTTATTCCTCCAGATGGCGTATTGCTTATCATTAATGGACAATAATCTGGATTATTTCGGGAAAGTTATAATAAACAGAAGAAGGAAAGACGGCGCTTCTCGAGGATTTTTATCATTTATTAAAAATGTAAAAATAGTAAATTTAATAGTTTGTAAGTTTATACCCGCAGATATAGTAGAAACCATCAATAAAATACTCAGTTATAATAGTAAAATGTTTAAAATTATTAAAACACCGATGTAATTGTCGTGAAATTATAGAAGGATTTTTTTTGTGATTTGGTATTATCGGTTAATAAAGTGAAAATTGTAATTATAGATATTAATTTTTCTTATTTGATTTTTAAGACAATAATTTACATAAATATTTTTTATCCCTACAGTAGGGAGAAAAATAGTATACACACCACGGGAATTAAAGTAAGAAATATCTCAGAATTCATAAAACACCATAAAACATGTGCTTTGAGACATTTTTTACTGTACTGCCCTAGGTGTGTAATATACTGTTACACTCTGGCCCTGTCGGCGACCGAGGGTCGACCGCAGCTGGGGTGCATATTAGTGACCGCTTTGTCGGCCGCCGCCGCAGCCTGGCAAAGTATAGAACACCGCTTCGCGAAGGTAGAAGGGTCCCGAACTTTCGATAAAAAGGTGGAATGGTCTGGAACTGTGATTTGGAAATATAAAAAGGAAAGCGGTCATGAAAAAAGGGACAGATTTTAGTTTTAAAAGTGTTTATGATTTATAAAATTTAAATAGTTATAATTAGTTGAATATCTAAGTGATTTATAAAAGTAAAATTTATTGCGTAAAAGTATTGGAATAAAAATTATTTTGTTACTGTATCGAGAGTTTAAAATCACCGAACACAAAAAAGAACTGAATTTCGTAACAATACTATTGTTCTTACCTAAACAGTACCTGGGACCTTCTCCGAAGCCCAAAAACGCAGCTGGATGTCTGTTCATTTTGCATTCTTCACTAAATCTTTCAGGATCGAATTTTTTGGGATCGGGATAAATTTCTGGATCGTGATGAATGCCAAGAACAGGTACCATGACATAAACGCCTTTTTGGATTGTAACATTCGTTTTTGGTACTCGATACTCTTTCGAGCATTTTCTCGGCAGATTTGGACCCGGTGGATGTTTACGAATCGTTTCTAAATCACAACAATCCTATATTATTAATTTCTTTTTATCTATATGTGTCCCAGATTCGCTTCTCTATACAGGGATCTCGGGGCTTCTTTTATACCTACAGCAAAGGTTAAATGGGAAAAGTTTTAGAGAAAGCTTAAAGCATTCTAAAACAGTTAATTTGACAGCTCTTAAAATGTGAATTTATAAGAATTTTTTTTCAAGGCGAATACGATAGCGTGTATGACATTTCTTAATCGTCTTTTGTTATTCCGCAATCCACTTCAACATCCATTTTTCTTGTGACCGCCATATTGGATTTTTCGATTTATGAAAAGACTGTAAAATTTCCAGTCTGGTGATGTCTCACAAGTGCAAAAAAGATTAAAGAATCATCGAAATAGCACTTCTTAAAGTTAGGTCTCAATTTTTTCTAAAAACACCATGATTTATTTTTCAGAAAATAACATTAATAAGTAAAATAAATAAAAAAACGCATAAATGCATTGATTTTTCACTAGAACATGAACTTAAATGACGACAGATGTTTTGGGAAAAATTCCTGGCTATGAGTGTGTTGAAAAAACAAGTCAGAAAAACCGTCGTTAATTTAATTAACACTTGAACCTTTGAACAACCTACAATTAGATACAAATTGAAAATGGATATTACAACAGAAACATTTCACAAGTTCTAAAATTTAATTATGTTCTTAACTGCTGCCTAACTGGGTATCAATTTACAGATTTGCAAAATGACGTCCATTTGTATCGAGACATTTTTGACAATTGGTGACTGTTTTTCGTACAACCCTTGCAAGTGTATTTTCGTTAATGTTTCTAAATGTGTCAAAAACTCTTTTTTTCAGGATTTCTATGATCTCGGGAGGATTAAATTTATACAACTTATTCTTTGTGTGACCCCAGAGGTAGAAATCTAAGGGTGAAAGGTCAGGGAATCTAGAAGGCCAAGATATTGAACCATTTTATGAAATAACTGTTTCATCAAACTGATCTCTCAAAATAATCTCTGACTTGAATGGTACTGTGAGCCGGACATCCATTCTGTTGAGACCACGCTATTCTTAACTCATCTTCGGTTAGAGTAGCTCGTAAAGCTGGCACAACCTGGTTGTTTCGCAAAAGCTCTAGATATCACTGCCCGTTTAGGTTGTAGCCAAACAAAAATGTTCCTATAAGTCGATTTCCTGAAATGATTAATAATTTATAATAGGTGCCCGATGCACTAGGGTTTCCGTTGACAACTTGTAAAATATTTCTGTCACGATTTGCATTCGCAATATTATATCCGCTTCTAGGTTGTTCGAAGGCCACATGGTTGATCAAATTACATTCATACATATAGTCACGCCTATCTACCGTAGGGGTAGGCAGAGATCACTTCCTTTTACTTGCTACGGTTCTTACACACTTTTTTTGCTTCCTCTACTTTCATTAGTGCTCTCATGCAAGCTCGTCGGTTGTTGGAACTCTTGACAGCTGGCCTTTCTTCAAAACAATGTTGATCTAATCGAGATCGATAATCGCCGAGGTCGACTTCTACCGACTTGATCAAATTAACTATGATTTTCTGAAATGGGTTTTATGAGGCTGCAGTTCGGGATACATTTCCAAATACCTTTGCTGAGGTAATGTCGGCGTTTCTGCGTGATTGCAAGTACAGCGCTAAAATGTCCAACTTTTCTTCATTTGAATAGGAAATACTGCACATTTTCAAGAGGTTTCGACAATTTGTGTGTCATATTTGTGATTTGAATGAGAGAAAACGTACTAATTATTGAAACACAACTTTGATACATTTGAATTATTTAACGTCAAAGTCAGAGCCTTCTTAGATGGAAAAAATGTGTAACCCAAATCTTCTGACAAATAAATCATGGCCTCCTTAGGAAAAATTGGGACCTAACTTTAAGAAGTGTGATATTTCGATGCTACTTCAATATTTTATGGACTTGTGAGACATCACTAGACTGGAAATTTTACACTCTTTCCAAAAATCGAAAAATCCAATAGGGCGGTCATGAGAAAAATGAAAGTTAAGGTGGATTGCGGAATATCAAAAGACGATTGAGAAATTTTATACACGCTTTCGTATTCGTCTTGAAAAAGTGTCCCAATTATGTCACGTTTTGAGAGCTGTCAAATTAAGTGTTTCGGATTTACTGGCGAAAAACGAAATCCGCCATATTCGGTTTTTCGCCGATATTTTCAAAACCAATTAACCGATCGTGAATCTGATCCGGTTATCGACTGCACTAAAGTTTCCTTTTAAATATTCCCCATTTAACGTTTGCTGTAGGAACAATAGAAGTCGAGATCCCTGTATAGAGAAGCGAACCTGGGACAAACTGTATAGATACGTTTTTGCAGTCTGGAGAAAGCAAGATAAAAATGGCTTAACTATCAGTATTAACAAGTAATAAAATGTTTCGATGGTTTAAATAAAAAATTAAAAAAATTATAATAAATCACTAATAAATCGGAATAGGTAAATACAAAATAATAAAATGTTTCGAAGTGTTACATTACATTACAATCTTGCGGTTGGGCCTTTGGTATCGGCGCCTATGTCACCTAGATCTTTTGATCCTCTGTGACTATCGCTGCGTCTTCAGGGCATCAGAATTCCAGTCCGCTGATTTTGGCAAACTTTAGGATTTCTGTTGGCCCTGTCTCTTTTAGATCGCTTGGATCCATAATCATACGGCCCCAGGTTTGATACCCGTACCCCGCTAGCACCGTCAGTGACACAGAATGTGTATACTGCTTTCCTCCTCTCCGCATAGTCGGCAGTTTTTCTCGGACACCAGCTTAAGTTTGAAGAGGTGCGCCATTAGTGCGATGTGTCCTGTGAGCAGGCCAAGCGTGCTGCTTAGTCTACTCCGGTCCATCGTCCAGCGTGCGTCAGCCCTCTTCTGGAGAGGTCTTTTTAGCAGCTGTTTTGATGTTCTGCAGCCAGTATTAGCATTCCACTGAGCAATATGTTCTTGTTCAAGGATTAAACTCAATAAATGTTTTGCTTCGGCAATCGGTAATCCGACCAACTGGCTTCTTGGTTTCACCAGGGTCCCGTTTCTTGCTAGTTCATCGGCTACCTCGTTGCCGTTTATCCCTGTATGCTCAGGAACCCATGTAAGAGTGACTTTGTTTACCGTCGCTAACTCAGTAAGGGCTTGCATGAAATCCCACACCACCGATGATGTTGTGGTGTAACTCACGAGGGCCCCAATGGCCGTGCGACTGTCAGTGAGAATATCAATGTTACTGTTGGTCACTCTGTTTGATGTCAGGTGCGTAGCGCACCTGAGTATAGCATAGACCTCAGCCTGAAAGACCAAGGCGTATTTCCCCAGGGGTATGCTTTTCCTGTGGTTGCAGGATGCTCCAAACACACATACCCCGTAGCGTTCCCGGTACCCTGATCCATCAGTGTACCATCGTTTCACTCCTGGGCTGGTAAATGGTGTTTTCGAAGGGTTAAATAAAAATTAAAAAAATGACAATAAATCACTATAAAATCGGAATAGGTAGTAAATACAAAATAATAAAATGTTTCGAAGGGTAAATACAAAAAAATAAATTTTGGAAGTAATAATTACCGTAGACAACTTTATCTAAATATTTCATTTCCATGACGGCGTCGTAATTTAATTGATTATCGTATTTCTTCAATACACTTTCAATTTCGTTCCTTAATTTTTGCTGAATGTCTTGATTCAAAGCCAATTCCAATAATGCAAAAGTCATGGTAGTTGCTGAAGTTTCAAAACCGGCGATGAAAAAAAGAAAACATTGCGCTGCGAAATCGTTAAACGTTATGTAACTATTCCCGTCTTGTTCTCCTTCTTGTTTAGTGATGAATTCGTCGTCCGTAACCTTTCCTCTATTTTTAAGTTGCAGCAGCAAATGCACAAAATCTTTTCTGTAAATATTGTTTTCCTCCCTAAATTTGATCGTGTCTCGAACGACGTTCAGGAAAAAGGAATCGACGTCCTCATTCAGAAATTTTACATTAAAAAACTGTAAAAGTTTTTTGTGTGTTAAAAAAATTGCCGTTTCCTTTAATCTTTGAAGGCGATCAAGTTCGAATATTTTCCTTCCTTTTTCTCTGAATTCTGTGTCGGGATGTTTCAGGGAATCGCACTCCAAGCCGAATCCGATAGATGCAATCACGTCAGTCGTAAATCTAGCCACTACGTCTTTTATATCGACCCCGTCCTGAATCCTGGCGTGTTCCTCCAAGACGTCCTTTAAACCGTCGGAGCATAATTTCACTATTGGGTACATCATTTTTATCCTACCTAAAAATTTATTTACAAATAAAAAAATCATTTGTTTTTTTTTAATTCATATTTCTAAATTAATTCAGAACAAATTGATCTTTTAAGGAAAAATCAAAAGATAGATGTTATGTATCCCACATTAAAATACGGGGTGTTTCATTACCAATTTGAAATATTTCAGCTATCCTGAACTCAAAATATGAAGATTCAACCCAAATCACCTAGATAAAATGTTTGTTCTGTCTAATTTACATACATACATACATAAAGTCACGTATTTTTCCCATAGGGGTAGGCAGAGACCACTTCCTACTTCCACTTCCACCGCTACGGTTCTTACACAAATCTTTTGCTTTCTCTACTTTCATCAGTGCTCTCATACATGCTCGTCGGCTGTTGGTACTAACTTGACAGCTGGCCTTTTTTCAAACCAATGTTGATCTGATCGAGATCGATGTTCTCCGAGCAGTCGACCTCTACCGACTTCCGTCCATTCACACTCGCCATATAAATTTGTTTCGTCAATCTTCCTTCATCCATTTTTTCTACGTGTCCAAACCATCTAAGTATTTCTTAATCTATCTTTGTAACCACATCTTTTTTTACACCACAGAGTTCTGTATTTCACTATTCTTTACTTTATCCAATCGAGTCACTCCTGCTATACAATTCTTAGACTACTCATCTCCATAGCATTAATCCTATTTTCATTCTTCTTCTGCCAAACCCAATATTCACTACAATACATAAGTGTAGGAACCAATACACCTTTAATTTACAGAGTGTTTTATTTGAAAATTTAAAAACTATTTGTGCCCAGTACTTTAAAATTATTCCAAGTATTATTGTCATATTTGCTGGTGAGTGTAGTTACTACACACTCTACTAAATTATGTTAAATGGACGTTTTTGGCTACTACCAGAGGCGTAAGACAGGGGCAAGTGATTGGTTGATCCCTCCCAAATTCTACGCCACTGGCGGAATTGGCCGTGAGTCGGAAAATTTACCAAAAATACATTAATTTATAACATATTTAAGGTCAATTCGGCACATCCAAAAACCTTAAACCTGAAATTTTCAGATTTTAATTATGTAAAGTTTCTCTAAAACGTCCAATTGGAACTCCAAAAGAATCACCCCGTATAAAAAATTTGTGAACAAAAATCGTAATTTGTTAAAACACAATTTTCGAATTTATGAACTTCCTTAACTTTTTTGGAGCAGTTTATATTTAAGATAGAAATAGTAAATGAAATAATAAATCTAACCTTTTTTATTTTTTATTCTAAGTAATCTTTATTTGAAAAATTTTTTTTACCGAAATAAACAAATGAACATTATTATTGTAAAAAGAAACTCACCAATGGTAAAAGCGGGAGAAAGTTTTGCCCTCAATTTTCTCCATTTATCGTCTTCTAAAGCGAACAAATGTCCCGACAACGGATCGAACTCTTCGTTTACATAAACTCCATGATTGACGAAATGTGAAAAATCATTTTGCATAATGTTTTTAATTAGATCCAGATCGGCTGGTACGTAAATCGGTTTAAAAAAAAAATAAATTCCGCAGTGTTTGTATCCCTTTGCTTTCATTTCTCTGTAAATGCACGCGAATCTGTCTCCGGCAGAAATTTTCTTTTTGGTCAAACCCTTGGCATTCGCAAAAAAATTATTCAGCTTCAGGTTTTGTAAACCCACCCGTTGCCAATACGAATATTTCCATTTTACATAGAAATATATCGTTGAAAATATCGATAGAACGCACCACAAAATCGCTGTTAACACATGCATCTTATTTTAAAAAATAAACTACCAAGATGCACGGTCCTAGTAAAATCAATGTCAATGAACTTTGGAAATCGTGTCAAAGAAATTTGTACAGAACCGTCCTTAAACATAATTTTTAAAACGAAGCTATTTCTATCTTTTTTTATTGCAAAACATCCTTACGCCACTTTTGTTTTTGCACTTTAAAAATATCTTTTTAAAAATAGAATGAATTTCACCAAATTGAGACCTTTAATGTTTGAAATAAAACATAAATCTGAATCTTTTTTGACAATTACAAAAATACAGAATGTTTCATTACTAATTGAAAAGAACTATAGAATCCTGAACTCAAAATATAAAGATTTAACCCAAATCGCCTAGATAAAATGTGTCTCCTGTCTGAATTACAGGGTGTTTTATTTGAAAATTTAAAAATTATTTGTGCCCAGTACTTTACAACTATTATTGCCATATTTGGGAGGGCGTGTAAGTACTATACACCCTATTAAATTATGTTAAATGAACGTTTCTGGCTACTACCAGAGGCGTACGACAGGGGCTAGTGACTGGTTGATCCCTCCCAAATACTACACCACTGGCGGAATTGCAATTTTATTTTTTAAAGAGGTGATTTGGGTTAAATCTTCATATTTTGAGTTCAGAATTCTATAGTTGAAATATATCCAATTAGCAATGAAACACCCTGTATAATTTATATCTTTTAAAAAAATGCAATATTAGCATTAAAAAAAGAAAAGTTCATATATGATAAGTGGAATTTTTTTATGTTCCACTTGAATATATAATACTAATTATAATTATTATTTTATATATTTTATGAAGAGGAGTTGCACGCGATGGTTAATGTTATGCATGATGCCCTGACAATCAACAACCAACAACCGAAGAGCAAGTAGAGCAAGTAGACGAAGCAAAAGATGTGTGTGTGTGTGTAAGAACCACCGTAGCGGAAGTGGAAGTTGGAAGTTGTCTCTGCCTACCCCTACGGGAAAAAGGCGTGACTATATGTAATTAAATCAACAGCTGTTACTTATATTTTATTATTCGATTATTATATAATTAAAATGCTTAACTTTGCAAAATATCTGCCTACTTTCAAATTCTGGTCCGCACTTCGGACAATTTGTTTGCCTCTTTCCTGTGAGAGCTCAATAGGTACTTATCCTTTTTTTATTTATATTTAATAAGTAAAATTACTTTTCCTACAACTGCTATGAAAAGTAACGTATTTCTTATAGCTCACTTAATTTCAAAACCATGTATCGCTCATACCGTGAGAAATATTTTTTCTTGCGGCACTTTGCACACACCTACATTTATATGGAGAATCAAACAAATCTACAAAAACTTAGTTGGCTGATGTCAAACTATACAAGTTTTTTATAATATTAAGGTAGTTTTCATTCGCGCGTTTATAAAAACCGCAGTTTCTATTGAACACTGTTTTAATAAGAAATATACCTATTTATAATAAATAATATGGATACTGACATTAGTGACGATTTTGATAATACTCCGCCAGAGATATTGGAATAAGCTGCAAAAGTAACGTTATATTTGTTGCCGAATATTTCGAGGAAAAAGTATAAATTGGCATACGAAAAATTTATGAAATGGACAAAAAATAAAAAATAAAATCTTTTGTACTTTTGGTATACTTTAAAGAGATGTCGAAAGCTTTAAAGGCGACCACACTTTGGTCACAATATTTAATTTTGAGAAGTACTATTATAAAAAAGACATTGATATATCCACGTATCAACATATACGTTCATATTTGCAAAAAAAGTCCGACAATTACGTCCCCAAAAAATCAAACATATTGACAGCAGACCAATTGCAGAGATTTTTAAACGAAGCTCAAGACAAGAAATATCTACTAATAAAGGTAGGTTTATTTAATTTTTTTTTCGCTTTTTTCCTCGAATTAACATGGCTTTTTGTAATTAGTGAGTTTTGTACTTGTTAAAAGGATAATTATAAAAAATTCTGTTTTAAATTCTGCTAGATAGATTTATATATACTTTTAGATAGATCTAAAATGAGGCTCATTGGTAAAATTAGATAACACCAAAACAAAAAAACCAAGAACGTTATCTGTAACGGGAGAATTTTACATACATACACATAGTCACGCCTTTTTCCAGTAGGGATAGGCAGAGCCCACTTCTTTTCACTTGCTACGGTTCTCACAAACAACTTTTGCTTCCTCTACTTTTATCAGTGCTCTCATACATGCTCGTCGGTTATTGGTACTCCTGATAGCTGGCCTTTCTTCAAAACATTGTTGATCTGATCGAGATATGTTCGTCGAGGTCGACCTCTACTGACTTCCGGCTATTTACACTCGCCTTATATAGATTTGTTTTGTCAATCTTCCTCTTTCCATCCTTTCTACGTGTCCAAACCATCTAAACAATCCTTTATCTATCTTTGTAACTACATATTCTTTTACACCACAGCGTTCCCTTATCTCACTATTCTTCACTTTATCCAACCGAGTAACTCCAGCTATACAATTCTCAGACTACTTAACTCCGCAGCATAAATCCTATTTTTATCCATAAGTGTAGGAACCAACACTCCTCTATGCATGCTTTTTTTGACACTTTTTGGCTGTTCATAAAGCCTTGCAGTTCCCCATTCATTTTTTTTTCTGCCAACACCCTTCGCTCAATTTCACTGTCATATTTTTCTTCTCTCGTAAACTTTAAACCTAAATACACAAACTCATTTAATTGTTCCACTATTTCTTCCTTAATCAGAACCTCACAGTTTGTCATCCTTTGTTTTCTTTCAAACACCAATACTTTCGTTTTGCTTATTTTTATTCCTTTGTTTTTTATGGCTTCATGCATAACATTAACCATCGCCTGAACTCTTCAGATGACGCTAACATCATCTTTATATCATCGGCGTAAAGAAGGCATTTGACGATTAAATAACTATTTTTTAATACATACGCACTCTTTTTCAAATATTTAAAACAATCGTCTATGTATAAGTTAAACAGCCATGGCGAAGCCACACATCCTTGTCTCACACCTTTTCTGATGTTAAACCAGTCCTTGTAAGCTCCGTTTATCCTGACAGAAGTATTGGAACCCTCGTAAATTGATTTCAGTGCTCGTATTAAACTACCGCTCACCCCATACACAGACAATGTCGACCACAATTCACTCCTCACTACTCTGTCATAGGCCTTTTTCAAGTCTATAAAAGCCCAGTAGACCTCCTGATTTCTAGCCAAAAAATTTTCGGCAATAACTCATAATGAAAAGACCTGATCCTGATCCTTTCTCTTCTAAATCCTGCTTGCACATCCCATATCATCTTCTTGGTTTCATTCGTCACTCTTTAAATCAATATCTTTGCATACAGTTTTCCTTCTATGCTGAGTAAACTAATACCTCAATAGTTGTTACAGTCCTGCTGCGAATGTTTTCCCGGCACGATAACGGCCTTGCACCAGTCGTCTGGTACGCTACCATTCTTCCAACAGAGGTTAAAAAGTCGGTACAGCAGACTAGTTACCACACCTTGTCCAGCCTTCAGCATTTCAACCGTTATCCTGTCGTAACCAGCAGCTTTACCCTATTTCATACTGTTCAACGCTTTCACAATTTCTGTCGTACTAATTTTATTTTCATTGCAACTTTCACTCATGTCTCCGAAAGGAGCCTCTGGTTGTGTATCCTGTTTTTTTAGTTGCGAGGTAGTATTTTTACCTCTGGTGATTTTTTGTTTTGTAAATCGTCAGAAATTCATCTTTATCACTCTCCTTCTTTCTTGCCACACCTTTTAACCTTTTATATTCATTCTTTGCTTTGTTTACATCCTCAATCGTTGCCTTTTGCGTTCTTTGATTGCCTTTTGTAGCCAGCCAGGCTTTTTTCTTGTTTGACACTGCTATTTAAACCTCTACGCTACGCACATTTTCTGTAACTTGCATCATTTCCTTCTTTAACTTACACCACATATTTCGATGGCAACATTCACGATTCCTTCCTTAAATGGCTTGATTGGCCACAATTTTTTAACCTCACATCTTTCATCTAAATTGTCAAATTTTTCGATAGTGTACTACTTGATTCCTGCACACGATGTCGCCACCGCTTAAAGAAACCTCTTATTCGGCTCATTACTGTGTCAATACCTGCACCGTGGTGTGCCCAAGTGTCTATCACTTTCTTTTTTATTCTTTTATCCACAATTACAACATCAATTATACTTCTCTTTATACTTATAAAATTATACTGCTCTTTGATCAATTGATTTGCCAGAAAAACGTTAATTTTTAAATTACCAGAATGTACTAGACATGTAGTCGGCGGCATTAACAAATTTGGTAGGTAATGTGGCTAAAACACGTGCAATTTTTTTAAAATTGAAAAATTCCCATCTATATACCATTTATATACAGGTCACTGCTTCAGATATTCTTCGACAACAATTTTAGTAAATGCAGAAGGAGACATTATTAACCTTAAAGCGT
Source organism: Agelastica alni (assembly GCA_950111635.1). NCBI lineage: Eukaryota > Metazoa > Arthropoda > Insecta > Coleoptera > Chrysomelidae > Agelastica > Agelastica alni. The sequence goes on along the minus strand of OX467711.1, from coordinate 385,107 downwards.
CATGGAGGATGGCAATACCGTGGCAGAAAGATACATTGGGGAGTCTTTTACAAATAAAATTGTCTACAACTCTATTGAACGACCACTCAAACCATTTACTCAAATGGAGACAGAAAATGCATCGTATATGAATGATCAACCCTCAACTTCTACTGTTAATATATCAGAAAATTTACCAAGAAGAAATAACACTCCGGGTTTAAACATACAAAATTATACAAATTTTACTATTAACTAAAATTTTAAAAAAATTATTAAACTGTTAAGAGGTAGGATAATTTAATGTTATTTTAGTTTTGCTTACCGTAAAAATAAATATCAAGGTACATTATTTGTATTATTTAAATTTGTGCAGTTGTAGGAAAAGTGTAAAGTGCAACATGTGGGGGAAGTACTTTTTTTTACTCGTGTGTTCGCGACACTCGTCCTTTAGGCTCGTGTCACAAACTTCCACTCTCGTAAGAAAAGTTGAACTTTTTGCACTCGTTGCACAATATACTATTTTATGACCTCATATTTTTTTATGTAAGACCAACAGTTATAAGTGAACACTCATGACTTCGTGTTTTCCCATTAAAAGGCTTTTAAATATTTAATTCATTTTAATTTATGGTATTAAGCCAACAAGATGTAAAAGAAGATGTGGTTACAAAGATAGATAAAGGAATGCTTAGATGGTTTGGACACGTAGAAAGGATGGATGAAGGAAGATTGACGAAACAAATTTATAAGGCGAGTGTGAATGGACGGAAGTCGGTAGAGGTGGACCTCGGAAAACATATCTCGATCAGATCAACACACTGATGAAAGTAGAGGAAGCAAAAGATGTGTGTAAGAACCGTAGCGGTGGAAGTGGAAGGAAGTGGTCTCTGCCTACCACTAGGGTAAAAGGGCGTCACTTTATGTATGTATTAAGCCAACAGGAAAAAGACCCCTGGGCAGACCATCAAAAAAATGGAGAGACAGCTGGCAGTCCACCTCACAGGAAAAAAATCAGTGAACCTCAGGCGGTACGCCTTCTACAAGTGGAAGAAGAAAAAGAAGAGCCTAAAACCAATTTTCGCATTAAAGTCTAATTGCAATTTTTTTTTTAAACTGTTTGTGTTTCTCGATTTAAAATAAAAATAATAAGTTGCAATGTTTAACCATATTTTTTTGTCTATATAAAATACAATACATCAAAAATAATTTTAGCACATTTTCCCTAGTAACAGTATTTTCTTTTTTCTTTGTTACTCATTTTGCACCACCTCTCTGCGCAATACTCGGCAATTTCCTTCACCGTCCAATCGGAATGTTTCCGACGAAAGGCACAGAGGAAATTTAAAAAACTCGGATATTTTTTTCGTTTACTAACATTGGCTTGCCGGTAGAAAATTTTCTTGTCACATTCTTTCATAAGGTGCCAACGTTTTCCCGCTTCGATAGAGATTTCCTTCATCGACCAACCGCATTTTTTTGGTCTGAACACTCGCAGAAAATTTAAAAAAGCATTTTTGGTCGTCGGGCCCGGTTTGGCGCATTTTACGCTTTTTCCGTATTTACTCGTCGATTTTTTTTTACCACATTTTTGTAATGTTTCTTTCGATTTCCATAGCGTACATACCATGTTACAAGAATTTTTCAAAATCTGTCAAATTACATCGGTCCTAATATTAATTGTCAATTCATATTTTTTTCTTCTTTTTTTATCTTGTTTTGTGACCATTTCTGTGATTTAAAAGTAAATGTTCAAATGCTAAAATGAATCACTAACAAAAAGATCACCAGAAATATTTTATATTACTCATGCGGGATACGTAGTATCTTAGAGCACGCTGTTGCGATTGAAAAATAGCTGTTTGTCCATTTGAGTGTGACAAGTTTACTTGGCGCACGCTTACGTCAACACAATATACGAAACGTAACTCTCTCTCTCTCTTTCTATCTTCACTAACTTATGTCTCCCTCTCAACTTCGTTCGCCTCGCCCGATCAAACTTAAACATTACGTTCACGAACTGTCACTGTCAGTGTTGACATTCTTCTTCTTGTGGTGCCTATCCGTTCCGGATATTGGCGATCATCATGGCGATGCGTACTTTGTCGACGGCCGCTGTTGTTGTATTAAACCATGTGCGCAAGTTTTTCAACCATGATATTCTTCTTCTTCCAGGTCCCCTCCGGCCCTCTATTTTGCCTGCAGTATCAGTTGTAGTAGTTCATACCGTTGGCTGTTTCTCATTATACGTCCCAAATATTCCAGCTTGCGCGTTTTTATTAAAACAAGCAATTCCTTTTCTTTACCCATTCGTTCTATCCATGGGATTTTCAAAATTCGTCGGTACAACCACATTTCAAACGACTTGAGTTTTTTACAGGAAGCCTCAGTCAGAGTCCAAGACTCGACACCGTAGAGTAGCACTGGAAAGACATAGCACTTCCAACAGTCTGATCTTGGTTGGCAGGGATAAGTCGTGGCACTTAAACAATTTTGACATTTTCAGAAATACGGATCTGGCCTTCTCTATTCTGCATTTGATTTCGAGAGAATGATCCCATGTTTCACCTGTCATTGTTCCGAGGTAAGTATATGTCTGTACTCTTTCTATTTGTTTGTTATTTATCGTGAGTTGGCCAGCGTGGTTGATCCTTTTTGACAGTACTGTTGACATTGCAAAGTTTATATTTGTATTAGGACATTAAATTTTTTTGTGTCCACATATATAGCCGCATTTGTAATAAAAAATAGTATGTGCAACTCGTGTGATGTTGTCGATTGCTCGCGTGAACACGAATGTTTCTCGTTGCGACATACTTCCTTGAATGTATCGAAGACACTGTAATATTATGTTGGTGTCACCACGTATTTCTAATTAAAACAAATAAAAACGTTTGTATTTGGTGTCTGAATTAAGCTACGACATCACGTCTTTATTGGTTTCTCACTCTCTCTATGTTTTGTTGTTACTACAGTTTATACTCAAACAGGGAAACTTCAGTTCATGCGGAAATCAACCTGTCACCATTGAAGTTCGTAGTCGTTACTTTGAAGAGCTATATAAAGTTCATTTTCATTTGGTGTCATATTTTTCGACAAAATGCCTGGAAAACGTTTGGATGAAAGGAAGCGTGAGTGTGTTAAAGAATTACATGAATATTTCCAATAGGATTCGGCTAATGGCGGACCACTTGTGCATTTAAACGATATTCAAGAGGTAAGAAAATAACCTGACGTCATACCTACAAACCTCGCAAAATGAATCAATGAGTCAAAAATGGCTACTGTTACTTTGTCGTGTACCTTAATACTATAACATTTTGGCACACGACAAAGTAAGAAGAAGAACAAAAATATATTTCGCGAGGTTTGTAGGTATGACGTCAGGGTAAAGGTTAATTTGTTCCACTGTCGTATTTATACATAATAACTTTAATTTTTGATTTATCGTAAATCGAGATTTATAATTGAATGGGTCTCTAGTAGAAGGGTATATGTTACAAATTTGTAATTTCAAAAACTTTAAGCTTCGGTATGATAGAACTTCTTTGAACTTTTTGTTGTTGTGCTCGGGGAAGGTGGAATTCGCAATGAAATGCAAACTTAAAACAGCAATATCTCAGTTAATTTTTATCGGACAGAAAACAAAATATCAACATTTTTGTACTCCTGCATTTTTTATGTATATATTTTAGTTTTTGAATTATTTTAAAAAAAATATCCATATTTAAAAAAAATATCCATATTTAAAAAAAATATCCATATTTAAAAAAAATTTAAAATAATTTCCAATATAAATCGAAATTTTTTCAAAATACATACATCTCAGATCGCTCGAACTTGTTGAACATATTGTTAGCACCTAAATAAAGTAAAGTGCACATGGATACGGGGGGTTTAATTTTGATTGTGATGGCAAAGCCTTTGGTTTTATTGTCGATTTTTTTGTCTGAAAACCGATGTTTCCAAGTTATTTTTATCAAAAAACTCCGTTAGTTTTTAAGCTATTAGCTTGAAACATTTTTTACTTTTAAGCACTTTTTAAGTACTTTAAAAATTATTTTACAAGTTTTCCTCAGAAAATGGTTCGTTTTTCTTTTTCTGCAAGAGGCTCAAGCTTTCTAAAGCCCTCCGATATAAGAAACTTAGCCCCCGGGAAACTGATAAACTTTGCTCGAAGTCTCGGAATCCCGGGCCTCGAATATATTAAGGGTTATGCATATTCCCAAGGAAAAAACACACCTCGGCACACTATAACTTTTGATTAGGAGGGTAAAATGAGCTTGTTTACAAATTTTTATCAAAATGTATGTATGTATGTATGTATATATGTATGTATGTATGTATGTATGTATGTATATTTATGTATGTATGTATGTATGTATATATGTATGTATGAATGTATGTATGTATGTACGTATGTACGTATGTATGTATGTACATATATACATCGCAGGTAAATCAAAGTGTAATTTTTTAACTGTAAGGATACGTCTCAGAATTTTTTCATGTAGGTTCTTTTCAAAGATGAAAACAAATCGGGAGCGGTGCGGATTTGTTTTTCCCGTAACAACCATAGCTTGTAGCTAAATGAAAACGACATTTTTATCGCTTTTGTCTTAATTTTGATAAACAGCTCAACTTTCACAGATACCCATCACCCACTGAACATAAAAAAAGATTTGCAGACCAGACATTACTCCACAGATATTTCCATGGCAGACGCTCCAGAGAAATAAAAACTCTTGTACCACCTCTAGCCACGCTGACAAATAAATGGTTGTTTTAATAAAAAAAATTTTTTTTGACTTTTTGTTACCTACTTTATTGTTTTTAGGCAAAAACTTATTATAACAACCATATGGGGGAGGATATCTAATTAGCTATATCATTTAATAGACGTACAAAGGATCTTTAAGGTATTTCAAAAGGACATCTTTAACCTCCTTATACAATCTGGGATTTTTTCCTATCGTTATGGATTGCCCAATATTCAAATACGTGACATTATTTGGATGCACCATTGGCCAAGTGATATTTCTTAATTGTTTATCGTTTACCGGAGTTGGGTTCCTAAAATAAATCCTTTTTTAAACTCACTTATTTTTTCGTCAGTTTTTGATTAAACATTCCTTTTTTTATCTTTTGTAATTTAATTTTTAAAGATTTCCAGCAGGCATACGACAGTGTAAAAAGGGTCAAAATATGGCATACAATGGCTGAGTTTGTCATCCCACCTAAGCTGATCGGAGCAACTAGAGCTTGTGTTGAGGGTTCTAGGTGCAGGGTGCATTGATGCTGACCTCTCAGATGTGTTTCAGGTGAGCACAGGTCTTAAACAGCGAAACGCACTATCACCCACGCTTTTTAATATCGCATTGGAGAAAGTAGTAAAAGAAGCCAAAATCGAAACTCAGCTTTTCGGGACCAGTGGATCAAACTTGCTGCTAGCATATGCCGATATGGAGCTTAAAGTTAACGAGGAAAAAACAAAATATATGCATGTATATGCAGGCAGAGCTAGGGTAGGACAAAATGTGACCATGGACATATACAACTTTAAAAATGTAAAACAAATTAAATACTTAGGGTCCACAATCACATCCGACAACGATATGAGTGAAGTAATCAGAGAACGCCTAAAGTCAGCCAACAGGTACTTATACGCCCTAAAGGATATACTAGAGTCCAAATACGTGATTAGGAGAACGAAAATCAAAATGAACCAGACCATGATAAGACCTGTGGTAATGTACGCGGATGCGAAACCTGGACTCTTTTGGTGCGAAATGAGAAACTCATTCGAAGATTCGAAAGAAAAGTGCTGAGGAAAATTTTCGGACCCACCAAACACCTGGATACGCGGAGCTACCGAATCAAAACAAATGCAGAACTTAAACTAATATACAATCAGCCAGAACTAATGAACCTCATAAAGGCACAAATGTTGAGATGGGCAGGGCACGTACGAAGACAGCCAGAGGATAAAATGGTCCGCTTAATATGAGACAGAGCACCAGAAGGAAGACGACCACTTGGAAGACCGAGATTAAGATGGCGTGATAATATAACAAGTGCATCGGGAATGGTCTAGAAGTTATGAAAGACCGAGACAGATGAAGGCAAATTGTTGCCTTAGCCAAGTAGGTAAGTAAGTTATTTAATTTTTGAATGCAATAAAATCTTACCCGTATTTTATGAAATTTGTCCATAATAAACACATTCTATTTCTTAATATGGGCTGAAATTCGTTTGTATCGACATCTTCATTGGCCTTCCACATGTACTGAAGTTCTTCGGTGTGTTGAGTTCCTACAAAAAAAAACACATAAATCACTTTAACACGTCAACAGACGATATAACTGGTTGATGCTTTGATCAAAGTAGTCAGAATTTCCAAGAAAGTTTTTTTAAAATTCGGTGTGTTTATAACGCAAATTAATTAAAAAACAAATTACCTGGAAATTGTGACAGTTTTTCTGCAGTGTAATCAAAAACGTACAAATAGACGGGAATATATGTCGAAGTAGTTTCTGCTTGTCTGATTGTTCCATGCCCAAATAAAAAATCACTAGAAACCTACAAATTAATTAAGTAATTTAAAAATTATTTAGCAAGACATGAAAATTTTTGTTATATACTTAATAAATTAAAACATATTTTTACTTTTAATATTTTTAAAAGTAAAAGTACCTACAGAGTGTTGTAATTAATGTCAACTTTTCTTAAAAATATGATTTCTATAAAAAATGTTATTATATCTACTATTTAAACGTCCAAATAGTGTGGTAGTAGTTGAATGCAATACATTATCGAGTATTATAAATATCTCTTTACAGAGAGTTTAGAATTTACAGTTTCATACATTAAAGATTACAATCATGCCGACTATGCAGAACAATCTTCGCACGTATTAGTTTGTCTTGCCATCTTCCTTACGCTAACTGTTGGATCTTGATCAACTAAATTTAAAATAATATTTTCTTGTTGTTCTTAATCAGAATTTATTTTTTTCGGTCTCACATTCTCAATTTCTCGACACCGTCGTTCAATGGCTTTAAATGTTTTTTTACTTGGTTTCTTCTAGGAAACTTCTCTGCATAACGCGTAAAAGCTGCACTAGAGTTTCCTAAACACCCGCTAAAGGTTAATAACATGTCGGTGTATTTAACATTTGAGAACATTTTGATTAACAATAAATGTCGGTTTTCTATGGCAAACTTAGATAAAATCAAGATATACCGATTAGAATGGATTTTTGTGAAACGTTACAAGGCCTTCAATCCCAATTTTTTAACATGTATCCGTTTTATCGATAAGGTCTCATTTGCGCGACAAAAATTGTTTGATTCACATAATGCATGCCAATTAATAATAATAATTAATAACTTTATCATTACTTTATACCAGCATCGGTTATTACTTCATAATTTTCAAATCAAAATATTCTGAAAAAAGTACCTTTTTTTATGTAAAATTGAATGATGTTTAAGTTCACTTGAAATTTTGATTAATAAATCTAACCCTAAAAAAGTTATGTTCAATACTACTTGGTACGAACCGTGTAACTAGCGCCCTCTAAAAAAGTCAGATATAAAAAACAAATTCATGGGATGTCTCTGCTTCTAAAACATATTCGTACAAAATTTACAATGTTTCCAGAAGTTTCGGCAAAATCGTAATAAACGTGTATACATTTTTTTTCTTCAACGACCTTTATATTGAATACGGATGGCGTTACGAAATTTTTTTACAAAATAAACCCCAATTATTTTTTAGTTTTCTACCTATCCTAGACACGGGGTCACCTTTTTTTGAAACACCCTGTACATACATACATAAAGTCACGCCTTTTTCCCGTAGGGGTAGGCAGAGACCACTTTTTTTCACTTGCCACGTTTCTTACACACCTCTTTTGCTTCCTCTACTTTCAATAGTGCTCTCATACATGCTCGTCGGTTGTTGGTACTCTTGACCTGGTCTTTGTTCAAAACAATGTTGATCTGATCGAGATCGATGTTCGTCAAAGTCGACCTCTACCGATTTGTCCATTTACACTCACATTATAAATTTGTACTTTATCTAACCGAGTCACTCCAGCTATAGTTCTCAGACTACTTATCTCCGCAGCATTAATCCTGTTTTCATGCTTCTTCTGCCAAATTTAACATTCACTACATGTAACACATGGCAGAAAGGTAATACTTATAGAATAATTTATTTATATATCTTATGAAAGTATAAAAATATAACTTTAATACGCCACACTTTATTGGTGCATCCTGTATATTTTAATTTAATTTAAAATGTAGCTTTTATTAATATACAAACTACTAAAGTAATAGGTTTTTTAAAACTTTTACCGTTTCACTATAATCCTCCGTCCTGTTGGGAGTGATTCACCCTGTATATGCTTATCATACTTGTGGCAGTTTTAAAAATAATGTATGTAAAATAATGTACCTTTCTAACCGGTCAGGAGCCGATTCATTACAACCCTGGACCAGGAAGAAATTTTGTCTTTGCCCTGGACGGTCAAGAACAGTAGAATACATTGCACGACTTGCTAGCGACAATATCATTATCACTATATTTTTGTACATTTATTATAAAATTGAAAAAAACGCAATACTCACCTTCACGTATGCATAAGGGTCATTATAAAATGTCGAATTCGTATAAAATTTCTTGAGCACATTTGCAAGTTTAAGTCTGTCCGTTTTGGATGCGCCAAGTTTATAATTCACCAATTGCTGGATATTTTTGTCCAAGCCGGCAGCTCTTTCGTAAAATTTAGTCCAATTGCTGATTTTAAAAGAGACACCAGCTTTGGAAGCTAAAATTTTAGAGGCGGCATTTTTATGAAAAAAATTGGAATTTCCTTTAAAAGTTTAATATATAAATAAAATAAACCTACTCGGTAAAAACCAAAGTATTTCTTCGGAATTAACTCCAATTAAAGTTGGTACTTGAGAAAAATTTCCTTTGATAAAAGATTGATGCATCGGTTCCGAAATAAAAGGATCTGATACGTTGATTCCTTCGCAAGTTGGAGCAAATACAAAATCATAACTAATAAATCCGCCTTTATCCACAGGAGATATCTGAAATAATAAATAATTACGAATTTAGGGTAACATTTTGATTATAACCTAATAGGATCCGGTCGATCTCGGTCGAGAAAAGGTTTTGTTTCGAATTTTAACCTTATAAGTTAGAAAAGTGACAGAATTTCCCATTTAAACTTTTATTGCTGTTTTCTTCTGGATACCCGATAAAACTATAGCGGCCATACAAACATTTGAATCCTCAAAATTCCGACAACCAATTTCACTGATGACCTTTTTAATCCCAAATCTTGTCCTTTTAAGAAAGCACATAAAACACTCTAATCTTTACGACCCTAGATTCTGTTCTTCCAAAACAGACTCTCGACGGACTCCTACACGGGCGCATCGCCTCCCTTGCCAAGTTTTTCGTTCGTTTCAATAAATAAACAAAGTCAACAGTAATTCGAATTGTTCATTATTTTTCTAACACTCATCATACACAATATTTCCAAAAAATTACCAGAAAATATCCTATAAATAGGTTAATAAGATGTGCAGAGAGTAAAAAAATAAATAAAACCACTACCTGGTGCCAAACTAAACTTGATTTTCTTTTGAAATCAAACAATTAAGCGTATTAAAAAAACAAAAAGTGAATAAACAAAATGAATAATTAAATTTGATTCAAGTTTTACAGAAATAAATATTACTAAACCACAACTACAAAAAAATAGTACCCTTAATTTTTTTTAAACCGGCAACGTACTAAATTCTACAACTATACATTATGTTGGCGAGGGGTTAATCTACCTGAACAATTAATTAATTTTAATTTTTTAATTACAGCTCAGTAAAATAATTTGTTCGAACTCCAACCGACTTCTTTTAGAATAAAGTGATAAAAATGAAATGACAATAAAACACATTTGACATTTAGAAATTAAGATCTCGAGGACATTTTCTAAACCAAGTATTTTACAACAATTTTTTTTTTTACCTTTTTGTAAAAGCTTTCGACATTATGATTTATTTCTTCATCAGTTACTCTACAAAAATGATGGTATAATAATGGACAAATTCACAACATGCAAATAGTTCAGAACATTCAATTGATTTTACTAATAATTCAATTTTATCTAGAGAAAATAATTTATTTAAAAGACGTTTTTTAGAAATGGTCTACATAAAAAATGAAAAAAAATGAAATTGGGTAAAAAAAACCATATACTCAATATTTCAGCAACAACTTGATTGAACCTTTTACAAAAATAATTATAATATAATTATAATTATAATTGCCAAAGAGATATGTGCATCGAAATGGACACCCGAAGGGCAAAAATCTATATTTTATCGGATAGACAAACATCACTAAAAGCTCTAAAGTCATACCTTTGTGAGTCTAAGCTGACTTGGGACTTGTCAACAGTGTTGTTGTTAATTGTCATAATTATTATACAGATAATATTTTTATATTTTAAAATCATTAATGTTAGAAAGTCATTTATTCATAATGTGGCATTTTCTAGAGAAAGTTCAGAGTGGGTCTCTCCGTTCCACAGGTTTATGTGGCCTAGGCCTGTGAAAGCCTTTTTTTCCTTAAAAAGTAGCGCTCCTTGAGAAGGTGGTGATGTTGTTGTTTCTTCAAGGGCTTATCACCAACATACCACCGACCACTAAAATTACCTACCCCATTATTACCTCGAATTAATTTTAATACATTAACAATTGCCCTATCGACAAACTTTGTTAATTAGTATCATCGTCACCACGATGGCGCATCGTTTGAACGAGTCTTCACCTAGCCGTCGAAGAATTCACTACAGTTTATTTCTCTAAAAAGTGACTCGCTATCGTCTTATCAATTTGTATTTAGGGCCATTAGTCGCCATCTTATCCTTCATCGGGAACAGTGTAAATTCTTACAAACTAATTTATGTGGAGTGCTGTTTACAACTCTCAAAGAAGTCGGGGCCCCCATCAAGAAAGAAAATTATACGAATTTAGTAAGGTAAGTCGAAAGGAAGCAATTGGAAATATTTTCACTCTAACATAAAAAATAGTTACAGTTCATTTTTCGAACCACACAAGAGCTTTCGTTCAAAACAATACTAATAAGGAACATTCTTACGCGGCATAATTTTTGTATTATAATAATAACTTTATTTTATGTCATTATTTAAAAAAAAATTCTGGAATAATAATAATACTTTTTATTTCTTTGGTAATACCTTGCAATATTGAGCTTACGTTATTATTTGGTCGGCAAGTCGGTAGAGATCGACCTTAGGCGAACGTATCAGATCTAAATTGTTTTGAAAAAAGGCCAGCTGTCAAAAGCACCAGCAACTGACTAGCATGTATAAAAGTGCCGATGAAAGTAGAAAAAGCAAAAGATCTGTGTAAGAATTCCAGCGCAAGTGGTCCTTGCTTGCTCCTATGGAAAAATGCGTAACTGCTATTATTTTAAAACAATTATTTTACGCAATTATTTTAAATAATTACTTATTTTTTTTAAATTATTAGTTTTTTTAAAAAAATATTGTTTGGACGTTATTTTACATAATAATTTGAATATCATTTTGATGGTTTGTATTTGCATTAATTGCGTTCAAGATTTCTCGTTAAATTTCGTGCAAGACAAAACAACTTATTTTTTATACATTAATAATAAATATTTGTTTTGTACACAGGATAGACTTTTGGTAGTTTTTTTAACTCCTATTATTATTGGTTAATTTCTATTTCGGAAACGAAGCTGCTTGTATCGTGTCCAATGCCCAATTTCTATTAAACTAAAAAAAATGTTAGACAATAACGCAAAACTATTTTTTATGACTTACTTGTAGGGAAGCATTCAAAATTTCGGAAACAGAGGCATTTTGTAGAACGTGTAATAGTTGAGTTGTATTTTTTAAATCCAAAGAACCATCTAATAACTTGCCCAATTGAAATGAATAAATGCTGGGACTCACTACTTGTGCGAAAGTATCTATCGCGCTACCACTTTCCTGTACTGCCCCTCTAAATAATCCTAAAATTTACAATTTTACACAGTCACATTATTTTAAATAAATAAATAATAACTTAAATGTAAGGAATATTTAAAAAAAAAAAATTTAACAAATAAATTTAATTTCGTATTAATAACCAGCTAAAAGAAAAAAAATTACCTTTACTTTTTTTGCTCAACAAGTGATAACTAACAGAAATTGAACCAGTACTTTCGCCACCAATCGTGACTTTTTGCGGATCTCCTCCGAATAAATGAATGTTTTGTTGAACCCATTGCAACGCCATATTTTGATCTCTCAAACCCAAATTGCCGGGTATCACACCATCGTCGGTGGCCAAAAAGCCTTAATTAAAACAAAAATAATATAATTTACGACTATACTTACTTTTTTTAACGAAAATAGTTTTTTAAAAAGCTATTGTGCATTCTTTTACAAATTCAAAATATATACAATGTACAGGGTGATTAAAAATTCGATTTAGATATTTTAAAGACGTATTATTGGGATCAAAATAAGACCTTTTTTTAAATAAATATGTGTCCTAAAATACACCCCCTTTTACAGCTACTGTAAATTGCGTAAAAAAAGATTATTTGAAATTGTGACCATACCCTCGTTTTTTAGGAACTCTATTTTTTGTTTTAAGAATTAGGTTAACCCAGTTTTGGGGGAGTTGGTGAGGGGTCCACACATTTATTGGCCCAAATTTTACGTGTAAAAAGAGAAACTCTAAATTTAAACGGCATAATCTTTTTGGCCATAAACAAATCTAAAAATTCAGTGTCTTTTATTCTTTTGATAAAACTAACCGTTCACCTTTTTTTAAGAGGTGAAGAAAATCCTTTATGAAGAGGTTACGAGTCCGAAAGCTCAAGGTCTACTGTGAGTCTCCACTGACTGTGTCAGGACTACTCGCTAAAAACTCCACCCTTATTTAAGTCCGTCTGGCTATTGCCTCCGGTAACACTTAGGCCTGTTGGCCCATTGTATCTTGCCTATGTTTTTTTGTATCATTGTACAATGGAGACTCGACCAGCAGACCGCCCGGCAAGGACCCAAAAACAGCAAAACACACACTGCGCTGCCGCGAGGCACTGGTCCGAAAAAGATAGGCAATTCTCGTGACCTAGAACCACGCTGCACCCAATCTAGTACCTTCGTACCTTGTACATTGTCTGTACTGGGTGGGAACAATGTAGTCACCCAAGAACCGCCTATTCCCCCCAGCGTCCCGCAGCAGCACAGCAAGCGCTCCACAACCCCCGGATCCCCGCCGCACAACCCGCAGGCCAGGCCTCCATTATGCAGTCTTAGCTGATTCCTGTTCATCGGTAACAGTTCTGCCGTCTACTTCCTCATTACTTGCAACTTCCTGGCGTTCTGGAACCCGTATCAGTTTGACGTGATTACGGACTACCAGCGTTATCAGTTCTTCTTTGCAGTAAACGAGTATGGAGGTGCCCCCTGCACAGAACTAAGGCTGTCTACTACAAGATTTCGCCCGATTTCCTGAAGGCTCCGTTAGCGACGGAGCTCACCCACCGCCATGCATCCTTCAGCAAGGGTCGTATAACACTTTGGATTGGGAGTTTTTTAGTCGCCTTTTACAACAGGCAGACCATATCTGGGATCTATTCGATTTTCTCCGTATCCACATTGGAAAACCGTTCACCTTATTTCGTGTGAATTTTCCAGTGCCCAAACATGTACATTGTGATAATTCACCACACCATCGCGCGTAAACTAAGATTGGTCGGTGAAAAGAATCCGAGATAAAAAGTAAGGATACCTCACACACTTCCGCGATATCCACCTCGCGAACTTCAAACGCCGCGGAAAATCTTGTAGTAGCAAACCTTGAACACGTAAGTGGACATAATATGGGTATTAGTTGAATTTGTGAAATACCCGCGACACAGTTGATTGGGCAACACCTAAATTTTTAGATATTTGTCTGGTACTTAAATTGGGATTTTCGTCGATCGCATTTAACATTTGTTGCTCTGTTACTAGCTTGCGATTTTTTGCCTGCGACTGTCTGCCTGCATTACTTCTCGCAGTTTTGAATTTGCCGTATTCACGAAGATGACGATGACAATTTGAAAATGTAGGAGGATCGGAGAGTCGGCGATGAGGAAACCTAATTCTGAATAATCTTTGGGATTCAATTGCGATACCATCAGCTAGACCATAAACAAAATGAATATCAGCAAGATGCGCAAAAGAAAATGAAAACATTTTCATTTTTAACGAAAACAAATTTCTCGGTCGCAATAACAAATAATCTAGCTAATAGAATCTGACAATTAACAATAAGTGTACTTTCATAGTAATTATCTGACAGTCCAAATTAAATAATATTTGAAATCCCCTTCTGGGACTCTGAATTGTTCAATTGCGTTTTTCTCAAAAACGGATGAATTGATCGTGTATAAACAGGAGTACCAATATTCCATAAAAATGATGTCTGCGTTAAATTTTCCAATCAAAATCATTAAAAAGTTTCGTCAAAAAAAGTTACCAGTCGATTACATAATCAGGAATAATTCACATGGCGCCATACATATAGTCACGCCTTTTTCCCGTAGGGGTAGGCATAGACCACTTCCTACTTCCACTTCCGCTACGGTTTTTTCACTCATCTTTTGCTTCCTCTACTTTCATCAGTGCTCTCATACATGCTCGTCGGTTGTTGGTACTAACTTGACAGCTGGCCTTTCTTCAAAACAATGTTGATCTGATCGAGATCGATGTTCACCGAGCAGTCGACCTCTACCGACTTCCGTCCATTTACATTCGCCATATAAATTTGTTTCGTCAATCTTCTTTCATCCATCTTTTTTACGTGTCCAAAACATCTAAGCATTTCTTTATCTATCTTTTTAACCACATCTTTTTTACACCACAGAGTTCTGTTAATTCACTATTCTTTACTTTATCGAGTCACTCCGGCTATACAATTCTCAGACCACTCATCTCCGCAGCATTAATCCTATTTTCATGCTTTTTCTGCCAAACCCAACATTTACTACCATACTGATAAGTGTGGGAACCAACACACCTCTATGCACAGCCAGACGTGCCTTTTTTAACACTTTCTGGCTGCTCATAAAGCTATACAGTGCCCCCTATATTAAAATGTAAAATAATACTTTAAATGATATTCCTTGTCTAAAGTTATGCCTCTCTGTTGATTTTGATAACAATTGTTAAAATTACAGTGAAATTACAAGCAAAAAATGCAAACAAAATTTCAAATTTAACACCTTTTATCTTTTTCCAGAGCAATATTTCATTGAGGCAATTTGGTCCTATCGTAATATTTTAGTATAAATTACCCGCTACTAGAGCCAAATGTTCTGCCTCCAAATTTAAAAGAAAATACTTAGTTATTAATCACCCTATATAATGGGATTACAACTAAACATTAAAAAAATGGCAGTGAATTTGTATAGGTAGTACAAATTTTGAATATATTTTTTTGCTATCTTTACAAAAATAAAAATATATATATATATATATATAGACTACCATGATAATAAAAAAAACAGTCAATTACAGTTCCTTAATATTTTTCTTAATAAATGTTCATACCTAATGACCAAAGTCTATAATTGAGTGTAACCACAACGATATCGTAATCAATAAGGTATTGCGGACCGTATCTGGAAATGACGCCGTCCCAAACAGCAAATCCACCACCATGAATCCACACGTACACTGGCAACTTATTTTTGGAACCAGGTCTCTACACAAAATTTTTGCAACAAAAAACTTTACGAATAATTTAATTTTTGTCACTATCACACTGTATTAACAACCGATATAGACGCTGCTACATTCGTATTTGCATTAATCATGTAAAATACTATAGATAAGCATTGCAAAAATGTAATATTACTTATTTTAAACTTACTGCTGTCATCATAAAATGTAGTATAAATTTAAATAATATGTAGTACTAACAAAATTGTTGTAATTGATTGATCTCTTTTTAATAATAAGTGATAACTTAAGAATTAGTTTTGATTGTTGGTGCCTACTTACCACAGGAGTATAAACATTAAGAAAAAGACAATCCTCACTTTGATTTAGAAAAGTAATAAGCGGTTGAACGCAAACAATTCTGTTTTCTGTGGCGTTTAAAACACCCTTCCAACCAGGGTGTCTTGTTGGTTTCTAAAATAATAACAAAATTATGAGAATTTATTAAAATAATTTAAAAGGTTTTGTGGGACACAGACACTTCAATAATAGGAAAAATTAAGTACCTATAAAGCAAAATTAATTTTTAAAAATATTAAAATTAAAGAGTTAATATGTACAAGTTAATTAAACGAAAAAAAATAAGCAATACGAACCTTGTATCTGAGTTTTCCGACAGGTGGTGCTGCATACGGTACATCTTGAAATGCGTAGAAGTTACGACCTTGTGCACTTGTAAGCACGTGACCTCGTATTCTTCCTTTGGGATATTTTAATGTTACTAGTAAATCGTGTCCAGATTGATAGCAGGAAAACTTCGGTATCTAAAAACACTTGCTGATTTCAATAGGTGTCCGTCAAATACAATGAAGGTACGAAAAAAAAAATATTTATGTTTAATAATTCCATTTTAAATGCAGGAAATAGGGAAAAAATGAGAAGAATTTTAAAAGAAACAGATGGTGCAAAGTTTATGGAGCTGAAAGAAAATTATTTTAAGAATTTACAAGAAAAAGGTGAAACCGAATTTTCAAAATATTTGCAGAAATACCTCTATGTAATTACATATTATCTTTTGGGATTAAAATATCCAATATATTTTTGTTAAATCTACTATTTTTAGAATAATGAGAGGATTATGGCATGGGCTCATTGCTATAAAATAAATTTAGGTATAAATAATAATTTGGCCATAAAAAGTTTAAATATTGAAGAATAAAAAAAAGAATGGACAAAGAAATATGCAGCAACCTTTCCTATTGCTTTATTAGATATTTATTTTTTGGGTTCGATGATTTTAAACACTCAGTACAATACCTAAATAATTTTATTCCTATATTTCTGCACAATAAGTTTATTTTACAAATCACTTGGATATTCACGACTGTATACAATAAACACTTCAAAAACTTGACTTCAAACTACAAACTAAACTAAACTTTCGCGACTGCTGTCCTTTTATATTTTTACAAATTATTACTCGAAAAAGCCAGAATTCTCTTTCGTTTTTCCGACGTATCCTCGAAATTACTGAACCTTTTTAGAGGCCTTCAATCGCACCGCGGCCAAAATTCTTCCGATTTCTTCTATCATACATTTTTTTTTATTGTGGCCGACGCGCTGTGGCCTCCAGGCGACAGTAGACAGGGACGGGCTCACAGACAGTAACAATATAAATATTATTAGTTAATTAAATTTAAGGGTCGAACAGTTATTGGATTTGTTAAAAAAACATGTAAATGGGCCAAACGCAAACAATTATCACAATAAGGTAACCATTCAGGCACCTCAAAGGCAAAAAATGAAATTAAGGATCGGGTACCTACTTTTATTGGAATTTGGTATGTTTAAAGTAAAATCAAGTCTGGTAAGTGACAAATTTTATATAATTACATGCAATGAAATCTGCGGCAAGGATTGCTGAGCATTGTATTGCTCCTTTAAATACGACTACATTTAAAATTGTTTTTCGAAGGAACCCATCAAATAAAAAAAATAAATAGTAATATAAAAAAAACCGTGAGGTATTTTATTCAGATTTAATATATTGTTATCCAATTATTTAGGTGGTAAACTGTTAATTTATGGATTTCAATGGATAAAATTAATAATAACTACTAACTTAGATGACAAAAACTTTGAGGAAGTCAATGAATGCTAAGGAAACATTTAAATAAAAAAGATACCATTACATGTAAAATAAGAAAAGTAGAAAGACAAGAAACAACAAATAAAATTGCATAGGTTACATTTCGAAGGCTTCTATTCTCTTTTCAGTCTGTGAATTTAGTGTCCAGCTTTCACATCCATAAAGTAAAACAGAGAAGACGTAGCTTTTGATCATTCGAGTTCTGAATTTCAAACTAAGGTCTAATCTTGTAAAAAATGATTTTATACTCATAAAGATTTTTCTCGCTTGCTCAATCCTTGAAAGTATTTCCCTTTTTGGGTCGCACTGGCTATTGATGTTAGCTACCAAATATTTTATTAAGGTCACTTGTTCGATTGTTTGTCCCTTGACACGCATGTGTGCATTTATTGGAGTCTTAGAAATGACCAATAATTTGGTCTAGGAGACATTGAGATGTAATCCAAACATCTCGCTATAGTGAACTACGGAATTTATAATGCTTTGTAGTTCTTGTACATCGTTGGCTATTATAATAACCGTATCATCGGCGTACCTAATATTGTTTATTGGGGTTCCATTGATCTTGATTCTGCCCTGGACTCCATCCATATAGTTTCCGATTACAGATTAAACAGGAGTGGAGGCAAGACGCAACCATGTCGAACACCCCGTCTGATCTGCATAACTTCCGATGTTGATTGTTCCATCTCTACTACCGCCGTTTGATTCCAATCTTCCATAGTACTTTTCTTGGTTATGCCAACAAGGACTGCTATATGAGACATTACTTGAACCTTTTAAATGGTCATTTATGGAGATGGCTTTAAACTGTTCATAGAAAGTTTTACCTTGCGTTTGTTACCAAACCAGCATTTTCATACGTTTACAACCACAACCAATTTATAGTTTTTAATGAAATTTTTAAATCGTTCTTGATAAATTTGCTCTTTGACAATCCTATAAGTAGTTTTTATAGGTATTTTCTAAATTAATAAATTTTATATAAATTGGAATTTGTAGTACCTCTACACTGATGAAAGTAGAAGAAGCAAAAGATGTGTGTAAGAACCACCGTAGCACGTGGAAGGAAGTGGTCTCTGTCTACCCCTATGTGAAAAAGGCTTGACTTTATGTATGTATGTATGTATGTAGGTACCTCTAATAATATTTATTGAAAAATTATTTTTTTTTATTCCAAGTCACTTAATTTATAAATAAATTTAACATTTTTTACGTTTACTTTTAGCAGGTATTTTATTGAAAACTCGTCACTTGTTATATTTAATAAATTATACATTAATTTACCTGAGAAACGAATAACACAATTGGTAAGGTAAGCGCCAGAAAATGGAAAAAATTTCTCATTTTAATAAAAATAATTAAAAATATTTCACTACTAATTCACTGTTTGTTTATCAACCCACTGTTATCGTAAAAACAAGTTGCTGTTTTTATCAACTTTTTAATTTTTTTAAGTGCCGAACTCATAAACAACAAATATAAAATATTGTAAATATGTAACATCGTAGGTAGGTACCTACGGCGTCGTGAGTACATGCGAATTTTACGCTGACCTCTATGTCAATAGCAACGTCACCATTTTTCCGACTCAGCATCCCCCTATAACAAGCTCCTGGAAATTGCACACTTAAAGAATGTCGCACTTGCATTTTCCTTTATTATTTTTTATTAAAAAAATGCATTGTTAATTACAGTTATTGACTTAATATTTAAATTGTTAGCTTTTTTGTTATATTTTTACCCAGCAAACATAAATGTTCGGTAAATTGGTGGGCATTGGCTGGATTTATTGGCAAAATGATGCGCTGGTAAAAGCCATTGCATTATGGTTTTTTTATAAAGTGAAGCGGTAAGCGGTGTTTTTCTTTGTCAGTTTTACCGTTAATTTTGTTGAAAAAATCATTTCGATTGTGTTCACATAAGGAAGAATAATTAAAGGAGTAAGTACCTAAACATATGAATAAACGCATTAAAACATTCGTATTGTCTACTCCACTGAAACGAAAAAGCAAGCGTCATATCGGCTTGCGCCTCGACTTAGCAATCTTCACAGTCGTCCAGGAATGTTAGACTAATCCTACCTGGTAAACAATGTACTATTCCTCTACGGTAAGTTGAAGGAAAACATGGCTCAACCCGAAGGGTATGAAGATGGAACTAGCACGGGTTATAAACTTCTAAAAATTCTGTATGGATTGAGGCAAGCACCAATACAATATATGCAATATAATGTATCAGTTAAACAGTCATGGCGATGCCACACATCTCTGTCTCACACCTTTTTTAATATTAAACCAGTCCATGCAGTCCATTGCCGACTATGCTGAGTAAACTAATACCTCGGTAGTTCTTACAGTTCTGCTGCGAACCTTTTCTCATGTAAAGCGGCACGATAACGGCCTTGCACCAGTCGTCTGGTACGCTACCACTCCTACAAAAAAGGTTAAATAGGCGGTACAGCAGACAAGCTACCACGCTTTGTCCAGCCTTAAGCATTTTAACTGTAATCCTGTCGTACCCAGCAGCTTTACTTAATTTTATACTGTTCAACGCTTCCACAATTTCTGTCGTACAAGGTAAGTAATGGTGTGAAATAGATAACTCTTTAGATTTCAGCTGACTAACTAGATAAGTGTGGGTGCCATTTTAGATAAGGTCTTAAAATGTGTGGAACAATTAAAAAATTACCTATGCATGTATTCCATACTAAAATATGGATAATTTGTAGAATAATGGCGGGTGGAAAATAATTTATCAAAAGAACTCGATTTATACTGAAAACACAAAATTTTAAAGCTCTGCCCTAAAAAAACCTGTGATTTTGGACTTGCCCAGTTTTCCTCAATTGGTACAGAATTATTTTTCGATAAAAACTTATGAGAAAATGGAAAAATAAAAAAAAATAAAAAAGCAAAAGATAAATATCTCATTTAATAGACGTACAAAGGTTCTTTAAGATATTTTAAAAGGACATCTTTAACCTCCTTATACAACCTGGGATTTTTCCCTATCGTTATGGATTTCCCGATATTCAAATACGTGACATTATTTGGACGCACCATTGGCCAAGTGATATTTCCTAATTGTTCATCGTTTACCGGAGTTGGGTTCCTAAAATAAATCATTTTTTAAACTCACTTATTTTTTCGTCATTATTTTATTAAAAATTTTTTTTTAATCTTTTGTAATGTAATTTATTAGTGCAATAAAACCTTACCCGTATTTTATGAAATTCGTCCATAATAAACACATTCTATTTCTTAATGTCGACTGAAATTCGTTCGTATCGACATCTTCATTGGCCTTCCACATGTACTGAAGTTCTTCGGTGTGTTGAGTTCCTACAAAAAAAGCACATTTAAAAAAAAATTAGTTGTCTGTATAGTCAGTTTACGGACGAAAATTTTACGTGACAATGTCTTAAGAAAACATGATGAAAAATTACATATTTTTATTAATTAAATTATTATCACTGAATTATCATTATTTTGTATAATACAAAGAAAGAGTTAATTAAAAATTACAATTTTGTCGATACCTTACTTAACATTTATTTGCACTCGTTAATTAAAATATTTTTTTACTTAAATTATACAGATTAATTACAAGTAACAAGTGCTATTAACGATTTATCTACAACTTATGTATAAATGTGTGATATTTAAGATCCTCCAATCTGGAAAAGTGGAAGAGAGATAGATGCGTCACAAGCCGAACGCTTAGGCCAATCGTGCCTCTCTAGCGCTTGTTTCGCGCTCTCGCTTGCACGCTCGGCTCATGCGGAACGTGACAATGAGACACGCTTTTTCGTGCGTGCAGCCGGCGGCGTTCATCGATTTATGAAACGTTATCACGTCAATAAATTTAAATAAAATCACTTTAACACGTCAACAGCTGATATAACTGGTTGATGCTTTGATCAAAGTAGTTAGAATTTCCAAGAAAGCGTTTTTAATATTCGGTGTGTTTATTACACAAAATAATTAACAAAAACAAATTACCTGGAAATTGTGACAGTTTTTCTGCAGTGTAATCAAAAACGTACAAATAGACGGGAACATAT
Source organism: Agelastica alni (assembly GCA_950111635.1). Classification (NCBI taxonomy): domain Eukaryota; kingdom Metazoa; phylum Arthropoda; class Insecta; order Coleoptera; family Chrysomelidae; genus Agelastica; species Agelastica alni. The sequence goes on along the minus strand of OX467711.1, from coordinate 363,141 downwards.
GTCGAAGTAGTTTCTGCTTGTCTGATTGTTCCATGTCCGAAATAAAAGTCAGTAGAAACCTACAAATTAATTAAGTAAATTAAAAAATAATTAGCAAGGAATAATAATTTTAGTTATATCTCTAAATGAATTTAAAAAAAATTTTATTTTTAATATCTTTAAAATCCCATAGGTCCTGTTAAAAAGTGACCCAACATTTTATTCTTGCGTACCTTATTCACTTTTATAATTTTATCAGATATAATATATTAAGTACATCAATTTTGTTTTATTTTTATTTGTCTTAAAATAAATTTGAAAATGAGCTACCTTCACTACCAACGGGACACAGGATTTTAGCGAAACGGTAAAAGTTTTAAAATGTTTGTCACTTAAGTAGTTTGTATGTATATTCATAAAGGTTACATTTTAAAATTATGTTTTAATAAAGTGTGGCGTATTAAAGTTGTATTTTTTTATGTGACACCCTGTATTTTTAACTATTTTAAATAAGCAAGTTATAGTCAACTTTCGGTGTAACCGAATCAGTGCCCTTATACATTCTCGTCAGTTGTTGGTACACTTTATATGGCCTTTCTTCAAAACAACGTCGATCCGATCGAGATATGTTAGCTAAGGTCGACCTCTACCGACTTCCGTCCATTCACACTCGCCATATAAATTTGTTTCGTCAATCTTCCTTCATCAATCATTTCTACGTGTCCAAACCATCTATGCATTTCTTTATCTATCTCTGTAACCACATCTTCTGTTACACCACAACATTATCTCACTATTCTTCACTTTATCCAACCGAGTCACTACGGCTATACAATTCTCAGACTACATATCTCCGCAGCATTAATCTTATTTTCATGCTTATTCTGCCAAACCCAACATTTACTACCAAACATAAGTGTAGGAACCAGCACTCCTCTATGTACAGCCAGACTTATCTTTTAACTCGTTCTGTCGTTCTGGCTGTTCATAAAGATATGCAGTGCCCCATTTATTTGCTTGCCTGCCATTTTCTCAATGTCCATGTTATACTTTTTGTCTCTCGTAAAATTTGTACCCAAGAATACAAATTCATTTATGTATATTTGAAAATCATTTTAAAATGCAGCCTTTTACTTTTACTTTACTTTACTTTTACCGTTTCGCTATAATCCTCTGTCCTGTTGGCAGTTATTTACCCTGTATATGCTTATCATACTCGTGGCAGTTTTTAAAAAATATACATACTATATGTGCGTCTAAAGAAGTCCGTTCCCCTCTACTTATTTTTTAACCACCTGGTATATCGCAACAACATTTGGATGAACTTAAAAAGGAGATAAAAACCTATTTTTTTGTTGAAAAATGACAGCTAAAAGTTTTAAAATGGCGGCTGAGCGTCATCTTGAATTACTTTTTTAAATAGAACACACCCTTTGTATTATTTCATTTTCGAAATCTGCTCGTAATTCTTAACATTTTTCTTTATTTTGCTTTACTGCTAAATATAATTAATAACGAAATATTAACGTTTGAAAAGTGACCTTTTAATTAATTTCAAATCCAACAATACACGACTATTTATACACTGCTATCAATCAAGTTTGCATTAAAAAAATCGTTGTTGGGGTATCTTACATCTTGTTTACTGTCAAACTTAACTGTTAGCTGTCAAATAGTCCGTTCCCCAACTACTCCTTTCCATTTTTATCGCATGGCCAGAGAGTTTTTCGATGCAAACTTTCCTGGGCGATGGATAAGTTGCAGGGAAGTTACAGAATGGCCACCAAGATCTCCGGATCTTTTACACTTTTGGATTTTTTTCTTTGGGAGTATCTAAAGTAAAAAATCTACGCCACTGAATGCCAAACAATAGAAGAGTTGGAACGTAGAATAAAAGAAGCATGTGAAAAAATAGATGAACCACAGACTTTCATCAACGTGAAGGAAGCTTTTTTTTTTAATGAAAATAGTCGCAAAAAGGGTAGACCTATCGTGTGGGCCGCGGACGGCCCGCACTGCGACTATTAGAAGGAAGGGGTTTATAGAAAGAATAAGATTGTGGACCCGCTTTTTGAAAAGTTGCAGGTCATAATTCTCTGGAAAAACTGATTTTGGAAGCTTGTTCCATTCCGTAGCAGCTCTGTAAAAAAAAAAGATTCTTGATGGAGATTGGTCCTTGTAGTGTCAATCTTGAGAGTATATGGGTGAGACTGATCAGCGTGCCGAGTTCTTCGGCAGAATGTGGCCAATGGTGGTACAAGAGTTTTTATTTCTATGGAGCATCTGCCATGGAAATATCTGTAGAGTAATGACTGGTCTGCAACTCTTCTTCTATGTTTTAGTGGATGAAGGGTATCTGTGAGAGTTGAGCTGTTTATTAACCGAATGGCCCTTTTTTAAATGAAATCTAGAAGAGAATGCCTTGGTGCTGAACCCCAAATGTGCGAGCAATACTCCAGTAGAGGTCGGATTTGAGCCTTGTACGTCGTCAACAGTTGATCAGGAGTAAAAAACTTTCTATCATTCCACAGAAAACCCAGCCTCTGGCTTGCCGACTTTGCGATGTTAGCAACATGGTCATGCCAAGACATATTATTGGACACCGTGACTCCCAAAATCAAGATGAAGGGACTTGATTCAAGGGTATTTCCTGACATTGTGATAGAATGATTTAAGTAATTCTCTTTTTTGGAAAAAGTGGCGATTTGTGTTTTTTATTTATAATAGGGCATTTTGTTGTCAATATTTACGAGGTGGACACTTCGAATCTATCAAAATAATTGTTAGGGTTAAATAAAAGGTAAAAAAAAAATATTTTTTTTACCAATTAATTTGTGTTGAGTGTGAATTTAAAGAAAACATTCGTTAGCTTCGAGATTTTTTTACCTCTCTTATTATTCAAATTCATTAAGAGATTTAACTACAAATTAATAACAAAATTTAGTTAGAAAAATGTTTTACCTGAAGTGACCAAAACCCATACTTCATTTTAAACTGGAATGTCACTTTTCAAACGTTTTTATTTAAAAATGAATTAAATTTAAAAGTAAAGTGTATTGAAAAAAAATCTTAAAAATTATGGGCAGATTTTAAAAATGACATAATATACAGTGTGTTCTATATAAAAAAGTAATTCAAGATGGCGCTCAGCCACCATTGTAAAACTTTTATCTGCCATTTTTCTATTAAAGCCCTTCAAATTTCGTTGCGATATACCGGGTGGTTTAAAAATTAGTAGGGGGAAACGGAATTAAGACGCGCACCGTATTTACCTTTCTAACCGGTCAGGAGCCGATTCATGACAACCCTGGACTAGGAAGAAATTTTGTCTTTGCCCTGAACGGTCAAGAACAGTGGAATACATTACATAACTTGCTAGCGACAATATCATTATCACTATTTTCTTGTACATTTATTATAAAATTGAAAACAACTCAAAACTCACTTTTACGTATGCATAAGAGTCATTATAAAATGTCGAATTCGTATAAAATTTCTTGAGCACATTTGCAACTTTAAGTCTGTTCGTTTCTGATACGCCAAGTTTATAATTCACCAATTGCTGGATATTTTTGTCCAAGCCGGCAGCTTTTTCGTAAAATTCAGGCCAATTACTGATTTTAAAAGAGATATCAGCTTTCGAAGCTGAAATTTTAGAGGCATTTTAATGAAAAAAATTGTCAAGAGTCAAGTCCTTTAAAAGTTTAAAATATAAATAAAATAAAACCTACTTGGTAAAAACCAAAGTACTTCTTCGGAATTAATTCCAATTAACGTTGGTACTTGAAAAAAATGTCCTTCAATGAAAGATTGATGCATCGGTTCCGAAATAAAAGGATCTGATACGTTGCTTCCTTCATAAGTTGGAGCAAATATTAAATCGATAATAATAAGTCCGCCATTATCCACAGGAGATATCTGAAATAATAAATAATAACGTTTTGATGATTACCAATAAGAATTCCGGTCAATCTCGGTCGAGAAAAGGTTGTGTTTCGAAACTTAACCTTATACGACAGAAAAGTGACAGAATTTCCCGTTGAAAGTCTCATTGCTGTTTTCTCCTAGATACCCGATAAAACTACCAGAAAATATCGTAAAAATAGGTTAATAATATGTACAGTAAGTAAAAAAATAAATAAAACCACTACCCGGTGCCAAAGTAAACTTGATTTTTTTTTGAAATCCAACAATTATTAAGCGTTTTAAAAAAACAAAAATGAATAGACAAAATGACTAATTAAATTTGATTCAAGTTTTACAAAAATAAATAATACTAAACTACAACTACAAAGAAATAGTACAGTTAATTTTCTTTAATCCGGCAACTTACTAAATTCTTCAACTACACATTATGTTTGGGAGGGGGGGGGGGGGTTTATACTACCTGAATAATTAATTAATTTTAATTTTTTGATTACAGCTCAGCAAAATAATTTGTTTGAACTTCAACCGACTTCTTTCGGAATAAAGTGATAAAAATGAAACGACAATAAAACATATTTGACATTAAGAAATAAGGACCTCGAGGACATTTTCTAAACCAGGTATTTTACAACGATTTGTTGATTGTATCGTAATGTTTAAATGCGAAAACTTAACCTAATACATACATACATATAGTCGCCTTTTTCCCTTTTTCCCGTAGTGGTAGGCAAAGACCACTTGCCACGGTTCTCACACACATCTTTTGCTTCCTCTACTTTCATTAGTGCTCTCTATACATGCTCTTCGGTTGTTGGTACGCTTGACAGCTGGCCTTTCTTCGAAACAATGTTGATCTAAACGAGATATGTTAATCTAATAATACAATTTAATTTTTTTTCGAGAATCGTGGTAGGGAAAAGGACATATTATTACTTGGCGACGCTGTTAAATTTATTTCAAGAGAAGCGAAAGTAAAAGTCTACAGAACTATAATTCGCCACACAATAACTTATGGGAGTGAGACATGGACCCTGAATAAACGTGAGGCTACTAGATTGCTGGTACTAAAACGGAAAATCCTGAGGACTATTTCTGGGCCTTGTAGAGATGAAATAACAGAAAAATGGAGAAGACAGAATCAAGAACTGCAGGCACTCTATGGAAACATCAAGGCCAATCGCATAAGATGGGCAGGACATGTCCTAAGATCACACGATGAAAGACTCCTCAATACAACCTTTTGGGAAAGGCCCGAAGGTAGGAGGTCGGTTGGCCGTCCAAAAAAAAAAAAGTGGAAAGACGCAGTAACAAGTGACCTACACAAATTGAAAGTACAACAATAGGAGATAACTGCGCAAGACCAACAAGAGTGGAGGAGAATATTAAACGAGGCCAAGACTTACCAAGAGTTGTAGAGCCATTAAAGTAGAAGAAGAAGAAGAATTTTTCTTCTTCTCTAATGTAAGTATAAAAATGAATTAGTGCACCTAAATTTGCATGAACGAGGTGCATTTTGTATGCAGAGCAATAACGGCCGTTGGGATCGTTATAATCACATTTGACTCGTCGTTCTACGCCAAGTCAAGTACAAAAGAAATTTAAATTTTGTACGTATAGTGGAACCAGAAAAAAACAAAAAATTTAAAAGTAATTCGCAAAAAAAAACAATTTTGCAACGCATTTTTTTAAATGAAAATTCAACAAAGTCGATTTAGTTTTTGATCGCGTGAAATTGTAACTTTTACGTTTCCGTAAGATCATTTTTTGCTTTGTAAATTCCGGTTTTAGAAAATGTTTTTTTTCAAAAACTCGCTATAACTCAAAAACATCCATTTTTAACTTGTTTCGGGCTATATTTGCTGTAAACAACAAGTCTGTTCGTGCCAAATAGGATTTCATACTGCAAAATTAATTAAATGCAATATCCAACAGTTTTTCCTATTTTCTTCGAATGTTTATAAACCGATCTGTTTATTTCAAATTTCACTCGACACGCATTTGCAAGATAAACGACTTCAACTTTTTGCGCAAAAAACTGACTTTTGGAATTTTTTTGAACAAGTTCGCCATTTAAACTGACTTCCGCTACGGTTCGTACACACATCTTTTGCTTGCTCTACTTTCATCAGTGCTCTCATGCATGCTCGTCGGTTGTTGGGACTCTTGACCAGGCCTTTCTTCAAAACAATGTTGATCTGATCGACCGAGGTCGACCACTACCGACTTCCGTCCATTCACACTTGTATTATAAATTTGTTTCGTTAATCTTCCTTCATCCATCCTTTCTACATGTCCAAACCATCTAAGCATTCCTTTTTCTATCTTTGTTACCACATCTTTTTTTACACCACAGCGTTTTCTTATCTCACTATTCATTACTTTATTCAACCGAGGAGTCACTCCGGCTATACTACTCAGACTACTCATCTCCGCAGCATTAATACTATTTTCATGCTTCTTCTGCCAAACCCAACATTCACTACCATACTGATAAGCGTAGGAACCAACACTCCTGTGTACACAGCCAGACGTGCCTTTTTTGACACTATCTGGCTGTTCATAAAGCTATGCAGTGCCCCTTTCATTTGTTTTCCTGCCAACTAATCGACCAACCAAGAACAGAAAATACTAAAAGCACACTAAAGTTAGACTACACACAATACGAAATAATATCTTCAACACGTGTTGCATAAAGATAAGTTTTGTGTTAAAGATTGTGAAGGAAAGTTTTTTTTGTAAATATTTTACTTTACCGTTGTATGGAAAGAGATTAAAAGCCAACCATAATTTGGAATTTTTGTACTGATTTAAAATTTCATATTTCTCCTTTAGGATAAATATTCACTTTTTTCCCTCAGAAGAAGATCATAAGGAACATTCTTGCGCTGCATAATTATTGTATTATAATAACTTTATTTTATGTCATAATTTTAAAAAAACATTCTGGAATAATAAAAATTAATATTTCTTTGGTAATACCTTTCAATACTGAACTTACGTTATTATTTGGTCGGCAAATCTGTAGAGATCGACCTTAGGCGAACGTATCTCGATCAGATCTAAATTGTTTTAAAGAAAGGTCAGATCAAAAGTACCAGAAAGCGACGAGCATGTATGAAAGCGCCTTAGAAAGTATAAAAAGCGAAACACGTGTGTAAGAATTGTAGCGGAACAAAAGTAGTCCTTGTCTACCCCTATGGGAAAAAAGGAGTGATTGTATGTATGTACGTATGCTATTATTTTAAAACAATTATTTCACACAAAAGATTTCTCGTTAAATTTCGTACAAGCAAAACAACTTTTGGTAGCTTTTTTAACTCTTAATATTTTGGTTACTTTTTATTTGGGGAGCGAAGCTGCTTGTATCGTGTCCAATGCCCAATTTCTTTTAAACTAAAAAAAATGTTAGACAATAACGCAAAACTATTTTTTATGACTTACTTGTAGGGAAGCATTCAAAATTTCGGAAACAGAGGCATTTTGTAGAACGTGTAATAGTTGAGTTGTATTTTTTAAATCCAAAGAACCATTTATTAACTTGCCCATTTGAAAGGAATAAATGCTGGGACTCACTACTTGTGCAAAAATATTTATCGCGCTACCGCTTTCCTGTATTGCCCCTCTAAATAATCCTACAATTTAAAATTTACACAAATTCAATTTATTTTAAATAAATAAATAAATAATGATTTAAATGTATGGAATATATTTAAAAAAAAAATATTTAACAAATAAATTTAATTTCGTATTAATAACCAGTGAAAAGAAAAAAAATTACCTTTACTTTTTTTGCTCAACAAGTGATAACTAACAGAAGTTGAACCAGCACTTTCGCCTCCAATCGTGACTTTTTGCGGATCTCCTCCGAATAAATGAATGTTTTGTTGAACCCATTGCAACGCCATATTTTGATCTCTCAAACCCAAATTGCCGGGTATCACACCATCGTCGGTGGCCAAAAAGCCTTAATTAAAACAAAAATAATATAACTCACGACTATACATACTATTTTTAACAAAAATGGTTTTTTTAAAAAACTATTTTGCACACTTCTGCAACTTCAAAATATATACAAAGCAGGGTGTTTCAAAAAAGGTGACCCCGTCTTTAGGATAGGAAGAAAACTGAAAAATAATTGGGGTTTGCTTTGTAAAAAATTTTCGTAACGCCATCCGTATTCAAGATAAAGGGCGTTAAAGAAAAAATATGTATACACATTTATTACGATGTTTTAGAAGCCTTTACATCCCATGAATTTTTTTTTATATCTGACTCTTGTAGAGGGCGCTAGTTACACGGTTCGTACCAAGTAATATTGAACATGACTTTTTTAAGGTTAGATTTATTAATCAAAATTTTTAATGATCTTAAACATCATTCAATTTTACACCAGGTACAAGGTACTCTTGGTAAAACTCGATACTGTGTACCGTTTCCGGAATATTTGATTTAAAAATTATGAAGTAATAACCGATGCTGATATAAAGTAATGATAAAGTTATTAATTAATATTATTATTAATTAGTATGCATTATGTGAATTAAAATTTTTTTGTCGCTTTTATGAGACCTTATCGATAAAACGGATACATGTTAAAAAATTGGGATTAAGGGCTTTCCTTTCTTGTAACGTTTCACACAAATTCATTTTAATCGGTATATCTTGATTTTCTCCAAGTTTGCCATGGAAAAATGACATTTATTGATAATAATGACGATAAGTCAACAATGATTAGATTTTTGAAACCATGTTATTTGTAAAATTAGATATTGTTAATCAAAATGTACTCAAATGTTGAATACACCGACATGTTATTAACTTCAGGCAAGTGTTTATTTGTTTGGCTTGCCATACTCCTTACGCTAACTGATGGATTATGATCAACTAAATTTAAAATAATCTTAAATAAGGATGGCGTTACGAAAATTTTTTACTAAGCAAACCCCAATTATTTTTCTACCTATCCCAGAGACGGGGTCACCTTTTTTTAAAACACCCTGTATACAAGGTGATTCAAAAATCGATGTAGATATTTTAAGGACGTATTGCTGGGATCAAAATATTACCTTTATTAGAATAAATACGTTTCCTAAAATGCACTCCCTTTGAGCTACAGCCACTGTAAATTACGTAAAAAGTAGTTATGTTATTTACATAAAAATATTCATAAAAAACAATAATAATTTGAATAAAGTTTAAAATTTAGTATCATCAGTTAATTCTGTAACACTCTTTGATGTTTTTGACGGTATCAAAGCTACAATAGACCAATGATAACTATAATAAGCAACGAAGTGTTACTTTTAACGTAGACGGAGCCTAAGCGACGGAGCAAGCCGAGTAGTTAAGGGGCTGCCCGAAGCTTTCGCATTACGGCATCGCGGCATCGTGGCACCAACGTTCCTTGGTACTCCCCAAGCACGCCATTAGATGTTTCACGTTAATAAATTGAGGAGACCAAATTTTTAGATGTTTTCATGACCAACAGATTATGCCGTTTACGTTAAGATTTTCTCTTTTTTTAAACATAAAATTTGGGTCAATAAAATGTGGACCCCCACCAACTCCCCCAAAAACTGGAATAACCTAATTTTTGAAGCAAAAAATAAATAGTGCCCAAAAAAACGGGGGCATCCCAATTTTCTACGAGAAGAAAACCCGCATTCTATTAAAGATAGACATTTTCAGCATGAGTTTAAATTTAATGTATGGTGTGGCATTACCTTGTAGCATTTGAAATTGCTACTCGTTAATTTTGTTTTTTTATATATAGTAAATTTTTCATTTATTGGGCATTGTAGCATTTGAAATTGCCACCTGCTAATTTTGTTTTTTTATATATAATAGTTTTTTATTTATTGGGCATAGTACTTACAGAGAACATTCAGTTTTGATATCAAATTCCTGAATAAAACATTTATTTCACTATTTCAAAACAAACATATATATAGTTGAATACTAGTGAATTTCACAAGTTTCAACACTAGGTAATACTCTTGCTTCTGACATTCTAAGAGCTGTTGAAAGTAATATACTCAAGCTGCAGGAACCTTATGATTTCTGGCTGTATTCCTGGATTTCTGAAATTTAAGATAGTGAAGTCAATAAAAACATCCATTCACATGTGAGCAGGCGACATACCGTTGTGTTCTCTGGTATGATGAATTCTAGGCTATTGAAGGTTTGTCCCAGGATTTTGTTGATTCTGAATGAGATCTCTAGGTATTTACTGGGTTTTTTCTTTATTTTTCAAAATATAATCTTAAAGGTTATATTTATTTACTTTCTAGACGTCGAGTCATTGTGGGCGTGTCACTGTTCTTCTTTCATAGAACTTCTGTCATCGGTCTCAAGTCGGTTAGCCGTTAATGTTTCGTGCAATAGTAGAAAAGAAAGAAGAAGAATGGTCTTTTAGATTACATTCTATGAAATTCATTCTGTCAATCAATAGCATTTATGGTTCTGACCAATGAGAGGCTAGGAATTCAAAACTGGCGCTGATTTCATACAGGATGTGCAGTTTTTTCTGGCAACTGTTAGAAATAGGAGGATGGTTCTGTCCTCGTGGTCGTCGAGGGGTTCTTTTTCGGTGCGGCCATGATGAGGTGCGCTTGTCTCGTGTTTGGGATTCTTTTTCGGTATTGAACCGAAATTAACCCTTAGGGGGGAATTTACGAAGTGCCGTTTGGGCCGAGATCAAGTCGCACCCATCGTTAGTGGTTTTTTTTGGAGCCTTATATGGGGATTTGTGCCAAACACCGGTAAGCTGCCATGCGGTGGGAACACCGCCATTTTGTCCTGATGTCCTGTTAGTCCGTTTTAGTCCTGTTTGCTGTTATGGATATCTTCTAGTTTTACCTCCCTTCTCAGAAGGGTGTTAGGGTACAGCTTAGCTCTCACCATCAGACTCCTGGAAATCGAACGACGACTCTTGTGGCAACTCTTGACTTTGGTCAAGATTCCCACGAGGACCAACACCGAGTCGCTTTTAAATCCTGGCCAGAGTCGACAGACATCCACCGGATGAGATCTAGTAGTAGCCGATAGAGGCTAGAGACCTGCTGAGTTGCATCTTCGACCCCTGGCTGACCTGGAAGGTTGAGCCTTTCTTCTGCCTTCTCTTCGTTTTGCTGTCTGTTTCCTGTCTTCTTCCTGTCTTCGTTTTTGTGTCTTCAACTACATCAAGTGGACCTTGGATAGAGGCTACATATGTGGACCATTGGACTTTAATACCAGGTTTTTTTACACCTTCAGTGTTCTCTTACCTTTTTAAGATTTTTTATAACTATTTTATCATATTAGTACTTATTATACCATCATTTTAAATAATAACTAATTATTGATATCGTATATTATACCACCGTGATAATTTTATAAACTATAATCTAAAGGACTTTTGTGAAGTTCTCACATAGTACTATGTGACAGCAGATTCAGTCACAGGTTTATTTCTTACCATTATACCCCATTCTGGTAACTTTGAGCGGTATAACACCAGGTATAAAAGTGTATGTATTTCGCTATAATACATTAGTTAATATTATTATATATGTTATTTAATTTATGTAATTATTATTTTATGGTTCCCTGGTCTACAACCTATTTTGCCTTGTCCACTTTGATATTCTAATTATATTCTTATATGTGATATGTTTTTTTATTCTCCTATTTGCCCAGCCTGAATGTCTAAGAAAATTTAATATTAAGTCATTTTAGGTATTTTGTTAAAGATAGATATTTGGTTTTCTCAATTATCCAAATATAGTAAAGCAATATCTAAATTGGGTGGCGCCCTTAATGAATTTGAATTTTCATTCTTAGAGCCGTAAATAATTCGAACTCACTTTATCTGTTCTCCGGCGAACAGCTGCCGTCAGCACATTGTGTTCTATTTTTTTATGTAATGAACATAATAAAGTAGGTCACATAAATAGCGTCCAACGTGTGGGGCCCGAAAATTCAGAAATTCATGTTAGAAATTTTTTGAAAAACCTGAATTGATTTTCTTAGATTTTTTGGTTTGGTACATTTAGTTGAATAATTACAACCTGTCCTTCAAGTCTTATTGTTTATTTGAAGACAGACATTTCAGGAACAGCTTTAGGTGTTTTTGAAACAGGTAAACAGGATAAGTTATTTTTTTGAGATATCTAGGAACCGTGTATGTGTGTTCATTTGTAATAATTATATATTTCGGAGCTAAGATAGCAAATTTTAAAGATTTCCTTTTTGAAAATTTCCTTTTTTGAAAATAATTTTCTGGTAACAATTTTGACAGATATTTTTCATAGGGATTTTCATAGATATTTTTGTGACTGACAACCTGATATTGATAACTCAATATCAAATTAGTTAGATATTACATTTGCTTTTTGTTTCTGCTCATTACAAGTCACTATGGATTCACTTAAGGTAAAACACTTGCTGATAGCTGAGATCAACTATGAGTTGAGGATCAGAGGTGTTATTTCTGAACGTAATATGGATGATAAGAGAAAAATTTTAGGTCGTTTGATTTCAAAAGAGATACAACAAGGACAGAATGTTCTGGCCTTAGTAGATCCATCTTTTAATTTTGAGATTGAAAAAACAGAGATAGAAAACACATTAACTTCTATTAAATTTTTAATTAGTGATTTTGATGGTCCTTCTACAGATTCCACTTATAAAAGAGTAGTATCTAGATTATGTCATGTGACTTTGAGGATTCAGAGAATTCCATTAAATAACACCGATGAAAACTTTGAAGATATGTCATTGTTTAAAAATGAGTCCTATGCCACATCTCTACAACTAGATGCTGAATTACATGACAAGGTGTCGGAACAGGAATCTGAACCAGTTAATGTGCCTTTAATGAATTCCACTGTTAATCCTTCTCTGAGACAATCTACCAGTAATTCTTTCTCTCCAAATTTCTCGAAATCAACTCCTGTCTACAAATTGGGAATACAATTTGATGGAGATTCTAAAAATCTTTTGTCGTTCATAGAGCGAATTGAAGAACTTGCTCAAGCTAGACATGTTTCTAAAGTAGAGCTTTTTGAGTCTGCTAGTGATCTTTTTACAGGAAAAGCTACCTTCTGGTATAGATACATTAAATCTCAGGTCACTGATTGGGACTCATTAACTTTAAAAATGAGGAAAGATTTTCTAGTCTCAGATTTTGAAGATGAAGTTTGGCTACAAATTAAGAACCGGAAACAGGGTAATACAGAACCAGTAGTTATTTATATTGCTTGTATGGAAGCTCTTTTTAATAGACTCAGTCATGGAGCAGCTGAGGTTACTAAAATAAGATATATTAAAATGGGACTAAAGTCTGATTATAGAAGTAGGCTGGCTTTGTGTGATATAGATTCAGTTTCACATCTTGGAACTTTATGTAAGAAGTTAGAGGAATCTGATGCACTATGCCCCAGTAGTTCTAGTTCCCAGAGTAGATCAGTAGCTATGCTAGATGATCCTGAATTAGCTTTCATTTCAAATACCCAAGTGAACAGAAACCCTGTTCATAAGAATATAGATTCTGGTAATAAATTCCGGAAAAATAAATTCAGAAATGCCACTTCAACATCAAATTTTCCACCTTCAAATTCTTCACCTGCAACTTCGAATTTGGCTTCAAATAGCATTCCTGCCCCTTCCTCAACAGTTGGTACAGCTAGTTATAAAGTGGGAAACCCTAAAGTGAGAAATCCTGTTATTTGTTGGAGATGCAATTTACCTAATAATACTTTTCAAGATTGTAAGTCAGGCATCAAGAAAAAGTTTTGTTTTAAATGTGGAACACCAAATGTTGTTTTCAGAGACTGTGTTAGGTGTAAAGGGAAACAAATAAAGAAGAATGTTGTAAAAGGCTCTCAATTTTCTCCAAAAATTTCAAGAGCCAATAGTCAAAATTTTAATAATGAGGGAGATTCCATAAATTTTGTAGCTCCTTTATTGATTAAGAAAAACAATGATAATAGGCCTTATGTAAAAATCCAACTTGTGGACACTAATGTCATTGCACTTCTAGATAGTGGTGCCAACATATCAGTTATAGGTCAGGGAGGTTTAAGAACAATAAAAGATTTAGATTTAATAATAAGAAGTCCTCACTTAAACCATGTTCTAACAGCTGATGGTACACAACAAAAAGTTGATGGTATAGTGGATTTGCCTATCAATATAAATGGGGATATACAAATTATTCCTGCATTAGTAGTACCTTCCCTATCACAATCTTTTATTTTGGGTAGTGATTTTTGTAGTAAATTTAGTGTGTCCATTGATTTTCATGATTTTAGTTGGGACATTAAATGTCGAGTTTCAGGTGAAACTGTTGACATTGTTGCCACATCTCAACAATGTAGTATTTTTGAGACTAGTATTGATGATGAGCTCACACAGGAACAAGAGAAGCAGATGATAGATTTAGTAAACTCATTTAAGGAAATTAGTAGTGATTCTCGTTTAGGTCGAACTGATAAAATAACTTTAGAGATAGATACTGGTGATGCAAAACCGTTCAAGCAGAGACAGTATTTAATGTCACCGTATATGTTGAACATGCTTAATGATGAACTAGATGACATGCTCAAATTGGATGTCGTTGAACCGTCTAACAGTCCTTGGAACAGTCCCGTCTTGTTAGTTAAGAAATCTTCTGGTGAATACAGATTTTGTTTTGATGGACGTAAGTTGAATGAACTTACTAAACACGATAGTTATCCACTGCCAAGGATAGACAGAATCTTAACTTTGTTGAGAAATGCTAAGTATATATCGAGTATCGATTTAAGAAAAGCGTTTTGGCAAGTTCCACTTACAGACTCGTCTAAAGAAAAGACTGCGTTTAGTATTCCAGGACGAGGATTATTTCACTTTAATGTTATGCCGTTTGGTTTATGTAACAGCGCGCAGACGCAACAAAGGCTGTGTGATGCGTTGTTTGGCCCCCGATTTGAACCTCATCTATTTACTTATTTGGATGATATTATCATCATTTCAGCTACTTTTGAAGAACATGTAAATCTTTTATATGAAGTGAAAGATATTTTAAAAGATGCTAATTTAACCATAAACTTGAAAAAATGTGAGTTTTTCAAAACATCTCTTAAATATCTCGGTTTTGTCATTGACAGGCAAGGTATCAGGACTGATCCTTCCAAAGTCTCGGTTATGGTTAATTATGCTCGTCCAACTACTAGTACTGAGATAAAACGATTTATGGGTCTTTGTTCATGGTATAGGAGATTTATTGATAATTTTTCTACTTTAATAGCTCCTATTAGTGCTTTGTTAAGAGGGAAAGGTAAAAAGCAACCTATAGAGTGGACTCCTGAGGCAGAAACTTCTTTTCTCGCCATCAAGAAGGCTCTTGTATCAGCACCCATTTTATGTCCCCCTGATTTTGCTTTGCCGTTTACCATCCAGTGCGACGCAAGTGATGTAGGCGTGGGTGGTGTGTTGACTCAGGAAGTTCAGGGTGCCGAGAGAGTCATTGCCTATGCCTCAAGGTCCCTATCAAAATCTGAAAGGAATTACAGTGTAACAGAGAGGGAATTACTCAGTTTAATCTTTTTGATAGATAAATTTCGCCCTTATATTGAAGGAACTGTTTTTAAGGTGACTACTGATCACCATAGTCTGCTCTGGCTACATAATCTTAAAGATCCTTCCGGCAGATTAGCCAGATGGGCTGTTAAATTAAGGCAACACACTTTTGAGTTGGCCTATACAAAGGGTGCAAATAATCGGGTGCCAGATTTTCTCTCCCGAATGCCTTTTTCAGAAACAGACAATAAGTTAGAAGTTGATTTAATAGATGTTAAGTCTGATTCAGACAATTGGTATTCCTCTCTGCGAGCTAAAGTTTTACAAGATCCTGTTGCTTATTCTCATTTTAAAGTAGATAATGATTTGATATATAAATATGTTCCTTCAAAAGTACCCATTAAATCTAATATAGTTGAATGGAAAGTAGTTGTTCCGAAATCACAAAGAATTGATGTCATAAAAGATTCGCATGATCCATCCATTTGTAGTCATTTTGGTTTTTTTAAAACACTTTCGAGAGTCCAAGAACATTACTATTGGCCTAAAATGAGAGGTGATATTTTGAGATATGTTAAGTTGTGTAAAGTCTGCCAGTCGCAAAAATTATCAAACACTCCTCGTATGGGACTTATGGGTACTCAACGTTCCGTTAAATATCCTTTTCAGACTATTGCTGTTGATATCATGGGACCATTTCCCAGATCTTCAAAAGGTTTCACTTATTTATTGGTTGTTTCAGATTTCTTTACTAAATATACATTGTTGTGTCCAATGCGAGATGCCAAGGCACCTAGCATAATTAAATTTATGGAAAATCAAGTTTTTTTGATATTTGGAGTACCACAGTTCATTATCTGTGATAATGGAACTCAGTTTGCTGGTAAACAGTTTAAGAAGTTAGCTGAAACATATAAAGTTCAGAAAATATGGTACACCCCTCGTTATTCAGCACAGTGTAATTTTGTAGAAAGAACCAATAAGACTATAGGTCAAGCTATTAGAAGTTATGTGGATGAACACAAGGATTGGGATAAAGAATTGTATAAGATTCAACAGGCAATAAATACAGCAACCCATGAAGTCACCCATTATTCTCCTGCTTTTCTAAATTTTGGTCGTAATGTGCCTATTTCTGGTAATTTTTATGGTAACCTTCCTAACACTCAAGACATAGAACTTTTACCTGATTGTAGGGATAGTTATGTTCAAGATGTCAAGGGTCTTAGTGAAGTATTTGTGACTATCCAGGATAGACTACATAAAGCTTATCAGAGGAATGCAAAATCTTACAATCTCAGGAAAAGAGATCATGTATTTAATGAGGGTGATAAAGTTTGGAAAAGGAATAAAATTCTTTCTGATGCTGCGAGTAAATTCAGTGCCAAGCTGGCGCCGAAATATATATTATGTATAGTGAAGAAGCGAATATCTCGTTTAGTTTATTCCTTAGATAATATGGATGGTTCTCCTGCTGGAGAATGGCATATTAAAGATCTGAAGGAATATTTTGGATCCAATTCAGATGTTTCTGTTGGATAGTTATTTAATTCAAACCGTAATTTTTTGATTTGTACACAGAGTATATCTGTAGTGGTTTGGTTAAATGTTTCATTTAAGTAAACTTAATGCTAAAGTTTTACTGATTTTTTTGTGCGTTGGTGCACAATTTTTTTGGTGCGTTGGTGCACAAATTTTTGGTGCGTTGGTGCACAATTTTTTGGTGAGTTGGTTCACAATTTTTGGTGCGTTGGTGCACAATTTTTGGTGCATTGGTGCACAAATTTTTGGTGCGTTGGTGCACGATTTTTGGTGCGTTGGTGCACAATATTTGTTGCGTTGGTGCACAATATTAGGTAATTGAAATTACAAATTTTGAGGTCAATCTTTGACAATTTTTGCTGGTGCAACTTAGGAAACCTTGGTTGGTTTTCCTATTTTTTTTGAAAAAAATAATTAGTAGGAAATCTAATTATGAATGTTCCCTTAAGAGTATGCATACTTCAATTCTTTTTTCCTGTTGATGTTTCATATAGGTCTGATCAACCTGAAATAAACATCATTATTACCTTGTGTAGATATTTCTTCTATTATTTAGCAATTCATTAACTTTACTAGTGATTTTGATTTGACATACCGATTTTGACCTGTAAACCGATTTTGACTTGTAAACCGATTTTGATTTTTTCCCTATATAGACATTCTACTGATTTTGACTTCCTTAAGGAACGTGTGGTACGCGAAGATACTATATATAAATCAATTACTATCACTAAGTAGCCACTACCTCATAAAAATTTGTTTACAAATTTTTACTCTTCGGAGAGGGGTATGTGTAGCATTTGAAATTGCTACTCGTTAATTTTGTTTTTTTATATATAGTAAATTTTTCATTTATTGGGCATTGTAGCATTTGAAATTGCCACCTGCTAATTTTGTTTTTTTATATATAATAGTTTTTTATTTATTGGGCATAGTACTTACAGAGAACATTCAGTTTTGATATCAAATTCCTGAATAAAACATTTATTTCACTATTTCAAAACAAACATATATATAGTTGAATACTAGTGAATTTCACAAGTTTCAACACTAGGTAATACTCTTGCTTCTGACATTCTAAGAGCTGTTGAAAGTAATATACTCAAGCTGCAGGAACCTTATGATTTCTGGCTGTATTCCTGGATTTCTGAAATTTAAGATAGTGAAGTCAATAAAAACATCCATTCACATGTGAGCAGGCGACATACCGTTGTGTTCTCTGGTATGATGAATTCTAGGCTATTGAAGGTTTGTCCCAGGATTTTGTTGATTCTGAATGAGATCTCTAGGTATTTACTGGGTTTTTTCTTTATTTTTCAAAATATAATCTTAAAGGTTATATTTATTTACTTTCTAGACGTCGAGTCATTGTGGGCGTGTCACTGTTCTTCTTTCATAGAACTTCTGTCATCGGTCTCAAGTCGGTTAGCCGTTAATGTTTCGTGCAATAGTAGAAAAGAAAGAAGAAGAATGGTCTTTTAGATTACATTCTATGAAATTCATTCTGTCAATCAATAGCATTTATGGTTCTGACCAATGAGAGGCTAGGAATTCAAAACTGGCGCTGATTTCATACAGGATGTGCAGTTTTTTCTGGCAACTGTTAGAAATAGGAGGATGGTTCTGTCCTCGTGGTCGTCGAGGGGTTCTTTTTCGGTGCGGCCATGATGAGGTGCGCTTGTCTCGTGTTTGGGATTCTTTTTCGGTATTGAACCGAAATTAACCCTTAGGGGGGAATTTACGAAGTGCCGTTTGGGCCGAGATCAAGTCGCACCCATCGTTAGTGGTTTTTTTTGGAGCCTTATATGGGGATTTGTGCCAAACACCGGTAAGCTGCCATGCGGTGGGAACACCGCCATTTTGTCCTGATGTCCTGTTAGTCCGTTTTAGTCCTGTTTGCTGTTATGGATATCTTCTAGTTTTACCTCCCTTCTCAGAAGGGTGTTAGGGTACAGCTTAGCTCTCACCATCAGACTCCTGGAAATCGAACGACGACTCTTGTGGCAACTCTTGACTTTGGTCAAGATTCCCACGAGGACCAACACCGAGTCGCTTTTAAATCCTGGCCAGAGTCGACAGACATCCACCGGATGAGATCTAGTAGTAGCCGATAGAGGCTAGAGACCTGCTGAGTTGCATCTTCGACCCCTGGCTGACCTGGAAGGTTGAGCCTTTCTTCTGCCTTCTCTTCGTTTTGCTGTCTGTTTCCTGTCTTCTTCCTGTCTTCGTTTTTGTGTCTTCAACTACATCAAGTGGACCTTGGATAGAGGCTACATATGTGGACCATTGGACTTTAATACCAGGTTTTTTTACACCTTCAGTGTTCTCTTACCTTTTTAAGATTTTTTATAACTATTTTATCATATTAGTACTTATTATACCATCATTTTAAATAATAACTAATTATTGATATCGTATATTATACCACCGTGATAATTTTATAAACTATAATCTAAAGGACTTTTGTGAAGTTCTCACATAGTACTATGTGACAGCAGATTCAGTCACAGGTTTATTTCTTACCATTATACCCCATTCTGGTAACTTTGAGCGGTATAACACCAGGTATAAAAGTGTATGTATTTCGCTATAATACATTAGTTAATATTATTATATATGTTATTTAATTTATGTAATTATTATTTTATGGTTCCCTGGTCTACAACCTATTTTGCCTTGTCCACTTTGATATTCTAATTATATTCTTATATGTGATATGTTTTTTTATTCTCCTATTTGCCCAGCCTGAATGTCTAAGAAAATTTAATATTAAGTCATTTTAGGTATTTTGTTAAAGATAGATATTTGGTTTTCTCAATTATCCAAATATAGTAAAGCAATATCTAAATTGGGTGGCGCCCTTAATGAATTTGAATTTTCATTCTTAGAGCCGTAAATAATTCGAACTCACTTTATCTGTTCTCCGGCGAACAGCTGCCGTCAGCACATTGTGTTCTATTTTTTTATGTAATGAACATAATAAAGTAGGTCACAACCTATAGGCAACCAACTACCACTAGGGCCATATGTTTTGCCTTCAAATTTAAATGGAAATTCCTATTTATATTTTTGCAAATTATTGTTAGTGATATTTTGGATAATCTATAACTAGATCTAAGAAAAAAATGTGGTTTATGCAAGATGGAGCTCCACCTCATTTTCCATTAGGTGTTAGAATTCATCTAACTGACATATTTATTCAACGATGGATTGGCAGAGAAAGTGACTTGAATGGCCACCAAGAAGTCCGGAGTATAACCCGCTTGATTTTTATGTTTGGGGACATATTGTAATTTATCAGGATCGCCATGTATTTGTTAGGTCCCTTGCTCGTAGGTACGTTGAAGTTTCGGAAAAACTCTTGTTAAGTAAAAGAACGTTGAACTTAAAATACGTTTAATTTAGTTTGTGCGATTCAACATTGCTGTCGTAAATTTGACCGACGCTGCCTAAAGTACGACAGCGTATCGACCGATGAAAGTAAAACATCAACACCGAATCTGTTTTCTAGACGCTTGGTTGCAAAATAAATACGAATGATTAATAAACATAAACATAAAAACGTGCGTCTAGCGGCCCGTTCTAAGTGAGTTCAAAGTAATTCCCGTGAACGGTCAACTGAGTTCAATGGGCCTTTATTGAACCTTTTATACGTTTTCCTGGCTAAGGCACTACAATATGAAGTGTCCTTAGTTTATGCCAAAGAAATTAATTCACGAGACGAATTCTGGAGGAACATATAAAAGTCCTTTAATAAAAGAATTAAAAAGGGCATTGAAGTCGGAGGAGGCTACGTAGAACGTGTAATTTAAATTTGCTCTGTGTTAGGTTAGATTATTTTTAATTCTGCTTTATCGTCGAAATAGAAAGCATACGTTCAAGTTTTCTTCTTGTATAATATGTACCTATTTAAAATCGCCTAAGACTCTGAATTGTTCAATTGCGTTTTTCTCGAAAATGGATGAAACTATCGTGTTTATTCAAGAGTACCCCAATACTTCGTTAAATGATGTCATATTTTTTAATCAAAATTACTAAAGAGTTTCTTAAAAAAAAAAGTTACCAGTCGATTCGGTAATCATTTACAAAATTCAGAAAATGTAAAATAATTTTCCTTGTCCGAAGTTATGCCTCTCTGCCAATTTTGATTACGATTGATAAATTTAAAGTGAAATTATTAGTATAAAATGAGAATTTTTTTAAATTTAATTTAACGCCTTTTATCTTTTTCCACAGCAATATTTTATTAAGGAATAGTTGGTCCTATCGTCGTAGTTTGGTCCAAATCACCCACTACTAAGACCATATGTTCTGCGTTCAAATTTAAATGGAAATTCTTTTTTATGAATCACCCTGTATAACGGGATTAAAATTTAACATTAAAAAAATGGCAGTAAATTTGTTTAGGTAGTACAAATTTTAAAAGTAGTTTTTTGCTATATTGACAAAAATAAAAATTTTTTATAGACTACAATGATAATAAAAAAATCAGTTAATTACAGTTCCAAAATATTTTTCATAATAAATAATGTTCTTACCTAATGCCCAAAGTCTGTAATTAAGTGTAACCACAACGATATCGAAATCAATTAGGTATTGTGGACCGTATCTGGAAATGACGCCGTCCCAAACAGCAAATCCACCACCATGAATCCACACGTACACTGGCAACTTATTTTTGGAACCAGGTCTCTACACAAAATTTTTACAACAAAAATCTTTACAAATAATTTAATTTTTGTTACTATCAAACTGTATTAACAACGAAAATAGACGCTGCTTGCTACATTCGTATTTGCATTAAACATGTAAAGCATATTTCACGAATATACGGTGGTTTCGGATTATCGTTACGATTATCGATAACCAGTATTCAATTTTATTTTATGAAGGACTTCTTGTTTGGAAATTAAAAGTTAATATTTTTATTTAAGAGCACGGGTAATTTTGCAACCAAAATAAATAAATAAATTTCACTAATTAACTAAGCTATTAAGCGCTGATTTGGCTTGTTGATTTATTTTTTTGTTTACCAGCCCAAACCAATAAAACGACAATTAGATTTCTAGAAAAATGAACTAAAAAGTTCTGTTATCGTATGCGCGCGACGATTTCGGAATGTTCTGGAGGGAATAATAATGCACGTGTTTTTTAGATGATTTTTTTGTAGGCGTCAGGGCCGTACTGAATAGTTTTAAAATCAAGGAATGTCTCAAAGAGGAATTGTACAGTTGGAAGTATTGATTTCCAACAATAATAATAAACAAGAAATTTTCGAGTTTACATCTTAGGGGAATTTACTAATGTGCCTCTAAACATATTGCGCCCGTTAAGTCGACGCCTTGGTGACTAATTAAAACCGTCGTATATTGTGAAATAATAATATTACCTATTTTTAAATTACTGCTGTCATTATAAAATGTAGCATAAATTTAGATAATAGATAGTACTTACAAAATTGTTGTTATTGATTGTTTTCTTTTTAAAAATAAGTGATAACTTAAAAATTAGTTTTGATTGTTGGTGCCTACTTACCACAGGAGTATAAACATTAACAAAGAGACAATCCTCACTTTGATTTAGAAAAGTAGTTGTTGGTTGAACGCATACGATTCTGTTTCCTGTGGCGTTTAAAACACCCTTCCAGCCAGAGTGTCTCGTTGGTTCCTAAGATAATAGCAAAATTAAGAATTTATTGAAATAATTTAAAAGTTTTTGTGGGACACAGAAACTTCGATAAAAGGAAAAATTAACTTTTAAAAATATTAAAATTAAAGAGCTATTATGTATTAGTTAAATAAAAGGGTAGAAAAATAAGCAATACGAACCTTGTACCTGAGTTTTCCGACAGGTGGTGCTGCATACGGTACATCTTGAAATGCGTAGAAGTTACGACCTTGCGCACTTGTAAGCTCGTGACCTCGTATTCTTCCTTTGGGATATTTTAATGTTACTATTAAATTGTTTTCAGTTTGATAGCAGGAAAACTTCGGTATCTAAAAACAATTATTATTTTAGATAATAAATATATCTTTACTCAACTCACACAATATATTTGGTAACATTAATCCCATCAAAAACATTTTCATAGAAAATCTTGCCTAGACGAGACCATACGGCTCGCACTGTCAAAAATTTATCAGATCTTATGTAGAGCCAAGCTTCCAAGTTTACACGCCCCAACTGTACAAGTTTTAACAAGCTCTACACCTTCGTCAAAATATTGTTATTATTATTATCACATATTAACAAGGGTAGAGAGATAAGACCATATATTACCCAAAATTTTTAGATAATATGCAAATCAATTACGGAAAGGTTTCCTAAGTTGAATTTTAATATTTTAAATGTTGTGATAAGGTCTCCACGGTGACGTCGAAGTTCAAAAGAAGTTAAGTTGGCCATAACAAGTCTCTCTTAATAAGAAGGTCTTTTCAGTCCCAAGGGAAGTCGAGTGGCCTTTCTTTAGACATTTTCTAATAAACTTTTATCAAGTCAGGATACCAGGCGAGCCCCGCATATTCAAGAATGGGTATTATATAAATGGTGTAAAGTTTACAAAACGATTGAAACGTAATTCTGGCCATTTCGCTACATTTACATGGGTGTAAGGTGAAACATTTATTCACTATTCATTACTTTTCTGTTATACAATAGTACTTGTAGTACTTGGCAAAGAAACTTTCTTTAGCGGCCCATCGTGTAGAGTGGTCAGAAGTGTTCTGTGAAGGTATCTTCCATAGTAGGACCACTCTATTAGACACTTCTTGAATCTTTGAAATGGTCATTTATAAAGATGGCTTTAAATTGTTCACAGAAAGTTTTACCTTGCATTTGTTGCCAAACATATAACTCTTATAAGTCCCGTGCTAATAAGCCAGCATTTTCATCAACCTCGGTACTATTGTACATTTTAAAGTTTAAATTATTATTTTTATTCTCCTTTTTGTTTGATATTTAACAATTTCAGGCTTGCAAATTAACTTCCTTAATTAAATCTTTTACAGTCAAAAATTAATTACCTAATTAAGGTCACACTAATATTTTTACATATTTTTAATTCAAAATGATCATTTTTAAAATATTTAACTAATTTATAGTTTTTAATACAATTTTTAGTTCGTTCATTATAAAATCGATTTTTGACAAACCTATAAGCTATAGATATTTCCTAAATTAATACATTTTTTATAAATTGGAATTTGTTGTAACCTACGATCGAGGGGAAAAAATGGATAGGCCACAAAAAGCTATCCTGGCTTCGAAATCTCCGACAATGGACAGGTTTAACTGCTGAGGAACTTCTACACGCAGCTCAAGATAGAGATAGATACAAAGAAGTAGTCAATATGGGAGTCATCAACGCTTGAGAAAGCAAGACACTGTAAGAAGAAGAATTGTTGTTGACAAAAAAGTTAAATTCAGTGGAGACCTAGAGAAACAAGAAGGAGCATAGGTAGACCTCCAAAAAGATGGCTAGATGATGTGAAGAGAACAGCGGGCACCCATTGGCTGCAAACAGCTCAAGACAGAAACGCATGGAAGAGATTAGAAGAGGCCTATGTGCTGCAGTGTGCAATAATTGGCTGAAGAGGATGTAATTGTTGTAGAATCTAATGGTCGTAGAAAAAAATATTGCTACGAAATTACTTCTTTCTTGGGTTCGGTGATTTTTAAATTCTCGATACAGTAACAAAACAATTTTTATTCCAATACTTTTACAAAATAAATTTTACTTTTACAAATCACATAGATAATAATATAATACATAATCTAATAATATATTTATTAAATTTAAAACATTATTAAAACATTATTAAATTAAAAACATATTTTTTTTATTTGAAGCCACTTAATTTATAAATAAATTTAACATTTCTAACGTTAACTTTTAGCAGGTATTATATTGAAAACTTGCCACTTGTTATATTTAATAAATTATAAATCAATTTACCTGAGAAACGAATAACACAATTGGTAAGGTAAGCGCCAGTAAATCGAAAAAATTTCTCATTTTATTTAAAATAATCAAAAATATTTCACTGCTCTGCTGTTATAGCAATAACAAGTTGCTGTTTTTATCTCCTTTTTAACAACAACGATTATAAAATATTTTAAAAATGTAACATCATAGGTAGGTACCTACAGTGTGAGTACATACGTCATTTACGCTGGCAATAGCAACGTCACCATTTTTGCGACCTAGCATTCCTATGAAAATGAAACTTAAAAAGAACAACGCATTTGAATTTTCCTTTATTAAAAAAACGAATTATAAATTACAGTTATTCAGTATTGGCTTAATATTTGAATTGTTAGCTTCTTTGTTATATTTTTACCCAGCAAACATGAATGTTCGGTAAATTGGCAGGCCTCGTATAAACGGTTTTCTGATGGCCGAAAGAGCACCGACCAACGTCCAGGTCGACATCAACGGCATCGTAATGACTGAATAGGTTTCAGAAAGTGAAACTGTAAACCTAACTTACTATTTAAAAGTTTTGGCAACACCGCTAAAGCGAGTTCGTAAGAAACGGCCGGAATTGTTACAAAACAAGTCGTGTATCTTGCACCAGGACAACGCACCTGTGCCCATAACGCGCTGTCCGTGAAGCCTATTCAGTCATTACGATGCCGTTGATGTCGACCTGGACGTTGGTCGGTGCTCTCTCGGCCTTCAGAATATACCATTCGAAAACACGCGGACGACATAGAGCATTCTAACCATACGCTTTTTTTTAACAACTTATAGGACTCAGTCGGATTTTTTTTTAATTTAACGAGAAATTTCACATTGATTCATTGCTCGTGGTTTTCGTCACACAAGTCATGTATCTTGCCCATAACGCGCTGTCCGTAAAGCGTTATTTAGCCGCTAGAGATACTCCATTGCTCGAACACGCGCCTTACTCGCCTGATTTAGCAGCCTGTGACTTTTTTCTGTTTCCGAGGATCAAGTCTGCCTTAAAACAATAGAAGACTTTCAGCATTGCTTTGACCAATGGAAAAAACAAATGAAACGGTGTGTGGCGAGGGAAGGGGAATACATTAAAGGACAAGTGGAGCATTTGATTGTAGAATAATTCTTAAAATAAAACTCTTTTTTATAATAATCGGTCTCGCTATTTAATAGCCAAACCTCGTATATTCAAATATACCGAAAAAGTCTGTAACAAATGGTTTTTTAATAACTTTACTGAAATGCAACCATCTTAGTAAGTAGGTGCGTGTCCTAAAAAATGGTTGGTCAGTATTCCCCTATCTCTTCAAGTATACGAGGCATTCAAAAAATAGTTTTAATTAGGATCAATAGTAAACCACCCATATGTTGAATAAATAAAGCAAAATGTTTTGGTATAAAAAGTTGTTTGAAATTAAATAATGAGGAGCACAAATAAGAAACTTTCTTGTGCCTTCTTGTGCTTTGTCGACCTTAAAAAGGCCTTCGATAAAATACGCTTGAACGACATCATACATATCCTTTACAATAAACAAATACCCCTCAATATCATCAAAACCATAGAAAAATCAAGGAGAAGGTAACAAGTTTTTTTTTTTTTTTTATGTTCTGGTTCCCACGAAAAGGGATATCCTGTAATGTTCAGAGAACATCGTGGGAACCAAGGGAAAGAAGGTCAAGCAGTAACTGCAACAAGAACAGCGGCATGCCTGAATAACATGATATGGAGTAACAAATACATATAAATCGCGTATCTATAAAACAGTCATAAGACATTTAATGACTTATGCAACCGAAACTAAACCAGAAACATGAAAAACTAGAAGAATTTCAGAGACAGCAGAGATGAAGGTGGTGCGCAGGATGGCGGGCAAGACGCTGATGGACAGGGAAAGAAGCGAGCAAATAAGGAGAATGTGTAAGATAGATGGTATCAACGACTGAATACTACATAGAAAGATGGAATGGAACGAACATATCACTCGAATTTCATCAAAAAGAATAATGAAAATAACAAGGGTCAAATCACCACCATGTCGCCGCAGCTGTATTTCAGATTAGGATGATTTAAAAATAATAACATTTTTAAATAAACAAAGAAGAGATCTATTAAATAATGATGTATCACAAGTCCCTACTTTTTCTTTAAAAATTCGGGGATTATAACCACTCTAAGGATAGGGATGAATTTTTGCTAATATAGGTGGTCATTTCATGATCTAAAATTTACTTTTTTTGGATTTTTATATAAATATGCACAATTGCACAATCATTTAAACAATGAATTTGATCTATTTGGCTGCTCCACACACTGTATATAAACAAAATTTATATTATTGATAAAAAAAATGTGTTCATGCATAAAGTTAGGTAATAATTAAAAATATAATTATACGAGTATATCTATGTTTTACCTAGTTTGTCAGAGGTTCTAGGCATTACTAATTATAAATATGTAGTAACATTTTTACTCTAATTACCCACCATATTCGTATAACACGACGATCAAATCACTAAAAAAATAATAGAAACGTGCTTATTAAACAACCAATTTTTCGGCCACCTTTAAATTTATTTTTATATTTTATGATCATATTAAACAATCTTAAATTAAAAACCCATCACTTTTTATTCATATTTTATTTTAGCGGACCCGCCAAACGTTGTGCAGCCCGAACGTTGGCTTGCCTGCTTGGGGAATATCTCTATCAAACTCAGTAACCCCCCGGAAACTATGAATTCGACACTAATATCGGCGTATTTAATAGCATTTATATTTTATTTCCTTGCTACCCATTTATTGTTTCGATAAGTTATGTTCAATTTGAGTGCATTTGTTATACCTACATATAGTGCTATGGTCTAGGGATCTAAAGTACAGGTTGCCACGTGTTTAGTCTGGGTTCAATTTTCGGCCGGGCCAACATTTTTTTGAAGTAAAACTTTTTTAAGCATCCTTGACTTGGGGAGTACGCTGGTGAATGCGTGACGAGAGCGTTAAGAAAAGTGTGATCGGCAAACGGTGTGATCGAGGAAGTTGAGAGGGAGATATAAGTTAGTGAAGATAGAAAAAGAGAGAGAGTTACGTTTTATATATTGTGTCCAGGCCTCTGTGGCGCAATTGGCTAGCGCGTTTGGCTGTTAACCAAAAGGTTGGTGGTTCGAGCCCACACGGGGGGGGGGGGGGGGCTAACCTTTTTTTTTTCGTAATTTTATTTCGTTCTTGAACAATTTTACAAATTAATATTTTGTTAATTATAATTTGTAATTACTGATGTATCCGATAATAAAAATAATGAATTAAAATAAAAAATGTATTCAAAAATATTAATTTATCAATGAAAACCTGTAATAAATTAAGATATTTGTAGAAAATTAATATATGTGTATGTATATACATGTGGCGGCAAGAGAAGCACTGGGATACCGAGAAATGAAACAACAAGGAAAACCTTACTGGTGGGATGAAGAGATCGAAAGGAATAGTAAGGAAGAGAGAAACAAATACAAGAACTTCTTAAACTCATAATCCGATTAAGAAAAAACAAAATACAAGAAAGCCCAAGCAAAAGTACGGAGAAAGATAACCCAGAAAGATAACCCAGAAAAAGAACGAAACATGGGAAACCAAGTGTATCAGGGTCAACGCTTTTCTAGGAGGGCAAAAGAATACAGAGAGCTGGAAAATTATAAAGTCCTTAAAACAAGAAAAGATAATCGCGCCAATTCCACTACATCGGTGGGATAAGTATTTCTCTAAACTACTACAGACAGGGCCGAGTTCCAAGAACAGCAACAACAAAATGTCCAAGTAATAGCATCCCCAATTAGCATAACTATAAACGAAATCAAAACAGTTTGCAAATCTTTGAAAAATGGAAAAGCGCCAGGGCCTGGAAACATCTCGGCAAAATTAATCCAAAATGGAACTAACAAAACGAATCAGCACCTTGCAATCCTATTTCAAAAATGCATAAATCGAATGACTGTACCCAAAGAATGGAAAACATCATTAATATCAACAATCCATAAAAAGGGAAAGAGAGACGATTGCGATAACTATAGAGGGATCGCCGTTACTAGCACGTTAAGCCGAATATACCGAAAAATTGTAAAGGAAAAGATCGAGCTGGAATATCGTAATATGGAGGCTGAAGAACAGACAGAATTCCGGGCGGAAAGATCCACTATATACCCACCTCTTTTACATCTCTCAGTTGATGATAAAAAAAGCTCGTATTAAATAAGGAAATACATCTCCTATATGTGGACCTTAAAAAATCAACGATAGTGTCCCTCAAAACCAGCTATGGCATGCTCTCGAATAAACAAACGTTTATTTTTACGTTTCATAAAAGGTAGATGTGTAAATCAAGTTGTGGGTATAAATCGGCAAAATTCCCAGTGTCATTGCTAAATATTTAAAATTACCTGGGCATAATTTATATACTGGACAATGTTTTTGACCAACATCTGCACTCCCCAAAGATAACTTTATTTGTCAAGCGACAATCACTTTTTGCTCTAAGTATACACAAATAGCTGTTAAATACAGATAATATTATAAATCACAAGCATTTACGATGTTACTTTTTTTTATTTACTTATTACAAAAACAATTAAACCGAATACAAATAAAGAAAACCATGTTGAAAAAAATACGCGTGGCGCTATAAATATATACACCTATTTGTTTGTTAAGGATAATGTTAAAACGTAATCATGTCTGCTATTTTTTTTAGAACCCAAAGAAAAAAAATTTAAAAAATATATGTGTAATCTTATGGACAAAATTCTCTCTCTTTTGCATCATTCTGCGCGGAAATTACAATTCAAAATAAATAATAATCGAAACATTGCTACTACCAGTCATGATACTACACTTGATGCAATATTTGCAAGATTTATAGAAAATATTGAGTGTAAAATTTTTGTTTCTTATTATAGCTACCAAAAACCCATTGTTACTTCTGTAGCCTTAGATAATGATGATGTAAATGAAAGCGTGTCAATTTTATCTATTGAAGAATGTTAATTATTATACATAAGATATATTATATATTAAATAAATAAGCAGTTTTTTAAAAAATTTGGATTATGTCACTAATTTACCAAATATTTTTATCACTTCTGTCGGGCATCCCAAGACAAACATTTTTTTTTATTCAGACATTTTCCTGTTTTAATAAAAATCGCATAAAAACCAAAGAATTATTTACTAAATCATTAAAATTATTTTATCTTAAATCAAGGTCACAAAACATTAAATTAAGATATAAAAAAACAAAAAATAACCCATTGTAATTATTGTTTATGCTCTCCACGATTTCTTATTACTGCATTTAAGCACCTCGGTATGCTGAAAATTAAAGAGAGATTAAATAAAATTGTAATATTGTACAAATAAAGAATATTAATAATTTAAGTTTATTTTGTGTAGACAGAAATATTTTATTGTAAAACAATTCTTTACTTTAATCAACATACATACATAATATACATACATACATATAGTCACGCCTTTTTCCTGTACGGGTAGGCAAAAACCACTTCCTTCCACTTCAGCTACGGTTCATACACACATCTTTTGCTTCCTCTACTTTCATCAGTGCTCTTAAACATGCTCGTTGGTTGTGGGTACTCTTGACAGCTGGCCTTTCTTCAAAACAATGTTGATCTGATCGAGATCGATGTTCGCCGAGCGGTCGACCTCTACCGACTTCCGTCCATTCACACTCACCTTATAAATTTGTTTCGTCAATCTTCCTTCATCCATCCTTTCTACGTGTCCAAACCATCTAATCATTTCGTTATCTATATTTGCAACCACATCTTCTTTAACACCACAGCGTTCTCTTATCTCACTATTTTTTACTCTATCCAACCAAGTCATATATAATTCTCAGACTACTCATTTCCACAGCATTATTCTTACTTTTATGCTTTTTCTGCCAAATCCAACATTCACTACCATACATAATTGTAGGAACCAACACTCCTCTATGCACAGCCAGACGTGCCTTTTTTACACTTTCTGGCTGTTAATAAAGCTATGCAGTACCCCATTCATTTGTTTTCTGCCAACACCCTTCGCTCAATGTCACTGTCATACTTTCCATCTTTCTTAAACGTTGAACACAAGTACACAAATTCATTTACTTGTTCCACTCTTTCTCCCTTAATCAGAACTTTACAGTTTTTCATGTTTTCTTTCTTTTTCGAAAAATATTACTTTCGTTTTGCTTGCATTTATTTTCCTCCCCTTGATTTTCAGGGCGTCATGCATAACAATAACCATCGCCTGCAACTCCTTTTTAGATGACGCTAATATGACTTGATCATCTGCGTAAAGAAGGCATGTGACGATCAAATCATTTAGTTTCAATCCATACGCACTATCTTTAAAATCTTTTAAACAATCGTCTACGTATAAGTTAAACAGCCATGTCGAAGCCACGCATCCCTGTCTGACACACTTTGCGATGTCAAACCATTCCGTGCAAGCTCCGTTTATCCTGACACAAGCAGTGGACTTTCTGACTTTTAGCCTAGAATTTTTCGACTATACCTCGTAATGAAAAGACCTTATTCATACATCTCCCTCTTTTTTTATCATCTCAGTTTTATTCGTCACTCTTTTAATCAATATCTTTGCTTAGAGTTTGCCGACTATGCTAAGTAAACTAATACCTCGGTAGTTCTTACAGTCCTGCTGCGAGCCTTTTTCCTTGTAAAGCGATAACGACCTTGCACCAGTCGTCTGGTACGCTACCACTCCTCCAACAAAGGTAAAAAAGGCGGTACAGCAGACTAGTTACCACGCTTTATCCAATCTTCAGCATTTCAACTGTTATCCGGTCTCCCAGCAGCTTTACCCCATTTCATACTGTTCAACGCTTTCACAATTTCTGTCGTAGTAATTTTACTTTCATTGCAACTTTCACTCATGTCTCCAAATGGGGCCTGTACTTGTGTATCCTTTTTCTTGAATAAACTTTCGAAGTATTTCTTTCTTCTCTTTAATACGCATTCCTCTACTTTTACCATGCTACCATCTTGGTTTCTGATTTTTTCCAGTTGCCAGGTAGTATTTTTACCTAAATATTAAATAAGATTTGGATGTTAAAATGGGGGTAAATACCTAGTATTTGTGAAGTTTCATAAAGGTGTTAGTAAATGCTCTCTCCTTTTTTGAAAATTTTTTTAGCGATTGCGTTGTATTGTTCATAGTTTCTTGGATTTTGTCGGATCGTCAAGTCAATGTTTATATCCAAAAAATTACAATTTGGTGAACAATTAGTCCTTGGCCATTTAATATTGTTAAATTCTTCAATTTTTTTAGGTGTCGGATTTCTGTAACGAAAATAATAATACATATTAAGTAACATTAAGTTTATTTTTTTATGTAAAATAATCAATTGAATGTTTTTTTTAACGAAAATATTTAACTTATTTGACAAAAAATACTTACTGATATTTTATAAAGTTTGTCCATAATTTAAGTAATTTGTGACGTACTTTTTTCTCCATTTCGGTTTTTAATTCAACTCCAAATTTCCAAAAATACGGCAATTCTTCTGTATGTTCCACACCTAAAAAATGAAAAAAATACAGTTGTGTTTACTTTTACATACAATCAAATCTTTATTGCGTTACCTATTTATTCTGTGCATACATATAGTCACGCCTTTTTGCTGTAGGGGTAGGAAAAAACCACTTCCTTCCACTTCAGTTACGGTTCATACACACATCTTTTGCTTCCTCTACTTTCATCAGTGCTCTTAAAAATGCTCGTTGATTGTGGGTACTCTTGACCTGGCATTTTTTCAAAACAATGTTGATCTGATCTAGATCGATGTTCGCCGAGCAGTCGACCTCTACGGATTTTCGTCCATTTACACTCGCCTTATAAATTTGTTTCGTCAATCTTCCTTCATCCATCCTTTCTACGTGTCCAAGTATCTAAGCCACCACAGCGTTCTCTTATCTCACTATTCTTTACTTTATCCAACCGAGTCACTCCGGCTATACAATTCTCAGACTACTCATCTCCGCAGCATTAATCCTATTTTCATGCTACTTTTGCCAAACCCAACATTTACTACCATACATAAGTGTAGGAACCTACACACCTCTATGCACATCCAGACGTGCCTATTTTTCTGGCTAACTTATAAATAAAATATTCTTTTATCCTTCCTCTCTACGTGTCCAAACCATCTAAGCATTCCTTTTTTTATCTTCTTTTATGCCACTTCGTTCCCATATCTCATTATTTTGCACTATTTTGCACTACAAACTTATTCACTTTCTCCACTCCTTCTCTTTTAATTAGCATCTCGCAGTTTGTCATGCTTTTTTTCTTTTAAAAACAGTTATTTTCGTATTTTTTAATTTTACTTTCATCCCTTTGATTTTTAGGGCAATATGCATAATATTAATCATCGCCTGCAACTCTTCCTTAGATGATGTCTTGATCATCTAAGTAAAATAGGCATTTGACGATCAAATTATTAATTCTCAATTCATACGCACTCTCAAGTTTTTTAACAACCGTACATGAATAGGAGGAACAGCCATGGCAAAGTCACACCCTCCCTGTCTAACACTCCCTGTCAATGTTAAACCAGTCCGTGTAAGCTCCATTTATCCTGACGCAAGCAGTGGAATCCTGGTAAATTTATTTCACAACCAATTAAAAAAAAATTTTAGTTAATTAAAATCTAATATTTAGCGTTTTTAACTTTTAATTTTATACACAATATACAGCAATTATGATTCTTCTATTGAGAGAAAAACATTAAAATTTAGCGGATGTCCTCTGAAGATTAACATTATCCGATTCTGTTAATAATTATTTGTTCTTACCCGGTATAAAGGTAGAATTTCTTGCAGAATATGAAAATTGGTATAAGTAAGTAGGAATATTTCGTGATTGAATATCAGCTTGGTGGATAATCGGCTGAATTACGAACGAATCGCTGGTGAACTAAAAAACATTGCATATAACTAATAAATTATTTCTAGATAAAGGCCACTGTCCGAAAAATATTTTCCCCCTACCCTTATAGTAAGTACACACTTTCCTTCCTCACATCAGGGAGGAAACTCATACTTCTCATCATAGGGAGGAAAAGTACTTTTCCTCCCTTTCAGTTTCAGTATGTTCTCGAAAGCTTGTAGACGTTTGAGCGTGGCTCCCGTTAGTGTCTAGCTCTCGACTACTCCATACAAAAGAACTGGAAAGACATATGCTCTAATCATCCTCATTTGCAGGGCAATCGATAGATCGTTGCCCGGGCACACTCAGTACGCGTATTTTGATTTCGTTTATCCTGCAACCAAGGTAGCTCGCACTTGAGACTGTCTAATTGTGTTCCGTTGACGTAGACACTGGCAACTTGATTATGAACTTCTTTGCTTATTAGGGACAACAATTCGTGAACGATGATCGTACGCAACATATCAGGAATCTTGTCTATTTAAATATACAGTATTTATTTTTCGGACTTGTTACGTAAATTACTATTTCATTAATTTGTTAAAAACGCAAAATTGACATTACCTTTACGAATGCTTGCAGATTACCCAAAAAAGTCGAATTTGTATAAAAATTTTTCAAATTTTCTCCGAATTCTCTTTTTTCCTTATCGGACAATTTCAGTTTGTCGCTGACCAAATTTCTCGGATCCTTGTCGGTTAGTCTGGCTCGCTCTTTTACTTCTTCCCAACTTAACTCCCAACTATTCTTTATTTGCTCTACAATATTTTCATCATTCAATGTTTAAAAAATAACGCAACAATAACTATTGGTTTTTCTTGTTTTTGCGTTTTTTTGCAGATAATCGATAATTCTTTTACATAGGTCGGTACCTAAATCAATTGAATTTTATAAAATTTAAACAAAATTTAATTTTTCAATAGTGTTTGTAATGTTGACCTGGAACATTTTTTTTTTATGTTCTGGTTCCCACAAAAAGAGATATCCTGAAATGGTCAAAGAGCATCGTAAGAACTAAAAGAAAAAAAGTAGGAAATGGTGTTCTTCTTAAATTTCTGGAGGTTGCATACCTCGGTAAACACCTCACTAGATGATGCGTTCCAAAGCCTCGCTGTTCGTTGAATGAACGAGTCTTTGGAAAGTGATGTTCTGCAGGTCTCCAAAGTGACCACAAAGGGGTGTGGAGTCTGAACTTGACGGGTTAATCTCGAAGAAACAGCTAAAGGAGGAACGATTGTTAATATTTCAGAAGAGCATCGCCCATGAAAATATCTATATAATAAAGACAAATCGCTAACTTTTCTACGGTGTTCCAGAGAAGTGAGCGGGTTTGTAAGCGAGGCATCACCGACCAGACGAATTGCCCTTTTTTGCACGGAATCCAGTAGTTTCAGGATATTTTTAGGTGCCCCACTCCAAACATGGGAACAGTATTCCAGGACAGGTAGGATCTGTGCCTTATAGATCATAAGCAGCTGACTGGAAGGGAAATAGCTCTTGGCACGAAACAGAAAGCCAAGTTTTTGGGATGCACATTTGGCAATGGACCTCACGTGATTTTTCCAAGAAAGGTTATTGTCGATAGTAATACCAAGCATCGAGATGGATGACTTCAGTGGTATGGTTACTTCTGAGAATATTATGTTGGGCACAGTTCTAGAGAAAAGACATGCTTGTGTTTTATTTGCAATAAATTCTACCAAGTTATTGGATCCCCATTCGAGAATTGTTGTCAAGTCCATATTTATGTTGTTGGCATTTCTTTCTCGTTCATTTCTGGTTTCACGAGCAGATAAAAGAGCACTGGAAGAAAAAGCGGTATAGAGGGTAATATCATCCGCGAAGCTTTTTACTGGACATAAAGTTGTTTCCAACAAGTCGTTGATGTAAAGTAGAAATAGTGTTGGAGCTTCAAAGAACATGCTGGAAATATGGGGCTTAAGATTAATGAAGAAAAAACAAAATATATGCACTTTACCAGAAATAACCGTATCAGAGACAGAGTAGATCAAAACATTACAATGGGTGACTACAACTTGGAACGGGTCAAAAAATTCAAATATCTTGGATCGATACTATCAGAAGACACTGATGGGACAGAAGAAGTTAACAGTAGAATACAAGCCGGAAACAAATGCGTTTATACAACTCATAATCTACTAAAATCAAAGCAAACATTGAGACGTACAAAAATAAACATAAACAAAACAATAATTAGACCAGTTGTGATGTATGGATGTGAAACGTGGACGCTGACCTGGTAAATGAAGAAGGCCAGAGAGCTAAGAAACCTATACGGAGAGCCTAACATTGTCCAAGAAATAAAATCCAAACGATTACAGTGGGCGGGACATGTGAGAAGACTACCGGATAATCGCACTGTCAAGCTTGTATGGGAGTAAACACCAGTGGGTAAAAGACCCCTAGTCCGCCCACGACTCCGATGAAGAGACAATATTGCCAAAGACCTAAGGACAATGGGTATCCGAAATCCACTCGATGCCATGAGCGACAGACAACACTGGAGGACTATTATGAAGTCGGCAAAAAAAAACCCTGGGTTGTAATCCACGAAGTAAGTAAGTAAGTAATATTGTTTTTAATATAGGATTAAGTTAATTGCTTAAATTGCGGCATGTTATTTTTTAAAATTTAAAAACAAAGATCAGTTAATCAATTTTAAACTAGTCTAATCTTAATTTAAATACAAATATTATTGTTTTTTAAACTAATGAAATTATTTATTATTTAATTTTTTTTAAATATTAGTATTTTATCAATGAGTTTTTAAAAAGCCGAATATAAATATTAAAAAAATAATTATAATTACTTGGTAAAAAAAATAACATTTCCTCTGAATTAAAGCCGATTAAGGTGGGAACCTTTTTCCATAAATTTTGAGAAAATAAGTCGCGCATCGGCATCGAGATGAAAGCTTTCTCGTAATTCGGATCTTCTACTACCGGAAGCCAAATTTGATCTTCAACAAGTCCCACTATTTTCTCTTTGTTCGGTATCTACGGCATATTTTTGTCGGGAAACGTTTATATTGTGTAAAGTTAAAGAAATTGTAGAAAAATAAAAATAACCTTATTTTGTGCGTCCAAAATTTGTGATAGGTTAGCTTTAAGTAACACGTCTAATAAATGAGTAGAATCCCCAAATTTCATCGAACTATCAAAAAGTTTTCCAACTTCGAATGCATAATATTTCGGATTATTTTGATGAGCCCATTTGTTTAAACAGCTACCACTTTGCTGGATGGCTCCGCTAAACAATTTTTCTGTGGACATAATTATATTATTTTTATTGCAATTTTTTAACGTTCAAAAACTTTGAAACCTTTATTAAAAGTAGATAAAATATGGTAAGATACACTGGCAGCTCCTGCGCTTTCTCCACCAATGGTTATTTTTCTGGAATCACCTCCGAATAAATGGATATTTTTTTGAACCCATTCGAGGGCAAATTTTTGATCCCACAGCCCTAAATTACCCGGTATAATGCCATCGTTAGTGGTTAAAAAACCTAAAATAATATTTTTACTTGTTTAATGTAGGTACCTAACGTAAAAAATATTAAAGAAGGGGTTGCTAAGTCAGTGAAATAGATTAATATTTGAAGTGTGAAAGTCATAGAAGCGTTGAGAAATTATTTAAATCAATAAATGTGTGGTATAAACTAGTAAATAATTTGAAAATAGTTATAAATTAAAAGTGTATATTTTTTTTATAAAATAAATTAGTTGGTGGCCTTTACAATACGACACTTAAACACATACACAAGGAAGAGACCAAGGTCCATAAAAATACATATACAATGCATTTCAAAACCGGCCAGTCCAAATAACTTTTGATTTTGCGTAAATGTAAGAAAAACAAAAAACACGTCGAATTTTAAATCAAGGGGGAGGTTTAAAAATATTATTCTGCTGTTTCCAAGTGGCACCCCTTTAACATCCCCCAGCCCTTCTTTAAAATGTCAAATAGCAACCGCCACCCTGTAATACATCATGTATTTTACGCAAAATCAAAAGTTATTTGGACTGGTCGGTTTTGAAATGGAAGCTCTGTATTTAAAAGTAATCTGCAAGGACGTGTGTGTTAAATTCTAGATATGGTTTTTAAAAAATTCAAGTTTGACAAATTATGTTAATAAATATGAAGCCCTATGTGTCGATATTAGAACCGCACGCACGATGTTAGAGAGCCTATAAGCATAGAAGGGGCCTATTAGGGGTCTTAATAGACACAGGGAGGAAAGAAAAAACTAAAATCCGAAAAAGCTCCCCTTTTTGTGGATGGGGTACATAGCAAGTACCTACAAGATATGATAGAGCCATATAAATTGGCAGACATAAAGCGCTTTCTGGCTCTATATAAAACCGGGGTCGTGTTCTTGATTTAAATTTTAAATATTTTTTTAAACTAGTAAAATCGTTGTGAGTTTCTTACCTAAAATACCTAATCGATAGTTAAAAGTAACAACAACCACGTCATGGTCCATAAAATATTTGGGATCGTATAAGGAAATTCTTCCATTTCCAATTTGGAAACCTCCTCCGAAAATCCAAAAGTAAACGGCATATTTTTTATTCGAATTGGGCTTCTAAACAACATTTTAAAATTATTAGTAATTATTGAGGTGGTCTGGTAGATTCTATACGTTATGCAAGGAACATGCAAATTATGTTATACAGGTTTGTGAAATAATTTTTAAAAAACTTTAGTTTTCTAGAAAATAACAAATATTTGGTGATTAAGATATTTTAAATAAGCGATTATTATAATGTATTAGAACATGTGTTATTTATAGATATAACTTGCGTAATAGAATACTTTACGTAAATTATTCAAAAAAATTAATAGACTGTGACAAAAAAAATAAAAAAAGAGCAATCTGTAATCGAACTATGTAGGTATACATACATATAGTCACGCCTTTTACCCGTATGGGTAGGCAGAGACCACTTCCTTTCACTTCCGCTACGGTTCTTACACACATATTTTGCTTCCTCTGCTTTCATCAGTGCTCTTATACATGCTCGTCAGTTGTTGGTACCCTTGACAGCTGGCCTTTCTTATTCGAAACAATATTGATCTGATTGAGATATGTTTGCCGAGGTCGACCTATACCGACTTCCGTCCATTCACACTCGCCTTATAAATTTGTTTCGTCAATCTTCCTTTCTACGTGTCCAAACCATCTAAGCATTCCTTTATCTATCTTTGTAACCACATCTTCTTTTACACCACAGCGTTCTCTTATCTCACTATTTTTTACTTCATCCAACCTACTTATCTGCGCAGCATTAATCCTATTTTCATGCTTATTCTGCCAATTCCAACATTCGCTACCATACTGATAAGTGTAGAAACCAACACACCTCTATGCACAGCCATTTTGGACACTTTCTGGCTGATCATAAAGCTATGTAGTGCCCTATTCATTTGTTTTCCTGCCAACACCCTTCGCTCATTGTCACTTTCATACTTTCCATCTCATGGTTTCTTCTCTTTCAAAAACTATTACTTTTGTTTTGCATACATTTATTTTCATCACTTTGATTTTCAGGGCATCATGCATAACATTAACCATCGCCTGCAACTCCTCTTCAGATGACGCTAATATGACTTGATCGATCATCGGTATAAAGTAGGCATTTGACGATCAAATCATTTATTTTTAACCCATACGCACTCTCTTTCAAATCTTTTAAACAATCGTCTATGCCGTCGTCGCCTTGGCGAAAAATTTCGATATATTTTCGCGAAAATGTTAGTGCATTAAAAAAACGACGGGTTGCACTCTGGAAAGAGAGGGGGTACTCCCTCTCCTACGCCACGCCAGCTGTCTACTCTCCATCCGTCTTACGAATTTTCGATCAGGTCACGTGTCCTGACGCGAGTTTAACATTTTTTACCCATTACAAAAAAAGTGTACAACGCCGCTAAAGAAGTTTTTACTTCAAAAATTTATTATTTGTATTCCTTACCGCAGGTGTGTAGACGTTCAGATAAAGACAATCTTCGGTTTGTACCAATTCATCATCCCATCCCTCAGGACATTTTTTGGTTTGAGTCGTCGTATTTAAAATACCCTCCCAATCGGCATGTTTTTGTGGATGCTAAAAATAATTTAGTTAATTAATACCACAATTTTTTTACGAAGTGTAATCATCAGTGTTTTTATAAAGTAACGAATTCTATAACTTTATTCTCATACCTCGTACGTATTTGTATTACCAAAAATATATTTCTATATCAAATGACTAACCTTAAAACGAAGATTATTTATTGGTGGAGCTGCATAAGGAATTTGTTGAAAAGCATAAAAGGTTTTTCCTCTATCACTTTCTAATATGTGACCTCTGATTTTTCCAATCGGGCTCTCCAATTTAACTACAAGTTCGTCGTCTTTAATAACACCGAAAGAAAATATCTACAAGTAAAATAAATTAATAAAAAATCCGTCTTATTTGTCATTGTTTAGTTCGTGTTGTTAGATATTGATCTATGATATGGTAAATACTGTTTACATTACAATAATTAATAAAAGTATATTAGGTTGGTATGTATCAATTGCCACGTTAACACCAATATTTTTAAAATTCAAGGCTTGTTAGCTAAAAAGGACGCATAAAGATTTTATATCGAAACAGTAAAAGTATTGCGAGTATAGGTACTTGCGCTTGCGTAAAATTAAAAAGTTGTAATTAATTTTAGCAGAATATTAAATTTACGAAGTAAATATCGTCGAACGTTCGTTCTTTTTTTGTTACCTTAAAAAGTTGGTTTTATAATTCACTTGTTTATTGTTACCTTTTCAAATATGCCACATAGAAAAACGATCAACAAATAATGTTTTATTGAAGCCATTGGTACATTATTTGTTACTGTTGCAGTTGACTAGCTCGAACTATACTTATATGTATGTATACAGGGTGGCCAACCGAAAACGAAACAGAGCCATTTGCAGGAACCTCGTCAATATTTTAGAAAAACGCTCAGACCCGTCGATTTTTGATTAAAGTGGGACGACACTCTTTTTCGGTATTTTTGACTCCACTACTTTCAACCCCAAGCGAGGGCAGGAATTACTTTTACATTTTTAAATGGCATTGGGGGTCGAATAAAATGTCTTTTAAAAGCTCTAACGATTCTCTTTACAGTATTCTTTAAATTTTACATTTCCTTTCAATACTTTGAAAAAAAGTACATGTTAAAATTCCAATTATTTTAGTCGCTCACTTACTACTTAATTGATTAAATGTTTAAACTAATGACCGCCCGCTTCCATACAATAATAAAGATTTTGTTTAAAACGTTCAAGCACATTCCGAAGAATTTCCGGATAGTTCGACGGCACTCGTCAACGATTTTTTGACGACGCTGGTTGTGTTTTATAGATTTTACTTTTCAGATGTCCCCACAAAAAAAAATCGTGGAAGCCATTCAATGCTGACTCTTCTCCTAATCCAATTTTTTTTACTAGATTGTAGATTGTAGGGGGGGGGGGGGGGGTCGTGAAGACTATGCAACCTCTCAAGCACCTCGACCTATCAGATCTTTTGTGCATAATCCTTAATCTAT
This sequence comes from Agelastica alni, assembly GCA_950111635.1. Taxonomy (NCBI): domain Eukaryota; kingdom Metazoa; phylum Arthropoda; class Insecta; order Coleoptera; family Chrysomelidae; genus Agelastica; species Agelastica alni. Next base: position 321,599 of record OX467711.1, on the reverse strand, counting down.
TTGAGGCCGGGGATTTCGAGATTTCGAGCAAAGTTTATCAGTTTCCTGGGGGCTAAGTTTCTGACATCAAAGGGCTTTAGAAAGGCTCCTTCCAGAAACTTAAGCCTCTTGCAGAAAAGCGCTGGGCATTCGCAAAGTAGATGTTCTGCAGTTTCAGCGAAGTTCTCGCAGTAGCGGCAACTATCACTTGCACATCTTTTTATGGTGATACCTCAGAGGGCAGTGTCCAGTGAGGAGCCCCGTCATCAGTTTCAAATCTTTTTGGTTTAACTCGAGAAGCTGTTTAGCTTTCCTTGGCGAAAGGCTTTGCCACGTCTTTTTCGTTCTCTAAAGAGTACTCTGCTAGCGGTTTCTCTACTGGCAAATTATGCCCGAGCTCAGCCGTAGAGGGTAAAAGAAAAAAATATAGAAGTGAGCTGCGCCACCGACTTAGACGGTATAAGCCGGAAACCCCTAGATCTTATAGGCACTAGCAGGGCCACAAGATAAACAACTATGATTATGGTGAACCAAATAAATAAAATTATAGCAATAATATGTTGGATACTTTACTCACACAATAAATAATTAAGGAACACAGCTCCATAGCAAGATCATAACAATTATAGTCAAAGTTAACATCTATGGTAACATTTTATTGCTAAAACAAACCAAAAATGTAAAATTTACAACTTTATAAAATAACCAGAACAGAAGTAAGAGTAACAGACTTTACCAAGTTACAGAAAAAAAAGTAAGACATATATAAATCAACTCATTAATAACACTAATTCAAACATTTACATAAAGGCAGATAATTCACTAATTAACCGTTTACATAAAGATTTTCACTGCCAAAACAATCGAGGTTATTTAAAAATATTTTTACAATGGTTGTCCTTTAAAATATCAAGATTGAAGGATATTTACAAATAAGTTGGAAGAAAATACATTTTTACTTGAACATAAGGAATTATTGAGAAAGTTATTTTAATCAAGTTTAGTTTTGGCGTATTATCTAATTCAATAAATAGTTTCCAACAATGTACTATATTAATAAACTAAAACAGAACGTAATAGTGGTGTCAAAATGAGTCACTGCGTTATATATTTAAAAATAAATCACTTATAACCTTTGGGTATACGAATTCACAAAGTACTATATTTATAAACTAAAGCAAAACTTACTCGTGTTGTCGAATGAGACACGGCGTTATATTTTTAAAAATAAATCACTGATAACCTTTGGGTATGCGAATTCACATGTACTCCTGTGGCCCACTCCTGTGGCCTACTCCTGGGCTACTTCTGGGCCTCCTGGGGCTGGTTAGATTATGGGGCGGCACCGGCTAATTAACAATGGCTTCCCTCAAATAAATCCCGATAACGGTAATTTTAACTTGACACCAAAAATCAAAAATATCAACAACATAGGTAAGACAAAATGGTCAAGTTAAAAATCAAATGGTTTTTCTTCAAAATCCAATTAAGATGGCCCAAATACAGCCAGATATGAAAGAATTCCCATAGAGGTTCTGCACACGTGCTAATAACACACCGTCCCCAACAACTTTCACCGACACCTGACCTCCAAGACTCTCAACACACGACTGACGCTCCTATATCGTAAATCAAGAAAAATGGCGCGGAATAAACCGCAACCCACAATCCTACCCCTACAAGTTATGCAACATTATCTACAACGAATGATATATTTGAGTTACAGCAGAGTACTGTATGCAACAAGGAATAAGAAACTATAGAACTGTGGAAAGAAAAAAATAGGCACGTGACAGCTTACTAGCCTTTTCGCTTGTCTTTGTCCTGGCACTTTATGCCAGTGAGCTTTCATTTAATCTGTTTCCCAGCATCAAACCTCTTTTTTTAAGTGGGCTTTGGAAAGTCCACAGAAGGGTTCTGGGCCGTAAAATTGTGTATTTGCCCATTTTTTGGCAAGGCAATCTGCTTCTTCGTTGCCTTAAACTCCCTTGTGACCTGGAACCCACATCAGAGTAATCTGATTGTTCGCTGCCAGTTATCTCGGGGACTGTTTACAGTCCCAAGTCAGCTTAGACTTACAAGTATATGACTTCAAAGCTTTTAGTGCTGCTTGGATATCTGATAAAATATAGATTTCTGCCCTTCGGGTGTTTCTTTCGATGCACTCCTGAGAACATATCTCTATGGCATGTAATTCTGCTTGAAAGATGGTTGGGGTGTTACGAAGGGGTTTTGAGAGCCTTAAATTCGGTCCTATAACGCCCACTCCAACCCTTTCATCCATCTTGGATCCATCAGTGTACCACACTATAGCATCCCTTTCTAGTTGAGGTCCGTTCTCGGTGCAAACTTGGTGGTTGTTTATAACCACTTCAAACTGTATTTCGAAGCCGTACCTAACTGGCATAATGTCTATTGGCTTAGACATGGATTTTAGGGAAATATATTTCAAAATCTTCAAATGTCCATTCCGATTTCTTGCTTTTAGATTTATTGTCTGGCTCAGTCTGAAGGCACTGATTGCTACTTCTTTCATTACATTAGTGCAATAGTGGAAGGTTCAGAATTATTCTAAGGCTGCAGTAGGGCACGTGAATGTTGCCACTGTGATTCCAAAACAAGCTAGCCGCTGCACTTTCTGCAGCTTGACTTGTGCCGAAATTTGTTGCTTTTTTGGCCACCATATCAATGAAGCGAAGGTGATTGTTTTATTAACTCTAGTACATAATTTCTACTGACATGTCAATCTTGACGTTGTGCATTGAATAGCTGAGCTGTTCTATTCGCACATTTATTTTTTATAAAGTAAAGCAATATACTATCCACCCTTTCTGCAATGGAATATACCATAGTATTCAATTTTCAAAACAACGTTAAATAAACTACCAACCAACACTTCGAAATACGTTACTAGACAATCATGTGACATCCAATACTTTGACGTGTACCGTATTCAGGCCCGGATTAGCAATTTCCTAATCGTATCCATTTGTGTTTTTTAAAAAGTGATAACAAATGGCCACAAATCAATACAAAGCAAAAAATAGGTACTAAATTTATACCATTGGCGTACTTAACTCAAATGAATGACATTTTTACCGTTCGTGATTGTTTGACAGATAAGTTTCACATTTAAAATCTTATTTCTCAATAAGTAATGGGCGAAATTTTAAAATTTAAAGACTATTGTATAGAGAATTGTAAGAATTATTAAAAGACATCTTATTCGATCCCCAATGGATTTTAAAAATTTTGGAGTAATTCTTACCCTCGCTTGTGGTTTAAAGTAGTGGAATCAAAAATACCGGAAAAGAGTGTCCCTCTTTAATAAAAAATCGACTGGTCTAAGCGTTTTTCTAAAATGTTGACGAGGTTCCTGTAAATGGCTCTGTTTCGTTTTCAGTTGCCCACCCTGTATATACACTAATGATTTTTAATTATTACAGGCAAAACCCGAGATTATGTTACTCAAAATTTTACAATAACTTTTCCGAGAAGTAATAAAACTGATAACCTTTGAAAAAAATTAGCATGTTTAATATTGAATAACAATAAGTTTCTGTTGTAAACATGTGTATTGGCCGCATTATAAATCGTTTAATTATTTTAGAAATACTCATGTAACAAGTAAAATAAAATTATTAAGGAATCTTTGTATCTAGGTTTATTTATTTATTTATTATTTTATTCAATAAATTTAAACAAATAGTCCATTTCACTCTAGCTCGTGGTTTACGTTTACCTTTCGATGGTCCCGATATCAAAACCGTAAAAGGAACTTTAGAACTCTAACAACCTAAAACTCACTTGTGAAACTTATAACATCTGCAGTTATAAAAAGCTGACAACAAACATTGTCACGTCTTTTTTCGTTCTCTAAAGAGTACTCTGCTAGCGGTTTCTCTACTGGCAAATTATGCCCGAGCTCAGCCGTAGAGGGTAGAAGAAAAAAATATAAAAGTGAGCCGCGCCACCGACTTAAACGGTATAAGCCGGAAACCCCTAGATCTTATAGGCACTAGCAGAGCTACAAGATAAACAACTATGATTATGGTGAACCAAATAAATAAAATTATAGCAAAAATATGTTGGATACTTTACTCACACAATAGATAATTAAGGTACACAGTTCAATAGCAACATCATAACAAATATAGTTAAAATTAACAGCTATGGTAAAATTTTCTTGCTGAAACAAACCAAAAAAAAAATGTAAAATCCACTTTATAAAATAACCAGAACAGCAGTAAGAGTAACAGACTTTACCAAGTAATATATTTAAAAATAAATCACTGATAACCTTTGGGTATGCAAATTCACATGTACTCATGTGGCCTACTCCTGTGGCTGGTTAGATTATGGGGCGGCACCGGTTAGATAACAATGGCTTCCCTCAAATAAATCCCGATAACGGTTATTTTAACTTGACGCCAGAAATCAAAAAAATTTCCACAACAAAGGCAAGACAAAATGGTCAAGTTGAAAATCAAATGGTTTTTCTTCAAAATCCAATTAAGATGGCCCAAATACAGCCAGATATAAAAGAAATCCCATAGAGGTTCCGCACACGTGCTAATAACGCGCCGTCCCCAACAACTTTCACCAACACCTCCGACTTCGATGAAGCTCCCCAAACGACTGACGCTCCTATATCGGAAATAAAAAAAAATGGCGCGGAATAAACGTCAACCCACAATCTTCTCAAATCTGTGCCTCGTCCGTGCGGATCTTCAGTCCCAACCACACAGAAATTGCAAACCAAATGATAATCCTACCCCTACAAGTTATGCAACAAGGAATACGAAACTCGTCTGAGACAATTATAATGAACGGTAGAAGGGAAAAAATAGGCACGTGACAACATACATGTATTTAGAGAAGGCATGATGAACAGCTTCGTGCATATTCTACCCAGTTAAAGTTTTAAGTTGGTCTACCCATCGTGACGGTGAGCGTCCTCTAGGTCTTCGTCCCTCGATTTTTCCTTCGACGATTAATTTTTCCATTCCCTCTGCTCTCCTGGCAATGTGTCCAAAATACTTAAGGTACTGTTGACTGACAATGCATAGCGTTATGAACACCCAGAAAGTGTCAAAAAAGGCACGTCTCGCTGTGCATAGAGGAGTGTTGGTTCCTACACTTATCAGTATGGTAGTGAATGTTAGGTTTGGCAGAAGAAGCATGACAATAGGATTAATGCTGTGGAGATAAGTAGTCTGAGAATTGTATAGCCGGAGTGACTCCTCGGTTGGATAAAGTAAAGAATAGTGAGATAAGAGAACGATGTGGTGTAAAAAAAGATGTGCTTACAAAGATAGATAAAGGAATGCTTGGATGGTTTGAACACGTAGAAAGGATATATGAAGGAAGATTGACGAACAAATTTATAAGGCGAGTGTGAATAGACGGAAGTCGGTAGAGGTCGACTTTGGCGAACATCGATCTCGATCAAATCAACATTGTTTTTAAGAAAGGCCAGGTCAAGAGTATTAACAACCGACGAGTATGTATGAGAGCACTGATGAAAGTAGAGGAAGCAAAAGATGTGTGTAAGAATGAAGTGGAAGGAAATGGTCTCTGCCTACCACTACGGGAAAAAGCGTGACTTTATGTATGTATGTATGTATTAGGAACACTTACTTATAAAGCCTGCAATGTAAGAATTAGCAATAAAAATTGATGAAAGCCGGTCTTTATGTGGATTTTAATGTCTTTACGTTAATATATAAGAAGTGGAATACCACCCTTAATGGATAATGGATCCAAGTGATCTAAATGAGACAGGGCCAACAGAAATCCTGCGGTTTGCCAAAACCAGCGAACTGAAATTCTGGTGCCCTAAAGACACAGCGGTAGTCACAAAGGATTAAAAGATCTAGGTGACATAGGTGCCTATACCATTGACCCAACCGCAAAATTGTAATGTAATGTAATGTATTATCAATGCATTTAAATTTAATAGTCTTTTACAAAATTAATAAAGTCATAAACATAAATTTTTATTTCGAAATACATAAATGTTGACAGCACTTAATATAACTAACATTAAGTACCCACACACACGTATAAAATAATTGGTGAATTTTGCACTTGAGCACCGGCAACAGTTTTTTATTATTATTTTAAATTTTTGGAGATCATAGGCATAATTTCATGTTTGAAAAAAAAAACCAAATGATTATAGTATTCTAAATATTTTGATGACCGTTGTTTCATTAGGTAATAAATAATCTAATCTCTAGTCAAATAAAATATAAAAGTAAAAAAATTCATTTTTAAATAAACTTTACTCTAAACATCAAATTAATTTTCTTTCCATCATAACATCGTGCATGGTTTTGCCAATTTCAGTGAGCACACCAGCCATTTGAACGCCTACTTTTTTTAACATATTAATCTTGTCTTCGGCTTTTCCTTTTCCTCCAGAGATGATTGCTCCTGCATGTCCCATTCTTCGACCGGGTGGGGCGCTCAAGCCGGCAATATAGCCAACCACTGGCTTGGCATTTGGACCGCTATTATTTTTTTTAAGGTATTCCGCAGCTTGTTCTTCCTGTGCCCCTCCGATTTCTCCTGTAGAAACGACAGACGAGTAAAACTTTTTATTAAATAAATGTAGTAGGTGGAAAAAACCTTGCTTAAAAGTGGATTTAACAATTATTATTGCTCATACATTATTAGTTTCTTGTATAAAAGTTGTAACACTTTTCAGCGCAATAGTTATATTTACCTAACCTAAATTAAATACTATTATAATTTATAAATTGCGAATAGGTATTCCTAAATAATTGGGCATCAAATTGGAATATATGAATAAATATTAAACTACATAAATGAATATATTTCGCTACGTCACTAAATATTTTTTTAGTAATGAGAACATTAGTTTTGGTAATGGTTTTTGAAAGAGAAGAAAGAGCATGACAAACTGTGAGGTGCTGATTAAAATGACAAAGAGTGAAACAATTGAGAGAGGGAAAATATTAGTGTGGCACTGAGCGAATGGAATCAAAAGAATGGGACCCTGCATAACGTTATGAGCAGCCAGAACGTGTCGAAAAAGGAACGTCTGGCTGTGCATAGAGAAGTGCTGGTCTCTTCACTTATCAGTATGGTAGCGAATGTTGGGTTTAGCAGATAGTAAGATAAGTAGTCTGAGAAGTATAGCGATTTTTTTTTGTTTGGAACTGCTTTAACCTCTAGGGCTATTAGCAACGATCGATGTAAATATAAAATCTACAATAAACTTGGATATTTTAAATCTGTTTTATAAGACCCGCTAAGCATAAGAAGTTTATTATTGAGTCACTATTACTATTCTCACAAAAGCACTGTTTTAAAGAATTCGGTATATTGTGTTGTTGTCTTTCAAGTGTGTAAAGGGGGCACTCCACTAAGAGATGTTGAATGTTTATTTCCGTACTGCAAGCATAGCATACTGGGGGAAGCTCATGTTTGAATAAATAATCGTGCGTAATAATTGTGTGTCCTAAACGTAATCTGGACATTATTACCTGGTCTCTCCGCTTGACAGGGAGTCTCCGGGGTAATACTTTTTGTTTTATAGATTGTATCGTGAGCTTCCAATGCACATCCTAATTGTCGTATTTTAAATTGGATTTTTTAAAACGGTGTTTTTAGCCGAGCTGTATGCAACTGCTCCATAATCTAGTTTTGAACGGATTAACGCTTTATATAGTGCCATTAGGGTTTGGAAATCGGCCCCCCAGTCCTTGCGAGCTACACATCTTATCAAATTTAGTCCGTTTTGTGTTATCTGGCGAAGGTTCTTTTTAAGTTAATTGCTTGTCTAGCTTTATTCTCAGAAAAAAAAATTGAGTTTACGTATTCGATTGAGGAACTTTTTAAATGGAGGGTGGGTAACATGGTGCTCTTTTTGTGTTTTTGCTAAAGAGAATTGCGTTGGTTTTATTTATTAAGAATTGCAGTCCCTTAACTTTAGACGAACTCTCTAGTTTGTGGATTGAGTTTTGTACATGTTTATGAATTGACAATATATTTTTCCCCGTGCGTATATGACTAGATCATCAGCATACAATTGAGCATGTACTAATGGACTAAATGACTTAGCGATATCATTAATAGCAATAAGAAACAAGTCTACACTAAGGGTCGATTCTTGTGAAATGCCATTTGTCTGGATTTTTGGTTCTAAAAAAGTGTCATTTATGCGGACTCTAAACTGACGATAACTTAAGAAGATGTGAATAAACTTTAGCATATTTCCTTGAATTTTTAAATCAACAACTGTTTTTAATATGTCTGATCTCCGGATTGTATCGTATGCCCGTGTTACGTCAAAGAAAACTGCTAAACAATTTTTGATTACAGGCGATGAAAGATTCAATATCTACTAAATTGTCTAGTGTTGATCTAAATCTTCTGAAACCACTTTGGATGGAAATGAGTAACTTAGTTTGTTTAAGATGCCAGGATAATCTATTACTTACAATCTTTTCGAGGACTTTACACATGGTGCATGTTAGAGAGATCGGTCTATATGATTGAGGGTTTGATTTAAGTCTAGCGATTCCGATGAATAAAGTGAAGAATATTAATATAAATGAAAAAATATTGAAACAGATTTATAGGCAGAGTGTGAATGGGTGGAAGTCGGTAGAAGTTGACCTCGGCGCATATATCTCGATAAGATCGACATTGTTTTGAAGAAACGACAGGTCAAGAGTATCAAAAAATGACGAGCACAGATGAAAGTAAAAGAAGCGAAAGTTGTGGGTAAGAACCGTGTGAAAGTGGAAAGAAGTATTTTATGCCTACCCCTACGGGAAAAAGGCGAGACTATATTTATGTTTGTTTTTTTTTACTGAAAACAGTCGCTAAAAGGATAGACCTATCGTGTGGGCCGCGGACGGCCCGCACTGCGACTATTAGAAGGGGGAGGGATTATAGAAAAAAGATGATTGTGAACCTGCTTTTCAAAAAGTTGCAGGTCATGGTTCTCTGAAAAAACTGATTTTGGAAGCTTGTTCCATTCTGTAGCAGCCCTGTAAAAGAAGGATTCTTAATGGAGATTGGTCCTTGTAGTGTCAATATTAAGAGTAAATTGGTGAGACTAATCAGCGTGCCAAGTTCTCCGGCCGAATGTGGCCAGTGGTGGTATAAGAGTTTTTATTTATCTGGAGCATCTGCCATGGAAATATCTGTAGAGTAATGTCTGGTCTGCAACTCTTCTATGTTCTAGTGGGTGAAGGGTATCTGTGAGAGTTGAGCTGTTTATCAAGCGAATGGCTCTTTTCTGAATGGAATCTAGAAGACGAAGAGAATGCCTTGGCGCTGAACCCCAAATGTGCAATGAGCAATACTCCAGTAGAGGTCGAATTTGAGCCTTGTACGTCGTCAACAGTTGATCAGGAGTAAAAAACTTTCTGGCTTTCCACAGAAAACCTAGCCTCTGGCTTGACATGGTCATGCCAAGACATATTATTGGACACCGTGACTCCCAAAATCGAGATGGAGGGACTTGGTTCAAGGGTATTTCCGGACATTGTGATGGGATGATTCGAGGAATTCACTTTCTTGGAAAACGTAGCGCTTTGTGTTTTCTGGGCGTTGAACTGAACAAGGTTGTTGGTTCCTCACTCGATGATTGCTTTAAGATCTTTATTGATTGAGTCAACCTGTTTCTGTAAGTAATGCGATGATTTCGCAAGCCAATTTTTTAACAATTAAAACTACAGTTTAAGCAAATAAAGTCGCGGGCAATGACTAAATAATCTATAGTATAAAAGGACAAATTTAAAATATTTCTATAGATATGAAAGTAAATGTACAAGGACAATCCGGTGCCACATATGGTTATTAAAAACTTACCGATTAGAACGATTCCTTTGGTGTTTTCGTCATTTAAAAATATTTGAAGGACATCCACAAAACTGGTTCCGTTAAACGGATCTCCTCCGATTCCTACAACTAATGTTTGCCCCAAACCGAAATTTGTGGTTTGATGAACTGCCTCGTACGTTAAAGTGCCAGATCTAGAAACTATGCCAATTATTCCTGCAACGAATAAACAAATCACGTTTTCTTGGACCAACTATAATAAAAAATATAAAAAAAGCAGTCAATTTTTGTTTCAAATAAATAAGAAGGTTCAGCTAAAACGAATGTGTACTTTTAATAGATAATAGGTAACTGGTATTTACCTTGTTTGTGAATAGCGTTTGGCATTATTCCAATTTTGCATTTTCCCGAAGCTATAAGTCCAGGACAGTTCGGTCCAATCACTCTTGATTTATCTTGCAATAATAACGCATTTTTTACTTTTACCATATCATGTTGCGGTATACCGTCGGTAATTACCACTATCAAAGGTATTTCGGCAATTATTGACTCCAAAATTGCCTAAAAAATTGTATGCATGTATCTATTAGGCCTATGACAAAGTGGTGAGGAGTAAATTGTGGTCGACATTGTCTAAGTATGGGTTGAGCGGTAGTTTAATATGGACTGCACGGACTGGTTTAACATCGAAAAGGGTGTGAGCCAGGGATGTGTGGCTTCGCCATGGATGTTTAACTTATACATAGACGATTGTTTAAAACATTTGAAAGAGAGTGCGTACGGATTGAAATTTTTTTTTTACTGAAAATAGTCGCAAAAAGGGTAGACCTATCGTGTGGGCCGCGGACGGCCCGTACTGCGAGAAAGGAGATTATTGTGGACCCGCTTTTTAAAAAGTAGCAGGTCATAGTTCTCTGGAAACACTAATTTTGGAAGCTTGTTCCATTCCGTAGTGGCCCTGTAAAAGAAGGATTCTTGATGGAGATTGGTCCTTGTAGTGTCAATCTTGAGAGTAAATGGGTGAGACTGATCAGCGTCATCAAAATGAATGATTTAATCGTCAAATGCCTTCTTTACGCCGATGATCAAGTCATATTAGCGTCATCTGAAGAGGAGTTGCAGGCGATGGTTAATGTTATGCATAATGCCTTGAAAATCAAAGGGATGAAAATAAAAGTAAGCAAAACGAAAGTAATAATTTTTAAAAAACAAGAAATCATGACAAACCGTGAAGTTTCGATTAAAGGAGAAAGAGTAAAACAAGTAAATGAATTTGTGTACTTAGGTTCAAAGTTTACGAGAGATAGAAAGTATGAATGTGACATTGAGTGAAGGGTGTTGGCAGAAAAACAAATGAATGGGGCCCTGTCTAGCTTTATGAGCAGCCAGAAAGTGTCAAAAAAAGCACGTCTGGCTGTGCATAGAGGAGTGTTGATTCCTACAATTATGTATGGTAGTGAATGTTGGATTTGGCAGAAGAAGCAAGAAAATAGGATTAATTCTGCGGAGATAAGTAGTCTGAGAAGTATAGCCGGAGGTTGGATGAAGTAAAAAATAGTGAGATAAGAGAACGCTGTGTTGTAAAATAAGATGTGGTTACAAAGATAGATAAAAGAATGCTTAGATGGTTTGGACACGTAGAAAGTATGGATGAAAGACATATCTCGATTAGATCAACATTGTTTTGAAGAAAGGCCAGCTGTCAAGTTAGTACCAACAACCGACGAGCATGTATGAGAGCACCGATAAAAGTAGAGGAAGCAAAAGATGTGTGTATAACCGTAACGGAAGTGGAAGTGGTCTCTGCCTACCCCTACGGGAAAAAGGCGTTACTATATGTATGTATGTATGTATTAGGTTCTATTTAATACAATAAGGACAATTTACCTGCGCCGCATTAGGGGGTGGTACGAAGATTATGCTTGCGTGTGGCTTGACGGCCTGCTTGGCTTCTTTGACGGTCGCAAAAATCGGTAGATCCAAATGTTTCTGTCCGCCTTTTTTCGGATTTATACCTCCAACTATTTTAGTTCCGTATTGTAAGCATAATTTACTGTGAGCAGTGCCACTTTTTCCGGTAAATCCTTGAACTATAACCTTCGTTTCTTTATTGAGTACCATATGTTTTCGGGTCGCATCGTAAATTGATAAAAACTTTTGGCAATTTACTGATTTCGGCCGTAAAATCAGACTTATTATTTTAGATGAAAAAATTCTGCTTATTGTCATTTTATTTGTCTAATGGTGATAAGCTCAAGCGTCAAAGTGACAGTTGATTTTTACGTTGTAGTGATTCGACAAATTCTGCAACTAATGATTTAAAATAGCATAAACATGTGTTGTTGCAAGTCACCATAAAGTTACAAAATCCAGATTTTTGATTTTTTGAAGCTACACTTCTGTTGGCGCTTTAGGGAAAAATTATCAGAGTGAATTTTTACGATGCTCGCGTACACCGACACCCAAATTCGACACTCTGACGTTACAACCGTGGCACCGGGGGAGGTATGTACGGTTTTTCAGGCAGAAATTATGGCCATTTTGGTCTGTGCACAGGAAAACCTGAACAGAGGCTATGTGAGCAAAAATATTTCTATTTGCTTTGATAATTAGGCAGATTTACTTTAGTTAGCGAATGTAGGGATAAGCTCCTGGCTCCTGGTTCCTGGCTCCTGGCCAGACGCAACAGGGTGACATTACTTTGGATACCTGGACACGCAGGGTTTGAAGAGAATAAAAAGACGAATGAACTGGTACGAGAGGGGTCGTCGCAGACACTCTATGGGCCAGGACCCACAATTGGAGTAGCACAATGCTACGTTAAAGCGAAAATCAGCTAATATCAAGGCAGGGAGCACAGGAAGCTGTGAAGAGACGAGCCCAAGGCACGTCGGGCCCACAGCTTCTTGGAGAGACCTGACAAGAAAATAGCCAAACAACTGATGGGACTAAACAGGGAACAACTGGGGATTGTACTGGATTAAAGGGCACTGCCGTCTTAGGGGTCACCTGAAAACATTAGGCCTCGCAGAAGACGACAGGTGTCGCAGGTGTGATGAGGAAGCCACAGAAATGTCAAAATATGTACTGTGCTAATGCACGGAACTAGCCTGGCTGAGATATAAATTCTTCAGAGTGCAATTTTATGAATCGGAGGAGGTTATGAAAATCCCCGTGAGCGCATTAGCAATAAGAATAAAGGGAGGGACCGCAAAATGGACTCAAAGCTTGATTGCCTATGCGGGGAAATTTTCCACGACCGCACCCTCAACCATATAAAATAAAAAAAAATAAAAATATGATTAAGAAAATGTAAATCGCAACAAAAAAGTTCTTTGAAATGTTACGTATTAAAAATAACCGAATAGATAATGCAAATTTTAAAGTTTTTTTATCATTTTAAGTGGTTTTTTTTAAACAAGTCAGTAGATAAATTTATGTAAATATAAAATAAAGACTACAAATATTATACCATGTATTTAGAAAACTCGTGAAAATTATCTTCTGCGTACATTTTAAGTGTATCAACCAATTAAGTAGGTACCAATTTATTTTATTTTTTAATACAAAAAAATCAATTAATAAAAGCATTCAACACTTGACATTTAATCTTATGGTCATAGTTCAAAATTTAAATTTTTTTTTTCAAGTGTTTTTTTTTAAACAAGTCAATGGATAAATTTATGTAAATAACAAATATAGACTACAAATATTATATCATGTTTTTAAAAAACTCGTGAAACTTATCTTTTGCGTACATTTTAACTGTATCAACCTATTTTTTAATACAAAAAATTCAATAAATTAAAGCATTTTACACTTGACATTTAATCTTATAGTCATAGTTCAAAATTTTAAATATTTTTTTTGTAAATCCGTGTCGGAACTAACATGCGGATTTCCTACAGCGCTTTTATTTCAAAACCAGCCAGTCCAAATAACTTTTGATTTTGCGTAAATGTAAGAAAAATTTATTTTTCTGATTACAACAAATTAATTAGGAATCAATTTACTTACTTCTGAATACATGTCACCTTTTTTGACATTTTGTGTGATTTTATTTCTGTGTTTCAAAAATATTAATAGTAGGTGAAGGGTGGGCAAAGTGACCACGCTAAGGAAATAAAAAAATTTTCAATTAGAGAATATTAAAAAAACAATAGAAATTTTGGCATAACTTAGTTTTATTATTTAGCTATATGCAAAACAAAATGTTCGACTTTATTTCGGTTACTTAAAAAGAAAAAAGAATTTTCCCACCACCTTACCAAATGGCCACTTTGCCTTACGGGGTAGGGCAAAATGGCCACCGGGTGATGTGAATACTGTCAAATAAAGAAAAGCAAGTTACTTTGGACACATAATAAGAAGTGACAAATTCAGAACGCTACAACTCATAATTGAAGGAAAAATAGACGGAAAAAGGGGACCATGCAGAAGAAGGAATTCATGGCTGAAAAACTTGAGTCAATGGTCGAATATGACTTTAATTGAATTGTTCCGATCTGCAGTGGATAAAGTTAGATAGGCCAACGTGATCGCCAACGTCCTGAGAAAATAAGGCACATCGAGAAGAAGTAAACAATATTTTTTGTTTCTAAATATGGCGCGAGTGCCGTGCATATATCTTATATATAAAATTCTCGTGTCGCAATGTTAGTTACCATACTCCTCCGAAACGGCTTGACCGATTTTTATCAAATTTTATATGCATATTCAGTAGGTCTGAGAATCGGCTACTATCTATTTTTCATACCCCCAAGTGATAAGAGTTGTCCACCTCTAACATTTTATTTTTATTTTTTGGACGAAATTTTAAATTTTTATTTTTTTTATAATGTGCCATTAAAAAATACATACAACCCTAAATTTTAACCCCTCTATCTCCAACCCTTATTTTTTAAGTCATTTTAGTAATTTAATCATTATTCATCCCGCTCGATAACTGATCAATTATCACTTGGTAAGTTATCCCCACCAGTTGAGCCTAACATTTAATTGAAACTTATTACATGGTAACATTAGTATCAAGACAGTTTATTCCTGCTATAATTAGTGTTACCAGTGCTAGATTTTTTAAATTTTCCGCGCTTTTTCTGGATCAACACTCATTTGCCAGACTATACCGGTGTCACTTTCCAGTAAACAGCACGGAGTAGAGAAGAGACCGAAACCGGTCTCCTGTTTCTATAAGCCTTCTCTCACTCCCTCCAGAGTTTTTAGCCATTATTATTGTTCATGCATCAAGCGTAGTAGTAACGTTTACAATTATCATTTTACTATCTCAGTGTAACTCTCATATTAACTATATTCTCAATTAAATTTATTATTAATTTGCTGGACTATAATTATTTATTCCTATTTTATAGTTCATACGTTTAGTCAATTAAGTGATTAACATAACCTAAAAAGTACTCAACACGTGTTACGAGCTCCTGCCAACAACGGCTATTGTGTTGTAAGTATAAATTATTCTTATACATTTATTATAAAATGAATAATTTTTTTTTTTTATTTTTATTTATCCATATTTTTTTTTATTTAATTTATATCGAAAATGTTGTTGGAAATGGTTAAAACAAAATTCGGTGAAAGATTTTTATTACAATTGGGAAATTTTTTTTTGTGTTCACTTATAAGAGCTCTAACTTCCACAGAATTTTTTTTTCACCATTTCTAACATTATATTTAATATAATTGACAAAAATAAAATTTTTCGCTTTCGTAAAACTGTCTAATATTTACATGTATATGTATATGTATGTGTGTACAATCAAAGATTAAATACATTATTACTATAATGTTTTTTATCATTAAGTAATTTAATTAATTATATTTATGTATGTTTTGTACAGTGAACAATGCCAACAAAACGCAAAGGGGCTAACTTGAGCCGTAATACAAGTAG
Organism: Agelastica alni; assembly: GCA_950111635.1. Taxonomy (NCBI): domain Eukaryota; kingdom Metazoa; phylum Arthropoda; class Insecta; order Coleoptera; family Chrysomelidae; genus Agelastica; species Agelastica alni. The sequence goes on along the minus strand of OX467711.1, from coordinate 305,890 downwards.
ATCTAGAAGCATGCGAAATAGAAGAGCCCAAAGATCCGAAGAACAAATCCAGCAACAAAATACTGATGCGCGTGTGAGCATGGCGCAATTGCGTCAAGAACAATCAGAAAATACACGAGCTGAACGCAATGAAGTAATAAGATTAGAACAACGACAATCACGCTGTTTCACAGTCAATAGACGAAGAACAAATGACCAACAACGACAACAGGTACATCGAGCATTTACATCTGATTCATTCCTGCGTCGAGCATTCCAGTATGAGCCCGATATTGAATATTATGCTCATTCAAAAGTAGTAATTAGTGCTATGGACAAGGAATGCCCGCATTGTCATGCTCTCAAATTCAAAAATGAGCCAGCCAGGATGTGTTGTGCGTCAGGAAAGGTGCAATTACCTGAAATTGAAACACCACCTGAACCACTGAATGGTTTACTTATCGGCACGGATCCAGATTCGAATGTGTTCCTGAAGTCAATTCGAACATTCAATTCATGCTTTCAAATGACATCGTTCGGAGCAACAGAAATAGTTCCAAATACTAATGCAAATGGTCAACAATACAATTCTACATTCAAAATCAGAGGCCAAGTTTATCATAAAATGGGCTCATTGCTGCCCATGCCAAACGAACCACATAAATTTTTAGATGGGCTAACAAAAAATATTGTTCACGCTATAGCATTAAGAGATTGATAATGTTTGTTAGTGTTACTGTCGTAATTAATTATTAATTATTATTATTATTATTTTTTTCTACACTAGAAATTCCCTAGAAATAATTCATATGGCAAAACAACGTTTGCCGGGTCAGCTAGTATTAAATATAGATTACTCCTCGCATAAGTGTGTTCTGCAGTTAATATTGGAAGAATTATAACATTTTTTTTTTTTTTAATTAATCGAATTACCGAGTTACAATTAGTATCAATATAGGTAATAGGAAGGTGATTATGAAACATTATGCATTTTGTTAGTTATCTATAATACTATAATAAGATCAACATTTGTTTGAAGAAAGGCCAGTGCGCGCCGGCGCCGACGACGAGGAGTAGATGGGCGTGGTAAGCTGTAGAATGCTCTGAGGTGTGGGCAGCTTCACCGCCGGAACCTCTGTTGCCTAAACTCACTTGCTCTTCGACGACGTCGTTCACTCCGTAGTTGTTGGATCCTTCGATTACTTAATAAAGCTGGCTCGATCTGTTTTTTTCCTACCATAGGCTGAAGGGTTTACTGCCTTTTATCGCCGTGAATTTTGTTATCACAGTAAATGAAAAAACACACTTGTCATTGAGAATATATTGTATAACTTTAATACATGGAGCTTACAGTTTAAAGCCTCCTGAATCTTTGGAATAATTTCACTGGTTGTTAGCTTAAATTTGATGTATTTTATTTGATTATATTGATGTGCATTTTACCACGTGGTGTTTGAAAGCCGTGCTCTTAGCGGCGGGCGTGTGTATTCTTAGACGGTCGTAATGGAAAAGAGCCTGAAAGAAGGAAGCCCGGTCAAACGTGGCTTTCTGTTAACCTTTTTTTATCACGTGATCGTATGTGCGCGACGATTTCGGAATGTTCTGGAGGGATAATAATGCACGTGTCTTTTAGATGATTTTCTTGTCGGCGTCAGAGCCGTACTAAGTAGTTTTAAAAATCAAGGAATTTCTCAAAGAGGAATTGTACAGTTGGAAGTACTGATTTCCAACAGCCAGGTCAAGAGTACTAACAACCGATGAGCATGTATAAGAGCACTGATGAAAGTAGAGGAAGCAAAAGATGTGTGTAAGAACCACCGTAGCGGAAGTGGAAGGAAGTGGTCTCTGCCTACTCCTATGGGAAAAAGGCGTGACTATATGTATGTATGTAAAATACTTAGGTTTACAGTGATAGTAAAAAATTGAAATTCGGTTTGATGCAGAAGTTATTTAAGAGTGAAAACAAGAAAGAAAAAAATCATTTTCAATTATTCATCGATGAAACCGAGCTATCACTTACGTCATTAAAAAAAGCAAACCACTTGATTGATTGGTCTTTATCTTACAATTGCACAGATAAGGTTACAAAGTAATACTTTAAACATATATTTTATTTTTAATTGAACAGGTACTTTTAACTTAAATATATCAAGAGTATGAAATATAGTGATACTTCGCAAAAATGAGTACTGCATTAAAGTTACAAGGCAGAATCGCTCTTATTACAGGTTCCACAAGTGGAATAGGCTTGTCAGTGGCGAAAAGGTTAGCAGAAGATGGTGCAAGAGTTATTGTTTCGAGTCGTAAGGAAGAAAACGTACAACATGCAGTTAAAAATCTTAAAGACCAGGGATTCAATGTAAGCGGAGTTGCATGCCATGTAGGTAACGCGGAACAGAGAAAGAACTTGATCAAAGAAGCCGAAAGACTGGGAGGTGAGTTAAAAACTCATAATTTATTTACATAAATGCTTGGCGTTTATTAATTGTTGTAATCATATTATGTGATGTATTAATTTTATACATGTACATATTTTTTTTGGGATTTTTTTTAGTTTTTTATGGTTATACGTTTTTTAGGTACCAAGTGTATGGAAGTAATTTTTTATATTATTTAATATTTAACTAATTTTAATGCGTTATAAGATTTTTAAAATCTGGTAGGCTGTTTGGAAATTTTTTTTAATAATTCTGTTTGGTATGATCTAAATTATTGGTTTCATTGGTATTATTTTATAGAACTTTATTATTTATAACTTTTGAACTAATACGATGATATTTTATAATTTTGTATTTTTTCCAAGCTAATAAATTTATTATGTAAGGTCTCTGTAATAGGTTTTCAACATCTTCGGGAGAATTAAATGAGGTAGATATAGTCAAAGTGTTAATTCCATATATTTGTTGTTATTTATTGTTGGGTTACATCAATAATAAACAATTGTAGGTTTGGATATCTTGGTTCAATCAGCGGGAGTAAACCCGTTCGTGGGTTCTTTATTTGATTGTCCACAAAGTGCTTGGGAAAAAACCATAGACGTGAATCTCACTTCGAGCTTCCTTCTGACCAAGGAAGCATTGCACCTTTTAAAGAAGAGCAAATTCGGTAGAGTCGTATATAACAGCTCGATAGCTGGTTATTCTCAGTTCGAGGCGTTGGGATCTTACGCCGTTGCCAAAGCTGGTTTATTCGCTCTAACTAGAATGGCAGCTCTACATCTGGGACATTGGAATATTACTTGTAATTGCGTGGTACCTGGTCTTATCGAAACGCCATTCGGAGAGGTGGTTAAAACTGACGAAGCCCTGTTAAAGAGTATGTGGGCTTTTAGCGCTATTAAAAGGTAAATTTATCGCAATTTACGATTTCTAATCAGATTTTCATCAATTTTACCATTTTTTTTTTAAAACTTTTATGTAACAAAATTTAATGAAAGTCTTATGAGAAAGAATTTTTAACGTACAACGCAATGTTTCCTAGATTAAAATGTAGATTTTTTTATAGAATTGGTAAACCAGAAGAAGTCGCTGGTTTGGTTGCTTTTCTGGCATCGGACGAAGCCTCTTATATTACTGGTGAATCGATAGTAGTAAGCGGTGGTTTTAGTTCCAGGTTGTAGATATACCTAGGGGCCTAAAATATGCGCATATATACATTCAGCAAACGAAGTTATACAAAATATGTCTGCAGTAGCTAAACTTTTATATCAATTTGCCATAGAATGTTTTGTATTAAATATAGATCAATGGAAAAATTTCAAACCGGCTGCAAAAAGTTATAGACTGATGATTTTTGTTTGCTGTATGTATACGCACTTTACTGTTGTTTGGACTTAGGCAGTCTATTAGTAGCTATGTTTGTAGAGTAATTAGATTTCGGAAGTTGCTCGTGTCTCTTGTACCAAATAGACTTGGGAGTCACAGGTACTTTGTTTGTGGTAACGAAAGCGCGGTGTTTAGCGCGAATTAAGGACATATTACTTTCGCCGGTTTTGGCACGATCTTCGGCGGCTTCCAGCTTCCTCTGGAAGCGACGCACTCCCATTATACTTTCATTGGATAAACTCTTCTAAAAAAATCTTACAATAGTTATAATAATTTATATTTGTATGTAAGTTTGTTTTTTTTTCCAATTTGTGTACCTAGTTATTCATTTAAAATATTTGAAAACAAAACTAATACCTATATATTTTTTAATAAATTGTTTTCTATTATGGAATTATTTCTTTTTTTTGGGTTGAATATTTCCAATGTTTGTTTTCCACAGTTGTTAATTAAATTGTTAGCGAATCCATCCTGTGTCTTATTGGTTATTTTGTTGGTAGGTACCTAGAGTAACAGGCTCAAAGTTCCATGGGTTTGAGTAAAATTTAATCTCACAATATATTAATATTAATAATATTCTTTTGAGGTTGCAATATCGAAACGTTTTTTATTATACTTTATCTTTTTATGAGCTGTGACAGAGAAATATTAATGAAAATAGAAGCAAATACCTTTTTTTCTTTATTTTAGTTTGATAATACATTTACACTTACATATACATATTCACATTTAACAAATATATAACCACATTGTGTATACAGATTTATATATAAAACATTGACATGCTTTTCTAAATATTTCCAGCATTACTTTTATGAATATTTTCTATAGGTACTTGGGGTGTACATAATTATTATTAAAACTATGTACCTATATATTAAATGTTATGCGTACATGTAAATTTCAGACTGCATTTCTACATGTTAATACTGTAGCAGAGAATTTTTTAATGAAATATTCTTTTTTACAGCAGCACTTATAAACGTACTTTTTAGTACAATAGTTCTTTCTAACGTAGACAAAACTTTGCTTTCAAATTGCGTATCTTTTTTAATGTGTACTCATTAAAAAAAGTCTATTTTAATTAATGTACAAAGTAAAATTCTTATTTTGTGCTATTTTGACCAATTATTTCAAGGGTTTTTTTATGCCGGTCCTTTAATAACGGCCTAGTGTCGTATGTAAAAAAAGTTATGATGGTTTAACCCTCCGCAAAATAAAACCACCAAAGGAAAACATATTTTGTTACTTTTTCGATAAATAAAATTACTAAATGAGAAATTGAATGGAAGTATCAAAATACAAAATTATAGAATACTGTAATAATATTATAGAAATAAAATTATAAAAAATATAAAAATTCACCCGAAATGGGATTATGCACGATTATTTATCCGATGAAATTTAATGCTCGTCGCAGGCATATAGCCAGGAGTGTAGTTGTTTTCTGATGTATAATCGACCCACATATACCTATTGCATAGAGTAAAGCGAAATTAACTGGTTTTTAAAAAATCAGTTTTATACATTTTTAAATAAGCAATTAGTACAGTAATGACCGAAACACCTATCCCTCAGGATAGCCGCAAGAGATTTAATAATAATTAATTATTATAATGAATTTATTTTGCTCGATACTTTTTTAAAAATTCTTGCAATATAACCTCTAACAACCGCTCTGTCAGAAAGATCATTTTTAATGTTGCGACGTTTAAAAGATAAACGATGATAAATTTAAAAAATTATTATTTCCAGAATAAGATGATAAATGAGTTTATGTCGCACTTGTTTTTTATTTTAATAAAAACTATTTAAACATTATAGTTAATTTTTTTTGTCATAAAAATTTTTTTTAGCAACAGCTGTAAGCTTCCTTCAATTTTTTATTTAGATACATGTCGCTGTTTTATTCTCCGGGACTTACATATTGTTTATTGTGGTTAAGAGGTGTGTGTAATCGCCACCTATTCCGGAATTGTAAATATAAAAGGTACAAATAAGTACAAGAAGCGACAACTCCGGATTTTTTTTTTATTTACAAGGAAAATTTTTTTTTATAGGCATCCTTTGTTGTCAACTGTTCTAAAGAGAACTGGAGTCTCGACAAAGGATAGTGTGGAACTCATCGAAAGCTCGATGTTACCCACTAAAAACCCTTGAATGTGGTTTTGTGTGTTATTGACAACCACACTACTGGGTTTTTAGTGGGTAACATCGAACGATCGATGAGTCCCACATTCTACCCTTTGTCGAGACTTAAGTTATTTTTAGAGCAATTGACAAAAAAATTGACTATAAAAGGTTTTCGCTTGTAAATAAATGTACTTATTTGTACCTTTTATATTTGCTTATATTTTTTTTAACTCGACAAATATTTTAAAAAGTAATTGAAAATACGACAATTTGAAAGCGTGCACGAATTATAACATGCCCTGAAAATTGATCTTACAATTAGTTAAACATATTGTTTTGGATACCCTTGCTCATTATGAATGTCGTTCTATTTTTATTAATTTTTGTCATGACTTAATTATTAATTATTGGAGAAATTCTTAAGAATGTTTAAACAATCCAGCAAACATTTGGAAAGCTTAAAAAAAATAAGTAGGTATATTAAAATGTTTTTTTTTCACGATTAACCAAAAATATAAAAATTATGATCGGTATTTTTAAAAACATCTCCCTTTTGTTTGTAAAAATAATGTCATTAGATAGTTGTAACTTAAACTTCCATAGGTATAGAGCAAGAGCCCGCGACCGCCAGACCTTTTTAATTTTATAAAAGCTGAAAGAACAATCAGGGACTATGGAGTTTGGATTGTGGTTACTTGGGCAGTTAATAGGTAGTAAAGTTGTATGAAATAGTACCTTAAAGTAAAAACTCCATTTTTTTTATATTTTCTACGGAATAACATCAGACATCGCGCTATCCACTGCCGGACTTAGCGCAGTTGCAACCCCCTGCCAGGCACCCCTAAATTTAAAAAAGAATAATTATGCTTACGTTATAGTAAAAAAGCTAAATTTTATTTATGATACTTGGGGACCGTAAAAAAAAAATTATCATAGTAGCCGGACAGTTTTATTAATTTTTACATCGTGCCAGACACATTGAAAGTCTGCTGTAAGTGCGAGAGCGAGTCAATAGCTGTTCTAGTGAGTGCGAGTGAGATAGGAAGTTTAGTCTATTACGATGGTTTAAGAAATTCAATGAAAAAACAGTTTTATTACGTTCATAGCCATCTTATATAAATTAAAAGGGATATTATTGAAGATTATGTAGTGAATGAAATAAAAAAAGAATGACACAAGCAAGAAAAACAATTGGGTGCCTCAACGGAATCTTGTGTTCTCAAGAAATAGGAAAACAACGAAAGTATCATATTTATGACACACCGATCAAAAGTAACCTTCTTTATGGAGCTGAAACTTGGCGGGTAAATAAAAGTAACAGAAGAAATATAGAAGCGGTGGAAATGGTCGTGTTAAGAAGATCTCCAGGAATATCCCGTAAAGAAAGAATTCGTAATAAAGAAGTAAAACATCGAATGGGCATAGAAGAATCACTATCAACGAAAATAGACAGAAAACAACTAGTATTGTATGGACACGTCCAGCGAATGTCAAATACGAGACTACCAAAAATAGCAATGGAATCAACACCGCACGGTCGAAGAAAAAGAGGACGATCGAAGAAAACCTGGAAAGAATAAGTATCAAAAGCCATGAGCGAAAGGGACCTGCGAGTAGACCAATGTAATGACCGCCGGACGTGGAAATTAGGCATCGGTCAACGTCGAAAAACGTTTTTTGAAAACCGATATATAAATATATATATATATATAAATGAAATGGTTCTGTGGTCAACTCAGATATCAACGGCGTTGTTAGAGAGGTATTGTATATAGGAGCACTGGCTAATTTTTGTTTTTCACTGTTTTTGTTGGAATTTAAAGGTTCAGAAGTTAAATATTTTTCATAAGTCCTGTAAATGCCTTATAGCCGGTGATATTTAAGGATGTGTTTTTTTCAAATTTTCAAAACACTTCAACATTTTTTCTTCGTTTCCTTCGAGAATAATAATATTTTACCATCACTTTTATTACAAACACAACAAATTAATTTAGTAATAATAATGATAACACTTGTTTTAACTAAAACTACACTTTTATTTTACAAACTACATAAATATCAACAATTAAAACTAGGATGCGCGCATAGTAGTTCAACATATCATATAAATGACAGATGGTGTGCAATAAAAGATAGCAATAGATTAAACTCCCTATCTCACTCGCACCCACTAGAACAGTTATTGTCTCGCGCTCGCACCTATAGCAGACTTTCTATGTGTCTGGAAAGATGTAAAAATTATTAAAACTGTCCGGCTACTATAATAACTTTTTTTATAGGTCCGCAAATATCATATATAAAATTCAGCTTTTTTACTACAACGTAAGTATAATTATAATTCATTAAAGTTTAGTGGTGACTGGCAGGGGGTTGCAACTGTGCCAAGTATCCGTCATTGGATAGCGCGAGAAATAATTTTATTCCGAAGAAAATATAAAAAAATTGATGTTTATACTCCAAGGAAATTGGGGTACTATTTTATACACCTTTACTACCTGTTACCTGCCCTAGTAACCACAATCCAAACTCCATAGTCCCTGATCGTTCTTACTGTGTTGGGCACATGCACGGAGAAACTTTCAGCTTTTATGAAATACCGAGATGGCGAGAGACTGTAAGAAGAGTTCTGAGTAATAACACCTGACATTAACTTGTGATCACTACACGTCGTTCTCGACGTTAGACTAAGAAGAAGAGGCAGTCGCGGGCTCTAAGGCTAGTAGGTATATGATTCAGGTAATACTTTAAAATTCCTATTAAACATATTTTCTTTTTGTTAAATTGTTTTGCAAATTATTCCATTATATTTATTTAAAGTTTTTAGTAAATGGATACAAAGGTTTTTTTATTTTTCACTTATATAATTAATATTTTTAAGTTTGGTTGTGATTTAAAAAAAAAATGTGATATACGACGTTTCTAATATTTAAAAATAAGTTCATGTTAATAATTTTTGTTTGTAAAGTTATTTTTAAATTTTCTTAAATATTTTTGGGTTTATTATTATAGACAGTGTCTGTAATAGATATTTAAATATTTATCTGCACAGCATTTTTAAATTTACCATTTAAAATTTAATAATAATTTATTGTACTCGTATATTATATAGAGCGATACATGGTAAATATGACGATAAATAGATTAGTATATATTGATATCTAGATGAAACAAAGCACTTGGGAAAAATATTTAAATATTTTGTTTCCTAATTTTTCGTCTTTATTTATGCAGAACGAATTGTTTTTTATTTAAATAATAAATTATAATTAAAGTTAGTTTTATGTATTAACTTATTCCATTAAGTAAATCGGGAATTTATTACTCCAAAACACAAGTTAAAGTTGTATTTATTAATCATAAAAGCTTTAAATTCTTCGACCACATTTATAGTTAACACCAAAATAATCCGTAGAAATATTAGTCTAAAGTAAAACTACGTCTATAACGAAAAACAAAAAATCTACAGTTTACACTAGGACATTTCATCATTTAAATTTAATTTGTTCTTCAAAGATTTAAAATTTGAAAATAAAATATTTCAAATTTAATTTTTTTAAATATTTTTTTAATCCCTCTGTGCATAAATTGACGAAAATCGATGAAAGACACAAGTAGTGTTGTAAAAATCCAATAATTATAAAATGAAGCTAAATTTTAATTGCATTATAAAGATTGAATAATACTCATTTTATAAAGTGGTACATTAAATTACGATTTTACGATTTTTTTCTTAAATATTCGTCCACTATTGAAACTAAAATGTTAAAATTTTAATAGAAAAATATATCAGAAAACTAAATTACTTAATATTACGGGGATAGTTCACGAATTGTTGTCCTTAACATAGTTGGCGTTGAATGACAATTGCAAATAAAGTGTCAGTCAAAAGCTTATTGTGTATGACATTAGTGTGTGCCAATAATTAGCATCAGCGCATCAGTTCGTGTATGTTAAATATTAATTTTTTTCCAATTGCGGTGTGCGTGATTTTATAAAAATGGACAAAATTGAGTTAGGAGTAAAAAGGAGGTTATCACCGCAAGAAATTTATAAGGACATGGTAGAAGTATTGGGTGACTCTGCCCCTTCGTACCAGGTAATCAAGAACTGGTCACGAGATTTCAAACTGGGAAGAGAGTCCCGACAACATGCGCCAGGTGCAGGAGCCCCCAAAACTGTGGTGACCAAAGAAATTGTGAATTATGTCCATGACATGGTATTAAATGACAGAAGAATTACAGTCAAGGATACAGCAGAGACCTGTAGGTTTTCTGTTGGAAGCGTTAAAAAAATTTTACATCAGGAATTGGGTCTCAAAACACTCTCTGTACGTTGGGTTTCACGAATGCTGACGGCCGACCAGAAGTGTGTTTGCCAGGTTGCAGCGGAGAATTCAAAATCCAAAAAACAAAGCATGGAAGGGCGGCATAGGGATCTCCTCCACTTCGAAAATGTCGTGTTGTCTCATCAGCTAGTAAGATCATGGCTATAGTTTTTTGAATTTTTTGCAGGCTTTATTCTCGTGGATTATTTACCGAGTGGGCTCACCATAGAAGGTAAATTTATTACTAAAAGTAAGCGAAGCGCCTAGAAAAAAAAGAAAAGGAAATTGAGGTGTGCTCTTCCATCAGAATAACGCTTCATCCCACAAAAGTTGTATTGCAATGGCTGCCATTCACAATGCGGGATTTGAAATTTTTAAACAACCCCCTTTTTCTCCAAATTTGGCCCCCAGCGACTACTATCTATTCCCAAAATTAAAAGAACATCTTCGTGGAATCCGCTTTGCTGATGATAACGAAGTGATGTAGGCTGAAGACTAAAAGTTTTGAATTTTTTTGAAACACCGACGATATACCAATTGTGTATAAACGTTGCATGTGACTATGTTGAAAAATAAATACGTTTCATTCTTCTTATGTGTTTACTTCTATGTTAGCGACAACAATTCATGAATGATCCTTGTAAATACATAATTAATAAGTATTATTATATTATAATAATAAAATTAAACACTAATTTTAAATGTAGTATTTATATTTATGGTTTACGCATTCGCATATTTTTGAAATAAACAATTTTCGCGTCTTAAAATATTTAAAATATTTTTAAGTCACGTTTGAATAAATATAAATATTACACATTTCACACTAATTAGCATGCATTAAAGGATACGGTCACGCGGACCAATCCAGTGCGGAACAATCTGCGCATGCTCCTTGTTTAGTCTGGCTCCTGTTTCCCGCGTTTTGTTCAGTAATTGTCATGCTGTTAATGTCAATTACTTTTTTGAATTTTGATATTTTATTATAATTTGGTGATTCAACCTTTTTTTTGCTACAAACATAAGTATTAATTACTATTAATTTGTGGAGCAAACATGGTAAAAAAAGTTATATCTTATAAGAATGAAAAGTTTTTTTAACCTCAAATTTATTTTTAGCGATAAATTGTGGTGTTTTCTAATACGTCCCCACATTTTCAAGCTTCACCAGGTACTGTAGGTGTTAGGTTGGGTTAGGCTAATTTTTTTACTTTTGTTTGCTTAATTAATACCGATTATTAATAGCCTAACCTAACCTAACGTCCTAGCCAACACCAACAGTACCTGGTGAAATTTGACAATATGAGGACATATTAGAAAGGACTCATAGATTGGTTTGTCATGCTTGCCAAAAACAATTTAGCAGTGTATCGACCCATAATCGACACACTAAAAATATACACCACAAAAATGTTAAAGAAAATAGGAGCCAAACCAAACATGGAGCATGCGCAGATTGTTTCGCACTGGATTGGTTAGAATATAATTACTCATTGGTCTATTTTGACCAGATTGTAATATAATAAAATTTTCAATAAAATGAATATTTGACAAAAAAAAACTGGATTGTCGGCATGACTGTAACCTTTAATGTATGCAACACTAATTTTACAGCACAAATACTTATTTAATATTTCAAAGCAAATTATATTAACATTTATTATTGATTATTTATTACTTTTAAAATTAGTGATTAAAAAAAAAATAAATCGATTCACAGAGTACGACTTAATTTTACAACCATACATACGAACGAAGAAAAGGAACGATGAAATCGTACTGTATTGCGTACATTTTATGGGAAAAACAATACCCTCATTTTTTTATGGAAATATTATGCACGATAAACTTTCCGAAATATAATAAAAAATTTAACAGATTTGATTGAACTCTGTATTTAGTAAAAGTGGATGAAATAACATTTAAACTCCCTAATCATAAAATTTGATTCTTTTACGTTTTGGTAAAATTAAGATTTTATGATTTTTGTTTATTGTCATTGTGGCTAAAAAAACAACCAAAATATAAATTTTAAGCAATAGTGAAAAAGATAGAACAAATATGGACTAGCACTTTTAATATTGACTTATTTCTATCAATTAAAGAAAAATCAACACTTTTTCATAATTTGGTATTTAAAAAATAATATCTGATCTCTTTATGCAATAACAGTTAAACTTACGGAAGAAAAAAATAAGTTATTCGAAAAAATTACAAAATCACTACTAAATTTTTAAGCACCATTGTAGGTCCTTATATCTTCTCTCGTATTATGTGAAAACATACTTTTGTCTCTATGATTAGATTTCTACTCCAGCTAGCTCCAGCTTAAGCGCTGCAATGTACACTGTGAGACACCTTAATAGTATATCACACACATACATGTGCTCTGAGACATTTCTTACTTTAATGCCAGTGGTGTGTATACTATTTTTCTCCATACTGAAGGCGGAAAGCGGCAAGGCAACTTCGTTTTGCGTAGCAAGCCGAAAGTGACGCTTTCTGCACAGTAGGAAGAAAAATTCTTTACCGCTCTTTAAGGTTTTTATTTTCTTTTCTCGCTAGCTAAATATTATCAGGCTTTTCGACTTTCTTTTGCCTTTATTTGATATATTCTAAAATGGTTCTCGGCGTTTTGTAATTTTAATAAATTTGTGGATTACGAGATGTGGTGAAAGTCTAAATGTTGGCCAGCTCATATTTTATACTAACCGCTAAGATTTTTAATAAATAAAAAATGTACGTTAACTAACGTTCCTAAACCTTGAGACGTATCAAAATGTATTGTTTAATATATTGTTACGGATTGTAGTTGATAAATACATCCCTGTCCTATTATTTGGTAGAGGCGGTTTCGGGACAATTTCCAGAGAGAAATCGTTTTTTTGGAAACATTGATTTACACGTACACGAAAAATAAATCGCGGACCGAAGTTTTTAGTCTAAAGTTAATTCAGAAAGTGATAAAGTATAAAGTTTTGTGAATATCTATTAAGTAAGAATTTATTTTATGGAGAGATTAAAATAAATTGTTTAGTTTTTGTACTGAGTATTTAGAATCATCGAACCCAAGATTAAATATCGTAACAATATATTGATTAGTTACTTTAAATTATTAATTAAAATTAAATTTTCTCAAATGGCAATAAATAACGAAATTAACGTACTGGTGTTTAAACTATGAGACCAAACGAAGTATTTGATAGCGGCGATGACAGCATTAATTTAGCAAAATCGCTTATAAATATCAGCTAACTGCATAACGACGAAGTTAGTGTTTTCTACTAGATGGTAATTATTAGATTAATGGAACCACTGCCCATATTTGATCCATTTTTTCTAAATATTTGTTATCAACAAATAATTTTTTTACTGACAATTATCGTAAACAACTGTAAATTTTTGTTTTAATTCCCTCCACCAACTATATTTTTGCAGTGTCTATTCTCTGTAGCTTGGTAAGACTAGAGATGGGATTATACATACCAAATCTTCACCGAGCCCACCCCAGCCCGCAAAGGTTATTAAAATCCTATTCGCGACAGCTTGTTTAACGAGTTTCAATTAACTTCATTTACTGACTTTGTCGGCAGAAAAATCTGCTTCCTTGTAAATTTTCCGAAAACATTGAAAATTTGAATTTTCACGTACTTGATTTTCGAATACGAATATCGTCTGTTTAGATGAATGAACCACACGAAAAAACTGCTCCCGATCCAAACTAAATTGCTCCGTGGTCAGATCATCGAAAGGTGCATGCAAAAATGAAATCATTGGGGTAAACAATTGATTTGTAGAATCCACCAGCAAAAAATTGAACTGATATATACTGTGGTTTCCAGGCTTTCATGACGCGCATGCCAACTTCGCCTGCCTGCCTGCGACGGAAAGTTTGGATCAGGAGTAGTTTTTTCGTTTGGTTCATTCATCGAAAAAGTTTTTATTACAGGCGATAATCGTGTTCGAAAATCAGGTACATGAAAATTCAGTTTTTCAATGTTTTCGGAAAATTTACAAGGAAGCTAGCTTATTTTTTTGCCTACGTCAGTATATGCAGCTAATTAAAATTCGTTAAACTAGCCGTCGTGAATTGCATTTGAATAAACTTTGCGGGCTGAGGTGGGCTCGGTCAAATCTTCATGGTTGGTAAAATGATGTGGCAATCTGTACAGTTAAAAGTAAGATGTAGTCGATGGACATAAAATAAGTTAAGAAGATAATAAAAACATTACTAGATAAGTTAAAGTAGTGGGTAAAAATTATAATTTGTTTTTATAAAGAGCATATTGTTTCCTTAGCTGGGATTAAAACGTGGTTTTCCCAAAAATAAAGTTGCCTGGATCGGATGGATTTTCGGACATAAAGAATTGTTTCCACAACACTTCGAACTGCTCATAGCTTACGCTCGGTTTTCCCTGAAACATAAGGGGTATACACAATTTTCACGAAAAATATAAATTGTCGATAATCTAAATTCATTTGGACGACAAAAAAAAATTTAGTTTTTTTAATACAGAAAAATAGGATTTCAAATACATTTAAAGAAAAAAGAACCTGTGACATTTTTTGGAACGCTTCTCTGCATTCCGCTTGGTCCAAACCGTAACACGAACAAACGCTGCTAAATTCATCAACGTCGATGGCTCCATCACCGCTGGAATCTTCCATTTCAAACATAAAACGCATGTACTGCGTCTGCCATTCCAGAGGATTTTCCGTATTTTTGGAAAACTCATCCCACATGGTCGCCCATTCCTCCACGCTAACCTGTTAAATTACACTTTATTGTATTTAAATATTTTCAATAAGGACGATATATTTTTAAAACTTCATGGCAGCACTGTTTAAAATAATACAAATGTCACTAGCTGTCATTTGTCTTTAGTTTGGTTTGACAATACATCATGAAACAACACATGCTTTAACAACGTTTGTTAATCATCAAACTTTTTAAAAATATAACTGTTCTTTTGTTCAAACTTTACGTGATCTTCGTGAATATTATGGTCCACATAATCGTCATTCTGTGCTTGCTATTCGTCGAATCGTTGTAAATTTTGAAACCAATTTTTCTTTTCATGATACCAGATTACCTAAATAAGACAACGATACGCCAGAAACCAAAAGAGTATTAGCCTGTAAGTGCCAATGTTGCAGAAGATGCAAATCTCAAGGACTTGGCATTTCAAGAATGACAAATTGGCGTAATTTGAGATTAGATATGAGTTTTCATACCTATAAGATTGTATTAACAAAAAACTAAAGACGCGTGACCATTATAAGCGCTGTGTATTTGCTGATTGGACTCTAGAACAACTTGAATTTAATTCTGATTTTTCCAAAAAAATTACCTTTTTAGATGACTACAGTCTAGCGACCATAAATTCTACAAATACAAATACAAATAACCGATGCTGGTATAGGTATAAAGTAATGATGTTTCTCTAGGATAGGTACAAAACTGAAAAATGATAGCTTAGTAAAAAATGTTTGCAACGCCATCTGTATTCAAGATAAAGGATGTTGAAGAACAAAAATTTGGTTATTACTTCATAATTTTCAAATCAAAATATTCCGAATACGGTACACAGTGTCGAGTTTAACCAGGAGTACCTTTTTGGTGTAAAATTAAATTATGTTTAAGTTTACTTGAAATTTTGATTAATAAATCTAACCTTAAAAAAGTTATGTTCAATACTACTGTAACTAGCGCCCTCTATGAGAGTCAGATATAAAAACAAATTCATGAGATGTATCAGCTTCTAAAACATTCGTATAAAATTTCATTACAATGTTTTTAGTAGTTTCGGCAAAATCGTAATAAATGTGTATACATTTTTTTTCTTCAACGCACTTATCTTGAATATGGGTGGCGTTACGAAAATTTGTTACTAAGCAAACCCCAATTATTTTTCAGTTTTGTATCTATCCTAGAAACGGGGTCACCTTTTTTTGAAACACCCTTTATAAGCAAATCCTGTTTGGACTTATGGTATTCAGCTTTGGGGCTGCAACAAAGAAAGCAACATCCAGATCATACAACGATTTCAAAACAAAATACTGAGAAATAATACCAATGCTCCTTGGTACTTCCGAAACAGTAACCTCCATCGGGACCTGGAGATTGACACTGTTAACCAGACGATCACCAAGTTTGCCAAGAGTGATGAACAGCGACTCATAGAACATGTGAATGTCGAGGCCATCCAGCTCCTCGACAACACCAACCAGACGAGAAGACTCAAGTGGACAAAGCCCTTTGTGTTAGTTCAGTAGATAAGTGTTAGTGTTAAGCAGAGTACAGTGCAGTGCTTACACACTACTTGTATTAATGTCTATGTGTATTAAAAAAAACACCTAATGATATTTAAAAAAAAAATCTGAATACCCAGTAAGAGTCGATCAATGGCAATGAAATTTTCGATACTCGACTCTTATTAGAAATGATTACAAAAAATGTTAACAAGTGTACATTTTTTTAATTTTGTTTTATTAAAAAAAGTATTTTTCTAAATTTACATTTTCTTTAGTTCATAGCAATTTTTCTTAGTAATTGCTTAATTCAGGCGCGCATACAAGGGGGGTAGAGGAGGTAATAACCCCCCCACCACCAGAATACGGGATGAGAGTTAGAAAGAATGAAGTTGAAATAAATTGTTATCACGGAATTCTCTTATTTGTCGCTGTTATTGGCAATAGCGATCTTGTAATATTGTTTTTAGGACTAACAGCGGCTCTCTGAAGGTGCGATTGCGTCACTTATTTTTTTACTTTCTTTCTCTCACCCACAGTAGGTAGGCGGGCAGGCT
This sequence comes from Agelastica alni, assembly GCA_950111635.1. Taxonomy (NCBI): domain Eukaryota; kingdom Metazoa; phylum Arthropoda; class Insecta; order Coleoptera; family Chrysomelidae; genus Agelastica; species Agelastica alni. The sequence goes on along the minus strand of OX467711.1, from coordinate 288,821 downwards.
AGCAGGCGGGCTGGAGGCAGGCGGTAGAGTGGCTTTTAAGCTCAACACAAACGGTTGTATAATATGTGATATTTTGTGTAAATATATTATATATTATATACCTGATCATTGGACATTTACCAACCCCCCCCCAGAACTAAATCCTAGATACGCTAGTAGATTAATTTATTATTTATTACAATGGTTTAAGTGAATTCGAAAGGAAACCTGTTTTTTTAATCAAATTTCCGAGCGAACAAGTAATTCGTTACGTAATCGCCTTAAATAATTATTCCCTATTTGCCTAGCATATGCTATTACTATCCACAAATCACAAGGCATAAGCCTTAACAGCGTTTTTTTTGACATAGGCTCCTCTATATTTAGTAAAGGGCGGGCTTACGTTGGACTCTCCAGAGTTAAAACCTTAGATGGAGTACATCTTATCAATTTAGATCTAAATCAAATCAAGGCACAAGAGAGCTAGCTCTATTGTAGAGTAAACCGCCTGCGCACGTTATACCGCTCCGACTTGGCCAAATTAAGTATAAACAGAAAACGCGTAAAAATAATTCCGGATACTGAATTCACTACAACATTTTAAAGGTACAAGAAAATATAGAAATTAACACAAAAAAGACAAATATACCCTGTAAACGTAGGAAAATACAGTAGGATAACAAAAACTATTTGGTATTAATTTTATTATGAATAAGTTCCTACGAATAATTTCTGTACAGAAAGTAATGATATCCCATCAAAAATGAAATGAGAGCCAACTTCAATATTATGATATATGCCTTGGTTGTTGTGTTCAACGACAAAAGAAGTGAGATCTATATGAGTGCCAAGTTCAATGGTCAGCCTGAAATTTATTTATAACAACATTAAATATTTAATAACAACTAAAAATATTATAACTTCTAATAACTTGGGATAATATATTGAGGCCTAAGGTCTGACTTGGCTAGTTCGAATATACGAATTATATTATATATAGCCTTCGCAAGTTTTAAATCTGTAAGTTCTTATTTTATTCTTTTGAAAATTTGGCTTGCTGGTAGGAACTAGTCATCAAACATGGGGCTTTTCCATGACTGTTTTGGTAGGTACTTAATAATAATTCGCATATTTGAACTAGCCAAGTCAGACCTTAGGCTTTAATATATTATCCTAAGTTTATAGAAGAAATAATATTTTAAGTTGTTATAAAATATTTCATGTTGTTGTAAATAAATTTCAGGACTGACCATTGAACTTGGCACTCATTTAGATCTCACTTCTTTTGTCGTTGAAGTCAACAACCAAGGCATAAATCATAATATTAAACTTCATTTCTCTCATTTCACATTTATGTTTTTAATTTCTCAGGGAATCATTAAATTAGTTATGAAATGCATCAGCAACCACAGAGTAATTATACTCATTTTTGAATAACTTTGTACAATTACAAAGTTATTCAAAAATTAGTATAATTCCTCTATGGTTGCTGATGCATTCCATAACTACACACACACACACACACTCACACACACACTCACACACACACACACACACACACACACACACACACACACACACACACACACACACACACACACACACACACACACACACACACACACACACACACACACACCACACGCACACGCACACGCACACGCACACGCACACGCACACGCACACGCACACGCACACGCACACGCGCACACGCACACGCACACGCACACGCACACGCGCACACGCACACACGCACACGCACACGCACACGCACACGCACACGCACACGCCCACACGCACACGCACACACACACACACACACACACACACACACACACACACACACACACACACACACACACACACACACACACACACATTCTGTATAAATTTTATTAACTCTTATTGGGTGTTCGGATTTGTTTTTAAAATCAGTTTTTTTTTGTGATTATTTTAAATTTCTTGATCATTTATATTACGAATAATGTTTTTTTTTTTTGGCTTACCTGCCCATCTTTATTTGCGTCTGCTCGACTTTTTAATCCTTCCCAAATCGTGATCATATTTTCGAAAGTTTTCTTGTATTCGGCAGTGCCGTTTGGCCATCCGCGCAAAGTGCAAATTTTCTGAAACCGTCGCAAGTTTTAATATTCATAATATGAGTAATACGTGAAAAATATTTACAAATGGTTTTTAAATTTATAATTTTATGAAACATTTTTACAAAATAATATGTATATATATATATGAAAAATGTTTATAAAAAACTATAATATTATTATAGTAAACTATAAACATTTTTCGACAGCGTCAATAGATGGGAAAAATGTTTAACTATATATATATATATATATATATATATATATATATATATATATATAAATTTTTTTATAAAAGTTTCTTAAAAATTTATTTAAACTTGCGTGTGTCAGATCTTCCGAAAGTCGAACAACATAGGTAATATTGAATTTTGCTTTATATTATTTCTGACTCGTATACTCTTTACATTTTAGGATATTTTATGGAAGACTTTAAGATGTTTTAAATTTAAACAAGCTTTTGGTCGGATTTAATTTAAATGTTGCCGCACAGCTCACCAACCCTTATCTTTTTCAGTAAATTCGAAATACACTGTGCGCCGAAAATAACGCATAACTCTAAAATTATATTTTCAGTGTTAATGAATAAATTTTTCGCTTTTTGTTTGTTTTCTCAAGGTTAGTATTTGTATGGTCATAAATAAGAAATGTTTATTTTATACAAAAAATCTTTTTGAAATCAAAGTAACAGACATCATAAAAATACGACATACTGAAAAAATTTTAAAGTTCAAAGAAATTAAGGTAATAGCGGGTATTACCTCCTCTGACGTTTATTAAAGCTTGACAATGATCTCTCATACTAAGAATTATTGTTCTTATTTGCTTCTGATCAATCTGATCCTAAATTTCAACCAGTCGCAAAAAAAGTTGATTTACTGTGCTTGGGGGGTTGAGGAATTGTCGTAGTCGCGTCGCTGCGATGTCCCAAACATGTTCTAGTGGATTGAGATTGGGACTTCTCGCAGGCCAATCCATCACAGAAATTTCAATCTTCTAGTGATATTGCTACACATAAAGGGTAAAAATGGCACGACTTGCTCCTTTAAAATGTCTGTAATGTATCTTTGTGTTGCTAGTCGTCCTCTATCTATCCTAACTTACTCTGTACGTGCCTCCAAATTAATTAATTTCATCACTGAGCCGCCACCAATTGTACAGTCCCTGCAATAATACACTGTACGTAGCGTTCCTCGGGCCTTCTATACACTCTATTCCGTCTGTCATTAGAAAAAAGACAATATCTGGATTGATCGATGTACAATATTCTTTTCCAATCGGTATTATTCCAAACAAAATGTTCACGAGCAAAATGTAATCTTTAATTTCTATGCTGTCTGGTCAATAACAGACCAGTGTGTACTGAGAATTATAAGCGCAGGATATGGTTAATATAAATGTAACACGTACCTATGGTTGGTTCTTTTTACTCTATTTTGCATTGTCGATCAGAACAGTATAAAGATTTACAAGAGACTAAAATTACTTTTATTATTTTGAAATACCCTAAGTAAAGTAGAGTGTCGATAAATATGTTCACCAGATGTTTATTGATTTCAGCCTCTGGGGGTGGTCTCCCTTACGTAACGGTTTATTTTAGTACCGCTTTAGAATCATAAATATATTATTTATTTTTTAACAGTGTGTGCCCCAGGACGTAGGTCATTTGCTGCAAGTCTTCTCCTTGTCGTACTTTGGTTGATTTTTAAGGTGTAACGATCTTAAAATTCATTTTGTAACGAAGTACTGGTAACAAACCTTTGCCATAGTCACAAAAATCTTGAGGAGTTGTAACCCTTCTACGACCCTGGCCTGGTCTTTTTGCTCCCACTCCCAGTGACAGCATAACGTATTAAAACTCTGAAAATTGTTGACATTAAACTATTCAGCGAGTTCAACTTGATTATATCCTTCTTCGCGAAGAGTAACGATTGTAATGAATTCCGATTATGCCAAATTTCGAATTTCTCACTGCTGATGTTTCATTTTAGGGAAAAATACTTAAATTTACAAAGTACTTTGAAGATTTAGCAAAACGTATTCAAACTAACTAACTTCGAAGTAAAATGAAGAACTGTTTTCATGTTTTGTATTTAATTTTAATTTTAAAAAATGATCAAAAACATCACCGTTTTTGCAGTTCAACCGATAAAGCATTACGATATACCGGATGTGAAAGATATGTATTATTACAAAAATCGAAACATGAAAATTATTTGAAATGCCACGATTTTTAAAATTATGCGTTAATTGTGACGCGCAGTGTATATGCGAGTATTTTTTGTGTAAATAAAATGTTGAGCGCTCGAGGAACGCGACAAATATTTGGATACTCACTTCGATGGCAAGTTCGAAATCCTTTCTATCAATAGAACCGCTTTGATTTACATCTGAAAAACAAATATACAAATAAATTACTTATTTTATTTAAATTTAAAGTTCGATTCGTCGATACCAAGCAACCATTCGCCTAGTGGATTCGTTTAAATTTTAATTGCTACGAGGTTTGTGTCATTATTAGTTATATTTTTAAACAGTCAAAAACTATTCGAACTGTTGCAACATTTTTTTGGTAGTACCTATTTATTCTTAATCGTTAAAAATTTAAAAAAATTATTGGGATTTACGCGCGACTGTTGGTCACTCAGTTCTCTGTTAAGTGCGTAGCATACCTGAGTATGGCATAGACCTCAGCCTGGATGTCCGAGGCGTATTTCCCCAGGGGTATGCTTTCCCTGTGGTTGCTCCAAACACACCTACCCCGTAGCGTCCCTGGTACCCTGATCCATCAGTGTACCATCGTTTCACTCCTGGGCTGGTCAATGGTGTTTTCTTCAACCGGTCTTCTCTGGTTGGTATTTTTGTTTTAAAGTTTTTCCCCATCAAGGTGTTTTTCGTAATCTTGTCCGATTTTATTGTGAAGAGGTGTTTGTGGAGGTCCTCGATGTTGGTGTGACCAATCCCGTTGCTCCTCCACCCACCCTGACACTTTAGTCTGTATGCAGTGTTCCTGTCCCCATCTTTTATCAGGAGATCCAAAGATGGTACGTTGAGGGCTATTTGTAGTTCTTCTTCATACTGTCGGTAATTTTTAATAAGTCTTTTTGAAAGCTGACTTTTCAAACAATAATATGACATATCAGTGATATTTTATTTGTAAGGAAACGAGTCTTAGAACTTTATTGTCGGACCTATTACAATGTGTTATATTTATTAGAGTTGGGAATTATTTAATAAAAAAAGAAATTATTTTTTTAACCTTTCTTATATCCTATTTCCTGTAACCCCGCATGGTTCATTAATTTATGGCTAAATCTTTTATATCCGTTTATACCGGAATATTTAGTAACTTGTATACAGTAAATTAAATAATCCCATCATTTCGAAATTGAAATTAATAATATTACATTCGAACGGTGGTTGTTTCGTTCAAAATCGATTTGGAATTTAATCATCGTAATGCAGAATAACGACGTATTAAAGATACCATTTTTTTTTTGACGATTTAATCATTCACGACGACGTAGAAATATACGCTACACGTTCGTTGAACGAAGCAAAATTTCGGAAGGGGGTTAGGGGGTGAGGTGGAAAAACGTAGGTAAATTAAAATTTTAACGTTTCTCTCTGTGTCACGTTGTCGCTTTACAGCGTTTTGCTGGCGTAATTTACATTCAAATCATTTCCAGATTTGTAATGCAAAATATCCCAATTTTAAATGTTTTTAGCCGTTAATATTTAGTACTTTCCATTGTAATTTAATATTATTTTTTTTCGACACCGTTTACATAAAAAAAAAAATTGAAAATAGTTATGTTTTTTGGCTAGTTCAGTTCTACAAACAAAGGAATTTTCGGCGGCTTAGCTAAAATATCATGAAAAATTTGTTACAAACTAATTTTTGTGTGCAAAATACCTATATTTAGTTGCTAACTAAAGATTTAACTTTAGATTTAAAATTATTTTCTTGTCGAAATTACCATTTAAGGTGACAAATTCTCAGCAACCTGCAGTGTCTACCAAACAAAATCTAATCAAAAGTTTAATGTGATTTATTTACTACGAAATTGAGGCAATAAATTAAACCAAAATTACGTATTATTTTTTTTTACCTGAAATACATAGTATTAAAAAAAAGTGTTTAATGTCTAAACAGGAATAAATCCCAATAACAAGACATATAAAGATCATTTGTAAGAAGTTAATTAACAATTTTATATCTACCTATATATGTAAATGTATAGTTCTTTCAATGTCAGTTTAGAAATAAATAAAAAACGTCCTATTAAAAGCCACAAAATCTTGGAGCAAATTTTTTTGCCGAAGTAGGGCATTTGATACAAAGCCGTATTCATTCCCAGCGTGTAAAATTATTACCGTTTTACGCTCGAGCACGGCGCATTTAAGACACAATTTTATGAATTGTCTGCCCAACCACGTTGAACGACATCGTGAATGTCGAACCAAGTTTCATCTAAATAAACTATATTTTTGTTACTTTCTTTATAACTAAAGATCTGTCTTAAATAATTTTGACGAAGTACCACAATACGAGGCGATTCCATAATACACACATTCGACTATCTAACTTCTTATACTTAAAACCACATTCTATTAAAATTTGTCGAAGTGTTAATCTAATGATTTTTATTTAAAATCGTTAAAATTGTTAAACATAATTTCTAATGTTGGGACTTGATTTTCTTTGTACGTTTTTTAAACCGTTTGTCGAATCACGTCTTTAGATGTATCATCTAGCCGACGGCTTCATTTTTATATCGTGTTTAATCACAATGCCTCGTTTAATTACCAAATAAAATGTGGAATAAGTAATTTTCGTTAAATTGCATATTCTTTTAATTATTTCTTCTCGAGTTAAATTAACATTTTTGGCGATTAAGCATGAATATATATTTAAAATTACTTATTAAACTTGTTAAATAGAACGCTGTGGTGTAAAAGAAGATGTGGTTACAAAGATAGATAAAGGAATGCTTAGATGAAGGAAGATTGACGAAACAAATTTATAAAGCGAGTGTGAATGAATAAGTCGGTAGAGGTCGACCTCGGCGAACATCGATCTTGATCAGATCAACATTGTTTTGAGGAAAGGCCCTCTGTCAAGAGTACCAACAACCGACGAGCATGTATGAGAGCACTGATGAAAGTAGAGGAAGCAAAAGATGTGTGTAAGAACCGTAGCGGAAGTGGAAGGTGGTGGTCTCTGCCAACCCCAACGGGAAAAAGGCGTGACTTTATGTATGTATGTATGTATGTTAAACTTGAATATGTAAATCTTGATTTATATTTCATTATTAATTTTGATATAAAAAAAGGCGGCCGATATGTTTTGCTAAATTTATTGGTAGGTATTACTCAGTATAGAATAAAGCGCTTATTACCGAAATATCGCAGTGCCCTGATAAAATTATCTTTTTTAAACTGATATTGGAAATACAATAGGTATACAATTCTAATTTTATTATCTGGAAACACCTGGAGAGAAGAAAAAAAAACAAGAGCCGAAAGCTCCACACCTAAAAGTATTATCCGTACAGCAGAGATGAGGTCTCTATGATCCATAGCAGGCTACACACTAAGGGACTACAAAAGAAACTAAGACATCTGAGAACTTTGCGATGTCCAAGACATAGTTAGATGGTCCCGAAACAGACGTCGCGAATGGAGAGATCATGTTGAACGCATGAACGACAACAGATTGCCGAAGATTGCAAGGGATGGTCTCCCAAGATCCAGCAGACCACCTGGACGTCCACCCATACGTTGGTATGAAAGCTGGAATTTATCATCCTAGTTACAACTCTAAGAAATTAAAGAACAAGGCAGATGCCTTACAAAAAGGAAGAAGAAGAAGACATAGTAGGGTAACTTTCACACTGTGCTCATATATTTTCTTAACTTGACCAATAGGTTCACAATATATGTCGAGATTTGCACAGAGTTAATTGTATAGTTTGCCCATTGCAACGACTGGTGACTTGAGTAATATGTATTTCTTGAATTTCGTAGGTAAATTCATTTCTAGAGTTTAATCACGGAACATGGAAGATAAAGTGTGAAGTAATTTTGGAAGGTCAATCGTATTATTTACTAGTTTATAAATAAAAATTATTGAATAATAGGTTCTTCGGTTTTGAAGGGATAGTAGATTGAATTTATTCAGTAATATTTTATTGTCGATACCTTGTTTAGGGTAAACTCTATCCAATTTATAAGACATACATGTATTCTTTGAAGCCTCTTGAGATAGACTCGATTTTGTTTGTGTGGATATTGATCAGTTTCCTGTCGCTTGATTTCCATAAATCCATAAATCTAATACTTCAAAGTATTTTAACTGTTCTCTTTAACATAAGCTAAAAGACGTTGTATTCTTGATAATGGACTAAATCTCTTTAACCAGGAAAGAAAGCGATTATATTTGTAAAGCTATGCATTACAGAAAATGTTCTTTCACTTAACCCTGGACAAAAAAAAAACCTGTGAACTATATACATAATTATTGTTTCTAATTTGAATACGAACAAACACTTGACATAAAGAATGTAGCTTATTTATTTTAAACAAGATTCCAATCATTTCCTTTCATTTCAGTCAAACAAATACTCTTTATATTTAGTTTCGATGTGGAATTTAATTGTTTAAGTGAGATGGGAACAGTATTTTACCTTTGACAAACTTTGTACTTAAAAGGCCGTCTAAATACTTCTATTTTGAATGTAGGCACTGCTAGCATATTTTATATCGAATATTCAAATTGTTAATGTACGATATGTAATATTTCTATGTACATAGAAAGGCTTTTTTTTTTAATTATTTTATGGAAAATACAGACTGCGAGAAATACCCTTCTTTTCCATGTTCAACCTTCCAATTTCTTGAAGTTTATATGAGATTCTTTGTCGGGCGAAAACCATAAATTAATCTGAGGCACGAGTTCTGAACTTTTTGAATTTTGTGTTTGCGTTGAGTGATTAGACCATACCCAGGTTAGACAAAATATAGAGCAGATGATGTGGTATTACTGAATCCAGCTCCCCTAAATCCAGATATTGTGTGGCAATCATTCCTAAGATGTATTACAGATGCTATCACTCAATCTTAAACTCTATTCCAAGACAACCATGGATGGACCCACAAACCCTTCATGTGATAGAACAACGAAGATCATTGAGAGCTTTGAATCTACATGCAAAATACAAAGTAACTAAATATAATGAGTATACAAGGCAAATTCAAAGGCTATGTCGAAGGGACAAAAACAATTACGTCTAAGAAATATGTAGAGAAATACAATCTCATTTCAACTGTAATACTTCCAGAGACGTGTTTCAGAAAATCAAACTTCTTAACCGTAAATTTAAACCAAAGAATTGGACAGTTGAAGACAGTAAGGGAAACTTGGCTGCTGATCTAGGTGATTGTGGTCTGGCATCAGTATTGTATGGATCTTTATGCTGACAATGACTATCTTAAAAATCGTGAAACCAACATCACCCAATTTGCTCTCGAAGGTTCAAACTGCCATAATCAAATTAAAATCTAATAAGTCTCCTGGAATTGATGCTATAACAGCCGAGGCACTAAGGTCCATGGGACAGGAAGGCTTGAGAATAATACATCAGTTATGTCAGGGAATATGGAAGACTGGTTTATGGTCAGATGACTGGAGAACATCAGTCTTTGTTCCACTTCATAAAAAAGGTGAGACCAATAACACTACAGATTACTTGCCTTGATATCTCATACCAGCAAAGTTTTCCTGTATATTCTTCGATCCCGTTTGGAACACTATCTTCTATGGCAAATATCCCCCGAACAAGCTGGATTCACGAGGGAAAGAGGCACTAGGGAACAAATTCTGAATATTAGACAAATTATTGAGAAGTCAAGAGAGTTCTATACTCCGACGTATTTATGTTTTGTCGATTATAGCAAAGATTTTGATAACGTAAAATGGGAAAAGCTCTGGTCTATTATGTTGTCAATGAGTGTCACAGACCATCCAGTGTATCTCATACAACAATTATATGATAACAATTCTGCACGGGTTAGGGTTGATAAATACTTGTCTGATGAAGATGCCACATGCAAGGGTGTGAGACAGGGCTGTGTTCTCTCGCCGCTTCTTTTTAATATCTATAGCGAATTTATTATGAGACATTTTCTAAAGGACTGGCATGGTGGAGTAAATATTGGCGGCGCAAAATTGTCTAACTTAAGGTTTGCCGATGATACGACCTTAATAGCTGCCTCCCAGAGAGAAATTCTGGAACTCCTGATGAGACTTGAAGATGTCAGTGCTCTTTACGGACTAAACATAAATTATAATAAAACCAAAATTATGATCATTGATAGATAACATAAAAACTACCCTGAAACTAGGACTATTGGACACTGTGAAGTTGTCAACAGTTTCGTCTATCTTGGAATCCTAATAGTTAATACCGGGGGATGTGATGGCGAAATAAGACGGTGTATTCAGCTTGCTAGGTCAGCAATGACACAGTTAAATAAAGTATGGAGGGATCGGAATATCACAAAACAAACTAAAATCAATTTAGTGAGTACCTTGGTCTTTACGGCCTTCCTATATGCTTTAGAATCTTGGACTGTCAAAGAAGACGATCGTCGTCGGATAGATGCATTTGAGATGTGGGCGCGGCGACGAGTGTTGAGAGTGTCCTGGACCGCACATAGAACAAATGCTTCGATTTTACAAGAAATATGTCCGTCAAAACGTTTGTCCAGTATCGTGTACTCTCGAATTCTTACATTTTTCGGACAAATCATTCGGAATGAGCATATGGAAAGGCTTATTGTACACAGAGAACCTGAAGAAAACAGAAGAAGTGGCCGATCACTAAATCGATAGGTGGATGTTACCAAAAAATTATTAGATGCTTTTCTTCCACAAGCGGTTCACATGTCATCTAATCGAGATAAATAGCGAGATGCAATCAAGAGAGCCATCCAAAACATTGAACCTCGTTAATATGGGTCACAACACAGATGTTATGATTAGAAAGGAAGGATTAGACATTGGCCATAAAAAACATTTGCATAGTTGAAAACTGAAAGCACTAAAAATTTACTTATGATTTTTTCACAAGATAAAAATAAATTAATAGGTGGAACCTAATGCAATCATGTTTGGGGCAAAAATGTACCAACAATTTAATTGTTCATCGATTTTTCGTGCATACAATGACAACTGAGTTATAGGTTAGGTTTTATTTTGTAATAATTTTTACATTTTATTACGCAAAATGGAACAATACGAAAAACAATTTTTATACATGTTAAACTAATGTGTGCACATTGTTTTCAGAAATACACTTTTTAAAAAATCGTACCAACATGTTTATATTAAAAAATTGATTGTGTAGCTAAATTTATACAATTAGATATATATGCATATGAGATAAGTATTAAATTTTAATTTAAAATTATTCGAGTTTATAAATTAACTCATTATGTTCATGTTTTTATTAGGTCGTCGTGATTAGCATCCGAATTGGTCATTCATTACACCGACCGGTGCGGTGTCGTCAGCATTGTAAGTTCATTAGCAACTTAAACGAGACTTTCCTACTAAACTAAACTTGGAAATGACAAAATACAAATGATACAATTTACTGGGAAATAAATACTCCTTCATTACTCTTTTAAAGTAAAAAAAAATCGTTAATTTAAAAGACTAATAATGTTGCTTTAATTAAAATATATTAAAATAAATTATTCCTTTTAGCATTTCATTAAATACTTACCAAAAAAAACGTGGAAAACGTAGAGTAATTTTTTTTTCCTAAATTCGGAGATGGGCATGTTTCGTAAAGGACCCTGAAATAAAAATAATAATAAAAATAAAAACAAATAAAACTCATTCAATGTTTTCTTCTTTTTCCAACTCACTTTATTTTCAGTGTAACAAATTAAAAGTTCTTGCAGATCTACTAAAAAAATATCTAAATGGGTACGTACTTCCACTACTTTTAATTTTAATTTGAAAAAAAATACATAGGTACAGTGCAACAGAAGTAGCTTGGCGGGCAAGAGATCACAAAATCTGCGTACAACGAAACATTCGAATAACGATCCGATCAGCGGCGACGACGAAATTTTCAGTAATCGTGAGTTTCAAGTACAATCGGAGGAAGAAGTTTACGAATGTAAAGTATATTCAGCCGAATATTTGTTATTTTAGAGGCTAGTCGCCCGCCAAGCTACTTCTGTTGCACTGTACACGTGTAATTACTATTATTTATTTTGTTACGATTTTATTCATTTTTGCTATGTGTAAGTACTGATACACATTTTTTAATCAGATACTATTTCCAAAACCATACTGGTGCTATGGATTGTTTTTACTATCGAAACAAAATCGTTAGTCTCAATTTATCATCGAGGGTTTATAATAGTACTTACGCTGCCTACCTCGGACAATGGGAAAGACCACTAAGTGTTATAAAATCATTCCAAACAATGCTCCTAGTTCGGTGTACAAACAATATCATATAATAATTCAAAATTAAAAACTGCCAGAATCAGGTGGGCGGTGCAATGACGAAATAGTCCCTAACGTTATCTGTCTCTGTCTGTTTCTATTATATACGCTTTGCTGGCAGCATTGTCAGACACGGAACCTCAGGACCACCGATTTGCACGGATTTAATATAATTAAACAAGTACCTACGATTGGTCAGCTCAAGGTCGATGGGAGTGTAGGGACTAGCACGTCACACTGCATTACACCAATGAGAGCAACCTATTCAAATGGCGCATAAACGTTTATATTTGAAATGGAAATTATGTAATTCATACTACAGAACCAATAAAAAATTACATTATATGATAATTTTTAAGCATAAAGTTACGATTATGCTGTTTCAAAAAATTGGTGGTCTCCCCCATTAGATAAAACCTCGCAGCTATAATTTTGTTCGCAAGAGAAGAATATGACGTCGTGAAAAATCTCGAGTTGATGCTTACTTAACCTTCCTTCCCTTCTTGATTTATTACACCTTATTAGGTACACCATACTTTTCGCCTGCGTATTTATCTGCTTGACTGCCAGTGGTTGAAATTTAATACAAATACGCATGCAAGCGAAACTATTTTGTTAACTGTTTCAGGTATGCAAATAAATATGACTGTTTTTCCCCGAATCGAGGGGTTTTTAAGGATGTTGTTGGTCAATTAATTGACGAAGTAAAAGGCAAACCTTTGTTGTTGTATATATCTATATAATAATATATTGTAATTCTTGAAATATTCACTGTATGAAATATTCACTGTATGATATACGCATAAATAAAATGGGAAAAATAAAGATTAAACAAAAATAAATCAAGTAGGTACAAGAGAGAATAGCGATTATATGTTTTTTTTCCTTCGGGGTTGGTATCATTGTCAGTTGTCCTAAGTGCTTCGACTATCAAGGTCTATTGTGGCCCCCGTATAGATGGACTTCCGGATGCGAAAGTCCCGCAGGAATTCATTTTAATACATATGCTGTTTTTTATTTACATCAGTGTTTTTTAACCTGTGGGTCGCGACCCCCAAGGGGGTCACCAAACCTTGCTTGGGGGGTCTCAAGCCAAGTAAAAGTAAAAAGCGAGGGTTGCGTAGATCTTACACTACAATAAACATACAACAATTTTAGTAAAAAGGCTATGTTTATTTTTTACTAAAATTTCAAATAAGCGTGGTATATTTGAGACGTAACTAATTAAATCATTTTTTAATTGGAGTCTGTTTCTCTTCCTAGTTTTTATGTTTACCATCGAAGAGGGCATTATTTCACAATGATAGAAAAAAGCGAATGGCACTAGTAATTTTAAAGCTTTCCTTGCCAGCTCTGGATATACCAAGCTCTGTATCGTGAAATGTGAGAACTTACTATAACGATTGGTCCGTAGCAATTTCTTCGAAAATCTTCTGAAAGCAAGTGAAAAACTTATAAATCATTTTTTGTCCCGCAGCCCAGTACTTAATTTTTTTATCAGAAAGTATAGTCTCAATGGAATGAAAATTAAATAGGTCTTTTCTATAATCACTGACCTATATTTACTATGGACGCGTATTCGAGAAAGTTAAAAAACACTTATTTACATAAACGATTTTTTTTTCAGTACAAACCTACTCCTATATCGTAGCAGTGCATATGGTAGCCTGCCTGCTTTTTCGGAAGTTCTTTTCTGTTTATAGGGAAAAATCACGTAACGCGAGATGGCGCTGTCAGTGACAAAATGTCGGATCAAGGTGTGAACAACAATAATCTGTCATTTAATCATCAATAATAAATTTTATGTAAGTGAATTTTGGTTATCTCAGATATTTGGGTTGATTTTTTGTGTTAAACTATTGATTGTAGCTGGATTTAGGGTTTGTTTTTGACGTTTCAGTTTTATTGTCGTTGGATTCTTGTTAAATACCAGTAAAGACCAGGTGTGTTCGGGTATCAATTTTGGTTTGTTTTCGAAGTTTTTCTATGACTATTATAGATGGGGTACTTAAAAGGTACAGAAATGTTAATTGAAATTATGCTAAGGACTATGCTGAAAATCAAGTCTTCGAATCATCGGCACATCACTCACATTAATATTTCTAACTAGTTTTTACCCGCGGCTTCGCTCGCGTTGATGTCTTGAAATTACTTATTATTAAAAAGTAAATAAAATAATACGATACATTTTTTTATTGTTTGACTGGGATCATCAGTATTTAACAATTCTAAAATTCAACCCAGTTTAAAAAACTGAAAACATGCTTTATTGAAATATCTTACTACATAAAATAACTAGTTTTTATTACTAAGATTTTGAAAAGTTAGAAGTATCAACGTTTTATAAATTAATTCCTCTTTAGAAGAGCTCAAAACAGAATATTTTTCTAGGTTGCTACTGTATACTATACTGTACATTATATGTTCTTCCGTCCGATGAAAATATGTGAAGATTTCGGGCATTGGACACACGCGAACAGGCTACATATAATATTTATTGATATTAGTGTGCAGAGAAGTACTTACCTACAAAGTCAAACAAAAAGAAAAGTGAAAAGTTTATCTAATATTAAATGTGACAATATATAATATAGATAATCTATTAAACACATATAGTCAAAAAAACAGCAGTCAGAAATTGTTCGAGTGAGTAGAATGCATTCATTTCCTTGATTGAGGTCGGTAGAACATTTAAGAAGGTAATGTCATAATGATTAGAACTATCTTTAGTTTTTTTCAGCCTGTGAAATTCTGTAACTAGATTTTGACGATAACGATAATCATATTTATGTACTTGCTGATGGGCAAAATATTTATTTCCATTTTTTTTCACGTGAAGAAGACTCTGTAATATGAAGACTGATAGTAGAGTTAGAATTTTTAGTCGTTTAAATTCATTTCTACAATATTCTCTGTAACCAAGGTGTGTTATAATACTGCTTTCCCTTGGAGTTTAGATACTAGTTTAGTATGTGGAGAGTGGTCCCATACAATTATGCAGTAGCTTATTGCAGAATGTATAAGCCCGTAAAAGGCGGTTTTTACACAAATTTCACCAACACAATTAGAGAGTTTCTTAGAAAAAATAGGTTCTTTAATTCCCTTTTTTTTGGGTGTACATTGCGTGGTCTAACCGATAAAGTTTGCCATGGTTATTTAAACAAAATCGCGTTTGAAGAGGCGTCTCAGAAGCTCTTATAGAAGCTTGGTCCTCTAACCTTTCTCGTCTCTGAGAAGTTTATTCACCAGCTTTTAAAGCAGATTGTTGCCTTGCTTGTTCTTGTCTTCTTAATTCTGCATGAACGGAAGATTCTTCTGATCGAACATTTTTTGCCTCCCGGGCCCGTAATGAATTCTTAGACAGGTTGGATTTAGGCTTGCGTGACATTTCGTAAAAGAAAATTAAAAAAAAAGACTGAAAAAAGAGTAAACCCCCCTAACAAATTTTCATTTCATCTCTCGATTAAAATGAATAAATAATTAAGTCCATCAATAATAATAGTCCTATTTGATATTTTAAAATTGCCTCACCAGACTTCCATTTATTGACAATTAAGATGCTCTTGAAATATCTGAGATTATTTTTATTGATTGTAAAAAATAGAGTGTAATTTTATTTACATTTTGTTACTCAAGATATAAAATAAAACCAATTTGAAAACGAATTTGATATTATCGCACCAGTTGGTATTTTATAATTTAATCTAGGAAAGCAGAGATATAGCATAATATATTCCTTTCGGAAAATTATCTCGATGGAAACTTATGCATAATTTTTTTAAAAGAAGCTCGATGCATGCTCTAAATATTCTATGTGAATTCGCAGAACTCATTTTTACCTACGCTACTTTAAATTAATTACCTATTTTATGTTCTTCGTATTACTATAAATATACCGAGAAAAGGCAATTTGTTGCATTCTAATTTTTTAGACGGTATTTTACAAAAGTGCATGCAATTACAGATGCAACTAGACCTACAAATTATCAATTTCTAAAACAATCAAAATACCAGAGAAAAAAACAGTCCTTTGATACCTGATTATGGTTAAGGTTAAAGCAGCAACGTTGACAACGATTCGATTTAACACTTCCTAATAATTTTGTCTTTAAAAAATTAAAAATAAAGTCGTTTTAACAGATTTACCAATAATATTCATTGTAATTGCTTTTCAATAAACGATTTTTAAGTCTCCTACTTTTTGATATTTTGTATTGGAATTTTTTTAAAAATAAAAATTAAGGTTAGTGTTTTTATCGAAATTTTTACTGGAATTTTCGTAAGTACAGTTAATATTTTCCTATAAGTGCCATATATTTAATTTTAATTCGGTAATATCTAGTATGTATTAATTTTAGAATAGCTTTAATTTATCTCATAGGAAGCTATGAGTGATAGTTGTATTTACTATGGCCAAAACAGTAGCAATGGGGCTCGCCACCTGTCATGCCTGGTTTTCCGTGAGGGCTAAACGTGGACTGCGGATAGTCACTTTGCTACTTTGAATGTGAGGGGAAGATTGAATGGTAAAATTGATGAAATTTACACGATGATAGAAGAAAGACGGATTGATGTTTTTCGTGTGAATGAAACCAAGCGAAAATGATGTGAAACCACAACACATGGACCTTATACAGCCAACTGGTCAGGAGTTCGAGAAACCAGCAGAGGTTCTTAGGGCGTTGGTATAATACTAATATTTTGAATAAGTGTAACTAAAATGAAAAAACTGTAATGTTGGGTGATTTTAATAGTTGGGTAGGAGTGAAGCATTATGGATATGACAGGGTTCTGGGAATGTACGGTGATGGCAGAGTAAATGAAAACGGAGAAAGTCTACTTGAAGTATATTTGGAGTGGACTCTTATGGTAACAAACACAATGTTTAACCATAAAAGGATCCACTTGTACACAAGACAAGAGAAGTATAGTTTATTTCGTAATTGTAGATGAAAGATTAAAAAAGAAAGTAATGGACACTCGGGCATAAGGCGGTGAAGGTATAGATACAGACCACTTCTTAGTAATGAGCCGAATAAGAGGTCTCTTTAAACGGTGGTGGCATCGTGTGCAGGGATCAAGTAGTGTACTAGAGCATATAAAAGTTGGGAATTTGCAAAAAGAAGGTATAAAAGAGAAGTTTTTTAGTAAATTGATCAAAAAATTAGACAGTTTCGATGAAGCATGTGAGGTTGAAGAATTGTGGAAGCCATTCACGTAAGGAATCGTGGATGTTGCTATTGAAGTGTGTGATGTAATTAAAAGAAGAAAAGGATGCAAGTTACAGAAAATTTTCGTGGGGGTTCAAAAAGCAGTGTTAGAGAAGAAAAAAGCCTGGCTGGATTAGCTAGCTACAAAAGCCAATCAAAGAACGCAAAAGACTACCAAGATGGTAGTATGGTGATAGAAGAGGAATGCGTTTTAAAGAAATGGAAGAAATACTTTGAAAATTTATTTAAGAAAGAGGATAATTAGTACGTGCCACTTTAGGAGCAAAAAGTTTCACAGCAGGACTGTAAGAACTACCGAGGTATTAGTTTACTCAGCATAGTTAGCAAACTGTATGCAAAGATATTGATTAAAAGAGTGACGAATGAAACTGAGGAGATAATATGGGATGTGCAAGCAGAATTTAGAAGAGAAAGGAGATGTATGGATCAGGTCTTTTCATTACGAGGTATAGTTGAAAAAATTTTGGCTAGAAGTCAAAGGTTACAAAGATAGATAAAGAAATGCTTAGATGATTTGGACACGTAAAAAGAATGAATGAAGAAAGATTGACGATACAAATTTATAAGGCGAGTGTGAATTGACGGAAGTCGGTAGAGGTCGACTGCTCGGCGAACATCGATCTCGATCAGATCAACATTGTTTTGAAGAAAGGCTAGGTAGAGAAGTATCAACAGCCGACGAGCATGTATGAGAGCACTGATGAAAGTAGAGGAAGCAAAAGATGTGTGTAAGAACCGTAGCGGAAGTGGAAGTAGGAAGTGGTCTCTGCATACCCCTACGGAAAAAAGGTGTGACTATATGTATGTCATCCCAACATTTTTGTTGAAAGTGTTATTGCAAAGGGTCGCCTGAAAACAACATTTTGTATTAAATAAATTTTTACTGATTGTATAAAAATGTTTTGCCTTGTCTCGAATATTCATAAAATCATAGAATAAAAATATAAAAAGCCATTCTAAGGCATTCTAATATAAAAATTAAATTGTAAGCGTAGTTTCGTTCTGTGATTTACGTACCCCAAAAAAATTTCGCGGAATAACACGCGTCATCATCTCACGCAGGACGGTCTTTCCATAATTCAAAGTGTCCATTCCAATGTGGAAAGACTTTTTTTCGAACGGCGATTTTCCTATAACATTTAAAGTTTTCATTAATAACCTACAATAACTCCTCTACAATCGATCACTTACAAGTTTTAACATAACTATGAAATAAGTAAAGAACGGTTAAAAAAATTGATCAAAAATTATACGGAAAATATTTTAAAATAAAAAGCTTCTATCCTCATAACAAATGTCTTGTAACGTTATTCTAATTAATAATAGCTGGTAAACTTTACATCCCTCATAAAGTTGTAAACCCAAAATTAACAACCCCTTTGGCCCTAAGGAGATTTAGTAAATCATGCAGTGCTTAAAGTTAGAATCGAACGTTACATTTTTAAATGTCGTAAGAAGCAGAGACAGTCTTACAAATTTTACGTCGAAAAATTTCGTTTAAATCATTTAATAATTTTCTTCATTTAATCTTAGCACGAAGGATATTGAAAAAATTATAGTTAAAATGTAACTTTTTTCTCGGTTATCCTCTTCTTTTTTTTCTCGTCTCTTAGCGACGCTGACGCTCATCTTTTGGAATACTCTGTATAACTTAGTACGTTCTATTCTTCTTTTATTTATTATTCTCCTTATTGCTTATCAAAAATGTGTTTCTTTAATATTTTTTTCTACTCATGTACATAAAAATGATCATATTTTAACCGGCTAACCTACATGAAAGTGATAGTTTTTTTCTTTAGAGTTGAAAATGAAATTGGTGAATCATGTACACCACCTAATATAGTTGAAGCGGCAAACTCAGTTTACAACAATATTTTGCCAGATAAATCCCGAGAAAGGTATGAATTTATGTACAGAAAGTTCATGACTTGGAGAAATGATAAAAGATAAACTCGTTCTCGGAAAGTGTTCTTATTGCTTACGTTTGACGAATATCTGAAGATTTGAAACCATCAACACTTTAGAGTATGTATTCTATGTTACGTAATACCATTAACATCAAACATAATGTGGATATTTCGAAATATGCCAAGCTCAAAGCATTTTTAAAGCGAAATTCGACAGGATTCAGAAGCAAAAAATCTGAAGTTTTAAAGTCACAACAAATTTACACATTTATTAACGATGCACCTGACGACAAATTCTTGTTTACAAAGGTATATTTTACGATATTTCATGTTGCTCATAAAGTGGGCATTGAATTGTTTTATTTATAGGTATCGCTGGAGCTTGTCGTTCACATGAGTTACAAAATATAGATGTGAATAATATTGAAGATCTGATGAAAAAAGCGGTTTTTGTAACCATACCTAATACAAAAACTTACACGCCACGTTCTTTTACAATTACAGGCAATTACTATAACATTTGTCAGAAGTATATAAAACTTCGTCCATCAAGCGTGAATAATACAACTTTCCGATTCTTCCTGAATTACCAAGATGGCAAATGTACAAAGCAAGTAATTGATATCAATAAGTTTGGAAATGTTCCAAGGCAAGTAGTGGTATTTTTTAATTTGTCGGATGTACAATTATATACAGGTCATTCATTGAGAAGGTCTTCAACAATTATTCTTTCGGATACTGGGGCAAATCTTACAGAAATAAAGCAACACGGTAGATGTAGTTATAGCGCTGTTGTAGAACAACACATGAAGATTCTGTAAATAATAAAATAAAACGAGGACATAAAATATTTCAATCAATAAATACATCAAAAAATACAAATTCACACGAAACTGAAGTTAAATTTGATGAAGAACTATTAGACAGCATATCAAACTTGTCTACAGCAGCAGCAGCAGCAGCAGCAGCAACTTCTTCGGCAGTCATACCTTCGACAAGTACCACAGAAGTCAGCACACAAATCCAACATCCAACTATTAACAACTTCAACAATTGTACTTTCAATATTTATAAATAAAATTTCATCATGAAAGACAATGTGTCACTACTCATTATACCTATATAGTACCCGGTATTATTATCAAGTCTGTGTTATAAATAAAGTTATAAAAATTGTAATCCAGTATTTTATAAACAACATCTATCGTAGAAAAAATTGCATTTCCTACTCGAGATGAAATACGTTTTTTTCGTTTGTGAGATTGCCACACTCGCTATGCTACGCTCGTGGACAAACTCTCACCTCACGAAAAAAACAGTATTTTCATCTCTTGTTCTAAAATATACTATTTTACCTGTTCGAACCATTTAACCATTTTCGTCACGCAGTCGATAAACTTTTTCTACACATAAAATGGTAGCAAATTATATTTATTTTCCGACGTCAAATTCGAATGCTAGGGTAATTAAGTCAAATTATTTCTATCCAGCTGTGTATCCCTTCATGCACGGTGATGGGATAGAGCATACCACCGAGTTTATTTGTTGGCAAAGTCTGTAGGCATTATTGATATTCCAGGAAATGGAGTGCCAAAGTTTAAAGTTCGGAAGTTGCGTTGCGTAGGCAAGTTCACAACATCTAATTTGTTCGTCCTTTATTAATTTGATGTAAACCTCATGATTATTCCTAAAAATTTTTTCTGATAAAACTTAATCAAAATCGTTTAAAATACTACACAGGTGTACCTACCTGCTACCTACAGTAAAAATTGCATATTGTTCCTTTTAACAATTTTTACACCCGCCAACAAATTTGATTGAACATTCTTAAAAAGTTAAAAATCATACAAATTAACAGAAAAATGTGATCACTACAGCAGTTTTTAGCTAAAATACTAATCCTGTTGTTTTTGTTCTCAAAAATAAATTAATCTTTGAAAGAGACCCATTTTAGGGTAACCAAACCTTGCACTTGTTACTCAGGCCTTGGAGCTGGACAGGAAAAAGCTCAGGATGTTAAAAGGACTCATTACGGGGCACTGTGTGGTCTGAGGAAACATCTGCATAACATGGGGATCTTTTTGTAGAACCCCATATGCAGATTATGAGAGGATGGGGAGGAAACAGCGCATCCCACTTCACATCCCACGACTCATACTAATGTGGCACGGACTTAAAACATAATATGAGGCCTTTTACTTTTAAGTAAAAAATTTATCTTTGATCAAGATTAGCCAGGAGACTGGCTAGCTAAGGGCCAACTAGACAGGAGCGAATACGGTATAGAATATCCTCAATAATGGGAGAGGTTTCAACGGAAAACACCAGAATAGACTTAATAATGAGAAGCAAGGAGAACTGGGAGGCAATGAGGGAAATGGCCAGAATAGGCATGGCAAGGAAAGGGAGATGCAAGATGACGCCAGACTGGATAGAAATGTAGCGAGATAATGAAGATGAATAGAACGCCTACTGCTTCGAGGTATATTATCCAAAACGATACCGCAGTGGTAGGGGCGAGGAGGAGGATTTAGTAGGTTAAAATACGGCACTAGCATAGTTTTTCGAAAATAAAATAAATTTATTGTACCTACCAATGCTAGTACCTACTTTTCTGTCAGACCTCGTATACTTTTCTATAATAAATTCTTTAATCATCCCAATTACAAATAGCTACGGTTTTAACGAATAATATAT
Organism: Agelastica alni; assembly: GCA_950111635.1. Lineage (NCBI taxonomy): Eukaryota > Metazoa > Arthropoda > Insecta > Coleoptera > Chrysomelidae > Agelastica > Agelastica alni. Next base: position 266,380 of record OX467711.1, on the reverse strand, counting down.
ACTCTAAATCCCGCTCATCGACTGAAAGATAATATTTTCTCAGAATTACATCTCATTAAGCCAAAAAGATACTTTCTTACAATTCAACTTCAAACACGCACGATTTCGTTAGAATGTCAGACATAAAAAAAGGAATGAAAGCAGTTTACACTTAAGGACAAATGGCAATAATTTCGGGAGATTGGACTTTCGTTTTCTAAATCCAGGCGCAACGTCTTAATGAAATGTTACTTTACTTTTAATATTTACGTAATAATAAAAATTGTACAACTAATTTTGGTAACACTGTTAGACTTGAAGCTTATATTTTGGAGTTAATTTATTAATAAAACGTTAAAAGTAATTACAAAAAAAAAAATAATTTAATAAGCTCTGTGGGCATGTTTTATTTCTTAACTGTGCAGAATTCGGTTTTTATGTGTTCGTGAGTTTTACGAGAAAGACTTAAGGTCTTTAACGTTTCGTGATTTCACACGTGTAAGGATAAAAGGGAACCAATAACGAGTGTGATGGGAAATCTAAAGCCAAAGGTTTTTCGTTTGACGTGTAACTTACACACCGTAGTGTTGTCTTAACATTTTTCATTCCCCCTTCAAATAGAAATAACAAAAGATGCCCGTCCCTTCACGAAATCATTACGTTTTTATTGTATTGATAGATGGATTTTTATATTTTTTTCTAGATGCAACGAAATTTACGTTTTTACACTATTTTTTACAACTTGCAATTTTTGGGGGGTAAAAAAATATTATCAGTATGTATTGGGTAATAGATTTGTATAATTCTTAGATCACAAGCCATTATTGGCGTTGTTTGGTGAAGACAAATGAGTTCCCCAGATGGTGGCAGGAAGGCTTCAGGGGCATATTTTTAAGCTGATTTGATAATTGATTTCACCATATTAAGGGAAAAAATAATGGAGCCAATGGACTATCTAGATTTTCACTCAAGATTACTGCGTCAAATAGTATTGTAGATGTTGATTACTTTCATTTCTCAGTAGAGGACCAGTTGCCTATCAATTCTGAGGACTTTAAGAAACTAAATGTCGATTATAGAAAGAGGGGTTAAACTATGGAAACTCTTGTAAGTAAATATTTATTTTCTTATAATTTACTATTGGTTTTGCTAATTTTAAAGAATTGGTCTTTGATACAAAGTACCCACAACATAACGCAGTTTGTCTATTCCATAAAATAATTGTAACAAAAAAACCTTCCTATTTACATAGAAAAATTACATATCGTACTGACATTCACAATTTGAATATTAGAAATAAAAATTTGCTCGCAGTGCCTAAATTCAAAACAGAAGTATTTAGACGGTCTTTTAGATACCAAATTTGTCAAAGGTATAATTCTCTTCCCACCTCACTTAAACAATTAAATTCCATTAAATTCAAAAATAAATATAAAGAGTATTTGTTTGACTGCAATTAAAGTAAATTATTAAAATCTTGTAGAAAATAGGTAAACTACATTTTTATGTTAAGTATTCGTATTCAAATTATAAACGATAATTATGTAACGATCACAGGTTTTGTTTTGTTTTCCTTCTTATTTTGACTGTCAGGGTTAAGTGGAAGAACATTTTCTGTGATGCATAGCATTGCAGACAATGAACTTCGCCTTTTATTTCTTGATAACTTATTGCATATATATCAATTATGTTTTATGTTTATTTAATGAAATAATACGGACGATATTATTATTATTATTATAATTTTACCGACCGTAGCAATGTAAATATTCATTTAAATGAAAAGAAACGATAAAAGTTTAGTGTGTTGCATAAATTAAGGCGCAAAATATTAAAAAAAATTGATTTTGGGATTCCCTATGGTCGATAAAATTATATTGTATTCTGAATGCTATTTCCGTGAAGCAAAACCCCAAAATGCTAGATAAAGATCGTCATGTACCTTATCGCGAAATTAAGACCATCCATTTACATCTGTGACCCTGTAGCCCGTAATTCAATAAATATTGCATAATAAATTAAGTATAATTAAGTATATTCAGGATAAACGAAGCTTAAACGGAATGTTTTAACATCGAAAGAGGTATGAGACAGGAATGTGTGGCTTCGCCATGGCTGTTTAACTTATACATAGACGATTGTTTAAAAGATTTAAAAGAGAGTGCGTATGGATTGAAAATGCCTTCTTTACGCCGATGATTAAGTCATATTAGCATCATCTGAAGAGAAGTTGCAGACGATGGTTAATGTTATTCTTGATGCCCTAAAAACCAAAGGGATGAAAATAAATGTAAGCAAAACGAAAGTAATGGTTTTTGAAAGAGAAGAAAACATGACAAACTGTTAGGTTCTGATTAAGGGAGAAAGAGTGGAACAAGTAAATTAATTTGTGTACTTGGGTTCAAAGTTTACGAGAGATGGAAAGTATGACAGTGACATTGAGCGAAGGGTGTTGGCAGGAAAACAAATGAATGCGGCACTGGATAGCTTTATGAACAGCCAGAAAGTGTTAAAAAAGGCGAGTGTGAATGGACGGAAGTCGGTAGGCGAACATATCTCGATCAGATCAACATTGTTTAGACGAAAGGCCAGGTCAAGAGTATCAACAACCGACGAGCATTTATGAGAGCACTGATGAAAGTAGAGGAAGCAAAAGATGTGTGAAAAAACCGTATCGGAAGTGGAAGTAAGTGGTCTCTGCCTACTCCTACGGAAAAAAGTCGTAACTATATGTATGTATGAAATTAAATAAGTAGTTTTCATTTGTATACGATTAAGTATGTTTCGGTTTTTACCAAAAACCATAAAACAATTTCTTTTTCTTGTTCTTCTTCCTCTTTTTTTTTAATAGATATAGTATTTATGCTGCTGCTTGTTCATTCTTCCGATTATGAGGTTCATCATGCTCCCTATTATTTTGTAGGTCTCATGTAATCTTGTTCCTGCTAGATTATTCTTTTTTTTGCATTTTTAACTAGAGTCTGTCATCTTTCATTCAATTTAAATGTTTGTTTCCATCAGAATTCTTTGTCTTGTCCGGCCACCTTCCTAATTTAAAAAACTAATTGGTTCTTACGTAAAAGTTCGTAAATAGACATAAGGAGTCATCGATATCGGAATTTCGAATGTTAATCATGCTCATAAACCGCAACTAATATTCGTATGGAAGGACCACCGCCCTAAGTGTTTTCCCCGTATATTAGATGGCAAACCGTGTTACGCTTATTAAGTAGGAAAGTTACGCCGGGGAAGTTCTTAGACGGTCCTTGTGGAATTGCACATTTTGAATTCGAATGGCCGCGGGACTTAATATGTAGATGTAGCATGGGAATGGATGCAGTTGACCTATAATTTGATTGTGAATTCTGTTTGTTCGTCTTCTTTCTGTCGTAGCTGGAACGCGTCCTACATTTTTATCGTGTAAATGAATATTGCAACCGAGTCTTACTTCACTATAATAATGCACCAAGAAATTTAAAATTCTAGCTATCATTGTCTCATTGCTGCATTCTTACTTATTTTAAAGATAGGTACCTATAGATACCTATGTTTTAAAAAAAAAAAGTAGAATAAGTGACCAATTTCTCGAATTGAATTCCGCACACATATTTTCCACTCGTTCTAATAAGCAACCACCGCATAAAAAAATATTCCGGCAAATCCAATTAAGAATGTGTCCCCTTTTAAGATAATTAATTGGCCGGAATTGCAACTCCCTTTGTCGCATCGAATAATGGAGAATATTATAACAGAATGAAAAATGGACTAATTTTCACTAGAACAGAAACCTCCAGAGACTCGTTTACATACTTATCGTTGTACTGACGATATTTTTACTCCCCCTCTTCTAATTGGCAACGGCTCCTTAGCTTACTAATTAAGGAAACAATTTATTTTTAAAGTAAAGCTTCTTTAAGCACGCTTGACTTGGGGAGTAAGCTGGTGAATGCGTGACGAGAGCGTTACGAAAAGTGTGATTGGATGGATAAATCTAATAGTTCTTTCTCTAACATAACAAGCATCTGCATATTGTTACCCGAAATGGGGTATTATACAAGATTATGTATTAGATGTAATTCAATGCCTGTCGCGGCATATAACCAGAGGAGTAATTGTTTTTTGATACATAATCGACCCACGTGAACCTATAATATAGGTGACAGACAGTGAAATCAGCTGGTTCTTTAAAAAAAAAATCAGTTAAACATTTTTTTACATCCATTTACGCTGTCGAAAAATGTGTATAGTTTACTATAATATTATTATAGTTTTCTACAAATTTTGCATATATATATATATATATTTATAGTTTAGTTTAAATTAAATCTAATCGCTTAAAGTAGGGCAAAATCGAGGACATAGAGTCAGTTACAAACATACATACATACATACAAGATACAGGTGAAACTAATATAAGCGTGTTAATAAATACTGTCGTGTATTTGTTTTTTGCTGTCGTTGGTTTGTCACATTTGGGTAAAATAAACTTTCTGTTCATTTTAGTTTCCTAATCAGTTTGAAAATGATGGACGAAGAAATAGAAATTTTATGAGCTATTCAAAATCTGGAGGATAATGAAGAAGCTGCAGAATTTGAGAGGCATGTCCACCGTTAAATGATAACATGTTTGTGAAAAGATTTCGACTGTCTAAAAATTTAGTGAAAAATTTAATAGAAACTAGTTTCTTTTTGTTTGGCAGGAAATCAACCAACTTTGATTTTTGCTTTGCAAAACAATAGGATTTTTTAGTAATTTCCATTTCGAATGTGAACCCCACTTTAAGTAAAATTTTAGAAAATATTATTGTACCACAAATCACAAATACATACAATAATGACAGAACAACCCAACCTGTCTTCTTTAATTCTTAATACAGAGTTGCCAGATATTCTTACTGTCGAGTGACTTCACATGTCGAGTAGTTCCCGAGAATTAGCGAGAATAGGTACCTAATTCGGAAGTCAGTAGACATTTGCTCTCGACATATTGTCGCGTTCTACATTTCTGATAGACATTTGAGAATCGGGCGCAAGTAGGGTACAGGATCTATCTATTTCAACTTGTCTTTTCTACCTAATAATTGTCATCAATCATAGGTACATACTTCTTTTACATAATCCCAAAGATAAACTAAAATAAAAAAAAATTGGGTTTAAAAAATTGCTTGTTAATTAGATAAAATAAATTTAAAATTAATAGATTAATATTATTCAATTTATTCGCGTGATTCTCATCGTCCCATCTATTTTGTAAATCATTTGTCTATGTTAAGCATGGAATTCGTTCGAGAATCGGCAACTCGAATCCCGCGGCTGCTCAGTTGGTTGCATACGTATGCAATCCGGGCCAGCGTTATCGAAACTCGAAATATGTGCTGCCAGTGAAAACTATCGACATTCTGATAATTCTGTGTCAACGAGTGACGAAAAAATTGTTTTTAGATTTAAAATAATAGAATAAAAGGACATAAAAAAGTATTACGTAGGTCTAAAATACTGGTAAGAACCGTGTTATAATATTATATCCTAAACTGTTCAAGCATCAAGCATTATCGATTTTATTTTGCGAGCTTGCATTGTTGACATACAAACTAACCTTAAAATTATTATTTTAGATCTAAAATGGGTGATGAACCTGTTATGGCAACTAATGATGACGCTAGCGAATGCAAACGGGGTGCTGTCCTTTTAGGTTATTGGAGTGACGATTACATTTCGTATTTTGTAAAACATGTGGAGAAAAGAGCCCCAGAAATCAATAGAGGGTATTATGCTAGAGTGAAAGGTATCGAAAATTTCATACAAAAATTTATCAATAAAGCTGGCAGCTCGGCTCAAATTATAAATTTCGGATCAGGCTTCGACACTTTGTACTGGAAATTAAAAGACGAAGGCGTGCAAATTGCTAATTACGTAGAAATAGATTTTCCATCTGTTACTTCCAAGAAATGTTACATGATAAAACGTAACAAACCATTGTTGGACAGAATACACAATCAAGACGGTGAAATAAAGCTTAGTCAGACGGATCTCCATGCTGGTAATTATCACTGTATTGGGGTGGATATAAGGAACATTGCACAACTAGAAACAAAAATTCAACAAGCTGAAGTTAACTTTGAAAGACCTACCCTTTTCTTAGCTGAATGTGTTTTAGTTTATATTGAAAATGAGTGTGTCAACAGGCTATTAAAGTGGATTTCTTCAAAGTTTAAATCTGGACTTTTTGTTAATTATGAAATGTGCAATATGAATGATACTTTTGGAGAAGTAATGCTAGGCAACTTGAAAGCGAGAGGGTGCATTTTAGCAGGCATAACTCACTGTAAAAATTTGGATATGCAAAAAGCGAGATTTTTAAATAATGGATGGATGGGATCCACAGGATGGGACATGGTGCAAGTATATTATGCATTCTCAGAATCTGAAAGACACAGGATTGAAAAGATTGAGTTTTTAGATGAACAGGAGCTTCTTATTCAACTCTTTCAACATTATTGTATTTGTATAGGTTGGTTGAGTATTGAATTTTCCGAGTTTACATGTAGTGTTGATTCTAATTTTTAAATATTTCTTTATTCATATATTTGTTATTATTATCACTGTAGTCCTTGAGTACATAGAAAAAATTGTAACATTTTTTATTTTCTCCATTGCAAACTACAACTTAAGTATCGATATTTAAGTTTTAATTTGTCAAAAATTTTGGGTAAAATATTTTAAAAAATTTAAAAAATATTAACAAAATATCATCAATTTTCTTTATTTATTGATTTTAAATTTTTTTTGTAAGCATTAAACAAATTATGTTGTTTTGGTTAACATCCCATTTATAATATCTAAATATTCTACTACTTAATTTTTATTTTATAACTGTAGAATGTTTATATAATCCTATTAATTATTTGTTTAAATTAGTACCCCCATTTGTCTTTATTATAAGTAACTTTTTATGGTATTATATTATTATAAACAATGTGGGATAGTAGGTATACCTAAAGATATTAAATTAAAAAGAAAGATTATAAAACAAAATTAAAATTATTGATTACAGTACCTGTACTTTTGTAAAAGACCTTTTTTTATGTACAAGAAGGATTACATATCTTACTAACGATTTTTTTGTTGTTAATTCAACATTAAAAAGTCTGTGATAAATTAGATGTATTTAAAATAAAATTATCTTTAAAAATATCTTATTATAGTATGATAGTAAGTACTGAGAGAAAAAAAATGAATTTTTCATGTAAAAACAAAATGCCTTGATGTAAACTTGTAACATGTTTTAAGAGTGTTTGTGTTTAATTAAATAATTCCCCCAGTAAGTAATTGTTATTGTGTTTATTTTTAAAGTGAAAATTTTTTCTAGGTGCATTGAATACAATTTGGTAGGGGGCAAACATATGGTTTCGCGTCACCTGACGTCAGCGACCGATGGGTAACGACTTGGCTTCTTTTTTACTGTTGTGTCAAAAAGTGACCTCAAGCTGACAGCCCACTTTTATTAGGTTATTTAGATATTATTCAATGATTTTAGTTTACAAATTATGAAATTTTAATTGAAGTGAAACTTCTTTAGGAGCGGTTGAGCTATTTTTGGTAGGGGGAAAACATGGTTTCTCATCACTCGGTGGTGTCTTAGATGTAGAAGGTGACAGCGGCTGTCAGCAGTGGTCAAAATAATATGTAAAAACGGTAACCTCATAGCTTCTTCTGTCTGTCAAAAAATGACCTTGAGCCTACTTTTATTACCTTATTTATTATTCATTATTTTAATTTACAAATTATTAAATTTTAATTTTTTAATGCTACAATTAATTTAAAAATCCAAAAAACCACAGTTGTTTTATAGTTTTAAGTTTTCACATCTGTCAGTAGTCCCAATGATTGCCAATTTTGTTTTTGTAAGAATATGTGTATTTACAGTAAATACAGGGTAAGCAAATAAGTTGCAACAATCTTGCAGTTTCCCGAAAAAACTAACTGGCCCAAACAATTAGGAAACTTTGCAGTAATGTTCCACGACACAAGTAAACTTATTATTATAAACATGTTTGGTATTGTAAAGATACTTTTTAAAATACGTCGTCGTGACGTTATTTTTACTGTCAAAAATGCTTCCAAGGAACGTATTGAAAATGGCACATCCATCCACCTTACAAACAATCCCAATTATTGCCAATTTTTTTTTTTTTAATGTTAGGTGTTCAAAATCGAATTAATTCAAATCCACAATGCTTCGGTAATTTTATTGGAATGAAGTTCCTTATCGCACGGTACGGGTGAGGACTAGTCGAAAGAAAGTGTAAGATTTTTCTGTCACGAAACACGAATCATTATCGGACGCGTATGCCGTGTACCAATTATACTTGCGCATCCGGTGCGAACTTGAACCAATAAGCGCGCACAGCCAATAGCATACGCGCTATGGATAACTCTTTCTAAGTATTTCTATGCTACGCGTCTCCTCTTCAATGGAACAGAACGCGCATGCGCGTTTTTTTGCAATTGTCATTTTGACAAACACGTGGACTATTTATTTTTAACCGAACATTTTTATATTACGACTCTTATTATCAATTAGTTGACAAATTGACTAAAAAAAGTATAAAAATTTACTCGTAGAAAGGTTAGTTGTCGTTGACAGTTCGTTTTATATGTTGATTTAAATATTGTATCTAAATATATTCTTTATTTTTTATATTTAATAATTGAAGAATGCATTGCGAATAGTAATAAAAACGTTAATTTTATCGAAATCGATGGTGGTATAAATGTTTAGAGGATAAGCAGCAACGCATGAAATTACCTAGTCCAGCTCCACAGACATCCTGCAATTTTCGTTCTTTAAATTGGACAATTTTTCCATCCCGGGCTATTCCTTGTTTATAACAAAATCACTTAAACAATATTGCCTTCCTCTTTGCAATGCTTTCGAGTTTCCACAGTTAAGAAGACGTTCATCATCAACAAAGAAGGTTTCATTTAAGTTTAAAGTATTATCATCAGGACCAGTAGTAATATAATTATGCATGGTAACGTAACAAAAAGTACGAGGGATAGCCCGGGATGGGAAAATTACCCAATTTGAAGAAGGAAAAGTGCAGGATGTTTGTGGAACTGGATTAAGTACTTAATTTCATGCATTGTTGCTTATCCTCTAAGCATTTTGCCGTTTAAAGATGTATGAGTACCTACTTAAAGCATGTATTAAAGAAAAAATTTAAAAAAAAAGAAACTATAATTTCTTCTTCTTCTACTTGTTGGATATTTTGATGATCTGTTGATTCCGGACTTGCCTCTATATAATTTCCTGAGTTGTGCACTGCTAGCTATCTCTCCATCTCTTTGGTGGACTTCCGGGTGAACGGGTCCCTGCTGGTTTTCCCTCTAATACAATGCGTGGTAGTCTTTCGTCGGTCATCCTCTTCACGTGGTTATACCATTCTCTTCTCTGCCTTCCCACCCAACCTGTACTTCGTATTGTGCTCTAATGTCAGTGTTTCTTACGTGATCTCTTCTTGTTATCCCAGCCATTGTTCTCAGTACTGACATTTCGGCGACTCGTAGCATTCTTTTGGTCTTGTTAATATCCTTTCTCGCTTCTATACCATATGTCATTATTGGCCTGAAACAATAGCTATCTTTCCAAAAACGAAAGGCGAAAAGGAATTAAAAAAAGTAGTAGTAGGTTTTTCTACCATTAATTGTTTTTAAATGTCATGAGTTACTTTTCATTGTCATTTGTTTTGCAGAGGTGGAGAAAATCCTTACTCACTAAAAACTCCACCCCTTTTTAGGTGACCGTCTGGCTATTGCCTCCGGTGACACTTAGGCCTGTTGACCCATTGTATCTTAAATTGTCATTAGTAAAAAGTGTTTATTGTGATAAATTACTTTTAAAATTTAAGTATGTTTACTGAACAGAAAAGAATAATGATTCTTATGATGAGAGGTTACGGTGATCGTAAAAAAACGTATAATGAGGTAGCTTACTTATTTAATGATACGTATCCAAATCGCAACCAAATTACCAAAACTGCCGTTTGGAGGATTGTAAAACTTTTTAAAGCCGACTAAAGACCGTAACTAATGATGAAATATCCTTATGCAAAGTTTTGTAGAAAATCCTTTAACATCCATTCTGAAAAGTGCATTAGAACATTATGTTAGTGTGGGATCCGTCTGCAGCATTATTAAGAAGAATAAGTTTCATTCTTATAAAGTAACGTCATCATCATGGACCAAATCATTGAAAATATTAAAAAAGTGAACGCTGGATATAGGATGGGCAATCGCACCATTAAAGTATTATGTTATGCAGACGATGCAATCCTCATAGCAGAAAATGAAGACGACCTACAACGCCTGTTATACAAGACAACAGTAACAGCACACAAATTTAACATGAACATCGCAACAGAAAAAACACAGTCAATGGTTATTTCTAAAGAACCCATAAGGTGCAAACTGGCAGTCGACAACAAGATAATCCAGCAGGTCAGAAGATTCAACTACCTAGGAGTGGAGGTATCAAGCGAAAGAAACCTTATTAAAGAAGTACGAAAACAAGCCATAAAAGAAACAAGAGTTAGCGGATACCTGAGAGATATCATGGCGAAATAAAATGATGAGTACAAAAAGCAAGCTGAGGATTTATAAAACATGCGTAAGAACTATTTTAACGTACGCCACAGAAACCAGAGCTGAAACATCAACAACAAAAAGAATAATGAGAACGATCGAAATGAAAATACTTAGAACCATCAAGGGTGTTACCCTCAGGGATAGAATAAGAAGCCAGAATATCAGAGAAGAACCAGAAATACAGGATGTGGTAAGATGGGCTAGAGCACGCAAGAGGTGCTGGAAAGACCATGTGGAAAGGGGATGCCAGATGAAAGATGGGCAAAGTGGGCCATGTCGCGAAAAGCAAACTCGCGAAGACCGGTAGGCAGACCACCGAAGAGATGGTACGAAAACTGGAGCTCAGCGTCACAGGAAGAGCTCCGAAGGAGGCTAAACGCAACGGACTAAACAGGACCAGGTCCTATAATAAGAAGAAGAAGAAGATAGTCTTTTCCGATGAAGCAACGTTTATGTTAAATGGTACAGTTAATCGCCACAACTGTAGATATTGGAGTGATACTAATTCTAGATGGATGCAATAAAATAAAACACAATGTTTGGGCAAGTATTATCGGCACCACTGTTATTGGACCATTCTTTGTAGAAGTCAATTTAGACGGACCAAAGTATTTAGACAATGACCAAATGAAACAAAGAAAAACGTTTTAAACGAAAAATTCTCAGAAAAATCTTCGAAGCCCACAATGATCCGATGACAAATCGGTATCGTATTAAATATTAAAGTACAAGATCTCTACAACGATAGCGATATCGTGCAAGAGATTAAATCCCAACGATTAAGATGGGCAGGCCACGTACTTAGGCTTCAGGATGAAAGACTTGTAAGATTGGTGTATAAGGAGGTTTCAACAGGAAAAAGACCACTCGGGCGTCACAGAATGCGTTGGAGAGATAACATTTTGACCAAAGACTGACGGAAGACCGTATCAATTGAAAAAAAGTTGTGCAGTCAGCCAAGACGCACCCAGAGTTGTAGCGCTAGATGATGATGATAAAAGTTTTTAGATTTGTTAAGAAATCAAATAGTTCTTGCAAAAGAAATGCAGTTGGTAACAATTTTAATGACATTTGGTTTCAGTAGAATGGTGCATTACCACACTTTGGTGTTGCTATTCGAAATTACTTAAATGAAGTTTTCCAAGACAGGTGGATTGGAAGTAGGGGCACAATTGAGTGGCCAGCCAGATCTCCCGATTTATCGGGCAGGAATTGTTGGAAATCATATCGTAGGTCCCTTTTTAAATGATGGCAACTTGAATGGAGATAAATATTTAGAACTGCTCCAAAATAATGTCGTGCCAACATTGACAAACTTATATCCTGATCCAGCAAACCCAACAGTTCCTGCCAATATACTATGGTTTCAGCAAGATGGAGCACCCCCCATTACCAAATCAATGTCCGGCAGTACCTGAACCAAAATTTTCCAAATCGGTGGATAGAAAGGCGCGGATCGATAGAATAGCCAGCACGATCTCCTGATCTGACGCCATTAGACTTCTTTTTGTGGGATATGTCAAAAGTATTGTATACAAAACTAAACCACTCAACTTACATGACTTAAAAAGACGAATCACGCTTGCGATTAGATAAGTCACGCCTGAGATGTTGAGTAACGTTAGAAGACATTTCTATACCAGATTAGCATGTTGCCAAGACGTTCGCGGTTAACATTTTGAACATCTCTTACATTGAAATTATTGTTTTTTTTACATTATTTGTGAAATAAAATAATTTTCTTTTTTTAATGTTAATTTTTGTAATACATCTGAAAACACTTAATATTTCCGAAACAGTTGAAGATAGGTATGGGACATTGTACATGAATTATGTCTAGAATTTTCTGAAGAATCAAAAAAATAAATAATATACAGGGGGTTGTATTTAAAATAAGAAAATTGGTATCGGCCACTGTCACATGACACACCCTATATAATTTTTTTTTTTTTTTAAAAAATGCGCATCTAAAAATACAAATCGACGTGTCCAAGCGTTTTTCCCAACACGCTCTTATTTATTCGTTATCGAATTTATTCCATTTGGCTGTTGCACACTGTATATTGAAACTGCGTATATTTACACTAAATACTATACGCTTAATTTGTTGACATAAACCCGAAAGCTATTTTATATAATGTTATATGCTCGAAAGCTGACGTGTACTAATGAAAGTTTAGAAACCGAATGTATACTGTTAAATGTTTGGGAGCTGAATTCTTACTTCATGCCAGATACCACTAAAAGAATTTTTCTAAAACCATAAACTCTTACCCTAACGGTAGGTGCGAAATGGCCTATACCACATCTGTTTCTAAGTGTAAAATCCAACATTCATAAAAACATAGCGTACCGAAATATGGTCTTGCCCTTCTATCTATTTTTAAAAGTGCAATAAAAATATATAATAAACATAAAATCCCAAACAGCAATTAAGTAACACTACACTCCACACACCTATACCACAGAACCGGCACATTACTGACATTTCTTCCTACTCCGGAAGCTGTTCTTATCAATAAAAATTCATATCTACCAGTAAAACTGACCATGGAAGGAACAGGTCTGTCGCAAGTCAACTCCTGCAAATTTAAGGGTTTGGTTCTGTGATATAGGTACTCTGTCGAAGGCAAATAAAATACATCAGCTTATGTCTGCATATTGAAAGTTTATCTACTCCATTTTCGTAGCTTTCAAATATGGAATCGGACAACACAGTAACTGTACCTTCTAAACGATACTCAATTATTGTTTTTGGGAAGGAAACGAATAAATAAAACTTAACATTATTAAAAAAATTATGATAATTAATAACGTCTTGCATTAACGACTGCTTGCATTCGACAAGACATAAGTATTCTGAATTAAATTAAGGATTACATTCTAGTCCATGTTATTTCATTCCTGCAATAGCAACTCTCTCAGCTCCTAGGCAGTTCTTGCTGCTAGTGTTTAGCTTCGTATACATGTTTATTCCTATTCGCTGACAAAAATATTATTATTCTTATAGTTTTCTATAATATTTATATCTGTACGTGCTTCTGAACTAATACCCGCCTAAACCATAACTGACCAACCACGTATTTCCTCAATACAAACAGAGGCGTATCTTCTCCATATTCGTCGAAGTCAGTCTGGTTCATTGACGTAAAAACTCGACTTATCTGTAAAGAGTATCTTGCTCCATCAGTCATCATCGTTCCGTGCCAAGTGATTTCGAGCAAAATCTAATCTTCTAACTGCCCATTCGCTAACATTAACACCTCTAACCTCTTAAAGCTCCTTTCGCAGCCAAACCGCAGATTTTCTCGTCCACAAGCTGTACATCAACAAAAACCGATCATTTCTTTGACTCGTGACTCTTATTTGTCCAGATCCAGGTCGTCTGGTTATACGACTATATACGAAATATAAATGTTTTTGTTGTTTAACACACGTTGCGAATACAGTGACAGAATGCGACAGATGCCATTTATAACAAATAGCATCTATCCATAAATATAACTTTCACCGCCTACTAGACCTATGACTCCCTGATTAGTTTTATTTTTAAAACGATTAGCAATTTCCTAAGTTATTTAATTTGACCTAAATTTTTTGCTCGGCAGTGTTTTTTGACATATATTTTTTAAATTGATTCACCAACTCTTTTCCATATCGATTCTAGATTCAGTATTTTTGTTAAATGTTCGAAAATCAGTAAATTCCAAATTGATATTTTTGTTGGATATACCTAAGCATTGTGTTTAGATACCTACTATGTAATTACAATGGTATAAATAATAATCGTGATTTTTTGTTAATAATATATTATTAATAAACAACTTTCCAATGATTTATGGGTCTTCTTAATTATCAAAAAAAAAAATATCTTTTAAGTATCAACAAATATTTTAAACAATAATAGGAAAACATCGCACAAAGAATTCTACATAAACGCAAAAAATTTTAATTTAAAAATAAGTCAAATTTAAAAAAAAAAGTGTTGCGTCAACAAAATTATTATCTATGTAATAATTTTTAGCAGCAGGTCCGGACCACTCCCTCCTCACAAAAATGCGAATTCCTTGACCCAAAAGTTGCGACGAAAAACCTGCGACAATGGTTTAATCATTCCAAATAATATTAACAAATCGGTACACACATAAAATTAAACCGGATATTTTATTATTTTCAACAATTAAGTTTTAAACCTCATCACCTCTATTTAATTCCTCGATTCCATACAAATCGCTTACTTCTAAGCGTATGATTCATCGGTTTAATCACTTTCTGTATCACTATCGTTTTAATTATCAAAATCTGTTTCACAACTATATATATATATATATATATATATTGTTTAGGTAGTAACGAATTAAACTGAGAAGATGATATAGGATGTGCAAGCAGGATTTAGAAGAGGAAGAAGATGCATGAATCAGGTCTTTTCATTACGAGGTATAGTCGAAAAATTCTTGGCTAGAAGTCAGAAGGTCTATTGCGCTTTAATAGACTTGGAAAAGGCCTATGACAGAGTGGTGAGGAGTGAATTGTGGTCGACATTGTCTATGTATGGGGTGAGCGGTAGTTTATTACGAGCTTTGATATCACTTTACGAGGATTCCATTGCTAGTGTCAGAATAAACGGAGCTTGCACGGATTGGTTTAACATCGAAAAAGATGTGAGACAGGGATGAGTGGCTTTGCCATGGCTGTTTAACTTATACATAGACGATTGTTTAAAAGATTTGAAAGAGAGTGCGTATGGGTTGAAAATGAATGATTTGATCGTCAAATGCCTTCTTCAAGTCATATTAGCGTCATCTGAAGAGGAGTTGCAGGCGATGGTTAATGTTATGCATGATACTCTGAAAATCAAAGGGATGAAAATATATGTAAGCAAAACGAAAGTAATGGTTTTTGAAAGAGAAAAAAGCATGACAAACTGTGAGGTTCTGATTAATGAAGAAAGAGTGAAACAAGTAAATGAGTTTGTATACTCGGGTTCAAAGTTAACGAGAGATGGAAAGTATTTTCGACACACTAGTGTACTAATTATACATATTAACAAAAATCTTGAAAATAAATAAGTCCTATTCTCGGTACGCCTCTGGAGACAAAATATATTTTATAATAACATAAATATATTTTTTAAACATTATTTTAATCTTATAATTAGTAGAAGATTATTTTTACAAGCATATATTAAGTGCTCAATATGTTATTTTAACTATTTTCCTGAATCTATATATTCTTTGTAAAATATTGTTTTGTTTAAATTTTTATAATTTTGATTA
This sequence comes from Agelastica alni, assembly GCA_950111635.1. Lineage (NCBI taxonomy): Eukaryota > Metazoa > Arthropoda > Insecta > Coleoptera > Chrysomelidae > Agelastica > Agelastica alni. The sequence goes on along the minus strand of OX467711.1, from coordinate 250,475 downwards.
CAAAATAAAAAATGTTTGTGCTACTAAATTTAATACTATTTTTAACACTTGTTTATTTTATAATATCAAATAAGAGACCTAAAAAATATCCTCCAGGTAAGTTCTATGATTATTATTATTATTATTGGGAATTTTTTTATTTTTTATAGGTACATTATATTATTATAACAATTAGTACTCAATTGTTAACCGTACATAACAACATTTAGCAATGACCATGATTATTTACAAAAAAAAAAAATAAAGGGTGACCGGTAACACTGAAAAAGATATTCGATATCACAATTTTCAGTTACAGCATATATTTTGGATCGATCACTGGAATAACCGGTTAGAACCAGTTTTTCAGAAATGAGCAAAAACTGATTTCTCAAAGTAGAAATTTGACCAAAAATTGTAATTAAGCATGACAAAATGGTACTAGATAGACCAATCTAAAGGTGTAAAATGACACATGTCATTGTAAAACACTGTGTACTGTACGGCACTTGATTATTTGTATACAAGGTGATACATAACTATTGGGACTTAGCCTAAGGACCGGTGATTCGGACAAAAATATGGCGATAGGACCAAATATGTTAATAATTTTACTATAAATTTAACAATTGTTATTAAAATCGGCAGAGAGGCATACCTTTAAACGAGTAATATTATTTTATGTATTATTTTACATTTTGATATAGGGGGCGCCATGTGAACGATTCCTGATAATGAAATCGACTGGTTACTTTTTCTAACAAAACTTTCTAGTAATTTTAATTGAAAAATATGACGCAGACATCATTTTTACGAAATATTGGTACTGTTGTTTAAACACGATAATTTCATCATTTTTCGAGAAAAACGCAATCAAATCATTTAGAATATCAGAATGGAAATTAAAATATTATTTAATTTATAAAGAGTGTGCTTTGGACTGTCAAATAATTGTTACTGGTAAATTTTATTTCTTGTGAGTGAATTATTGTTGCTGTGATATTATAGTAAATGAATTTGTGTACTTGGGTTCAAAAATTAGAAGCGAGCATCGGTAGAACTCAGTTTGGATTTCGATCAGGATTGGGAACGCGTAAGGCGCTCTTTGGAGTTCAAGTACTAATACAGCGCTGCCAAGACGTTGACTCTGACGTGTTCGTGTGCCTGGTGGATTTTGAAAAAGCCTTTGACAAAGTGCGACATGACAAACTTATGGAAATACTCAAAACAACTGGTATTGATGACAAAAATATCCGCTTAATGGGTAATTTATATTGGCGCCAGTCTGCCAAAGTCAGAATTAACGGTCACCTGACGGAAGGTGTTGAAGTGAAGAAAGGTGTGAGACAGGGATGTATATTGTCTCCACTCCTTTTTAATTTATACTCTGAAGAGTTATTTGGGCAGGCCCTAGGAGACACGGATTTGGGAGTTGTGATAAATGGACAAATTCTCAATAACATAGGATTCGCGGATGACACTGTAATAATCGCGCAGTCCATCGATGACCTACAGAGACTTATTAATAGGGTAACTGAAGCTTGCGAAGTATTTGGTTTGAAAATAAACATGGCAAAAACCAAAAACATGCTAATAAGCAAAGGAATTCATAATCAAGTTGCTAGTGTCAACGGAACACAATTGGACAGAGTCTCAAGTGCGAGCTACCTTGGTTGCAGGATAAACGAGGACTGGGATCCATCAGTCAAAATCAAAATACGTATTGAGTATGCCCGGACAACATTTATTCGCTTGAAAAATTCTTTGCCAGTCACGACCTATCGATTGCCCTGCGAATGAGGATGATTAGAGCATATGTCTTTCCAGTTCTTTTGTTTGGAGTTGAAAGCTGGACACTAACAGAAGCCACGCCCAAATGTCTACAAGCTTTTGAGATGTGGTTGTACAGGAGAATGCTAAGAGTAAGTTGGATGAAAAAGATTACAAACGAGAAGAATGCATAAAGATACAGAAGTGGTCAATATTGTAAAACTACGAAAACTTGAATATTTCTTACATATCATGAGACACCCAGAAAAGTATGACATTCTACATCTTATAAGACAGGGTAAGATTAATAGTAACAGACGTCCCGGCAGACAATGAACTTCCTGGCTAAAAAATCTCAGACAGTGGTTTGGTCTCACCAGTATACAATTTTTCTGAGCGGCTACCAACAAAATAATGATTGCAAACATGATAGCCAGAATGATCGCCAACGATCGTTAAACGGTCATGGCACCTAGAAGAAGAAGACTTGGGTTCAAAGTTTATGAGAGATGGAAAGTATGACAGTGACATTAAGCGAAGGGTGTTGGCATGAAAACAAATGAATGGGGCACTGCATAGTTTTATAAACAGCCAGAAATTTTTAAAAAAGGCACGTCTGACTGTGCATGTGTATTATTTATGGTAGTTAATGTTGGGTTTGGCAGAAGAAGCATGAAAATAGGATTAATGCTGCGGAGATGAGTAGTGAGAACATGTATGAGAGCACTGATGAAAGTAGAGGAAGCAAAAGATGTGTGTAAGAACTGTAGCAAGAGTTGCAGACCAGAGATTACTCTTATACCACCACTGGCCACATTCGGCCGAAGAGCTCGGCACGCTGATCCGTCTCACCCATTTACTCTTAATATTGACACTACAAGGACCAATATCCATCAAGAATCCTTTTTTTACAGGGCTGCTACAGAATGAAACAAGAGTAGTTAAACAACACCGGTTCAAGCGCAAAGGAGTGGGGGTAGGAGTGGGGGAAGTGGAGGGGGTAGGAGTGGTGGAGTGGGGGTAGAAGTGGTGGAGTGGGGGTAGGAGTGGGGGTCAGAGTGGTGGAGTGGGGGAAGTGGTGGGGTAGAAGTGGGGGAAGTGGTGGGGGTAGGGGTGGTGGAGTGGGGGCAGTGGTGGAGTGGGGAGGAGTGGGGGAAGTGACAGGTGAAGGAGTGGGGAAATGACATTGTTGACATATGACATTGTTGACATATGACATTGTTGACATATGACATTGTTGACATATGACATTGTTGACATATGACATTGTTGACATGTGACATTGTTGACATGTGACATTGTTGCCATTGTTTACATACGGCATTGTTGACATACGGCATGTTGCCATTGTTGACATATAACATCATTGTTTACATTGTCCCCATCGACTCGATTAAGAGGGTTACGTAAGCACGTTGAAAAGTGGTGTGACGTAAGCGTTGAAAAAAACTTGGCTTCTCGGAGGTTCGAACCTTAATCCTTTGCCTTACTAAACGGATAGCTATACCATGTAGCTACTACGCATATTAATTTTATCGTGCAAGATTGGATATACAAATATATATTTGTGACATCATTTTTGATAAAAATAACCTTGAACTGCGCTACCAGATAACTTTGTTATCGTATACTTAAATGAGGTGTAATATTGATTGCGACAGAGATAATAATTACACACGCACATAGTCCCAGTTTAAATGTGTGCGATATTGTTGTACATGTACAGGGTATGTCACAAATTAAGAAGTCAAAAGAACCTTAACGAATGTTGGCATGGGAAAAATTGTTTTTATGAAAATTCCCCATACGCTAATCTTAAGATACGCCGTTCTAAATATAAAGGGGTGCATTCACTGTTGCAAGAGATCTAATTCGAAAAATCAAAGCACTGAGTTATCGTATACTTAAATGAGGTGTAATATTGATTGCGACAGAGATAATAATTACGCACGCACATAGTCACAGTTTAAATGTGTAAGATATTGTTGTACAAGTACAGGGTATGTCACAAATTAAGAAGTCAAAAGAACTTTAACGAATGTTGGCATGGGAAAAATTGTTTTTATGAAAATTCCCAAACGCTAATCTTAAGATACGCCGTTCTAAATATAAAGGAGTTGGAAATTCCGATTAAATTAAATCAAATTTCAAAGTTCGAGAAACTAAACGAAATTTCAGTTAACATATATGCTTTAGAATTGATCGAAACAGAGAAGAGATCATTTTACATGGTTATACCTGCGTTTTTAACCAAAAATAAAATGAAACGTCACGTCAATTTGTTACTAATACAAGATCAGTATTTTCGGAAATTAAATGATTATAAAGCGCCACCTATCGACAATGAAAATGTTGAAATCAAATATGTTTGGATAAGTACGAGGTATGTCGTAAATTAGGAAGTCAAAAGGACCTTAACGAATGTTGGTATGCGACCCATCAAACGATTCAGCGCTGCTTAAAGTACGTCAAGTGTCACGAGAGTACGTTAAATGTCACGTGAGTACGTCAAGCGTCACGTAAAAAGTCACGTGTCACGTTATACGTAACGTGTCACATTAAAAACACACACACACACATGTTGAATATTTTTGTTCATGTACAGGGAATGTCACAAATCAAGAAGTCAAAAGGTCCTTAACGAATGTTGGCATGTGACCCATCAAACGATTCAACGTTACGCTCGTCACGTGTCACGTTATACGTAACGTGTCACATTAAAAACACACACACACACACAAGTCGGTCGACCTCGGAGAACAGATCAGATCAACATTGTTTTGAGGAAAGGCCAGGTCAAGAGTACCAACAACCGACGAGCATGTATGAGAGCACTGATAAAAGTAGAGGAAGCAAAAGATGTGTGTAAGAACCGTAGCGAAAGTAAAAGGAAGTGGTCTCTGCCTACCCCTATGGAAAAAAGGTGTGACTTTATGTATGTAATAAAATCTCAAGAGTACCAACGACCAAGAACACTAATGCAAGTAGTTCATTGTATTTAAAACAATTTCCGGTAATAATGTATTATCGTACCGATCGTCGGTAAAACATCGAAACCATGACAATAAAAACCCCAATAATCTTTATTAAAAATCATGAATCAAACAAACAAAAATTAGCTTAAGTCCTCATGATGACATTTATTGCCTGGGATTATCGATACTCTTGCTTTGGGTCATTATAGTTTAAATAAATATTTTTTTTCACCCTAGCGCATATCTATAGTTAAAAAAATGAATAGTTTGTTCCTTATTCAGCATTTAGACGATGCATATCTCTAAAGGTAGTGTCAAGGCCGGGATGCGTACGCGCTCGCTGGCCGCTGCAAAAATAATATAGATAGGTATATATACAGGGGGGTGCATGAACTGGCAAAACTTTTGGAACTATTGGAAAAAATATCTTTTTAACAAAAAAAAAAAACCTTGGTTAAAAGAACTATTTAAGCTCTCTTTTTTCATGTATCACGCAATAAAGTGTCTTGCTGCGTCATCAAAAGATTCAGCATTACGCAAAGTGCGTCGACCGTCATGTGAGTACGCCAAGCGTCACGTTAAACGTCAGGTGAGTACGTCAAGCATCACCTTAAACGTCACGTGTGTATGTCAAACGTAAACGTCACGTGTCATATTAAAACACACACACACACACACATACCAGTTTGATTTAAACAATCTGCATGGTTGAAGCCCTATATCGAGCTGAACACTCGTTTAAGGACTACAGTTCATGCATCACCTTAAACGTCACGTGTGTATGTCAAACGTAAACGTCACGTGTCATATTAAAACACACACACACACATACCAGTTTGATTTAAACAATCTGCATGGTTAAAGCCCTATATCGAGCTGAACACTCGTTTAAGGACTACAGTTCATTTGCAAAGAAGCTCCCCTTTTTCATGTATTACGCAATAAAGTGTCTTGCAGCGTCATCAAAAGATTCAGCATTACGCAAAGTACGTCGACCGTCACGTGAGTACGCCAAGCGTCGCGAACAACGCGGTGTTCGGCAAAACAATGGAAAATAAACGCTTCCGCAGTTAGTAAGTTCATACGATTGTCGTTACAGGACAAAAAATTTAATTTCTAGAGCCAGATTTCACAATAGATCAATTTTTGATGATAATCTAATGTGCAAAGTACGTCGACCGTCACGTTAAACGTCACGTGAGTACGCCAAGCGTCACATTAAACGTCATGTAAGTACGTCAAGCGTCAACTTAAACGTCACGTGTGTACGTCAAACGTAAACACAGCGTCACGTTCAACGTCACGTGTTTATGTCAAACGTAAACGTCACGTTAAACGTCACGTGTTACATTAAAAAACACACACATACCAGTTTGATTTAAACAATCTGCATGGTTGAAGCCCTATATCGAGCTAAACACTCGTTTAAGGACTACAGCTACCAGTTCATTTGCAAAGAAGCTCCTTTTTTCATGTATTACGCAATAAAGTGTCTTGCAGCGTCATCAAAAGATTCAGCATTACGCAAAGTACGTCGACCGTCACGTGAGTACGCCAAGCGTCACATTAAATGTCATGTAAGTACTTCAAGCGTCACCTTAAACGTCACGTGTGTACGTCAAACGTAAACACAGCGTCACGTGTTTATGTCAAACGTAAACGTCACGTTAAACGTCACGTGTTACATTAAAAAACACACACATACCAGTTTGATTTAAACAATCTGCATGGTTGAAGCCCTATATCGAGCTAAACACTCGTTTAAGGACTACAGCTACCAGTTCATTTGCAAAGAAGCTCCCTTTTTTCATGTATTACGCAATAAAGTGACTTGAAGCGTCATCAAAAGATTCAGCATTACGCAAAGTACGTCGACCGTCACGTGAGTACGCCAAGCGTCACGTTAACCGTCATGTATGTACGTCAAGCGTCACCTTAAACGTCACGTGTGTACGTCAAACGTAAACACAGCGTCACGTTAAACGTCACGTGTGTATGTCAAACGTAAACGTCACGTTAAACGTCACGTGTCACATTAAAAAACACACACACCAGTTTGATTTAAACAATCTGCATGGTTGAAGCCCTATATCGTGCTGAACACTCGTTTAAGGACTACAGCTACCAGTTCATTTGCAAAGAGTCAGTTTAAACTCGCGAACAACGCGGTGTTTGGCAAAACAATGGAAAATAAACGCTTACATAGGGTAGTAAAGTTAGTAAGTTCATACGAGGGTCGTTACGGGGCAAAAAATTTAATTTCTAGCGCGAGATTTCACAATAGATCAATTTTTGATGAAAATCTAATGGCTATCGAACTAAAAAAGTCTGAATTACTTTTCGATAAACCCCTTTATATTGGAATGTCCATTCTCGATATTTCGAAAACGTGTATGTATGATTTCCACTATAATTTTATGCTCCCCACCCTAGGGGTGAACAATTGTATCATAAACTACACCGACACCGATAGTTTCTTCTACAAAATAATGAATATCAATGTTTACAAAGACATAATCGGTAGGTATATCGAAAAATTTGATACCTCCGATTATAGTGGAAATAACATATACAATATCCCGTTACTTAACAAAAAAATACCGGGTCTTATGAAAGATGAAGCCAACGGCAAAATCATTACGCATTTTGTTGGGTTACGATCAAAAATGTACGCGTTTAAAATTCAGGGAGATAAAAACGTCCCTAAAAAGTCTAAGGGGGTAAAATATAATGTTGTCAAAAATAAATTGACGTTTGAAGATTACGTAGATTGTCTTAAAACATTTAAACATAAAAATATTACACAGTGCACAATTCGATCCTATAAACATGACGTATTTAGCATAGAACAATCGAAAATTGCTTTAAGCCCTGAGGATGATAAAAGATATTTAATTTCGGGATCATTTAACACGCTACCATGGGGTCATTACAGTATAGAATAATTAGAATTAGAACCGTTTGCGTAGAGATATAAAAAATAATAACTTTACATATTCCTCATTCCTGATATCATTAATTTTATAATTTCATTCTGTTCCACTTTTATAATTAAAAAAAATAAAAAAATAAAATTTAAAACGAATTATAAAATTCGCGTCATTGGCAGGTGGATGTCAGTCATCATGTGCAGCAGTCAAGACAGTAATCATTTTAGTATGACGTCGAGTAGTGATGATAGCGTGAGTAGTGACTTTGAAATGTCCGAATTCGTATTGCCGGGGGCAACTTCCATAGAAACAATTGTTCAATCCTACGAAGATGCTGCCAAACGTGAAGTGCATTACTTACTGCTAACGACATATATGTTGTCAGAATATGAAGTTCGATGTGGCCTTAGTCCTGCTCGGACGTTTTCTCCGGCAATCATTTTGGCTAAACATTTTGGGCCTACTAAAATATCTTTTGACGTTTTTGAATGGGGTACCCTCATCAGTATTTTGGAGAAAAGGATGGAAGATTTTTTTCATGAGATGTCGCCTACGTATCCCGATGAAGACGATGATAACACCCCTATAACGTTTCACTGTGGCGATTATTGTACTATCATGCAACAAGTTTATGATGATACCAAGTTCCTGGTTTTAAGAAAACACGACGTTGAGTACTATTTGTGCGAAGAAGATGTTCAAGAAATTCTTAAAATCCACGCGCATTTGCTGACGCATCGAGTAAATTTATTAAACAAACTTAGTTTCTGTTCATATTATCACAATATTATTGGTTTTTGTAAACTGCATGGTGAATTATCGTTATCATTATTGTCGGAAATACTTCCAAATGATTTGTTAAATAGTGCATTGAGAGAGTTTATCTACTTTTATAGAATTACCACAATTAATGATTTAAATAAATAATTTTTTTAAAAAGTTTTGTTTTATTTGTTCCCCGAAATTTTAAGTTTCTATAAATATACTGTAAATAATATTTGTTAATCATTTAAGATGCTGTGCCCTACTTAAAGTTTGAAGAAACAATTGAAATATCTACTATTAAAGCTAATTTCATTTTACGAATAACATGTAATTTTTTTTTAAATTGTTGATTTGTGCATGTATTTTTTTAATATCGATCTTTTCTTCATTTAACGTTCATAAACCATTAAGGCTTATTTGACTAGCCAATATGAAAACAATTGTTTAAATTTCAGATATTAAATGCATTCTATAACATTTCTTCATATAATATAAGAGTGTAAGAATTTTAATTGTAAAATAAATATTTTAATTTTTTATGCGTGTTAATACTACTGGGAAACCATAACGCGAAAATGAATGGATGTACTGTTGTGGCCAAGGCACGTGGGTTAGAGGTGATCTTCGTGGAAGCAAATATGATGTGTACATGAAATGATTATAATATGATATTGTTTCTTGAAAAAATAATTGAATGTAAAAATTACAATTGGGCTTTTAATAACTGATGCTATTGCTGACATTGATATAAGTTTGACCTGGTAATTCAGGAATGCTTGAATCTACGTTTCTATAGAATATGTATTATAAATATATTTGCATAGTTGTTGCTCTGTTGTGTTTTCAAGTGTCACGCTTATTATGGGTAAGAAACATTTTTGTTAATTTTTATTTATTTAATTTCTATGTTAGAAAAAAATAATTGTAACTATTTTATTATAAATAAAGAAATTTTGTCGGTGTTTTTAACGGACGATCAATTTTTCTATCGACTTTTTTTTTAACTTTATTAAGCAATGGTTTTTTAAAATATAAAAATATTAAGTGATTTTAAGTTTTAAAGTAAAGAAATCAAATCTTGTAACACCTTCAATAAGCATTTACAATTAAAATATTGTGTTTCTGTTTTAAATCTTAAATTACACAGAGGACATCTTAAATGCGTAATGATATGACGACAACTTATCTTTTTAAACGGTTTGTAACAGAAATTACAAATTTGTATTTTTACAGATTTCTTTAAACTTAGCAAATTTATTGTTTTTGCACTAAATCTAAAAGAAAAACAAAAAAAGCGCATACAGTGACCGCTTACCTTAAATATATTTTACCTACGGTTTAAAATCTATAAAAGGGAAAAACAAAAAGTGCATTTTTACTAGAATTTAAAACGAGATGGATAAGTAACTAAAACTTTTTTAATTGTGTTTTTATTTTAAATTTTTACCCTTTACAAAATTTTAGCAAATTTTCAAAATACTTTTTTATTTATTTTAAGTTATTTTTCGTCATTTAAAAAATAATTTAAACACCACTCACAAATAAATTTTTTGTCTATTCTTAGTTACTCGACTATTTATTAATCTAGACAAATCTTTGATGCAGCAATAGTTATATTTAATTTTACAATTCTCATCATTTGAGCTTCATAATTATTTAATTTTTGATAATACTGATTTTTAATCAAATTTGTTATTTTTTACACACTAGTTTTCAATTTAAAATTGTTTTACAGACAGATTAGAATACTACATATATAGTAGAGTAAGAGGAGCATTACCCCCGCATCAAAGAGTAAGTAAACAAAACCATTTGCTAATTATTTCTACCAATCTTACTTTGGTGTTGGTAGTTTTAACAATAAATTTAATTTCCAACTAAAATTTCTTAGGCTAACTTTTTTTATGCTAATTTTTGTATTAACATAAGGTTTTAATCATTTTAGATATTTTTTTACTAAATTAAAAATTCTTTGTGTCAATTTTAGTAAATTAAATTTTAATTAAAACTTTTTTTTTTACAGGCTAAATCCATTATAATTATGATGGGTTCTCGTGGAGGCAAACCACCTCCATCAATGATATGCGTAGGGGATGTGGGCCCCTACAGTATATATATGGAGGTACTAGAGAGCGAGATATGGGTTTGGGCATTAAGGTATAAATTTATCTATGATTTTATATTTATATTTTACAAATGTTTTTTTTTTATGTTGCAGATAATGGGCCTATTCTACTTTAATTATGTAAAGTAATTAAAAAAAAAACTTTGAGTTAAATAAAGGAAATGAATAATTATTGTTTCGTTTCAATTATTTTTGAAAGTAACGTTCGACACATGCCTCAAACATTTGACAATTATTTCAGTTAATTAACGTAGAAAATGTTAAAATGTTTAAAATTTAAGTAAATATCTAAAATTGGATTTAAAACTAAAAAAGTACTCGAAAAAATCATTTTAACAGTATCATACAAATAAAAATGTTTATAAAATTAATTTTTGGTTTTAAAATATAAGTGTTAAAAATAAATTTAAAAAGTTAAACAAAAGAAAATTAATTTAAATACAATGAATATGTGAATGAAATAAAGATTATGTATCAAAAATCTTGCTTCCCAAATTTTCCAAATAATTGTGTAAACTAATTAAAATTTTTTTTATTTTTGAGTTAAATAAAGGAAATGGATGAATATTGTTTCGTTTCAATTATTTTTGGAAGTAACGTTCGACACACGTCTCAAACATTTGACATTTATTTCAGTTAATTAACGTAGAAAATGTTAAAATGTTCAAAATTTAAGTAAATATCTAAAATTGGATTTAAAACTAAAAAAGTACTCGAAAAAATCATTTTAACAGTATCATACAAATAAAAATGTTTATAAAATTAATTTTTAGTTTTAAAATATAAGTGTTAAAAATAAATTTAAAAAGTTAAACAAAAGAAAATTAATTTAAATACAATGAATATGTGAATAAAATAAAAAATTTGGATCGAAAATCTTGCTTTCCATATTTGCCAAAATTCCGTAATGACATTAGATAAAAACATATGTAGTCCCATAGTATTCAAGTATAAGGGAAATTTGATGACATATGTCAACAATGTCGTATGTAAACAATGGCAGTCAACAACGTCGTATGTAAACAATGTCAAAAATGGCTACAATTTCATATGTTAACAATGTCATATGTAAACAATGGCAACAAGTCATATGTCAACAATATTAACATTGCCCAGGATCCAAACCCCTGCCACGCCTCTGGACCATATTCGTGTACCGAACGAAATGTACAACGTCTCCGTCACTGGTTTTCTAATGTTGTATTACCATTATAATTATTTTAAATAAATGTTTAAGAAAAATTGGATGTTTTATTAAAACACTATGTGTATTCATCATCAACTTTTATATTACATGTAGATTTAAATTTTCGTTTTACAATTTTTAAAATAAATTTTAAAATTAAAACAAAAATAGATGCCAATATTACACAAGTCATTGCAAAAACATTATCGACTTTATTTTTCATGCTCTCATTTGTTGGAATATCGGACTAAATTTCTTTAATTTCAAATGCTGCAGCCAAATGGGGGCGGCCACAATCGTAAGATCCTTGGTATGTTAAGCTGTATTTCCCTTTCTCGAAATGGCTTTTATACGGCTCATAGGTAGCAGTCACTCTGTTGGGTAGGAATGTGACTTTATCACCCAAGTCAAGAAGAACGCTTGTACCATATGGTGTTTTGGTTATTTTCGCAGCATAAATTGCTTGAGGAACTCCTATTGGTAGCTCCTGCAGCTTTACTATAGGTTTTCGTGCTGTAATGGAGGAAACTTCGTTTAATTTTTCCAAATTCATCTAAAATCAAAAATAAGAATATTTTGTGAGACAAAACACACACAACAATAATTTAAACTTACTTTTTTCTTCTTGGAGCACTTGCACGCAAAAATCTATCAACGTTTAATGTGAATAGTCAAATGGTACTAAACCGTATGGCTTTTTTCTTTTTATATCTTCAAAGATGTTTATAAAAAAAATTTAGAAATAAAGTCAAAATTGATTAATTTTAATACATAATGCTTATTTTATAATAAAGTTAAACAAAGGAAAATGCGAGCGTGACATTTTTTTTTAGATAAGCAATTTCTGGAAGCTTCTAGAACTGCTGCGTCGCAAAAATGGTTCTAATAGAAGTCAGCGGAAATGACGCATATAACTCGCGCATATTTGTAACCTTCCTCCCCTCCACTTAAAAGTCGATTTTTGTTCATAATTAAACAACTGTTGCCTTTTATACCTAACCATTTGACGTACATTTTATTTCCTTTGCGTCCAAGTTCCTTTTCTACTAAGTAGATATCAAGATTAGCAGTTTTCTGTAATTCTTCCGCGTAGAAGGCTCCTTTGATTTGTGCCTCCATCATATCTTCCAGAAGATACGTTGCAGGATTGGTTATCTTACATTTTGTGATTTTAAATAATTCCGTTGACCAATTGGGTGTATAACCTTTCTTAAAAACGTGTTTGGCGTACAATGGCGCCAACTTTAAATTTTCAAGGTCCTGCAATTTTCAAATGACTAAAATGTTTTAAAATATATTGCTCGTTCGCTTTCAAAAATTGATCTATTGTGAAATCTGCCGCTAGAAATTAAACTTTTTGTCCTGTAACGACCCTCGTATGAACTTACTAACTGCGGAAGCGTTTATTTTCTATTCTTTTGTCGAACACCGCGTTGTTCGCGAGTTTAAACTGACTCTTTGCAAATGAACTGGTAGCTGTAGTCCTTAAACGAGTGTTCAGCACGATATAGGGCTTCAACCATGCAGATTGTTTAAATCAAACTGGTGTGTGTGTTTTTTAATGTGACACGTGACGTTTAACGTGACGTTTACGTTTGACATACACACGTGACGTTTAACGTGACGCTGTGTTTACGTTTGACGTACACACGTGACGTTTAAGGTGACGCTTGACGTACATACATGACGGTTAACGTGACGCTTGGCGTACTCACGTGACGGTCGACGTACTTTGCGTAATGCTGAATCTTTTGATGACGCTTCAAGTCACTTTATTGCGTAATACATGAAAAAAGGGAGCTTCTTTGCAAATGAACTGGTAGCTGTAGTCCTTAAACGAGTGTTTAGCTCGATATAGGGCTTCAACCATGCAGATTGTTTAAATCAAACTGGTATGTGTGTGTTTTTTAATGTAACACGTGACGTTTAACGTGACGTTTACGTTTGACATAAACACGTGACGCTGTGTTTACGTTTGACGTACACACGTGACGTTTAAGGTGACGCTTGAAGTACTTACATGACATTTAATGTGACGCTTGGCGTACTCACGTGACGGTCGACGTACTTTGCGTAATGCTGAATCTTTTGATGACGCTGCAAGACACTTTATTGCGTAATACATGAAAAAAGGAGCTTCTTTGCAAATGAACTGGTAGCTGTAGTCCTTAAACGAGTGTTTAGCTCGATATAGGGCTTCAACCATGCAGATTGTTTAAATCAAACTGGTATGTGTGTGTTTTTTAATGTAACACGTGACGTTTAACGTGACGTTTACGTTTGACATAAACACGTGACGTTGAACGTGACGCTGTGTTTACGTTTGACGTACACACGTGACGTTTAAGTTGACGCTTGACGTACTTACATGACGTTTAATGTGACGCTTGGCGTACTCACGTGACGTTTAACGTGACGGTCGACGTACTTTGCACATTAGATTATCATCAAAAATTGATCTATTGTGAAATCTGGCTCTAGAAATTAAATTTTTTGTCCTGTAACGACAATCGTATGAACTTACTAACTGCGGAAGCGTTTATTTTCCATTGTTTTGCCGAACACCGCGTTGTTCGCGACGCTTGGCGTACTCACGTGACGGTCGACGTACTTTGCGTAATGCTGAATCTTTTGATGACGCTGCAAGACACTTTATTGCGTAATACATGAAAAAGGGGAGCTTCTTTGCAAATGAACTGTAGTCCTTAAACGAGTGTTCAGCTCGATATAGGGCTTTAACCATGCAGATTGTTTAAATCAAACTGGTATGTGTGTGTGTGTGTTTTAATATGACACGTGACGTTTACGTTTGACATACACACGTGACGTTTAAGGTGATGCATGAACTGTAGTCCTTAAACGAGTGTTCAGCTCGATATAGGGCTTCAACCATGCAGATTGTTTAAATCAAACTGGTATGTGTGTGTGTGTGTGTGTTTTAATATGACACGTGACGTTTACGTTTGACATACACACGTGACGTTTAAGGTGATGCTTGACGTACTCACCTGACGTTTAACGTGACGCTTGGCGTACTCACATGACGGTCGACGCACTTTGCGTAATGCTGAATCTTTTGATGACGCAGCAAGACACTTTATTGCGTGATACATGAAAAAAGAGAGCTTAAATAGTTCTTTTAACCAAGGTTTTTTTTTTTTGTTAAAAAGATATTTTTTCCAATAGTTCCAAAAGTTTTGCCAGTTCATGCACCCCCCTGTATATATACCTATCTATATTATTTTTGCAGCGGCCAGCGAGCGCGTACGCATCCCGGCCTTGACACTACCTTTAGAGATATGCATCGTCTAAATGCTGAATAAGGAACAAACTATTCATTTTTTTAACTATAGATATGCGCTAGGGTGAAAAAAAATATTTATTTAAACTATAATGACCCAAAGCAAGAGTATCGATAATCCCAGGCAATAAATGTCATCATGAGGACTTAAGCTAATTTTTGTTTGTTTGATTCATGATTTTTAATAAAGATTATTGGGGTTTTTATTGTCATGGTTTCGATGTTTTACCGACGATCGGTACGATAATACATTATTACCGGAAATTGTTTTAAATACAATGAACTACTTGCATTAGTGTTCTTGGTCGTTGGTACTCTTGAGATTTTATTACATACATAAAGTCACACCTTTTTTCCATAGGGGTAGGCAGAGACCACTTCCTTTTACTTTCGCTACGGTTCTTACACACATCTTTTGCTTCCTCTACTTTTATCAGTGCTCTCATACATGCTCGTCGGTTGTTGGTACTCTTGACCTGGCCTTTCCTCAAAACAATGTTGATCTGATCTGTTCTCCGAGGTCGACCGACTTGTGTGTGTGTGTGTGTTTTTAATGTGACACGTTACGTATAACGTGACACGTGACGAGCGTAACGTTGAATCGTTTGATGGGTCACATGCCAACATTCGTTAAGGACCTTTTGACTTCTTGATTTGTGACATTCCCTGTACATGAACAAAAATATTCAACATGTGTGTGTGTGTGTTTTTAATGTGACACGTTACGTATAACGTGACACGTGACTTTTTACGTGACGCTTGACGTACTCACGTGACATTTAACGTACTCTCGTGACACTTGACGTACTTTAAGCAGCGCTGAATCGTTTGATGGGTCGCATACCAACATTCGTTAAGGTCCTTTTGACTTCCTAATTTACGACATACCTCGTACTTATCCAAACATATTTGATTTCAACATTTTCATTGTCGATAGGTGGCGCTTTATAATCATTTAATTTCCGAAAATACTGATCTTGTATTAGTAACAAATTGACGTGACGTTTCATTTTATTTTTGGTTAAAAACGCAGGTATAACCATGTAAAATGATCTCTTCTCTGTTTCGATCAATTCTAAAGCATATATGTTAACTGAAATTTCGTTTAGTTTCTCGAACTTTGAAATTTGATTTAATTTAATCGGAATTTCCAACTCCTTTATATTTAGAACGGCGTATCTTAAGATTAGCGTTTGGGAATTTTCATAAAAACAATTTTTCCCATGCCAACATTCGTTAAAGTTCTTTTGACTTCTTAATTTGTGACATACCCTGTACTTGTACAACAATATCTTACACATTTAAACTGTGACTATGTGCGTGCGTAATTATTATCTCTGTCGCAATCAATATTACACCTCATTTAAGTATACGATAACTCAGTGCTTTGATTTTTCGAATTAGATCTCTTGCAACAGTGAATGCACCCCTTTATATTTAGAACGGCGTATCTTAAGATTAGCGTATGGGGAATTTTCATAAAAACAATTTTTCCCATGCCAACATTCGTTAAGGTTCTTTTGACTTCTTAATTTGTGACATACCCTGTACATGTACAACAATATCGCACACATTTAAACTGGGACTATGTGCGTGTGTAATTATTATCTCTGTCGCAATCAATATTACACCTCATTTAAGTATACGATAACAAAGTTATCTGGTAGCGCAGTTCAAGGTTATTTTTATCAAAAATGATGTCACAAATATATATTTGTATATCCAATCTTGCACGATAAAATTAATATGCGTAGTAGCTACATGGTATAGCTATCCGTTTAGTAAGGCAAAGGATTAAGGTTCGAACCTCCGAGAAGCCAAGTTTTTTTCAACGCTTACGTCACACCACTTTTCAACGTGCTTACGTAACCCTCTTAATCGAGTCGATGGGGACAATGTAAACAATGATGTTATATGTCAACAATGGCAACATGCCGTATGTCAACAATGCCGTATGTAAACAATGGCAACAATGTCACATGTCAACAATGTCACATGTCAACAATGTCATATGTCAACAATGTCATATGTCAACAATGTCATATGTCAACAATGTCATATGTCAACAATGTCATATGTCAACAATGTCATTTCCCCACTCCTTCACCTGTCACTTCCCCCACTCCTCCCCACTCCACCACTGCCCCCACTCCACCACCCCTACCCCCACCACTTCCCCCACTTCTACCCCACCACTTCCCCCACTCCACCACTCTGACCCCCACTCCTACCCCCACTCCACCACTTCTACCCCCACTCCACCACTCCTACCCCCTCCACTTCCCCCACTCCTACCCCCACTCCTTTGCGCTTGAACCGGTGTTGTTTAACTACTAACAAGCTTCCAAAATCAGTTGTTCCAGAGAACTATGACCTGAAACTTTTCAAAAAGCGGGTCCACAATCATCTCCTTTCTATAATCCCTTCCCCTTCTAATAGTAGCAGTGCGGGCCGTTCGCATAGAGGTCGACTTCGGCGAACATCGATCTTGATCAGATCGACATTGTTTTGAAAAAAGGCCAGGTGAAGAGAGTACCAACAACCGACGAGCATGTAAGAGAACACTGATGAAAGTAGAAAAAGCGAAAGACATGTGCAAGAACTGATGCGGAATTGAAAAGAAGTTATCTCTGTCTATCCCTACGGAAAAAAGGCGTGACTATATGTGTTTATCAATCAAGTAGAGAGGTCACAGCCAAATATTTTACAGGAATGTCATTATTTAGACGTTGACTTGGACATTAAAGTATGTACATATTTTAGGCCCCCAATGGTTTCCTATTGTTGGCAACATACCGATAGTAAAACGGTTAGCGGACCAACTAGGGGGAAAACACAAAGCTTTTGAGCGTTTAAGTCAAATTTATCAGACAAACATCTTGGGATTACGTCTCGGTCGAGAACCAGTTGTGGTAGTCTCGTCGTATTCATTAATTAAGGAGTTACTCTCTAGAGAAGAATTTAACGGACGACCTAATAACTATTTTATTAATTTGAGATGTTTCGGTACTAGAAAAGGTAAAGTTTATTTTAAAAGTTTTAACAATATTGTTAACAGTTTTTATTTTTGTTTAGGAATCACGATGACTGATGGGGAATTTTCTAAAAACCAAAGAAAATTTGTGAAATCACATCTTCGCGAATTGGGATTCGGTAAAGAAGTTATGGACCAATTGCTGCAAACCGAACTATCTGATATGATGAGAGAATTTGAAAAAAACGAACAAAAAGCAGTTGATTTTAATACAATAATTCCATTATCAGTTATTAATGTTCTTTGGATGATCGTAGCTGGAACGAGAATGGAGAGAAGCGACGTAAGACTGTCACAACTATTGACTATTATGAAAAAACGAGCGGAATTTTTTGATTTATCCGGTAACTATTTAGACATTTTATTTTTTAATTAAAACTGAGGTACCATAAAACCGTTTATTATTATCTACTATGTACACTCTTTGGTGGTACATTGGAAATGACAGAAATCTTGTTTCTAACCAAAACTGTATAATAATATACAGATAGAGTCACGAATCACTAGACATGAAGATGTAACTTTGGCAACGTTGTAGCGGAATATACTTGCGAGGGGAGGCATCGTGTTCCACTTCCTTACATAGCGTTTAGGAATGGTTTCAGCAATATTGCCAACTCTTTTTACGTTTAGTAATTTCCTCTGATTTTGTAATAATTAACAACAGAAATTACATAAAACAACGTTGTATTTAAATAAAATTCACTAGTACAATGCAGATTATTGTAACATTTATTTATTTCAGATAAAAGTAAATGTTATGGTCTATTCGTATGCATTGTAACTAGTAATCATGTCAGGCTTAGTTTCATTAATTAAGAACAAATACTTCAACCGGCAACATTGTTAGACTGGACAAATATCGTCGCTGCTTGGTGCTTGTCATCCATTGCGCTGGGTTTTATTTGCTAGTTTGCGAGTAATTATTAATTATTTTGTAGTTCTGTAGTGTGGTTTTGTTTTTTTTTTTAATTTAACACTATAAAAAATTAAAATATGTAATATAATAATGATGGTAATTTTTAATTTATTATGTTGCACGTAACTAGGTATCTTAAATAAGAACAAATTTTTCCAAAACGTCATTTATTTCTTCATGAGAATGTTATTAGCTCAAAGAACAGATTTTAATTTTTATCCACAACACAAAAATTATTTTATTGTCCAGCTACGTTCTGCACTGTATTCGAAATTTTATAACTAAACTCCATTATTTATATGTAGGGCCTTTTTAGTGTCACTAATTACTATTAATGACTATACAATAAAATCCGAGAATAATGAGCTCTTCTCAGGTGCAATGGCACGACACCCAACGTTTCTGACTTGTGCATCAAATTCGGTATCTAGTGAATTTATGCAACATTCCTGCAGATAAAATAACTTTTATTTCGTCACCATCAAAGATTCATGCAAGTTTAATTGAAGTGACTAGAAATACAGTTCACAAAAAACATTAAACACTTTCGTCTCTAAAATGGACAAATAATGGTAAAATACCTCAAATATGGACAATTTTAATGTCCGTGTATTAAAAACTCCGAAAATCATGTTATTTTGATATGATTTAAAAATACACGAATGCAGAATAGCTTAAAATAATAAAAACGAATAAAAAAAATAACATTTATCTCTGCATACATTTAGGGTTAGGTCGTTTCACATTTTTGACACGAACGAAAACAATCATATGTCTCCATTATGTTGTTTTGACGCAAGGCAATCAGGGGTAAAACAGATTTGCAAGGTTACCGATGTCAACTTTCGCATCAAATATATTATAATGTCTAATGATTCGTGACTCTGTCTGTATATTCAATTTTTAAACCAATTCATTTTTAAATTTTGCCAATAGGTACCTATATCTACCTAGCAATAATTTTTTATTAGAATGCGCTTCAAACTGGTTTCTATTCTGGTAAACCTCTTTCAATATTATCATCACTCGATAAAATTACTTTCGTCATTATATACATATGAGGGCAAAGTAATCTTCTATTATACCTCTGAAACAAAAAGGTACATCAAATTTTACATATAAACCAAATTATATTAAATCTGTTCCTAATGCCTTCAAATCCTGCTTAATAAAAACACTGAATAACTAGGTAACTAACAATAAAGATATTTAATTATTATAGACTTGTATAATTATCTACTGCAGAAAATGTTACATTGTTATGTATACACTTTGTTGTACTATATTTTCTATACTATTTCTGCTGTCTCTTCTAACTCTATTATTTCTGATATTTAATAATGTCGAGGGCCCGTATATATTTGGATTAAAGAAGGTCACTTCTTGTTTATACATCATCAGGTTATACTGATTTAACAAAAGATCGGATTAGAAGTACCCAAGTGTCTTAACGGTAAGCTGCTGCTCCCTTCAACAAACTACTGTCATAAAGGCCACTTTAATAAATCTACGATAGCACTTTTCTTTTCTCCAAGCTATTTAACCCTCTAATAGCTTCTAAATGACTTAGGATCATCTGCAAACTGTATGCAAAGGTATTGATTAAAAAAGTGACGAATAAAACTGAGGAGAAGTTATGGGATGTAGAAGCAGGATATAGTAGAGGATCGGGTCTCTTCCCTTCGAAGCACTTTCGAAAAACTTTTGGCTAATAGTCAACAGATTTTGTTTGCGCTTTTATATACTCGAAGAAGACCTATGACATAGTGGTAAGGAATGAATTGTGATTGATATTGTCAATGTATGGGGTGAGCGGTAGTTTGATACGAGCGCTAAAAACTCTTTACGAGTGTTCCAGTACTTGTGTCAGAAAAAACAGAGCTTACACAGACTGGTTTAACATCGAAAAAGGTCAGCAGACCATTGGGATGTTAAAACTTGGTGTTGCAGGCTGAAGTGCAGGCGATCAGTGTAGCGATGCAAATGTGCATGGAACACGACGTAAGGATCAGAAGCATTATAATACGATCGGACAGTCAGGCTGCCATCCTTGCTATTGGTCATCCAATAGTTACCTAAGCTGTTGTCCGGAATGGTTAAATATGGTGCAAAGCTATAAAAACCAACAACAACATTGTGAGTACCAGGCCACTCAGGTTTAGAAGGAAACAAAAACCCGACGAGCTGGCACGAGAAGATTTCAGAGTGCACCCATGTGGCCCTGAGCCAATACTGCTTGTGCCTTAGACAATGATTAAAGGGAAAGAACCAGTAAGACTGAATGACAAATTCTTGAAAGAGTAGTGGGGCGTTCCGGGAATGCGTCATACCAGAGCATGCTTTGAGGGGTACTCTAGAAAGTTTCGACAATAGATGATATCCCTCGACCGTAATGAGACAAGAGCCGTCACTGCACTAATCATCGGGCACGGACCCTTTCGATCACTTCTTAACAAGATCGGAGTGCAGCAAGAGACGACCACATGCCGGTATTGCGAAGAAGAAAAAACCGGATAGCACTGTCCTGCAATCTAGATGGTGTGACTAGAACACCTGGAAGCCACCAACCCTTTAAAACAAGAGTATAGTGGAGTGCTGGTCTCTACACTTATCAGTATGGTAGTGAATGTTGGGTTTGGCAGAAGTATGAAAATAAGATAAATGCTGCGGATATGAGTAGTCTGAGAATTGTATAGCCGGAGTGACTCTGATGGATAAAGTGATAAGGGAACGCTGTGCTGCTAAAGAAAATGTAGTAATAAAGATAGATAAAGGAATGCTTAGATGGTTAGAGAGGATGAATAACAGAAGATTGACAAAACATATTTATAAGGCGAGTGTAAATGGGTAGTTCGATAGAGGTCGACCTAGACGAACGTATCTATCTCGACCAGGTTGAATTGGTTTAAAGAACAGTGTTAAAAGTACCAGCAACCAACGAACATGTATGAAAGTAGATGAAAGTAGAAGAAACGAAAGACATGTGTTAGAACCGTAGTGGGAGTGGAAGAAAGTGCTCTGTGCCTACCCCTACGGGAATAAGGCTATATGTATGTATGTATGTAATGACTAGGATAAAATAAAGAAAAAACAGGGATGCTCCTTAACCGACAACAAAATTCCAACCTACAGTTGATATTATTATTGATAAAACCCATCAAAAATTGGAATTTCTGAGTGGACACTTTCTTTACTACTGTTTCTCTATACATGTGACAGATACCAATTTCCAGAGCTTTACTTATTCTAATCCAACGATTCTTCTTTCAGATAAAGTCATAATATTTTTCCATTTTATTTATACTTTGCTTTGTTTGGTTTGGTTTTCAATAAAAAAAAATAATTAAAAAACGTTACATATTCATATCTTTTTTTTAAGGTGGAATTCTCAATCAACTGCCGTGGTTGCGATTTATAGCACCGATGATGGTTGGTTACACTTTAATACAAAAACTGAACAAGTCTTTAAAAAAATTGATCGTCGATTCGATCAACGAACACAAAACGACTCGAAAAGAAAAAAGAAATGACGATTTTATCTACTCCTATTTAACAGCGATAGATGAAAACTTTTCGGAAAATACTCCTTTCACTGGTAAATTTAAATTTTTTGAATTTTTTTGTGAGTTATTGTCTTTGTTAATAAAAATGAATTTTTAGAAGAGCAATTAATTATGATATGTGTCGATTTATTCATTGGTGGTGCTGTATCGACTAGTACTACCTTAAATTTTGCTTTTTTAATGATGATATTATATCCAGATGTTCAAAATAAAGTACAACTTATTATCGATGACTCTTTTGAAAAAACCGAAAAAATTAATTATAAGCATAGAAAAAGGTTAGGTTATTTTATTTTATTATTCAGTGTGAAATTTTAACAATCAAAAAAAATTCATTCAGACACAAATTTTATAATTTTATTGCGGTTATCTATTTCAGAGTTCCCTACGTAGAAGCAGTATTATGTGAAGTATTAAGATTCTGTCAGATTGCTCCATTGGGAGGTCCTAAAAGAGCTCTCCGAAATGCCGAGTTGGATGGTTACATAATACCAAAGGTAATACCAAGTAAATTATTGATAAAAAAAGTACCTCCATGGAGATATACAGAGTACGACTTAGAGAGCGTTTAACGTAGAAAGAATACAATAAATGTATTCTTTGAGAACAATTCTACTGGACTTTTTCATTTGATTTTTATTGAAAAAATACTTGGTAACCAATTTCACGCTTTGCACCTAAAATCAATTGAATTGTACTCAAATTGGATTTTGTGGATTTGAATTGATTTTTAAAATTAATTTACTCAGAAGTTATCGTATGTGGCATACATACATCCTTTTTTCACGCCAAGGCCTTCAATTAGAATTTCGTGTTATGGTAGTAACCACATGTTAAGATTTCTAGCAAGTGCATTTCAAAAATTTAGTCTATAAATAAATTTCCAGGAAACTAAAACCATGCTTACTAGTAAAACATTAAATAACTACAAAAATATCAAAATCACTTTAAATAACACAACAATCTAACAAGTCCAAGAGTTTTTATACCTTGGTATAGCACTATCTCACTTACAACAACAAATTAACCGTGGAGATCAAAAGAAGAATAGCATTAGCGAAACATACATACATATATAGTCAAGCCTTTTTCCCATAGTGGTAGACACAGACCATCCTATCACTTCCGCTACCGTGGTTCTTACACATATCATTCGCTTCTTCTACTTTCATCAGTGCTCACATACATGCTCGTCGGTTGTTGGTACTAACTTGACAGCTGGCATTTTTTTAAAACAATGTCGATCTGATTGAGATCGATGTTCGCCGAGCAGTCGACCTCTACCGACTTGCCTATTCACACTCGCCTCATAAATCTGTTTTATCAATCTTTCTTTATCCATCCTTTCTACGTGTCCAAACCACTAAGCATTCCTTTATCTATCTGTTTAATTATATCTTCTTTCACACCACAGCGTTCCCTTATCTCACTATTCCTCACCTTATCATTTATCCAGCTATACAATTCTCAGACTATTGACCTCCGCAGGATTAATCCTATTTTCATGATTCTTCTGCCACACCTAACATTTACTACCATACTGATAAGTGTGGGAACCAGCACTCCTCTATGCGCAGCCAACACCTTTTTTATTTTTTTTTAATCACTAAATGTGACAAATAAAATGAACGGAAAATAAAAAACAAATGAAAATCTATTTCTATTAATTATTATATTTACAGATAAGAATGGCAAAATAAAATAAAAAGTTTAAAAATAATTATTTTTTAATCTTAATCTTTATCCGTGAAATTAACGTCGTACTGCAAGTCTGGTTCGATTTGGTCAACAATTTCATCTTCAGCTTGCACGTTTGTTACAAGAAATCGTTACGATATTTTGTATTTATTTCATAAAAAGCGTGGTATTAAAGTTTTAAAGAGAAAATATACCTAAATCTGGAGTATCTCCTAGAATATTAGGTGTTATAACTTCATCCTCATACGCTTCTGGTAATTGATTACCAACGATTGTGTGCATTCCACCATAAGCATGAAAAACACTTTTAAATTTGGGAAGGACCCCTCAATAATATATAAAAATGCTACATATTAGAATGAAATGCCGAGACCCGTCAACTTTTAACTTGTGGTGGACACTATTTAGCGCTAATGTCTTAAACGTAAGATTCACCCACTTCCTAATGGAGATACCCCTTTGATACCAGCATTCAATTGTTATTTAATCGTTGTTTAAAATTTATTTAAAACAGAATGCCGTTAATAATTTTAAAAAGCGTTTTTCATTTATTTCATTACTATTTTTTGAATAAAATCATTATTAGGTATGTAAAAAATGTAATACAAAAAAATAAATATTAGTATAAAATATTTAATTTTAGGACACCACAATTCTTTATAGTTTTTATTCGTTGCACAACAATAAAGAATACTGGCAAGATCCTGAAGTATTTAGACCCGAACGATTTTTGGATCGAAACGGAACGTTTATTACTCATGAAGTATTCATACCCTTCGCAACGGGTAAGTAAATCATCACCTAACTAATAAAAAATAAAATGCATATTATAATTCTATGACTACAATTATTATTATTTTGACAATTAATTATACTTTAATATGGAAATAAAAAAAATTTGAATTTGAAATTTGATCCAACTAGATTTGACACCAAAATACTAATAAAAGTTTAATATTATTGGTTAATATAATTATTTTAATACGGTCTTATATTTATTTTGAATTTTTTTTATGTGCATCAAAAGCCAATTATATCGCCTGTCCCCGTCACATATTTTTCTAATCCGAACGACATCCGAGCTTAATATCATAATTACCTAATTGTTTTTTAGGACTCCGGAGATGTATCGGAGAAGTTTTATCAAGAAGCTTCTTGTTCACATTTTTCTGCGAAACCGTCAGAAAATACAATATATCTGTGTTTCCCGGGACTCCACAACCCACGGGAAAATTATACCCCGGATGGTTCAGCAGTCCCGAAGTGTATAAGGCTAAAATGACGCCGCGTTAATAAAGTATTTCAATTTTTTTTAGTGTCATGTTTGAGTTTTATTTACTTGTATCTCTATTGGCAAAAAAGTCGATAAAAGTAAAATTTGCGAAAAAACTTAAATATACAAGTAATGATTTTTCCAAAGCCAAGTGTGGAACGCAATGGCAGAATTCTCAATTCCAAAGAAACTCATCCAGATGACAAAACTGTGTATGGACGGCGGTAGATCCAAGGTACGAGTAGGCAGCCTACCATCTGAACAGTTCGAAATACATAACGGGCTTAAACAGGAAGATGCCTTTTCGATCACAAATGTTTTTGTTTAAATTGAAATAACTCAAATAAATAATTGTTTGACATCTTCAATATTTTTGAATAAAAAACTTGAAATGACAGGTGTTTGGCTACGAATATTTCATTTGCGTATGGGAGGTACCATTACCACTTCTTACACAAAAGTTTTTTTTCACTCTAAAACCACCCCTCATCATCACAATCATAACATCTTGTCAGATGTGTTGTGAACTCATTTTATTGTTCTATGTGCCGTCCACGGAATCCGCAGCATTCTCCTTCAGCACCACATCTCAAAGGCATCTATACGATGGCGATCAGCCTGTTTGGTAGTCCATATTCTATTGAGTTTTGTCATGGCTAGTCGTGCCTGTTGAATGCACCGGCGGATTTCTTTTTCGCTGCTGCCTGTGTTTTCAATTAACGATCCGAGGTATACAAAATTCTGCACCACTTGACAGCTTCCAACTTGGGATTTTTGAGGATGGTTGTTATGTTCTCTGTCTATAATCATCACTTTGATTATGTTGTAATTGACTTTAATGCCTTAAGCCTCGCTAGTTTGTTCTAAGGTTTTCAGGAGAGCTAATAGTTTAGCTTCTGTGGTTGCTAGGAGAGCTGTATCGTCGGCGAATCTCAAGTTAAACATTCTAGTTCCACTAATAGTTATACCTCCTCCCAGTTGTCCAGCACCTGTCGCATGATGAATTCAGAGTGAGCGTTGAAGAGCATAGGGGATAGTATACAGCCCTGATGAACTCCTTTTTCCGGTTTTGTTTCGGCTGACAGCATGCCGTCAATTCGCACATGAGCAGTGTTGCTTTCATAGAGTTGTTTAGTAATTGATATTAGATGAGCGGAAACCCCCATGACATGCAGAACATCCCATAGTTTAGCCCATTGTACGTTATTAAACGCTTTCGAGTAGTCTACGAAGCATATATATATATATATATATATATATATATATATATATATATATATATATATATATATATATATATATACTGGGAAGTAGTGTTCTCTGGCCTTCTCAATTATTTGTCTTAGATTAAGAATATGTTCACGTGTGCCGCGTCCCTTAACAAAACCAGCTTGTTCTGGAGCTATCTGCCAGCTCAGGAAATTTTCTAGGCAGGATTGCAAAATATAAAGCATTACTTTGCTAGCGTGCGAGATTAAGGAAAGTAGACGATAGTTGTCTGGATTCATCAGCAATCCCTTTTTATGTAGCGGGACAAATATTGAAGTTTTCCAATCATCCGCCATCTGCATGTGGTCCAAATCCTCTGGCAGATTTGATGAAGGAATCGGTAACCGTCATCGGCCAAACATTTAATAGCCTCAGCAGTGAGCGCATCAACACCGACTGCCCTATTGGCCTTTAGTTTTTTTATCCCATGTTCCCCGTTTGAGATCAGGATATCAGGCTCAAGATCGCTTGCTTTAAAGTCGGTTGAAATGCTGTGATCGGCATAAAGTATCTCGTAGTATCTGCGCCATACCTCGACTACGTCACCCTTGTCTGTAACCACGTTACCGTTCTCGTTCCTAACAGACCATGTTTTAGGTTTAAGGTCATGGTTCAGGTATTTAATTTTCAGGAACATGTCCCTTGGTGCGTTTGTGCCCTCGTGAGCTTGTATTTTCTCTGCTATTCTCTGATAATAAGCATTTTTGTCGCGTCTAGAGAGCATTTGAAGTTGGCGTGTAAGTTCTGTATACTTGATTCTATTCTAATCCGTGTTCAAGCCGGACATTTTTAGTTTTCTGCGCTCTTTAACTACAGACATCGTATGAGCAGTTATCCAATGTTGTTAAGGCTGTGCAGATGGCTGCGGTTGTGTTGTTTGTAAGGAGTGTGTGGATAGTTTTCAAAGAGTTCTGAGCACTTAGTCTGATATGAAGTCGGTTCTGTGACCACCGGTAAGTATGATCTTTTGGCTTGTGGACATACTTTTAGTTTTAGATGAAACTCGCATATTAGCAACTGATGGTTCGAGCCGAAGTCTGATCCTGGTAAAGTCTTGCAACAGGTAATTGACGACTTCCAGTTAAGCTTCGTCAAGATGTAGTCGATCTGGTTGCGGTATTGGCCGTTTGGTGAGGTCCACGTATATAAACGCCGTGGATGTTAAGCGAACATGGTGTTTGCGATTGCGAGGTTATTGTCGAGGCAGAATTGAGCTAATCTTCGACCCCTTTCATTCCTGAGTCCTAGACCGAACCACCTCCGTTATGTATAAAACAACTTCTGAAAATTTTATTCCAATCGGTTTAGCCTCCTGGGAGTTTTTGAAGGACATACATACAAACATTTTTTCATTTTTATATATATATATATATATAGATTCGTTATGTAGTATCAATTACATAGTTTCTCCATTTTAAATATAAACTTTTATGCGCCATTTGTATAGGTTGCTCTTATTGGTGTAATGCAGTGTGATGAGCTAGTCCCTACATATTCATCGACCTTGAGCCGACCAATCGTAGATATTTGTTACATCATAGTAAATCCATGCATATCCGAGGTTCTGAGGTTCTGTGTCTGTCAGACAGAGACAGATAATGTTAGGGACTATTACGTCATCGCACTGCCCATCTGACTCTGGAATTTTTAATTTTAAATTAATATACTGATTTCAAAACGGTGAAGAATCCATTTGCTTAGATTTTAACTCATGATATTGTTTGTACACTGAATTAGCATCAGTTGAAAAAGGTTTGGAATATTTTCATCACTAAGTGGTCTTCCCTTTTCCCATTATTAAAAAAATGGAAATCACCCATTATCGATTTTTAAATCGATATGCATAACGATAAAGCCATTTGGTTCACTGCCAGCGCTCAAAGATATTAAACGTCTACGTTATTAATGTTTTCAGCCACTTAAAGGAGCCAATAAAAATGTATGTCATATAAAAAGACAAGTTGCATCACAAAACACTCTATCTACAAGTACAAAAACCAGTTGAGAAATAGGTACACTTCGGGGTAGAATTATTAGATAATCTAATCATCGTTTAAGTGTAGCTGTAGCAATGTTTATTTACATTAGGTATATTTGAAGAATAATTCTAAAAAACAGTGCCCTCTTTGTGCTAGCTACATCCATAAAGACTTTTCTTCCATAACGAAATTTTTTTCGGACAGATTTTTTATATCTCCATGGTATATATCAAATATTTTGTATTTAAGAGTGAGAGGCCCGGTTTTTTCGAATAAGTTTGCATACACTTTATCGAAATGTGTAATGACAGATATGTTTAAAGGATTTATATTTTATTTATAAAGGACAAGAATGGTTAGGACGAAAAGATTTTTCACAAACAAAATTTACTTTTTAAATATTGTTGTGTGAAATGCTATGTTTGAGGGTGTTTTATTTAAATTTTTTACAGGCCAATGCCAGCTTTAAATTTAATTTTTTCTTCGTCCGAACCTTACAACGCATACTCGTATGTAGCTAACAATAAGTTCTCAGTTCTCAGTTTACAAAAAAAACAAATTATAAAGACATATTTTGCAAAATTAAATTTATTTAAACGCCACAATTTAGGCAAATTATTTACCACAGAACATTGCTAATTGCCTAAATTAGGGCTCAGAAGAATACATATTCAGAAAAACTTTGTGATAACAATCACGTCCACAATACAGCGGCGGGCGAATGCAAATCTTAATATTTCTTTAAAAAAATTAAACGGCATTCGGACATTATAATGAGTGAATTATCAAGTTTAAATGTACAAACATCTTTTTTTCTGGACTGATCTACGTTTATTGGATATTTTGTCCAATGAAAAATATATGTGATGCCTAAAAGTCGTTGAATATTTTTTAATCATTTACATGTCTAATTACCAACAAATATTATTAAAACATCGTCTATATTATTTATTGATTACGTTGTCAAGTCAGCACTCTTAGGAATTAGCTAAGATCTTTCCAACTATGTAGAAGTTGTTGCTAAATTTAACGTGTAACTCTCAAGTCCGTTAATTTGATAAAGTAGGTATAATGTTGTTCTCTTCCACATCAACATAAAAAAAGCACCTCTTTCAAAAATGTTTTCACTTTATAGATTAAAAATTCACAGACAATTTTAAAAATACTAACTTATTTATGCTAGTTATTTAGTGCTAAACAAAATTTTTACCAAAACCTTATCTCAGCATCTAAAAATAATCCATAAAAAAACTTTTGGTCTATTATAAATTACTTAGGAAATAAATTTTATTTAAATCGGTTACATTTTGCAAATATGTAGGTACATAAAAATTATTTATTTTAATATATTTGTTAATTCATTAATATAATTAAGATGGTTAATGGGTCATTTCTTTTTTCTATATACTATTTTGATTTTTAATCAAAATATGATATTATTATTAACTAACATTTTGAAAGAGTACCTACCTATATTTTCCTTTTAATAACGATGTACTTTTATTGGCACCAAATAAGAAAAAAAAAGTTAATGTGATAAAAAAGGGGTCCAACATTATCAGTTAACATCCAGCTGCAGTTGTTTGCACTTCTTTGTGCTTTTAAATTGGACATTGCGTGGCAAAAAGAGATAACGTTTTTAAAGACACTATTAAATACTTGAAATATATTTTTATCATAGAATTTACAGTTCCACTACGAGAGGAAATTCTTTGTAAAAATTTGTGTTTTTGAGGTTATCAACGCACCTTTTGTTGGTGTTAAATATTTAAACGCATTAGTATTAATGAAAAACCCATTAGGACAAAAGATCCATTGCGTTTCATCAAACCAACTTGAAACTGAATTACTTTCCTCTGTAGTTACTGTTTTTCTTGAATTTATTTGTGATAACACATTAATGGACGCACGCATTATTACTTTAGGTATATTTTCTTAATTATAGGGAGGTTCTGGCGATAAATAACGTGCTGTAATGCAAGTGGTGTATGCCTATACTCACAGCAATACTAGTAAAGGTTATACTTTTGATTGGTACTGCATAATTTTTTTTAAACATTTTCTAAATAAAAAAAAGGGGGTGTGCGTCTCAGGACGCCCGACAGAAGTGATAACTTTAAATGATTTGCGTAGAAACTATTAAATATTGAACGCGTATTTAACGTAACAAATACTTTTATTTTTAACAAACATAACGTCACAAATATTAGTTGTATATCTAATCTTGGACATTTGAAGTATGAGTGCGTGGTGCCTGAATGGTACAGCTATCTGTTTAGCACGTCAGTGTATTCAAAAAATCCCCGAGTATTCAACTTTTTTTTAAAAATATTAAAATTTCGTAACGCTTTTGGAAACGCAACCACGCGCCCGAAAAGTTCACAGCGAGCCATTTGAAGTTGCCACTTTAAAAATCGAAAATTAAATAAACAACGACCTTTGCGAATGATAAAACTGTAACGTTTTCCTTAAAAACACTTGCGGTTTAAATTTATATTCAAAACATTTAAGTATTTACTGTATACTTGTGAACACAATAATCAAACTTTAGATTCTCGAGATCGACGGTCCAATATTTATGTATGACGCTACTGCCCAGTAGAATCTAGGAAATTCAATCACGTATTCTAGGTCTTTCCATGGAACATTCGTGATTCGACGCCGCACTCTAGAATTTTCACGCAATTGGCTATGACGTCACCGTAGCATATTCCAGTGGCGTATTGCAAAATCGTTAAACTGCTCCCTTCTTAGTTCTGATCGTCCCAATTTGAAATTCTTCCAGCTGCGATTCTTGGCATTTGTTTCTGATGCGAAATCTGCATGTTTCTCCAGCCCTGCACAAGCCTTTCAGGAAAATGTAACAATCTATCGTTTTTTCGGGTTAAAGCAGCAAACTGTGATTTGCGTTAAAGTGAGCCTATGTCTTGGAAAATAAATTCTAACATGCTTCTCACGACTTTCAAGTCCAGTTTTTTTAACCCACGGCCTATCTTGGATACAACTAATTTATTTATGTCATAAAACTTTCTTCAAATCGATTAACGCATACCATTTACGAGTATATTTTCGTAGGTTGCTTACCAATCATTAAAAATAAAATATTAATTAATTTTATTACATAACAGCAACAAACAATTATTATTTTCATTGATAAAACGTTTAATTATCATTGATTTAATATTTTGTTTGTATTTTTTAAAAAAATATTCTTATCTTAACATTCTATCGTCTGAACATTTCAAAAATTATAAAATATTTTTATAATTTATTCCTTTATTTTCTGGAAGAGTAAATTTTTGGTTGTCCCTAATAAAATCGATCTGGTGCATTGTTATTTCGAAATAATCTTTAATAATATTCAGAGTGAATATAAGGAGCAAAGTACCTAACTTTTTTTTATTTCAGATCCCAGTGACTTCCTGCTCAAAACTAGAATTGTCTTATATATTACTCTTTCACTGTCTATGGATACCTACATATGATTATTATATTTATTTTTAAATTATTAGTAATTCTATAAAGAATGTGTTGTGGCGAAAAAAATTCAATCACGAATTAAAGCTGAAATAATCCTTTTTCCAAGTTTGGATGTGGAGTTAAACTTAAAAACATTTGATTCGAGTCTAATAATAATAATATTAACAAAAAAACGGCTGTCTTGGTAAACTCCGATTCTTTGTAGATGATGATGTTGGTGACAGTGTTCAGTTAGGAGACCCACAATTCTCCTCATCTCTTGTTTGCTCAATGATAGCAGGTCGGAGGTGAGTTTCTTGCAACGTTTTATAAATAGATCGGTACATAATAATTGTTGTAATATTATCTAATTTTAAGTTATTTAAGTTACTTCCAATTTTCATGTTTAGTGCGCATGACTGAAGAAGTAGTTGATTTGTAACGCTATTATTATTACATTTTTTTGCTTGATTTAATGAAAATAATTGATTAAGCTGTACTAATACTTTAAGAAAATTTATCAAATTAATTAATACGCAATGTATTTGTTTTGGTACCTTATGTGTTTATCCCGAATTGACTGTACAAACATTTAAACCTGAAATGTACGTTTTTTTTTACTGAAAATATTCGCTTTTTGAAAAGTTGTAGGCCATAGTTCTCTGAAAAAATTGATTTTGGAAGCTTTTTCCATTCCGTACGAGCCCTGTAAAAGAAGGATTTTGATGGAGATTGGTCCTTGTAGTGTCAATCTTAAGAGTAAATGGGTGAAACTGATCAGCGTGCCGAGTTCTTCGGCCGAATGTGGCCAGTGGTGGTACAAGAGTTTTTATTTATCTGCCATGGAAATATCTGTAGAGTAATGTCTGGTCTGCAACTCTTCTTCTATGTTCTAGTAGGTGAAGGGTATCTGTGAGTGTGGTTTATTTTTGGAAATATCAAAGACAATGCATGGATTCATTAGTTGTGTCACAAATGAACGCAACGTCAAATTGATTTTAAATATCAGAAACAAAATTATCGTTATCGTTTACGCTTACATTTGTTGTTTGAAGAAAATGTAGGATTTCTTTGTTAATAATTTTTCCACTCTTTTGTTAACCAAATTTTTTTTTTACTTCCTATTATATTACGATCTATCTGTGTAACCCAATAATGTTAGGTAGATATGAAGTAATAGGTATGACAATTTAGAAAGACGTGTAGGAGAGGCATTCAGTAAAACACCCCTTTTATAGTTAGTCTACTACAATATGGACTATTTTTAACATTGGGCGTTTTTATGTATTCTTAGCACTAGGTAACTAATTCTAACGGAACTTTTCGTTTCAACCTACGCACTACATGCGGTTTATTCACTATATTTTTTGCGAACACATTTGGATGCACTTTTAGTTTTTCTGCATGTTTTTTCGTGCACTTTTTTATTTCTTCTTTGACAAACGATAGACCTGCATCCTGATGAATGGCTTCTTTGGTTATAAGCCATGGGACTCCTAGTATCATTCTTAAGGACTGAAATATTTGTATAATTTCGAAATTTGAGTTTGCGGCTATTCACCATAATTCTAGTCCATAGGTACAAACTGGTTTCAGGATGGATTTAAATATCAATATCTTATTTTGGATTGATAATTCAGATTTTTTACCTAGCAGGCAGTACACGCTTCTTAATTTGTGGCCCAGTTGCTTTCTTTTTGAGAATATGTGTTTTCTCCAATTTAACTTCCTGTCTAGATGTATACCCAAATATTTAAGCTCATCACCTTGTGGAATTTCTTTGCCGTTCAGTTTTACAGGCGGACATGTTTCTTTACGCATTGCAAATGTTATATGTTGTGATTTGTTCTCGTTTGTTTTTATTCTCCATTTTGTCATCTATTGTTGAATTTTATTCAAGTTATTTTGCAGGGTTTCGGAGGCTATTTTAGGATTTTTGTCCTACGCAAGGATTGCTGTATCATCAGCGAATGTGGCCGTGGTAATGTTTGTGTCTGTTGGCAGGTCGGCTGTAAATATAAGATACATTATGGGGCCTAATACGCTTCTTTGGGGGACGCCTGCGTGGATTGGTTGTATGCTTGTGTACTCGTTGTCGTATTTTACCTTGAAGTATCTATTGCTGATGAAGGATTTTAAGATTTTATAATAATTTGTTGGCAAGTTCTGTTTTAGTTTGCATAGAAGTCCTTTAACCACATTTAATATGAGTATTGGTCCATAAATTGACGGTAGGATTTTATCACTTTTTTTAGATGACAGAGTAAACATAATAAAACTGAAAAAGTGCTATTGTTGCAAATAAACGTTTTGTTACAGTATTTTTAATCAGTACCTTTTCACATCATGTTTTTAGTTTTAATGTTCTTTACTTTTTTATCGATTGACCTATACTTGCAAGACAGGAAACGGTTAGAACCATTACGTTTCTCGAGTTGTGCAGACATTCAAAACTTTGATTTCCAATAAGTAACGTAGTAATTTCAACGATATAGACAATTTTCAATATTCCTTCTTGGCACACCAGACGAAACAAATTAAAATCCAGATTTGGAATTCACGGAACCTGCAGCTTTCCAGCGCCAGCGTTATGAAATAGGTCAATAATCTCGTGATTAATTCACTTTGGGTATTTGATGCCTTGCCAAAATCAATTTTTATGCTCTTTGTGAGGAGGAGAATTTTTTTTCTTTGTCGTAAAGGCAGAAAATTATAGAGAGAATAGGGGGATGATAAAACGGGACTTGAAATTTAAACTTGAAGCTTACCTACCTGCTTACTATATCTGATATAAAATCATCCATAATGGGAAATGTAAATGTTTTTAAAAAAATCCAAAAAAGGCAGTGATGTTGCAGCATATTTTTTTAATCGTTACGTGTAATTCCAATTATTAGGTTAAATAATGTGTATTAAACTATTCATTTTATTTTTATTATAACTATATAATTGTGGATTATCTCACTAGGATAAAATGAAAAATTCGATACGAGTGGAATATTGCGACCGCTAGGAACCACGAGTATGAAATTTTTTTATTCCAACCGCGTGTAACAGACGATATTTTTTCCACGACTAAAGAATTTAAACAAAAAATACCATAAAGAACTTAAGTTATTTATTGAAACATAGACATGTATTAAATGGTATTATTATTAATATTTATTGTGTTGGTACAGTTATTAACATGAAATACCGGTGCATTTTCTGTAAAGTTTTTTAAAACAGATTGATGGGATGAGGCAGATGTAAAGTTCGTGTAACAGGAATAATTTGAGGTTAAGGGGATGTTTTCTGGCAAATTAGTCTTACTTATGAAAAAAATTTATTGAAAATCCTACGAAATCTTGACTCTAATAAGGCAGTCGGACCAGATGGAATTCCGACAATTGTCCTGAAGACCTGTGCTCAAGAGCTAACTCCAGTTCTCAGTAGACTCTACAAGCTATCATACAGCAAAGGAGTATTTCCGTTCATGAGGAAAAATGCTAAAGTCCAACCCATTCCAAAAAAAGGTAAGAAGACTATGGAAAAAGCGATTAACATAGAACTCATCAAATATCTGAAAAAATTTGAGATAATTCATGACATACAATAAGGATTTCGACAAGTTCGGTCTGCTGAAGATTTGCTGGTTTATATCACTCACCTCTGGACAAACACTATTGAGAAGTTTGGCGAATCCCGTGCAATAGCCCTGGATATATCTAAAGCCTTCGACCGCGTATGTCACCAGGCATTGTTAAGCAAATTATCTGCCTACGGTCTCCCAACCAATTTGCGCCAATGGCTTATGAGCTTCATGTAAGATCGCTCCTTACATGTGGCAGTTGACGGTATTTCTTCTGATGCGTTAAAAACCAATGCTGGGGTCCCCCAGGATTCCATCCTGTCCCCCACCCTATTTCTTTTACACGACGTCTTGAAAACCACCAAGCACTCCATTTACAGTTTCGCAGACGACAGCATACTTGTCTAAACTTTTACAACCTATCGGTGAATGATACAAATAGACTCAGGCAGGAACAGGTTGATTCCATCAATAGAGATTTTAAAGCAATCGTCGAGTGGGGAACAAAAATCTTGTTCAGTTCAACGCCCAGAAAATACAAAGCGCCACGTTTTCCAAGAAAGTGGTGTCTAATAATATGTCTTGGCATAACCATGTTGCTAACATCGCAAAGCCAGCAAGCCAGAGGCTAGGTTTTCTGGGAAAAGTTAGAAAGTTTTTAACTCCTGATCAACTGTTGAC
Organism: Agelastica alni; assembly: GCA_950111635.1. Taxonomy (NCBI): domain Eukaryota; kingdom Metazoa; phylum Arthropoda; class Insecta; order Coleoptera; family Chrysomelidae; genus Agelastica; species Agelastica alni. The sequence continues at coordinate 213,998 of OX467711.1, read as the reverse complement.
GACGTACAAGGCTCAAAGCCGACCTCTACTGGAGTATTGCTCGCACATTTGGGGTTCAGCACCAAGGCATTCTCTTCGTCTTCTAGATTTCATTCAGAAAAGAGCCATTCGCTTGATAAACAGCTCAACTCTCACAGATACCCTTCACCCACTAGAACATAGAAGAAGAGTTGCAGACCAGACATTACTTTATAAATATTTATATGGCAGATGCGCCAGAGAAATAAAAACTCTTATACCACCACCTGCCACATTCGGCCGAAGAACTCGGCACGCTGATCAGTCTCACCCATTTACTCTCAAGATTGACACTACAAGGACCAATCTCCATTAAGAGTCCTTCTTTTACAGGGCTGTTACGAAATGCAACAGGCTTTTAAAATCAGTTTTTCCAGAGAACTATGACCTGCAACTTTTCAAAAAGCGGGTCCACAATCATCTCCTTTCTATAATCCACCCCCCCCCCCTTCTAATAGTCCTTCCAACCTCCATGCTATTTTAAAGTTATTATGTCTGCACTTGCATTTACAAATGTAGTGGCTGAGGTTCGACGGAAACAGTGCCCAGTATAATCTTGTGGATTAAAAATTAAGATATGTGGCAATTTGTTATGGCATATTACCCAGCTTATTTATTTCGATTACTTGTTTTGTACATTTATTTTTTTAAAAATTTATAAAAAAAATTATTAAAAGGGATGTTTGAAGCAGTCTCCGAGCCCAATATTTTTTTATAATATAAAAATATCCAGTTATGATGAACTCTCTTGGTTTTTTTGTTTTTGTGTCGGGAATAATAATTGATAATGAGGATCCCAAATCTTAAATATCTTGAATTTTAATATTATTCAGCACATTTTTACGGCAAGCCCTTGACACACCAATGATAAGGGCAACCTAAAAGTTTAAATATTATCAAAATTGATACCTAACAAAAAATATTACGTATGTTGCTAAATATATTTTATCTGGAGCATTTTCTAAAAAATCTTTAATATTTTATTCAGTAAAATTCTTTGATTATTGAGATATATACTTCTCGGAAGAACGTTGTATTTAATAATATCAATATTATGTTTTACGTTTAAAGTGGCGTTAATAATAAAGTATATTTTCCATATGATTAATGATTTCCATTTATTTAATAATTCACCAGAAAATGCAACCAAAACGTTTTCTGAAAAGAATTCTGTTTCTTTTTGTTGTTGCCAATCTCTTAACATAATGTAAATTTTTAACATAAATAAACTAAAAATTATTTTTCATTATTGGAGGGTAAAATAATCTTCAAAATGGCGTATCAAACATTAATTTTGATACGGTATTAAGGGAGAAATGTCATGTACACAAAAAAACACCTTTGAGAAATAATATATAGAGATAATAAAAAAAATACCTAAGAGTACCTATATTAGACCATTAGTCGAATGAATAAAATGAAAATTATTACAAATTGTATGCGGAGTGGATCATCAATAGCTAAACTATAAAACGAGAAAAATAAAACACTAAACCAAATTAAACTTTTTTACTTTTTTTATTGCAAGAAAAAAATTGAGTCGATCTTTTTAAAAATTACTAAACAATGTTACGTTTTTTTTTATAAATAAATGTAAATGTTGGGATGCAATAAAAAGCAGCGTACTAAAAATAAAATAAATAGGGACTTAAGTCGTGTTTACCATTTACGTTTTTTCGAACAATACAAAATAAATATCTAAATAAATCAAACCGTTTTTTGTCTCTTCTTTTGTAAATCCGGATTCTTGCTTATTTATGCCATGATGCTAGCTCGTCGTATTTTATTTGTCTGAAAACCATTCCATTTTATCGTTAGGAATCTATTGATTTATAAATATTGTATGAGTGTATCGTTTTGTATTCGACAAAAACGCTATTATTCGAATAAGGTGTTTTGTACACTTGCACTCGAGTCAAGGAAAGTTTTGTTCAAATTTTAACTAAAAAAAATTGGCAGTGATATAAATATGGGCGTTGAGATTAACAAGTAGTTTATTTCCTCACACACATTTAAAGTTGGAGTTTTAATTTGAAATTTCTTAATAATTTTGTGATTTTAAGCAGCATCGTCTTGAAAATTGGCAACTTTATGTTTTTTGGCATGAAAATTACGAATTTTATGCTGAATTTAGTAATATTCATACAGGGCGTTATTTACCCTCTGTTACTTAGGTAAATTACAACATACATTTTTTAACAAATGAGGTATGGCTAAAATGACTAGAAAATCTAAAAGGTGAATAAAAAAGGTACTCTTGTTTATTTCATGTAACTTTATCAGTTTTTGGGTTATTTGCATTTTAAACATTCAGCGTAAAGACTCCTAAGCCACCGTTATTACATTGACTTTTTTTCAAGTAGGCTTGTGTCAAAACTTATCAGTTTTTCTTGTAAAGAAATATTTGAAAATTTTACTGTCACTAAGTAAGAGTGTATTATTTTTAGTAAAATAAGAAAATGCCACGACATAATGATTTTCCAATAGTGAAATGCGTTTAAGAAGCTGCTAACATTATTAAAAATAATCGACAAATGTTATTTAATATTCAAAGATCTTTAAGGAGTCACCTTACAAAGTGTATTGAAGTGGAAGGCGGGCATTTTAAGCATTTACTTTAAATTTTTCTTTTATTACTGTTACTGATAATTATTTCTTGTCTTTACTGTTGTTACCCCGCATAGTAGTAATTTAAAGAAATAAATTCATTTCACAATAAACAAAATTCATTGAATGTTTAAAATGCAAATAACTCAAAAACTGATAGAGTTACATGAAATAAACATAAACACCTTTTTTATTTAAAATTAATCTGCCTTTTAGATGTTTTAGTCATTTAAGCCATAACTCATTAGGCAAAAAAGATATGTTGTTATTTATCTAATTAACAGGGTGTAACCAACGCCCTGTATGAATAGTGCTAAATTCAGCATACAATTCGTAATTTTTATGCCAAAAAACATAAAGTTGCCAATTTTCAAGACGATGCTGCTTAAAATCACAAAGTTATTAAAAAATCTCAAATTAAAATTCCAACTTTAAATACCCTGTGGATCTCGTAAACCTGCAACATTTGTATAAAACATGTTAAGCTCAATCGCCATATTTTGGTGTGTAGTATCTCCAGTTCAGAGATTGCCCATTTTTAATTAATCACCCTGTATATTTGTTCTTGTCAGAGACCACTTACCGTCGTCGTCGTTTACTTAAATTTCGTAGGGTATACAGTAAAAGTTATGGGCTTGTGAATCCAGCCTCATTAATGTCCTGACAGAAGGCTTTAGGCATTTAGTAACATTATTTTTTTAAATTAATTTAGAGGAATAATAAAATAATTGTATGCTTATCTATTTATGTTTTATAAAAGTACTTTTGCATGATCGTTGATTTTTCGGAACAAATGCCATTTATGATACCTAGAAACAAGGCCATCGACTGATTTAATAGAGCCATCGAAAATTCGAATTTATTTTACAGCCGAAACAAATAGCCAACGATAAATAACGGATTGTTTTATGTTTTTATGATCATTTAAAATAGTATTACTTTTGGTAAAATGTTTTTGCCTTACCTACCTATTTTTTATTACTTACAAATTGCGTATGGTTTCGACATAGGTTTATTATCGCCGACGCTTTTAAATGTTTTAGGCAAAAATAAAGAAAAAGTTAAAGGCAAAATTATGTGGAAATTTTTTATCTGATGGTGGGTTTCACATAGGTACTTAATATTTTGTTTATAAATGACCGTTCCAAATGTTAAAATATTGTAGGTAGGCTGACATTTGTTGATTTTAATGCTTACTATTTCCATATGTTCACAGAAGCAAACAAAAGCCGCGTGGAAAATATACCAACTATTTTCAATGTTATCGCAAACGAGCAATCGCGATGCAAGCTTTGAAAGTTTAAAGGTTGGCGCGTATAACCGAAATATTAGAATCGAATGATTTTATGAATAATACAATAATGAGTGCTGGCAGCTGTTATTTAAAACATTTGTTGTTAGTTTGCCGGTTTTTTTTGTTTATTTTAATTTATTTAACTTTCCTAATAGTACATTAATACAATAGATCTAATTTTCCTTTTTTACAAAATTATTGAAATTTTAAAAACAAAAATAACCTTACTAATTGGGTTGACAGTTACACTTAATGTTATCGATAGTCGGTTTTCGATATGAAATGAAATATATCGATACCAAAAATATAACAACAGCAGTAGTTAAACAACAGGAATTCAAGCCCACTTGGAGTGGGGGGAGGAGTGGGGGTAGGAGTGGGGGAAGTGGAGGGGGTAGGAGTGGTGGAGTGGGGGTAGAAGTGGTGGAGTGGGGGTAGGAGTGGGGGTCAGAGTGGTGGAGTGGGGGCAGTGGTGGAGTGGGGGGTGAAGTGGGGGGAAGTGACAGGTGAAGGAGTGGGGAAATGACATTGTTGACATATGACATTGTTGACATATGACATTGTTGACATATGACATTGTTGACATATGACATTGTTGACATATGACATTGTTGACATATGACATTGTTGACATATGACATTGTTGACATGTGACATTGTTGCCATTGTTTACATACGGCATGTTGCCATTGTTGCCATTGTTGACATATAACATCATTGTTTACATTGTCCCCATCAACTCGATTAAGAGGGTTACGTAAGCACGTTGAAAAGTGGTGTGACGTAAGCGTTGAAAAAAACTTGGCTTCTCGGAGGTTCGAACCTTAATCCTTTGCCTTACTAAACGGATAGCTATACCATGTAGCTACTACGCATATTAATTTTATCGTGCAAGATTGGATATACAAATATATATTTGTGACATCATTTTTGATAAAAATAACCTTGAACTGCGCTACCAGATAACTTTGTTATCGTATACTTAAATGAGGTGTAATATTGATTGCGACAGAGATAATAATTACACACGCACATAGTCCCAGTTTAAATGTGTGCGATATTGTTGTACATGTACAGGGTATGTCACAAATTAAGAAGTCAAAAGAACCTTAACGAATGTTGGCATGGGAAAAATTGTTTTTATGAAAATTCCCCATACGCTAATCTTAAGATACGCCGTTCTAAATATAAAGGGGTGCATTCACTGTTGCAAGAGATCTAATTCGAAAAATCAAAGCACTGAGTTATCGTATACTTAAAGGAGGTGTAATATTGATTGCGACAGAGATAATAATTACACACGCACATAGTCACAGTTTAAATGTGTAAGATATTGTTGTACAAGTACAGGGTATGTCACAAATTAAGAAGTCAAACAACCTTAATGAATGTTGGCATGGGAAAAATTGTTTTTATGAAAATTCCCATACGCTAATCTTAAGATACGCCGTTCTAAATATAAAGGGGTTGGAAATTCCGATTAAATTAAATCAAATTTTAAAGTTCGAGAAGCTAAACAAAATTTCAGTTAACGTCTATGCTTTAGAATTAAATAAAACAGAGAAGAGATAATTTTACATAGTTATACCTGTTGTGTTTACTAAAAATAAAATGAAACGTCACGTCAATTTGTTACTAATACAAGATCAGTATTTTCGGAAATTAAATGATTATAAAGCGCCACCTATCGACAATGAAAATGTTGAAATCAAATATGTTTGGATAAGTACGAGGTATGTCGTAAATTAGGAAGTCAAAAGGACCTTAACGAATGTTGGTATGCGACCCATCAAACGATTCAGCGTTGCTTAAAGTACGTCAAGTGTCACGAGAGTACGTTAAATGTCACGTGAGTACGTTAAATGTCACGTGAGTACGTCAAGCGTCACGTAAAACGTCACGTGTCACGTTATACGTAATGTGTCACATTAAAAACACACACACACACATGTTGAATATTTTTGTTCATGTACAGGGAATGTCACAAATCAAGAAGTCAAAAGGTCCTTAACGAATGTGGCATGTGACCCATCAAACGATTCAACGTTACGCAAAGTATGTCAAGCGTCACGTGAGTACGTTTAAAAACATACACACATGCACAACAACGTGACATGTCACATTAGTAGACATTGTTAACATATGACATTGTTGTCGTTGTTTACATACAGCATTGTTGACTGCCATTGTTTACATAGGGCATTGTTGACATATGACATTGTTGCGATTGTTTACATACGGCATTGTTGACTGCCATTGCTTACACACACATGACATTGTGGACATATGACATTGTTGCGATTGTTTACATACGGCATTGTTGACTGCCATTGTTTGCATAGAGCATTGTTGACATATGACATTGTAGCCATTGGTGACATTGTTGCCATTGGTGACATTGTTGCCATTGTTTACATACGGCATTCCCTTATACTTGAATACTATGTTTTTATTTAATGTCATTACGGAATTTTGGAAAATATGGGAAGCAAGATTTTTGATACATAATCTTTATTTCATTCACATATTCATTGTATTTAAATCAATTTTCGGTGATAATGTATTATCGTATCGATCGTCGGTAAAACATCTAAACCATGACAATAAAACCCACAATAATCTTTTTTAAAAATAAAATTACTTAATAAATTCAAAGTTTACGAGAGATGAAAAGTATGACAGTGACATTGAGCGAAGGGTGTTGGCAGGAAAACAAATGAATGGGGCTCTGCATAGCTTTATGAATAGCCAGAAAGTGTCAAAAAAGACACGTCTGGCTGTGCATAGAAGTGTGTTGGTTCCTACACTTATGTATGGTAGTGAATGTTGGGTTTGGCAGAAGAAGCATGAAAATAGGATTAATACTGCGGAGATGAGTAGTCTGAGAAGTATAGCCGGAGTGACTCGGTTGGATAAGGTAAAGAATAGTGAGATTAGAGAACGCTGTGGTGTAAAAGAAGATGTGGTTACAAAGATAGATAAAGGAATGCTTAGATGGTTTGGACACGTTGAAAGAATGGATGAAGGAAGATTGACGAAACAAATTTATAAAGCGAGTGTGAATGGACAAGTCGGTCGACCTCGGAGAACATATCTTGATCCGATCAACATTGTTTTGAGGAAAGGCCAGGTCAAGAGTACCAACAACCGACGAGCATGTATGAGAGCACTGATGAAAGTAGAGGAAGCAAAAGATGTGTGTAAGAACCGTAGCAAGTGGAAAGAAGTGGTCTCTGCCTACCCCCATGGGAAAAAGGCGTGACTTTATGTATGTAATAAAATCTCAAGAGTACCAACGACCAAGAACACTAATGCAAGTAGTTCATTGTATTTAAAACAATTTTCGATCGTACCGATCGTCGGTAAAACATCGAAACCATGACAATAAAAACCCCAATAATCTTTATTAAAAATAAAATTACTTAAAATCTCATGAATCAAACAAACAAGAATTAGCTTAAGTCCTTATGATGACATTTATTGCCTGGGACTATCGATACTCTTCCTTTTGGGTCATTATAGTTTAAATAAATATATATTTTTTTCACCCTAGCACATCTCTTTAGTTAAAGAAATGAATAGTTTGATCCTTATTCAGCTTTTAGACGATACATATCTCTAAAGGTAGTGTCAAGTCCGGGATGCGTACGCGCTCGCTGGCCGCTGCGAAAATAATATAGATGGGTATATATACAGGGGGGCGCATGAACTGGCAAAACTTTTGGAACTATTGGAAAAAATATATTTTTAACAAAAAAAAACCTTGGTTAAAAGAACTATTTAAGCTCCCTTTTTTCATGTATCACGCAATAAATCGTCTTGTGACGTCATCAAAAGATTCAGCATTACGCAAAGTACGTCGACCATCACGTTAAACGTCATGTAAGTACGTCAAGCGTCCCCTTAAACGTCACGTGTGTACGTTGAATGTAAACACAGCGACGTTAAACGTCACGTGTGTATGTCAAACGTAAACGTCACGTTAAACGTCACGTGTCACATAAAAACACACACACACACACCAGTTTGATTTAAACAATCTGCATGGTTAAAGCCCTATATCGAGCTGAACAATCGTTTAAGGACTACAGCTACCAGTTTATTTGCAAAGAATGAATTAAAATTCTCGAACAACGCGGTGTTCGTCAAAACAATGGAAAATAAACGCTTCCGCAGTTGGTAAGTTCATACGAGGGTCGTTACAGATCAAAAAATTTAATTTCTAGCGTCAGATTTCACAATAGATCAATTTTTGATGATAATTTAATACGCAAAGTACGTCGACCGTCACGTTAAACGTCACGTGAGTACGCCAAGCGTCACGTTAAACGTCATGTGAGTACGTCAAGCGTCACCTTAAACGTCACGTGTGTACGTCAAACGTAAACACAGCGTCACGTTAAACGTCACGTGTGTATGTCAAACGTAAACGTCACGTGTCACATAAAAACACACACACACACACACACCAGTTTGATTTAAACAATCTGCATGGTTAAAGCCCTATATCGAGCTGAACACTCGTTTAAGGACTACAGCTACCAATTTATTTGCAAAGAGTCAGTTTAAACTCGCGAACAACGCGGTGTTCGACAAAAGAATAGAAAATAAACGCTTTCGCAGTTAGTAAGTTCATACGAGGGTCGTTACAGGACAAAAAATTTAATTTCTAGCGCCAGATTTCACAATAGATCAATTTTTGAAAGCGAACGAGCAAGATATTTTAAAACATTTTAGTCATTTGAAAATTGCAGGACCTCGAAAATTTAAAGTTGGCGCCATTGTACGAATTAGTAAAGCCAAACACGTTTTTAAGAAAGGTTATACACCCAATTGGTCAACGGAATTATTTAAAATCACAAAATGTAAGATAACAAATCCTGCAACGTATCTTCTGGAAGATATGATGGAGGCACAAATCAAAGGAGCCTTCTACGCGGAAGAATTACAGAAAACTGCTAATCTTGATATCTACTTAGTAGAAAAGGAACTTGGACGCAAAGGAAATAAAATGTACGTCAAATGGTTAGGCATAAAAGGCAACAGTTGTTTAATTATGAACAAAAATCGACTTTTAAGTGGAGGGGAGGAAGGTTACAAATATGCGCGAGTTATATGCGTCATTTCCGCTGACTTCTATTAGAACCATTTTTGCGACGCAGCAGTTCTAGAAGCTTCCAGAAATTGCTTATCTAAAAAAAATGTCACGCTCGCATTTTCCTTTGTTTAACTTTATTATAAAATAAGCATTATGTATTAAAATTAATCAATTTTGACTTTATTTCTAAATTTTTAGCTTCGTTGTTATATTTTTTATATTATATTTATAATTTTGTTAAAGTAAAAGTTTTTTTTAAAATAATTTAAAACGAATTATAAAATTCGCGTCATTGGCAGGTGGATGTCAGTCATCATGTGCAGCAGTCAAGACAGTAATCATTTTAGTATGACGTCGAGTAGTGATGATAGCGTGAGTAATGACTTTGAAATGTCCGAATTCGTATTGCCGGGGGCACCTTCCATAGAAACAATTGTTCAATCCTACGAAGATGCTGCCAAACGTGAAGTGCATTACTTACTGCTAACGACATATATGTTGTCAGAATATGAAGTTCGATGTGGCCTTAGTCCTGCGCGGACGTTTTCTCCGACAATCATTTTGGCTAAACATTTTGGGCCTACTAAAATATCTTTTGACGTTTTTGAATGGGGTACCCTCATCAGTATTTTGGAGAAAAGGATGGAAGATTTTTTTCATGAGATGTCGCCTACGTATCCCGATGAAGACGATGATAACACCCCTATAACGTTTCACTGTGGCGATTATTGTACTATCATGCAACAAGTTTATGATGATACCAAGTTCCTGGTTTTAAAAAAACACGACGTTAAGTACTATTTGTGCGAAGAAGATGTTCAAGAAATTCTTAAAATCCACGAGCATTTGCTGACGCATCGAGTAAATTTATTAAACAAACTTAGTTTCTGTTCATATTATCACAATATTATTGGTTTTTGTAAACTGCATGGTGAATTATCGTTATCATTATTGTCGGAAATACTTCCAAATGATTTGTTAAATAGTGCATTGAGAGAGTTTATCTACTTTTATAGAATTACCACAATTAATGATTTAAATAAATAATTTTTTCAAAAAGTTTTGTTTTATTTGTTCCCCGAAATTTTAAGTTTCTATAAATATACTGTAAATAATATTTGTTAATCATTTAAGATGCTGTGCCCTACTCAAAGTTTGAAGAAACAATTGAAATCTCTACTATTAAAGCTAATTTCATTTTACGAATAACATGTAATTTTTTTTTAAATTGTTGATTTGTGCATGAAATTTTTTTAAAATCGATCTTTTCTTCATTTAACGTTCATAAACCATTAAGGCTTATTTGACTAGCCAATATGAAAACAATTGCTTAAATTTCAGATATTAAATACATTCTATAACATTTCTACACATAATATAAGAGTGTAAGAATTTTAATAGTAAAATAAATATTTTAATTTTTTTAATTATTTTATGCGTGTTAATACTACTGGGAAACCATTACGCGAAAATGAATGGATGTACTGTTGTGGCCAAGGCACGTGGGTTAGAGGTGATCCTCGTGGAAGCAAATATGATGTGTACATGAAATGATTATAATATGATATTGTTTCTTGAAAATATAATTGAATGCAAAAATTACAATTGGTCTTTTAATAACTGATGCTATTGCTGACATTGATATAAGTTGTGACCTGGTAATTCAGGAATGCTTGAATCTACGTTTCTATAGAATATGTATTATAAATATATTTGCATAGTTGTTGCTCTGTTGTGTTTTCAAGTGTCACGCTTATTATGGGTAAGAAACATTTTTGTTAATTTTTATTTATTTAATTTCTATGTTAGAAAAAAATAATTGTAACGATTTTATTCTAAATAAAGAAATTTTGTCGGTGTTTTTAACGGACGATCAATTTTTCTATTGACTTTTTTTAACTTTATTAAGCAATGGTTTTTTAAAATATAAAAATATTAAGTGATTTTAAGTTTTAAATTAAAGAAATCAAATGTTGTAACACCTTCAATAAGCATTTATAATTGAAATATTGTGTTTCTGTTTAAAATCTTAAATTACACAGAGGACATCTTAAATGCATAATGATATGACGACGACTTATCTTTTTAAACGCTTTGTAACAGAAATTACAAATTTGTATTTTTACAGATTTCTTTAAAATTAGCAAATCCATTGTTTTTGCACTAAATCTAAAAGAAAAACAAAAAAAACCGCATACAGTGACGGCTTACCTCAAATATATTTTACCTACGGTTTAAAATCTATAAAAGGGAAAACAAAAAGGCATTTTTACTAGAATTTAAAACGAGATGGATAAGTAACTAAAACTTTTTTAATTATGTTGTTATTTTAAATTTTTACTCTTTACAAAATTTTTGCAAATTTTCAAAATACTTTTATTTTAAAGTTATTTTTCGTCAGTTAAAAAATAATGTAAACACCACTCACAAATAAATTTTTTGTCTATTCTTAGTTACTCGAGCATTTATTAATCTAGACAAATCTTTGATGCAGCAATAGTTATATTTAATTTTACAATTCTCATCATCTGAGCTTTATAATTATTTAATTTTTGATAATACTGATTTTTAATCAAATTTGTTATTTTTTACACACTAGTTTTCAATTTAAAATTGCTTTACAGACAGACGATTGGAAGACCTTATATAAACCAGAGTAAGGGGAGAATTACCCTCGCATCAAAGAGTAAGTAAACAAAACCATTTGCTAATTATTTCTACCAATCTTACTTTGGTGTTGGTAGTTTTAACAATAAATTTAATTTCCAACTAAAATTTCTTAGGCTAACTTTTTTTATGCTAATTTTTGTATTAACATAAGGTTTTAATCATTTTAGATATTTTTTTACTTAATTAAAAATTCTTTGTGTCAATTTTAGTACATTAAATTTTAATTAAAACTTTTGTTTTTACAGCCTAAACCCATCATAATTATGATGGGTTCTCGTGGAGGCAACCCACCTCCATCAATGATATGCGTAGGGGATGTGGGCCCCTACAGTATATATATGGAGGTACTCGAGAGCGAGACATGGGTTTGGGCATTAAGGTATAAATTTATCTATGATTTTATATTTTTATTTTACAAATGTTTTTTTTTATGTTGCAGATAATGGGCCTATTCTACTTTAATTATGTAAAGTAATTAAAAAAAAAACTTTGAGTTAAATAAAGGAAATGAATGAATATTGTTTCGTTTCAATTATTTTTGAAAGTAACGTTCGACACATGCCTCAAACATTTGACAATTATTTCAGTTAATTAACGTAGAAAATGTTAAAATGTTCAAAATTTAAGTAAATATCTAAAATTGGATTTAAAACTAAAAAAGTACTCGAAAAAATCATTTTAACAGTATCATACAAATAAAAGTGTTTATAAAATTAATTTTTGGTTTTAAAATATAAGTGTTAAAAATAAATTTAAAAAGTTAAACAAAAGAAAATTAATTTAAATAAAATGAATATGTGAATGAAATAAAGATTATGTATCGAAAATCTTGCTTCCCAAATTTTCCAAAATTCCGTAATGACATTAAATAAAAACATATGTAGTCTCATAGTATTCAAGTATAAGGGAAATTTGATCACATATGTCAACAATGCCGTATGTAAACAATGGCAACAATGCCGTATGTAAACAATGTCAAAAATGGCTACAATGTCATATGTCAACAATGCCGTATGTAAACAATGTCATATGTCAACAATGCCCTATATAAACAATGGTAGTCATCAATGCCATATGTAAACAATGGCAACAAGTCATATGTCAACAATGTTAACATTGCCCAGGATCCAAACCCCTGCCACGCCTCTGGACCATATTCGTGTACCGAACGAAATGTACAACGTCTCCGTCACTGGTTTTCTAATGTTGTAATACCATTATAATTATTTTAAATAAATGTTTAAGAAAAATTGGATGTTTTATTAAAACACTATGTGTATTCATCATCAACTTTTATATTACATGTAGATTTAAATTTTCGTTTTACAATTTTTAAGATAAATTTTAAAATTAAAACAAAAATAAATGCCAATATTACACAAGTCATTGCAAAAACATTATCGACTTTATTTTTCATGCTCTCTTTTGTTGGAATATCGGACTAAATTTCTTTAATTTCAAATGCTGCAGCCAAATGGGGGCGGCCACAATCGTAAGATCCTTGGTATGTTAAGCTGTATTTCCCTTTCTCGAAATGGCTAATATGGGCTGTATGGGGTCGGCTTCAGAATAGCCCCAGGGTAAATCCTGCCTGTCGTAAGAGGCGACTAAAAGGATAACCGTAGGTGGAAGATGGTCTCATCGCCCGGTGAAATACCACCATATCGACTTTGTGTGCTGTGAAATGGATCATTCCATGTTTCAGTGTTCGGTCGATACTTTCCGGTCTCCCTCTTTCCTTTACCCCAATTCTTCCTTTATTTTCAGGTGCATCCTAATAATGTAATAATGATGAAGTCTCCTAGAGTAAAACACTCCGGAAGCAAAATACCTCTCCATTCGGATTTCCGGGCGAGAGGTACTCGAGGGGACTCAACATTAAAGATTAATTTTTGCAACATCCGTGGACTCAACAAGAACATCAATGACGTCCACCATCACCTACAGACGAAAAAACCGGATATTCTGGCTCTAACAGAAACACAAGTAAACTCGTCCACCAACAAGGTCCATATGCTTTGTCCTGGTTACGAACTCCATTCTCGACTCAGGTTCAAAGGTGGAGTCTGCCTTTACGCTAAGGCTAACCTTTCATGCCAGCGTGAAGAGAGTTTGGAACCGAAAGACTTTGATGTGATGTGGTTTAAGCTATCTGATACCAAAGTGACTAAGTTCCTCTGCTGCCTTTACCTATCACCTAACGAACCTTCATATAACAACCTCTTTGAGTTTTTATCACTCAATTTGGACTACATTCAGGAGAACCATCCAACAGCTGAAACCATAATCATGGGGGACTTTAATGTACATAACGCTGCCTGGCTCAAATTCTCTAACAAAACTGATGATGCAGGTCGTCAAGCTGAGGCCTTCGCCATCACTCATGGTCTAGAACAACTGGTCGAGCTACCAACCCGCATCCCTGATGTCAACAACCAGGCTGCCAATACACTAGATCTTTTCCTCACCACCAATCCTGACCCGTATAGAATAGAAGTTTGTGCCCCACTTGGAAACTCTGATCACACCCTTATCTCCACAACATGCTCTTTCCATTTACCATCGAGCAGCACAATACCACCCCGTCTCATGTGGCATTACAATTCGGCCGACTGGGAGGGTCTTCGTATGTTTTTCTCAGCGTTTCCATGGAAGAGAGTTTGTTTCTTCTCAGTAGATCCAACACGATGTGCTGAGACAATTTCTGAAATCATCATGTTGGGGATGCAAACTTACATACCGAATACCGAAAGAAGAACATCATCCGATAAGACCTGGTTTAACAGAAACTGCTCTAGAGCTGTGGCTTCCAAACAGGCAGCATACCATCGATGGCAAAAAAATCCGGGACCTGAGACCAGAGCAGCATATGTTGAGGCTAGAAGCATATGCAAAGAGACAATAGAATGTTCAAAAGATGCTCATAATGCCAAAATAAGATCAAAACTTGTTGAATGTCCTAACGGATCCCGTTCATTTTGGTCTTTCGCCAAAGCTGTGGGAAGAAACTTCACTTCCAGCTCTTTTCCTCCCCTAACCAATGAAGATGGAACACTAGCAACGACTGCCCAGGAAAAAGCCAATATCTTTGCGCACCTATTTGCTGGAAATTCCACTCTGGATTCTTCGGGAAAACAACCCTCGAACATTACACCTATTGACAGTCACATGCCCGAGATCACCTTTCGCCAACGTACTATCAGAAAGATTTTGCTGGGTCTCAACACCAACAAAGCCTGTGGATCTGACGGAATCCCGCCGATTGTTCTCAAGAAATGTGCCCCTGAACTAACACCTGTTCTTTGCAAGTTGTTCAACCACTCTTACAATTTGGGAGTATTTCCGTCCAATTGGAAAATTGCAAGAGTACAGCCAGTCCCTAAAAAAGGCAAAAAGACCCTACCTAGCAACTACAGACCTATCGCACTGCTATCTATTATTTCAAAGGTCATGGAAAAAGCCATCAACATCGAGCTCATGAAATATCTGGAAGACTCAGGAATTATCAATGATAGGCAATACGGCTTCCGCCATCAGAGATCAACTGGTGACCTGCTCGCATACGTCTCACATATATGGCAGCTATCTATTGAAAAGTATGGAGAAACTTTAGCTGTGGCATTAGATATCTCCAAGGCGTTCGATCGAGTTTGGCACCAGGGACTTCTCGCCAAGCTTCCATCTTATGGCTTGCCCCCTCAGCTGTGTTCTCTGCTTGCTAGTTTTCTCTCAAACAGGTCTCTCCATGTAGTGGTCGATGGAGTTTCATCTGACACTCTACTCTTAAATGCTGGTGTTCCGCAAGGATCCATTCTAGCACCAACACTATTTTTACTTCACATCAACGACCTGTTGAAAGCAACTTCATGTCCCGTACACAGCTTTGCCGATGATAGTACCCTCCATACCGCATTCTCTTCCAGGGCCCCTATATCAGCCCGTGAAACCAGAAATGAACGAGGAAGAAATGTTAACAATATAAATATGGACTTAGCAACAATTCTCGAATGGGGATCCAATAACTTGGTAGAATTCAATGCAAACAAAACACAAGCATGTCTTTTCTCTAGAAAAGCCGATCTCACTGTGCCTAACATAACTTTGTCAGGAGTAACCATACCACTGAAGTCATCCATATCGATGCTTGGTATTACTATCAGCAATAACCTTTCCTGGGAAAATCACGTGAGGTCCATTGCCAAAAGTGCATCCCAAAAACTTGGTTTTTTGTTTCGTGCCAAGAGCTATTTCACCTCCAGTCAGCTGCTTATGATCTATAAGGCACAGATCCGACCTGTACTGGAGTACTGTTCCCATATTTGGAGTGCAGCACCTAAACATATCCTGAAGCTACTGGATTCTGTCCAAAAAAGGGCAATTCGTCTCGTCGGTGATGCCTCGCTTACAAACTCGCTCACTTGTCTGGAACACCGTAGAAAAGTTGGCGATTTATCTCTATTTTATAGATATTTTCATGGGCGATGCTCTTCTGAAATATCAACAATCGTTCCTCAATTGGCAGTCTCTTCGAGATTAACCCGTCAAGTTCAGTCTTCACACCCGTTCGTGGTCACTTTGGAGACCTGCAGAACATCACTTTCCAAAGACTCATTCATCCAACGAATTGCGAGGCTTTGGAACTCATTGCCTAGGGAGGTGTTCCCCGAGGCATACAACCTCCAGAAATTTAAGAAGAACACCAACTCCTACCTTCTTTCCCTTGGTTCCCACGATGTTCTCTGAACATTACAGGATATCCCTTTTCGTGGGAACCAGAACATAAAAAAAAAAAAAAAAAAAAAAAAAAAATACGGCTCATAGGTAGCAGTCACTCTGTTGGGTAGGAATGTGACTTTATCACCCAAGTCAAGAAGAACGCTTGTACCATATGGTGTTTTGGTTATTTTCGCAGCATAAATTGCTTGAGGAACTCCTATTGGTAGCTCCTGCAGCTTTACTATAGGTTTCCGTGCTGTAATGGAGGAAACTTCGTTTAATTTTTCCAAATTCATCTAAAATCAAAAATAAGAATATTTTGTGAGACAAAACACACACAACAATAATTTAAACTTACTTTTTTCTTCTTGGAGCACTTGCACGCAAAAATCTATCAACGTTTAATGTGAATAGTCAAATGGTACTAAACCGTATGGCTTTTTTCTTTTTATATCTTCAAGGATGTTTATAAAAAAAATTTAGAAATAAAGTCAAAATTGATTAATTTTAATACATAATGCTTATTTTATAATAAAGTTAAACAAAGGAAAATGCGAGCGTGACATTTTTTTTAGATAAGCAATTTCTGGAAGCTTCTAGAACTGCTGCGTCGCAAAAATGGTTCTAATAGAAGTCAGCGGAAATGACGCATATAACTCGCGCATATTTGTAACCTTCCTCCCCTCCACTTAAAAGTCGATTTTTGTTCATAATTAAACAACTGTTGCCTTTTATGCCTAACCATTTGACGTACATTTTATTTCCTTTGCGTCCAAGTTCCTTTTCTACTAAGTAGATATCAAGATTAGCAGTTTTCTGTAATTCTTCCGCGTAGAAGGCTCCTTTGATTTGTGTCTCCATCATATCTTCCAGAAGATACGTTGCAGGATTGGTTATCTTACATTTTGTGATTTTAAATAATTCCGTTGACCAATTGGGTGTATAACCTTTCTTAAAAACGTGTTTGGCTTTACTAATTCGTACAATGGCGCCAACTTTAAATTTTCGAGGTCCTGCAATTTTCAAATGACTAAAATGTTTTAAAATATCTTGCTCGTTCGCTTTCAAAAATTGATCTATTGTGAAATCTGGCGCTAGAAATTAAATTTTTTGTCCTGTAACGACCCTCGTATGAACTTACTAACTGCGAAAGCGTTTATTTTCTATTCTTTTGTCGAACACCGCGTTGTTCGCGAGTTTAAACTGACTCTTTGCAAATAAATTGGTAGCTGTAGTCCTTAAACGAGTGTTCAGCTCGATATAGGGCTTTAACCATGCAGATTGTTTAAATCAAACTGGTGTGTGTGTGTGTGTGTGTTTTTATGTGACACGTGACGTTTACGTTTGACATACACACGTGACGTTTAACGTGACGCTGTGTTTACGTTTGACGTACACACGTGACGTTTAAGGTGACGCTTGACGTACTCACATGACGTTTAACGTGACGCTTGGCGTACTCACGTGACGTTTAACGTGACGGTCGACGTACTTTGCGTATTAAATTATCATCAAAAATTGATCTATTGTGAAATCTGACGCTAGAAATTAAATTTTTTGATCTGTAACGACCCTCGTATGAACTTACCAACTGCGGAAGCGTTTATTTTCCATTGTTTTGACGAACACCGCGTTGTTCGAGAATTTTAATTCATTCTTTGCAAATAAACTGGTAGCTGTAGTCCTTAAACGATTGTTCAGCTCGATATAGGGCTTTAACCATGCAGATTGTTTAAATCAAACTGGTGTGTGTGTGTGTGTTTTTATGTGACACGTGACGTTTAACGTGACGTTTACGTTTGACATACACACGTGACGTTTAACGTCACTGTGTTTACATTCAACGTACACACGTGACGTTTAAGGGGACGCTTGACGTACTTACATGACGTTTAACGTGATGGTCGACGTACTTTGCGTAATGCTGAATCTTTTGATGACGTCACAAGACGATTTATTGCGTGATACATGAAAAAAGGGAGCTTAAATAGTTCTTTTAACCAAGGTTTTTTTTTGTTAAAAATATATTTTTTCCAATAGTTCCAAAAGTTTTGCCAGTTCATGCGCCCCCCTGTATATATACCCATCTATATTATTTTCGCAGCGGCCAGCGAGCGCGTACGCATCCCGGACTTGACACTACCTTTAGAGATATGTATCGTCTAAAAGCTGAATAAGGATCAAACTATTCATTTCTTTAACTAAAGAGATGTGCTAGGGTGAAAAAAATATATATTTATTTAAACTATAATGACCCAAAAGGAAGAGTATCGATAGTCCCAGGCAATAAATGTCATCATAAGGACTTAAGCTAATTCTTGTTTGTTTGATTCATGAGATTTTAAGTAATTTTATTTTTAATAAAGATTATTGGGGTTTTTATTGTCATGGTTTCGATGTTTTACCGACGATCGGTACGATCGAAAATTGTTTTAAATACAATGAACTACTTGCATTAGTGTTCTTGGTCGTTGGTACTCTTGAGATTTTATTACATACATAAAGTCACGCCTTTTTCCCATGGGGGTAGGCAGAGACCACTTCTTTCCACTTGCTACGGTTCTTACACACATCTTTTGCTTCCTCTACTTTCATCAGTGCTCTCATACATGCTCGTCGGTTGTTGGTACTCTTGACCTGGCCTTTCCTCAAAACAATGTTGATCGGATCAAGATATGTTCTCCGAGGTCGACCGACTTGTCCATTCACACTCGCTTTATAAATTTGTTTCGTCAATCTTCCTTCATCCATTCTTTCAACGTGTCCAAACCATCTAAGCATTCCTTTATCTATCTTTGTAACCACATCTTCTTTTACACCACAGCGTTCTCTAATCTCACTATTCTTTACCTTATCCAACCGAGTCACTCCGGCTATACTTCTCAGACTACTCATCTCCGCAGTATTAATCCTATTTTCATGCTTCTTCTGCCAAACCCAACATTCACTACCATACATAAGTGTAGGAACCAACACACTTCTATGCACAGCCAGACGTGTCTTTTTTGACACTTTCTGGCTATTCATAAAGCTATGCAGAGCCCCATTCATTTGTTTTCCTGCCAACACCCTTCGCTCAATGTCACTGTCATACTTTTCATCTCTCGTAAACTTTGAATTTATTAAGTAATTTTATGTTTAAAAAAGATTATTGTGGGTTTTATTGTCATGGTTTAGATGTTTTACCGACGATCGATACGATAATACATTATCACCGAAAATTGATTTAAATACAATGAATATGTGAATGAAATAAAGATTATGTATCAAAAATCTTGCTTCCCATATTTTCCAAAATTCCGTAATGACATTAAATAAAAACATAGTATTCAAGTATAAGGGAATGCCGTATGTAAACAATGGCAACAATGTCACCAATGGCAACAATGTCACCAATGGCTACAATGTCATATGTCAACAATGCTCTATGCAAACAATGGCAGTCAACAATGCCGTATGTAAACAATCGCAACAATGTCATATGTCCACAATGTCATGTGTGTGTAAGCAATGGCAGTCAACAATGCCGTATGTAAACAATCGCAACAATGTCATATGTCAACAATGCCCTATGTAAACAATGGCAGTCAACAATGCTGTA
This sequence comes from Agelastica alni, assembly GCA_950111635.1. Classification (NCBI taxonomy): domain Eukaryota; kingdom Metazoa; phylum Arthropoda; class Insecta; order Coleoptera; family Chrysomelidae; genus Agelastica; species Agelastica alni. The sequence continues at coordinate 193,994 of OX467711.1, read as the reverse complement.
TGTAAACAACGACAACAATGTCATATGTTAACAATGTCTACTAATGTGACATGTCACGTTGTTGTGCATGTGTGTATGTTTTTAAACGTACTCACGTGACGCTTGACATACTTTGCGTAACGTTGAATCGTTTGATGGGTCACATGCCACATTCGTTAAGGACCTTTTGACTTCTTGATTTGTGACATTCCCTGTACATGAACAAAAATATTCAACATGTGTGTGTGTGTGTTTTTAATGTGACACATTACGTATAACGTGACACGTGACGTTTTACGTGACGCTTGACGTACTCACGTGACATTTAACGTACTCACGTGACATTTAACGTACTCTCGTGACACTTGACGTACTTTAAGCAACGCTGAATCGTTTGATGGGTCGCATACCAACATTCGTTAAGGTCCTTTTGACTTCCTAATTTACGACATACCTCGTACTTATCCAAACATATTTGATTTCAACATTTTCATTGTCGATAGGTGGCGCTTTATAATCATTTAATTTCCGAAAATACTGATCTTGTATTAGTAACAAATTGACGTGACGTTTCATTTTATTTTTAGTAAACACAACAGGTATAACTATGTAAAATTATCTCTTCTCTGTTTTATTTAATTCTAAAGCATAGACGTTAACTGAAATTTTGTTTAGCTTCTCGAACTTTAAAATTTGATTTAATTTAATCGGAATTTCCAACCCCTTTATATTTAGAACGGCGTATCTTAAGATTAGCGTATGGGAATTTTCATAAAAACAATTTTTCCCATGCCAACATTCATTAAGGTTGTTTGACTTCTTAATTTGTGACATACCCTGTACTTGTACAACAATATCTTACACATTTAAACTGTGACTATGTGCGTGTGTAATTATTATCTCTGTCGCAATCAATATTACACCTCCTTTAAGTATACGATAACTCAGTGCTTTGATTTTTCGAATTAGATCTCTTGCAACAGTGAATGCACCCCTTTATATTTAGAACGGCGTATCTTAAGATTAGCGTATGGGGAATTTTCATAAAAACAATTTTTCCCATGCCAACATTCGTTAAGGTTCTTTTGACTTCTTAATTTGTGACATACCCTGTACATGTACAACAATATCGCACACATTTAAACTGGGACTATGTGCGTGTGTAATTATTATCTCTGTCGCAATCAATATTACACCTCATTTAAGTATACGATAACAAAGTTATCTGGTAGCGCAGTTCAAGGTTATTTTTATCAAAAATGATGTCACAAATATATATTTGTATATCCAATCTTGCACGATAAAATTAATATGCGTAGTAGCTACATGGTATAGCTATCCGTTTAGTAAGGCAAAGGATTAAGGTTCGAACCTCCGAGAAGCCAAGTTTTTTTCAACGCTTACGTCACACCACTTTTCAACGTGCTTACGTAACCCTCTTAATCGAGTTGATGGGGACAATGTAAACAATGATGTTATATGTCAACAATGGCAACAATGGCAACATGCCGTATGTAAACAATGGCAACAATGTCACATGTCAACAATGTCATATGTCAACAATGTCATATGTCAACAATGTCATATGTCAACAATGTCATATGTCAACAATGTCATATGTCAACAATGTCATATGTCAACAATGTCATATGTCAACAATGTCATATGTCAACAATGTCATTTCCCCACTCCTTCACCTGTCACTTCCCCCCACTTCACCCCCCACTCCACCACTGCCCCCACTCCACCACCCCTACCCCCACCACTTCCCCCACTCCACCACTCTGACCCCCACTCCTACCCCCACTCCACCACTTCTACCCCCACTCCACCACTCCTACCCCCTCCACTTCCCCCACTCCTACCCCCACTCCTCCCCCCACTCCAAGTGGGCTTGAATTCCTGTTGTTTAACTACATGAACACGCCCACCAGGGCTTTTGTTTGCTTCTGCTAACTGTACATACAGAATACAACATAATTTTACTGACCATAGTAGCGTATGTAAATATAATAAATATTCATGTAATAAGACCTTGTAGGCCTGTTTAAATAATAATAAATATCGTTTTGTAAAGGTTTTATTTGTGTTTAAGGCAATGTAAACTTTTATATCTGTTTTAATTAAACAAAATTTTAAAGGTTCGTTCCTTAAAAAACAAATTATTTACCTCTTTAAACCAAAAAAATCATTTGGTAGTATTAAGAGTAGATACAGGGGGTGGAGGGAAACGAAAAATCCGACACCCTTGCAAAACAGGGGGCTGAATCTGCGTTCACTGGACCAGAACCGGTTTTTGGAGTCACCACAAGTGCCGCCAAACCAATTATTTTGGACTGGGCGGAGAGAAAAATACTCGCGTACTGGTCTGATATGCCAGGGTTGACTCACTCGAAGGCGTTTCTACCTAAACCCTCGAGAAACACAACTAAACAGATCCTAGAATGGAGCAGAAATGACCTTTGAATTCTAAGGGGACTGCTTACAGGACAATGTCGTCTAAGATACCACCTCGGAAGGATAGGTCTGGACCAACAAACGGACTGTCGGTTTTGCTGCGTGGAAGACGAAACAGCTGAACATATACTATGTTCATGCCTCACCCCATACAACCATGAACTTCGCGAGAAGGGCTGGATTGTGCGTTGAACTGTAACCTCTAGGGGTGAGCCACAATAGACCTACTAAAGGTCGCAGTGGAATGGCGACCACGCCTCACTCACATGATACCTAACCTAACCTAACCTAAGAGTAGATACAACCAAAATCAAATAGACCAAAAAATACAAGTGATCACTATCAATCGTTAAGCACTAGATTTTATATTGATCAGAACTGTTCTTTTTTTTGTGCGGTGGTTTAAAGAAAGTAACGAAATATAGCAATGAAAAAAATGCATTAATCCATTGTAGATATAGTAGTAACAGTAGTTTAAATAGAGTGGTTTTTATACGAATGACTTATAGTAGTTGTCATTTGTTGGAAGGGTTATTTTAAATCAAGAAACGTCATGATTTTAAAGTAAGTAGAATCATTTAACTGATACGAACACATGGAAAGTTGACACGATCTTTACTCAGAGAATAACTATTAGACTATTAAATAGAATTTAATTTAATAAGATACTGTAATTTGATCTGTTTAATTATTCTCACATTAATACAAAATTTAGCTTGCAAATGTTTCAAAGGATGTTAACAGATCCTTTTTCCTTCAAAAAGAGATGTTTTATTACTCCGCTAAAAGCTTTATTTGATAGATAAGGTTTTTCTGGGCGGCCGTCCCTTTATTCTTCATCCACAATGGTGCAAGCATACACTCTCAAATAAACGGTTCTTCTAATATTGTCCTTGCAAATTTAAGAAAATGATTGGGAATTTGATACCTACAATATTATGTACTGAATCTTGTTGATTTTGGATAGTAATGACTTTTACTGTTTTTGTAGTGGTATAGAAAAGAAATCTTGCCAATTACTTAGTATTAGTAGTTTAAACGGCTCGAGAAGTGTAATTCAATAGTTTTGTATGTTTTTTAAAGTGCGAAACACTCGGTAAAATTCTTTCGCCACTTGTAGCGTAAAAAAATGTATAGATTAGTTATCTACCAAAACAAAAAAACATTATTCTTAACGATATAATGTTGCAGCCAAAAACTTTTTTGCTTAATTAGCCGAGTTGAAATTATTTTGTTTAATTTTCATTGTGAAGTATTTCGAGCTCAAGAATAACGGTCACATTATTTTGAGTGTGATAATATTGTCTAAAAAATAATCTATTTTAAAAGACAGCGTGCCGCTCCGGCTATACTTTGTACGCGGCCGGGGTACATGAATATAATTATTTACTAGTATGAGCACGCGACACAATATTGTTTTATTATTGTAAGTAGACAAAAAAAGCGACTGTAATTAAATATATTGTTGGTTATTTGGTAGCTAAAATAACTTCTGGCTGAACTTCAGAACGTATAGGTATGTGACAACTAAACTTAATTTGACACCATCAATAAAATACAAAGTGTTTAACAAAAACGTAAATATTAACTGTAAATATCACGTTGCTAAATTTCATCCAACACCCCTCTCAACATTCATAAAGTTTTCAAATGCTTAGTTAGAATAGGACTGCTGAGGGATTTCGTGAAACGCAATCATGCCCTGCTTTGGCATAAAATTAACATCTATTTCCTTCCGATTAAAAACTTCTCTAATATGGTGGTAGCGAATGTCTATATGCTTGTACGAGAGTAGTAAACATGATTACGAATCAACTTTTGTGCTCCCTGATTATCGTTCGTTCAACGAATTCTATAATATATAACTAATTTGACACTCGGACAAAATAAAAATGAAGCCGCTGTAAGATCGTCTGTCATTTAGATCTCCTTCCCAATCTGCGTCAGCATATCCATGCAATGATTTGCCAGACTTTCTGAATATCATATTGAAGTTCCTTTTAAATATTTCAGCAGTCTTTTCACCCCATACGAATGTGACGTTCCTGGATCATTATTAAATTGAGTGCACGGACGAAAAATGATATGTCAGGTCTTGTAGTAGTTGCTAGTTACAATAGGGACCCGATAGCTTGGCGATATGGTACCTGCAACATCCTTTCTTAGATCCTTCATTGGTTTTGGGGTTCATATATTTCGTCAGTTTGCTGTTGACATCCATTGGCGCAGAAACTGATTCCACATTCCATAATATTAAATTTTTTCAAGATATCTGTTGTATACTTCTTCTGTGACATAACGACTGAATTCAAAGTTTTGCTTACATTTATTTTCATCCCTTTGAATTTCAGGGCATCATGCATAGCATTAACCATCGCCTGCAACTCCTCTTCAGATGACGCTAAATGACTTGATCATCGGCGTAAAGAAGGCATTTGACGATCAAATCATTCATTTTTATCTTATTATTATCTCGAGAACAAAGAATGATATCGACGTAGGACCAATTGCATTCGACGCATAATTACGCAACTTAGAACTGATTATATTTTCAGCAAAATTTGTCGAGCTGGTTTTTATGGAGAATAAAAAAATAGAAAAAAATGTTAAACTACTCGAATTTTGCACTTTATAAATTATACTATTTTTAATACTTACATGTAGGATCTTTTGAATAATATGATTTTTTTTTAAGTAAGTCGTATGGACCTCTCGGATCGCACCCAGACCACTGATATTTTTTTTACAATTTGTACGATTAAATCCGACAGTATTATTATTAAAATTAATTTTTTATTTTCGTTTCTTCTGTATTTGTATTGTCTGTATGACTATAAATTCAAAATGTGTTTAAACAACAAATGTATCTAATCTACAGAGTTTGTTAACTGTTATTCTATTTGGAAAATCTGCGCCCGAAATCAATTTCGAATATTGGCAGTTTATATATCGGAACTTTTAGAAACGAACAATACAATTGCAACTTTACAAAACACTTTCAAATATCGGGTTTTAAAAACATTACAAAAATATATTTTTACCATTTAATAGTTTAATAGTTAATGAGGCTACACTCGTAAAACGGTTTTAAATATAGGTAGGCACTTTATTTTATTTTAATTTTACGTAGCCCTCATTAAAAGCTTAACTTAAAGCTTTAATATAAGATTATAAGAACTTTTATAGAGACATTGCTATTAATAATTAATTTAAGACAGCAAAAGTTTGTAAAAAATTTTAAATTAGTCCCAACGGGACTGTCTGCGTTAATAATAATGTTCAAATTTTAAAGTTTACTGCTGGTAATTTGGATCTTTTGAAAGAAAAGATTTATGTCCTTTTTCTGGTTGTAACATTAAAAAAACTTATCGTTTTTTTTTGCACCAATTAAAATTGACTGTTTATTGCGCGATTTAATTAAAAGTTTTTATTTATTCCCTTAATTCAAACTGGCCGGTCAACAAAAGATATTAAAACACATATTTTAGGATTGAACATAAAGTAATATAATATTTCTAGTTTTTTTTTTTCATTGAAAAATTTTTTTTAAAAGTTAATTTTTTTAACTACATACACATATTATTTTTGAATTTTTGTATTTTTGTATTGAGTACCTACCTACCTACAGCTCTAAACAATTTCAAAATGTATCAACACAAAAATAAGAAAGTTTTTTTTTTATTTTTGTCGTGCATTAAAACTTAATGGTTATTTATGTGAAAAAGGAAAGAAAAATTAGCGTGACTTGAAATTCGCTGTGTCGACGATTTCCCATCGTTACAGGATCGATTTATACACACATAAAGAAGAAATATAACGTCCATAACGACTTCCAAAAACGACTCTTTTTTAATGAAAGTCCTGAGACTAACACACATTATATTATGTTGGAAACTAGCTTTTGCCCGCGACTTAGTCCGCGTAGAAGTCGAAAATTAATTATTTTTTGCGTTATTAATTTTGTTATAACACAACAATTATTGTGTTAAAATGTTTGAATACGAAGCTCGGCCTTTGATCTGGTGAAAGTGACAAGTGGGTATTATATTATTATATTTTCTTCGGGTGCTAGAATTACTACTCTGTGCGCTTACTCTGGAGCATGCCACATACAACTGATCGTTGGAAGAAGCAGCTTTCTCTCAAGTCTACTCCCGCTACCTTAAGAGTTTGACCTTGAGCTTTGTTTATGGTTATGGCGAAGCAGACTTTGATGGGAAACTGCACTCTCTTGAATTCGAAGGGGTAATTTGATGGTGTAAGGGGAATCCTAGGAATAAATACAGACTCTCCTTGTAACCAACCTGTCAGTATAGTTGCCTCGATTACATTACGATGCAATTATTTCACTTGCAATCTGGTGCCATTGCATAATTTTGGTGGATTTATATTGCGCAGCAATATGATTGGCGCGCCAACTCTCAATTTTAATAGGTGAGTTGGGAGACCGGTGTTTATCACTGAGTCGACGGATTTATATTGATATTCGACCCCTTCGAATGATCTCAATAGTATTTCATTTATGACTGAGGCTTGTTCGTTTTTTGGTGTTAGGTGTTAGGATTAGGATTAGCATAACCATTCTGCAGGTTTATCGGAAATATTATTAATGTTTTATTAAATGTTGGCTATAAGCTCTTCTACAGTAGAAACAATTGTACCTAACTTTGTGAGGAGAATTATATTATTATCCGGGAAATCACCATTTCCTATTTTAAGCAACAGGTCTAAGAACTGCCAGACATCTCCCATAAGATGGACTCTCATTTTTTAGAATAAATTGCGAATACCTGGCAATTCGCACGAACAACCATAATAATATTCTCTTAGAAAATGAATTCATAAAATAAGTAGAAAAGTCCAAATACTTAGCGGTTGTATTTAACAAAGAGGGCAATAGCAGCGATGAGATAACAGAATGGAATAATAAAGATAGACAAATCATAGGAGCCCTAAATTCAATCCTTTGGGAAAAGAATATAAGAAGAACAACAAAAAAGCGACCATATGAAAGTTTTGTTCAAAGTGTGATAACGTATGGAGCAGAAATATGGGATATAACAGAAACACTGAAGAGAAAACTAATTGCAACTAAAATGGATCTCTACCTACAACAAAAACTATATTTGATACCCAAAAACTATTTCTTGTACAATTTTAACCAAATTTTTGGAATATAAAAATAATCTAGGAACTAACAGTCAAATATTAGCTCTCAACCCAGCCATTGACGATCTCTCCATGCGTCCAAATGGAGCGGTGTCATTCCAAAAATTGACCGTTAGTGGAAACAACCAAATGGATGATGTGTAGTGACAGGATAAGTTAGATATCCAATTGGTCCAAAATCCAGTCATACAACTGATCACTATCTGATCGTCATCTGATCGTAAATGGGGAAATTCAAGTGAAACGATATCGATACTTTTTTTTTGTTTTTTTATTTTGCAATACAAGGCAACAGCAGCTAAAAAAAGTAAATCTCCATCAGTTTATGACAATTTAACTGAATTTGAAATTAAAATAATATAACCTGACCAAAAAAAAGTAAATCCTAGAGCACTACAACCAGCATGGCAAGACCGTGAATGAGGTCAATTATTTGGATGTCATGAAGTCCATTGGATTTCATCCATTTGGAGCAATCGTGAATGGCTGGCTTAAAACAATAATATTTTATAATGTACAACGAGTGCTGTGGAGAGGGCGTACGAATCTTGATGAAGGAATGCAATATATCGGAAGCAATTGTGAAAAAATACAGAACATTTTTTGTAAAGGTCGGTCTTTGATGGGAATAAAATATAAAATACAGGTAGCTCGTCTTTTAAAAATAAAATATTGACAATACGTGTACATTTTTAGAATAAAATTAGTTTAGATTTCGTATTTTGGCTAAATGCAAAAACTTACACAACTACAATAAAAAAAAAGTAAAAAAAAGTATTAAAGTGATTAGGAAATTTTTCATTCTTTTTGTGCGAAAGAGTGTCAAGTTTACTCTAAAGCGTTTCCAGATAAATTAACCTAGAATTGATGTGAAAAGCAGGGAGTCGATCGGATAAATTAAAGGGAAATCCTTGGAAGATTGATGAATCAGGAATTTCCTTCGAGTCGTATTAATATAAATCGACTAACCGAGCGAACGCGGGATGCAAACAATTTGTTCCTCTGTCAATTTGTTGAACAAAAATATAATTTATATGTGTAGGTAGATAGGTACTATATTTATGTACGTGTATGTGTATATATTTTCCTATCGCTTTTCTAATTTCCACAAGAAAACATTGTCATCTAAATAGTTTGGTATTTAATGACCCCTTTCAGAAAATTATGTGTAACGATGATTCAAAGAAAACACAAAAATATGGCGGTAGCACGAGCTCTAACAACTATATATTTGGACAAAATGAAATACATCCGTAATTCAGGTTTTGACAAATGATTTTATTTTTTTTTTAATTTATTAATATTAAATGGTTTACAAGTAATGGTTTAAATGAACAATAACCACAAAACATAAATAATATTATTCGTTAATAATAAAATTAATAACTAACAAAAATGTGTGACAAATAGTATGTATTTTATTTCTAATATGAAGTAACGTCGTCCTTAAGTTTTATGACCGCTCGAATTCGTTTGGGCAATGAGTCTACTAATGATCTGCACTGTTCAGGGGTAAATCCATTCCAAATCTGTTTTAGTTTGGCTTTAAGTTCTGGTAATGTCCGCTGTGGATTGTTTCTTGACGTTTTTTTAATTTTATACCGTACTGATTCGATGACATTAAGTTTAAGGCTGTTGGAAGGCCAAGAAAGAACATTTACGTTGTGGTCTCCCAACCAATTTTTTATGGCTTTGGCCGTATGACAGGCGGCCACATCATCCTGCTGAAAAATATATTTTTCGTAAACATTTAATCTCGCAATGCTTGGTAATAAACTGTGTTTCAGTATTTGTTGATATTTTTCAGCATTCACGGTACCATCAATAAATTTAAATTTAAAAAACATTCCAATCCTAAAGCTGTCGTACACACCCAAATCATCACTCCTTTTGAAAATTTTACGATGCGTTTCAAGCAGTCCTTATGAAAAGCCTCACTTGAAGTGATTTTTTTTACTGCGGGAAGGAATGATTTATTTATTTAAAAACATCACACAAAATTTGGAGTAAATATTTTTATGAATGTTAAAATTGCAGTGGTATATATTTATATAATAATGTTTTTGTTAAATGAATTTAAATTGTATAGCGTATGACGTCCATTTGTGTGTTGCTGCTGCGAGTTTCAAGCTTTCCTATATAATTGCTCGATAAAATGTATCTCACACCCTTTATCGATAGATATTAACAATATATATGTATATTATACCTTTTCTACACAATTATGCTTTTAGAAGCTTGTAAAAATATTTTACACTCCAATTATCTCGAAAGCACCTAAAATATTACCTCGTTTCTGCTTCATAGCACTCTCGGCGATAAAATTACTACAAACATAAAGATGAAAAAACATAATATTCAACATAATCAATAATAATTATCAAAAAGAATATTTATTATCACTAACGCAACCACATTAATTACTTATTCTGAATTTTTTATTTCGAATGTAAGGTACAAAATAATATTGCATGGATGTGGTCATGTGGCATGGACGTGAATTATTATTTTTCTTTTGTATTCTACAACGTTTTATGTTAATACAAAAGCAAAATTGTTAGCAGAGCAACACTTATTGCTTTTATTTGTAAAAGCGTGACCGGTTACAGGTACGAAGATTTAATAAAAAAAACCCTATCAACATGATTTTTGTGATTTCATGAATAATAGGTTTTTTCTCCTTTTTTTGTTGTTTTTGTATTTGCTTTTTCTAATAAAACCACACTTTAATGCGGTCACATGCGATTTTAACATCGACTTTTCTGCAACCCTAAAAATAATTTAACGTAACTTTTTATCCCGTCGATACATTTGGTACTGGCTTTCTTGCCTAAATTCTTTAAGTAATAGTATATTTAGTGCAATAAGTACAAAATTAGGATCATTGCAAAAGTTTGAAGCACAAATACCTCATAGGGTGATGCCTCATTAATGCGTTGCGTCGTGGCATCGGAGCCCAACCTACCCCCGCTCACTCCGTCCCTCGTCCGTCGATTCGTTGAAACGTCGCGTGCGACGACGTAACGCATAATGTGGCATGTCCTGGGCATGTCACTTAAAACATTTGAGGCTATGAGTATGAAAACGGACCAAACCAAAAAAATTCAAAATGTGTTTTATTGTTAAATCTTTTCCGTCATAATGACATTTATCGGTTGCAAATTGGATTAAACGACCTTATTCTGCACGTTCATGATCGCAGCACCAAACTACTTTTGGTATTTGAGTTTTAATTGAAGGTTCGAGAAGCAAAGTGGACTAAGCGCAGTTAGTCCACTGTGCTGCCAAACGTAATTACCTAATTTTATTTTTCCGAGAAACCTTTAATAAGGATTTTAATATACACTTTCATCCACCGATTCGTGATTCTTGCAAGAAATGCGATTTATTCAATGTTAAAATAAGAGCAGCCCATTAAGTCAGAAGGATATAATTCAAAATTAAAAAAGAACATCAAAGGAAGGCTCAGAGTGCTTGAGATTGTTTTAATAAGGACACCAAAAACCGCGGCAGTTATTTATTTTGATTTGATGTAGACTTTACCTACACCTGTAATTACCACAGCAATTTGCAATAACAAGAGGTACTTATGGACCTTCTTATTGCTTTAATATTAATGAAATCACACCCCACACATGTTGAAATAGTAAGAAGCTTGGAGAGCGATGCCATGGATGCATGGTCACGTAAATTGTTTGCAAAAAACTCTTTCTATATGAGGACGTGCGTTGTCAAGTTGGAAAAGGGGTTGAATTAACCAAGGAAGGTGTGGCGGTGCAACAGTCTGTAGTACGTTTCCTATGCAACCATTTGCATTTAAATTTATCTATATCAATAAAAACGCGATTCCAGTCACCATCCAAATCGTATCTCTTTGTTTTAAATTTACAATCAAGCATTTCCAATCAAAGGGTATTGTGAAAACTCTGTCTTGTAAAGCAGATATGTTCGTGCTGAAGTTGCATGGTTAAAGAATCCTTCTTCGTACTATTTGAACCAACAATGTACTCGTGACACACTGTGTCTTTATAAACCAGTTTCCTGCATATCAACAATGCGCCCTCTTTTGACTTAACTTATTGCAATTTGTCGACTATTTCTGGATAAGTATTTATATTTTAGTAAAAATCAGTAAAACTTGTGTTACATATATATATATATATATATATATATACTACTTTTTTCTACTTCCGCGACGGTTCTTACACAAGGTTTTTGCTGTTTTTACTTTCATCAGCGCTTTTATACATGCTCGTCGGTTGTTGGTACTCTTGTCCTGCCCTTTCTTCAAAACGATTTCGATTTTATCAAGATACAAACATGACATGTATTTTACACAAACTTGTTTGTGATTAAGTCTTTAAGTAAAGTGATCTCATGAAAAAGAAAAATTATGTTAATTTGTAATAACATTAAATTTCTTAATAAAACTTTTTCTCTCTCGACTACTTATCATATCATTTTTGTTTGATTAGATCAGTAGAAATTTTATTTAGGTGGTAACGCGTATTATATACGCACCCGCCATTTTTTAATTGTCATCCATAATAATTATTACCCCTACTTATTATTTAGTTAATTTATTATTTATTTAGTTAATAATAATAAATTTGTTAAAACCAAATAGTTTTTAAGTCGATCGATTAAATTTCCAAATTTTTTATTAGGTAGACGAGATTTAATAAATACACAATGTTTTTAACAAAAAAAGCATAATATGATTACGAAGGGTATAAAAAAAATTATACTTGAAAAATTCTAATTAATGCATAAAAGTACTTGTTGAAAAGAAAACAACTCACCTTTAGTAGTATGTAGTAACGAATTCTCGAATTTAATTCGGGTGATGATGAAACAAAAAAAGCGCGCGAACCGGAAAAAATGACGAAGTAATCGTACACAAACACGGTTTGCTAGGGGAAGAAGCGAAAAGTTCAGAGAAACGAAACCAAATCGAGCGGCAGCGCGTCAGGTATTGCGATAGGGAGCGGGAAAAGAACAATATCTAGGCGGCTACGACGAATCCGAGTTGCAAAATGCGACTGTCTGTTGTAGCCATTGGCCTGCGCTTAAATAAAGTAAAAATTTTTTTTTTATTTTTTTTTAAATCTAATTTTGCTATGATTAAATATCTTTTTATTATTTCGGTAACCATTATTATTGTTACTAATTTTATTTCTAAAAATACTTTTCAGTTTATCAACAATTCTTTTTTTTTATAATGGTAAAAAAATACAAACATCCTTATTGCACCAAGTTACGGTTTAAAATTATTGTTTATGTAAAATCTATTTTTTTCTACATCAAAATATGTCCATTAAACCATAAATTTTGCACAAAAAATCTGATATTGCGTAGAGCGGACCTGACACTTATTCTTATTCATACTTTGTTGCAGAGCAACCGATGCATTAGGATCCTACGTGTGTTCCTACAGCAGACAAAAACAGTACTTTATAGTCTGAACAGACAAGGAAAGTCATGACGTTACAAATGTCATTCTTGTCAAAAAAAAATTCCATACAAATCTCTGTCAAATTTAAATCGGCTTGCCAGATATTGATTCCGTGAAGGTGTTTGGTAGAAGATTGTGTTCATCGTGTTATACACTGCCCAGCAAAAAATTTAGGTCACTTTAAATAACTTGAGAAATTGCAAATAATTTTAAAATTAAAACTAGTCAGAAAATCATAGGTATAGTAGGCGGTGAAATTTATATTGTTGGATGGATGCTATCTGTCAACATTCATATCTCGTTGCTTATTTATTAGTTAAGTGTTATTTTTTTTTCTCTGAAACCTATTCCTTATATGGTTTATTGTGGTTAGTAATGGTTTAATGTTTCTTTACCAGGCCATAATGCCTCTAGATCCTCTTGTTATGGCACGAATTATAGCGTTTATACAAGTTGGTAAATGATAGCGTGAAACCGCCAGAATTGTTGGTAAGAGCCTATGTGCTGTACAAAATGTGTACCAGCGCTATCAGGAGAATGGTCTTTTATTCAGACGACCTGGATCTGGGTGAAAAAGGGTCACGATTCAAAGAGATAATCAGTTTTTGTTGATGTCAAGCTTGCGGGATAGAATATGTTCTGCGGTTGGCTGCGAAAGGAGCTTCAAGAGGTTAGAGCAGTTAGTGTTAGCAAATGGACAGTTAGAGGAAGGTGATAATGGATTTTCTTGCAGAAGAATGGCTACAGGGCCAACATTGAACTGCCAGCATCGAATAGCAAGATTAGATTTTGCTTGAAATAACTTGACAAGGACCGATGATGACTGGAATAAAGTACTCTTTACAGATCAGTCGCGTTTTTGCCTCAATGGACCAGACAGACGTTGAAGAGCATGGAGAAGACCCGGAGAAAGATACGCCTCCGTTTGTACTAAGGAAAGACGTAAATTTGGTGGTGGGTCTGTGATAGTTTGGGCAGGTATCACTTCAGAAACACGTACAGTGTTGGTTTTTGTAAAGAATGGCTTTATAACAGCTCACATATACATTTCAGAGGTCCTGAAAGTTTATGTTATGCCTTTCAAGGTCAAGCTAGTCATTTTCATGCATAATAATGCAAGAACACACGCTGCGAGGATTATCACTGTATATCTAGATGAAGTTGGAATTACGAAATTGGATTGGCCAGCATGCAGTACAGATATAAATCCCAACGAATACGTCTGGGATAAGTAAGGGTAACGTATCCGAAGGCATATACCAGCCCCAAGAACCACCTAGTAGCTGAGAGAGTAAAATAACATGGATCATAATTTAATTCATGCCTCGTCGTATGCAAGCAGTCGGTAATGCAACGTTTTATTTATTCGTTTCGTTCCAAATAAAAATAGTAGAGTTTTCTTTAAAATTTACAGTTATTGTTTTTCTAGAATAAATCATAAAATTAATAAATTGTGTAGCATGATTCAATATTTGAAAGCTACGAAAATGCGGTAGATACATTTACAATATTATTATTATAACATGATAAGAGCAGAGGATCAAGTCCTAACTGACACTGAGCCTAAAAAACTAAAGATTAAAAATATAGGAGTCTATTTGATTTTTGAAGCTACGAGTATTAAAATTTTCTGAATTAATTATTTGCTGAGGAAGACCATTCCAAATATCAATAAGTTTAGCCTGTAACGAGTTCTAAAAGGCTCTTTCTTCAGCTTTAAGGAGTGCCCACGGATACGGTCTTCTAAATGGAAGGGGAAAGCTGCTTGAAGGTCGCCGAAGCTCAATTTCAAAATTCGAAAGGAAAGTATAAGGTCACCTCGAAGACGTCTTTCTTCGAATGTTGTAAGATTTGCCATGGATAATCTCTCTTCGTACGTAGGTCTAACGTGGCCAAAAGACAATCTGGTTTCGCGTCTTTGCACTTTTTTTAGCATTTTACGATCTCGAACTAAATCTGTATACCGCGAAGACCCGGCGTATTCAACTATAGGTCGGACATAGCACTTGTGAAGTTTGCAATAGGTTTCGAAAGAAGCTGATGCATTTTATTTTTAAAATTATTTGCAATTTCATAAGTTATTTAAAGTGACCTAAATTTTTTTGCTCGGTAGTGTATAAAAAATTTTTGTTATCTTTGATTTTATAACTCTAATAAAGACTGTGTTAAAGGTATTTAAAAAGGTGGTAATCTTTAAAACATCAACAAAGAACGTAACCTCAAATTCTTTGTTTGGAATCGGTTTTTGGCAAGAATAACATTTGTGACGACACACTTTCCCCGTATATTTTACGCAACATATTTAAAAGAACGCTTTTGAGTATAGGTACTGCGCACAATCCGGACTATCACGGACTGTTTTTGACTGCTATGGAAACAAAACTTACATGATAAGGAGGCAGTCCACTGTGGTTAGTGCGACGGCTAGAGCAAAGAATGTTTTGAGGTAATAACATGATCCTACTAGCGATAAAATATGTGAATATAAATGTCAAAATATTTCTGTCAACATGTTTGATTATTTCTCTAAAATAGACTATTAAACGTGTCAAGAGTCGGTTGTCTGTTATTTTTTGGGATAGAATTTATTATAGATCATTAACAAAGACAATATAGTCTCATAATAATGTTTTACTTAATTAAATTATTTATAACTAAATAAATACGTTGCAAGCGCCAACACTGAAACTGTTAGATTTTTTTGGCAACAATTTGTTGATATTTAAACATAAGTAACGGACGATAATTTAAATACATTGATATCATCAAATGAGCCGCGCCTAAACTTAAATTCCTTCTAACAACACTGATGCAATTTTTTTTATTGTGTAAAAATTTCTATTTCCTTCCCTATTATTTTTTTTATCGACTCTACAAACTAATTTTATTTCTCTCGGTAAACTTTTCAAAGTTTTTCGTCTTTTATTATGTTTCGTTTGTTTCTCAAATCTAAAACATTACTCAGTGTAATAATATGGATTTTGTTTTATTTTCGATTCTAGGCATTGTATAAGGAGTAACAAGATAGTAGGACAATCATATGGGATACCCATTGGATCCGATGGGAGACGAGATGTATATGGCGTCAGTACTCTGGTCTCACAGTAGGTCGTAGATCATTGTTTGAGGAACAATATCCGTTAGTCGTAACTCGATGTAATGAAACTACCACCTAATAGGTGGCGATGAAATTTTAAGAGTCGATACCGTGGATAGATGATACTGGAAAAAAATATCTATTCGGAATTCTGATCTTTGGACCGGTGCAAAAAACGTGATTGTTCTCTACACATGATTCATTACTACCCATTGTAAAAAAATGTTTGGAAAAACTTGTTGAAGCCAATTTGGAACCTGTCGGAACAGTGTGTGATTTATCCACCACAAACCAAAAAGTCTACAAACACCTTTGAGTAGACATAAAAAAATCCTTACTTTTTTGTAAATGGCAAAAAGTAATGTGCCTTTTTTGATGTTTCCCACCTTCTCAAATGTGATAGGAATAATTTTTTCGACAATGATTTTTTGCTCAACGGGAAGTTTATTAGGTTTTCGGATGTAAGAAAAGTTCATGAACTAGACAAAAGTAGTAAAACGGGAAGGTTCTTGTTGAAAATTACAGAAATACATCTCAATCTCAATTCATTTTTAAAAAAATGAGTGTTAAATTGGCTGCTTAATTATTTAGTCACAGTGTCTACGCTGCTATAAAAAGCTCATTGCGAACTGGAGAACAGCTTTCAATTACTGGTGAAAACACGGCTAACTTCATCTTTACAATGGATAATCTGTACGATGCCATGAATAGCAACAGCCTACATACTAAGAAGCCCTGTAACCGTTTTCCTTCTAAAACTAACCCAGAAGTCTTGAAGGCTATTGATGCAGAGTATGATTTATTGAAAAACCTTTAAAAAATTGGTACAAAGGGAAAATTAACAAGGCCTGATAGCTTTGGTGGTTTCCTTATAACTATCAATGCAAGTAAATTATTATCAGATCAACAAACAGAAAGAAGATTTTAATAATTGTTTACTGGAAGACTAATTCAAGATCCTCTAGAGAACCAGGTATACAGACAAAGTGGGGAGTATAACCGAAATTCTACTGCAAGGTCATTTAGATCCTCTTTCAAATTAGATATTGTCACAAATTTGATGCGTCCACTCAATGCTGCTAATGCTGGAAATACTCCTTATGAGAATGAAAATATTTTAAATATTTCGGCAGAGGACAACACTCTAGCTTTATTAAATATTCCAGAAGATTCATCATCAGAAACAGACTTATCGCAGTCTTCTTTGACTAATACACCAGATTACAATAGTAGCATTAATTTAGAACAGGTAGTGTATTTTGCTGGGTATTTGATCGAAAAATGCTTTGATAAATATCATTGTGATAATTGTAAAACGTCTTTAGAAACCACCGGTGATTTGGAAAGTGATGAAAATCTCTTGATATTTTATAAAAATTATGTTCTGAAATATGAGAGCGGGTTAAAGATTCCTACAAAATTGATGAAAAAACTAACTTTCGTTTTTATGAATTTCTTTTTTAAAATGTTGTCAACTGTCTAGATAAA
The DNA here is from genome assembly GCA_950111635.1 of Agelastica alni. Lineage (NCBI taxonomy): Eukaryota > Metazoa > Arthropoda > Insecta > Coleoptera > Chrysomelidae > Agelastica > Agelastica alni. The sequence continues at coordinate 176,349 of OX467711.1, read as the reverse complement.
AAAATTATAAATTATATTAAACTTGAAAAAGGAAATAAAAAGTCACTTCCTCAAGTATATCTGCCTGAGTGGATCAGCACCAATTATTTGTGCATAACCCACACAGATTATATTATATTGAGTTTCCTTTGCGAACAAAGATATTCAAATATTGCAAAGAGTTCTCAAGCATGCTTACTACATGTAAGGACACCAAAAATGTTAAGTTGTTCATCCTACAACATAAATAAAGACTGCATAACTTAGTTTTAATAGATTAATTTAATTGAATAGATAGATAACAGCAACGACTTTGTTAACTTTTAAATTACCTTTTTTGTATACTTTGATATGTATCAAAACTTAAAATATAACACTGAATGATACTGATTTTTATTTCAATTATTCACACACCTATTATTTCTATTAAAAATTAACCAACTACAAAAGTTACAGAATAGGGGTGAACATATTTTGTTTAGTTCTGAGAGTATCTATTAGTAAAATGTTTGCCGATGGCAATCTACAGTGAAATATACAAAATAGTGAATTAGATAATTCATACTAAAAATACAAGAAATCGACTCGAAAAAAAAATATTTATGTTTAGTTTAGTGTATTCAGTGAACAGGATTCAAAATATTGTTGTTTTCCCAAAAAATTTTCCTTAAAGCATTATGTATTCAAACTGCATAAATAATCTTTTGAGTAAGGCTATTCCCTGTTTAGGCATCACGATAAGATTTTTGTCCTGTTTTGAAGAGGATGAGAAATTATATAATTTTTGAAATACTTTACTAGTATGGTTCTCTTAGGTTTCGCGTATGAGTGAAGATTCATATGCAGCGAACTATTCCGCATTCAGACCCATGTAATAATTGACAATGACAAATTTTGATCGACTGAAAATTCACAATAAAAAGTTAACACTAAATATATTGGGCAACTCCAACCCTGCTCTTACGTTGTTGTCTGGGAATAGAGTTAAAATATCAGAAAAGAAAAATTTATGACATGTTTTGTGTAAAGTAGAAAGCTGTTGCCTGTCATGTAGTTCATCTCAATTTCCACATTTTTCCATATATTTAATTAAATATATGAATTCTTCAACGAGGGCGCATCAATACGGGATCAAATTTTCCATGTTTGACAAATTATGACGCTAGATGGCAGTCACGTAAGGCAACAATACCGGTTACATTGCCATTGACCAACTATCTTATACGAATATGCCATCTGGTGGCATATTTTTTTACCACTTTTCTAAAGCAGTTTTCTCGACGTTACATTCATAGACAATTATTAAAAATTATATTCGTAGTCGTCATTTTACAGATCACGCTGCATGTAACTTGTTAACGGGATATTATTAAACCATACAATGATTAAACCATTGCATAAAGAATACATATTAGAATTTTAGAATCACTTCCGTGTATCGAGTGTTGGGAGACAATTCCTAACGCCATCTGCTAGGAAACTATGGAAAATATGAAATTTTCAACCTGTGAGGTAGTGACCTCTACATGGTTTTCATGTAAACTTGCTGTTTGTTCTAAATGTAATTGTGACAGAAACGGATTTAGGAAAACAACAAGAAAACGAAATTGAAAGAAACCGGAATGCAGCTTTTACGAACTCAAGGTATAGTAAGAGTATACTTTTCCTAGGTATATTCAGTCTACTCTTACTCGTAAATGTTGTTTGAAATTCACCACTTTTCGCTTTTAATAAACTTTTACTAAAAAGACCAGTAAGAGTCAGTCGACTTTATATAGGACGAGTCGACTCTTACTGGAGAATCTATTTTGCCTGTTACATATACCCTCTTAAGGGTGGAATTTTAAAAAACGTTGGTATACCTTATTATTTATTTTTATTTAAAAGCCTGAAAATAAATTTTTAGGCAGTTAGTTTCAAAAATGACGGACTTCCATGCAAACATTTATCCCCTATTTTACCCCCTTTGGTGGTTGCATTTTCTAAAATCCTCTCTTAATGCTCGCCTTCATTGTAAAAGGAAGCCCTGTGCAAAATTTTACATTCCCAGCTCCAGTAGTTTTGGCTGAGCGTTGAAATCTCAATCAGTCAGATTACAGCTAACATTATCTTCTATACATATAAAATGCTTTGTCCTGAATGACTGACTGACTGACGGATCAACGCACAGCCTAAACTGCTGATCGTAGAGACCTAAAACTTAAAGGGTGTGTTCTTTGTATGACATAGGCATCCGATAAGAAAGGATTTTCCGAAATTCTGCCCCTAAAGGGGTGAAAAACGGGGGCAAAGTTTGTATGGGACAACTTGATTCCTTGGTCCAATCTACTTTAAATTTTGCATAAACATTTTTTAACAGAATTGATGAAAGAAGTGTCTCGTATTTTATTAAAACTCATTGCCTAACGGGGTTAAAAAGGGGTAGAAAGTAATTTTGGGGGTCATTTGCATCGAAGTTGATATCAATGCTCCTTAGTGCTTTTGATTTAAATTACATTTTATTTTGACACATGTTTAAAAACTCAATCCGATTTTATTCAAAAAACGTTGAACTCATATAAAAGCTTGGTGCAAAGCAATATTTTTTAAGATTGGAGTGTCAAATATAAAAAAATAGAGGAACGCGAGCGGACGAAGTTTAAGCGTGCGTGAAGCGGTCTCATTTGTGTCCTTCAGTAACAAAACCGAGCCATACCAAAAATATGAGAGTCCATATTAGGGAAGATGTTACTGCCGGACAGTTCTCTGACCTGTTACTTAAAAAAGGAATGGGGAATTCCCGGAACTGGATAATAATATAATTTTCGCTATAGAGTTAGGTACAATTGTTTCCACTGTAGAAAAGCTTACCTAAACATTAATAATATTCACGATAAACCTGCAGAATGGTTATGCGATTGTACCATCCTAACACCAAAAAACGAACAAGCCTCAGTCATAAATAAAATACTTTTGGGATCATTCGAAGGGATCGAATATCAATATAAATCCGTTGACTCAGTGATAAACACCAATGATGCCATTCCTTATCCGGTCGAATTCCTGAAAACACTAAAGCCTCTCGGTCTCCCAACTCACATATTAAAATTCAAAGTTGGCGCGCCAATTATGTTGCTGCGCACTATAAATCCACCAAAATTATGCAATGGCATCAGATTGCAAGTAAACACATTGCATCGAAATGTAATCGAGGCAACTATACTGACAGGTTGTTCTCGAGGAGAGACTGTATTTATTCCCATCAAAGTCTGCTTCGCCATAATCATAAACAAAGCTTAAGGTCAAACTCTTAAGGTAAGCTGCTTCTTCCACGGCCAGTTGTCGTGCGTCAGGCTCCAAAGTAAGCGCACAGAGTAGCTTGTTGATTCTAGCACCCAAAGGAAAAACAAAAAATATTGTTAACAAAGAAATACTGCGGTAGGTGCAGTATTTCGATTTCGATTTCGTTGTAAAAGATAAAAACTCCGTGTCACTTTTACCAGATCGAAGACCGAGCTTCGTGTTCATAAAATATAACAAAATTTTATTTTATTTTCATGTTTATTTAACCTTTAAATCCCTACACTATAATAAAGATTGTTATATTTTATAAGTATTCAAACATTTTAACATAATAGTTTATATGTTATACCAAAATTAATATCGTAAAAAAACAATTAAAAACCATTTTCGACTTCTACGCGGACAAAGTCGCGGGCAAAAGCTAGTTTAAAGCTATGATTAGAGAGTAGCAAGCATATATACTTGGTATTTTTATATTTTATTCAAAAATTTGTTGATTTTATAGCCATGATTTCGTCAATTAAAATACGAAAAAATAAATAATTTTGTGTTTTGTTTTTACAGGGTGGAGCATGCTAAAAGCGTCGATCTTTATCCATGTACGAAAAAGGGGTTATTAACATTTCAAGTTGTTATCTTTATATTACATACAGAGCCTTTAATTCTTTACAGTTACGCATTTGAAGTGAAACTTCTTTACGCACACCGTTTAAAAGAGAAATACAGAGAGTGAATCGGCAAAAACGTGACGTCATTACTTTGGAATCTTACGAGAATGCGTGCCGTTTCTCCTCCGCTCCCACTTCCCGCTTCGTTCTTTTTTATATTCTCGATCTCCTCTTTGTTCCATGTTTCGAAGCAGTCTGCGTCCCCACTACTTTACCGTCGTATACGGGCCCGTACACGGACAATTGGAGGATTATTTGTGTATTTTTATTTATGTGAATATTTTAATCTCACTAATAAATTCGTGAATATCGGCGAAAAAAAAATGAAAATAACATTAAATAATTTTTAAGCTTGGTAAAAATAATAAACCTTACATTTATCCTAATATTCCTGATACTCTATATCCATCTCAATAATATCTCGTAGGCTACTTTTCAAAAATTTCATTTCTGCCACGTGTGAATTGCACAAATAAACTTTTTTGTTTATTTTAAAAAAGTTAAATTAAGTGAATTTTCTGCAGTGTTTTTTACATCTCTTTTAGTTTTTGTAATATTTAGGGATTTTTCATTTATAAGCCTGAACAACAAAATTAACTATACCATGAATTAGAGCAACACAGCTACATACGTCTGGCCATATGTAGCAGAGATGTAAAGCTTTCGGATAAAATGCCAATATTTCCATTACAACACACAGAGTGTTAAATTACTCTGGGTAATTAAATTTGATTTACATAGGGAGCGCTGCAATATTCTTAACTTAAAAGTAATATTCGGTATTTAACAATATAAACAGATAACCATTTAAGTTATTGTATTACGAAAAAAACTTGACATTTAAATCCGTTTTCCGTACAAGAACCGATGCTTAAGTACAGCATCTTTCACCCTGTATATTATTTATGATAAAATGTTGCTAAATAATAAATATTATAATTAATATAAAATTATTATAAGCTATTTATTGCGTAAAACAGTTTTAAACTCTTTTTTTAAATAGGCCAATTAATTTTAATTAACTAAGTATGGAATGCATAAGATTTATTAATTAATTAAATTAAAATATATGGTATACCACCCCTTTATAGTCACATTTAATTAAAAATTTTGTACCAATATTGTTTAGGCAATCGGGAGACTGTTTTTTGTTCTGTTACCATATAAGCTAAAAAAAAATCTGGAAAGGTAGTAACAGGAGGTGATAAAGAAAATTGTTGACACCTGCATAAAAAGACATTTTTTTTTTTATGTAATTTGGACATTTGGTTTCACTTGCATTTTTTTTACAATCTTTAATTTATCGTATTTGTAGTGAAAATGTCAAAATAAGATAATTAGTTTTGTTGTGTAATTTTTATGCGAAATTTTCCTGCCGAATCTCCGTAGCGTTCGAATAAACACCGGAAATTTGTTTGGTACCTTTGTCAAAGTTTAAAATATAAATGTAAATAATTAATTAACCTATAATTAAAAAATTAAAAAAAAATTTTACTATTCAACACTGTGCGTACAATCGATTTTATTTATTTGAATAATAAATAAATAGATATCTACCTACGTTTGCGCGTTATTATTAATGTATGTATTTAACCTTATTATAAGCATAGAACTATAAATTAGACTGTCATTGGTAGTCATTTCTAAATAATCGAGAAAGACATTTCATAATATAATTCCCCATGTGTTTACCAGAAGAATGACCTCTTACATAAAAGTTAATCTAGATATTTTTGAGGTGTGTAGGCAATTAAAAAACATTATATAATATTTAAATATTATAAGATTAGTCGTATAAAGGACGATTAAAAATGTGAATTGTTTCCAAGTCAAGCAAACCATTGATCTATCGATTATTATATTTATTTTTGTAATATTAGGTATTATTATCAAATTTATTATAATATCGTATCTTCGCTATTTATTACTCCGTTAATTACGAATTAAATATGTCTGGCTGTGCATAGAAGTGTGTTGGTTCCTACACTTATCAGTATGGTAGTGAATGTTGGGTTTGGCATAAGAAGCATGAAAATAGGATTAATGCTGCGGAGATGAGTAGTCTGAGAATTGTATAGCCGGAGTGACTCCGATGAAGGAAGAAGGACGAAACAAATTTATAAGGCAAGTGTGAATGGATGTAAGTAGGTAGAGGTCGACTGCTCGGCGAACATCGATCTCGATCAGATCAACATTCTTTTGAAGAAAGGCCAGCTGTCAAGAGAGCACCAACAACCGACGAGCATGTATGAGAGCGCTGATAAAAGTGAAAGAAGCGAAGGATGTGTTTAAGAACCACGGTAGCGGAAGTGGTCTCTGCCTACCCCTACGGAAAAAAGGCGTGACTATATGTATGTATGTAATTTCGAAAAATACCGGAATAAAAAATAAGTGCCTCAATAAATAAAAAAAAAAATTGTTATTATGAATATATTAAAAAAGAGGGAATGGGGGGGGGGTTAAATAAATACCATCAAAATAAACAAATAAATATTTAATGAAAGATTTTTCAAAAGTTGTAACATGGATAACAAAAAAATTATTTAAAATAAAAAGTTGCCTTTAAATACGTTTCTATTAAATGGAATTTTTTGTAAATAGCGATCGTCGTAGGACAGTGCCGCTCCTCCAAAATCGTAAGGTTTACTTTCGCACACGGTATTTTTAACAAGAACATCGATCGGAGCGAAAAACACTCTAAAATTAACATCCTCGTAATCTAGAGAAGTAATCAAAAAATTGGACATTCTATCCGAAATAACCCACAGATTACGATTTTTGTCGACTTTAACATCTGCCGGAAATATTAATTGTTTGTCGTCTTTGTCGACTATGCCGTGGTAATTTTTGTGATAGTGATTCTCCGAATTCCAACATCCGACAGCATTTTGATCGATCAAATTGAAAAATTGAATTCCCGTATCGTCCATAACTCTAGAAGTGGTGTGCGAATCGGGACCTCTCTCGTTCAAAGGAAAGAAATCCCTCCAGCTGTCGTCCACTTTAGAGCTATTCTGTAGAGTCTTTGTCGATACCACGAACTCTCTGTGCGAAGCTAAAGGACTGAAATACAACAATCGGTAACCGTCGTTCTGAACGGGCGACAAACTCATCCCGAATATTCCCTCCTCTCCCCATTGGAAATTCAAATTATCGATAGTGAAATCTCCCCTCAAAGGATCCGGATAAAAATAACTGTGAGCGAATCTCCAGGACTTGTTCTCTTTGTAAGAGTACGCGATCAATCCATATCCCAATTCGTCGCTTAAATAGGCGTGGGCGTCTTCGCAGGTGGCGCCCATCTCCACGGCTATGTTGGCTATGAAGGTGTTGACGTTGGTATCCTCCGCTCGTAATTCATATCTTCGAATCTTTCGGTTGGTTTTTAAATCGAATATGTTGAGGGCGTACGGGCAGGGGTTTTGAGTCGTGTTGCCTATGCCGAAGGTACCGGTGTCCAGAACCCACAATCTATCGCATTCGTCCGCCTTTATTCTATAAACCGTGCTCAGTCCATTTTCGCAATTGCCTAGCTCGTTGGATTCCCAATCTGGGTATGGAATCAATCTGGGATTCTTTACGGGAATATTTAACGGTACGTAATTTAGAGTTGCTGGAATTCCTAATAAAACACATCAGTATTAAAAATAATAAAAAGTATTCCTTAATTTGATATCATTTCTTAATTATTCTTTAAAAATTTATGTAGAAAAAGGCAAAAACACAAACTATAGTCATAATTAGAAACGCGAAATCGTTTATCGATTTCCATTTTATGCCGTAAGTGTTTTGCGTTTATTTCACCATCTACACTAGATCGACTATTTTAAAGTCATTAATGAAAAAAAATTTAAACCTGTATTACCGTATTTGTTGTAAAATAGTTTTTCTTGCCGGTTTCTCGAGTTTTAGAAAGTAGTATTAGTAGTAGTAGCAATTTTTAAACGTCACATTTAAAAACGTATAAATAACTTTCGATTCATTTTTAATGGTATTCCACGAAAGTAGGTAGGTAGGTACCTATAGTTGAAGTCAGAAATAATATTTCCCGTTTCACGAGATTCGGTACCTCAATGAATTTAACCGACGTAAAGTCCGAGACCGGATTTCCATTTGATGTAATAAACAATTCGAAATATTCTTTGCCGAAAATTGCAAACAATTCGACACAAAACCGTTTTCATTACCGGCATGTAATACAAATTATAATACGGTTTCCTATATTTAGGAAAGCATTCACGAAACTCCATCCTTTTTTCACAATATTATGAGTGACCAAGAACCAAGTTTAATCAAGGTAAACTATGAATCTACCTTGCCGATGAACTTCAGCTATTCCACTGAGACCTTTATTCTAATATTCTTCATCATACAGTGATCTACTCTGACCAAAAATGTCTGATCCCGTTTATTTTTTAAAGGACATTCCTTGCTTGTATTTACTTTTTCAATGGAGGTTTTAAAATTTGTGTCAAAACATAACAACATATAATTGGATCCATTATTTTCTTATTTTAGTTTATCCACATAAAAATATCTAATTTTTGTTACACAAACTCCTTCTCCTCCATTTTCTTCTTTACTCTCAGAAGAAACTTCAACTCGGGTGGAATTTGCAAAGTACTTTCTGGGACTACATAATTTTTATCAATTTGAAAATTCCTTCAAAAAGCCATTTAAAAAATATATAATACAAATACAACACTGAAATAAGACAAAAATAACTCATATTTTAATCAGTTTAAAGCGACGTTACCAGTGTTAATATAAGTGCGCGAAAATTCCATTCGTTTAGGAATAACAAATTGCAATGTATTACTTTTATTTGAAGTTTGATGCATTAATAATAATACTGATATTTTATAATAAAAAAAGAAAAATTAAATCTGATTTCAACTACTTATATTTAATGCGCCCTTATTATTTATGTAAATGTGTAAACATTTTATATTACTGTGTTTTACAATATTATGGTATGTCGTAACTATTGTACAATTTCGCGTTTATTTTAATAAAATATAGTGTTGTTTATTTTTTAATTTTAATATTTATTTAGTAAATTACCTGCTTTCCATCTCGGCACCGAAATAAACAATTTATCGTTCCATATTTCTATTCCGACTGGTAAATTATTTTCTGGCTTAAATCGTCCTGTTAAAATGGCATTTCTTCGATGGCTATCAGTCGGGTATTCGTAATCTAGAATGTTCCACTGATAATGTTCTTGCAATTTTTGTATACAACATACTGTTTTCAAAAGAAATACAGCAACAATCAATACATTTCTTAACACCATCACTTTCCTAAAAGAAATAAATTAATATCTAGTATTAATTTATGTACGTATTAACATTAAAATTATAATAACAAACGTTATTTGTTAATTTATTATTATTATATTATTTATAAAAACACGACAAAATATTTATATTTACAAATAATACAAGTATTTCCAATATCGATAATATCTCTATTATTATTTTTAATGATTGTTTATACATTTAAAGTAATTGCATGTATTATGCAGGTACATAAGTATATTTACTTCAGAGCTTAACAATCTCCCTATTTAATTGGTGTAACACAAAATTCTAATTATCGCGGAATGATGTTCATGACGCCCATGGCATTAAAATTCTTTTAATAGTTTTAATTTAAGAATTTTTTTTCTGTTGGTTTGGTTATTCTATCTTTTTTAAAAACTCTTATTTAAAAATTACTATATTAATGAATACAGTCATTAAAATTAATTTTTAAGTCGTAGATAGTATTTAGAATTAAAATTAAATAAAAATGATTAACTACTTTTTATCCAATTTTAAATTTTAATTTGAATTTTTTTAAAATTTACTACTAAATTATTTACAGTTTTATTTATTGTTCAAATAATTAATTATAACTTTATACACCTTATACACTATTAAAAAAAACTTACGTGCTTTAAGTTCCTTGTTGTTGGTGTATAATGAAAGCAATGTCTGCAGAAAGTTTCTGCGCCACTTTATATATTATTTCAAGTGTAAAGAAAATCTAATACCGTTCACCATCCACATCTCTTGTAGAGCAGACCATTTCGTCAAGGTTTTTAATGGATTCTCACTTTCAACGAACTTTACAATTTACTAAATTAGCATTGAAAAATACCGTATAAATTTGTTAATTTTTATTTTAAATATATATTTAGCAAAGTTCGCAATCGATATTTCACTTTCTCTCTTACTACTCTACTATTACTACTAGGTACTACTAATCTGACAATATTTTTTTCGGCCTCCACTTGGCAATCTTTACAGTCGTCCAGAAATGTTAGGCTTTTCCTACCCGGTAAACAATGTACTATTAAATGCCTATACTATACTATCTTTACTATACTATCTTTCATTAATTATTATTGTAACTGAGTGGAAAAACGATATTATTATTATTTCAAAAAATTTCATACTATACTAATTCTAAGATAACTAAATTTATTACATTTTTTGTAGCCATATAGTTTTTCCACTCACCGATTCAATACTGCTATGATATTTGGAAAAAAATTTTGCTTTTGACCAATGTGCGAAATGAGTGTTAAATTGAGAAAATATGCTAGCGGTGGTTGGTGTTTAAATTAATATGTAGTTGGCAGGAAAACAAATTAATAGGGCACTGTATAGCTTTATGAATAGTCAGAAAGTGTCAAAAAAGGCACGTCTGGCTGTGCTCAGAGGTGTGTTGGATCCTACACTTATGTATGGTAGTGAATGTTGGGTTTGGCAGAAGAAGCATGAAAATAGGATTAATGCTGCGGAGATGAGTAGTCTGAGAATTGTATAGCCGGAGTGACTCGGTTGGATAAAGTAAAGAATAGTGAGATAAGAGAACGCTGTAGTGTAAAAGAAGATGTGCTTACAAAGATAGATAAAGAAATGCTTAGATGGTTTTGACACGTAGAAAGGATGGATGAAGGAAGATTGACGAACCAAATTTATAAGACGAGTGTGAATGGACGGAAGTCGGTAGAGGCGACCTCGGCGAACATATCTTGATCAGATCAACATTGTTTTGAAGAAAGGCCAAGTCAAGAGTACCAACAACCGACGAGCATGTATAAGAGCAATGATGAAAATAAAGGAAGCAAAAGATGTGTGTAAGAACCGTAGCGAAAGTGGAAGGAAGTGGTCTCTGCCTACCCCCATGGGAAAAAGGCGTGACTATATGTATGTACTTTAATACGTATTAGTCGGTCATCATCAAAATTTTTATTAATATTATTATTACAACATATTATTGAAATCAATAAATTAAGAATGACTTTACATCTGTTTGCGAAACTTGTTCAATTTCCGTTTATTTTTCTTCGCCGAGTATGTGCTTGATTTTCGAATGGCATTTAATCTTTAAATTTTTGCTAACCAATGGCAGGTTTAGGTACGGGACCACAAAAAATAACGCTGTCAGGCGCACGACAAACAGTCGAAAAGAAGGAAGTTTTTCGAAAGTTACCGGTAAAGATTGATAGGTACATCTATGTATCCGAAAGAGACAGTTAGTTCATCAGTGTGAAAATAAAAAATAAAAAGGAACTGCGGCTAAGCCGAGGTGGGTCTCAGACTTTCTTTATGTATCATTTCAGATTTTTCATTGACGTTTATTCAAATAATGTTTTTTGCATCTCTCGATTATATTTGCAACTCTTCATAAAAAAAAACAAAATAAACAAAATGTTTATTTAAAAAAAACACTTAAAATACATAAACACATTATTTTAAAATTTGTTTTGATGTGGTTTAAATATTAATGAATAAATTATTTTGCCACAATTCCATTAATCAAAGTCGTAAAACCATAATAAAACTCGTTCATAATCCAATCAAGATAAGCCCAGATTTAATATAACTTTATTTATTTGGTCATATATACAAGGTCTTACAATAAAGTACATAGATAACAGAGATTTAAGAATATTAACAAATCTTTACTGGAATCAACGCGCACAAATAATAGTGGACAATGAACAAAGTCCAGAAATAAAAATAAGGAGAGGAGTGAGACAGGGATGTGTTATGTCTCCCCTGCTCTTCGATGTATGCAGTGAATAAATTTTTAAAGAGGAATTACCATCTGAGGAGGAAGAAATAATAATAAAATAAATAAAATAATAATAGTAATAAACAATATAAGATTTGCGGATGACACAGTGATTATGGCAAGCTCCGCGGAAGAACTTTAAAGACTATTATATAGAACCAGTACATTTTGTGAACAGTATGGATTAAAAATAAACATAAAAAGGACTAAAAATATAGTAATAACAAAGAAGCTAAACATACAATCAAACAAAAATTTGCTGGATCGACAAATAGAAAGAGTTTACAGAAAATAATTACCAAACAATAGAAATAAGAACTAAAATAGAAACAGCAATAAATGCGTCTGTAAAACTAAAAAAAATTCTCTGTTCCAAAGACCTCACAATTAAACTAAGAGTGAGAACATTAAGGTGCTATGTGTTTTTAATACTATATTATGGACTGGAAAGCTGGAAACTTAAACAAGAAAACATAAACAAACTGCAGTCGTTTGAAATGTGGTGTTATAGAATAGTGCTCAGGATACCATGGACAGAAAGAAAAACAAACATGGAAATACTTCGAGAAATGGGTGAAGAATATGAAGTAATTAACACCATAAAAGCAAAAAAGTTACAATATCTAGGGCATATAAAGAGCGGTATGAGATCCTTAGACCAATTATGCAAGGAAAGATAAAGGGAAGAAAAAGCATTGGTAAAATGAAAATTTCATGGTTGAGAAATTTAAGGGGTTGGTTTAACTGCAGCTCAATAGAACTTTTCAGAGTGGCGGCAAATAAAGTAAGAAAAGCAATGATGAAATTCAACCTCCAATAGGAGATGGAACCCAAAGAAAAAGAAGACTAGGACTGGTAAAAAAAAGTTCTTACTTTATTTTAATATACATAGTACAATCTAATTTTACTTCTTTTCTCTCCCTGCCTATCTACACATTATCGTTGCATACGTTTCTAAGCTAATTTGGATAATTATGGGGGGTGGTCAAGAATGTTTGGTTTTTGCTCAAAAACTGCTGTACACTGTGAACGGCTGCCTAGATGAAAAATTCAAGCTTTATCCTGCCACAAATCGGGTCAACGTCGCCCCACATGTTTTCGCAATCTTTCCTAAACTTCCAAAGTGGTAATAAGTTTAATTGACATTCTTCCTTCTACGAATCCACTCAAAATTTTCGGTTTTTTAAAACCTCTTGTGCCACATAAAAGAGCAATAGTTTCTTCTTCAACTCTTTACTAATCCAAATACCAACTAACCTCTTAAGTTAACTGTTAAAGGATCATCAAACTTATCAGATAAATGATATTATCTACATTATGAATTAATTTATAACCAACCTATTCTAACCTACCCGTATAACAAAAGCACAAACAGAAACGGAACAAATGCTAAAACTACAACCAAAAGAAAATTTTGAACCAAATAAAAAGAAAGTATTAATTTAATAGCATGTTTTAATTTTTCGTTTTATTTCCTAAAATAATTAGCATTTTCATACGTAATGTTGCTATTTTTTTTTCATTCATTTCACTAAATACTATGGAAGGACTAGATTTGGCTCGTTCAAAAAAATCCTTTTTATATTCCTCTACCTTATCTTCAGGAATGATTGAAAATTGGGGATTCACCGACAAATATAGACCTAAAAATTAAAAATGTTGTCATAATTTAAAATGAAAGCTCAAGATACATTTTGTTTACGATTTTAATGCAATTATATTTAGTAGATAATTTGTTATCAAAATAAACATTATTAAAAATAATAATTTGGTGTTGATGTCTTTTTCTTATTGGATTATTAATAGTTGGTAAAAATTATACGATAAGCTTAAATAAAGGCTAATTTTGTGCGAATTTGTATTTGCAACACATTATATTTTTTGAAAGCCTTCCAAAGTACCTTTCCACGTTTGGTCATCGTTGAATGTATAATCGTATTGTTCAACATTGATGATATAATTCTTAAAACCAGCTAATTGCAATTCTTTTTCGAATTCTCCTTTTGGTGATTTTTTGTAGTAGTGTGCCGTAATGTGATAGTTTTCATAATATTTAGCCCATTTTGGATTTTTCGACAAAGTTTCGTGAACATCTCCCATCGGTTCTCTTTCTAAAAATATCAAAAGAGTCTGCCCTCCAAATTTTAACATGTCGTAGATATTTTTTAGTGATTGTCTGGAAAAAAACGGATATACTTCCAAAATAGGTCTTCTGATTAGAAACTTATATAAGAATTACCTGTATATTCTTGTTTTGGACATTGAATCGAAATAAGTAGATATATAAGTCATAAATATGTAAAGAAAATATATTTTTATTGTAAAAATAATTTTTTTCCAACAAATTCAAAACTAGGTACCCTAGCCGGATCTAATCGAGTTTAAAGTATTTTTTCTTCAGATTGTGTCAGAAAAAGATATTTAAAAATTAATTCTCTACGTAAAAAATATTTATGACCACATATTTCTGGACTGGTTTTTTCTCTTTAAATAATTTTAAAAAATTGGAACTTTTGCTAAATCAAGTCATATTGTACGACCTAGAAACTGCTAGACATCAACAACTTGAAGATCAGGTTCTTCAAATTATCGATTAACTTCCAGAAACGAGCTTAACAAGTAAATGTAAGTCACAAAACTGTTTGGAATATTCTACAAGAAAATTTATTGTATGTATGTAAATGTGCTAACAGCCCAAGTAAGGTTGTCAAATTTTCAGGACTAATAAGACCCTGTATTGCGATTTAGACGATACTGCATTAAAGATAACTATTTTTTTTTATTAAGAAGCTGAGACTGTATTTGTTTCTTGAAGTAACGTTTCATATTTTTCTGCACTCATGTTAAAACTGCGATCAGTGTTTGTTTTGACAAACTCATTTAATTTATCACAAAAACACATCTTTTTTATTAATTAGCCATGATAGGTGCGTTGTGGTCAAATAGCAAGATAGTTACGATACGAATTTTGCTATGTGGTCTTTCTTTGTTAGGTTTTACAATGCCAAATACGCGCGATATAATGTTTTTTCGATCAATAATATGAAATTTTTCTAAAAATTAATTTATCTCTTTCTCATGTTTGTTTTTGAAGTTTATCGAGTTTTTGAATAGTATGCTATGCATATTTTGCTTGTTGTTAATGACAGCTATCAAAGCAATTCGTTTAGATTTACAGGTATTTGAATAAAAGCTATTTAGTACTTTATTTATCGTAGATACTTACTTTGTATTTTTTATTCTATGAACGACAAACGCACTGAATATGTGATCGAACCGAGCGATAAATTCCGTGTCGAGTTTTTCCGTTGAAATGTCGTGTTGAATGAATTCGATTTTTGGAATTTTTACGTGTTTCTTAGCGTACTCCACCATCTCGCTCGATATATCCGTTGCCAATAATTTGTTATAATCTACCGGAAAATTTGGAAAAAAAGCTTCCTCGCAAGTCTTTCCATCTCCAAATCCGATATCTGCGATATTCTCATTTTTTTTCCATTTCAATTGATGTTTGTAATTATTGACGATTCGTTTAGTAATTTCGGGTGTTACTTGATTAATTTTTACGTATAATTCTGGAAAGTTCATCATTTTGAATACACGCGCGACTTTAAGTAAAAGAAAATAACTATTAAAAGTAACACCCACTCTCTTAAGAAGTCTGTCAAATGATTCGTTTAGGTTTTTTGTTATTCTGATCTACACACGAACACTATTAAAACCACATTATAATAATTAAAAACACACAGATAATAAGAAGACCTTAACCTTCCGCAGATAAAGTGAGTGGTGGAAATAAACTGATAAATTAACATTGAATATAAAAATATAATGAAAAATAAAATAAATAAATACTGTCAACTAAACAAACCTGTTCAAATTTTATCCACATTCATTTAGCCGAATGCAGTCTATATGCACATTCCATTGAGATGTTGCAAACGTAAATGTTTGTTGCATTTTGTGCGACGATTTTTTTGCTATCGCAATATACACTTCGGCCATACGAGTTGTTTGGAACTGGCTGTTGGTTCTCGACTTGTGTATTCCGCATACTTCAGCAAGCCGCAAACGAATAGTTCTCGGTATGTTCTGCTGGATGGCTCTTCTACGATTATGGTCTTCAAATAATTGAAAGCCACACATCTCTGTGAATTTTCTTCTATGCATTGTTACTTTTATAAACAATATAGGAATTGATTCCAGCAACGTTTAGGGTACTATAAAAAATTACCATCGGCCACTGACGGGTCTCACGGGCACAATTATATGCTTTGCACATCTTATCCACCACGATGACATCTCCTTTGGTTTTATTGTAACCAATAATGATGTAAAAACAACTGGTGGCATTTGGGGTTTATCCTTTCGTAAAGTTTCAAGAACTGTGAGTTGATTTCTCTTTAGTTCTTTTGCAACAGATATATTACAAAAGAAATTATATATCGTATCATATCTATTGGATCCTCGGAAAGGTTCACACATACAAGGGACCAATGCTAAATTTGAATTATCGCTTCCAAATTGCCCTGTTGGCTGTTTTCCTACATAGGTACACCTCTAGCTTTGCCGTATGGAATATTTTGTATTTACTAAAGCAACAATTTTTATGCTGTAGTGATTTAATTTTTTTGGCATATATACTCTGAAACAACATCTACCACTGAAGGCTTTTAGTTTTTCATCTAGGGTAGCGTACTGTGATAAACTGTAATTTTTAGATAAATTGGAGACAAGTTCATAAAATATTTCTCTGATTGGTGCCAGCTTATCTAAACTGATTCTTTCTTGTCTAGTGCTTTTGTCATCAAAGCGAAGGTGTTTTAATAAAAACTGAAATCTTATTTTTGACATAGTCGATCTGAAAATATTCATTGACATCCCGTCAGTTCTGAATAAATCTACAGCGTTTTGGCGGCTACTTTTGGATGCACCAGATATGTAGAGAAGACCCAGCAATGCTCTGATTTCTAATAGAACTGTTGGTCGAAGAGATTGTTTTTTAAAAACATCGTATGGCTGGCTGTCTATAAATTTATTGGTGTATTCAACAATTTTTTGTAACATGTCCTCAGTATAATAACAATTCCAAATTTTTGAAGCCCTTTTTATTTGGCAAATAGACACTTTAAGTCCAGGCAAACGACAATATTTTCAGCCCGAGTTCTCACATTCCGAATCAAGGAATGATGTTTTTGCCAACGGGTTTAAACTTTACCAAATAAATATGTTACTCGAAACATTGTTTGACGATCCTCTTCATTATTAAAAGTCTTTATATTTTCATCGTTTTCAGACACATCCTACTCTGAGTCTGTGTCGAAGTGGAAAATCGCTAAGTGAGCTGTCGTTGTCATCATCTCGTTCTAGTTCAGTCTCTTATTGACTGACTTCCTTATACAGTCTTAACAATCGCTCCTGTATCCTTCGTTACTCATTCTGACGTAGTTACACTAAAATCAAAATATTCAGTTCAAAAATAAAGACGCCAAATAAAATTATCCTTACGAGTATAAAATTAGTATTATAAGTAATAAATTAAATTAAATGATTAAAAATACCTACTTTTCCATGTGTTATCGTCATCGTAACTGTAATTATGGGATTCAATATTGATGGTATAATTTTTAAAACCCGCTAGTTGCAGCTCTTTTTCGAACATTTTTTTTGGTGATTCGTTGTAGTAAAACATCTCCCATCGGATCCCTTTCTAAGAATATCAAAAGAGTTTGCCCTCCAATTTTCAGCATATCGTAAATATTTTTTAGCGCTTGCCTGTAATACGAGTATATATATATATATATATATATATATATATATATGAGTATATATTTATATATATATATATATATATATAAATATATATATATATATATATATATATATATATATAAATATTATTAAACATTTATTATTATTTAGGTATTTACTTTGTGTTTGCTATTCTATGAAGAACGAATGAACTAAAAATATGGTCGAATTGATTGATATGTTCAGAGACGAGATTTTCCGTGGAAATGTCGTGTTGACGAATTTCGATTTTTGGAATATTCGTATGTTTTTTAGCATACTCCACCATTTCATTCGATATATCCGTTGCCAATAATTTTTTAAAGTCGCTAGGAAAATTCGGAAAAAATACTTTTTCGCAAGTCTTACCGTCAGCGAATCCGATATCTGCGATATTCTCACATTTTCTCCATTTCAGTAAATGTTTGTAATTATCAAAAATTCGTTTGGTTATGTTGAGTGCTAGTAGATTGCTTTTCACGTACATTTCTGGAAACCTCATCATTTTCAATAAGATAGGTTGGTAGGTATGTGCGATTTTTGTTGAAAAACTTTCATCTGTCTATCAAAGAAAAATTTCCATTAGCTTATTATTGGATAAAAGATTTGGGAATCTTAATATTATAAGTACTGACATATTATTTACAACGTCTTTTACAGTTAAACAATTTGGCAACTTTTATCTAGAAAATATGAAGACTTTAAAAACTGTATAATAATTCACAAAAATCACGTTCATTACACTATGTTAATTGTAATTTCTATTGGTATATTCCTCAACGAGCTTATTATGATGGCTATTATTCTCGAGGATAAAAACTTCGAAACGAGCCGCAGGCGAGTTTTGAAATTATCCGAGAAAAGATTATTTATTTATTATTTATTATTAGAATCGTGCCCGGGTGCAAAGCTCAGGGACACTGAGTTGTCACCATTGTATCCCTATCCTCAAGGCGTGTCCCTGTACCCTACCGCATTGCAAAAAGACAGTAGGTTGTTTAGGTTCACCGCTCTAAAGAGCTCTATGTCTAGAATCCCTGCGCCCAACCACTTCTGACGTTTTACCATTAGGGCCGGGCATTCGCAGAGAAAGTGTCGTGGAGTTTCCTCCATTTCCTCACACCACCTGCACAGGTTACTATATCCCTGTGTTGATATGTGTTCCAAGTAGTTCTTTGGACCATCTGTAGCCCTGGATATCAGTCCAGGTCGTCCATTTTTTTTCCAGTATCTTTTTAATGACATTGCAACCTTCCTGGAGTGGTACACCAACCTCCCTTTGTGGTTGCGCGTCTTCTGGCTTATCAGCTCCCCTTTTTGCAAGTTTATCCGCCATCTCATTCCCTTTATCCCCAGAGTGTCCTGGTATCCATGTTAGAGTAACTGTGTTCCTCAGTGCTATTTCATTGAGGCTCCACTTGGTATCTTTGACTAGCACTGACATCGTGACCGGACTTTCCAGTGCCTTCGACCTTGTTCCGTGTCAAGTTCCTAGCACATGTTCGTATTGCGGCCACTTCCGCTTAAAACACTGTGTTGTACTTCCTCAGAGTATGGCTTGAGTCTGTGTGCTTATGACCACAGATTCCATACCCTGTGCCCTTGTCCGTCTTGAATCCATCCGTGAACCAGATGTCACCATGTCCAAGTGCCCGTCCCTTTGTCCATTCCTCTTTATCTGGTATCTTTGTTCTGAAACGTTTCCCAAACTGGAGGTTTTTAAATGATTTATCCTGGGGTTCACTCAGTAGCGTCTCCCTGGATATAAGGCTTCGGATGGTAGCATGCCCAATCCCAGAGTTCACCCACACGTCGCTGCATATCAGTCTGTATGCTGTCGTGGCGGCGTAGCTCTTGATATCAAGGTCCAGCCCCCTTATGTCCAGCATCATCCTGACAGCCGCGGTCGGTGTACTTCTCCTAAGACCGAAAATTCCCCTCAGGGTAACCGCCTGAATATGGTCCAGGACTTTTACCGAGGTTTTTTCTCGATTACTTTCCACCATATTACAGCTGCAAAGGTAAGCTTCGGTTTGAGTATGGTCTCATATAACCATAAGACCATTTGGGGTCTTAGCCCCCAAGCCATCCCAATAGCTGACCTACACTGCATGAATATATTAAGTACCTTTCTGCTTTGCATCTGTAGATGTTCATTCCAGAGAAATTTCCTATCTAAGCAGACACCCAGATGCTTAACTCCCTCCGCGTATGGAATACTTTGCCCGCCGAAGGATACTCTCCTCAAACGTTTGAGTTTGTTTTTCCTCGTGAAGACGACTATCTCTGTCTTGTCAGGATTGGCCGATTGGCAGATTTTGCTTCGCTCCATTCTTTGATTCTTCCACGTACCCTCTGTAAGAGGTCTGGTAAGACTTCCTCATACTTGCCCTTGACAAAGATTCCCAGGTCGTCTGTGTACCCAGCCGTGAAGACACCTTCCTCGTCAAGTATCCGTATTAATTTATCAACGACCAGATTCCATAGGAGTGGTAAAAGTACACCTCCTTGCGGACATCCTTCGTTGATCCTGCCTTCTACTGATTTTCCTTTCCATTCACTAAACACTCTTCTGTCACTAAGCATTCCCCAAATCCATTTTCTGTCTCCTTGCTATCCATCTCAGAAGTTTGGCAAGCCTCGCTGTATGAGTTAGGCTTTCCATACCTGATTTTTTAGTTTTCTACCTATCCTAGAGACGGGGTCACCTTTTTTTGAGACACCCTTTATGTACCTACAATTATATCAGTTGGTAGGGCGTCGGACTTGTAACGAAGAGTACGCGGGTTCGATTCTCGACCGCATAATTTTTTGTTGATTGATTATGAAAATTAAAAAATAACACTTTTCAAAGAGATTTCTTTAAATTTAGATATAACATAGGTAAATTTAAATATAAATTATATATTTGACAGCTTGACAGGGTAAATCCTAATAGAAATTATGCATTTGACACTTATCCTCATGCGTGCGTAAAGTATTTCGAACGTGGGACTGTACAGTTCGATAAACTTTACTTTACTATGTGGTCGTATGAAAAATAAAATTCCGCACTTTAAAAACCTCCGATGTTCGTACGCACCGAATAGCAGATAAGAGACACTTACCTCATCCTAAGCTTTAACCTTTGAATAAGATGCATAACAACTTTATCCAGTGTGCAACCTGGCGACAGTATTCTTTTAGTGTCCTACTTATTTGTCTTAGTATAGATATTCTGGTTTCGGCTACTTGATGCTTCTTTCAGGTGACATTTTGGTTTTTTCATAGGCGAAATATAAAATTTTACCACATCAGGTTATTCACGAGGCTTACATCCATTTTTCTTTCAATTAGTCAATTTTTAAAATCCAAATATAGCGATACACACTTAAGATTTTTATGACGTTTTATCTCAAATAACTAACATCATCAATCAAAACAATCTTTAAATAATGTCCCGTCGTAGTTAATTTGTAAACTTTTTTTGATATTTATATTTGATATATATATAATAATAATATTAATAATATATATATATATATATATATATATATATATATATATATATATACATTATACGCGAGGATAAATTCAGATAAAAGTTTCTTGATGAGATATTTTATTATTACGAGTTTTAATCAAATAATACTTGTACGTGCACAACGACTTGTGATTGTCTTGCAAATACACAAGAGGGCAAAATATTAGACCGTAAAAAGACTCTCTTATTATAGTTATTATTGTTGATGTGTGGATTGAGATTTACGATTCGTCATTGGTTAAAATTAAACAAAAATAGATAAAGCATTGAAATTTTTTTAAAAATTCTACAAAACTAAATAAAAAAAACATCAAATTAAAATATTGAATCTTATTGAATTTTTTTAAAGTTCTAGGGATTTATAATTTGTAAATTAAATGAAATTTTCAGATATTTTGCTGTATCTACGCGTATTTTTTACATAAATCTTCGTAGGTATACATATATAACTAGCAGAACCCGGTGTACGTTGCTACTCCCGTTATTTTATTTTATTTTATTTTTTCTGGGATGCCCAATCCATAATGTTATGTTATTTATTTAACAAATGTTTTATTTTAATTCCAGCTGATAAACAATATTTACAGTTTTTTCGGTGGGTGCGAGACGTAAAGATTTTTTGGTGTTCCAACCTGGAGCAGGCACCATATAATTGACCGTGCGAAAAACAGGAGCGTTGTAAGATCCAACCAGTAATTCTTAGAGATTAGCCTTGAGCCTTGTTGATAGTTATAGCGAAAGCCAGACGTACTGGAAACTGTAATCGCTTGAAATTAAATGGTAAATAAAATTGTTATTCAAAATCAAGCCAATCCAAATTGTTATCCAAATCGTAGTCAATCAAAATCGCGGTAGTTCTTGTATCACAAAGATTTTTATTTTCACAAAGATTTTCGATAACAAATGTTTTTGCTCCAATTGAAATTATTCAAATTCTTAAATGTTTCACAGCTTCAATATTTTCGAATAAAAAATTTGAAATGACAGGTGTTTGCCTACGAATACTTCATTTGCGTTGTATGGGAGGTACCATTACCACTTATTACACAAAAGTTTTTATTCACTAAAACCACACCAGGTATGTATAAAACAACTTATGAAAATTTCAACCGTTTGGGAGTTTTTAAAGGACTTACATACAAACATTTTTTTATTTATATATATATATATATATATATATATATATATATATATATACATATATGAATAAAATTACCATGAAATGGTGCTGCTAAACAAGTTTTTTACAATAATTACACAAAATAACATATTAGTCATACTTAGAATCACACTGCAACTGCATTTATTAGGTTACAGAAAAAAACATAATGTCGACATACATGTTTTGGAGTACTTAAGCAAAAAGACATTTTTCGTAAGAATTCTGTGATAAGTCTTTTTGGATTAGGACACTGACGACGGAGCAACCAACTTTGTGGACAAATAAAAGCATTAAAAGTAATTAGTTTTTATATAATTTGGTTTGTTGCAAAATTTGTAGCGAAAACTATCGCATTTGTATTGAATTTTACCAAAAAAAAAACAATTTCATGTTTAGAAATAAATTCTGGATTAGTATTCAGTATTTATCTTTTTTAAATTTTGAGGTTGACTTCTGTCACTCCCAGTTTCAATTGAAAAAAGTACAATTTTCATTAAAAAAAATTATTAAAAAATCACTTCAAATAGAATACCCGACCCATTTTTTTCAGGATATAATTTTAAAATTATAAAAAGCCTGACTATATGTATGTATGTATAATTTTAAAATTGCTTATTACTAAAGTGGGATGTCAAATGTTACACATCATATGCGACTACTGTAAGGCTCGCTCGTTTTTTTTTTTAAATTGTTTATATAAATCGATATATTCATCGTATGTTTTTAAGTAATTTCAAAAATACCAGTTATATAAGTACTTCAAAAACAATTAACAATAATTATCAAATTTTAGGCATTTCAATTTTTTTTGTAATTAATTATGCTGTGTTACTTGGAGCAGTACTTAATTTTACCAATTTCCACGTACTGCCTCCTCTTGAGATAAATGAATAATTTATACTTTTAAAAAAAATAACTTTATAAAAATTTGAAATATCTTAGAGGAACCTTTATTTATTAAAAAAAATTTTTCTGCAGTGGTTTCATACTAAACTTAATTAATTAAAGTTATTAGCATTTATATGTACCTACCGAAATAATAACGGAAAAAAACGATAACGAGTAAAAAATAATTAACGTTAGTTTTATTTTATTTATTGTGGTATATTTAAACGGCAAAAGAACAAACCAAAAAAGTTCTGGATCCGTGACCGTGGGCAGGGCTTTATCCTATAAAAGCCAAATCATCGCAACGGGGATGAAGATTTACCCGAAGTTTGTAGCGCCATCAACCGTGACTTTACCTTTTATAAATATACTCGAAATCAACAAATTGTAGATATTTTTGTGTCAATTTTTTTTATTGTTGGAAATTTTGAATTGCTAATATTTCAAAAAAAATGTGGCTTATCGTCGGTTATAATATCAATAGAAAAGGCAACGTTTTTAAAATATTTACCATCGTATTGATCTTTTGTTTAGTAGAATGTTCTGCTGGTGAGTTTTTTCTTTTCTTTTACTTTAATTTGAAAAACAAACTATTTAAAAAAAAGGTTCTCCTTAAATTACTACTAACTACTACCACTACTTAAAACGACATATTTTTGCTATAGGTACTTTTTAAAAAATTTTAAACCATTTTTGTACAAATTTATTAAACAAAAACTATTAAAGGATAGTTAACCGCAAAAGCTTGCGACATTTTCTGTGCATGTGATGCAAATAATTAGTTAAATTAACACACTTTAGAAAATATAAAATGTGGATAATATAATTTTGATCTTTTTTTGGGAATTTGTTTTGGTTTAAGGCTTCATCAATTGTTAAATTTGAGTAAAGAATTAAATTTAATCTTTCACAATTTGAAAGTTAATCTTGTTTGTTGTGTGTATAAATGAGAAACATAGCTTTAAGTTTTATTATCATTTCAGTAATCTTTCACAGTCGTAACATTAAATTTTTTAGCTAATATTTTACTGTCTCAGTAAATTTTCACCAGATGCATTTGAGAAAACTTTTCTTGCTGGATTAAAAAATTGTAATTTTTATTTATTATTTTTTCAACTTAACGCGAGAAAGACTGAACAATAATGTCGAAGCAAAGCTAATAAAGACAAAAATAAATCGTCCTTAAAAATAAAACATACGTAGGCACAATGTTTTTTTTATTTTATCTATAAAGTAATTTTTGAGATTACATTATAACATTATTTCACACACCTTTGTATGTAATCAAAGATATCGAGATCACAAATAAAACCCTCTTTAATTAATTCGTTACATCCTGGATATATATATATATATATATATATATATATATATATATATATATATATATTAATTAATTAATTAAATATACTTATAACATAAAAAAGTGAGCCGTCACGAGACGTCTGACAGATCTCAATGCAATACACAAATATTTAACAGAGGTAAAATTAAAAAAGAAATCTTTATTTAGTTTTATGTTATCAAAACAATGTTATTTACATAATAATATACATAAAAACAATAATAATCCAAATAAAGTATGCAATTCAGTATCATCAGTTACTTCTGTTATATTAACACTCGATGATATTTCTGATGTCTGATATCAAAGTTTTCCGATGATAGCTAAAATAAGCAACAAAAGTGTTATCTGTAGGCGGAGCCTAAGCGACGGAGCGAGCCGAGTAGTTGCGGGGCTGCCCGAAGCTTTCGCATCACGGCGTCGCGGCACCAGCATTCGTTGTTACCCCCCAAGCGCGCTATTAGATGTTTCACATCAAAAAACCAAAGATTCTGCCACAAATACATTATAACGATTATGGAACAAAATGAAATATTGTATTATAGTGTAAATTAGAAATCTTCTCAACGACGCGACGAACCGACAATTGGTTGCAGTCTGTTGCAATATTGTATAATTTTTTAGGGGACAAAATCCAAACGCATTTTTAAATTTTAAAATGATAAAAATCTTAATATAAAAACATAAATAGTAATTACCAGTACCCTAGTATTTTTTTATACTAAGAGTCAGGAGAGCACCCGTCTAATAAAAATTAGTTTTGACCATAGTTACAAAAAATTTACTTTTAAGTCCTAGTTTTCCCCTCTAAAATGTATACTTTTTTTATAAAAAGAAACTTATTTTGTTATATGTTGAAAAATATGAGCGAGTATATTTTTGTAAACAGGAATTTTTTTATATCGCTCACGGTATTCCCTTAACCATCTGATTGTAATTAATTTAATTAGAAACATTTCATCAGTATTTTTTTTACCTACTAAATGTGATCAAAACGTGTTTAACTAATTACATTTATAAATACATACGCATGTAAGCGATTATTATGTTACCGCTATAAAAAATTTTATAATTTAACAAACGGTTTAATTTTATTCAATTATGTTTTTAAAAATAATATTAAAAAAATTTTATTCACATAAACAAAAGTAAATAAATTGGATGTAAAATAATTTGAAAATTTATATATTTGTAAGTAGTTTAGATATTTTGCTTATTCGTTGTTCCAATAATTTTATACATATAGGGTAGATAGATATAAATACTAGGTATATCGTTGAGCAATATTCGAATATTTGTATATGCGTTTAAAAATTTAGCAAATTCTTGCAAAATAAAAACGTTTTTATTTCAGGTTCTTGTCTTAACTATGGACATGCTTGCTGGGGTGGTGAGTACAATAAATAAAATATCAGTGGTATGGGTGCTACCCGAGAGGTCCACACGACTAACTTCCCAGTGGAAAGACTGAAAAAATTACCATATGTTTTGTTGTTATAATTATTATTATTTATAAAAATTGAATTTTTTTTTATTATCATGATCAATAATCATTTGTTACTAATAATATTTAATTGTTATAAACAATGCTTGAATATTACTAACACTAATTTTTCACTGTTATAGCGGCTTCAATGCTATTCTCTCAATACTGACACAGGTTTAAAATTCTCCGTTTCCTATTTTGGTTTTCTAAAACTATCTCTTTTTATGAAATATTGTCATCATATTTTTTATACAAATATTCCTAACATGCAATAATCATATTATTTAAAACATCTTAAAATCTAATATAAATTGCAAAATTCTATTTTTTCCATTTTTTTCGGTTTTTTATACTACATAAAAAACAGCTTGAATAATTTTGCTGAAAATCTAATTAGTTCTAAGTTGCGTAATACAATTGGTCCCACGTCGATATCATTTTTTGTTTTCGAGATAATCGAGACAAAAAATAATTCCAAACGCACATACGTACATATACACATAGACGTCTACTTAAAAACTATTGTATTCGACTCTGGGGTCCTTGAAATGTGGAGATATGTCAAAATTTGGGATTCGTAAAATCGGACCCATTACTATAACTTCCCAGTGGGAAGTTAATAATAGGTATTTATGTATAAAAAGTAGGTAGGTTGAAACCGAAACATTTCTTGAATTCTTACATAGCAGAAGCAGAGATTGTCCAAATTCTAAAAGTAGCTCAGCTAGAAAACTAAAATTTTATATGTATATTATAGCCATTATCATAAATAAATCGTAATTCCAAATCTTTCCACAAAATACTCGTAGTATATTTCGTATTCTCTAAATATTTACTTTATTTATATGTGTGTATCAATTTCTTAGTAATTGATTGAAGTATTCCTGCGAATAAAAAAGTTTATTTTGCTCTAACAATTCTTATGACGCGTCTGTAGCTGACATTTCATTTTTATTAGTTTTCTCTAAAGGAAATAGTTAACTGATAATAAAAGTTGAGGTAGTTTATAAATTCGGAGATTGTGTTTTAACAAATTACCATTTTTGTTTACCAATTGTGTATCTGTATATGTTATAAATTAAATGTTTTTTGGTTGTCCTTTTGCGCAATACGTTTGCAGTTTTAAACAACAATAACAACAACTTGAGTTCGTGTACCATTTTAATTTTATTAAAAAATAAAGTACATACTTTAATAACGAGTATACTTTCCTCTAATATCAATTACAGTACAACATCGCCTCTGCATACTTTCAATAAGGTCGTTGAAGTAGCCTCGATCGATTTGTCTCCAAAATTGGGGTAAAAACTGCGTAAGTTTTTGGAGTGTATGTGTGGGTGGTTAATAGGAATTCAAGGCTCTTTGTAGCTGGTCACAAGCATGCTCAATAGGATTGAGATCGGGCGATAGAGGGGGCAGTGCCAAATGCAGGATACCATAAAAGTCCAAAGCGTCTTCGATTACTCTTGCCCGATGCGGTCGAGCATTAACGTCTAAAAAGAGGAAAGTTGGTCCAATGGCAGCATAAAACAAACATATAGATAACATTGCTAATGACTTGTACGTAAATCTGCGCAGTCATGTTCCCATCAAGCACTAACAATTCTGTGCGCCCAATAAAACAAATAAAGAGAAAACATTTTGCCTTTAACTTAAAAACTTGTCGACTTGGAAACAAAAAAACTAATCAGATAAGCAAGTAAACATTCAATATATTACAAACAAAACCTTGGTGAATAAAAGTCAATAATTTTTAACGTAAATCCAATATTTGTGAATTTCCTCCCTACCTTTTGTGGAGCAGTTTAGATAGATAACGTAGTACGGTTTAACAAAAAAAAACCTTTAAAAATTTATATCATGTAAAAAAGATGCTTTTTTTAAGCCTTAATTGAAAATAAATTTTGTTAATTAGGGAGCTGATTTTTTTATTTTTATTTCTTTTCTTTTTCTAACATTTATAATTTTTAAATGGGTACCTACGATGAAAAGATTAATTTTTATTTTTTAAACTTTTTTTTTAATAATTCATAATATTGGAGATAAAGAGTCACTTTTAAAGTATTTTATTAAAATTAATTTTATGATATGAATAAAAGCGTTTTTCTTTTTAAGTTAGTTTGCAGATGTTTCGGGAAAAATAAAGAATAATGGTATTATTTTTTGTGATCATGTAAACATTTTTTACTTAAATTTTTTTAAATAAGTTTTTTCCAAAAAAAGAAAAATTTGATACACATAAGTATCGAATGATTTATTTTAGCTCATGGTAAACGAAATGAAAATCCAAACGTTTTACCTGAAACCAACGAACTTCCCAAAAATCTAAGGACCAAATGGTTTTTATCGAAATTAATTCAAAATCCTGTTGCCGCCGATTTATATTATTTCAAAGATGACAGCGATTTCGATGAGTCAATTCCACAACGCCTACAATTAGATTCACTTTTTTCTACAGACCAGATTTTTGGGTGAGTGTGTTTTCTTATTTAACTCTTTAGCATTAAAAAATTATTTATTTATATCATTTTTATTTGTACAAAAGATTTATGGGTTTTGTTTCTCGGAATGAATTTTTGTATCACATTTCTCTTTACAATTAAAAATTAGTAGGGGTACCTACCGAATAAATTTCTAAAAGTGACTAAAAGTTGTAATACTTTCTATTTCAACATTAATTTTTGTGTTGCATCATATTATTCCATTAATAATATGTACTCTAGTTTAAAAGCTTTTTCGTGTAAATAAAGACAATATCAAATAAAACCCCGACATTATGTAGTAAAACAAGTTAAGAAAGTCTATATTTAATTATTTATTTAAAATTTAGCAATTTAAAAATGAACATTATTAATTCCACGTGAATTCGGTAGGTACTTTAAATGTTTTTTGTTAAACCCAACCATTTTATGGGATGTCATTTTTGGTAGGTATTGTTTATAATCAACAACCAACACTTAAGTTATTCAATTTTAGAATTACCTGTCCCGTTCAACGTCTTTCCTAATTTTTTTTAAAAATATTCGTCCTACATCCGTATTTATGAACAGCCAGCAAGTGTCAAAAAAGGCACGTCTGGCTGTGCATAGTGAAGTATTGGTTCCTACACTTATCAGTATGGTATTGAATGTTGGGTTTGGCAAAAGAAGCAAAATAGGATTAATGCTGCGGAGATGAGTAGTCTGCGAATTGTATAGCCGGAGTGACTCGGTTGGATAAAAAAAAGAATAGTGAGATAAGAGAACGCTGTGGTGTATTTACAAAGAAAGATAAAGGAATGCTTAGATTGTTTGGACACGTAGAAAGGATGGATTAAGGAAAATTGACGAAGCAAATTTATAAGGCGAGTGTGAATGGACGGAAGTTAGTAGAGGTCGACCTCGGCGAACATCGATCTCAATCAGATCAACATTGTTTTGAAGAAAGGCCAGTTGTCAAGATAGTACCAACAACCGGCAAGTATGTATGAGAACACTGATGAAAGTAGAGGAAGTAAAAGATGTGTGTTAGAACCGTAGCGGAAGTGATCTCTGCCTACCCCTACGGAAAAAGGCGTGACTATTTGTATGTATGTATGTAGATATTATTAGTGATGTTAAAGAAACGTTTTAATTTAAATTTAAAAAAAAAACGTTTTGAGATATACGTTTTTTTTCTAGATTTAAAAAAAATTTCGTAATAATTAAAAAAGTGTTTTTTTTTACTTTCGGAAAATACGAGATTTTGTGCTTATGTTTCCTCCCATCAAAATAATGCTTTCTTACACGAGATGAATTTAAAACGCAATTTAAAAAATACCAGACGTGAATGAAAGGCTGGTGCTATCTGATCTAGCGAATTTTCAGGCAAAAGATGGATTTTTTGCTAAGCAGTTATGTGACATACTTCAACAGAGATCTCACTCACTGCATAGTGAACCAGTTTTTGTAAAAGCACAGAGCTCTCAAAAGAAGCTGTAAATTTTCTTCAGCTACCAGCAACATCAGCAGCGTGCAAAAGAAGCTTTAGCACTTATGAAAGATTAGCTACGTCTAAACGAAATAAATTATTAAACCAAAGAACAGCCGTAATAGTTAATGCCCATAACCTGAAACTAAAATCCGAAACTACAAAGAGAGACATATGTACGGATAATATTAATATTACTGGTATTAGTATGACTGATACTGTAAGTACTGTAAGAAGAGCAGCTTTCATTGAAATGCCAAGTACAAGTGGCTTATCAATGGTTTCAGTTTCTAACAAAAATAACATAGCTACAGTCGACATGGATGTACTCTTTTTGGATTATATGTAGTTCCGATGATTCTTTGTCTGGTAATTTTGAAAACTTTTCTGTACACGACACTGATAAAAGCCAGAAGAATTTGACGTTGATTCTGATTTCAGTGATTTTGAATAGTAGTCAGTGTAAGTACCTACTTTGATATGTAAAATTTAGATTTTTTTTATAATGAAAAAACCAATTTAAGTTTGTTTTTGTTAAGGAAAAATGTTACTGGAAAAAAAAACAACATTTTGAAACAAAACAAACTTCTTTAGGCACTTTGAGCAATTTTTGGTGGGAGAGAACTTATGATTTCATGTTACGTTATAGATGAGTGTTTTCGATATAGAAGGTAACAGCGGCTGTCAGCAGTGGTCAAAATAATAAAACGCTTCTTCTTCTATATGTCTGTCAAAAAGTCGCCTCGAGCTGACAGCCTGCTTTAATTAAATTATATATTATTTAATGATTTTAATATACAAATTATAAAATTTTAATTTTTAATACTACAATAACTTTTAAAATCCAAAAAACCACTGTTATTTTATAGTATTTAGTTTTTACTTCTGTCGGCAGTCCCGATGATTGCCAATTTTTTTTTAATTGCCAAAGATGAAGAATATTTATACTCTACTTTTGATATCTTTATCACTCAAAAAATAATCTACAACCATTTAAAGCAGATTTACTAAAGCCGGGTACTCTCTTAACAAATACGATCGAACAAACATCATCACATACATACGGTAGGTACTTGGAATATTTGACATTATTTGGTTTAATATTCGCTTTGACGTCCACACTGAGCGAATGATCGCGGTCCTTACCGTGCGGCCATATTCGTTCGCTGAGTAAGTACCCGGCTTAATTGATTAAATAAAATAAATAAAATAGCTATTTTAGGTCTGATAAATTGCAACTTTAACATTTTATTTTTCCTATTTGCCGCAGTTAATTTTAAATGTGTGCTCTCCCACCCCTTTTGTATGGATGCTTACATAACTGGGCATGTCACAATCAAACTTAGAATTCCCGAAGACTATGAATTCGACACTAATATCAGCCGTTTTTGATAGTTTTTAAATTCCATCCTCCTCTCCCCCTATCGTAGTGGAGCTAACAAAATTGGAGATATTACCATCAAACTCAGCTACCACAAAAACAATGAATTTGACACTAATATCAGCCGTTTTTAATAGTTTTTATATATCATCCCTCTCCCATCCCATTTTGTAGGGGTGCTAACAACATTGAAGATATCACAATCAAACTCAGCGACCTTGAAAACTATGAATTTGATACTAATATTGACGTTTTTATATTTTATATTTCATCCCCTACACACCCCTATCGTAGATAAGTTTTTTTTTACTAAAACCACCCCCGGTATGTATAAAACATTTTTTCATTTTTATATAATATATAGATTGTGTAAACTTGACAAAATAAAAGAATTTATAATTATATTTATTATTTATAATTATTTGTTTGTTTTCTAGGCATAAAAATCAAGAAGCCTTATCCAACGATCAGCAGCTATTTGACGAGAACTTACAATTATTAATAAAAAATTCTGGCGATAGTAACAGGATACGAGCGCAAAAAATTATGGTAAGTCCGCACGTCTGTCTATAGTGAGATAAGAATCATTTGTTGAGTGAGTAAAATGAAACAGGACAGCTTGGATAAAAAAATAACTTGTTTATACTCCTTATCGCCTAATTCGATTTCGATGTAAGCTAGTTAATTACAAATTTATGCTAACGTTCGTTCGTTTATAATACAAAAGTCTGTTCGGAATGTTCATAGCGATTTATCTAGAAGAAATACGAACAAGTATTTTATATTGAATAATTTTTCGTTTTAAAATTAAATTTTATTTAATTATTAGTACGACACTTATCTTTTTTTTGTTATATAGCTGTAGTGACCCACACTTCGAACATTTAAAATAAAATACTGCCTACCTACTTCGGTGCCTGTAAATACTTATTTCATAATTTTTTTCATCTCGCTTTAATTTTTGTTACTCTTGTGCAATTCGTTAATTTATTTTTCCATTAAACATAAAAAAATGCAATATTCAAATATATTCTATCGTACCTATTTACATAAAATTTCGTAATTTTTTGAAATTACCATTTTATCAATATCGATTAGAACGATGTTATGGTTATTTAATTTAAAAAAAGTGTAAGTATTAATATTAATAGTGCTAATTTGTTTTTAGGATAAACGATCGACAAATAACAATTGAAAATAATCACAACGACATTGTCTCCTTCATCAGATCCGTATTCTATAAATTGTATCTATTTATTTATTATTATGTATACCTAGTACAATAGGTAAATATACAGGGTGTTAGTAAATAAGTGTGACAAACTTCAGGGGGTGATTCTACATGAAAAAAATAATGACAGTTTGCTGTATAAACGTATGTCCGCAAATACTTTGTTTCAGAGATACGGGGTGTTAAAATTTTTCTTAAAAACTGACGATTTATTTATTGCTCTGAATGACTTAAGAAAACTCCAAATGGAAAAATCTAAAGGATTTAAATCCGGCTATCGAGCAGGCCAATATTCCGTACCTCCCCTACCTATCCAAAACTTCAACAACCCGTATCTCTGAATACGAAGCATTTGGGGACATACGTTTATATAGCAGACTATAATTAGTTTTATTATGCAGAAGAACCCCTTTAAGTTTGTCGCACTTATTTACCAACACCCTGTATAATATTTATATCTATAAATAATTATCGTAACTGTTATATATTTTTTAAGAATTAGGTAATTTGAATGTAGTTTGGCCATAAAAATATTTAATGAAATTTTTTTTGTTCCCAGCAATTCCTGTTATTGTTTACCAATGTCATTATGTCTGAGATGTAGGACGATAAATAAATGCTATTTTTATCCTGATAATAAAAAGATTTCATTTTTTGTCTCTCAATAGTTTTTTTGTTTATCTTTATTCAAGAGAAAAATCTGCAATCGTTTAAGTGCAATAATTTCAATGTTCGATAAATGCCACATTGATTTGATTTTTACTTTATTAGTTTTATTGATTTTTGTCCATCGGTGTGTATAGCTTATTTAGGTAGCTGTGTTATAATGAATTTTATGGAAAACTCCTTAATTTTTTATAGGTTGTTTTGTTTTAAAATCTATTTATTTAATATTTTATTAATAATTGTTTAATTATTTGTTACGTCTATCGTTGGTTATTCCTAATTTTATATGTATTTTTTGACATGATTTTTCGTATTTTTTATACTCTCTTAACCAAAATGTGTGCTCACTCTACACTGTGAAGCAGTTTACCTATTTCCCAATTAATAAATTAATTTAAATATAATTTAAGTTACTTTAGTCGAATAATAAATTCTTAGTTAATAGGTCAAATTGGTATATTTCCAAAAATACAAATAATAATTGGTTGTTTTTTTATCGTTTTTGCAATTCGTAATAAAAACCCAAATTTCTGATAGTTAAATAAGTATTGTGTAATTGTACTCTTACAACATTTCTGATTCTGATTTATTTTTATTCGCATAAAGTTGCTTATTCATTTAAATTACATGTTTATCTTTTTAATTAAATATTTAATTTTGCATATTTAAATATTAACTACATCAAAATTAGTTTTTTTTTCAATTATCATATAATAATAATAATTATAATAATATTTATTTATTAAATCATAAATAAAATCCGTAAATATAACAGTTGGCAAATATTAAAATGTTAAACATAACAACAAGTTAAAATAATCAAAATCTTTTTTGTTTATTTGGTTTACGAGGTCCAAAATCGTAAGTCTACGTAAGGAATTCCATCGCCATAGCAATCCATAAAGTCATTCCTAAAATCAAAAATTCACACATTTTGTTCTCTACCTATTTCACAGGACTTTCAATACGTCGTTACACATAATGTTTAGTTTAAAAATAATATTACCATAAATGACATCAATTCCAATCAAGAAAAAACTCTGACAAATTCACAGTCAATAGTAAAATTTAAGAATCTTAGAATTCTTTTGGGTTAAAATAGGGAGCAAGATTGGGAGATAGTCTTTTCCCACTACTTTTTAACTTTGTGCTAAGAGAGTTAAGTAAATGGGCAAAAATTCCAAAAATAAAGGAGAGAAAAAGAAAGACAACCTAGAAATTGACTGTCTGGTTTTTGCATACAATCTAGAAATACTATTGGAAAACATGGGTAAGAAAAAAATACTTAAATATAGAGAAGACAGCTGAAATACCTAGGAGAATAAATTTAACCAAACTTCCTAAATATAAAAACGGTCTTGGCAAGAGTAAAAAAAATAAAAATGGCATTTTAGTTGCATGACTGTAAGAACTACCGAGGCATTATTTTACTTAGCATCGTCGGTAAACTAAATGCTAATATATCGATTAAAAGAGTGACGAATAAAACTGATAAGATTTTTTTTTTTTTATATGTTCTGGTTCCCACGAAAAGGGATATCCTGTAATGTTCAGAGAACATCGTGGGAACCAAGGGAAAGAAGGTAGGAGTTGGTGTTCTTCTTAAATTTTTGGAGGTTGTATGCCTCGGGGAACACCTCCCTAGGCAATGAGTTCCAAAGCCTCGCAATTCGTTGAATGAATGAGTCTTTGGAAAGTGATGTTCTGCATGTCTCCAAAGTGACCACGAAGGGGTGTGAAGACTGAACTTGACGGGTTAATCTCGAAGAGACTGCCAAAGGAGGAACGATTGTTGATATTTCAGAAGAGCATCGCGCATGAAAATATCTATAAAATAGAGACAAATCGCCAACTTTTCTACGGTGTTCCAGACAAGTGAGCGAGTTTGTAAGCGAGGCATCACCGACGAGACGAATTGCCCTTTTTTGTACAGAATCCAATAGCTTCAGGATATGTTTAGGTGCCGCACTCCAAATATGGGAACAGTATTCCAGTACAGGTCGGATCTGTGCCTTATATAAGCAGCTGACTGGAGGTGAAATAGCTCTTGGCACGAAACAAAAAACCAAGTTTTTGGGATGCACTTTTGGCAATGGACCTCACGTGATTTTCTCAGGAAAGGTTAGTAGCTGATAGTAATACCAAGCATCGATATGGATGACTTCAGTGGTATGGTTACTCCTGACAAAGTTATGTTAGGCACAGTGAGATCGGCTTTTCTAGAGAAAAGACATGCTTGTGTTTTGTTTGCATTGAATTCTACCAAGTTATTGGATCCCCATTCAAAAATTGTTGCTAAGTCCATATTTATATTGTTAACATTTCTTCCTCGTTCATTTCTGGTTTCACGGGCTGATATAGGGGCCCTGGAAGAGAAAGCGGTATGGAGGGTACTATCATCGGCAAAGCTGTGTACGGGACATGAAGTTGCTTTCAACAGGTCGTTGATGTGAAGTAAAAATAGTGTTGGTGCTAGAATGGATCCTTGCGGAACACCGGCATCTATGAGTAGAGTGTCAGATGAAACTCCATCGACCACTACATGAAGAGACCTGTTTGAGAGAAAACTAGCAAGCAGAGAACACAGCTGAGGGGGCAAGCCATAAGATGGAAGCTTGGCGAGGAGTCCCTGGTGCCAAACTCGATCGAACGCCTTGGAGGTATCTAATGCCACAGCTTAAGTTTCTCCATACTTTTTAAAAGATAGCTGCCATATATGTGAGACGTATGCGAGTAGGTCACCAGTTGATCTCTGATGGCGGAAGCCATATTGCCTATCATTGAAAATTCCTGAGTCTTCCAGATATTTCATGAGCTCGATGTTGATGGCTTTTTCCATGACCTTTGAAATAATAGATAGCAGTGCGATAGGTCTGTAGTTGCTAGGTAGGGTCTTTTTGCCTTTTTTAGGGACTGGCTGTACTCTTGGATGGAAATACTCCCAAATTGTAAGAGTGGTTGAACAACTTGCAAAGAACAGGTGTTAGTTCGGGGGCACATTTCTTGAGAACAATCGGCAGGATTCCGTCAGATCCACAGGCTTTGTTGGTGTTGAGACCCAGCAAAATCTTTCTGATAGTACGTTGGCGAAAGGTGATCTCGGGCATGTGACTGTCAATAGGTGTAATGTTCGAGGGTTGTTTTCCCGAAGAATCCAGAGTGGAATTTCCAGCAAATAGGTGCACAAAGATATTGGCTTTTTTCTGGGCAGTCGTTGCTAGTGTTCCATCTTCATTGGTTAGGGGAAGAAAAGAGCTGGAAGTGAAGTTTCTTCCCACAGCTTTGGCGAAAGACCAAAATGAACGGGATCCGTTTGAACATTCTATTGTCTCTTTGCATATGCCTCTAGCCTCAACGTATGCTGCTCTAGTCTCAGGTCCCGGATTTTTTTGCCATCGATGGTATGCTGCCTGTTTGGAAGCCACAGCTCTAGAGCAGTTTCTGTTAAACCAGGTCTTATCGTATGATGTTCTTTTTTCGGTATTCGGTATGTAAGTTTGCATCCCCAACATGATGATTTCAGAAATTGTCTCAGCACATCGTGTTGGATCCACTGAGGAGAAACAAACTCTCTTCCATGGAAACGCTGAGAAAAACATACGAAGACCTTCCCAGTCGGCCGAATTGTAATGCCACATGAGACGGGGTGGTATTGTGCTGCTCGATGGTAAATGGAAAGAGCATGTTGTGGAGATGAGGGTGTGATCCAAGTGGGGCACAAACTTCTATTCTATACGGGTCAGGATTGGTGGTGAGGAAAAGATCTAGTGTATTGGCAGACTGGTTGTTGACATCAGGGATGCGGGTTGGTAGCTCGACCAGTTGTTCTAGACCATGAGTGATGGCGAAGGCCTCAGCTTGACGACCTGCATCATCTGTTTTGTTAGAGAATTTGAGCCAGGCAGCGTTATGTACATTAAAGTCCCCCATGATTATGGTTTCAGCTGTTGGATGGTTTTCCTGAATGTAGTCCAGTTTGAGTGATAAAAACTCTAAGAGGTTGTTATATGAAGGTTCATTAGGTGATAGGTAAAGGCAGCAGAGGAACTTAGTCACTTTGGTATCAGATAGCTTAAACCACATCACATCAAAGTCTTTCGGTTCCAAACTCTCTTCACGCTGGCATGAAAGGTTAGCCTTAGCGTAAAGGCAGACTTCACCTTTGAACCTGAGTCGAGAATGGAGTTCGTAACCAGGACAAAGCATATGGACCTTGTTGGTGGACGAGTTTACTTGTGTTTCTGTTAGAGCCAGAATATCCGGTTTTTTCGTCTGTAGGTGATGGTGGACGTCATTGATGTTCTTGTTGAGTCCACGGATGTTGCAAAAATTAATCTTTAATGTTGAG
This sequence comes from Agelastica alni, assembly GCA_950111635.1. Classification (NCBI taxonomy): domain Eukaryota; kingdom Metazoa; phylum Arthropoda; class Insecta; order Coleoptera; family Chrysomelidae; genus Agelastica; species Agelastica alni. The sequence goes on along the minus strand of OX467711.1, from coordinate 138,582 downwards.
TCCCCTCGAGTACCTCTCGCCCGGAAATCCGAATGGAAAGGTATTTTGCTTCCGGAGTGTTTTACTCTAGGAGACTTCATCATTATTACTATTAGGATGCACCTGAAAATAAAGGAAAAATTGGGGAAAAGGAAAGAGGGAGACCGGAAAGTATCGACCGAACACTGAAACATGGAATGATCCATTTCACAGCACACAAAGTCGATATGGTGGTATTTCACCGGGCGAAGGGACCATCTTCCACCTACCGTTATCCTTTTAGTCGCCTCTTACGACAGGCAGGATTTACCCTGGGGCTATTCTGAAGCCGACCCCATACAGCCATAAGATACGGCATATGCAAGTAGGTCTTTTTATTACGAGGCAAAGTCGAAAAATTCTGTGCTAGAATTCAAAAGGTCTACTGCGCTTTCGTAGACTTAGAAGAATGAATTGTGGTCGACATTGTCTATGTATGGGGTCAGCGGTAGGCACTGAAATCAATTTACGAGGATTTCACAGCTTTTGTCAGAAACAACGAAGCTTACATGCACTAAACCAGCTCATCGAAAAAGGTGTTAAACATGGACGTGTAGCTTCGCCATGGCTGTTTGACTTGTACATAGACGATTGTTTAAAATGTTGAATTAAGAATGAATGATTAGATTGTCAAATGCCTCCTTAACGCCGATGATCAAGTCATATTAGCATCATCTGAAGAGGAGTTGCAGGCGATGATTAATATTATGCTTAATGAAAGTAAATGTAAGCAAAACGAAAGTTATGGTATTTGAAAGAGAAGAAAGCATGACAAACTGCGAGGTGCTTATTAAAGGAGAAAGAGTAAAATAAGTGAATGAGTTGGGTTCAAAGCTTACAAGAGACGGAAACTATGACTGTAATATTGAACGAAGGGTGTTGGCATTGAAACAAATGAACAGGGTCATGCATAACTTTATGAACAGCCAGAACGTGTGAAAAAAGGCACGACTGGCTGTGCATAGAGAAGTGCTGGTTCTTACACTTATCAGTATGGTAGTGAATGTTGGGTTTGGCAAAAGAAGCATGAAAATCATATTAATGCTACGGCGATGACTTGTCTGAAAATTGTATAGCCTAAGTGACTCTGCTGGATAAAGTGAAGAATAGTGGGATTAGGGAACGCTGTGCTGTGAAAGAAGATGTAGTTACAAAGATAAATAAAAAAAATGTTTAGATGGTTTGGACACGTAGAGAAGATGGATGAAAGAAGATTGACGAAAAAGGTTTATAAGCCGAATGTAAATGGGCAAGTCGATAGAGGTCGACCTCGGACATTATTTTGAAGAGAGGCCAGGTCAAGTTAGTACCAAAAACCGACGAGCATGTATAAACACACTGATGAAAGTAGAAGAAGTGAAAGATGTGTGTAAGAACCGTAGCGGAAGTGGAAGTAAGGCGTGACTTTATGTATGTATTTTAGTCGCGAGAATTTATAATATTCAATTAACAAGTCCTTATTTATAAATGCAAAACTAAGGTACCACAATACCGTTATTTAGTCAGAAAGGCTTGCGCTAAACAAGGTCAAGTAATTAGACGTGGTGATAAAAATGGACACAATGAGGAAAAAAAGAATTACATTCTCTGGTCACTCTTAAGAAAATAAATGAAGAAAGACTAACAAAAAGAGTATTTAATTACGAGTATTTCGACAGAAATATTTTAAATCACAGATGATATGGATAAAGAAGGTTAGCAGAGACTTTAAAGATATACAATATGTTGGAGATGAGAAGATCGGGAAATTTAATGGTTTTCAAGAAAAACCAAAAATAAGACTGGGCTAAATAAATGGAATAAATAAATTAAAAAGAATGAAATATTACTGGAAGAAAGAGAAACAAACACTTGCTTCGTGGTCCACCAAAATCGAAAAAAGAAGAACAAGAAGTAAAATGTTCGAGACGAAATTAAAATTGATTGAAGACAATTTTATTAATGATACCAAAACAAAGTTTTAAAAAACTTTTAAATTTATTTAATTTAAACAAATATTATATGGACGTTAATTAATAATTATAATATTTGAATAATAAATTTATAACTTTAATCCATTACTTTGTCAACAAACTAAGCATAATCTTAAAAATAATTTCTTGCTGCATTTCATAGGTATGCAAAATGGTAATAAATTATAATTATTTTAATTAGTTAATTAAAAATAAATTTTGCGGCAGATCGCGTGCATGCAATTAGTATATCTCATGGATGGCGTAAAAAAATTAGAAAATGTAAAATACATTATTACTTGTCATGTTGTTTACGCAACATTCCCGATATAGGAAATACATACCTTCATTGTTTCACTGTTTCACTAAATATTTAGCTTATAATTAATTAGTAAGTAAGGTATTGTAAAAACTAATTACCCCTTTGTTTTAGGCATCCTAAAAGCATTTGGGGCTTGTCGGGACAACAAAATATGATCGTTATTGTCGCAAATTATTCTCGCCATCGATGCTTTTCTTAATTGATAAAGTTGATCTAAAAACAAAAAAAAATAAATAAAATGAAAAAAACCCACCTCTCATCTTAACCACTAAAATGTTCAGCTAGCTGTCGTCAACCTAACATTTTTTATTACTCTCCTTTTTCCGAAATAATACTAACCTATTACAAAGGAACCGCATCTGTGAATCTAACCAAAAATAATATTTTCGACTCTCCTTGGTTTCTTGATCATAATTACATCTGTAATGGTTGTCAGGTATACAACTACTGCTTTTGAAGGTAGTTTTATCAGCAAGTCATTGTTGATGGCGTTGCGTCGTGTCCTGGCATTTGTTTTCTTTTTCATTCCAAGGATCACTCCTAACACTTCTTCAGATGGGGTGGTAGAGTCAATGCCCTATTCTGTTTTTTCTTGTCTTAGATTTCGTACGGCTCTTTTAGCCTCTTCTTTAAAATCTTAGTAATCATCTTTGTTGAATAGAATTTAGCAACGTGATATTTACAGTTACTATCTATATACTTTATCTAATGAACACATTGTATTTAATAAAGCTTAAGTTTAGTTGTCAAAATATATAACCTTAAGTTCAGTCCGAAGTTATTTTGCTACCAAATAACCAACAATCTTTATGTATGTTTGGTCGACACTGGAGTTCCAGGTTCTCGAGTAGTGCTTCTCTTTTTTTTTCTGGAGAGTGCACTAATCCTCTGGCTTCGTGCAGGGTAGGCATTTATTGGTCATTTCTTTGCAGTACTCTCTTTATTTTACAATTTCAAGTTCTTGGATCTAAAGTTTCAAGAAAGCATACCCTTTTTTTAGTAATTGGGATCCTGCAAGCTACGAAAGCATCCTCATAACATAAAGCTAAAGTAAAACACCTCTATGCAGAGTCTGTGAAGAAGAAGACGTTTAAATCAAACACTGCTACTGTTTTACCGACGCGTCAATTACATAGAATTTCATATTGAAAGAAAGATGGCCGATCCTGGCCATCCCTGAGAAGATTTTACAAGTGGCTCGATGGGGCCTAGATGCTGCCGTGCAATGCGCCACCCTTTTCCTTATTTCATATCAGTTCCATCAGCCGGATTATTTGCATGATAAAACAATCACAATTACTCATTCATTTTAGCTGTGTTACTTATTATTAAAAACAACTTATTCCTTTTTTATTAAGCATAACAGTACTTTACGAACATTTATCATTTCACTAGTTACTGTGTATTATCCAAAAAATCAATCATAATTTGAATAAACTCACCTGGAGTAAAATGTCCTGGATTGATGCTTGGTTCATTTTCGAAAAAATATCTATCGCCTTTTTTTAATCTTAAAAACTGTTCGGCAATAATATCTTTGAATATCGGACCGACCAAACTGCCTTCCGATTTGTTCTCCAAAAGACCGCCTACCCATAGGTCCACATCGTCTACGCTTGCGTATACTCTGCTTAATTTTTCACCCACCTACGAGTAATCGGGGTTATTTGCGTTTTTTTATGTTTTTTTTTATGTTGGATGAGTGGTAGCGTACCAGACGACTTGTGCAAGGTCTATTGCGCTTTTATATACTTGGAAAAGGCCTATGACAGAGTGGTGAGGAGTGAATTGTGCTCGAAATTGTCTAAGAATGGGGTGAGCGATAGTTTAATACGAGCACTGAAATCACTTTTCGAGGATTTCACTGCTTGTGTCAGGATAAATGGAGCTAAGGATGGTTTAACATCAAAAAAAGTGTAAGACAGGGATGTGTGGCTTTGCCATGGCTGTTTAACTTATAAATAGACAATTGTTTAAAAGATTTGAAAGATAGTGCGTATGGATTGAAAATGAAAGATTTGATCGTCAAATGCCTTCTTTACGCCGATGATCAAGTCATATTAGCGTCATATCAGCGATGGTTAATGTTATGCATGATGTCAAAAGGATGAAAATAAATGTAAGCAAAACGAAAGTAATGGTTTTTGAAAGAGAATAAAGCATGACAAACTGTGAAGTTCTGATTAAGAGAGAATGAGTGGAACAAGTAAATGAGTTTGTATACTGGGGCTCAAAGTTTACGAGAGATGGAAAGTATGACAGTGACATTAAGCGAAGGGTGTTGGCAGGAAAACAAATACATGCATAGATTTATGAACAGCCAGAAAGTGTTGGTTTCTACACTTATGTATGGTAGTGAATGTTGGGTTTGGCTGAAGAAGCATAAAAATAGGATTAATGCTGTGGAGATTAGTAGTCTGAGAATTGTAAAGCTGGAGTGACTCGGTTGGATAAAGTAAAGAAAAGTGAGATAAGAGAACGCTGTGGTGTAAAAGAAGTTGTGGTTACAAAGATAGACAAAGGAATGCTTAGATGGTTTGGACACGTAGAAAGGATGGATGAAGGAAGATTGACGAAACAAATTTTTAAGGCGAATGTGAATGGACAGAAGTCGGTAGAGGTCGACCGCTCGGCGAACATCGATCTCGATCAGATCAACATTGTTTTAAAAAAAGGCAAGGTCAAGTTAGTATCAACAACTGACGATCATGTATGAGAGCACTGATGAAAGTAGAGGAAGCAGAAGATGTGTTTAAGAACACTAGTAAATGGAAGATAGTGGTCTCTGCCAACTCCTACGGGAAAAAGGCGTGACTATATGTATGTATGTATGAGGTGGGAAGAGGATGAAATATAACAACGATCAAATACGCCTATATTAGAGTGGAATTCATAGTTTTTGGGGACGCTGAGATTGATAGCGATATTTCCAAAGTAGGCAAGCTAACGTTAGGTTAGGTTAGCGTTAGCAGGACAACGTCTGCCGGGTCCGCTAGTATTTAAATAAATTATTTCTACAGAACTACGGGGTAGTAATTAACAATTAATTTAAAAGGTAAATAAATAAAAACTTACATCTTTACCGAAATCATTGAAAGATGTGTATCTGGAAAAGCCACTTAATTCTCTATAATCGTTATAAGGTCGCAAACCGTGATCTCTTCCTCGTTGAATGTTTATTGATGGTAAATCGATCCCGAATGGATTTCCAGCTCTAAACAGATATCTTGTTACCTAAAAAATACCTTAAATTAATTATACGACGAATAAATAATAAGAAAAAACATAATCATCTTACACTTTCTGAAAAAGAACCGTCTACTTCCTGAATCGGTTCCGTAGTTAAAGTGCTTAAAAGCATATCTAAAAATTTACTTTTTCTCATTTGAGATGGGTAGAACATTACTTCCGGTATTGATATCATTTCTTCTAATTTATGTAAACCATATATTCTACAAAAAAAAACAAATCTTTTAATATCTATAAAACTTTTAACAATTTCAATTTCGTTAGCAAAATTTTGAAAAGAGAAAAAAATTATGTTTTGCTTCCAAGTTTGCCTTTAAAAATTTTAATGAAATTTACTGGCATTAAATATTTCAAAATAAATATTAACTTTCAATATTGACATTTAAAATATTTAATCGTTACTAAATACTATTATTAACTACAATTAGAAATATCTTACTTTAATGTACCATCAATAATCGAGTGACCAAATCGAAAAGCTGCTGTCGAAAATTCATTAATAATTGAAGGATCTAATTTTGGATCATAACCAAACGAATACTCGTATTCTTCCTCTAAATTTAAATCAAACTCTTCCATTGCTACATCACCTACAAATTTTAAATTATATTTGTTGCAAACAAAATAGCCTCTAGGTACCTAAAATTGCCGGTAAGTATTCTTTGTAGATTATTACTTGAAATTCGGCAATAATTATTCTACGAGTTTCCAGAAATATCTGTTCATCTTCCCAATCTGGATTAAAATGTGATAATGCTTCAGCAACTCTGTTGTGTTCCCTCATAAATATCGTATGAATAGCCACCAGGGAAATCATTTGATTCGTTCTGGTGTCTCCTAATTTAAACAATTAATACAATATTTTATAAATAAATATTTTCGCAGAATATGTTAATTTAAAACCATTTTAAAATATTCAGCTTCTAAATAATACAATCATACCTACAGTAAATAAAATCAATGAATTCCTAAATAAAATGGAATTCTAATTTTATATTAATAGGCCCAGATATCTACATGATTTTAAAATATACCTACCTATACAGGGTGTTTTAAAAAAAAGGTGACCCCGTCTCTAGGATAGGTAGAAAACTAAAAAATAATTGAGGTTTGCTTAGTAAAAAATTTTCGTAATGCCATCCGTATTCGAGATAGAGGGCGTTGAAGCAAAAAAATTAAAATTATACACATTTATTACGATTTTGCCGAAACTACTGGAAACATTGTTATGAAATTTTAAACGAATATGTTTTAGAAGCTGATACATCCCATGAATTTGTTTTTATAGCTGACTCTCACTAGTTGCACGGTTCGTACCAAGTAGTATTGAACAAAACTTTTTTACGGTTAGATTTATTAATCAAAATTTCCAGTGAACTTAAACATCATTCAATTTTACACAAAAAGTGTACTCTTAGTAAAACTTGATACTGTGTACCGTTTTCGGAATATTTTGATTTGAAAATTATGAAGTAATAACCGATGCTGGTACCTTTTATTACATAATAAATTGTGCGATGACGTTTTAAGTTAATAGCAAAAGTTTTAAAGGAAAAGTTTATTTAATTCTTTTTATTCTATCAACAATACAAGTACAAGATTAAACAAAATACATATAAAAAAAAACAGAATCCAAGGCACGTAATCAATGACGTAGATGTTTTAAAATAGTGATACGACCTGCTAGAGTATTTAGTTTGCCCAATGTGCACCCAATTTTTTTAAAATAAATTTAATCAAGTGCTTTGAACACTTCGCTCCATACCATTTTATGCTGTAGCTAATTTTTTCTAAATAGGATTAAATAACGCTGTGAAACTCTGGTGTGAAAGAAGATGTGGTAACAAAGATAAATAAAGGAATGTTTAAATGGTTCAGACACGTAGAGAGGATGGATGAAAGAAAATTGACGAAACAGATATATAAGGCGAGTGTGAATGGGCAGGTCGGTAAAGGTCGACCTAGGCCAACGTACCAATCTCAATCAGATTGAAATTGTTTTGAAGAATGGCCAGCTGTCAAGAGTACCAGCAACCGACGAGCGTGAATGAAAGCGCTGATGAAAGTATAAAAAGCGAAAGTCGTGTGCAAGAACCGTAGCGGAAGTGGAAAGAAGTGGTCTTTGACTACTCCTATGGGAAAAAGGCGTGACTATATGATTGTATGTATGTATAAAACTTGTTTATATGAGTACTTATACCCACATCAAAACACGTTATTCATTACCTGTAAAAATGAAATACCGTGCGTCCATGTCACATTTCTATGCAACTCGCAAATGGCGGCGTTGTCAATTAAAATACACTGTTACCTTTTTAAATAGCATCTTTTCACTTTGATGTGTTTCGATTACATTAACAAGCTACTTATTGCACACGTTTAACTTTTTATTTGTGTATTATTTTTAAAAAAACGTTTTTTTAAAAAAGAACGATAGTTCCATATTTAAATCTCGATAAAAACTGGCTTTTCGAAAAATTGCTAAAAGCCAAAAAATTTCAAAAATGATGTATTAAACCAATGGTGTTACAATACTAATTTAATCGTAACGCATAGAAGAGTTTGGGGGATTTTAGGGGTACAAAACCCCCGTAAAATTTTAATGGGTTGTACAGATTTCGCGGTTTTATATGAAAAAGATGCTCTTTCGATAAAAAAAGCCATGTACCTCAAGATTGACACTACTAGGACCAATCTTCATCAATAATCCTTCTTTTACAGGGCTGCTACGGAATGGAATAAGCTTCCAAAATTAGTTTTTCCAGAGAACTATGACCTACAACTTTTTAAAAAGCGTGTCCACAATCATTTCCTTTCTATAATCCCTTCCCCTTCTAATAGTCGCAGTGCGGGCCGTCCGCGGCCCACACGATAGGTCTACCCTTTTTGCGACTATTTTTATAAAAAAAAAATGTATCCATTTTCATTACAAAATGTTAAACAGTTCATAAAAAATCGATTTTCATTTTGTAGTTTTCAAGGGCTGTAACTTTTTCTGTGTGCACATTTGCATTAAAGTACGTTATGTTTAATCGAATTATTTTTAACCCCAGAATATGTTGTTTAATTAATTGTTACACCCTGTATATATTAAGAATAAATCTCACTGTTTCTTTAATCAAAAGTATCTGGAAAACACAAATCACAGAAAAACTAATATTAGGTCGTACTAAACTAAGATGAAAGATCTGATTTAAAAATACATAAACTAAATCAACATCAGTGAAGAAGATGCAGAGGACTGGTTTCTTTGAAGTAGAAAAATCGATGAAGCAAAAAGTCCACTTGGCTTCAAATAGCCCTGGGAGTAAGTAGTAAGTTAATAAGTTAGTACATAATATTCATAGTTTATAAATACCTCGTAAACTTTTAAATTTAAATAATAAATAAGAATAAAATTACTGACGAGAAAATTAATATTACTGTTTTAAAAACGAGGGGTGCTTTCATTCCGAAACGCAGAGTTGGTTTAAAAATTATATACAAAGCACCCCACGCTTTTAGAACAGTGACATTAATTTGTTGCGTGTTTTTAGTTTTTTTAAACCATAATTTATTTTTCGCTTTTTAGTTCGATTTGCTATTAAACAATCTCTATCTGTTTTCGTATTGATATGCCAAACAATTTTAAAATGTAGTTCGCTAATACCTTAATACAATTTAAAAAAATTATGTATTAAATGGTAAATGCACAAAAAGAATGCATCGGCCAGAAATCGAATCCGGGCCACCCGCGTGGCAGGCGAGCATTCTACCACTGAACCACTGATGTGATGAACTGTGTTCTATCTCTCTTAATGTCATGCAAAGAATTCCTAAAGAAATTGATGAATCCTGGCGAAACTAATAAGTATAATCCGATTTTTTAATCGAATTATTGCATTGTCGTCGGTCTTTGACAAGTGTGCAAAGTTTTAATTAAATCTAATCGCTTAAGGTAGGGCAAAATCGAGGCCAAAGAGACAGTTACAAACATTTAAACAAGATAAAGCTATAACTAATATAAGCGTGTTAAAAAAGAAAATTAAGTGCAAAGTTTAAAAGAACCACTTAAAACGGTTTGCCTATTACCTATTACATATTACCAAAAACTGATTTTAAATATTCCAACTGTTACTAACTATATCTCATGAACTAAGTACTTTTAAGGGTTTATGTTGCTACCTTATTTTTCATAATTTGTCAAGTGCTATCACCTGTAAAGCGTTGTATATTTGCTAAAATGAAATACAACAGTTATCTGAATAGTACCTACCCGATTCAAAACAGGCAGTTCCCTCCTCCATTGTAATACAAGCATCCTTATCTTTGGATAGCGGCAAAAGATCTTTTCCAAAGTCGTTAAACACCTTTAGTTTTCCTTGTTTGAAACTACGAAGCTCGCCCGTCTGTTCCGGTGTCGAACCATAAATAGCTGAACCGTCCAAGAAATGAGTCACTTTGTTCATCTGAAATTATTATAATCTTTTTTGTTAAAATCCACATGTGTAGTACTAAAATTAAAATTACGACAGTGACGATAAATGTTAGAGGGAAAACGAGAGTCATTATGTCTACCCTGGTAATAGCGTAAAACCAATTTTTTAACAATTACTATTTAAAGTATTCAACATATGTAAAATGTTTGCCAAATATGTATAAAAAAATTATTAGAAGAAAGTATAAAAACAATAAGCTAAAATGTTTTATAACATTTAAATAAAACACTTCGTAGGTATATCGGTAAAAGGAATATTTTATTTAAATGTAAAAGTTAAATATACTATATATTGTGCTAAGGTTTCACAAGTTCCTACATGAACCATTTCTTTTTCATCCACCTCTCAATCTTGTCGAAATTTTGACATTCATTATCATCATCATCAGTACGGTGTTACAGCCCTTCGTGAGCCTTAGCCTCCTCAAGTATTTCCTTTCAGGCGTCCCTGTCCAGCGCCCATCTTTTCCAGGCCCTTATTCCAACATTTCTTAAATCGGCCTCTACGTTATATAATAGCCTCATTCGAGGTTTTCCCCTTCTGCGTTGTCCTACGGGCTTATCCATTAAGACCTTTCAGGCAGGGTCATCTGCCTTTATCACCATAACAAGGCCTACCCATCGCAGCTGGCCCAACTTTATTTCCTTGATTATGTCGGGTCCCTGAAACATTCTATACAGCTCAAAGTTGTACCTTTTCATCCATATTCCATTTTTCTCAATGGCTCCGTAAATTCTTCTTAGCACTTTCTTCTCAAAGAACCCCAATATGGTCTCGTCACTTTTTGGTGAGTGTCCATGTTTCGACGCCGTACATTCAAACCGGTCTTATCAGTGTTTTGTAGAGTTTACACTTTGTGCTTCTGGAGATGTTATGGGATTTGAGTTGGGGGGCGAGTCCGAAGTAACATCTGTTGGCAAGGAGGACTGTACGTTTAATTTCGGCTGTTGTGTAATTATGAGTGATTATCAGGGAGCCAAGTTACACGAACTCGTTACCCGATTCTATAACGTCGCCATCTATCTTTAGGTTTCAGCGGGGGTTTACTTCTCTTGATATTTCCGGTGTTGCTAGCATGTACTTTGTTTTATTGATGTTAATTACTAGGCTTATTTCCTTTGCTGCCCCTTTCAGTGCTCTGTATGCTGTTTTAACTGCTGCCTCTGATCTGTCCATGATATGGTGGGTGTCGACCCCATATTCGTGTGTTTTTTTCTAGGATTTGTCGGAGTTTCGATATTTGATTTATAGTCTACTTGCCACCACGAAATCCAGCTTGGTATCTTCCTATTTCCTTTTCCGAGTAGGGTCGAATTTGATTGCAGAGTACTACTGAGAATACTTTGTATGCCGAATTCAGTAGGGTGATTCCTCGATAGTTTGAGCACTCAAATATATCACCCTTTTTGTGGATAGTACGTAGTATACCTACTTTTCATTCCGCTGGTAGTGTTTTTTTCTTTTTTACAGATAAAAAAAGATGAAAAGGAGTTAGTTTGAAATAGAAATAAATACAAACATCTTGTACTCTATATCAACCTTAAAATTCGTCAAAATGTTTGGTGGTTCATCACTTTTAAAACTAAATAGAGAGCTGATTTAAAAGTTGGGTCAAATATTAAGAAAAAATAAAAAATAGACTAACTTGTTGAGAATAACCGAGTGTACAATCTTCTCTTGGTGCCAAAACGGTTCTAACGAAATTCATACATTCTTGTCCGTATCCTCCGTAAAATATGTCATTTTTTGGCAAATGGATCGGCATACAAGCGTAGTGACGATTTTCCAATGAAAGACTTTGTTTTCCATCTTTGTTACAGCAGGAAATAGCGCTTCCGTTGCCTCGAAAAATAACAACACATTATAATAATTGAAAACTAACTTGAGTTAAAATTTTTAAAGCACTTACTGTATGTGAATTCAACTGCATGTGAAAGATCGTGAGACAGAAATTGACCGAATTGCATTACGAGAAGTGTAAATTCTTTATTGGCTGTCTCTTTTTCATCAAATACTATTGTTGTGACTAATCTAGGACTTGGAAGATTGAGCCCACTGACTATCGACCTTCTTGGTGACCAGATTCCTTTAGCAAAAATCAAATCATTCGGAAATATTCAAAAATAAACACTTATTTTAAATGTTTGTACGAGCAAGAATTTTAGTTTATTTATGTATAATTTTTATTCGAATTTTAATATTCGTCCACCACCAACTGTTAAGTAGTTAGGTTAAGTTACTTAAGTAGGGTTAAGACCTTTTTATAAAGTTTATTAAAATGTGGGCTTGTTCAACTAAAGGAGTGTCCTCCATAATCATTACTTACAGCTCTGCCAAAAAGGTCTACATTATCCTAACCGAATTACAACATTTTTACACATACTCTGTAAATAGCTTGAGTAGGTAACTTGGGACTTTTATATGCAACAAATTTTTGTTGTGATTTACTTATTTTTAGGTAATATTTTTTATAACTAATTATTATTAAACTTTTATCTATTATTAAAGTGGTATTTTAAATTACTTAAACATCATCTAAAAAAAAAAATGAGCGGTCGCGGGACTCCCGGCAAATGTGAAACAACGAAACTGTTTTTGATATAGAGAATATGCATAAAAGGAAATAAGTAGGGCATAATTAAAAACAGAATTTCAGATAAAATTAAAAATCAATGCCATCGATTCATCTTTTGCAAAATTGAATACATACATATAGTCACGCCGTTTTCCCTTTGGGGTAGGCAAAGACCACTTACTACACACATCTTTTGCATCCTCTACTTTCATCAGTGCTCTCATACATGCTCGTCGGTTTTTGGTACTCTTGACTTGACTTTTCTTTAAAACAATGTTAATCTGATCAAGATATGTTCGCCGGGGTCAACCTTTACCGACTTCCGTCCATTCACACTCCCCTTATAAATTTGTTTCGGCAATCTTTCTTCATTAATCCTTTCTACGTGTTCAAGCTATCTAAGCATTCCTTTATCTATCTTTATAACCACATCTTCTTTACACGTTTAATCAATATATTTGCATAGAGTTTGCCGACTATGCTGAGTAAACTAATACCTCGGTAGCTCTTTCCTTGTAAAGCGGCACGATAACGGCCTTGCACCAATCGTCTGATACGCTACCAATCCTCCAACAAAGGTTAAAAAGGCGGTACAGCAGACTAGTTACCACGCTTTGTCCAGCCTTCAGCATTTCAACTGTTATCATGTCGTACCCAGCAGCTTTACCCAATTTCATACTGTTCAACGCTTCCACTATTTACGTCATACTTATTTCACTTTCATTGCAACTTTCACTCATGTCTTTGAATGGCGCTTGTATTTATGTATCCTCTTTTTCAAATAAACTTTTAAAATATTCCTTCCATCTATTTAATACGCATTCCTCTCCTTTTACCATACTACCATCTTGGTTTCTGATTTTTTCCAGTTGCGAGTTAGTATTTTTACCTTTGGCTGTTCTTATGGACTCCCAGAAGAGTTTAATATTGTTTTGAAAATCGTCAGATAACCTTCTGTCAAATTCATCTTTATCACTCTCCTTCTTTCTTGCCCAAATCTCTTTTGCCATACCTTTTAACCTTTATTACTTATTCTTTGCCTTGTTTACATCCTCAATAGTTGCCTGTTGCGTTCTTTATTTGACTTTTGTAGCCAGCCAATCCAGCCAGGCTTTCTTCTTCTCTGACACTGCTTTTTGAACCTCTATGCACATTTTCTGTAACTTGCTTCCTTTCCTTCTTTTATTTACACCACACATTTTAACAGCAATATCCACGATTCCTTTCTTAAATGGCTTCCAAAATTCTTCAATCTCAAATGCTTCATTTAAACTGTCAAATTTCTCGATCAATTTACTAACGAACTTCTCTTTTATACCTTCTTCTTGCAAACTTTCAACTTTTATACGCTCTAATACACTACTTGACAATTTACACAACAGCCATAATAAATTCTTTCGCAAAATATTTTAAAAACATTGAAATATATTCATGTTATTTTCTTTCCAAGTTTTGATTTTATAGAGCACGAAGCAGTTAAGGTGAAATATATGTGTATGGTTTAAAAAGACATTAACCATCGTCATAAAAAGGCGCCATCAATCTAGAAAATGGTGTTCTAGTTGCTCCCCATAAAGTGTTATAGTGATTATTGCAAGAACCATCGATACGTCTGTATTTTTCATCAATAGATGGACAAACTGGCCGATGGGGGCAAGTGTATCCCAAAGGAGTGGCTTCCAAATTTTGTTGAACCATTCCCTGCTCCAACTCCATATTACTAACACCTTCCCTAAACATACAAATAAAAAAAACAAAGTTACTTGACTTCTTTAGCATACTGTTCATATTTAATTTTACTGTTATTTTCAATATTTGTTAAAAATTTACAAAAAAATATTATTGAAATTATATGAGTACATAACCAACACATAACTGACAAATATTAGGTACGAGTACCTACACAGAGTGTTTAAAAAAAAGGGACCCCGTCTCTGGGACATGTAGAAAACTGAAAAATAATTGGGGTTTGCTTAGTAAAAAATTTTCGTAACGCCATCCGTATTCAAGTTAATAATAATTTTACCAAAATTACCTTTTTGGTGAAAAATTGAATGATGTTTAAGTTCACTTGAAATTTTGATTAATAAATCTAACCTTAAAAAAGTTATGTTCAATACTACTTGGTACGAACCGTGTAACTAGCGCCCTCTATGAGAGTCAGATATAAAAACAAATTTATGGGATGTATCAGCTTTTAAAACATATTCGCATAAAATTGTATTACAATGTTTGCAGTAGTTTCGGCAAAATCGTAATTAATGTGTATAAATGTATTTTCTTCAACGCCCTTTATCTTGAATACGGATAACGTTACGAACATTTTTTACTAAGCAAACCTCAATTATTTTTCAGTTTTCTGCCTAATCTAGAGACGGAGTCACCTTTTTTTGAAACACCCTGTATAGATATATACCAATATACTCATATAAGTTAAAATACCTAGTTACATTAAATATTCATAAAATATAATATGTATTAATTTTTTTACCTTTCCTTGAAAGCTTTGGTAGCGATCGCTATTTCCAAAGCTCTATTTCCCGTGTTGGTTATTTCGACCGCATCATTAAAACTGAACCGTCTAGAATTTCTAAAATGACCATAACTTGCGGATCCCGGGTTTAATATCATGGCCATGTCGGACGTCAACAATCTCATTTCTTGAGCCCGTATTTGATCCATCGCTGTTCTACTCTTGTGCGTCAAAACTCCAAGAGCCGCGTGATCTAACTTTAAATGATGAAGTTGGTGGGCTCTATCTTTATTCGAGAGCGGCTCTGAAACGCAGTACTTCTAATAAAAATGCTCAAAAAGTTACATTTATAATGGAGCAATGCTTCTATATCAAATATACTTAGCTTACTTGTGAGGTTTTTTCCGGTGTTACAACAAACACCCTTTTTAGCGACTAAGGTGTTGCAGAATGTTTTATCTTTGATCCAGAAATGAGCGGGACAACTGATAAATGGTACGCATTCTAAACCTCCCTTACAAGTTCCTATGAACGGTCCTTGATGCTTAAATTGGGTGGTGGAATGAATCTCGTTTCCTTGTGCGAATGTTTTTTCGTTGATGTCGTGAAGGACATGAGACCTCGCCAATCTGTAGTCGTTGGCTACGTGGCTACTAGATAGCGTTATTGCTAAAACTAGTAAAAGCAACACAAACGATTCCATTTTATACTCTATGAAGGTACTGCAACTGGAATTCAATACAAACATATCGACAATATTATAACTTCATTTTGAGAATATTATATTTTTACATTAAATGGTTTAACAACACGATGTAAGACTGCAGCAAAAATAGTAAAAAAATTAATAATCGCTATAAAATCTTATTTTATAGAACTAGTAGGTGCACATAAATACTTACTAAATACTATTATTTAAAACTATTTAATGCATCAAAGAAAAACAATTAAATACATTTACCTATTATTGATATTGTTACTATTTAAGTAATTTTTAAGATGTCGTTGAACGTTAGCTGTATTTATCACTAACGACAATTTTCTAAAGAAACAATATTATCGGTGGATTTTTTTATTTTTTTTCATAGGTACCTACTAATTACCAAAATATTTTATGTAGATTTATAGAACAGTCAATATTTTAATTTTTAGACTCTCCAACTAACATTTGATTTTCATTATTATAATAGGTAGGTACACCGATTTCATTTTTAAATAAATAACAAACATTGTCGCAAGGTTGTTAAACATATATTTTTTCAGATTGTAACGTTCCTTAAAAATTTGTTTTTAAAAACTTCGTTTTAGGTTGAAGGTAAAAAGTGATCAGATTTAGTACGGAGGTGTCGTCCCCCGTCAATAGTTTTGTTGGAGTTTCGCCTGTAGTTCTGTGTGTATCGTATTGCGATAATATTAAAGAAAATTTTCAATAATAATTGCGTTAACGACTGTGATCCTCGTTTCCCGTTAAAATAGCTCTTTTTATTATTTTAACTGTTGACTTCGCCTGGCCGTTAGTTTGAGGATGATAAGGAGCACAAGTTGAATGTCTAACAGCAAAACTTGATAAAAAATTTCGAATACTTATCGGGTGTGAACGTAGGTGCGTTATCCGTACATATTTTATTAATTTCGGTATTCCGAAACGAGAGGATAGTTTGCGTAAAATCTTCATTGTAGTGTTTGCCGCTTATTTAAAAAAACTCCGGAAACATGGTGACGTGAACTGAAAAAAATCACTATGTAATCTGCTCTAAGCTTTTCTTGGCCAATCCTATACTAATAGGGATGAAGGGGGATGGTATTTAAAAACACGCGCAAGAATTGCAGTTGTGATCAATTTGTTTAATCTGTTTATCGATGGCCCTCCATACGTAGGACAGAGCTAGAGATTTCATTTTTACAATTCTCAAATGTGAGAAATGCATCTCTTTTAAAATATTATCTCTGAATTGGTGAGTATTATTAATCTTTATCCCCACATTAAACATGCGCACTCTAAGGTCAGTCCTGGGCGTAATGATAAACAATAAAGAGGAAATAAGAACGAAGATCGAAGAAAAATAATGGCAACGAACCGAGATTACCAATTAAATAAAAATTTATTAAAAAGCAAACTATTGACTAAACAAAACAAAAAAATACAAAACAATAAAATAAGGCCCGTAACAATGTAAGCAGTAGAAACGATCACTATGACGAAAACAGAACAAGTTAAGTTAATGAAAAACGAAAGATAATAAGAACAATTCTGGGTCCAGTGAAGTTTGGGAAACAGAAATATAGCAGAAGAACGAATTAAAAAAAAATTTTGGAACGAAATGGAGAAGACATAATAAAGAAAAATAAATAAAAATAAAAAGTACATTGTAAGTTATTAATTTAAATGCTTATTACCTGCCTGTTATTATAATGCATAATATTTATTTTCAGATAAATGAAATATACCTCGAAAATTTTACTAACTTCGAGGACTCTGAGAGTAAATACATCCCTCTGGTACTAACATTTCTAGAAAATCAGGTAGTTCTAGTGCAGTTTCCACATTGGAGGAAATCGAGGAGGTACATTTAGAGCAGACACAAAGAAACTTAACATTACTCCAAGAAAGGTCAGACAGAAGGGTTGGCCTAAAAAAGGAAGAAAAACAAGATATTCCGGACAGAAATTTAGAAACAGAAAGAAACTAAAAGAATCAAACAAGAAACACTATAGCATTAAAGGAAAACTGGTAGAACCTAAGGAATTAATAGACTTTTTGTGCACATTGAAATGTAACGAAAAGGTAGAACAAGAAATAAAAACGGTGTTTAAACAGTATTGGGGTCTATGCCCAAACTACCTACATAGCTGTCACCGTTAAACAGCATGGCATAAAAATAAAATGAAACAAAGAGAGCAATAGAAGGCAACATACTCGAGTTTATAAAATAGCTAATAATATTAGAGTATGTAGAGACATGTACATAAAAACTCTATATATTTTACCAAAATAATAAATACAGCTTTAAATAAAATAAAAACAGAATTACTTAAAGATGAATAAGGTTTCATGCAAGCGGGACATAATAAATTAAGCGAAGAAACTAAAAATAAAGTAATAAATCAAATATCGAAGTTTCCTACATTTATTTCACATTACACAAAAAATGAGAGTGAAGCAAAGTTTTTGGCAACTGATCTTGCATGCACTACCAAAATGTTTAGTTTATACTCAGAAGAACCTTAAACTAGGATTTTAATTTAAGGCGCAAACCTCCAGTTAGACACTTGCAATTTATGTGATGGTTTCAAGGCTAAAATAGAAAATGTTAAACATGACGTTGTTCAGAAAAGAGCCATTCGGTTGATAAACAGCTTTTTGGGGTTGCCAAAACGTCTCACTAATATCATATATTACAAATGACAACTGTCAATTTATAATGAGGAGGTACATACAAGCTCGAACGATACACCCTACTGTTTTGTGTGGAAGGAAGGAACTGCGCGTCGGGAACTCAAGAAGTAAGATCTTGTCTTGAAAAGTTTGTGGACATGTATTTCACACCAGAAACAGAAGAATTAATTTTACGGTCTGACTCATGTGGGGGAAAAACAGAAATATTAAAATTGTATTGCTGCTCAAAGCCATTCTAGCAGCACATCCTTCACTACTTAAAACAATGTACCTCAAGTACTTAATACTCGATCACAGTTTTCTATTCAACGACTCCGATTTCGGAGGTATCGAGAAATCTTTAGAATACCAACTGCGTCTGTAAACTTTGGAAAAATTTAAAACAGTATTCACGTTAGAAAATTTTTGTTGTAGAAATGGGAAAGGAGGATTTTTTGGGGACTTTACAACTTGATCAATTAATCACAAACAGAAAAAACGATATAAATGGAAATAAAGTAAAATGGCTTCGAACTCGCGTTATAAAAAAACTTACCAAAGAATGTCCTTTTTGAATATTTGTGAAATACACTCACGAGGTTCAAGATAAATTCAAGAAATAAATAAAAGGAAAATAGTGAAAAGTCATCCTAACACTGAAATCGATTTTTCCTCAAAGTTGTGTAAGTTAAGAAAAGAAATTTCCACAAAAAATATGGCAGATATTAAAAGTCTTATGGCACTTATTCCTAATGATGTAAAAGACTTCTATAGAAACTTACATGTATCTGATTTTGAAGACGATGTGGATGGTTTTGGTGATGATGTTGATTTTTTGCCAGAAACAGATGATGCATAATTTTTTGTTGATCATTTATGAGTTTAACAAAAGGTGTTACTTTTATTTCTTATATTTTTATAATGGTTTAGTTTAAATTGAAAACGATGACTTGTATTTTTTAATTTATCACGAGACAAATTTAACATTATAAATCAAACGTTTATTAAGTACTATAAACCAATAGGTCGAAGAATCCTAGTGTTATTTTATAATTTTGTTATAGAGTGTCTTAAAGAGATCCATGTCTAAAATTTCCTTTTTATCAAAATGGAACCAAG
Source organism: Agelastica alni (assembly GCA_950111635.1). Lineage (NCBI taxonomy): Eukaryota > Metazoa > Arthropoda > Insecta > Coleoptera > Chrysomelidae > Agelastica > Agelastica alni. The sequence goes on along the minus strand of OX467711.1, from coordinate 119,020 downwards.
CGCCATTTTTACCTGTATTACAAAGTAATAATAACCAAAACAATTACAAATGGATTTTACAAACATACATACATATAGTCACGCCTTTTTGCCGTAGAGGTAGGCAGAGACCACTTCCGCTACGGTTCTTGCACACATCTTTTGCTTTCTCTACTTTCATTAGTGCTCTCATACATGCTCGTCGGTGGTTGTTGGTACTCTTGACAGCTGACCTTTCTTTAAAACAATGTTGATATGATCGAGTTATGTTCTCCGTGGTCGACCTTTACCGACTTCCGTCCATTCACACTCGCCTTATAAATTTTTTTCGTCAATCTTTCTTTATCTATCCTTTCTACGTGTCCAAACCATCTAAGCATTTCTTTATCTATCTTTGTAACCACATCTTTTACACCATAGCGTTCTCTTATCTCACTATTCTTTACTTTATACAACCGAGGATTCACTCCGGCTATACAATTCTCAGACTACTCATCTCCGCAGCATTAATCCTATTTTCATGCACCTTTATGCACAGCCATACGTGCCTTTTTTACTTTCTGGCTATTCATAAAGCATGCAGTGCCCCATTCATTTGTTTTCATGCCAACACCCAAATGAATTTTACATACTTTAAACCCAGTTTACTTAATTTTAAAATTGGCGGTTGGTTCCTTTTAAACGCTATCTATTTGTCATATTTTAGGTTTATTTATTAAATTATCTACCTTATTAATTAGGCATACACAAGAATAATAATTTCGTTAATTAATAAGTTTTGGCATATACCTAGTAACAATCGATTGACATCATTTAATTAAATAAAATTATAGATATTATTTGTGTTAATTTTTTTACATGGTAAACAAGTTATGACGCCTAACCTCTCAATCAGTTCAATTTTTTTTCATTTTTGTGGACGTCCATGACATTTGAGCCATGTTTACAATTATGGGCTTCAACTGAATTATAAACAAGCGAAGCACCATCGACGACGATTCTTTCTAATGATTGATTTAATTGTGGAGGTAATGCTAAGATCCGAGTCATTGTTGATCAAAACAGTACGAAACTTTTGAATAACCGCCATTTTAACATGGCGACTGAGCTTGCGCTTGTCACATGTTGAAAAGGCCTATTGGTAAATATTATCGCAGAGCCATCTGACGGCTATAAAATATATCAAATTCGTTGATAATCCAATCTAGTCGTTGCTTGCTACTAGTGTATAATACCAAGGGATTTCAAAATAAAATCATAACATGTAAATGTCATCATGGAGTATCCATTAAAAACACTCAACGATCATTTCTTTTACAATTACAATATAGCCAAAGCTTTACAACAACTTTTATGTATACGTGGTGAGTGGGTACCTACCTAATACAGTGAATCAAAAATTATTTTAATTATTTTACCAAATTTGTGTAGATCGAAAAATAATTTCCGTTTGGTTCGACAAGTTGATGGAAATGGACAAAACCATGGAACAAATATTAATTCGAAGCGACTACATGTGGTTTATTTTACTAATGTTGCAGAGCAAACACATTCGAGATCCTTTTATCACATTACCACCACCAATATTAGCTCCTTTAAAAACATTTGTGGTAAGTAGGTAGGAAAATATACCTGCATACATACAGCTACGAGTACCTATGTATTATTTAATTTTTTATTTATCGAAAATGTAATAGACTGTTTTGTTTGGTGATAATATATGGTGTGTAGATACGTACATACATACATACAGGGTGGCAACCGAAAACGAAACAAAGCCATTTGCAGGAACCCTGTCAACATTTTAAAAAAACTCTCAGACCCGTCGATTTTTGTTTAAAGGGGGACGGACACTCATTTCCGATATTTTTGACTCCACTTCTTTCAACCCCAAGCGAGGGTAAGAATTACCCCAAAATTTTTAAATGGCATTGGGGGTCGAATGAGATGTCTTTTGAAAGCTCTGACAATTCTCTTTACAATAGTCTTTAAATTTTATATTTTCTCCCAATACTTTAAAAATAATTACCTGTCAAAAATTTCAATCATTTTAGTTGCTTACTTCCTACTTAATTGATTAAATGTTCAAACTGATGACCGCCTGCTTCCATACAATAAAGATTTTGTTTAAAACGTTCACGCATATTCCGAAGAATGTCGCAAATCTTCCAACGACGCTGGTTGTATTTTATAGATTTTAATTTTCAGATGTCCTCACAAAAAGAAATCTAGGGGCGATAAATCTGGCGGTCATGAAGGCCATTCAATGCAGCCTCTTCTCCCAATCCAATCATCAGTTTAAACATTGAATCAATTACGTAGTACGTAAGCAACTAAAATAATTGGAATTTTAACATGTAATTTTTTTCAAAGTATTAAGAGAAAATGTAAAATTTAAAGACTATTGCAAAGAGAATTGGCAGAGCTTTCAAAAGACATCTTATTCGACCCCCAATGCCATTTAAAAATTTCAGGGTAATTCTTACCCTCGCTTGGGGTTGAAAGTAGTGTAGTCAAAAATACTGGAAAAAATGTCTCCCTTTAATCATAAATCGACGGGTCTGAGCGTTTTTCTAAAATGTTAACGAGGTTTCTGGCTCTGTTTTGTTTTCGGTTGGCCACCCACCCTCACGCCTTTTTCCCGTATGAGTAGGCAGAAACCACTTTCGCTACGGTTCTTACACGCGCTTCTTCTATTTTAGTCAGCGTTTTTATACATGCTCGTCGGTTGTTGGGACTCTTGACTTGGCCTTTCTTCAAAACAATTTCGATCTGATCGAGATACGTTCGCCTATGTCGACCTCTGCCGACTTCCGCCCATTCATACTCGTGTTTTAATCTGTTTCGTCAATCTTTTTTTATTCATTCTTTCTAAATTTCCAAGTCATCTAAACATTCCTTTATCTATCATTGTTACTACTTACATCTTCTTTCACACCTCAACGTTCTCTTATCACACTATTCTTCACTTTATCCATTAGAGTTACTGCAGCTATACCTACTTCTTAGACTGCTCATATTCGCAGCGTTGATTTTACTTTTATGCTTCTTCTGCCAAACCCAACATTTACTATCACACATAAGTCTAGTGACCGACCAGCACTCCTCTAAGCACAGCCAGTCGTGATTTTTTGACACGTTCTGGCTGCTTAAAAAATTATACAGGGCTCCATTAATTTGTTTCCCTGCCAACAAACACCCTTCACTCAATAGTAGTCATACTTTCGTAGGTACATACAAGTAATTTTTTAGCCTCTGCACATATACGAAGACGTTTTAATTTTCAACAAACCGCATGCGATGTTCGTTACTCCAAGACCGAGCGAAGATAGTATTTTTTTTTCCTGAAACTGAAACGATAACTGACGAATCCTTCTAAATTAATTTATCATTTTAAAAACCGAAATGTAATATCAACAACTGAATAAATTCTATATTTTTATTATTGTTTAATTTTTTTTACAATAATCTGAAATTTATGTAATTACAAATAATTCAACCTCTGTCACTGAAAGCTGACGTATAACAGAAAATTCCCTCAGACGGTATCGGTTGATTGGAATAAAATTGCGAAGGTGCGGATTGTTGGAACGTAACTTTTCTTTCGTTAGGTTTTTCTTCGATTATCATATTGTCGTCGTTTGCGAGCAACACTTCTTCGTACACTTTGGCGGGCTAAACATCATTAAGAAATGTTAATATTTTTTATGGATCTAATCTATTTACTAATTAGTTTCATTATTCAATATTTCTTTTTCAAGAAGTGGTTTTATTTGTAAAGATGGCATTGTTATTCTACCCCCATTATAGGAGTTGATAATTCCGTCGGCAGTATTTGAAAAGAAATTTTGTTTCGTAACAAATAAGCTCAAAATAATTGACAAGAATGAATTAGACTATTTAAAACAAATAGTTTGACCGATCACTTATCTAGATGATAATAGAATAATTCACAATCTCTACCTTAATAAGTACTGTAAGTTTTAAGACACTCTATAGGTGGACAATAAGTACTTACAACCAAATCTCTGAGATCGCCAATTTCATTTGGAGGAGTTTTATTGAACGGCTCGCGAATTTTTCGAACTTGCAGCATTAGTAATATAAACCACATATACTCATTACGAATTTCCTTTTCTTTGTCTGTCTTGTTTAATTCCAACATTTTGTCGAACCACACTCTCATAATTTCCTTATCTGTAACCAACATTCATTTATGTTAGGTACCTATTTATTTTTTTAACACCTGATCAAATGGTATTTTTTACCTTTAGGAGGGAGTAACGCTACCATCGATTTGGCCAACATACTGTTGTAAAAGAAATTTTCGTCCAGTAATATGGAAGCCATGTTTACCTACTAAAATTTTTCAATGAAATTGCAACACATTGATTGACATGAATAATCTTTTTTTTAATTTTTATGCCTCCTGTCAAAATCTTGACTGACATCGAGAAAGACGGGCGACGCGACGTTGCAATAACTTTTCTCATGAAAAGATGTACCTACCTAAAGCAGGCAATTAACTATTATAAGTACCTATCCTATTTATTTTATTGTCCCGTGATTCTGCCTAAATCCACTTATCTACTTAATATTTACTTTAAGAGCATTTTTACGTACTTGGCTGATTGGTTTATGATTTTATTTTATTTCATGTATTTTGGTTTTTTGTATTTGATAAAGGGTACATGTAGGTACATGTGATTTGAGATTTATAAATATTTATTCGTTCATATTATTTTTAAATGGATGTGGTTAGTTGGTTGGCAGGTGGTTTCTTCTGGATGTTTTGCAAACGTGTCTGCTTTCTGCTGATCGGAACTTGATAGGGGTATTAAGTAAGAAAGTTTTATATTGCTTGCAGTGTTTCACATTAATGTCTTAATATTGTAGTATAGATGTATATTATAATAATATGTGGTTGTAAGATTCTCAATAAATACAACTACTACATTTGGAGTAGGTAATTTAATTTGATGTTTCTTTGTTAGTTTTTTAACTTTTTTTTTACTGAAAATAGTCGCAAAAAGGGTAGACCTATCGTGTGGGCCGCGGACGGCCCGCACTGCGACTATTAGAAGAGGGAGGGATTATAGGAAGGAGATGATTGTGGACCCGCTTTTTAAAAAGTTGCAGGTCATAGTTCTCTGGAAAAACTGATTTTGGAAGCTTGATCCATTCCCTAGCAGCCCTGTAAAAAAAGGATTCTTGATGGAGATTGGTCCTTGTAGTGTCAATCTTGAGAGTAAATGGGTGAGACTGATCAGCGTGCCGAGTTCTGCGGCCGAATGTGGCCAGTGGTGGTATAAGAGTTTTTATTTCTCAGGAGCATCTGCCATGAAAATATCTGTAGAGTGATGTCTGGTCTGCAACTCTTCTTCTATGTTTTAGTGGGTGAAGGGTATCTGTGAGAGTTGAGATGTTTATCAACCGATTGGCCTTTTTCTGAATGGAATCTAAAAGACGAAGAGAATGCCTTGGTGCTGAACCCCAAACGTGCGAGCAATACTCCAGTAGAGGTCGAATTTGAGCCTTGTAGCTTTATTTGTGCTTTATTTTATTGTAATTTGTATTATCTTTGGATGTCTTTTTTTTGCCGCCTTTTTCTGCTACTACCACTTAGTATTTCTATGACCAGTTTTATATTATTAAGACTTCAAAAAATTAAACGTTACTTTTTTATTACAATGGTAGAGCCTGTCTCCAAGTCTAAAACGATCATTAACAAAATCTTATCCGATATTTATTTATTTTCAGAAATGTTAAATATTAAAATCTGATTATTATTATCTAATTTTGTTGTAGCTACACAATACATTATTTTGTAAGTATTTTTATTTGATTGCAAAGGATTTTTACACAGAGGTAAAAAAGAAAATACATAATATGATAATTATATCAACAATAACGCACATACGCGTGACAAAGCTGGACAATTTGAAAAAAGGTTAACCCAACAAAAATGCAATGGAAATGAAATACCTCAAAAAATGGCAGAAAAAATAAAAAATGATTACCTTTGTAAAACAATATTTTGAAAAAAATAAATAAATTGGTTTGAACCCATAGTTAAAATAAAAGTTAAGAGAATTACAAAAATAATAATGGATACCTACGGGAAACCAATCAAACTCTAAAATGGCAGACCCAGAAGAAAATGAATAAACGATAGAAAAGTGAAAATGGATGAAACTAAATTAATAGCGAGGGACAGAAAAAGATGAAAAACCTGGATAAAATATACAGAACATTAACCTGCGTTTGAATGGAAAGGGCATCAAGGATTATACATACATAAAGTCACGCCTTTTTCCCATAGGGGTAGGCAGAGACCACTTCCTTCCACTTCCGCTACGGTTCGTACACACATCTTTTGCTTCCTCTACTTTCATCAGTGCTCTCATACATGCTCTTCGGTTGTGGGTACTTTTGACAGCTGGCCTTTCTTCAAAACAATGTTGATCTGATCGAGATCGATGTTCTCCGAGCAGTCGACCTCTACCGATTTGCCCATTCACACTCGCCTTATAAATTTGTTTCGTCAATCTTCCTTCATCCATCCTTTCTACGTGTCCAAACCATCTAAGAATTCCTTTATCTATCTTTGTGACCACATCTTCTTTTACACCACAGCATTATAAAAGAGGAAAATTAATAAAATTATAACTTTAAAACATCCCGTAAAATTCGGAATAGTTCATAAAGACTTTTTTAATCTGTAAACACTTAAAATTAGTCATGCAATGAAAATCAAATAGAGAAAAGTAATGTTCTTTTTTTGGATGGATGCATTTTTAATGGAAAATATTATTAAGATAACATAATAATGTAAATATATATAAAATGTTCGAATCGATCATCCGTTTAAATTTTCTATATAAAAGGAACTTTTGGATTATGGAGATTTTTATTGTGTGTATGTAGATACTCGTCCAGTGTCGTAGTGGGGTGAATAATTGTTTCCTTAGGTAGTTGCCTATTTGACTGTTATTGTTATTATTGTAATTAAAAGTTTAACAATTATTTCTTTTGTGGTAGGTACCTACCTATTTCTATTTACTACCATTATACAGGTTAAATACTTTTCCCTAATTACAACGTAAGTAAGCGATAAAAATTAATTTATATTATAAAGCAAACACTAGCTGCTGTTATAAGTAGCCTTTCTTGTTTTTGAATTCCTACTAATTTTAATTTAGACACACATTACAATTTACTTATATTAAGCAATACCGGTAAGTTTAAGAAAACCATACTATTCTTACTTTCTTAAGCCTTAGTTTGACATGTTGGCCTAATCCGTATGCCCAGTATCTGAAGCCAGCACATTATTTATTTCTGGTCCGTTAACCTAACTTAAACTCTTTTAATACCTAAATCTTTCTTACTGTTAAACTAAATTCCAAATGAGGGTTTTAAAACATTTCTAACCTTTATTTAAATTAAACGTACGTTCAAACATTCGATGTCGCATTTTTATTATTTTTATACAAATAGATATTTTCTTTTTAACAATAATGATGGGTTATTATTTTTTGATGTATTACAAATTATTATACTCGTATATCTATGTATATCATCATCATCATAACAGTCATAACATTTTGTCAGATGTATTGTGAACTCATTTTATTGTCAAGTGTTGCTGGTATTGGCCGAGGCATTATATATATATATATAGTTTGTCGATTGCTTTCCTAACGGTGTTTCGCCATCTCATCCGATTAGAAGTCAGTTCGAAAGCCCCGCTGTGGTTTAGATCAAGACACATCTTTATTAGATCTACCCAGTGTGTTGGAGATCGACCAGTGGGGGATGGCCCTGTACAACTAGCTTCTTCATGTTGTCATTCCTGTGAATGTGTCCAAAAAATGTAAGGGCACGCTTCTATGGAGGACAGGCGCCTTGGATTACCAATCTCATTTAGAATTGAGACGTTCGTTCTATGTACCGTCCACGAAATCCGTAGTATTCTCCTCCCGCATCACATCTCGAAGGCATCTACACGATGGTGATCAGCTTGTTTGGTAGTCCACGTCTCTGACGCGTACAGAAAGATGGAAAAACCATTGATCGGACCAGAGATATTTTAGTTGTTTTGGTGATGTTGGAGTCATGTCACATTCTGTTGAGTTTTGTCATGGCTAATCGTGCCTGTTGAATGCGCCGGCGGATTTTTTTTTCGCTGATGCCTGTGTTTTCAATTAACAATCCGAGGTATACAAAGTTCTGCACCACTTGACAGCTTCCAACTTGGGATTTTTGAGGATAGTTGTTATGTCCTCTGTCTATAATCATCACTTTGTTGTTATAATTGACTTTAAGGCCGTAGGCCTTGCTAGTTTGTTTTAAGATATTAAGGAGAGCAAATAGTTCAACTTCTGTGGTTGCTAGGAGATCTGTGTCGTCGGCGAATCTTAAGTTAGACATCTTAGTTCTACCAATATTTATACCTCCCTCCCAGTTGTCCAGCACCTGTCGCATGATGAATTCAGAGTAAGCGTTGAAGAGCATAGGGGGATAGTATACAGCCCTAACGAACTCTTTTTTCCGTTTTTGTTTAGGCTGACAGCATGCCGTTAATTCGGACGTGAGCTGTATTGCTTTCTCAGAGTTGTTAATATGTGTGTATACGAATATTATTTACGTAATACGTTATACTTATTATCGGTGTTCTGGGCTCCATAAAAGCATTATTCGTGGAGCAATTAAAAATCTTGTCGGAATGTAGGTATCCAACATCTTATCTCTCACAAAATTATCCATAATGCTTAGTAGATAAGAATGGAAAGGCTACGAAGCAGCAAACAAAGAAGTGACCTATAGATTTATGTGTTTGTGTCTCTTTTTTGTGTCGCTTTTTCGTTTCATCGAGTTTCAAATCACAACACGAATCTAAAGAAGTTTTATTTCAGAAAAAAAAACAAGTACCCACAAAAGAATAAAATTTCACATTAATTTCATACAGTAAATTTTCAAAACATGTAATGAAAAACTGAAATTCAAATTATATTAATTTAGTGAGATCCTTGCGCTTGATGCTTGCTGCACAGAGAATTTATATTAGGTTCCAATTTGGTTAGCCTCAGTCTCAAGTCTCCACGTTGTGTTATATCCAGCCGATTTCTTTTTTTTACCAGTATATCATTAACAGCACTAAATCAACATTCAGCTAAAAATGAAGATGAAAAGGGTAGCAATAGTTTTCTTGCACATTTGGCTGAATTTGGGTATTTGATTTCTGTTTCCTCACAAAGCCATGCCATCGCTTCTTTTATATTAAATAAACTTTTAACTGACTGATAATCTGATAACTGATATAATCAAACAAATCCACCAACATTGGCTGCATCCTGCATTTAAATGGCCCGAAGCGACTCGTGTCGAGTCCATTTTCAAATTTCCCCCCTCAACAATCAAATTGCACCCCTATGGGGCGTAGGCCCCACGTTGGGAAACACTGCCATAAATCGTTACAATAAAAAAATTAATCTAATTATTAGTTTTTTAATCATTAAACATAATGGGAAAAGAGCTAATAAAAAAATATTAACCTGGAAGTAAAATTTTGTTCAAAAAAATTAGAAAAAGTATAGAACGGTAAAAGTAGCTTTTATCGATTTAATAATACCTAAATGTTTCTATATATATATATATATATATATATATATATATATACAAATACGTACATGTATATACTTTTAATTGGTAAAGTAGTTACAAAAAATATTTAAAGTAAAAAATTATGGAAAAAAATATTCACAAAAATGTAGGTATCATTTGCATTTTTATCACTTTTAATTTTTTCTTTTTATATTTTTTAGTAAAAATGCTAAAACTAACATTTCTATTGATGACACTATGTTTATTCGACAACTCGCAATCATTACCAATTTTTCTTCAATGTGAAAAGGTAAAATGTGTTTTATTACCTAAATAACTATTTTAAAAAAAAAGTAAAAAGCTAAAATTGAATTTTTAATATTCCACTATATTTTCTTTATTATTGTTATAGGAAAACAAAACCGACTACTTGTGTTGGATGCAAATAGAAGAAACACATCTCGATACTGCTGATATCGAAAAAAATACTAAGAACTACCAGTCAATGCAAAAAAAAAATTCGGAATTAAGTAGCGCATTAAACATGTTGTATGGTGATCAGAAGTACCGACAATATTTAAAACGAAATCCAGAATTGTCTAGTGCCTTAATGAATTATTTGAAAATGTACAAGGGGTTTAAAAATTAATATTAAAAAATTATGATGCAAACAAATTACAATAATAAGGTGTTTTCATAATATTCTGTTTTATTCTATTTTATTTTTATCCATAATATTTACTGATAGAAACGAATTACTATTAAAAGGGACCACGTCTGGCATTCGGTTTATTTTTTAAAAATATTGTTAAATAAATACATTTCTTTTTTAATGAAGTTATTTAATTTATCTACCATCTATTTATCTACACTGTTAAAAATATCTCAAGATCTTTTTTGTTACACAAAATTGCAATTATTTATTCTTGAATGCTTTCATTGATTTAATAAATTGTGTTTATTTATTATAAGTGAGAAGGCACATTTAACATAACTGACAATTATATAAGGATTAATAAAAATTATAAAAAAATGAGGAGAAAATTAAGAATACACTTAAACATACACTGTAGTAATAAAACTGTAGCACAAATGTGGAAGAACCAGCTGGACAATTTGACAGGCCTGAAAGAGATAAAAAAAAGTGTGTGCGTGTGCAATTCACACACGGCAGAAGTGAAACTTCTGAAAAGTAGCCTACGAGAGATTGATATGGATAATTATAGAGTATCAGGAGTATTAGGATAAATGTAAGGTTTATTATATTTTACCAAGCTTAAAAATTATTTAATATTTTAATGTAAAATTACATATATTACGCAAGTTTCAAATTGAAGCAATAGGCCACGCTACATTCAATACAATTATTTTATTTACTATAAAATGGCGGAATTAAAATCATTAACCTAAAAAATGGAGCTTTATGTTCTAAATTATCGCGTTTTGTAAATTTTGTTAATAACTTTGATACACAGGGCGATATTATTTAACTTCAACATCGCCTTTCAGATGTAAGCGATTTATTAAATCAATTTGAAACTATTCAGTTACAAATTAACGAATTATCCTCAACTGTTGATGATACCGAAATTGAAACTATCGAAAACAATTTCTTTACCATTTGTTCAAAGGCAAAACAAATAATCGCGTCCCAACACAGTAACTCCTGATAATATTTCAGTGTCAAACAATAGCGGACACTCTAACGTCAAATTACCGACTATTCATTTGCCAGTATTTTCCGGCCTATACGAAGATTAGATGAATTTTAAAAACACCTTTTTATCGTTAATACATAAGAATTCCTGCATTTCAAAAATTGAAAAAATTTATTACCTATGAGGCTGTCTAAAGGGGGACTTGCTTCAAATTGTAGCTTCATTAGAAACCGCAGAGGAAAATTAAGAAACAGCATGGCAATTATTAATAAAAAGATTCGAAAATTAAACCTTGACCGTGCACAACCATGTTAGTGTGCTTTTTGATTCATCCCCAATCACTAAAGATTCCCATTCAGCAGTCAGGCAATTAATAACAGAGGTAAATAAGCACACATCGGCGCTTAAAACACATGGCGAACCAGTAGAGTTTTGGGATACTTGGTTAATATATCTTATTTCTTTAAAATTATGTCATAACACTAGAAAATATTTTGAATTGTCCAGAGGAAACACGGCGGTGCCGAAATTAAATGAGCTTTTAACTTTATAGCAAATAATTATCAACTATAAAATAAATAAATATTCAAAGTAGCAACCCCTATAAAAAAAACTAAAATGACAACCGTATTTAATCATAAACGTAATACGTCAAATAATTACAATAAAATGCATTCAACTACACAAAATAATAAAACGCACCATACTTTCCTTTCCATTAATATAAAATGTTCGTTTTGTAGGGCGCAACATATCTTATTTTAATACGAAGAATTTGTAAAACTGTCACTAAGTAATAAATATAATGAACTTAAAAGAATGGGAATGTGTTTTAATTCTTAAAACAGGGGATTGCTTAGCCAGTGCGTGCAAAAATGCAACATTCGGCAAAACACATTATTGCATAACAATAATAAAAACAATTTTTACGTCGATGATTTAATAACAAGTTCGGACTCAACTGAAAACGCGACTATTTTAGGGAATGTCTTAACATCCTTATTAAAATCAGGTTGTTTTAATTTACGCAAAAGGTCATCTAATGATATTGTATTAAACGCAAAAAATATTGGCAACCTACCTAATAACATGATGGAAGTGAGCTTTGCAAAGGCATTAGGTTTACAATGGCATTCAGTTCCAATTGATTAACAATCAATATGGAATAATTTTGTTGTACAATTTCCATTCTTTAATGACATCAAGCCACTAATATTTGTTCTATGTCATAAGTATTGCACCTTTAAAGCAACAAACAATTTCACGCTTAGAACTCTGCGGTGCTTTACTATTACTCTCTCTATTCTAGCCTTTTCTTATTTCTGGCGGTGTATGTATCAACGAGGATCGTCTTTCTGACGGGTCCACGACATTTTCTTACCTTTCTCTTCAAGAATGATTGGGTCTTCTAGCCCTGGCCCTGAGCTGGCTCCATCATCCTTGATTTCCTCTTCTGCATCTTCCATGACGGCGTATATATTTTTTGTTTTGTAGTTTTTGAACATACTGTTCCAGCGGGAAGCTATCCGGTCAGAGATACACGCGTTACCGATATCTGTAGCACTGTGGAAGTTACTGATACACGAAGTTGCAGATCTATTGCAGAAGAATTGAACGTGTCACACACGACGGTCAGAAAAACTTTGAAAAAGTATGGTTATAAAAATTTTAAATACACAAAAACACAGGAATTGTTTCCTGGAAATCAGTTTCGCAGAATGAAGTTTAGTGAGTCATTAATAAAGAAAGCTAATCAAGACGAGAACTTCATCAGAAATATTCTTTTTACTGATAAGTGTTCGTTTGGTTTACGAAATCGACAAAATCCCTCCAGACTGTGATACTGGTCCCCAAACAATCAACATGAAAGTGCTGTGCGTACCAGTCGGCGTCGACAAAAAAGTCAACGTAATGGCAGGTATTCTAAGTTACCATGTGATTGGTCCCTACTTTCATCGAAGGGAATTTGAATGCTAGGCGTTACATTTCGTGTACTCCCTTTGGCTGCTAACTTGTTACTAATGAATTCTGTTTTAAGCTGTAAATTGTATATGCCATCAAATTTTTTAATTGTTAATAATCATTTGATGTTTAAATAATAATATTCTTTTTTACAAATACGTGGTACTTATTTCAAAAACCGCCGTGCGCCTTTCATTGAATTTGAAAATTTCCAGATTTTAAAGAATTTAAAAATATGTAGCTCTTGATTCATATCTCCTCGCGTTTCTGCTATCCTAATAAAAGGCATAAAAATTTGGCGATCTCAATAGTTCAAAACATTACTCCGGATACCTCCTCGCATTTCTGTTATCCTAAAATAAAGCTCTAAAATTTGATGATTTTAAATAATATGAAAATTTTAACTCCGGATACCTCCTCGCGTTTCTGATATCCTAATAAAAAGCTCGAAAATTTGATGATTTTTAAGAATATAAATTTTTTTAATCCAGATCGCGTTTCTGCTATCCTAATAAGAAGCATAAAAATTTGGTGATCTCAATAATCCAAAAAATTACTCCGCATCCCTCCTCGCATTTCTGTCATCCTAATAGAAAGCTCAAAAATTTGATGATTTTTAAGAATATAAATTTTTTTTCTCCGGATACCTCCTCGCACATCTGTTATCCCAATAAAAAGCTCGAAGATTTGATGATTTTTAAGAATATGAAAATATTTACTCCAGATACCTTCTCGCGTTTCTGCTATCCTAATAAGAAGCATAACAATTTGGTGATCTTAAGAATTCAAGAAATTACTCTGGATACTTCCTTGAGTTTCTGTTATCGTAATAGAACGCTCCAAAATTTAATGATTTTTAAGATAAAAATGTTTACTTTGGATACCTCCTCGCGTATTTGTTATCCTAATGGAAAGCTCGAAAATTTGATGATTTTTAAGAATATGAAAGTTTTAAATCCGGATATCTCCTCGCATCTCTGCTATCCCATTAAAAAGCATAAAAATTTTGTAATCTTAAGAATTAGAAAAAAAAATTTTATGAGTATGAAAATTTCTACTCAAGATACCTTTTCGCGTTTCTGCTATTCTAATAAAAAGCATAAAAATTTGGTGAAATTACTCTTGATACTTCCTTGTGTTTCTGTTATCCTAATAAGAAGCTCGAAAATTTGATGATTTTTAAGAATATGAAATTTTTTACTCCGGATGCCTCCTTGTGTTTCTGCTATCCTAATAAAAAGCATAAAAATTTGGTGATATTAAGAATTCAAACAATTACTTAGATACCTCCTCGCGTTTCTGCTATCTTAATAAAACGATATGCAGTTTCGACAAATTGTTAGCAATTTTAAATTGTTTTATTAGGCTAGCAGAAACACCAGGAGGTATCCGAAGTAAAAAAAAATTATATTCTTAACAATCGTCAAATTTTTGAGCTTCCTATTAGGATGATAGAAACGCGATAAGGTATCCGGAGTAAAAATTGTTCAAAGAACCGAAAACTTGTTTTGATAAATTACTGCCTAACAATGCAAAAATACTAGCTACAATGACTATGCATAAAGGGATAAAAATAAATTGAAAAAAGAAGAAAATGACAGATGAATTTCCTACCTAATGAATATAGGGTCACGAAAATACAAGGTAACGTTTTTTGTTGTTTTACGTTCCGGAAAAACCAAGAGTAAGACAAAGCTATTGACTCTTTGTCGCAAAAAAATAGCAGGTATGTAATAAGTCGAGCTACTCCTAGAACGTGGACATCAGGTATTTATAAGATTGCCTCCATATCACAATCCAATTAAGTGGGGCATTGATAAACGGTACTATGATCCTCATATTTAAGAACTTGTACGTGAAGTGTAGCAGTGAAAAAAGTTTGAGACGGTTCATTAGCAGAAGTAACACTTACAGTGAGTGAATTGTGTTAAACATACTGAAAAATTAATTCAAGACGACTTGTCAAAAATTGCCACCTATAAGGAATGAAAAAACTGAGGTAATTGATTTACCGATTCAAGAATATGGATAGGTGAAATGTGAAGAGTACTGTAAAATATAGGTAGGTACCTACTTAATATTAACTTGTTAATTCCATAGGTAAGGAGACGGGTAGCATATTATAACATAAAATTTAAACCTCATACTGGGAAAGACTGATAAATCCAATAAAAATAATGCTTTATGAAAATTGAAAAAGTATTAATTATTAATAGGATAATGAATTGATTTTTCAGTGAGAAAGAATCAAATCTAAGAAGTTCAGTGAGTAGCCAATGCGTATCCTCTAGAAAATATTCATGCGACTAATTTAATAACAGAGGATGGAGTACTTGGAAAGCGGTCCTTCTTAGCTTACAACCTATTGCTAAAGCTGGAAATAAAGAAACGGATATTTCGGCAATGTAATATGAAGTACACAATAAGACGCCACTTCATAATGGAGATGAAGGTGAGTAATGTATATCAATAATACTCGTATTTAAACAACTGAAATTTCTAATAAGAAAATTTATTACAATAATTCTACTTCTACTGGGTCTTAAAAAGAGGAAATTAAACCATCGCTGTATGATGGGCCAATGAATGCAGTTCTTGATTCAACTCTTAGCAAATTCTTTCATTTTCGTCATTTTTAACAGTATGTGTTGATATTGGTAAATGGCTCCTTAATAAAGGTCTTTGATTTTAGTCACAGTATACTTATGTTGGTACTGTTAAATTAATTTTTTGCTTACACTTTTCCATGGACATTGCTTTAAAAAACTAAATTCGTCTTTTCTATTGGTTTACCAATAAGAATCTCATAGTACCTATTACATTTTGTAGTTTTAGATACTGTTATGTAATTCATGAAATGTCTAATATAAAGTATGTGCTTAGAAATTTGTTTTACGCAATGTCTGGTATGAAACAAAATTCTATAAAGTAGCCTTTGATTTTAGCACTGTACAAGGTATCTCCAGAGTTACCCAAACCAAAAGGCCTGTTCGTTTGTTATGCTCGCGCTGCTCAAAACTAATTTGAGCAGTATTCGGCTGTTCCTTTGTTGCAAGCAATTGATCAGAGACTGTTCATTTGACAGGAGCAAGTTGCTATATACCAGATAAAGCAGGATTTATTTGCTCCACCAATTTAGGTAGAGCAGAAAAATCAAATCAGTTTGATCTAGCAGAATTTCAAAAATCGGTTATTAAAAATGAATAGAAAATTCAGTATAATTAATGGTGAAGTGACTTATGCAAATTCTGAGTTGGAAAATTATTTACTTAACGAAATGAAAATTTGATGGACAATTTAAGGTTGTTTTTGTTGGGATCAAATATCAAATTGTGTTGGTGTGGGTTTTGTGTTCCTTTAAACTCTGCAGTTGGTAAATGCTCTTCGTGGATTTGTATCACGAAAATCATATCAATCTGCACATTTATGTAATTCATTTGAGCAACTGAAGTTAAATCGACAGCAACCCAAAATACATCGTTATTAAAAATGAATAGAAAATTCAGTATAATTAATGGTGAAGTGACTTATGCAAATTCTGAGTTGGAAAATTATTTACTTAACGAAATGAAAATTTGATGGACAATTTAAGGTTGTTTTTGTTGGGATCAAATATCAAATTGTATTGGTGTGGGTTTTGTGTTCCTTTAAACTCTGCAGTTGATAAATGCTCTTCGTGGATTTGTATCAGGAAAATCATATCAATCTGCACATTTATGTAATTCATTTGAGCAACTGAAGTTAAATCGACAGCAACCCAAAATACATCGACGGCAACTTAATATACATACATCGATGACAACCCAATATACTTGTAGAGTATACCCAAAAACATTGTTAATGCATGAAAAGTCCAGCATAAAATATTTGCTTTGAAATTTGTTTTACACATTGTAACAAAATTATTCCTATAACCTAGCTTTTGATTTTAGCACTGTATGACGTACATTGACAAATTCGAATCAAAGATACACTGGCAGCAATCCAAAATACGTCGGTGGCAACCCAAAATACACCAGCAGTAACCCAACATACATCGGCGGTATTCTAATATACTCGTAAGGATACTCAAAAACTCCAAGAAGAAAAGGAAGACGGTTCTACGAACTTAAAAAGATATTCATAGTCAATAATAAAATTTATAATATCAACGTTTGTGGTTTAAACATTGTAAAATATACTTTTTTTTAATGAGGATTTTAAAAGAAAATTTTTTTATGAAATGAATCGAGATTAAAAGTAGGATTTGTCTATTTGGAAAATAACTTGCATTAAAAAAATTACGAAAAATCGTTGACGTAATCTAGTTTCATTGTTATATTTTAAAATTATGTTTGTAAGAAATTTTCGATAGCAACAAACTGAAATCTATACTTTTGCTTAAAACAAGAAATGTTTATCAAATATATTTTTGATTTTAAATTCGTTTGAAAATATTTTGTTATAAATCAAAAAAACTTTTAAATTAGGCATTTCGATGTTAACGCGGATCAATCAAAAATAGTTATATTGATACCTACGGAATTAGTGATGTTAAAATTAGTTCACAATATGTAATTAATTACAATTACACGCTTTGGAGTTAATTTAAATGATCAATTATATCTGATTTTTGAATATAATTGGGTAGGAAGTTGTTTTGACTATAAAACATTAATTTCATTAATAATTTTTATTTCACAAAACTTACATCTTAATTGAGTCACGACTTCATGCTAATTTATCTAATTATTTTTGTATACCGCTCTAACTAATAATCTAAACTTCTACTTATTAATTATATTAAATATATAGATTATAAACCAAGATTGTGTTTTAAAAACAATAGTTTTTCAAATTGTACTCAGAACCGATTATTTAAAGCCACTTACCTACAAGTTTGCAATCGGATTTAGACTTTCCACCAATTGAAAATATGAAAAGTACTTTTGTAAAATGTAATAGTAATTTTAACGAAATGAGTAATTGAATTACAAATAAATTACCTGCCATTTTAAGAACAATTAATTAATTACTGCTTCAATTACAATCAAAGTAATTTAATTACTTTGTAAAGTACCTAATTGTAATTAATTAGGTACATAACAAAACTGACCGGAGTAAAAAGGTACTGTAACGATCGAAAATTTCATAATATGACTGACTAATAAGGAATTCTGAGTAACAAAAAGTAAGTTATAACTGTGTATTCATGTTATTCGCAGGTATAAAAAATATGTACAAATGTTTAGTATTTACTATAATAAATGTTCAAAATGGCCTTCATTTTTCTAAATACACATTCAGCAACATTTTAAAAAAACCAAATTTTTTGGAAGACGAAACCGATTTGCACTTTCAATGATTCGACCGCTCAGTTGTTGATCGTCGATTATTTCAACACAATACACAATATGAAACCCCAGAAGCAAAAGTCAATAGGGTTAAGATCTAGACTTCTGACAGGCCAAGAAATAGTTGCATTTGGGCCCTCTCCAATCCAACGTTCAGGGTACATACCGAAAAGGTATTCCCTAATTTTGTTATCGAAATGCGCTGGAGTTCCATCTTGTAAATACCACATATTTTGCCTTATTCCTAAATTTACCTTTTCCAAGTACTCTGGTAAATCATTTTGTAAGAACTGCAACTAATTTGCACGCTTTAAATTATTTAGAAGAAATACTGGTCCTATTAAATGATGTATTATTAATAATGCCTGCGCAAACATTGACTTTAAAAGCCCTTTGGTGATGAGCCGCATTTTTTGCGTGATGATTTTCTTTGGCCTATAAGTGTCCGTTATGGTGATTCGTAATGCCTTTTCTGTTGAAGGTAGGACTTATGTAAATCTGTTTTGAGCAATTCTTTTAAAAAAATTTGATATCTGAATACACTAAACTTGTGTAGAATTAAAACAAAATTGTTGGTTCACATTATGTGTAGGTATATATAATAAATTTATTGCAAAGCGCTTTCGACTCTCGTCATCTTCAGTGCCAAGTCAGGACCAAGAAGTAATACAATTAGATAAGAAGACATTTTGGTTTTTGATAACATCATGGTTTGCGTAAAAAATAAAATAAATTATAAAAATTAAACAAACAAAAAGCACGTCTGTTACAAGTAGGTAGGTTGGGTATGTTTGCAATTGTAGCAGACGGTATTTTGTGTTTGTTCCATTTTTATTTTTTTTTACGCTAACCGTGATATCAAAAATCAAAATGCCTTAATATCTTTTTGCTTCTTGCTCCTTAAAGCATCGAAGATGACTTGATTCGAAAGCTCTTCAATACATTTATATGTATATACAATTACTAAATACAAACATTATTTTTTAAATTAGTAATTAGTTTATTGCAAATTGTGGAATATTGTATTGTATTGTGTTTTTAACTTGTAGTATGTGTTTCCATTGCGATTTAATTGTTTATCTGACGAAAATTTACGAGATAAACATTTTTCTATTTATTTAAATAAGAAAATTTTTGTTTGTTTAATAACAAAAATATACAACAGGTTTCTGCTTTTATAGATTATTGTCTTATAGATGGCGCCACTAATTTCAAACAAAAATTATTTTAATGAATTGTGTGTTGCAGAGATTTAAAATTATTAAAAAACTTTAAGAAAGAAATAACATTTACACCAGTTCATAATTACCAATTAGTTTGGCTATTGTTCATAAATGGCGCCACCAGTTTTATACAAAAATTATTTTTGTGTTGCAGCAGTACAGATATTTGAAATTACAAAAAAGTAACATACGCCAGTTCTATATTTACCAATTAGTTTAGCTATTGTCTCATAGATAGCGCCACTAGTTTCACACAAATTGATTTTTGTGTATTGTGTGTTGCAGAAGTATAGACATTTGGAATAATTACAAACGTTAAGTGTTTTTGAATATGTTTTTGGAATATGTAAATAAAAGAGCAGACGTTATTTAAATTTTAAGTTTACAATACAACAAATAATTATCTAATATATAAAATTCTCGTGTCACAATGTTAGTTACCATACTCCTCCGAAACGGCTTGACCGATTTTGATGAAATTTTTTGTGCTTATTCGGTATCTATGAGAATCGGCCAACATCTATTTTTCATCCCCCTAAATGTTAGGGGTAGTCCACCCCTAAATATTTTTTTTTTTTTTAAGACAAAATTTTTAATTTCTATTTTTTTATGATACAACATACAAAAATACATACAATCCTCAATTTTCACCCTTCTACGATCAACCCTTATTTTTTAATAGCCATTTTAGTAATTTAATCATTTTTCCTCTCCGGTCGAAAACTGATCAATCGTCATTTAATTAGTTATCCCCGCCAGATGTCTACAGGTGTCACTTCTGACCCAGTAAACAGCACGGAGTAGGGATGAGAACGAAGCCGGTCTCCTTTCTTTCTCACTCCCTACACAGTTGTCGGCCATCATTATTGTTTATGCATCAAGTGTAGTAGTAACGTTGACAATTATTATTTTGCTATCTCAGTGTAACTCTCATATTAACTTTTAATCATTCCTATTTTATCAATAATAATTAAATTATCAATTTTGAGTGTATTTTGCACGATTAGTTAATCAAATGATTTTATAACCTCAAAAGTACTCAACACGTGACACGAGCTTCCAATAACAACGGATTTTGTGTTGTAAGTATACTTTTTTTTATTTATATCGAAAATGTTGTTGATCTTATAAAAATGTAATTTTAATTTAATTTTATTAAAAAAATGTAATTGAACAATTAAGATTTTCATAGTTTCCAAAAAATCAATCATTACGAATCTTTATTTTGAAATGTCAATGGAAATATTGGTTGCATGAAAAAATTATAAGAGACAATGTTTTCATAAAATTTAATTTTTTACTTTTGTTTGAAAAATTTTTCCATAAAACTTATATTTTTGTTATAATTTCATAAATTAAAACTAATCATTTCAAAACTGCGGCAAAAATCCTGGCCCTAATTATACTTTTAACATTTTTTCATCATTAAATAATTTCATTAATTCTATTTATGTATGTTTTGTACGGTGAGCAATGCCAAGAAAACGCAAAGGGGCTGATTTGAGCCGCATTACAAGTAAAGCTCGAAACTTGCAAAATAGCAGATCCGAAAGAACAAAAAAACAAATCCAGCAACAAAATACTGATGCACGTGTCAGAATGGCGCAATTGCATCAAGAAGAGCCAGAAGATACACGAGCTGAACGCAATGAAGTCAGAAGATTAGAACAACGACAATCACATTCTAACATACATACATACTTACAATAAGTAAGCTATTTTTTGTCTACACTAGAAATTACTAGGAAATTATTTATATGGCAAAATAACGTTTGCCGGGTCAGCTAGTACATAATAAAATTAAATAGCAATCTGTGAAATATTTAATTTAATTAATAATGACCCAAAAAAACAAGTTCAACCAAAACTTAAACAATCCAATTCTTTAATAACCTAATTTTTTTTTAATGTTACCCGTTACATTTTGTGTACTCCCTTGCTTTGCTAACTTATTACTAGCCAGAGCCAGATTTTTTATTTTTTTTTATTTACAAGAGAAAATCTTTTATAGACACCCTTTGTTGTCAACTGCTCTAAAAAAACCTGAAGTATCGACAAAGGGTAGTGTGGTACTCATCGAATGCTCGCTGCTATTAATTGATTGTGGTTTTATGGGTTATTGTCTCGTAGTGGAGACATTCTTATCCATTGTCTAGGTGTTGGGTAAGAGTCAGAGCCAGAGAAACAATCTGAAGCCGAATTAATAACACAGGACAGCGTCGTTGCTGATTGGATTCACAAACCGTATAACCTTACGCTATTCAGCTAACGATATAATATATTATTAGATATTATCTAATAAATTTTGTTTCAAGCTGTGAATTGTATATGCTATCAAATTTTTTAATTGTTAATAATTGTTTGATGTTTAAATAATAATATTCTTTTCTACAAATATGTGGTACTTATTTCAAAAACCGCGTATGTCCTCTCATTGTATTTAAAAATTTCCAGATTTTTAAGAATTTAATAATATGTAGTTTTTTATTCATACCTCCTCGCGTTTCTGCTATCCTAATAAGAAGCATAAAAATTTGGTGATCTCAATAATTCGAAAAATTACTCTGGATACCTCCTCGCATTTCTGTTATCCTAATAGGAAGCTCGAACATTTGATTATTTTTCAGAATATAAAAATTTTTACTCCGAATATCTCCTCGCATATTTGCTATCCTATTAAAAAGCATAACAATTTTGTGATCTTGAGAATTTAAAAAATTACTTCGGATACCTCCTCGCAATTCTGTCATCCTAATAGAAAGCTCGATAATTTGATGATATTTAAAAATATGAAATTTTTACTCCGGATACCTCTTCGCATTTCTGTTATCCTAAAAGAAAGTTTAAAAATTTGATGAGTTGTAATTAATTTTTACTTCGGATACCTTCTCGCGTTTTTATTATCCTAATAGGAAGCTCGAAAATTTGATGATTTTTAAGAGTATGAACATTTTTACTCCGGATACCTCCTCGCGTTTTTGATATCCTAAAAAAACGATCTGCAATTTCGACAAAATTTTAGATTGTTTGATTGGGCTAACAGAACCAACAGAAGGATTCTGAAGTAAAAAATATTCATATTCTTAACATTTGTCAAATTTTTAAGCTTCCTATTACGTTAACAGTAACGTGGACATCAGGTATTTATTAGATTGACTCCATATCACAATCCAATTAAGTGGGGCATTGATAAACGGTACCATGATCGTCGTATTGGAGAACCTGTTCGTGAGGTGCAACAGTGAAAAAAGTTTGGGACGATTCATTAGCAGAAGTAACACTTACAGTGTGAGTGAAATGTGTTATACATACTAAAAAATTAATTCAAGACGACTTGTCAAAAATTGCCACATATGAGGAAGAGAAAACTAAGGTAATCGATTTAGCCAAAAATTCCAATAATAAAGGCAGTTCCAGTGAAATGGCAGACTTAGACAGATTTATTTATTATCACTGATTTTTTAATGACAGTTCCTTATTACATTTTAGAATTCTTTACAGTGCTTAAAACGTTAAGTCTATATCTAAATTTTTAATTTAAATTGGTAAAATAAATAAGAGTAATTTTATTTTTTCGTCGAAAAAGCATATTTCAGTCACATTAGGCTACAGTTTTTAAAAGTGGCAAATGACTGGTTTGATTTTTTCAGAAGAAATTAACGAAAATAGAAGTATTTTAAACTTTACATTCAGAGCAAACTTGTTCAAGTCATAAACTAAAAATGCAATTTTCTTTAAAACAATCAATTTTAAAAAGTACATTTTCTAGACATAATTTGAAGGGATAAAATAGTTTTACAAGATGGTAAAATAATATACTGGGTGTGTTCTATTTAAAAAAATGAAAATGAAGTTTAAAATCTCCTGAATTAATACTTATCCAAAAAATACACCAAACCCCAAACAAAACTTCTACTCTGTTCGGACATTTCAGCTATCCTTTACCCTCGTACCTATCAAATAAAATAAGTTGCTTATGACTGTTTTTTTTTGGTCAGGAAAAACCCTGCATGTGCACCAGCCACTTTTATTGTCTATCGTGTGCTGGTAGTGTAGTTTTTGACAGATAAATTTTTTTGATAGATGTCAATTTTTGACTTTTGACAATTTTTAAAACTTTAAAATTTTTGACGGATGACAATTTTTGACATTTGACAATTTTTGAGAGATAACAATTTTTGACAGATGACAATTTTTGAGTTTGACAATTTTTTAACGATAAATTTTTTTGACAGATGACCATTTTTGACGTTAGACAATTTTTGACAGATAAAAACTTTTGACAGATGACAATTTTTTAAAAAAACAATTTTTACAGATGAAATTTTTTGACAGATGACAGTTTTTGACAGATGACAGATTTGACAGATAGCAGTTTTTGACAAATGATTATTTTTTGACGTTTGACGATTTTTAAAAGATAAATTTTTTTGACAGATGACAATTTTTGACGTTTAACAAAAATAAAATTTTTTGACAGAAGACAATTTTTGACGTTTGACAATTTTTAAAAGATAAATTTTTTTGACAAATGACAATTTTTGACGTTTGATAATTTTTAACAGATAACAATTTTTGACGTTTGACAATTTTTAACAGATGACAACTTTTGACGGACAATTTTAAATAGATACCAATTTTTGACAGATAACAATTTTTGACAGATGAAAATTTTTAAAGTTTGACTATTTTTGACATTTAACAAATTTGACATTTGACAATTTTTTTTTTGACATTTGACAATTTTTGACGTTTGACAATTTTTGAAAGATAAATTTTTTTGACAGATTACAATTTTTGACGTTTGACAATTTTTAAAAGATAAATATTTTTGACTGATGACAATTTTGGACGTTTGACAATTTTTAAAAGATAAACTTTTTTGACAGATGACAATTTTTGACGTTTGATAATTTTTGACAGATAACAATTTTTGACGTTTGAAAATTTTTAACAGATAACAATTTTTGACATTTCTAAATTTTTAACTTTTGACAATTTTTAACAGATAACAATTTTTTGACATGACAATTTTTGACAGATGACATTTTTTTGACACTTAATAATTTTTTATCAATTGATATTTCTTAACAGATGTTAATTTTTGACATTTGACAATTTTTATTTTTTTTTTAAATTTTACAATTTTTGACATGACAATTTTTGATTTTTGACAAATTTTGACAAATAACAATTTTTGACGTTTGACAATTTTGACATTTGAAATTTTTTAACAGGTAACAATTTTTAACATGTCAATTTTTGACAGATGACAATTTTTAATAAATAACAATTTTGGACAATTTTTGACACTTGATACCTTTTGACATTTGACATTTTTTGACAGATGCCAATTTTTGTCATTTGACATTTTTTGACAGATGACAATTTTTGACAGATGACATTTTTTGACATTTGACAATTTTTTTGACAAATAACAATTTTTGACAGATGACAATTTTCGACAGATTACAAT
Organism: Agelastica alni; assembly: GCA_950111635.1. Taxonomy (NCBI): domain Eukaryota; kingdom Metazoa; phylum Arthropoda; class Insecta; order Coleoptera; family Chrysomelidae; genus Agelastica; species Agelastica alni. Next base: position 93,783 of record OX467711.1, on the reverse strand, counting down.
TTTTGACAGATTACAATTTTAAACAGATGACATTTTTGACATTTGACAATTTTTAAAATTTGAATTTTTTTTTTGACAGATAAAAACTTTTGACAGTTGACAATTTTTGAGTTGACAATTTTTAAAAGATGACAATTTTTTGATTAGGGTTAGGTTAGGTTAGGTTAAGGTTAGGTTAAGGTTAGGTTAGGTTAAGGTTAAGGTTAGGTTAGGTTAGGTTAGGTTAGGTTAAGGTTAAGGTTAAGGTTAAGGTTAGGTTAGGTTAGGTTAGGTTAGGTTAGGTTAGGTTAGGTTAGGTTGGTGTATGAGGACGGAAACAAACTGTACACCATGACGAGAGAAATTACAAACACAAAGGTGGAAATCAAGGAGGGTGCAAGAAACTTGTACAGAGTAATAGCCAAAGCACATAAAAGGCTACAGGAATACGAGGAAATGGAGGTAAATAGGAAGGAAATGGAAAAGCCAGACAAGGAGAAAACAGGTGTTGTGATGCGGGACATGGGAATACAGGTGGACCCTGAAGAGATTGAGAGGGACACGGAGGCATTTAAAAGAGAAAGAAGGGAGCACATCAAAAGGGCTGTTCTAAAAGGAATTGGGGAGAAAGAATTTACAGAAATTGTGGAAGAGGAATGGCCAGAGGAGATATACCAGAAGACCTCAACGACACAGAGGGCAGAGGTATGTCCAGACAGTCGCGACGTGGTTATAATGGTGGGGGGGAAAGATCATGGAGGGGACACGGACCCTTATGTGAAGAAATGGCTGGAGGGACACCCTGGTATCGACCGCATGGTAGACGAATGTGAAGGAGAGGTTGATTATATGATAAATCACATAACAACAGAGACAAGGAAGGGTAAGAGTCTACGGGAAGCAAGGGTGGCGTATGTAGTAAGAGTGGATGGTGATATGGGAGTAATGTATAGAAGGTCTAGGGAGCTGGGGAATGCGATTAGAGAGGTGGGAAAGGATGTAAAGATACAGGAGGAGCTGTTTTGCATACTGGAAGAGGGTATCGATGGGGACGCGACCAGGAAAGCGCTTGAATGCGCATGTGGGGAGGGAATAAAAATAAAATTGATCCTACCAGCCAATAAAGGGACGACGCAGAAGGGGAGTATAATGGTGAGGAGGGGAGAACGCACTTATGCAGAATTATTGAGAGAGGTGAAGGAAAAGGTCCAGATAAGGGGTACAGGAGTGGAGGTGAAGAGGACAAGGAAAACAAATAAGGGAGATCTAGTACTGGATATAGAGGGAGACAAAGGGAAAATAAATCTACTGTCAAAGCAAATAGCAAACAAGACAGGTATGACGGCTACCACAAGGGAACCGGAGGAACTGCTTTTCATCTATGACGTTGATGAAACAATAGAGGACGTGGAGGTACTAGAGCAGGTGAAAAAAATGGTGCACCCAGTAGACAGGGATACAGTGGAAATAAGAAATAGAAGGAAAGTAGGATATGGAAGAGAGACTTACATAATCAAAACTAACAGGAGAGCAGCGGACCGACTATGCGAGAAGGGTGGGGTCCCAATCGGGCTAATTAATTGCAAAATTAAAAGAAGAATACAGCCGATACGATGCTATCGGTGTAAGGAATTCGGACACGCGCAAAGGGATTGTAAGGGTGAGGAAGCAGAGGATAAGTGCCATAAGTGTTGGGGCGACGGACACCAGGCCCAACAGTGTAAAAATGAGGCACATTGCAGAATGTGCAATGAAGAACATAGATCGGACTCAACAAAGTGCCCAGTCTTCAGAAATTTAGTTAGGGAAGGGCAGAGAAGGGGAAGGGGGGAGAAAAAATAAAATGTTTAAAATCCTGCAGGCTAATACTGGCAGATCTGCGCAGGCGCAAGACCTGGCATACAAAGTGGCGGAGGAGGAGGAATGCGATATCATAATAATGGGGGAAATAAACAAAAGAAAGTCAACAAACGGGTGGGAAGTAGACCTACAGAAGGATGTAGGAATATATTTTAACAATAAAAATCTGAGAGTACATGAAATAGGTAAAGGAAATGGGTATATTAGGGTGGAATTTGAAACGTTGGTAGTGATAGGGGGTTATATTTCACCCAATATCGGGATTGAGGAATTTAAAACCAAAATAGACGCAATAATGAATTTAGTGGGGAAAGGGGGTAAAGAGTGTATCATAGGGGGGGACTTTAACTCAAAAGCGACAGCATGGGGGGCACCAACCAATGATAAGAGGGGGAGCTACATAACGGAATGGGCTGCACAGCTCGGACTGGTGATAATCAACGACGGCAAAAAGCCGACATTTACCAGAGGAGCATCAAAATCTTTTATAGATATCACTTTAGCCACAAAGGGGTTAGCGGGAAAAATACAGGGATGGTGTGTAATGGATGGCGAATCGCTGTCGTTACATCAACATATTGTGTATGCAGTAAAAGGAAGCAAACCAAAAAATATACAGATTGAGGGACACTACAGTATGGATAGAAGGTTGTTCAGGACGGAAGTGAATAGATTGATAAGGAACATGGAAGGGGAAAGGATAGGATATAAACAGATGGAAGAAATTCTGACAAAAGCGAGCAGGAAGGGGAAAGTCCGGAAGGGGAAAACTAAATACACGCAATATTGGTGGAATGACAGAATGGAAGAGCTGAGAACAGATTGTGGTAAGGCAAGAAGAAAGTTTATGAAATTGAAAGAAGACATGGAACGTAACAGAGCATGGGAAGAATACAAAGAGCATAGGAAAGCCTTAAGGAAAGAAATCAAAAAAGAAAAAAGGGAACAGTGGAGAAGATTGTGCGAAGAGCTGGATGAGGATATATGGGGTCAGGGGTATAAAATAGTAATAAGGGCTTTTAAGGGAGGGGTTCCATCATTTCAAATATCAAAGGAAAAGAAAGAGGAAATTGTCAAAATATTGTTCCCAAGGGGGGATGAAATAGGGGATGAGGTTATTGAAAATGGGGAGGGGGAGGAAATCCCAGTCTTTACAGCAAAAGAGATCAAAGAAGCGAGCTCTAGACTCAAGGCAGGAAAAGCCCCTGGACCGGATGGGATACCTGCGGAATGCCTGAAAATGCTAGTGGAAGAACAGCTAGAAGCAATGGAGGGCATGATGAACGACTTAATAATTAGAAGCGAGTTTCCCTTGAGTTGGAAGATGGCAAGGCTGGTTTTGATTCCGAAATCTGGAAAGCCGGAAGGGCAGGCATCGTCGTATAGGCCACTATGCCTTACCAATAGTGTGTCGAAACTGTACGAACACCTGATCAGAGGAAGACTGGAAGAGGCGCTGAAGAATAGTGGTGACTTGGCAGAAAACCAATTTGGTTTCAGAGTGGGAAAGTCGACAGTGATGGCTGTAGAAAAGGTCATGAAGACGGCAAAGGCTATAAGGATGGATGGGGTAAGGGAAAGATGGTGCGTTATGGTCATGGTCGACGTGAGAAATGCTTTTAATACCGTACCAACCAAATACATTATTAGTGAGTTGGTGAGAAGAGGGATCCCACAATACTTGCTACGGGTCTTAATAACATATTTCCAAGGAAGGAGGATAATGATGGGTGACGGGGATAGTTACAAGGTCACGGCGGGTATTCCACAGGGTTCGGTGTTGGGACCGACCTTGTGGAATATCTTCTATGACCCACTTATGAGACTGGAATTGCCGGAGGGAGTGGAGGTGGTCGGCTTTGCAGATGACGTCGCAATAGTAGCCACGGCGACGAATAGAGAGCACTTGGAAATATGTGTAAACGAGGCAATGTGGGCCATCAGTAGATGGATGAAGGAGAAAAAGATGAAGATAGCACCAGAGAAGACGTCGGCACTGATATTATATGGACCCAGGGGAGGGAATGTAAAATTTGAGTTGGGGAGATATAGCATCGAACCTACAAAGGAGGCAAAATACCTAGGAATATGGCTGGACAGAGGTATGTCTTTTAGAACGCACATCAGGGAGATAACAAGAAAGGCGGGGGCTAGAGCAACGGCATTGGGCAGGATACTCCCTAACATTGGAGGACCAGGAGATCAGAAGAGAAGGATTTTGTGGGGGGTGGTCAAGTCAATACTACTGTACGGGGCCCCAATATGGAGAGCAGCACTAAAGAACAATAAATATAAAGATGACTTGACAAGGGTACAAAGGGTGATACTGTTGAGGATTGCGTCAGGATACAGAACTATATCAAACGACGCAATACAGGTCATCACGGGAATACCACCAATAGATTTGCTGAACGAGGAAAGGATACAGTTGTGGAAAAGGGGTAGGGAAAATAAAAGACTAATAGAGAGGGAAACACAGGAAAAGTGGTTAGAAAGACTCAGGGAAGAAAATTGCAAGGGTGTATGGACGAGGAAAATTATACCGGATTTGGAGGGATGGCTGAAATGTAGACATCGGAGGCTAGACTATTTTACCACGCAGGTATTGTCAGGACATGGGTCATACAGGGTGTACACGCACCGAATTGGGAAGGCTAGGGATGAGATGTGTATGTACTGTGGAGATAGGGACGACGCACAGCATACTATATTTAGTTGCATGAGGTGGCAAAATGAGAGGGCAGAAGTGGAAAGCAAGTTGGGACTAATACTAAGGGTCGAGAACCTGGTAGAGTGTATGATGGAGTCTGCGCAAACCTGGGAGGTAATAAGAGACCTGTTCAAAAAATATCATGGGAAAAGAAGACCGAAGAGAGAATCGCTCAGGATAGAGAAAGAAGGGAGGAAGAGACGGAATAGATCCTTTTGCGTAGAAGCAGACCCCTCCGAATTCTGAAGTAATGCCCGCAAGGGTGGTCCCAGATTTCGGGGGAGGGGAGTGGGGTTTAGTGGCGACGCTGGCTACCTCGAGGCGACAGTGTATATATCTTCTGCAATGCGGGAGGCATATGTGCTGTCGAATCGGGGGGGTTAGAAACCCACACTGGCTGGATTATCCAGCCGCCAGTCTTGTTGAAGATTCCCCACTTCCACAAACAAAAAAAAAAGGTTAGGTTAGGTTGGGTTAGGTTAGGTTAGGTTAGGTTAGGTTAGGTTAGGTTAGATTAGGTTAGGTTAGGTTAGGTTAGGTTAGGTTAGGTTAGGTTAGGTTAGGGTTAGGTTAGGTTAGGTTAGGTTAGGTTAGGTTAGGTTAGGTTAGGTTAGGTTAGGGTTAGGTTAGGTTAGGTTAGGTTAGGTTAGGTTAGGTTAGGTTAGGTTAGGTTAGGTTAGGTTAGGTTAGGTTAGGTTAGTAGCGCTTTCGGATTCGGATCGGAACGGGGTTTTCGCTAAATGGTAGAGCACCTTGAGGACTATCTGTCTATCGAAAGTTTGGATGCTTTTATCGAGCCGTTTTCGAGATATGACGAAAGGTTAACTTTTTAAAAAAAAAAAATCGAGATTTTCATGTCATCCTATAGAGAATTGAAAAATATTCGACACGTGTTTAAGCGTTTTTCTTCATTTTGAATTTTTGACCACTTTTTCGAATTTTCAAAAAATTCAAAAACCAAAAAAAATCGAGATTTTTATGTCATCGTATAGAGAATTGAAAAATAAAAGTTACCTGTCCGAGCGTTTTTCTTCATTTTAAATTTTCGACCACTTTTCGATTTTTCAAAAAAAAATTTAAACAACATTTTTTTTTTTATTTCTATACGTTTCGCAAAAAAATATTTGACACGTGTATGAACGTTTCATTTGAGATTTTTCGATTTTCCCTTCAAAATGTCTCTCTCGGGACTTTGAAATTTTTCGATAAGTAGTCGAAAAAAAAAACGGTGTACGTCAATCGATAGGGCTCGTCGAGACCTTCAATTTGATACCAAACTCGATATATCTATCTTTTAAGATGGCCGAGATATAGCGTTTCAAGATATTGACATTTGACAGGTGATACGCGAAATACGAAAATACAGCTAAAAAGCTGAAAATCGGTATACAAGGGTTTTCGGGGTCGCCGAACTCGAATCCGTCGACTGCGCATAGCTATCGTTATCCGCTCGCTACTGCGCATGCATCAAAAGTCGATACATTTTGTTATCGAAAAAAATGTGGTTTTCGGGGTATTTGGGGTCCGGAAAATACGAATTTGACGTTATTTTTGACTTATCTGCAGTCGTTTCCTAGTTTCGTAACGCTGCGTCGGATCGAAAAAATTCAAAGTTTTTTTATCACAAAATCGATGACGAGAAACAAGAATATGAAGATGATTTCAAAGTACATGTGTCGAGGAAAAAGTTAGTACTGTTTTCCGTATTTTTGGTTTTTTTGTTTCGATATCATATGTTAGTAGCGCTTTCGGATTCGGATCGGAACGGGGTTTTCGCTAAATGGTAGAGCACCTTGAGGACTATCTGTCTATCGAAAGTTTGGATGCTTTTATCGAGCCGTTTTCGAGATATGACGAAAGGTTAACTTTTTGAAAAAAAAAAAATCGAGATTTTCATGTCATCCTATAGAGAATTGAAAAATATTCGATACGTGTTTAAGCGTTCTTCTTAATTCCGAACTTTTGACACTTTTTCGAATTTTCAAAAATTCAAAAACCAAAAAAAAATATTACTTCAAATTAGGTTAGGTTATGTTAGGTTAGGTTAGGTTAGGTTAGGTTAGGTTGGGTCCAAGGGACATGGATGCATCCACCGCTCAAAAAAAAAAGGAGGATGCGTCGAGGTATGGGTTATACCATGCCTTTCCCAGGCGGATGTAATGCGAAGTCAACAGCCTCTTCATCTGCAAGACCGACTTGGGTGCCTTCTCGCGGCGGACCTGTTTTTCTCTATTACAGAACCCAGCGGATCTAGAGTAGTTAAAACTCGATAAAAAACCAGCGGTATGGGGGAGGCGGTCATGCTGTGTTTGGTGTAGGCAGCGGAGGCCACTGCGTCCGGAGGTAACCGTGATAAAATGCCTAGAGGAGTTAACCACGATAAAAAATCCCCAATACTAAGGCGTAAGGCATCGTGCCGAGGGTATGGAAGGTGCGAGGGTTAGAGCACCGTAAACGATCCCCTGGGAGTGTGGCAACCTCCTGGTGTATACTGCCTTACCCTTGCATGCGGGGCTCTGCTGGGGTGGACGGAATTTTCCCTAGCTACTCGTGGGATTCAATATGGATACAAACACAAATACAAATACAAATTTAAGAAAGGATGGGATTGAGGACAGGACATACGACTGGGAGAGTACCGAGGATCCCTTCGTAAGGAGGGCTGCGATTGCGCGTACTCCAACGAAGAGAGGACCGGCAAATGAGACTGAAGAGGTTTTTTATGACTCCACAAGGATCCGGCAACGTAACGCCAGATGTGGGGGGGACAATGAAGGCTTTCAGGATGAGGAACTAGAGGAAAGTCCTATATTCTCTTTGAATGAGATCAGAAAGAATAAGGAGTTAGACAGTAGAAGGAAAGAAAATGAAGAAGTCATAGGAACGCATGACGAGGAGGTGGAGGATATCAAGCAGCCGGAGAAAAAGAGGAAGAGGCAAGGCACTCCAAAGGAGAAGAGGGGAAGGTCGGAGATGCAGGTTTTGCATGGGGCGATCGAAAAGATGGTAGAAAGGACCGCCCAACTAATGGTACTAATTAAAAAAAATGTGAACACCAAGGTCGAAATTAAGACGATTTCCAGGCAGCTGGAGCAGGAGGCCAAAAGAATTAAAGGATACAGTGAGGGTATTAGGGACACAGAGATATCACCAAGTGATATGGAGGACGACAGTCAACGTGCAAACCGAGGGAAAAAGTATGGTCAGCATTGGAATACAGGCTGGGCAGAATAGCGAAGCAGTAATAGCGAACCAGACTGTAGGAGGCACGCAGTGCACATGCATATGCACATGCCGTTCGTCGAGGCTGAGCTCTCCAGAGAGCCTGGAAGCCACAGAAAATATGGATATATTTGAGAAGGTACAGGGACTGCAATGGGATGAATCGGTGTATACTAACACTGTGGTCATGGTTGGAAACCCGCTTATTTCTGACAGTGAAGCGGTCAAAGTAGTTATGGTTGAGCCTGATGACTTAGAGATGGGGACGAGTATACAAAAGCTGCATAAGGAGAAGTATCCCGAACTAGCCTGAAAGGGGAGTTTGAGGTTATAGAACAGACCACTAGGATCAGGGCTAGTGGAGCAACGTCCTCTACAAAAATTGTTAAAGTGGTCCTGGATGGGACACCTAGGGGGTTATGGAATAAACTCATTATCTGGTATCCACCCTTTCTGTTTTCTGTTGGTGTTAATGTATTTGTGTAATTCCAATTACCATGGCCGTCCATCCATACAATTTTCTATACGCGAAAGTTTTGCCCTGGTCTACAATCCTCCGCTTTAGTCTATGCTCTCCCGTTGTTTTCCTTTTCCTACCGACTAAAAAATTCTTCATAATTATACATAATAAGTTTTGATTCTGTGGTGCATATCTGATAAACTGCAAGCGTTTTTCTGTTGTCAGAGCAAATACACACCCCTGTTCCCGGAAAATTCCCATCCTAACTCATATCGCGTACCAGATATCTTCAGAGCTCGGCAGCATAACTCTACTTAACTTTTAATAATTTTTGATTTAAAAGCTGATTTTGGATTCCTAGTCAAAGTTATAGATTCATGTAGTGTTTTTCTGTCTTTGCTTTGACGTTACTGTATCTACTGAAGAATGTTAATTATTATAAGTACATAAGATAAATTTTATATTAAATAAATGAGCTTTTTACCAAAAACTTTGTATTTATTTTTCCACTTAAAACAAATAAAAAGTAGTAAACACCGTTGCTCACTTAACAAATGCTCATACATTGAATTTCAATTTCCACCTACAAACTTCTACAAACCTGTGACTTTGCTAATCTAGTGAAAGTTGCTCGAACGAAATGCTCACACTAATATAAATAAGTAGTTCTTTTTCTTGCTTGGCTCTACAACTCGTCGTGAGTGTTGGCCGCATTCACTACTTCCCTCAATCCTTGGCGGACTTGTGCCTCTAATTCCCACTGTGTGATGCCCATCTTCCTAAGGTCTGCCGTTACAGCTTTTCTTCCATCGGTTTCTGGGGCGTCCTACTGATCTTCTGCCAACCGGTCTCTCCCAAAAAGCTGTGTTTATAAGGCGCTGATCGTCGCTCCTTATTACATGACCTGCCCATCTAAGCCTATTAGCCTTCATATGCCTAGTAAGGCTCTCTTTCCCAAATAGTTGTTGAAGCTCATGATTATGTCGACATCTCCATTCTTGCGTGTTAGCATCCTTACAGGAACCGTAAATGGCTCGCAGGATCTTACGTTCCTATACCAGCAGTTTGTTTATTTCTCTTTGGTTCAGAGTCCACGTCTCGCTTCCATTCGTCGCCACAGGGCAGATTATGGTCCTGGGTTATTATAAATAAGTAGTTACTAAGAATAACTTAAAATGTCATGTTTTCCCTCTTAATAACATAAAAAATGCTACCTAATTGTATACTGAACTATATTGTTTCCTTTAAAATTTCAAGAAGTATGTGATCGCACAGGGTTTAGTCAGTAAACAGTAGATCTTGGGTCTAATCAAGTTGGCCACCTCTGGCACTCTTGTCGACCCAGCCGTGAGTATAAAAATTCACGGTTAACGAAAAAAGGGTTTACGTAAAAATAAAAATAAATCCATTATTTATATAAAAAATAAAAAAGGTTTAATTACCTCAAAAATTTACGTTTTAACGGCCCTTAATTTTAAACTCTTTGATACGCACATTTTCTCATTCACTTGAAATTTATATCGGTATCATTCAATTAACGAACGATAAATTTTACAGGCAGTCAGTCAGTCCATTAAAATATCTTATTCCAGTTAATTACAAACGATCTTTCGAGACGCCGGCCGCTAAAAGCCAGTATATATTTTTGTAATAAAACGTTCATTTAAGTTCAAAGGATTTAAACAACCGAATAGAGCATTTTGTTTGCTGTAATAACCTAGTCTACATAGCACCCTGTACAAGTCAAATTTGATATACGGTGCATTCATTTCAAAACCAGCCAGTACAAATAACATTTGATTTTGCGTAAATGTAAGAAAAACAAAAAACACGTCGAATTTTAAATCAAGGGAAAGGTTTAATTAAAAATGTTATTCTGCTGTTTCCAAGTGGCACCCCTTTAACATCCCCCACCCCATTTTACAATTATTTGACATTCGACAATTTTTTGACATTCGACAATTTTTTGACATTCGACAATTTTTTAACATTTGACAATTTTTTAACCTTTAACAATTTTTGACGTTTTGAATATTTTTTGACATCTGACAATTTTTTGACATTTAAAATTTTTTGACATTTCGAATATTTTTTGACATTTGTCATTTTTTTGACATTTGACAATTTTTTGACATTCGACAATTTTATATAATTTGACAATTTTTTGACATTTGACAATTTTTTTGACATTTGACAATTTTTTTGACATTTGACAATTTTCTTTGACATTTTAGAACTTTTTGACATTTTCAATTTTTTTGACATTTGACATTTATTTGACATTTAACAATTTTTGACATTTTGAATATTTTTTGACAGTTGACAATTTTTAACATTCGACAATTTTTTGACATTTGACAATTTTTTGACATTTGACAATTTTTTTTGACAGTTTACAACTTTTTGACAATTGTCAATTTTTTTTGACATTTGACAATCTTTTGACATTTGACATTTATTTGACATTTCACAATTTTTGACATTTTGAATATTTTTTGACAGTTGACAATTTTTAACATTCAACAATTTTTTGACATTTTACAATTATTTGACATTCGACAATTTTTTGACATTCGACAATTTTTTGACATTCGACAATTTTTTGACATTCGACAATTTTTTGACATTCGACAATTTTTTAACATTTGACAATTTTTTAACCTTTAACAATTTTTTACGTTTTGAATATTTTTTGACATCTGACAATTTTTTGACATTTAAAATTTTTTGACATTTCGAATATTTTTTGACATTTGTCATTTTTTGACATTTGACAATTTTTTGACATTCGACAATTTTTCAACATTTGACAATTTTTTGACATTTGACAATTTTTTTGACATTTGACAATTTTTTTGACATTTGACAATTTTCTTTGACATTTAACAATTTTTTCGACATTTGAATATTTTTTTGACATTTGACAATTTTTTGACATTTGACAATCATTTGACATTTGACATTTATTTGACATTTCACAATTTTTGACATTTTGAATATTTTTTGACAGTTGACAATTTTTAACATTCGACAATTTTTTGACATTTTACAATTATTTGACATCTGACAATTTTTTGACATTTGACAATTTTTTGACATTTGACAATATTTTGACATTTGACAATTTTTTTGACATTTTACAATTATTTGACATCCGACAATTTTTTGACATTTGACAATTTTTTGACATTTGACAATTTTTAGACAATTGACAATTTTTTTGACATTTGACAATTTTTTGACATCCGTCAATTTTTTGACATTCGACAATTTTTTGACATTTGACAATTTTTTGACATTTACAATATTTTGACATTTGACAATTTTTTGACATTTTACAATTATTTGACATCCGACAATTTTTTGACATTTGACAATTTTTTGACATTTGACATTTATTTGACATTTCACAATTTTTGACATTTTGAATATTTTTTGACATCTGACAATTTTTTGACATTTAACAATTTTTTACGTTTTGAATATTTTTTGACATGACAATTTTTTGACATTTAACAATTTTTGACGTTTCGAATATTTTTTGACATTTGTCATTTTTTTGACATTTGACAGTTTTTTGACAGTTGACAATTTTTTTGACAGTTGGCAAATATTAACATTCGAGAATTTTTTAACATTCGATATTTTTTTGACATCTGAAAATTTTTTGACATTTGACATTTGACAATTTTTTGACATTTGACAATCTTTTAACATTTGACATTTATTTGACATTTCACAATTTTTGACATTTTGAATATTTTTTGACAGTTGACAATTTTTAACATTCGACAATTTTTTGAAATTTTACAATTATTTGACATCCGACAATTTTTTGACATTCGACAATTTTTTTGACATTTGACAATTTTTTTGACATTTGACAATTTTTTGACATTTGACAATTTTTTGACATTTGACAATTTTTTTTGACATTTGACATTTATTTGACATTTCACAATTTTTGACATTTTGAATATTTTTTGACAGGTGACAATTTTTAACATTCGACATTTTACAATTATTTGACATTTTACAATTATTTGACATCCGACAATTTTTTGACATTCGACAATTTTTTGACATTTGACAATTTTTTGATATTTTACAATTATTTGACATCCGACAATTTTTTGACATTCGACAATTTTTTGACATTTTACAATTTTTTGACATTTTGAATATTTTTTGACATCTGACAATTTTTTGACATTTAACAATTTTTGACATTTCGAATATTTTTTGACATTTGTAATTTTTTTTGACATTTGACAATTTTTTGACAACTGACAATTTTTTAACATTTTACAATTTTTTACGTTTTGAATATTTTTTGACATCTGACAATTTTTAGACATTTGACAATTTTTTTGACATTTGACAATTTTTTGACATCCGTCAATTTTTTAACATTCGACAATTTTTTGACATTCGACAATTTTATGACATCCGACAATTTTTTAACATTTAACAATTTTTAACATTAGAAATTTTTTTGACATTTGACAATTTTTTTGACATTTTACAACTTTTTGACATTTGTCAATTTTTTTTGACATTTGACATTTATTTGACATTTCACAATTTTTGACATTTTGAATATTTTTTGACAGTTGACAATTTTTAACATTCGACATTTTACAATTATTTGACATTTTACAATTATTTGACATCCGACAATTTTTTGACATTCGACAATTTTTTGACATTTGACAATTTTTTGACATTTGACAATTTTTTGACATTTGACAATTTTTTGACATTTGACAATTTTTTGACATTTGACAATTTTTTGACATTTGACAATTTTTTGACATCCGTCAATTTTTTAACATTCGACAATTTTTTGACATTCGACAATTTTATGACATCCGACAATTTTTTAACATTTAACAATTTTTAACATTAGAAATTTTTTTGACATTTGACAATTTTTTTGACATTTTACAACTTTTTGACATTTGTCAATTTTTTTTGACATTTGACATTTATTTGACATTTCACAATTTTTGACATTTTGAATATTTTTTGACAGTTGACAATTTTTAACATTCGACATTTTACAATTATTTGACATTTTACAATTATTTGACATCCGACAATTTTTTGACATTCGACAATTTTTTGACATTTGACAATTTTTTGACATTTGACAATTTTTTGACATTTGACAATTTTTTGACATTTGACAATTTTTTGACATTTGACAATTTTTTGACATTTGACAATTTTTTGACATTTGACAATTTTTTGACATTTGACAATTTTTTGACATTTGACAATTTTTTGACATTTGACAATTTTTTGACATTCGACAATTTTTTGACATTCGACAATTTTATGACATCCGACAATTTTTTAACATTTAACAATTTTTGACATTAGAAATTTTTTTGACATTTGACAATTTTTTTGACATTTTACAACTTTTTGACATTTGTCAATTTTTTTTGACATTTGACATTTATTTGACATTTCACAATTTTTGACATTTTGAATATTTTTTGACAGTTGACAATTTTTAACATTCGACATTTTACAATTATTTGACATTTTACAATTATTTGACATCCGACAATTTTTTGACATTTGACAATTTTTTGACATTTTACAATTATTTGACATCCGACAATTTTTTGACATTCGACAATTTTTTGACATTTGACAATTTTTTGACATTTTACAATTTTTTGACATTTTGAATATTTTTTGACATCTGACAATTTTTTGACATTTAACAATTTTTGACATTTCGAATATTTTTTGACATTTGTAATTTTTTTTGACATTTGACAATTTTTTGACAACTGACAATTTTTTAACATTTTACAATTTTTTACGTTTTGAATATTTTTTGACATCTGACAATTTTTTGACATTCCACAATTATTTGACATCCGACAATTTTTTGACATTTGACAATTTTTTGACATTCGACAATTTTTTAACATTTGACAATTTCAACATTTGACAATTTTTTGACATTCGACAATTTTATGACATCCGACAATTTTTTAACATTTAACCTAACCAAACCTAACCTAACCTAACCTAAATTTTTTTGACATTTGACAATTTTTTTGACATTTTACAACTTTTTAAAATTTGTCAATTTTTTTTGACATTTGACAATCTTTTGACATTTGACATTTATTTGACATTTCACAATTTTTGACATTTTGAATATTTTTTGACAGTTGACAATTTTTAACATTCGACAATTTTTTGACATTTTACAATTATTTGACATCCGACAATTTTTTGACATTCGACAATTTTTTGACATTCGACAATTTTTTAACATTTGACAATTTTTAACATTTTACAATTTTTAACATTTGACAATTTTTAACATTTGACAATTTTTTGACATTTGACAATTTTTTGACATTTGTCAATCTTTTGACATTTGACATTTATTTGACATTTCACAATTTTTGACATTTTAAATATTTTTTGACAGTTGACAATTTTTAACATACGCCATTTTTTGACATTTTACAATTATTTGACATTCGACAATTTTTTGACATTTGACAATTTTTTTGACATTAGACAATTTTTTGACATTCGACAATTTTTTAACATTTGACAATTTTTAACATTTGACAATTTTTTGACATCTGACAATTTTTTGACATTTTGAATATTTTTTGACATCTGACAATTTTTTGACATTTAACAATTTTTGACAATTCGAATATTTTTTGACATTTGTAATTTTTTTTGACATTTGACAATTTTTTGACAACTGACAATTTTTTAACATTTTACAATTTTTTACGTTTTGAATATTTTTTGACATCCGACAATTTTTTGACATTCCACAATTATTTGACATCCGACAATTTTTTGACATTTGACAATTTTTTGACATTTGACAATTTTTTGACATTCGACAATTTTTTGACATTCGACAATTTTTTGACATTTGTCAATCTTTTGACATTTGACATTTCACAATTTTTGACATTTTAAATATTTTTTGACAGTTGACAATTTTTAACATACGACAATTTTTTGACATTTTACAATTATTTGACATTCGACAATTTTTTGACATTTGACAATTTTTTTGACATTTGACAATTTTTTGACATTCGACAATTTTTTGACATTTGACAATTTTTTGACATTCGACAATTTTTTGACATTCGACAATTTTATGACATCCGACAATTTTTTAACATTTAACAATTTTTGACATTAGAAATTTTTTTGACATTTGACAATTTTTTTGACATTTTACAACTTTTTGACATTTGTCAATTTTTTTTGACATTTGACAATCTTTTGACATTTGACATTTATTTGACATTTCACAATTTTTGACATTTTGAATATTTTTTGACAGTTGACAATTTTTAACATTCGACAATTTTTTGACATTTTACAATTATTTGACATCCGACAATTTTTTGACATTCGACAATTTTTTGACATTCGACAATTTTTTGACATTCGACAATTTTTTAACATTTGACAATTTTTAACATTTGACAATTTTTTGACATTTGACAATTTTTTGACATTTAACAATCTTTTGACATTTGACATTTCACAATTTTTGACATTTTAAATATTTTTTGACAGTTGACAATTTTTAACATACGACAATTTTTTGACATTTTACAATTATTTGACATTCGACAATTTTTTGACATTTGACAATTTTTTTGACATTTGACAATTTTTTGACATTCGACAATTTTTTGACATTTGACAATTTTTTGACATTCGACAATTTTTTGACATTTGACAATTTTTTGACATTTGACAATTTTATGACATCCGACAATTTTTTAACATTTAACAATTTTTGACATTAGAAATTTTTTTGACATTTGACAATTTTTTTTGACATTTTACAACTTTTTGACATTTGTCAATTTTTTTTGACATTTGACAATCTTTTGACATCTGACATTTATTTGACATTTCACAATTTTTGACATTTTGAATATTTTTTGACAGTTGACAATTTTTAACATTCGACAATTTTTTGACATTTTACAATTATTTGACATCCGACAATTTTTTGACATTCGACAATTTTTTGACATTCGACAATTTTTTAACATTTGACAATTTTTAACATTTGACAATTTTTTAACCTTTAACAATTTTTGACGTTTTAAATTTTTTTTGACATCTCACAATTTTTTGACATTCCACAATTATTTGACATCCGACAATTTTTTGACATTTGACAATTTTTTGACATTCGACAATTTTTTAACATTTGACAATTTTTTTACATTTGACAATTTTATGACATCCGACAATTTTTTAACATTTAACCTAACCTAACCTAACCTAAATTTTTTTGACATTTGACAATTTTTTTGACATTTTACAATCTTTTGACATTTGACATTTATTTGACATTTCACAATTTTTGACATTTTAAATAATTTTTGACAATTGACAATTTTTAACATACGACAATTTTTTGACATTTTACA
Source organism: Agelastica alni (assembly GCA_950111635.1). Taxonomy (NCBI): domain Eukaryota; kingdom Metazoa; phylum Arthropoda; class Insecta; order Coleoptera; family Chrysomelidae; genus Agelastica; species Agelastica alni. Next base: position 77,087 of record OX467711.1, on the reverse strand, counting down.
ATTATTTGACATTCGACAATTTTTTGACATTCGACAATTTTTTAACATTTGACAATTTTTAACATTTGACAATTTTTTGACATTTGACAATTTTTTGACATTTGACAATTTTTTGACATTTGACATTTAATTGACATTTCACAATTTTTGACATTTTAAATATTTTTTGACAGTTGACAATTTTTAACATACAATTTTTTGACATTTTACAATTATTTGACATTCGACAATTTTTTGACATTTTCCAATTTTTTTGACATTTGACAATTTTTTGACATCTGACATTTTTTTGACATTTTGAATATTTTTTGACATCTGACAATTTTTTGACATTTAACAATTTTTGACAATTCGAATATTTTTTGACATTTGTAATTTTTTTTGACATTTGACAATTTTTTGACAACTGACAATTTTTTAACATTTTACAATTTTTTACGTTTTGAATATTTTTTGACATCTGACAATTTTTTGACATTTCACAATTATTTGACATCCGACAATTTTTTGACATTTGACAATTTTTTGACATTTGACAATTTTTTGACATTTGACAATTTTTTGACATTCGACAATTTTTTAACATTTAACAATTTTTGACATTAGAAATTTTTTTGACATTTGACAATTTTTTTGACATTTTACAACTTTTTGACAATTGTCAATTTTTTTTGACATTTGACAATCTTTTGACATTTGACATTTATTTGACATTTCACAATTTTTGACATTTTGAATATTTTTTGACAGTTGACAATTTTTAACATTCGACAATTTTTTGACATTTTACAATTATTTGACATCCGACAATTTTTTGACATTCGACAATTTTTTGACATTCGACAATTTTTTAACATTTGAATATTTTTAACATTTGACAATTTTTTAACCTTTAACAATTTTTGACGTTTTAAATATTTTTTGACATCTCACAATTTTTTGACATTTCACAATTATTTGACATCCGACAATTTTTTGACATTTGACAATTTTTTGACATTCGACAATTTTTTAACATTTGACAATTTTTTGACATTCGACAATTTTATGACATCCGACAATTTTTTAACATTTAACCTAACCTAACCTAACCTAACCTAACCTAAATTTTTTTGACATTTGACAATTTTTTTGACATTTTACAACTTTTTGACATTTGTCAATTATTTTTGACATTTGACAATCTTTTGACATTTGACATTTATTTGACATTTCACAATTTTTGACATTTTGAATATTTTTTGACAGTTGACAATTTTTAACATTCGACAATTTTTTGACATTTTACAATTATTTGACATCCGACAATTTTTTGACATTTGACAATTTTTTGACATTCGACAATTTTTTGACATTTGACAATTTTTTTGACATTTGACAATTTTTTGACATTCGACAATTTTTTGACATTCGAAAATTTTTTAACATTTGACAATTTTTAACATTTGACAATTTTTTGACATTTTACAATTATTTGACATCCGACAATTTTTTGACATTCGACAAATTTTAAACATTTGACAATTTCAACATTTGACAATTTTTTGACATTCGACAATTTTATGACATCCGACAATTTATTAACATTTAACCTAACCTAACCTAACCTAACCTAACCTAAATTTTTTTGACATTTGACAATTTTTTTGACATTTTACAACTTTTTGACATTTGTCAATTTTTTTTGACATTTGACAATTTTTAACATTTGACAATTTTTTAACCTTTAACAATTTTTGACGTTTTAAATTTTTTTTGACATCTCACAATTTTTTGACATTCCACAATTATTTGACATCCGACAATTTTTTGACATTTGACAATTTTTTGACATTCGACAATTTTTTAACATTTGACAATTTTTTTACATTTGACAATTTTATGACATCCGACAATTTTTTAACATTTAACCTAACCTAACCTAACCTAAATTTTTTTGACATTTTACAATCTTTTGACATTTGACATTTATTTGACATTTCACAATTTTTGACATTTTAAATAATTTTTGACAATTGACAATTTTTAACATACGACAATTTTTTGACATTTTACAATTATTTGACATTCGACAATTTTTTGACATTCGACAATTTTTTAACATTTGACAATTTTTAACATTTGACAATTTTTTGACATTTGACAATTTTTTGACATTTGACAATTTTTTGACATTTGACATTTAATTGACATTTCACAATTTTTGACATTTTAAATATTTTTTGACAGTTGACAATTTTTAACATACAATTTTTTGACATTTTACAATTATTTGACATTCGACAATTTTTTGACATTTTCCAATTTTTTTGACATTTGACAATTTTTTGACATCTGACATTTTTTTGACATTTTGAATATTTTTTAACATTCGACAATTTTTTGACATTTTACAATTATTTGACATCCGACAATTTTTTGACATTCGACAATTTTTTGACATTCGACAATTTTTTAACATTTGAATATTTTTAACATTTGACAATTTTTTAACCTTTAACAATTTTTGACGTTTTAAATATTTTTTGACATCTCACAATTTTTTGACATTTCACAATTATTTGACATCCGACAATTTTTTGACATTTGACAATTTTTTGACATTCGACAATTTTTTAACATTTGACAATTTTTTGACATTCGACAATTTTATGACATCCGACAATTTTTTAACATTTAACCTAACCTAACCTAACCTAACCTAACCTAAATTTTTTTGACATTTGACAATTTTTTTGACATTTTACAACTTTTTGACATTTGTCAATTATTTTTGACATTTGACAATCTTTTGACATTTGACATTTATTTGACTTTTCACAATTTTTGACATTTTGAATATTTTTTGACAGTTGACAATTTTTAACATTCGACAATTTTTTGACATTTTACAATTATTTGACATCCGACAATTTTTTGACATTCGACATTTTTTTAACATTTAACAATTTTTAACATTAGAAATTTTTTTGACATTTGACAATTTTTTTGACATTTTACAACTTTTTGACATTTGTCAATTTTTTTTGACATTTGACATTTATTTGACATTTCACAATTTTTGACATTTTGAATATTTTTTGACAGTTGACAATTTTTAACATTCGACATTTTACAATTATTTGACATTTTACAATTATTTGACATCCGACAATTTTTTGACATTCGACAATTTTTTGACATTTGACAATTTTTTGACATTTGACAATTTTTTGACATTTGACAATTTTTTGACATTTGACAATTTTTTGACATTTGACAATTTTTTGACATTTGACAATTTTTTGACATCCGTCAATTTTTTAACATTCGACAATTTTTTGACATTCGACAATTTTATGACATCCGACAATTTTTTAACATTTAACAATTTTTAACATTAGAAATTTTTTTGACATTTGACAATTTTTTTGACATTTTACAACTTTTTGACATTTGTCAATTTTTTTTGACATTTGACATTTATTTGACATTTCACAATTTTTGACATTTTGAATATTTTTTGACAGTTGACAATTTTTAACATTCGACATTTTACAATTATTTGACATTTTACAATTATTTGACATCCGACAATTTTTTGACATTCGACAATTTTTTGACATTTGACAATTTTTTGACATTTGACAATTTTTTGACATTTGACAATTTTTTGACATTTGACAATTTTTTGACATTTGACAATTTTTTGACATTTGACAATTTTTTGACATTTGACAATTTTTTGACATTTGACAATTTTTTGACATTTGACAATTTTTTGACATTTGACAATTTTTTGACATTCGACAATTTTTTGACATTCGACAATTTTATGACATCCGACAATTTTTTAACATTTAACAATTTTTGACATTAGAAATTTTTTTGACATTTGACAATTTTTTTGACATTTTACAACTTTTTGACATTTGTCAATTTTTTTTGACATTTGACATTTATTTGACATTTCACAATTTTTGACATTTTGAATATTTTTTGACAGTTGACAATTTTTAACATTCGACATTTTACAATTATTTGACATTTTACAATTATTTGACATCCGACAATTTTTTGACATTTGACAATTTTTTGACATTTTACAATTATTTGACATCCGACAATTTTTTGACATTCGACAATTTTTTGACATTTGACAATTTTTTGACATTTTACAATTTTTTGACATTTTGAATATTTTTTGACATCTGACAATTTTTTGACATTTAACAATTTTTGACATTTCGAATATTTTTTGACATTTGTAATTTTTTTTGACATTTGACAATTTTTTGACAACTGACAATTTTTTAACATTTTACAATTTTTTACGTTTTGAATATTTTTTGACATCTGACAATTTTTTGACATTCCACAATTATTTGACATCCGACAATTTTTTGACATTTGACAATTTTTTGACATTCGACAATTTTTTAACATTTGACAATTTCAACATTTGACAATTTTTTGACATTCGACAATTTTATGACATCCGACAATTTTTTAACATTTAACCTAACCAAACCTAACCTAACCTAACCTAAATTTTTTTGACATTTGACAATTTTTTTGACATTTTACAACTTTTTAAAATTTGTCAATTTTTTTTGACATTTGACAATCTTTTGACATTTGACATTTATTTGACATTTCACAATTTTTGACATTTTGAATATTTTTTGACAGTTGACAATTTTTAACATTCGACAATTTTTTGACATTTTACAATTATTTGACATCCGACAATTTTTTGACATTCGACAATTTTTTGACATTCGACAATTTTTTAACATTTGACAATTTTTAACATTTTACAATTTTTAACATTTGACAATTTTTAACATTTGACAATTTTTTGACATTTGACAATTTTTTGACATTTGTCAATCTTTTGACATTTGACATTTATTTGACATTTCACAATTTTTGACATTTTAAATATTTTTTGACAGTTGACAATTTTTAACATACGCCATTTTTTGACATTTTACAATTATTTGACATTCGACAATTTTTTGACATTTGACAATTTTTTTGACATTAGACAATTTTTTGACATTCGACAATTTTTTAACATTTGACAATTTTTAACATTTGACAATTTTTTGACATCTGACAATTTTTTGACATTTTGAATATTTTTTGACATCTGACAATTTTTTGACATTTAACAATTTTTGACAATTCGAATATTTTTTGACATTTGTAATTTTTTTTGACATTTGACAATTTTTTGACAACTGACAATTTTTTAACATTTTACAATTTTTTACGTTTTGAATATTTTTTGACATCCGACAATTTTTTGACATTCCACAATTATTTGACATCCGACAATTTTTTGACATTTGACAATTTTTTGACATTTGACAATTTTTTGACATTCGACAATTTTTTGACATTCGACAATTTTTTGACATTTGTCAATCTTTTGACATTTGACATTTCACAATTTTTGACATTTTAAATATTTTTTGACAGTTGACAATTTTTAACATACGACAATTTTTTGACATTTTACAATTATTTGACATTCGACAATTTTTTGACATTTGACAATTTTTTTGACATTTGACAATTTTTTGACATTCGACAATTTTTTGACATTTGACAATTTTTTGACATTCGACAATTTTTTGACATTCGACAATTTTATGACATCCGACAATTTTTTAACATTTAACAATTTTTGACATTAGAAATTTTTTTGACATTTGACAATTTTTTTGACATTTTACAACTTTTTGACATTTGTCAATTTTTTTTGACATTTGACAATCTTTTGACATTTGACATTTATTTGACATTTCACAATTTTTGACATTTTGAATATTTTTTGACAGTTGACAATTTTTAACATTCGACAATTTTTTGACATTTTACAATTATTTGACATCCGACAATTTTTTGACATTCGACAATTTTTTGACATTCGACAATTTTTTGACATTCGACAATTTTTTAACATTTGACAATTTTTAACATTTGACAATTTTTTGACATTTGACAATTTTTTGACATTTAACAATCTTTTGACATTTGACATTTCACAATTTTTGACATTTTAAATATTTTTTGACAGTTGACAATTTTTAACATACGACAATTTTTTGACATTTTACAATTATTTGATATTCGACAATTTTTTGACATTTGACAATTTTTTTGACATTTGACAATTTTTTGACATTCGACAATTTTTTGACATTTGACAATTTTTTGACATTCGACAATTTTTTGACATTTGACAATTTTTTGACATTTGACAATTTTATGACATCCGACAATTTTTTAACATTTAACAATTTTTGACATTAGAAATTTTTTTGACATTTGACAATTTTTTTTGACATTTTACAACTTTTTGACATTTGTCAATTTTTTTTGACATTTGACAATCTTTTGACATCTGACATTTATTTGACATTTCACAATTTTTGACATTTTGAATATTTTTTGACAGTTGACAATTTTTAACATTCGACAATTTTTTGACATTTTACAATTATTTGACATCCGACAATTTTTTGACATTCGACAATTTTTTGACATTCGACAATTTTTTAACATTTGACAATTTTTAACATTTGACAATTTTTTAACCTTTAACAATTTTTGACGTTTTAAATTTTTTTTGACATCTCACAATTTTTTGACATTCCACAATTATTTGACATCCGACAATTTTTTGACATTTGACAATTTTTTGACATTCGACAATTTTTTAACATTTGACAATTTTTTTACATTTGACAATTTTATGACATCCGACAATTTTTTAACATTTAACCTAACCTAACCTAACCTAAATTTTTTTGACATTTGACAATTTTTTTGACATTTTACAATCTTTTGACATTTGACATTTATTTGACATTTCACAATTTTTGACATTTTAAATAATTTTTGACAATTGACAATTTTTAACATACGACAATTTTTTGACATTTTACAATTATTTGACATTCGACAATTTTTTGACATTCGACAATTTTTTAACATTTGACAATTTTTAACATTTGACAATTTTTTGACATTTGACAATTTTTTGACATTTGACAATTTTTTGACATTTGACATTTAATTGACATTTCACAATTTTTGACATTTTAAATATTTTTTGACAGTTGACAATTTTTAACATACAATTTTTTGACATTTTACAATTATTTGACATTCGACAATTTTTTGACATTTTCCAATTTTTTTGACATTTGACAATTTTTTGACATCTGACATTTTTTTGACATTTTGAATATTTTTTGACATCTGACAATTTTTTGACATTTAACAATTTTTGACAATTCGAATATTTTTTGACATTTGTAATTTTTTTTGACATTTGACAATTTTTTGACAACTGACAATTTTTTAACATTTTACAATTTTTTACGTTTTGAATATTTTTTGACATCTGACAATTTTTTGACATTTCACAATTATTTGACATCCGACAATTTTTTGACATTTGACAATTTTTTGACATTTGACAATTTTTTGACATTTGACAATTTTTTGACATTCGACAATTTTTTAACATTTAACAATTTTTGACATTAGAAATTTTTTTGACATTTGACAATTTTTTTGACATTTTACAACTTTTTGACAATTGTCAATTTTTTTTGACATTTGACAATCTTTTGACATTTGACATTTATTTGACATTTCACAATTTTTGACATTTTGAATATTTTTTGACAGTTGACAATTTTTAACATTCGACAATTTTTTGACATTTTACAATTATTTGACATCCGACAATTTTTTGACATTCGACAATTTTTTGACATTCGACAATTTTTTAACATTTGAATATTTTTAACATTTGACAATTTTTTAACCTTTAACAATTTTTGACGTTTTAAATATTTTTTGACATCTCACAATTTTTTGACATTTCACAATTATTTGACATCCGACAATTTTTTGACATTTGACAATTTTTTGACATTCGACAATTTTTTAACATTTGACAATTTTTTGACATTCGACAATTTTATGACATCCGACAATTTTTTAACATTTAACCTAACCTAACCTAACCTAACCTAACCTAAATTTTTTTGACATTTGACAATTTTTTTGACATTTTACAACTTTTTGACATTTGTCAATTATTTTTGACATTTGACAATCTTTTGACATTTGACATTTATTTGACATTTCACAATTTTTGACATTTTGAATATTTTTTGACAGTTGACAATTTTTAACATTCGACAATTTTTTGACATTTTACAATTATTTGACATCCGACAATTTTTTGACATTTGACAATTTTTTGACATTCGACAATTTTTTGACATTTGACAATTTTTTTGACATTTGACAATTTTTTGACATTCGACAATTTTTTGACATTCGAAAATTTTTTAACATTTGACAATTTTTAACATTTGACAATTTTTTGACATTTTACAATTATTTGACATCCGACAATTTTTTGACATTCGACAAATTTTAAACATTTGACAATTTCAACATTTGACAATTTTTTGACATTCGACAATTTTATGACATCCGACAATTTATTAACATTTAACCTAACCTAACCTAACCTAACCTAACCTAAATTTTTTTGACATTTGACAATTTTTTTGACATTTTACAACTTTTTGACATTTGTCAATTTTTTTTGACATTTGACAATTTTTAACATTTGACAATTTTTTAACCTTTAACAATTTTTGACGTTTTAAATTTTTTTTGACATCTCACAATTTTTTGACATTCCACAATTATTTGACATCCGACAATTTTTTGACATTTGACAATTTTTTGACATTCGACAATTTTTTAACATTTGACAATTTTTTTACATTTGACAATTTTATGACATCCGACAATTTTTTAACATTTAACCTAACCTAACCTAACCTAAATTTTTTTGACATTTTACAATCTTTTGACATTTGACATTTATTTGACATTTCACAATTTTTGACATTTTAAATAATTTTTGACAATTGACAATTTTTAACATACGACAATTTTTTGACATTTTACAATTATTTGACATTCGACAATTTTTTGACATTCGACAATTTTTTAACATTTGACAATTTTTAACATTTGACAATTTTTTGACATTTGACAATTTTTTGACATTTGACAATTTTTTGACATTTGACATTTAATTGACATTTCACAATTTTTGACATTTTAAATATTTTTTGACAGTTGACAATTTTTAACATACAATTTTTTGACATTTTACAATTATTTGACATTCGACAATTTTTTGACATTTTCCAATTTTTTTGACATTTGACAATTTTTTGACATCTGACATTTTTTTGACATTTTGAATATTTTTTAACATTCGACAATTTTTTGACATTTTACAATTATTTGACATCCGACAATTTTTTGACATTCGACAATTTTTTGACATTCGACAATTTTTTAACATTTGAATATTTTTAACATTTGACAATTTTTTAACCTTTAACAATTTTTGACGTTTTAAATATTTTTTGACATCTCACAATTTTTTGACATTTCACAATTATTTGACATCCGACAATTTTTTGACATTTGACAATTTTTTGACATTCGACAATTTTTTAACATTTGACAATTTTTTGACATTCGACAATTTTATGACATCCGACAATTTTTTAACATTTAACCTAACCTAACCTAACCTAACCTAACCTAAATTTTTTTGACATTTGACAATTTTTTTGACATTTTACAACTTTTTGACATTTGTCAATTATTTTTGACATTTGACAATCTTTTGACATTTGACATTTATTTGACTTTTCACAATTTTTGACATTTTGAATATTTTTTGACAGTTGACAATTTTTAACATTCGACAATTTTTTGACATTTTACAATTATTTGACATCCGACAATTTTTTGACATTCGACATTTTTTTAACATTTAACAATTTTTAACATTAGAAATTTTTTTGACATTTGACAATTTTTTTGACATTTTACAACTTTTTGACATTTGTCAATTTTTTTTGACATTTGACATTTATTTGACATTTCACAATTTTTGACATTTTGAATATTTTTTGACAGTTGACAATTTTTAACATTCGACATTTTACAATTATTTGACATTTTACAATTATTTGACATCCGACAATTTTTTGACATTCGACAATTTTTTGACATTTGACAATTTTTTGACATTTGACAATTTTTTGACATTTGACAATTTTTTGACATTTGACAATTTTTTGACATTTGACAATTTTTTGACATTTGACAATTTTTTGACATTTGACAATTTTTTGACATTTGACAATTTTTTGACATTTGACAATTTTTTGACATTTGACAATTTTTTGACATTCGACAATTTTTTGACATTCGACAATTTTATGACATCCGACAATTTTTTAACATTTAACAATTTTTGACATTAGAAATTTTTTTGACATTTGACAATTTTTTTGACATTTTACAACTTTTTGACATTTGTCAATTTTTTTTGACATTTGACATTTATTTGACATTTCACAATTTTTGACATTTTGAATATTTTTTGACAGTTGACAATTTTTAACATTCGACATTTTACAATTATTTGACATTTTACAATTATTTGACATCCGACAATTTTTTGACATTTGACAATTTTTTGACATTTTACAATTATTTGACATCCGACAATTTTTTGACATTCGACAATTTTTTGACATTTGACAATTTTTTGACATTTTACAATTTTTTGACATTTTGAATATTTTTTGACATCTGACAATTTTTTGACATTTAACAATTTTTGACATTTCGAATATTTTTTGACATTTGTAATTTTTTTTGACATTTGACAATTTTTTGACAACTGACAATTTTTTAACATTTTACAATTTTTTACGTTTTGAATATTTTTTGACATCTGACAATTTTTTGACATTCCACAATTATTTGACATCCGACAATTTTTTGACATTTGACAATTTTTTGACATTCGACAATTTTTTAACATTTGACAATTTCAACATTTGACAATTTTTTGACATTCGACAATTTTATGACATCCGACAATTTTTTAACATTTAACCTAACCAAACCTAACCTAACCTAACCTAAATTTTTTTGACATTTGACAATTTTTTTGACATTTTACAACTTTTTAAAATTTGTCAATTTTTTTTGACATTTGACAATCTTTTGACATTTGACATTTATTTGACATTTCACAATTTTTGACATTTTGAATATTTTTTGACAGTTGACAATTTTTAACATTCGACAATTTTTTGACATTTTACAATTATTTGACATCCGACAATTTTTTGACATTCGACAATTTTTTGACATTCGACAATTTTTTAACATTTGACAATTTTTAACATTTTACAATTTTTAACATTTGACAATTTTTAACATTTGACAATTTTTTGACATTTGACAATTTTTTGACATTTGTCAATCTTTTGACATTTGACATTTATTTGACATTTCACAATTTTTGACATTTTAAATATTTTTTGACAGTTGACAATTTTTAACATACGCCATTTTTTGACATTTTACAATTATTTGACATTCGACAATTTTTTGACATTTGACAATTTTTTTGACATTAGACAATTTTTTGACATTCGACAATTTTTTAACATTTGACAATTTTTAACATTTGACAATTTTTTGACATCTGACAATTTTTTGACATTTTGAATATTTTTTGACATCTGACAATTTTTTGACATTTAACAATTTTTGACAATTCGAATATTTTTTGACATTTGTAATTTTTTTTGACATTTGACAATTTTTTGACAACTGACAATTTTTTAACATTTTACAATTTTTTACGTTTTGAATATTTTTTGACATCCGACAATTTTTTGACATTCCACAATTATTTGACATCCGACAATTTTTTGACATTTGACAATTTTTTGACATTTGACAATTTTTTGACATTCGACAATTTTTTGACATTCGACAATTTTTTGACATTTGTCAATCTTTTGACATTTGACATTTCACAATTTTTGACATTTTAAATATTTTTTGACAGTTGACAATTTTTAACATACGACAATTTTTTGACATTTTACAATTATTTGACATTCGACAATTTTTTGACATTTGACAATTTTTTTGACATTTGACAATTTTTTGACATTCGACAATTTTTTGACATTTGACAATTTTTTGACATTCGACAATTTTTTGACATTCGACAATTTTATGACATCCGACAATTTTTTAACATTTAACAATTTTTGACATTAGAAATTTTTTTGACATTTGACAATTTTTTTGACATTTTACAACTTTTTGACATTTGTCAATTTTTTTTGACATTTGACAATCTTTTGACATTTGACATTTATTTGACATTTCACAATTTTTGACATTTTGAATATTTTTTGACAGTTGACAATTTTTAACATTCGACAATTTTTTGACATTTTACAATTATTTGACATCCGACAATTTTTTGACATTCGACAATTTTTTGACATTCGACAATTTTTTGACATTCGACAATTTTTTAACATTTGACAATTTTTAACATTTGACAATTTTTTGACATTTGACAATTTTTTGACATTTAACAATCTTTTGACATTTGACATTTCACAATTTTTGACATTTTAAATATTTTTTGACAGTTGACAATTTTTAACATACGACAATTTTTTGACATTTTACAATTATTTGACATTCGACAATTTTTTGACATTTGACAATTTTTTTGACATTTGACAATTTTTTGACATTCGACAATTTTTTGACATTTGACAATTTTTTGACATTCGACAATTTTTTGACATTTGACAATTTTTTGACATTTGACAATTTTATGACATCCGACAATTTTTTAACATTTAACAATTTTTGACATTAGAAATTTTTTTGACATTTGACAATTTTTTTTGACATTTTACAACTTTTTGACATTTGTCAATTTTTTTTGACATTTGACAATCTTTTGACATCTGACATTTATTTGACATTTCACAATTTTTGACATTTTGAATATTTTTTGACAGTTGACAATTTTTAACATTCGACAATTTTTTGACATTTTACAATTATTTGACATCCGACAATTTTTTGACATTCGACAATTTTTTGACATTCGACAATTTTTTAACATTTGACAATTTTTAACATTTGACAATTTTTTAACCTTTAACAATTTTTGACGTTTTAAATTTTTTTTGACATCTCACAATTTTTTGACATTCCACAATTATTTGACATCCGACAATTTTTTGACATTTGACAATTTTTTGACATTCGACAATTTTTTAACATTTGACAATTTTTTTACATTTGACAATTTTATGACATCCGACAATTTTTTAACATTTAACCTAACCTAACCTAACCTAAATTTTTTTGACATTTGACAATTTTTTTGACATTTTACAATCTTTTGACATTTGACATTTATTTGACATTTCACAATTTTTGACATTTTAAATAATTTTTGACAATTGACAATTTTTAACATACGACAATTTTTTGACATTTTACAATTATTTGACATTCGACAATTTTTTGACATTCGACAATTTTTTAACATTTGACAATTTTTAACATTTGACAATTTTTTGACATTTGACAATTTTTTGACATTTGACAATTTTTTGACATTTGACATTTAATTGACATTTCACAATTTTTGACATTTTAAATATTTTTTGACAGTTGACAATTTTTAACATACAATTTTTTGACATTTTACAATTATTTGACATTCGACAATTTTTTGACATTTTCCAATTTTTTTGACATTTGACAATTTTTTGACATCTGACATTTTTTTGACATTTTGAATATTTTTTGACATCTGACAATTTTTTGACATTTAACAATTTTTGACAATTCGAATATTTTTTGACATTTGTAATTTTTTTTGACATTTGACAATTTTTTGACAACTGACAATTTTTTAACATTTTACAATTTTTTACGTTTTGAATATTTTTTGACATCTGACAATTTTTTGACATTTCACAATTATTTGACATCCGACAATTTTTTGACATTTGACAATTTTTTGACATTTGACAATTTTTTGACATTTGACAATTTTTTGACATTCGACAATTTTTTAACATTTAACAATTTTTGACATTAGAAATTTTTTTGACATTTGACAATTTTTTTGACATTTTACAACTTTTTGACAATTGTCAATTTTTTTTGACATTTGACAATCTTTTGACATTTGACATTTATTTGACATTTCACAATTTTTGACATTTTGAATATTTTTTGACAGTTGACAATTTTTAACATTCGACAATTTTTTGACATTTTACAATTATTTGACATCCGACAATTTTTTGACATTCGACAATTTTTTGACATTCGACAATTTTTTAACATTTGAATATTTTTAACATTTGACAATTTTTTAACCTTTAACAATTTTTGACGTTTTAAATATTTTTTGACATCTCACAATTTTTTGACATTTCACAATTATTTGACATCCGACAATTTTTTGACATTTGACAATTTTTTGACATTCGACAATTTTTTAACATTTGACAATTTTTTGACATTCGACAATTTTATGACATCCGACAATTTTTTAACATTTAACCTAACCTAACCTAACCTAACCTAACCTAAATTTTTTTGACATTTGACAATTTTTTTGACATTTTACAACTTTTTGACATTTGTCAATTATTTTTGACATTTGACAATCTTTTGACATTTGACATTTATTTGACATTTCACAATTTTTGACATTTTGAATATTTTTTGACAGTTGACAATTTTTAACATTCGACAATTTTTTGACATTTTACAATTATTTGACATCCGACAATTTTTTGACATTTGACAATTTTTTGACATTCGACAATTTTTTGACATTTGACAATTTTTTTGACATTTGACAATTTTTTGACATTCGACAATTTTTTGACATTCGAAAATTTTTTAACATTTGACAATTTTTAACATTTGACAATTTTTTGACATTTTACAATTATTTGACATCCGACAATTTTTTGACATTCGACAAATTTTAAACATTTGACAATTTCAACATTTGACAATTTTTTGACATTCGACAATTTTATGACATCCGACAATTTATTAACATTTAACCTAACCTAACCTAACCTAACCTAACCTAAATTTTTTTGACATTTGACAATTTTTTTGACATTTTACAACTTTTTGACATTTGTCAATTTTTTTTGACATTTGACAATTTTTAACATTTGACAATTTTTTAACCTTTAACAATTTTTGACGTTTTAAATTTTTTTTGACATCTCACAATTTTTTGACATTCCACAATTATTTGACATCCGACAATTTTTTGACATTTGACAATTTTTTGACATTCGACAATTTTTTAACATTTGACAATTTTTTTACATTTGACAATTTTATGACATCCGACAATTTTTTAACATTTAACCTAACCTAACCTAACCTAAATTTTTTTGACATTTTACAATCTTTTGACATTTGACATTTATTTGACATTTCACAATTTTTGACATTTTAAATAATTTTTGACAATTGACAATTTTTAACATACGACAATTTTTTGACATTTTACAATTATTTGACATTCGACAATTTTTTGACATTCGACAATTTTTTAACATTTGACAATTTTTAACATTTGACAATTTTTTGACATTTGACAATTTTTTGACATTTGACAATTTTTTGACATTTGACATTTAATTGACATTTCACAATTTTTGACATTTTAAATATTTTTTGACAGTTGACAATTTTTAACATACAATTTTTTGACATTTTACAATTATTTGACATTCGACAATTTTTTGACATTTTCCAATTTTTTTGACATTTGACAATTTTTTGACATCTGACATTTTTTTGACATTTTGAATATTTTTTAACATTCGACAATTTTTTGACATTTTACAATTATTTGACATCCGACAATTTTTTGACATTCGACAATTTTTTGACATTCGACAATTTTTTAACATTTGAATATTTTTAACATTTGACAATTTTTTAACCTTTAACAATTTTTGACGTTTTAAATATTTTTTGACATCTCACAATTTTTTGACATTTCACAATTATTTGACATCCGACAATTTTTTGACATTTGACAATTTTTTGACATTCGACAATTTTTTAACATTTGACAATTTTTTGACATTCGACAATTTTATGACATCCGACAATTTTTTAACATTTAACCTAACCTAACCTAACCTAACCTAACCTAAATTTTTTTGACATTTGACAATTTTTTTGACATTTTACAACTTTTTGACATTTGTCAATTATTTTTGACATTTGACAATCTTTTGACATTTGACATTTATTTGACTTTTCACAATTTTTGACATTTTGAATATTTTTTGACAGTTGACAATTTTTAACATTCGACAATTTTTTGACATTTTACAATTATTTGACATCCGACAATTTTTTGACATTCGACATTTTTTTGACATTCGACAATTTTTTGACATTCGACAATTTTTTAACATTTGACAATTTTTAACATTTGACAATTTTTTGACATTTGTCAATCTTTTGACATTTGACATTTATTTGACATTTTACAATTTTTAACATTTTAAATATTTTTTGACAGTTGACAATTTTTTGACATTTAACAATTTTTGACGTTTCGAACATTTTTTGACATTTGTCATTTTTTTGACATTTGACAGTTTTTTGACAGTTGACAATTTTTTGACATTTGTCAATCTTTTGACATTTGACATTTATTTGACATTTTACAATTTTTAACATTTTAAATATTTTTTGACAGTTGACAATTTTTTGACATTTAACAATTTTTGACGTTTCGAACATTTTTTGACATTTGTCATTTTTTTGACATTTGACAATCTTTTGACATTTGACATTTCACAATTCTTGACAATTTGAATATTTTTTGACAGTTGACAATTTTTAACATTCGACAATTTTTTGACATTTTACAATTATTTGACATCCGACAATTTTTTGACATTCGACAATTTTATGACATCCGACAATTTTTTAACATTTAACAATTTTTTGACATTTGACAATTTTTTGACATTTGACAATTTTTTGACATTTGACAATTTTTTGACATTTGACAATTTTTTGACATTTGACAATTTTTTGACATTTGACAATTTTTTGACATTTAACCTAACCTAACCTAACCTAACCTAACCTAAATTTTTTTGACATTTGACAATTTTTTTGACATTTTACAACTTTTTGACATTTGTCAATTTTTTTTGACATTTGACATTTATTTGACATTTCACAATTTTTGACATTTTGAATATTTTTTGACAGTTGACAATTTTTAACATTCGACAATTTTTTGACATTTGACAATTTTTTTGACATTTGACAATTTTTTGACATTCGACAATTTTTTGACATTCGAAAATTTTTTAACATTTGACAATTTTTAACATTTTAACAATTTCAACATTTGACAATTTTTTGACATTCGACAATTTTATGACATCCGACAATTTTTTAACATTTAACCTAACCTAACCTAACCTAAATTTTTTTGACATTTGACAATTTTTTTGACATTTTACAACTTTTTGACATTTGTCAATTTTTTTTGACATTTGACAATCTTTTGACATTTGACATTTATTTGACATTTCACAATTTTTGACATTTTGAATATTTTTTGACAGTTGACAATTTTTAACATTCGACAATTTTTTGACATTTTACAATTATTTGACATCCGACAATTTTTTGACATTCGACAATTTTTTGACATTCGACAATTTTTTAACATTTGACAATTTTTTGACATTTGACAATTTTTTGACATTTGACAATTTTTTGACATTTGTCATTCTTTTGACATTTGACATTTATTTGACATTTCACAATTTTTGACATTTTAAATATTTTTTGACAGTTGACAATTTTTAACATACGACAATTTTTTGACATTTTACAATTATTTGACATTCGACAATTTTTTGACATTTGACAATTTTTAACATTTGACAATTTTTTGACATTTGACAATTTTTTGACATTTGTCAATCTTTTGACATTTGACATTTATTTGACATTTTACAATTTTTAACATTTTAAATATTTTTTGACAGTTGACAATTTTTTGACATTTAACAATTTTTGACGTTTCGAACATTTTTTGACATTTGTCATTTTTTTGACATTTGACAGTTTTTTGACAGTTGACAATTTTTTGACATTTGTCAATCTTTTGACATTTGACATTTATTTGACATTTTACAATTTTTAACATTTTAAATATTTTTTGACAGTTGACAATTTTTTGACATTTAACAATTTTTGACGTTTCGAACATTTTTTGACATTTGTCATTTTTTTGACATTTGACAATCTTTTGACATTTGACATTTCACAATTCTTGACAATTTGAATATTTTTTGACAGTTGACAATTTTTAACATTCGACAATTTTTTGACATTTTACAATTATTTGACATCCGACAATTTTTTGACATTCGACAATTTTATGACATCCGACAATTTTTTAACATTTAACAATTTTTTGACATTTGACAATTTTTTGACATTTGACAATTTTTTGACATTTGACAATTTTTTGACATTTGACAATTTTTTGACATTTGACAATTTTTTGACATTTAACCTAACCTAACCTAACCTAACCTAACCTAAATTTTTTTGACATTTGACAATTTTTTTGACATTTTACAACTTTTTGACATTTGTCAATTTTTTTTGACATTTGACATTTATTTGACATTTCACAATTTTTGACATTTTGAATATTTTTTGACAGTTGACAATTTTTAACATTCGACAATTTTTTGACATTTGACAATTTTTTTGACATTTGACAATTTTTTGACATTCGACAATTTTTTGACATTCGAAAATTTTTTAACATTTGACAATTTTTAACATTTTAACAATTTCAACATTTGACAATTTTTTGACATTCGACAATTTTATGACATCCGACAATTTTTTAACATTTAACCTAACCTAACCTAACCTAAATTTTTTTGACATTTGACAATTTTTTTGACATTTTACAACTTTTTGACATTTGTCAATTTTTTTTGACATTTGACAATCTTTTGACATTTGACATTTATTTGACATTTCACAATTTTTGACATTTTGAATATTTTTTGACAGTTGACAATTTTTAACATTCGACAATTTTTTGACATTTTACAATTATTTGACATCCGACAATTTTTTGACATTCGACAATTTTTTGACATTCGACAATTTTTTAACATTTGACAATTTTTTGACATTTGACAATTTTTTGACATTTGACAATTTTTTGACATTTGTCATTCTTTTGACATTTGACATTTATTTGACATTTCACAATTTTTGACATTTTAAATATTTTTTGACAGTTGACAATTTTTAACATACGACAATTTTTTGACATTTTACAATTATTTGACATTCGACAATTTTTTGACATTTGACAATTTTTTTGACATTTGACAATTTTTTGACATTCGACAATTTTTTGACATTTGACAATTTTTTTGACATTTGACAATTTTTTGACATTCGACAATTTTTTGACATTCGAAAATTTTTTAACATTTGACAATTTTTAACATTTGACAATTTTTTGACATTTTACAATTATTTGACATCCGACAATTTTTTGACATTCGACAAATTTTAAACATTTGACAATTTCAACATTTGACAATTTTTTGACATTCGACAATTTTATGACATCCGACAATTTATTAACATTTAACCTAACCTAACCTAACCTAACCTAACCTAAATTTTTTTGACATTTGACAATTTTTTTGACATTTTACAACTTTTTGACATTTGTCAATTTTTTTTGACATTTGACAATTTTTAACATTTGACAATTTTTTAACCTTTAACAATTTTTGACGTTTTAAATTTTTTTTGACATCTCACAATTTTTTGACATTCCACAATTATTTGACATCCGACAATTTTTTGACATTTGACAATTTTTTGACATTCGACAATTTTTTAACATTTGACAATTTTTTTACATTTGACAATTTTATGACATCCGACAATTTTTTAACATTTAACCTAACCTAACCTAACCTAAATTTTTTTGACATTTGACAATTTTTTTGACATTTTACAATCTTTTGACATTTGACATTTATTTGACATTTCACAATTTTTGACATTTTAAATAATTTTTGACAATTGACAATTTTTAACATACGACAATTTTTTGACATTTTACAATTATTTGACATTCGACAATTTTTTGACATTCGACAATTTTTTAACATTTGACAATTTTTAACATTTGACAATTTTTTGACATTTGACAATTTTTTGACATTTGACAATTTTTTGACATTTGACATTTAATTGACATTTCACAATTTTTGACATTTTAAATATTTTTTGACAGTTGACAATTTTTAACATACAATTTTTTGACATTTTACAATTATTTGACATTCGACAATTTTTTGACATTTTCCAATTTTTTTGACATTTGACAATTTTTTGACATCTGACATTTTTTTGACATTTTGAATATTTTTTGACATCTGACAATTTTTTGACATTTAACAATTTTTGACAATTCGAATATTTTTTGACATTTGTAATTTTTTTTGACATTTGACAATTTTTTGACAACTGACAATTTTTTAACATTTTACAATTTTTTACGTTTTGAATATTTTTTGACATCTGACAATTTTTTGACATTTCACAATTATTTGACATCCGACAATTTTTTGACATTTGACAATTTTTTGACATTTGACAATTTTTTGACATTTGACAATTTTTTGACATTCGACAATTTTTTAACATTTAACAATTTTTGACATTAGAAATTTTTTTGACATTTGACAATTTTTTTGACATTTTACAACTTTTTGACAATTGTCAATTTTTTTTGACATTTGACAATCTTTTGACATTTGACATTTATTTGACATTTCACAATTTTTGACATTTTGAATATTTTTTGACAGTTGACAATTTTTAACATTCGACAATTTTTTGACATTTTACAATTATTTGACATCCGACAATTTTTTGACATTCGACAATTTTTTGACATTCGACAATTTTTTAACATTTGAATATTTTTAACATTTGACAATTTTTTAACCTTTAACAATTTTTGACGTTTTAAATATTTTTTGACATCTCACAATTTTTTGACATTTCACAATTATTTGACATCCGACAATTTTTTGACATTTGACAATTTTTTGACATTCGACAATTTTTTAACATTTGACAATTTTTTGACATTCGACAATTTTATGACATCCGACAATTTTTTAACATTTAACCTAACCTAACCTAACCTAACCTAACCTAAATTTTTTTGACATTTGACAATTTTTTTGACATTTTACAACTTTTTGACATTTGTCAATTATTTTTGACATTTGACAATCTTTTGACATTTGACATTTATTTGACATTTCACAATTTTTGACATTTTGAATATTTTTTGACAGTTGACAATTTTTAACATTCGACAATTTTTTGACATTTTACAATTATTTGACATCCGACAATTTTTTGACATTCGACATTTTTTTGACATTCGACAATTTTTTGACATTCGACAATTTTTTAACATTTGACAATTTTTAACATTTGACAATTTTTTGACATTTGACAATTTTTTGACATTTGTCAATCTTTTGACATTTGACATTTATTTGACATTTTACAATTTTTAACATTTTAAATATTTTTTGACAGTTGACAATTTTTTGACATTTAACAATTTTTGACGTTTCGAACATTTTTTGACATTTGTCATTTTTTTGACATTTGACAGTTTTTTGACAGTTGACAATTTTTTGACATTTGTCAATCTTTTGACATTTGACATTTATTTGACATTTTACAATTTTTAACATTTTAAATATTTTTTGACAGTTGACAATTTTTTGACATTTAACAATTTTTGACGTTTCGAACATTTTTTGACATTTGTCATTTTTTTGACATTTGACAATCTTTTGACATTTGACATTTCACAATTCTTGACAATTTGAATATTTTTTGACAGTTGACAATTTTTAACATTCGACAATTTTTTGACATTTTACAATTATTTGACATCCGACAATTTTTTGACATTCGACAATTTTATGACATCCGACAATTTTTTAACATTTAACAATTTTTTGACATTTGACAATTTTTTGACATTTGACAATTTTTTGACATTTGACAATTTTTTGACATTTGACAATTTTTTGACATTTGACAATTTTTTGACATTTAACCTAACCTAACCTAACCTAACCTAACCTAAATTTTTTTACATTTGACAATTTTTTTGACATTTTACAACTTTTTGACATTTGTCAATTTTTTTTGACATTTGACATTTATTTGACATTTCACAATTTTTGACATTTTGAATATTTTTTGACAGTTGACAATTTTTAACATTCGACAATTTTTTGACATTTGACAATTTTTTTGACATTTGACAATTTTTTGACATTCGACAATTTTTTGACATTCGAAAATTTTTTAACATTTGACAATTTTTAACATTTTAACAATTTCAACATTTGACAATTTTTTGACATTCGACAATTTTATGACATCCGACAATTTTTTAACATTTAACCTAACCTAACCTAACCTAAATTTTTTTGACATTTGACAATTTTTTTGACATTTTACAACTTTTTGACATTTGTCAATTATTTTTGACATTTGACAATCTTTTGACATTTGACATTTATTTGACATTTCACAATTTTTGACATTTTGAATATTTTTTGACAGTTGACAATTTTTAACATTCGACAATTTTTTGACATTTTACAATTATTTGACATCCGACAATTTTTTGACATTCGACATTTTTTTGACATTCGACAATTTTTTGACATTCGACAATTTTTTAACATTTGACAATTTTTAACATTTGACAATTTTTTGACATTTGACAATTTTTTGACATTTGTCAATCTTTTGACATTTGACATTTATTTGACATTTTACAATTTTTAACATTTTAAATATTTTTTGACAGTTGACAATTTTTTGACATTTAACAATTTTTGACGTTTCGAACATTTTTTGACATTTGTCATTTTTTTGACATTTGACAGTTTTTTGACAGTTGACAATTTTTTGACATTTGTCAATCTTTTGACATTTGACATTTATTTGACATTTTACAATTTTTAACATTTTAAATATTTTTTGACAGTTGACAATTTTTTGACATTTAACAATTTTTGACGTTTCGAACATTTTTTGACATTTGTCATTTTTTTGACATTTGACAATCTTTTGACATTTGACATTTCACAATTCTTGACAATTTGAATATTTTTTGACAGTTGACAATTTTTAACATTCGACAATTTTTTGACATTTTACAATTATTTGACATCCGACAATTTTTTGACATTCGACAATTTTATGACATCCGACAATTTTTTAACATTTAACAATTTTTTGACATTTGACAATTTTTTGACATTTGACAATTTTTTGACATTTGACAATTTTTTGACATTTGACAATTTTTTGACATTTGACAATTTTTTGACATTTAACCTAACCTAACCTAACCTAACCTAACCTAAATTTTTTTACATTTGACAATTTTTTTGACATTTTACAACTTTTTGACATTTGTCAATTTTTTTTGACATTTGACATTTATTTGACATTTCACAATTTTTGACATTTTGAATATTTTTTGACAGTTGACAATTTTTAACATTCGACAATTTTTTGACATTTGACAATTTTTTTGACATTTGACAATTTTTTGACATTCGACAATTTTTTGACATTCGAAAATTTTTTAACATTTGACAATTTTTAACATTTTAACAATTTCAACATTTGACAATTTTTTGACATTCGACAATTTTATGACATCCGACAATTTTTTAACATTTAACCTAACCTAACCTAACCTAAATTTTTTTGACATTTGACAATTTTTTTGACATTTTACAACTTTTTGACATTTGTCAATTTTTTTTGACATTTGACAATCTTTTGACATTTGACATTTATTTGACATTTCACAATTTTTGACATTTTGAATATTTTTTGACAGTTGACAATTTTTAACATTCGACAATTTTTTGACATTTTACAATTATTTGACATCCGACAATTTTTTGACATTCGACAATTTTTTGACATTCGACAATTTTTTAACATTTGACAATTTTTTGACATTTGACAATTTTTTGACATTTGACAATTTTTTGACATTTGTCATTCTTTTGACATTTGACATTTATTTGACATTTCACAATTTTTGACATTTTAAATATTTTTTGACAGTTGACAATTTTTAACATACGACAATTTTTTGACATTTTACAATTATTTGACATTCGACAATTTTTTGACATTTGACAATTTTTTTGACATTTGACAATTTTTTGACATTCGACAATTTTTTGACATTTGACAATTTTTTTGACATTTGACAATTTTTTGACATTCGACAATTTTTTGACATTCGAAAATTTTTTAACATTTGACAATTTTTAACATTTGACAATTTTTTGACATTTTACAATTATTTGACATCCGACAATTTTTTGACATTCGACAAATTTTAAACATTTGACAATTTCAACATTTGACAATTTTTTGACATTCGACAATTTTATGACATCCGACAATTTATTAACATTTAACCTAACCTAACCTAACCTAACCTAACCTAAATTTTTTTGACATTTGACAATTTTTTTGACATTTTACAACTTTTTGACATTTGTCAATTTTTTTTGACATTTGACAATCTTTTGACATTTGACATTTATTTGACATTTCACAATTTTTGACATTTTGAATATTTTTTGACAGTTGACAATTTTTAACATTCGACAATTTTTTGACATTTTACAATTATTTGACATCCGACAATTTTTTGACATTCGACAATTTTTTGACATTCGACAATTTTTTGACATTCGACAATTTTTTAACATTTGACAATTTTTAACATTTGACAATTTTTTGACATTTGACAATTTTTTGACATTTGACAATTTTTTGACATTTGACAATTTTTTGACATTTGTCAATTTTTTGACATTTGTCAATCTTTTGACATTTGACATTTATTTGACATTTCACAATTTTTTACATTTTAAATATTTTTTGACAGTTGACAATTTTTTGACATTTAACAATTTTTGACGTTTCGAACATTTTTTGACATTTGTCATTTTTTTGACATTTGACAGTTTTTTTGACAGTTGGCAAATTTTAACATTCGAGAATTTTTTAATATTCGATATTTTATTGACATCTGAAAATTTTTTGACATTTGACATTTGACAATTTTTTGACATTTGACAATCTTTTGACATTTGACATTTATTTGACATTTCACAATTTTTGACAATTTGAATATTTTTTGACAGTTGACAATTTTTAACATTCGACAATTTTTTGACATTTTACAATTATTTGACATCCGACAATTTTTTGACATTCGACAATTTTATGACATCCGACAATTTTTTAACATTTGACAATTTTTTGACATTTGACAATTTTTTGACATTTGACAATTTTTTGACATTTGACAATTTTTTGACATTTGACATTTATTTGACATTTCACAATTTTTGACATTTTAAATATTTTTTGACAGTTGACAATTTTTAACATACAATTTTTTGACATTTTACAATTATTTGACATTCGACAATTTTTTGACATTCGACAATTTTTTGACATTTGACAATTTTTTTGACATTTGACAATTTTTTGACATTCGACAATTTTTTGACATTCGACAATTTTTTAACATTTGACAATTTTTAACATTTGACAATTTTTTGACATTTTACAATTATTTGACATCCGACAATTTTTTGACATTTGACAATTTTTTGACATTTGACAATTTTTTGACATTTGACAATTTTTTGACATTTGACAATCTTTTAACATTTGACATTTATTTGACATTTCACAATTTTTGACATTTTGAATATTTTTTGACAGTTGACAATTTTTAACATTCGACAATTTTTTGAAATTTTACAATTATTTGACATCCGACAATTTTTTGACATTCGACAATTTTTTTTGACATTTGACCATTTTTTTGACATTTGACAATTTTTTGACATTTGACAATTTTTTGACATTTGACAATTTTTTTGACATTTGTCAATCTTTTGACATTTGACATTTATTTGACATTTCACAATTTTTGACATTTTGAATATTTTTTGACAGTTGACAATTTTAACATTCGACAATTTTTTGACATTTTACAATTATTTGACATTTTACAATTATTTGACATTCGACAATTTTTTGACATTTGACAATTTTTTTGACATTTGACAATTTTTTGACATTCGACAATTTTTTGACATTCGACAATTTTTTAACATTTGACAATTTTTAACATTTGACAATTTTTTGACATTTTACAATTATTTGACATCCGACAATTTTTTGACATTCGACAATTTTTAAACATTTGACAATTTTTTTGACATTTGACAATTTTTTGACATTCGACAATTTTTTGACATTCGACAATTTTTTAACATTTGACAATTTTTAACATTTGACAATTTTTTGACATTTTACAATTATTTGACATCCGACAATTTTTTGACATTCGACAATTCTTTGACCTTTGACTATTTTTTAACCTTTAACAATTTTTTACGTTTTGAATATTTTTTGACATCTGACAATTTTTTGACATTTAACAATTTTTGACGTTTCGAATATTTTTTGACATTTGTCATTTTTTTGACATTTGACAGTTTTTTGACAGTTGACAATTTTTTTGACAGTTGGCAAATATTAACATTCGAGAATTTTTTAACATTCGATATTATTTCGCTTTACTTTATGAACAATAAATGTGCGAATAGAAAACCTCAGCTATTCAATGCACATCATCAAGATCGACATGTCAGTAGAAAGTATGTACTAGAGTTAGTAAAAAAATTTCAAGAGGCAGGAAATGTAGCTTATAAAAAACGAAAAATAGAAAAGGCTGTAGTTAATGAAGCTAGTGAAGTTGCAGATTTGGGACATGTTCATCTTGATTCTACGTTGAGTACGAGGCAGCTGGCATCTGTGTCTGGGATCAATCGAACTAGCATCCAAACCATTTTGAAGAAGAATAAATTCCATCCATATAAAATACGTTTAATCCACGAACTTAATGAGGATAATTATGACTGCCGACTTACTATTTGTCTGAACGACTCTATTTGGAAAAACAAAAACATTAACACCCAGGTGAAAAGCAAGATCTATAAAACCGACCGTTATTAGGCCCATAATGACATACACTGCGGAAACTAGGCCAGAAACTTAAAAAACAAGGAGACTCACGGAAACAACAGAGATGAGACTACTGAGACGAATTGATGGCAGAACTTTATGGGACAGAGAGAAGAGCGAAGACATAAGAACCAGATGTGGGGTAGAGAACAACAACGAATGGACCCAAAACAGGAAAAAGGAATGGAGCGCGTACATTGCCCGCATGGGGGATCAGAGAGTCGTAAAAATCGCAAGAGACAAGTCACCTTTAGGACGCAGGAGGGTAAGTCGTCCGCGAAAGCGGTGGAGCGGCAATATATAAGGCTGGCGGATAAAGATAAACAGGCTTTAAGCCTAATTAAAAAAAGAAGAAGAAGAAGAGAAAGACTTACTATTCGTAAACAATTTAGAAAAGTAACATACGAGGGCAGTTTGATAAGTCAGTGACTTTGAATTTCCCGCGCAGTTACTCCAAATGCAACAGTGCTGTTGTCAACTATAATCTATCAGTGGGCAACTTTCTAATTTTGAGCAAGCTACGTCGTGCATTTGGTGTTTGATAGCCGTTCAAAGCAGACAACCTCGTGAATTTTTACGAAAATGGAAAAAAGTGAATTTCGTGTGCTGATTAAGCATTTCTTTTTTACGTAAAAAATCCATCACTGAAACTAAGGAAAGACTTGATAAATACTACGGGGACTCGGCACCATCAATTTCAATGGTTAAGAAGTGGTTTACAGAGTTCCGTTGTGGTCGTACCAGCACTAGTGACGCCGAACGTCCAGGTCGCCCAAAAGAGGTGATCACGCCGGAAATCGTCGATAAAATCCATGAAAAAATATTGGATGATCGGAGAATGGAAGTGCGTGAGTTGGCTCATGCTGTAGGTGCATCTCAACTGAACGGGTACATCATATTTAACACGAATATTTGGACATGAAAAAACTCTCTGCGAGATGGATGCCGCGATTGCTAACACTCGACCATAATCGCAATCGTGTGACCATTTCAAAAGAGTGTTTAGCGATGTTCAGCCGTAATCCGGACGAATTTTTGAGCCGTTTTGTTACTGTGGATGAAACATGGATCCATCACAACACGCCAGAGACCAAGGAATAATCGAAACAGTGGGTTGCTCGGGGTGAACGTGGACCAAAGAAGGCGAAACAAAGTCTGTCAGCCAACAAGGTCATGGCCACAATGTTTTGGGATGTACGCGGTGTCATTCACATTGATTACCTCAAGAAAGATAAAACGATCACCGGTGAATATTATTCAAAGCTTTTGAACAGATTCGACGTTGATTTGAAGCAAAAACGGCCGCATTTAGCGAAGAAGAAAGTGCTGTTCCATCAAGACAACGCACGTGTGCACACTTGTCTAGTCACGATGGCCAAAATCCACGAATTGGGATACGAACTGCTACCCCATCCAGCATATTCTCCAGATTTATCCCCCTGCGACTATTTTCTGTTTCCAAACCTAAAGAAATGGCTGCGCGGTAAGAGATTCGAGTCGAATGAAGAAGTCATTACCGAAACAAACGCGTATTTTGAGAGCTTTGAAAAAACCTATTATTTGGAGGGAATAAAAAAATTAGAAAAACGCTGGACTAAATGTGTATCGAGCTAAAAGGTGATTATGTAGAAAAATAAAATGTTTATTTGCGGAAAAAAATTTGTTTTATTCAAAAAGTCACTGACTTATCAAACCGCCCTCGTATTAGTTTTGAATAATTAGTGTATCTATCTATCTGTGGGAAGAAATTTATCAGAGAGGGCACTTCTATCCCTCCCTGTAGGAGCCGCCACTGCCGTCAGTAAATAATGTGAATTGCTTAGCACAATATTTTTCTACGATTTTAAAAAAAGTATTACTTACAATTACGAGAGTATTTTATGAATTCGATTAAACTAATAACGAAATACTTTTTATATTTTTTATTCAAAAGGTGTTTTTTTGTAACTAAACCTGTATATGTAGGTACCCATCTATACAAAAAAATAAGGGTAGGTATAAGAGCTTTTATTATGTTGTGTAAATAAATATATATATATATATATATATATATATATATATATATATATATATATATATATATATATATATATATATATATATATCATTGTTTTCCCTCTTCTTTAGTTGGATGTGATAAATTATATGTGTAATTGAGTTATTATACGGTTCACTACGGACGTTTATCGAAATAAGAAAGGGCGAGGGGGCCACCCGCCTATCTAGTAAATGGTATAAACATGACATATCCAATCCACCCATCGAATAACGGTGAAGGACAATGAAATGAAAAGGATTTTATATCTACGACTGAGAATGACCTATATTATTAACATGGTGAATCAGAAAACGAAAAAGTATCGAAATTTCTCTGCTTGTATAATTTTTGAAAGTGATGTTTTACTTACACTTTAAAAAATGTAAGTTTTGTAGGTAGGTATAGGGGTATACCTTCATAGGTACTTTGGTAAATTGTCGATAATTTTTTTACTACAAATCCAAAATGATCCTAATTGTAACAGAGATAGAAGGGATGAAGAAGACTAGACTAGACTTAAAAAAGTATGATGAAGTTTTAAAAACTAAACTTCAGTATCCATTTTTCAACATTTACTCCAACGACCAGGGCCGGATTTAGAGGACTGGAGGCCTCGGGGAAACAAGGGAGTTAAGGCCCCATGGTCCCAAATTATTTTCCAAATAAAATGAACAATTTTTTTCAGTCGATTTTTTCAATAAATAATTTATTGTGAAAGTTGTTTACCAGTGTTTACTAGTCGGAATTTGAAAGATTTTTTTTCGGAAGTCTTTATTGTGGGGGCCCCCCTTTTGTAGCCAGGGTGCCCTCCACTAAATCCGGCCCTGCCAACAACTGTGACGAATCTTTCGCGTATATTTTACGTACATTTACATAACTAATTTATATACTCCAATTTATAAAACGGACGTTGTCGTAACTAAAATAAAAAATTGGTAGTCATTGGGACTGCCGACAAAAGAGAAAATTTAAAATTATGAAATAGCAATTTTTTTTTTCAATTTTCATATTAATTGTAGTATCAAAATTGAAAATTTCATAATTTCTTAATCAAAATCATTAAGTAATAAATAACCTAATAAAAGTGGGCTGTCAGCTCGAGGTCACTTTTTGACAGACGAACATATATAAGAGGAAGAAGTTTCTATACTGTGCATTGTTTAAATTGTGTGTTTTAGTTTAATTATTATTTTATTTTGTGTAATTGTAGGATTCACTGGACAGTACAACAGTAAGTACCTACTAAATATGGTAATATTTTTTTTTAATATAATTTTGACCACTGCCGACAGCCGCTGTCACCTTTTACTTTTAAATCACCCATCTGTCGCTGACGCTGACGTCACACGGTGACGAGAAACCATTAGTTTTCCCCTTACCAAAAATTGCTTAACGCGCTTAAAGAAGTTTTTATTCCAAAGTTGTCCTAACGAAAAGTGGTGGGTCTGATATTTCTTGAACCTGGCTCCTCCGATAGATTTTTTAAAGAAAGAGACGTGTCAACGGTTCTCCAAATACCAAATATTTATGTAGCAGAAAATGTATTAAAATTGAAAGTAAATGAAAAAATATATAAATTGATAGTTTCAAGATCTTTGGGGGTTGCTCTTTTCGCCAGTGTCATGATAAAAAATTACTCTCTACTACTGAAACTAAAGAGATAGTCTACACGTTTCCTAATTGTATTACTGACCGGACCCTGAGAGATACAGAAATATCTTCATAACATGTCTTTTTCTTCTTAATCGTGCCATATCTTCAGCGGACGTCGGCGATCATTGTGGCCCAAATGACTCTATTTAGTGCTGCTCTAAATAATTCAGCGGATGTTTTCCCGTTCAATTGGCGTATGTTTTTCAGCCACGATATGTGGCGTCCCCCGGGACCTCGTTTTCCTTCTATTTTACCCTCAGTGATAAGTTGTAGCAATCTATATTTATTGTTTCTCATGATGTGCCCAAAATATGACATTTACCGTTCCTTGACTGAATTTCTTTTCCTTTTTGTATCTGTTGCAGCACTTTTTCATTGGTTACATGATAAATCCAAGAGATTTTTAACATTCGGCGATAGCACCAAAGTTCAAAAGCTTCAAGACGTCTGGAAGCATCGTCAGTCAAGGTCCAAGCTTTAACTCCATATAGCAGAACCGTGAACACATAACATTTGAGAGTTTTTAGATTTAGCTTTTTATTACAGAGCACACTTCTCATGCGGTTGAAATTAATCCTAGCCTTTTCAATCCGTATCTTGATTTCGTTAAAGTTATACCATTGATCATATAAATTTGTTCCCACATAGTTAAATGTTGGAACTCTTTGTAGTAATGCTCCGTCAACTCGGAATTAATGATTTATAGGTTGTTGTGCTTTACTGATAACCTGATAACCTTGGTCTTAGAAATATTCAGGTGCATGTTGTAATTCCTACAAGTATTCGATACTCTATTCACTAATCGTTGAAGCCCTTCTGCACTGGTTGACAGCAAGACGGTGTCGTCGGCATATCTAAAGTTATTGATATTATCTCCATTTAACATTATTCCATCTTGATCTTCTTCTAATGCATCGTTAAACAGGCTTTCGGAGTACACATTAAACAATAGCGGTGACAACACACATCCTTGACGTGCTCCTTGTAGGACTAATTCTTCAGATCTTTCATCGACAACGCGAACGCAAGCTTTTTGGTGCCAGTATAGCTTACATATGATTCGCAGATCTTTATCATCCAATCCCGATTGCTCTAAAATTTCCACTAGCTTCCCATGATTTACCCTATCAAAGGCCTTCTAAAAATTTATAAAACATGCTTAGACGTCCATGTTGACATCTCGCGCTCTTTGGATCAAAACGTTCAAGCTAAACAGAGCTTCCCTTGTACCGAATACTCTTCTAAATCCAAACTGCGACTCGCTAATGTTTCGTTCCAGTTTTGGATATATACGTTCATGGATGATTCTTAAGAAGACCTTCAGAATATGGCTCATCAAGCTAATGGTTCGGTGTACTGTGCATTTTTTGACCTTTGATTTTTTTGGGATTGGAATGAATATCGATATCAGCCAGTCATTCGGAATTTCGGCTCTTCCATAAATATCATTGAATAGTGCTGTTATTAATTTCAGATTGGATTCTTTTATCTCTTTCTAGATATCGCCCTGTATTTCATCTATTCCAGTTGCTTTATTGACCTTAATTTTATGGATAGCATTTCAAATCTCTTCCATTGTGATTGAGGGACCTATTGTTGCAGTACCTTTAACGTAAATCTCACGGTGTTCATCATCAAAGAGTTCCTGCATGTATTCTTTCCATCGTTTTATTTTCTCTGTTATCTCTATGAGCATTTCACCCTCTTTATTTGTGATTGTACTAATATTTCCTGTTTTATTCATCCCTGCAGCATCTTTAACTTTTTTATGTAAGTTGAAGTTATCGTTTCGGTGTTCTAATTCTTCTATCTCGGCGCATCTCTCATCTAGCCAAGCCTCTTTTATCTTTTTTGTATTTGCTTGTGAATTTCTTTGTAGATAGATTCATCTCTGTTCTTGTACTTTCTTCTGTCTTCCATCATAGTCAGGATTTCTTCTGTCATCCATTTTCTATTTTTATTTTTCTGTGTGTTCTAAGATGTTAGGTTATTTTTAGTTGTCTGAAGTATAATGATCTAGATTATACCCCATTTCTGTTCTATTGTGTTGTCACCTTTATCGTTGTCTTCTTGTGCTTGAATAAGTACCTGAGTGAAATGCAGAGACTTTTTAAGGATTCTATGATTGAGTCGCGTCACTCATGGAAATATCCTTACTGGGAGTAAGATATCTAATCTTTTTTGAGAAATGGCACCAGCTATAGGTATTAGAACAATGAGCTGGTTGAATGCATAAATGGAGACACCCTCCACGAAGGATGTGGAATGGGGTCAATGGGGATTAGTGCTGTGATGCACTGCAGAACCCATTTTAAATTCA
Organism: Agelastica alni; assembly: GCA_950111635.1. NCBI lineage: Eukaryota > Metazoa > Arthropoda > Insecta > Coleoptera > Chrysomelidae > Agelastica > Agelastica alni. The sequence continues at coordinate 43,842 of OX467711.1, read as the reverse complement.
GATCAAGACTTTTGCACCGAACTGGAAGAAAGCAGACCAACCCTGGCTTACCTAAGTAAAACTTACTTGGGTATCACCTCTTTTCAAAATAGGTTGATTAAATGTTTAAGAAGAGACCTTCTCCAGGAAGGATATACAAGGGGTCTAGATGATATATGGTACACTACACTATTTGACTCAATTTCTAATTGCTTTTGTTTATTTTATCTAGCTAGCAGACGACGTGAAATAGGTTTTTAATTATTTCAACTTTTCTGCTAATGTATTATTTGCTCGTCTGTTTTTGTTTTGAAATATGCATTAGAAAATTTATTTGGCGTGAGACGTATTAATATTTTTGTTTAAATGACTTAGATGTTATCAGCTGGCAGTATTCAATGTACCTAATCAATTTATTTATAGAGTTGTGTAAATGTGATGATAGTGATACTTCGCTGATAATGGCTCTTTCCGAAGTGGTCAATTTACTCATTTACTCTTTTTCCATTTAATCGTTTCCATTATCAATTCCACTCGTTTTCCTACAGGAACCGATTTACGCGTTCCGGTCGGGACGGTAGGGCGTTTCTTATCTCTCATTCTCCCTAAATTGCCATGATATTTTTCCATTGAATTAAATCGATGTTATCTGATCACCGGTCAGCGGCTACCTACATACGGAATGTTAATCTTTATTATATATCCTTCTAGAAAGAACACCCCTCCTCCAACACTCTCTTCAACTCTCCACCCAGACATTTATTTCTTCGAGATAAAATTCAAGAATTCGATTCCGATATTCCCAAAAAATCGAGCAAAAACATTGCAGATTAAAAAATTATTAATTAGTTGAAAAACAAAATAACAACTAAGAAGCTGCAATTTTTAAATTAACCTACCCAACCCCCGCACTTGTTGTCTAGAGTTGCCATCAAAGTAATAAAATCGAGCAAGCTATGAAATGAAAGAATCCCTTGAAGACTTTTTGTTGCTTTGCGGATACCATAATTACTAGCTGATAAGCAGAAGAATTTGATACGAACTATCAACTACTTGACGATAAGTCTTAATGATAAAAAAAATAATGATATCTGTATCATCGAGATCTTAAGCTGTCGAAGAAGAAAAAGTCAGCAAACACGAATAGGTTTTTACTGTTGGACAATCAAAATCAAGTTCAAAGGCTAAAGATAAGAGAACCAAACCTCTTTGACTTCGTATAAAAGCCTAAAGTAGTCTTAAAAAGGGAAAATGTATCATATTTCCTCTGCAGTATAAAAGAGTTTGCTGCTTATGTACCTACTTTTTTAAGAGGTAAAAAGAAAAGAAGTTTATTTTTGATTTTTATCTTTTTTTTTTCAAAATTTTGCATTTCCCTCCTGTTGAAATTACCACGCGTCAACATTTCTGAATATATGTATATTTATATCTATAGAAAAGCTAACGAGATTACCTCGCTCCACAAGAGGCCCATCTAAAAGTCAAATGGTGTCAAATCTCACTCGACCCGGCTGACTTTACGGAGCTCAAAGTTCTTACCCTTCTCGAGGCCTTTTGTGTTTATCAGAGACGATGGGTCGTTCTCTTTTATTGAGAAAACACGCGTTTATGATTACCTATAGATACAAGCGCAAAATTTCTTTCAATAATTGATTTAAGGAATTTAAAAGGAGTACCTACCTACCATCATTTTTAATCGATAACAATGACGATAAATAAATAATAACTCACAAAAGATATTCGATGTGTCTACCATCATTGTTCAATGCATAATTGACAAAGTCTTCTAATATTTATAATTGCATCTGAAATGTTTTCGTTACATATTTGACATTCGGATTGTTTATTGCAAATCGATTCCTGTCTTTAATGACCTGAATACTATGTAGGTATTATTGTTGACAATGCGTTTGAGAAATTTCCAAAAAAATTAATCTATAGGGGTCGAATCTGAACTGTTAGGTAGCCAAGAATATTTTTTTCCTCATTAAAGAAATGTCACTTATCAAACGCAATAGGTACTATTTTTATAGCTAACTGTTTTAACTATAATATATTCATAGTTTAACACTTTAAAAACTGTATGAGGTAGAGGTAATAAACTTTTATAACATTAAAACTTGTTTTACTTTAGGCAATAATAGATAACGATTATTAGGGGTGGAGAATTTGTAGTGAATATCCCTATATGTAGATGTTTTGTTTTTAGAATTTTTAAAGTGAAAACTTCTTAAGGCGCGTTGAGTAATTTTTGGTAGGGGGAAAATTATAGACAGATTGGTGGCGTTATAGCTTTAGCCTTTTCTTTTTCTATCTGTAGTCAAAAAGTTGCCTCGAGCCGACAGCCTACTTTTATTAGGTTATTTATCATTGAATGATTTTAATTTTGTACCTAACTATTGGGAGTTGGAAACTAAACAATATCTGTTCGGTTCTTAATATGAGAAGTGGCAACGCTGCTTTTCGCCTATTATAAAAAACAAGCAAATGGTTAACGTTAGGATCAAAACGTCGCAATTGAGGACGTAAAAGATATGGTATTAAAGCCTAAATATTTGTATACTTTACCTATATGATTTAATATAGCAGAAGTACCTATAGAAAACATATACCTGACTGCGGAATTACCTGTAAAAGAGCCAAGCTACGCTGAAGTATAAAGAGCCGTAAAATAAGCTAAAAAACTGAAAAGCATCTGGCTCCGACCGAACTACTTAAATATGGAGGAAACGCACTACACCGAGAAATACATAAGCTAATAATGCACATATGGAGAGAGGAAAAGATACCGACTAAATGGCAACAAAGTTTAAAAGTTCCCATCAATAAAAAAGGAGACAAGTCGAAGTGCGTTAACTACAGAGGTATCTCACTGATAAATACTGCCTATAAGGTCTTGGGAAATATCCTGTTGGAGAAATTAACACCATTCGCAGAAAACACTCTGGGGGAATACCAAGCGGGTTTTAGAAGAGAAAGATCAACTATTGATCAGCTTTTTTGCCTTAAGACAACTCCTAGAGAAAGGATGGGAGTTCAATAGAACAATACATAACCTTTTTATAGACTTCAGACAAGCGTATGACAGTGTGGAAAGAAGCCAAGTTTCGAACGCAATGGCAGAATTCTCAATTCCAAAGAAACTCATCCAGATGACAAAACTGTGTATGGACGGTGATAGATCCAAGGACGAGAAAGCAGCGAAATATCTGAACAGTTCGAAATACAAAACGGGCTTAAACAGGGGCGAACATAAAAACTGAACTGAATCAATTGAATGCCCCAAACTAACACTATTTTAACGTTGAAAGATATATTCAATAAAATAGAAGGAACAACTAGCGAAATGGGCCTAGTGATCAATGAAGAAAAAACTAAATACATGTGTGTAAACCGACTCGGAAGAAGAGACAGAATAGGACAAAATGTATCAATAAACACGTACCTACAACTTTGACAAAGTAGAACGTTTCAAATATTTAGGCGCAACAATAATGATATCACCGAAGAAATAAGAGGAAGAATCTAAGCAACAAATCGATGTCCACAGATATCCAAGGTAAAAATATATAAGAGTATTATTAGACCAATAACTACCTATGGATGTTAAACATGGATAATGACTAAAGCGAACGAAGAAAAGTTCAAACGCTTCGAACGCAAGATACTGAGAAAAATGTTCGGACCTCATTACGACCCCAATTCAATATCGAATTAGAACTAATGCTGAAACCAAACGGCTATATAATGACAGTGACATCGTCCAGGAAATAAAATCTCAACGTCAGAGATGAGCCGGCCACGTACAGACTCCATGAAGAAAGATTGGTGAAACTGGTATGGGAAGAGACTCCAGCAGGTAAAAGACCTTTAGGCCACCCCCGCATGCGATGGAGAGAAAACATCCAAAACGACCTGGGTTGTAGCGCTAACCGAAGAAGAAAAGTACCTACCTATTTGTTTGTAAGCGTTAAATATTTTGGTGAAATTCGATACGACTTATAGATCTTTCGGATGGTTCTTAAAGGTTTTTAGTAATAACCGTCTAGCGTCTAATACGCAATCGATGTTTATAAAAAGGCTCGGAGAACGATATACATATAGGTAAGTCGGTGTCGAGGGGAAAAATTATCAATTATATTTAAACATTCAAGTTTTCACTATTAAACATATCAGTAACGTAACTTGGTTTTTTCTATTCTAAAAGGTACTAACTTACATAGAAGGTATTCTTTTAAGTTACTTGCATATCGCAACAAGATTTTTAGTGTTATTTAAAGTGAAATCTTAATGTACATCAAAGTTAGTTTACAGTCTACAATCAGTTATCAAATCGAGAAGAGAAAATACCAGTGAAAATCTACCCATTGGCCATCTTGTTCGCGATGAATAGGTACGAGTATACTCGTATATACCTATTGATAGAAATATCGATTGTAGGTATCTATAGGGTGTTTCAAAAAAAGGTGACCCCAGAAAACTGAAAAATAATTGGGGTTTGCTTAGTAAAAAATTGTCGTAACGCCATCCGTATTCAAGATAAAGGGTGTTGAAGAAAAAAAATGTATACACATTTATTACGATTTTACCGAAACTACTGGAAACATTGTAATGAAATTTTATACGAATATGTTTTAGAAGCTAATACATCCCATGAATTTGTTTTTATATCTGACTCTCATAGAGGGCGCTAGTTACACGGCTCGTACCAAGTAGGTAGTATTGAACATAAGTTTTTTAAGTTTAGATTTATTAATAAAAATTTGAAGTGAATTTAAACATCATTCAATTTTACACCAATAAGGTACTCTTGGTAAAACTCGATAGGTACTGTGTACCGTTTTCGAAATATTTTGATTTGAAAATTATGAAGTTATAACCGATGCTGTTATAAAGTAATGATGTTTCAAAAAAAGGTGACACCGTCTCTGGGATAGGTAGAAAAGTGAAAAATAATTGGGGTTTGTTTAGTAAAAAATTTTCGTAACGCCATCCGTATTCAAGATAAAGGGAGCCGAAGAAAAAAAATTTGGTTATTACTTCATAATTTTCAAATCAAAATATTCCGAAAACCCCAATTAGTTTTTAGTTTTTTACCTATCCTAGAGACGGGTCAACTTTTGTTTGAAACACTATGTATAGATACCTACATTATTAAAGGTTAAAAAGTTTTAAAGAAAATAATTTTATTTTTTTTATTGTTTTTTCGTTGAAAATGTTAACAAACCTTTATATTAGGTACCTACCCAATTATTCAATAATTTGTCTTTTTTTAGCTACCCATTTGAAGTAATAATGTAAATAAGTAGATACATACTTGTAAATAATAACGGAAAGGTGAACATTATATTTGATTTAGGTATATAGTATAAAATCGAAGTTTTGCTTAAAAATAGGGGGGTGGTTGGGGGTAGGGGTGCACCATGGTGTGAGGTATGCAAATGCAATGACACTTGCCAACTTAATTATGAGGTAATAAATAACTTAGCAGGCTAATATGGTAGTTGAGGCCGATACGTCCTGAATCCTTGCAGGAGATAATCCCTCGTATCCCGGCTACGGCATTATCCCTAATCCCGCCCTCCGGTCTCATTATGCAGCACAGCGGGATTCGCGAAATTGTTTTCTTGATTAGGGGTAGATGATACCTGTGCCGTTCGCCTACTCCGTCAAACCGATCCGCCTTTCTTGTTTATCGAAATTGTTTCGATCGAGATGCGTCGTCTACGATATAATATCTTCAATATTTTTCATAGGTTATCAATCCTTTTCTGATCAATAACTGATCAAACACTAATCATTAGCTAGGTATGTACACCTACGTCGTCTGCACTCGTATGAATTTTCTTACACTCCATTGACCCGAGTCACTTTTTAAAGGTTCGTACCATATATATTTTTAATCAATATTTTTAATCAAACTTTCGGATTTCAGAGTGTTATCTAAGATAGATTGAGACGAATGTATAGAAAATGTCCATAAAATAAGACTATGTAGATACAATTAAGATCGCGTTGCTGTACCAAAATTTTCGCATTTAAATCCAGAGTAAAAAAAATTATATATATATAAATATATATATATATATATATATATATATATATATATATATATATATATATATCCGCTTGGTGTGTAATAATACTGAATTATCGTAAATTAACACACCTACAGTCCGTTGCGGGCTGGTTGGAAACAAGACAAAGGATGTCGTGCTTTTTCATTAAATTTTTACTTTTACGTCCCCACTCGAGCAAATTTTTACTGCAAAAACTTTAACAATATCAATCATTTAATAAACAAAAAAACTTAACATTTAGTTTTTCAAAAACAGTCCCATACAAGATGACTTTCCTTATCTTTACCCTAACCCTCCGTAGTCTTTTTAGACGAGGAGCAAAGGATAGAAAACGTAAACGTAATTATTCAAACAAAATCCAGAATTAACATCGCGTCGATGACCAAAACAAGAATTATTAGTTACTGACCGAAAAGGAGAGATTTTTTTTTGAATAATGCAAAAATCAAGATTTTATAATCAAACATTTTTAAATGTCTCATATCTACCTACCTATTAATTATGTCGTCGGTCCAAATGTTTACAGACTTATTAAGTAGGTAGGTATTATTATAAAAACGTTTTTCATTCTGATGGAAAATGATCATTAATAATGTGGCATTACTACAGAGGCGATGAAATGCGAAAAGTTTTCGGAAGTACGGTGCTGTCGAGGAAGGAAACTCCGCCGCACACAGGAAGGAAGGAAGGAAGGAAGGGTAACGATGAGGGGCCACCCGTTCCTGGGTGGAAGGACTGACTCTCGGTTATATATTGGCCTTTATATCGGGATTCTTACTGAATTTCAAGTGGGATTTACGCTTCTCGTCTCGGAAAATGGAAGATGGTTGGAGAAACGTGCACATCCTCGGGTAAAGCGTATTTTCATTCGAAGCGATAGCTGTTATTTAGCACACTTAAAATTTTAAGAAAGATACCTACGAGTAGGTACTACCTACCTATCTAACTACCACATTCTATCTAACAATTTAAAAATCCTAAAAAATAATTATTAGATATCTACCTAATTATTTCTTGGAGAATATCTAATAGTTAGGTACTACTTACCTGGTGTACTTTTTATGCCTGGCTTTAAATTTACCATTGTCCTGAAAACTTATTTTTTTTTTTTTTATGTTCTGGTTCCCACGAAAAGGGATATCCTGTAATGTTCAGAGAACATCGTGGGAACCAAGGGAAAGAAGGTAGGAGTTGGTTCTTAAATTTCTGGAGGTTGTATGCCTCGGGGAACACCTCCCTAGGCAATGAGTTCCAAAGCCTCGCAATTCGTTGGATGAATGAGTCTTTGGAAAGTGATGTTCTGCAGGTCTCCAAAGTGACCACGAAGGGGTGTGAAGACTGAACTTGACGGGTTAATCTTGAAGAGACTGCCAAAGGAGGAACGATTGTTGATATTTCAGAAGAGCATCGCCCATGAAAATATCTATAAAATAGAGACAAATCGCCAACTTTTCTACGGTGTTCCAGACAAGTGAGCGAGTTTGTAAGCGAGGCATCACCGACGAGACGAATTGCCCTTTTTTGGACAGAATCCAGTAGCTTTAGGATATGTTTAGGTGCTGCACTCCAAATATGGGAACAGTACTCCGGTACAGGTCGGATCTGTGCCTTATAGATCATAAGCAGCTGACTGGAGGTGAAATAGCTCTTGGCACGAAACAAAAAACCAAGTTTTTGGGATGCACTTTTGGCAATGGACCTCACGTGATTTATTCGTCTATGTAGATAGTATATATTCCTTATCTAAGCCTGTGACACTAGACCTTTCTTAGTTGTACCATTAGGTAGGTAGGTACTTCCGTACATTATTTTGACTGATTTAGTTGACTTGCATTGGGTTTCTCTAACTGTAGGTAGGTACACTGGGTACCATAAAGGACGCTGACTGTTTTAAATTTTTTTATTTTTGGAAAAATCATTAAATGTTTTGCAATTCGTTCAACTTTCAACAACTTCATCCAACAAATATTTTACTTTTATTATAATAAGTACCTACCTACTAGGTTTTTTCTTCGTCTTGTCCGTTTTTGAATGTAAAAAAGGGATGACTAACGGATCAATGAATAAAAATAAGATAGGAAAAAATAAAATAAAAAATAATTAGATTGAGAGTAGGTACCTAAGTATATCATTTATTAAATGTGGGGCTTCTCTGTATTTACAACATTCTTACGCGTGAAGGTACCTACCTAATTTTTGTAAATATTCTTAATTAGTTTAGAAAATAAATTGTGCAACATTTTGAAAAAAACATATTAAGTAGTATATTAAGTATAGCATATTTCACGAATATACGGTGGTTTCGGATTATCGTTATAAACTCGATTCAAATGTATCTACATATAAAAAGTACGAAAGAAAGTTCCCCTAATATTTTTAAACAAATTTCGTAGGTAACGAATTTTATTTTATAAGTGACTTCTAGTTTGTTTGTTAGCACGTTTAATTTTGCAACCAAATCTGTTCTTAATGACTTTATTTATTGTACATAATAAGAGAGGTAGATAAGTAATCCAAACAAATTTCACTAATTAACTAAGCTATTAAGCTTTTATTTGGCTAGTTGATTTATTTTTGTTAGATTTCTAGAAAAATAATTAGTAATCTTGGGTTATCATTGTAGTGGGTACCAAAATTAAAATCGTATAGTATTGAAGTTTTGAGAAATTATACTCACTGTAAACAAGAATGCTCTTTATTTGTTTATCTGGACGAAACTTGGATTTTTGCTAAAGATGGAACAAAAAGAATTTGGCAGGACGATAACATAAAGTCTATAAAACATACCGACGGTGAAGGAAAAAGACACATTATTGTGCATGCTGGTGGAAAGCATGTTGATAGGGCAGATCTTTTATTTTCGTCAAAATCAAAATCGGCCGATTATCATGACAATATGGATACATAGATGTTTGTGAAATGGTTAAAAGAGAAACTATTACCATTGTTACATGAACCATCTGTCAACAACCAACAAACTCCTGGACGGTACAGAAAATATACTCAGTTATGAGCTAACACTTTCGCCTTATCATTGCCAATTTAATCCCATTGAGTATATTTGGGGAAAAACTTAATATGACAATCACATTGGATCTAATGGTTACAGTGATAAGGCCGTTTTGGAAACCTGGCAACGAGCACTTAATACTGCCACTTCTGAAATTTGAGTAAAATGTGTCACAATATCTGAAAATTTAATAGAAGAATGGTGGGTTCGTGAAAACCGCATCGAATCCTGTTATCATTTACAATCCGAATGAGGATAGCGACGACAGTGATTCCGATTATGATGACTGTAAATCTGATTTTTATTGAATTCCCTTTTAACATAATTAAATATTTGCCTATTTCTAACTAAAAAACTTATCGAGAGCTACATCAAAGATTTCTGTTCACAATAAATCAAAAAATAAAAATCAAGCCTCTTAACAAAAGCATAATAATAAACAAAAAATTTTCGGGTTTAAATCTTGGGCGAATTAACTAATGTACCTCTCAATACAAAGCCTCGATGCCTCGGTACTAATCCGATACCGTCGTATATTGGTGAAATAAGCTATAAGTGTACCCATATACCCAAATCGGTGGTTTGGATTCGGGGACATCTAAAGGTAATATCTTAACTTTTTTTGTAAATAGGTACAAATGTACCTACGAATACACTTCTATTACAGTTTTAATTATAGTTTAGTTTCAAGCACCTTTAATGCATTAATAATTTTATATTCTCTTCACTGAAAGCGAAGCATAAAAAAACTAGATACCAGTGTTTGATCACCCAATTTTGTATACAGAAATTTGCTTCGACAGCCAAGACGTGTTGAAGGCATTGGCTGCTCCGGTTATTCGGGGTTGTTGGAAGAGAATGGGGAAGCCGACACACTGGTCAAAACGGGCTCAGAGACTATCCCCATCAGACCTGGACCCCTCTGTGGGGTTTCAAAAAGCCTCAGAACGAGCACCATAAAAAATGGATGCACTCAAAGCTCTGGCTAAATGGAATGGATCCACAGGTCAAAAGTCATGCGATTTTGGCAGACCCGCTCAACCTAAGCCGTACTAGACTGAGAGTAACTTAGTGGGCTTAATGTTGACTCTGCAAATATCTTTGTAGGTTAGAAAGGGGATGAGAACAGTGAATGCCGTTTCCGTCATGAAAGGGCGAGACGGCGAAACACGTCCTATGCAACTGCTAGGAACTGGTAAAGTTCCGGTTCCTGTGCTTGGGTAAAATATAAACTGAGCTAAAGAGCTACATCAGGACCCCCAAAAGCTTCTGGAAATTGGTAAAACAACTGTGTCCGAAGAAGGAGCTCCAATCACATGGAAGGCACAATAGACATCAGGTTGAATTGCATACTTACAAAAAGCCTCTCTATAAAATCTAATCTCTAATTTAATGCATAAAAATTTTTTTAATGGGGATGAACATGATACTAGAGAAATTAATTAAAATTCTTTGCAGACAGAATTTTTAAGAATTTCAAGATAAAAAAAATTGACTTCCCGCCACTGTATAAACCTAAAGAATTTTAACTTGATTCTTTTTTGAACACTGTAAAACCTCCCCTTAACATTTTTTATAAAAAGTCCACCCGATTTGGTAAATAATTGCCGAGTTGGCTTTCATTATAATATTACCTACCTATTATTTTTTTTAATCTGGATATTTGAAATGGTTGGTGTATTACGATATTAAATATAAAAATTTTACTCATTGTTCGTCATTATACATACGAAAACAGTGATCATCGCGTACGCGGGGTTAACATTTGTAGGTCTTGACAATGTGGTGAAGGAGAGGGAGATGCCTGACGTGATTTTTGGCGCCGGGATGCTACACTCTTATCGTTGTTTAACTCTCGAAGCGCCGATGCGCTTTTAAAGTTCTCTTCTGTAAGTTTTATAGTTAAAAAAAAACAGTGAGAGGTGATTTATAGTGCAAACGATTATCTATTAATATATAACATATTGGATTGATTTGTACATGAAATATGCAGGTTATTAATAATTTAAAGTTACCTAGGTATATTTTTTATAAGATAATTTCAATTTATTGTTGCCTTAATAATTTAATTTTGTTTTATATAGATACCTACTTTAATGCTTTGTTAAGTAAATACCGCGATGGTTAAAAATATCGGTGATATATTTCCTATTATTCATATTTTGGTAATACGTCTGCAAGAATTTTTATAGAGTTAGGTACGTACCTAAATATTATAAACCGAGGCTCTAAAGTATTTTTCAAGAAATAGCCTGTGCGATAAAGAAAAATATAGTGAGACTAAAATGTAATGCGATTTTATATTTCATACATACATACATATAGTCACGCCTTTTTCCCGTAGTACTAGGCAGAGACCACTTCCTTCCACTTCCACCGCTACGGTTCTTACACACATCCTTTGCTTCTTCTACTTTCATCAGTGCTCTCATACATGCTCGTCGGTTGTTGGTACTCTCTTGACAACTGGCCTTTCTTCAAAGCAATGTTGATCTGATCGAGATCGATGTTCGCCGAGCAGTCGACCTCTACCGACTTCCGTCCATTCACATTCGCCTTATAAATTTGTTTCGTCAATCTTTCTACGTGTTCAAACCATCTAAACATTCTTTTATCTATCTTTGTAACCACACCTTCTTTTAAACCACAGCGTTCTTTTACTACTATTTTTTACTTTATCCAACCGAGTCAATCCGGCTATACAATTCTCAGACTACTCATATCTGCAGCATTAATTTTATATTTCACTTTGGTATACCTAAATTGGTTATCTAGTAGATATTTAATTATAATTAAAGTCATCATCATCATCATCACCTCCCAACCTGATGTTGAGTCCACTGCTGAACATAGGCCTCCATTATACTGCTCCACTGGGCTCTATCTTGAGCTGTTCTAATCCAGTGTCCGTCTACTCTTTTTATATCGTCGCTCCAACGTGTTGGCGGTCTTCCTGTGCTTCTTTTGTCTTCGCGGGGTCTCCAATTAATTATTCTTAAAGACCATCTGTTGTCTTTGAATCTTACGCGATCTTGGGTTCGAATTCCAAGCATAGCTCTCTCTCCATTTTTCTCTGAGCAACCTCCAATCTATGCACGGTGTTCCTTGTCAATGTAAGCGTTTCGGCACCGTAGGTCACATTACTGGTAATACGCATCGATTGAAGACTTTTGATTTTAGGCTTATTGGTATGCTGCTTTTAAAGACATCCCTTAGTCTACCGTATGCAGCCCACCCTAAAGAGATTCTTCTTTGTAGTTCCTGCATTTGATTGTCTAATTTCGTGACCTAGATATTTGTATTTGCCAACCACTTGAATGATTTTGTCCTCTAGAGATATAATTTCCCCAAGGACCAAATTGGTCATTGTTTTTGTTTTTTGATGACTTATACACAGGCCAACGTTTTTTGTTAATTAATAATTAAAGTACCAATATATAATTTAAAATTTTTATCATCAGGTACCTAGGTAGGTACCTATCACCTTAGGTACTAAATCATGATTTTCATGATTGTACATAAGTAAATAGTGAATCTAATAGTAATATAGTGATGTTAAAAAAAGTATATTAATAAAAAAAAAACAAAACGTGAAACATGTCAAGCGAATAAAAGGCTGCAGCCATGTGGAGGCTGCCCCCCGGTTGTACTCCGGAGGATCTGTTAGTAGCTCGAAGACTAGCTGTACGTTCTCAATCTGTACAGCACAAGATACATTCCGCCAATATGATTTATAGTGGTAAGTAAAACGAGAAACTACAAAATCCAAAAGATCGCTTATTTATATAAAATTTTGTAATTTGTTATATTTTATTATTTGTATATTTTGATCGCTAGATATTTTTATGCAGAGTGAAAACATCGACACAGCGGTCACAGAGAGTTTTGTCCTTGTCTCTAATTTATTTAATTGCGTAATTGGTACATATTTTTTAAATATTATGTTAACCATAAATATTACGTCACCGACGGCAACACTGTTTTATTTTTTTTATGTACCTAATGTGTTTGTTTTTTAATTTTTATTTTATTATAGGTATTTTTTGGATGATTCGATTTTCCAACAGTCGTTATTTATTTAATAAAAGTTGTATTACCTACAATATACGAGTAGATACCTATCTACCCCTATATAAAATAGAGTTCGTCTCGTGAATTAATTTCATTGGCATAAACTAAGGTCTTCATATGTCCCCAAACATAAAAATCAAGCGGGTTATACTCGAGACTTCTTAGCGGTCATTCAAAATCACTTACTCTGTCAATCCATAGTTAAGGAAATAAGTCACTTAGATGATTTCTAACACTTAATGGGAAATGAGGTGGAGCTCCATCTTGCATAAACCACATTTTCCTTCTTACGTCTAGTGACAGATTATCCAAAATATCACTAACAGTATTTTGCAAAAAAAAATAAATAAGAATTTTCATTTAAATTTGGAGGCAGAACATATGGCCCTAGTAGTTGGTTGCCTTTAATGCCACACCATAGGTACCTACATTTTCTTCTTCCCAGTAATGGCAGTTTCGCCAATTAAAAACTGCTTGCCTGGTAAAAGTCGCTTCATCGGTTTCTTAATAAAATTTCGGTCATCATTATGCTTGTTGAGAATACGTTGGCAGAACTATAATCGTCGTGGGAGATCTCTTGGAAGCAAATTTTGAACGGGAGTGAAGTGATAAAGATGAAACTTTTCTTTTTTCAAAAGTCTAATAATAGATGACTGACTTACTCCTGCTGCTGCTGCTGCTGACAGATGACGTGAACTTACTGCAGGATTTTCATCTACTCGAAGCAAAATTTCATCTTAATTAGGTGTAGTTTGTTTCGGACTACCACCCTGATTTTTATCGTGAAATGACCCGGTTTCACCCAAACGATGAAATAGATTTGCGAAAGTTTTGTGATTTGGTTGTGCCTTCTGCCTGGATATAACAATTCGTATCTTCTTACTGCAGAGCGACCGCAAAAATTTTCTTGTGCGTATACGCAAATCATATCCCGGAATTTCTTCATTCGTAAAATGATTGTGACGAGGCATTTCAATCGAAAAAGAATATGATATCTTTAAATAAATGCAATAATAGATTTTAATATCCAGCAACAATAATTCACTTACAAGAAATGACATTTACCTGTAATAATTATCTGACAGTCCAAAGCACACTCATTAAATAATATTTGAAATAATCTTCTGAGACTCCGAATTGTTCAATTGCGGTTTTCTCGAGAACTGATGAAATTATAGTGTTTTAACAGGAGTACCAATACTAGGTTCGTAAAAATGATGTCTGTGTCATATTTTTCAATCAAAATCAATAAAAAGTTTCGTCAAAAAAAGTTACCAGTCGATTTCATCATTAGGAATCATTCACATGTTGCCCCCTGTAACAAAATGTAAATAATACAGCAATATTTTATCAAGGCATATTTGGTCCAAATCACCCGCCCTTAGCCAATAGTTATGAATCACCCCGTATGTTTTTTTTTATTTATCCCGCATTTATAATTTCTTTTATATGTAACACTTTGCTGCAGAAGAATTGTTTTCAGCTCGTTTTTCATTTTCATTTTTTTATTTATTAAACTGGTAGTTAAATATTTTTTTACTTTTTATTTATTTCAAAAAAAAGGTGTCAACATTGTAGCTCGTTTGACTCGTTACTTTCGGTATTAAAATGTACAGGGGTACCTACGGTTAAATTTGTTCGAGGTTTAATTCGTTATTTTTAATAGTTAATTTTTATTATTAAAAAATTACTTGGCGCTCAATGGCATTTTAGTTTTTGTAAATTAGTACAGATATTTTTAGATAATTTTAGTTTTATCAAAATTAGTTTAGATATTTTTAGATATCTATTAAAAAAAATAATAGATAAATCCGCGAACTAACTACCTGTTCTCTCGAATTGAATTTAATTGAGAAGTCAAGATCACTGATCCCCGAGATAGAATCTGTAGTTTTTTAGTTACCTAATCATTTTTAATATACCTAGACTATTCTTCCTCAAAAAAAAAAGAGTAGGTTACAAATGTTTGATCGATACCTAGGTCGTTTCAAAGATAGATTTTCATATTAGGAAGTGTTAAATAGGTATTAGATATATTTTTATGTTTCAATTATTTAATCGTGACAATAATTTAGCTAGGTAGGTATTTTAATCGTAAATTGGGGAATAAGGGAATTTTAGGAAATTTTAAATTTTTATAAATATCTTTTTAATTAGGTAAATACCTATGTATCTACTCGTATTATTCTTATAAAATGTTTGAAAGACGTACTTACACACAGATAAGTAAGCAGGTAGGTAGGTAAGTACCTTCCTAGATAATAATAGATATATATTAAAATAAAAAAATTATAGAAGGTACAAAACAAACTTTAAATTAATAAAAATCTTTAAATAGGTGTATCCACATATTATTAGGTAGGGGTATACCTACCTAGTTGAATGAAAATTACAATGTAAAAAAATAACTAATATTACTGTACCTACTAATAAATAGGTAAATAGGTATTAATTAACAATATAATATCTCATTTTAAGATCCGTATCAACTGTTGAACGCGGCAACGAGTCGATTGGTAGCGCAAGGCTCCGGTCAAATCCAACTGTGGCAGTTCCTTCTCGAACTGCTCAACGATTCGTCGAACGCCACTTGTATCACGTGGGAAGGCACCAATGGCGAATTCAAACTTACCGATCCCGACGAGGTCGCTAGGAGATGGGGAGAGAGAAAATCTAAACCGAATATGAACTATGACAAACTCAGCAGAGCACTCAGGTAATAAAAAAAAAATTATACAACACGCGGACGGACGAGGTAGTGATAACCAACA
Source organism: Agelastica alni (assembly GCA_950111635.1). NCBI lineage: Eukaryota > Metazoa > Arthropoda > Insecta > Coleoptera > Chrysomelidae > Agelastica > Agelastica alni. The sequence goes on along the minus strand of OX467711.1, from coordinate 27,931 downwards.
ACTCGTTCTATTATTGTGAAACAAACATTTTAAATTCTGATTTTATTTACGTACTTATTCCTTAATTCCATAATAGTAAGTCTGGATTATGAAATTATTTGGTAGGTAATTTTAATAAAAAACGTAGCTAAACCTTTTTAAATTATAGATATTTAAATTAAATTTATCTCTAGAACCACAACGTGGATTCGCCACGGTGACCCATTTTTTAAATCGCTTCCAATATGACGTGAAAAAAATATGCCCGTTATTATATACCTAATTAAGTTTTAAATATTCATATATTTAAATAAAACTACGATTAACAGAAAAACGAACAAATTACCTACAACACAAATATTTTTGATTCATAAAAACACATAAAAACAAATTATAAAAAAAAAAAAGGTTAATTAGAACTAATCCTCACAAATGCTAACTGATGTTCTACGCTCGTATTTTTAGCACAGTGAACGCAACCTTTTCGGTCAAAAGTCAAAACGACGTGAACGGTTTGGGGGTCCTTGGGGAGGCAGCTCGTCAGGCAGTGCCGGGATTTAGAGGTCTGGAGGCCCCTGGCCCCAAATCATTTTCCAAAAAAAACGAACAATTTTTGTTCAGTCGAGTTTTTCAATAAATAATCTATTGTGAAACCAAGTAGATTATTTTAGAATTTAACAAACATATGTAAATATAAACAAAAACAAAAGTTACCCTAGGTTGCGAGCAAGTACCGCCCCACTCAGCCATTGAGCCATTAGGATATTCGCTCAAGATGGGTAGTGCAAGTGCTTATCAGGACCATTTGAGATTTTGATATTTTACTGATTGCCCGATTGGAGTGAACAAATAAAAATGAATCACTTCTGTTAATATTTAAGAAAAATATAGGTAATCATGTTTGTACAAAGTACTGTAGGTAAAGGTAAACCAGCGAAAAAAAATATCAAAGGAAAAGTTGAAGGATTTTTTTTCCGAAGTCTCTAATGTGGAGGTCCCTCTTTTGTAGAGGCCCCGGAGCTGTAGCCCCGGTTGCCCTCCTCTAAATCCGGCCCTGTCGTCAGGATATCCCAGGTAGTCGCGAATAGATTGTCTTAGTTTTCTTGGTAGTTTTCTGCTCTTTGCTTCACATAATCTTCCACACCAAAACATCAGCTAAAAGAAACTCAAATCGGTTTTTTGTCATTTTGTAACGAAATATTGCAGCACCAAATCTAAAATCTCATCGGTACAAAACAGCTGCCATATTTCTTTCAACTTTATAGTATTTTTTACTCTTCCTTTTGGACCCGGTATAATTGCAAAACAATATTTGTTGCAGAGATTCTGATTTTTTTTTAACTAATTTTTTAGTAGCGAGTAGGTAGGTATCTATGTACGTACATACCTACACAATATATGTACATACTTATATACAGAGGTGTCGGTTACGGTAACAGTGTCGCGAGTTCAATGGTTTTTTCCGATCTCAAAAATGCCCAACACGCCTAAACAAGTTTTCACTTCAAAAAAATTTTCAAACTGCTTGTGGAAGTTAAACCCTATTCACTCAATGATTTACTTATCATTCAATTTAACCATGTAAATCAAAATGTACCTGACTATTGTTTCATTTAATACGCATTATGTAATACGTGATATTTATTGATATATTCCTTGAAATAAAATTTTGTTTATTATTTTATGTAGAGAAATCTGATTTATATGCATGAATATCACTGTTTCGTAAATAAACGTTTTTATGAACTGATGTGATTAAATCCAATATATAAAGGCCATACACAGTTAAAATTCTCAAGATAATAAAAACAGGTCGACAGGAGTCTACAGATAAGATATTTAAAATAAACCTTAGAATTATTTTCTATGACAAAAAAACATTTTTAGCATAAGGAGAACTCCCCCAAATATAAATTCCATACCTAATCCTAGACAGTATTTCTCTAAAATAAAGTAAACGAATGTGATTTACATTAAGTGTTTTTCTTAAATTTTTAATTTGAAAACATTAAGAATTTAACATTCGTTTTAGTTGTATTAAATAACAAGGATTGATTACTAGACCAGGTAGAAAATATCAATAAAGCATTCATAATTTTGGCCTTTAAAATGTTTGGGTCTTTATCACAAAACAGAAATGTTGAATCATCTACATTAAGAATGGTATATGACTCTGGTATAACAGAAGGTAACTCAATTATACAGGGTGATTGATTAGTGTGATAAAGCTCAGTAGCTTTGTTATCATAAGAGATACCAAAAAACAATGAGCATAAAAATTGTAGTTAGCTTTATGCTTCACAATTCAAATTTAGTTACAATGTTACGGGGTATTCCATAACGCGGCGGTGCCAGATCAAAGTTATGTTTTTTTTTAATTGGATAACCTCGTATAGTATGTTATACAGGGTATTTAAAAAGTTATAACCAATTCTATGTGGAAATCTTAAAAATATCAACGGCTTGTAGAATTAAAAAGTAGTACAAGTATAATAATCTATTGAAGCCAAAGAGTTTTTTATTGAATGTCAAACACGAACGAATTTGCGAATATTTATTAAATCGAATACAGTGTAAGTCAAAACTTGAGTACATTATTTTCTCAGTCATTTCAAATGGATCACCCAGTATTCTATATAACTGTCGAAGACTACTGTTACCATACTTCTATTTTTATTAACCATTCCCTATACCTAAAGTTATTAGTTTTTGAGATATTTTCATTTTTCTATGCAAAGTATTAATTAGGTATCTAAACGTATCAATTGCTGGCGTTGAGAATTTAGGTGCTTGTAGGGTTCCGAAAGGACAGCCACATCTATCTTTAGCTCCTGCACTGTCTGCTTTAGCAGATCGTGCGCCATTCCGCAGAGGTTTAGGTTAAGTTGTAATATTCTTACTATTAACGATAATTCTTATACCTCTGCTCAGCCTCTTTAAAAAACGGGCACGCTACTCTACCGACAATACGTTCGTAAATACGAGTAGATAAAACCACCGCCGAATGGAATCCTTACAGAGATGTTGCAAGAAGGAAACCTCTCTCCTGGTCCTTGCCAGACTCCTCGTTCACGACCATCTGGATGTTTTAGGCTAGCGATTTATAACGTGGTCTATCTCGACTAATAGGGGTCGATACCATCGTCAAGGGGCCCATGGTATAGCGAAAACGAAAATTGGGAGTGCAAGAGATGTAAATGAGGGTCCATGAGAGTGTCCTTCACAAATAATTTGAAACTGATATTGAGGATGTTTGAGAGCTTATAGTACCTAGGATCAAAACTAGGGGAGGGGGCGAAACTTTAAATGGGGTTCGTGGTGGTTTTCAAGAGGTAGTTGATGTGTAAAAGAAATAGGGTGGGAGACCCCGGCATTGGTTTTCAACGCATCAGAAGAAATACCGTCAACTGCTACATGTAAGGAGCGATCTTGCATAAAGCTCATGATCCATTGGCGCAATTTGGTTGGAAGACCGTAGGCAGATAATTTGCTTAACAATGCCTGGTGCCAAACATAAGCCAGCAAATCTTCAGTAGACCGAAGTTGTCGAAATCCATATTGTCTGTCATGAATTATCTCAAATTTCTCCAGATATTTGATAAGTTCTATGTTGTTTCCTTTCTTCGGAATGGGTTGGACTCTAGCGTTTTTCCACATGGACGAAAATACTCCTTTGCTGTATGATAGCTTGAAGAGTCTACAGAGAACTGGGGTGATCTCTTGAGCACAGGTTTTCAGGACAATTGTCGGAATTACATCTGGTCCTACTGCGTTATTAGAGTAAAGATTTCGTAGGATTTGCCTGATAGTGCGATGGCAAATAGCGACCTCAGGCATTGATAAGTTTATTCTAGATATCGTTGAGGGTGTTTCCCATTGGTATCGAGGCTTGAGAGTGTCTTAAGATTTTTTGGCAAGGTCCATCGTTATATTGCAGGTGTTCCTCGCGTGGACAAAAGCTTCTCGGTTAGCAATTGTCGGGAATTCGCACCGCACTGTTGCATTCTTGGTTGAACCAGGGTTTGGGGTTGAAGATCCGTCTTGTACCATGAGTCCATACCTAGGAAAGATGTTGAAAGAGGTTGACGTAAGGAGGGTTGGTAGGAGAAAGATACAGGCAGCAGAGAAATGTTGTTGATTTTTGTAAGGTTAACTTGAACCACATGACCTCTAGGCCGTCATTTGGTTTTAAGTTCTCCTGTCTACAACAAGAAATATCGCTGCGAGTGTAAACACAGAGGCCGGTCTTGAATGTGAATCTCGTTTCGAGTTCGAAACCAGGACACAAAAGATGCGTATTGTTGGAGGAGGGTTTGATTTGTGTCTCTGTCAGAGCCAGTAGATGAGGCCTGTTGGTTTGCAGGTGGTGGTGTACTGAATTAATGTTAGAGTTAAGGCCTCGAATATTGCACAAATCAATTCTAAAGTTGCTTTTGGTATTAGCAACCGCACTTGGAACATGTATTTTTATTTGACTTTTCATGATTTGGTATTTGGTTAAAAAAGAAAAGAAAAGAAGAGTAAGAGAAAAAAAAAAAAAAAGGAGCAGATATATGGACTAGCTTATATAGAAATTTCTGCATCCAGGACGGTCAGCTGACCTCGATGGACTGTAGCCTCGGCAATGCCCCTTGAATACACGAGCTCGGATCCCTTCCAGTCACGAACTGGCAGAACAGGAGTATCGGAATTATACACCAATTGATGTGAGAGCATTCCGCGTTGCCAATGGGTTGGGGCCACTGTATTACTTGGCGGCCAGCCTGCGGAACTGTTTCAATGCTGTACCTTCAGCCCCAGAGAGGCCTGACTGATGCCTGGATGCTTCCATTTGAATATAAACCAGAACACATTTCACCCGAGGGACGGGAAACTCTGACCAAGTGCCGAAACATGACTATTCATTTCACGGCACCTATAATCAGAGCGGTGGTGTATACACCGTATTATTTGCTTTAACAAAGCAGATAGATTTGTAAACAAATCGTGTGTGTGTGTGTGTGTGCGTGTTAAATTTATGTTGGGAGTTTTCAGTCCAAGAAAAAATAGTAAATGTATAAACAATACTTATTGTAGTGTCCCTAGATGTAATTTCAAACAAAGTTCATATTTAATTGATCAGATATGCCACAATAGAACTACTAAAGGTCGCAGTGGATGGGCGACCTACGCCCCACTCACATGATACCTAACCTAAGCAGGCCCTGAAGAACAAAAGATGAAATAGTCACCCTGAAATCAACAAAAACACTTCAAAAACTTAATATTTATAGAAAATTATCTGAACATACAGTGACAAATACATAAAACTAACTGCAGTGTTATTTAGAAGTAAGTTAATATTTATCGCCAGTGAATAAAACTTTTTTCCAATTATCCACAGACCAATTTTAATGATTTTGAGCAAAATGTAACCCGGCAACTCTGTTCTCTCTAGTAAGCGAGGGTGTAATAATTGGTCTCCTTCTGTTTAATCCAGCTTCATTTAACCGTCTTCTAACTAAAACATTGCGGACAGCTTCGAGTTCATTTCTGATCGAAGAACTAGTGACACTCCAGTTTCTTATAGCGTAGGTATTGTTTAACAAAACGTTCGTCTCGATCGTTAGTGCATCGTTTTCGCCCTTGCCTTATAGATTAATTTCCTACCTCATTCAAGCGTCTTACCATACGACTATTGTGGAACGATTTTTGCCTAACAAATTGGTAACATAACTTAGACAATCGGATAATAAGTAAAACTTTTATTTCTTTTTCAGGTATTATTACGACAAAAATATCATGTCAAAAGTCCATGGCAAAAGATACGCCTATAAATTCGATTTTCAAGGACTGATGGCGGCTTGTCAAGCTCAAGCACAAGGCCAAGGAGACGTCTTACCGACTTACCATAAATATCAACCACATCAGAGTGAGTTGGGAGCCGCTCTCTATCCGACAAGTCACCCGGCCAACCACAGACTACCTAGTATTTTACCAGCTACAACTCAACATTCCCAAACTGGACTTTTTCCACCTCCCACCTATTGGCCATATTCTCCAGGGTCGTTTGATCCCAGAAGTGCTCCTTTTAATTAAAAAGACGATACACATCACTTTAAAACTAAGTTCTTGATGATAAATATCCTTACATACCTACTAAGTTCAGATGCTGATTCTTAGGTATTTAAGTGAATTTTTTAAATATAAATTAAATTAAAAAATAGTACTCTACTTTAATATAAATGAGTTATGCTAAAAAACACAATAAAATTTTAAAACCTTTAGTAGCTAAATGTTAAACAAGGCGATCAAAATTTGTAATATAAATTTTAAAATTAAAAATAATAATGATAGTTATAATAGATATACCTACCTATTGGTTCTATCCCACTACAAAGTTACTTAAAAAATTAGTTCTCACATATTTCAATTACAAAGTGCAATTTAACAGCTATTAAAGTAGTACAAAACAAAATCTAATGAAACTAGTTTTAAATTATTAAATTTTTTTTTCTTTTCGAATCGAAAGTAGGTTCATATTTAAATGCCAACATTTTCAAGTGAAAACATTACCTAAAATTTTCTATAACTTCTAAATACTCCTATAATAAATAATAATAATTTATCAACGTTGTTCATCAGATTTTGTGTTGTATTAACTGTATTAGCCATTGTTGTACATACTATATTTTATTGTAAAGCCCTTCTTCTGAAATACAAAAGTTATTTTTTATCTAAATTAGTTTTCAAGTTTAAATTATTTAAGTCATATATAACTTTTCTGATTATTTCTTCATTTTATTTATCCAAAAATGTTATAACTAATAAAATTTTATTTGTTTAATTTAAATTTATTATTTTTTTGATATTTACACACCTTGAAATGAATTGCCATGAAAATCACCATTCATTTCAATTGGATTAATGCCAATAAATACACCACTTTATTTTCAATAATAAATGTATTAGATTGGTAGGTACCAAGGTAAAATTATTTTAATAGTAATAACCAAGAAAATATACCTATCTGTTGTTTCCAAGAGATTTAAGATTTTCTGTAAGTAGGTAGATACCAGTATTATAAAGATGTAAATTATTCATAATGACAGATGGATTGTGTACATTCATTAATAAAAAATAATGCTGTGCAGTGTGAAAACCATTATGTTTTTAAAGCTTTTTTGTAATTGGAAAGTCAAATACATTTTTTATGTATAAGAAGTAAACTAAATTTATTGAAAGTAAAAAAATACAATATTATTTTGTTTTATTTCATCTACCTAAACACTTTGATGAATTGTGGTTTCCGTTCATAACTAGCATTATTTTGTTCTCAGTAAATTAAAGATTAAATATTTTTAGGTAATCTCATAAAAGTACTTACATTACACAAACTGGACACTTTTTTTTTTATTTCATCAAAAGTTTATAAAAGATCTCCTCAAATGTTAAGAACACCAACATTTTATATAACAACTTTAGTTTAATATTCCTACTTATATATTGTTAATGCCAACTTTTTCAATTTGTTCTAAAACATTTTTTAAATTAAAATCAAATAGTTCACATCTTATAGGCATTTCCAATGAATAAAAAGGATTTTTTAAAGCATAATCTGCATACAATTCATAAATTCTTTTGAGTAAAATTTCAACACCAGTTTGAGCTCTGTCAGAAACAATCATAATTTTGACTCCAGTTAATGTCTGAAAACAATTTAGTCGGAATGTGTCAGCTTCAAGGACCTCTATTCCAGAAGATTTTGGTTCTGGACTAAGTTGACTTGCAATAGCAAATAGTGGGTAAAACATACTTGCTAAAAATATTTTTTCATTTGTGGTCATTTTGGGTCTTCCGAATTGTAAAGATAATGGGTAATTTTCTTTTCTTTCAATGAATTCTAGAGCATTCTGACCATTATCCATTTGGTGTCCAGTGACAGGTATACCATTTATTGCTGTTAGCACATGACCAGCTAAAACAAACCATTGTTAATTTTATATATTAAAAAAAACATGCAATATATTACCTTGTATTCCATCTTTCTGTCCAAATTCCACTACTATTTTTTTGTTTTCTGAACGTAATTTGATATCTAATGGATAGTTAAACTTTTTTTCGATTTCAATTTTAGTGACTACATTGTCATAATTAAAAATTAAACCACCTGATTTAGAAACAATATAAATACCATAAATAACCATTTCAAATACTTTCAATTAAGATTTTGTTTTGACGTTTTTCCTAACCTAACCTAATTTGTCATCTTGGTAACTTATCATTAATCTTCTTCTTTTATTACAATAAAGGGACTAGTCTATCCATAGGGAAAAATCACGTAACGCGAGATGGCGCTGTAAATGACATAATATCGGACCGAGGTGTGAAAAAAAAATATTCTGTCATTTGATCACTTGTAAAACCAAAGTTTTTATTGAAGGGAATGACAGATTAATTTGCTACCCAATAAATATAATTACTAGGTCTACAGCCATGGTGTAAGGAAACACAGCATACATTAATTATTAAAATACCACCGTCGACTCCGACCAATCCGGTGCGGCACAATCTTCGCATGCTCCATTCTTGGTTTGGACCTTTTCCCGCTCCCGCGTTTTATTCAGTGATTGACATGCTGTCAATTACTTTTAACTCTTTTGAATTGCGATATTTTATAATTTGGCGATTTATCCTTTTTTTGTGCTACAAAACTTCAGTATTAATTGTTATTAATTTGTGGAGCAAACATGGTGAGGTAAGTTACATCTAATACGAATGAAAAGTGTTTTTTTAACCTCAAATTTATTTCCAGGGATAATTTGGTTTGTCAAGAAGATATTAATTTAAAAAGAAAGCGTGAGGTATGTGATTCAGATTTAGACTAATCTGTTTTCGGCCATCGAAAGTACGAGCGTGGTCGGGTACTCTCTGGAACTTGGGTTTTGGGAATCATTGAGAACGACAAGGAAGACGTGCGTTTTATCGTGGTAGAGCGTAGAGACGCGGGGACACTCATACCGCTGATCCAACTGCACGTTTTGCCTGATACGGAAATCCACATAGACAGGTGGGCAGCCTATAACTGTTTATCGGATAATGGATACATTCATACATTCATAAACGTGTAAATCATTCCGACATTGCCCATCGGTTTGTTGGTGTTGGTTAAAAAAATGTATATATATATATATATATATATATATATATATATATATATATATACCTAAGAATAAATTTTTTTAAAAGTATAACTTCTGAAAGGGCCTTTTGCTCAACTTGGGAGTGGTGCCAATCGACTCTGTTGATCATGCTGCATTGAATAACACCATCATACAAACTGTGCCCAAACATTTTGGACGAGAAAATGTGCCTCTAAAAATTGGAAAGTTGAAAATTAAAAGAGGCCTAACTTTTGAACGGGGCATTTCCTCACCCTGAGAGGGGTGTCATTCGACTTAGCTTTACAAGCCGCATTGACTAAAATGGGTGTCTCTTTTTTGGTGAGTTCCATAAAGTAAATTTGTATCCTAAATTTTTAATTGGTTGGTTAAATAATTTAGAGTAATTTTATTTTGTTGTTGAAAAAGTATATTTCAATCACTTAAGGTTGCATTTATTATAGTGTAATTATGTATAAGTGATATGTTCTTGGAGTAGCTCATCTATAACTTACCAGGTGTTGTTTTGTGTGGCTTATTGTGGTGACAAAGAGTAGATAATAAAATTTTTTTTTGCAATTTTAAAGTAAAAGCCTTTAATAGAAATGTAATGGACAAATTGACAAATAAACTTATAAAAAATATAAAATAAATTCTTGAAAACATAAAATGACTCACTTTTAGCACATTAATTTAACTTTCCAAATAATTTAAACTACCTCAAAGGTTCAGATACCAAGTTAGCCCAAAACTAACTACAAATAATAATAAAATGTTTAATGAATATTATTTATTTTTTTAGTGGGCAAGCCTATATGTACAATGAAAATGAACATTTCCTTATGACAATACCAAATCCACTGAGAGGATATGTATAAAGTACAGAAAGAACTGTGAATCTAGCAATCGGTGTAGAACAAAATGAAACTATATCCTATTTGATGCCAAGGGTATTCTAGAAAATGTTTGGATTTGATTCTGCTAGGAAAATCAGAATCTTATTGACATATTAAAATCTTTAAGGTAAAATCAATTAAAATCAAAGTAGTGTACACAGTATTATTTTTCTTTAAGTTCAGCTACTGGTAATAATAATAATAATCTGTATTTTAAAGAAAAGTTAAATACTTTGAAAGTGTACATACACAACAGTTTAGTAAAATAACGCAATACGAATTTCATACAATTATTTAGTAATTCATATAGGTAGGTAATCATCATTCATTTCATGCATTGTAGATAATGACAATTTAAATTGAGCTCCTCCTTAGTTGCTATTTTAAGTGTATTTTCTTGAAATTTATTATTTGAAATTGATATCAGAAGAATTGTAAACATGTGGAGAATCCACTGATGTATTGATTTAATCAAATTATTTTGTATTTTGAAAGTTATTTCGCAAACAGTGTAACATTTACATAGGTAAACAATGCAACAGTGCAAAAAACGTTTGTGTGATAAGCCCAGTTAAGTGCGTTAGTTGACTTATTGTGTTGTATTGACTTATTGTTATTTAAACCAAGTTTTTTCCTGTGATAGCTGCAGAGAAATGCTCTGTACTGAATGTGGTAATTTAACAGCATCTGAGATAAAGTGCATGCAACTGAAAACAAAACGTAAGCTGAAATTTTTTTGTGAACAGTGTGAAGAGGGATTTTATAAAGTACCAGCCCTTTTGAAAGAAGTACGTGAACTTAAGGAAAGTATAAATAAAATTTTGCATAAGGAAAAGACAGCATCTGTAGCTCCAGATATGGAGAATATAATATCTGAAATGTTAGACAGGCAGAATAGGGCTTTCAATGTAATTTTATTTAATGTCAATGAATCTGTCAAGAATAATCAATTTGAACGAAATGCAGAGGACAAACAAGTGGTTCTTAATATTTTGACTGATTTTAACATTAACAAAAATAATATAAAGCTGTTTAGACTGGGAAAATTCGTTAATGATTTAAGACCTATTAAAGTTACATTGAATTCAGCTGAAGATGGTAAAACTGTTGTCAAAAATAAAAAAATGATTAGAGTGCTGGAGTTAGAATTTCCATGGATCAAACAAAAGCTCAGCAAGAGTATTTTAAAAAAATCAAATTTGAGTTAGATGACATAGTTAAGAATGGTGATGATTCTAAAACAATAAAATTTATTAATAATAAGCGTACATTAGTCAAAAAGGAAACACATTTTTCCCAAAAAAACTGATAAATATCCCTAATATAGTATTCAATTTTGATGTTCTGTATTTCAATGCATGTTGAACAAAATGGACCAAATTAAAATAAGTCTCCTTTGTTATAATCCAAAAATAATTGTGGTGAGCGAAGCTAGAGTTACAAGTGACATCGAAGATTCCGAAATTTATTTAAGTGGGTATAATGTAATACGCTGCAATACATCAAAACGATCTACAGGAGGTGTTGTAATATACGTTAGAAAAAACTTAAAGTATACTTCTGCAAAAACTTATGTTAGGAAGATAATTTTTGGTGTACATTTATTAAAATAGATATTGGTTCTTACAAGATAGTATTAGGAGGCCTATATCATTCACCTTTCAGCTCTGATGCAGTCTTTTTAGATAACTTAGATAATATTTTCGATGTATTGTTTAAAAGTAATGTAAACTGTATCCTACTTGGTGATTTTAATCTGGATTTTTTGAGCAATAACTTTTACACCCGCAAAATTAAATCAATGTGGTATCGAGCAAGTAATAACCGAACCTACTAGAGTCACGAAAGATAGTGAAACTTTAATTGATTATGTACTTGTTAATAACGATCTTCCTAAATGCTGTGTTCATTCAACTCCAAAGTTGAGTGATCATTCAATAATATCTATCAGTTTGAATAATAATAATAAAAATCAGAATTTTAACACTATTAGTAAAAGGTACAGACATCTTAATGAAGAAAACCGGGATCAAGTCAGGATGGGTTTGTATTCTTGTAATTGGAATTTAGATTCTGCTGATGTAAACACTATAATAAAATAGTATCAAATAGTTAATCCGTCATAAATAAAGTAGCACCTATTCAAGTATGTTAGTTTAAATGTAACATACCTTGGTTTGATGGTGAAGTCAACAGAAAAATAAAAATTAGGGATTAATTGTGTAGGGATTTTAGAAATGGTAACATAGATGATAAAAATGATAAATGGGAAGCCTTAAAAGTTACCTGTCCGAGCGTTTTTCTTCATTTTAAATTTTCGACCACTTTTTCGATTTATAAAAAAAATACATAAACAAATTTTTTTTTTTTCATTTCTATACGTTTCGCGAAAAAATATTTGACACATGTATGAGCGTTTCATTTGAGATTTTTCGATTTTCCCTTCAAAATGTCTCTCTCGGGACTTTGAAATTTTTCGATATGTAGTCGAAAAAAAAAACGGTGTACGTCAATCGATAGGGCTCGTCGAGACCTTCAATTTGATACCAAACTCGATATATCTATCTTTTAAGATGGCCGAGATATAGCGTTTCAAGATATTGACATTTGACAGGTGATACGCGAAATGCGAAAATACAGCTAGAGAGCTGAAAATCGGTATACAAGGGTTTTCGGGGTCGCCGAACTCGAATCCGTCGACTGCGCATAGCTATCGTTATCCGCTCGCTACTGCGCATGCATCAAAAGTCGATACATTTTGTTATCGAAAAAAATGTGGTTTTCGGGGTATTTGGGGTCCGGAAAATACAAATTTGACGTTATTTTTTACTTATCTGCAGTCGTTTCCTAGTTTCGTAACGCTGCGTCGGATCGAAAAAATTCAAAGTTTTTTTATCACAAAATCGATGACGAGAAACAAGAATATGAAGATGATTTCAAAGTACATGTGTCGAGGAAAAAGTTAGTACTTTTTTCGGTATTTTTGGTTTTTTTGTTTCGATATCATATGTTAGTAGCGCTTTCGGATTCGGATCGGAACGGGGTTTTCGCTAAATGGTAGAGCACCTTGAGGACTATCTGTCTATCGAAAGTTTGGATGCTTTTATAGAGCCATTTTCGAGATATGACGAAAGGTTAACTTTTTGAAAAAAAAAGAATCGCGATTTTCATGTCATCCTATAGAGAATTGAAAAATATTCGACACGTGTTTAAGCGTTTTTCTTGATTCCGAACTTTTGACACTTTTTCGAATTTTCAAAAATTCAAAAACCAAAAAAAATATTACTTCAAATTAGGCTAAACGGACAATCAGCAGAAAATCAACGGAAAAAATTGTTAGCGTTACTGTTTGTTCGTTTAATTTAAATTGATTGAGGTAAGGTATGTGCATAAGTTATTGGTACAATAATGAAACACATATAATATTTTTTTTACAGAAAATGCCACCACATTATTACTTTCAGTTCCTGACGAAGAAAAATATATTCCAAGGCCAATAATATTCCAGAACAAGAAGTATCCCTTTGAAATGTACGACATTGATTTTTATACCTTGTTTAGGATTTCCAAACAAATAGTGATGGAAATGCTGTTGCATATATTTGAAAACGATATTGAGCCCGTGACTACAAGAAACATGTCAATAAGTTTCATGAACCGGTTATTATTAACACTGAAATATTACGCTACTGGCGTATACCAACAAATTTTAGGAGACTTTATTATATACTTAAATCCACAGTATGAAGTATCGTTTATCGGGTAACACTTATTAGCTTAGGTGATAGTGGGAACCCATGCAAACAATTTTATTAATACTCCACTTCTTAATCTGCTAAATGAAAGTGAATACAATAGAGCACACATATGAACACGAAACACATTTGAAAGATGTTAAGGATAATAAAAATGTCGTATTCCTTGCATATATTTGGGTATGGCTCTGATATTGGTTAATGTTCTTCATTAATAGGAATTTCCTTTTGATGATTTTATCGAAGATGAAAACTTCAAGCTGCAGCTGTAAGAAACGAATACCTTGCAGTTAATTAATTAATAATTGCAGCATTAGTTAATACAGTGTTCCTAAAGATAATTTCTTTTTTTTTTATTATAGGTATAAATAATGAAAATATTATAAACAAGAAATATACATTTATTAATAACGTTGTTGATTAAAAAATTATGTATATCATATACATTCAGTTCATTCAGTTATTGAAGTGACGACATAGGCAACGGTCAATGGCACCAAGAAAATCAGTGTTAGAAAGAAATTACCAAGCATAAACATAATATATCAAATATTTTTTATTTCTCACCAAATTAATGTTTACGCAATGAAATAAACAGAGCCTAATGCAGTTGGATAAGAAGTATGTAGTCCCTATTGGCGGTGACGGAAATAGAGGCGTTGAAGTTAATAGCTACATGTTGTGGTTCTGCCACTACACCATGCTTACACCAGTAGTACCTACATGAAGCATATTGAATAAAATAAGGAACTTCTTTGCTTCATGCAGGCGTTGCAAACCTTGTTGGTATGGTATGGTAGCGGTGAATATTCTTTTGTCTCGGATTATGCATTGAAGGCCTTTGGTACGCAGTGGGTTTTGGTTTTGCTTTCCTGTCGGTGATTGTTCTATCCTGTGTTATGATAGCAAAAAAGATGATAAATTAATGTTTTCTATGTAATGAATAGATATGACAATATTTTACGTTGACACTTGCTAATTTTTGTTGTTTATTAATGATAGAATAAAAACAGATAGGTCAGAATTTTATTTTTTAAATTAAATATTTTAAAAACATTTATAATCAACAAATTTTGTATAACATAGTGAGTAAAAAGAAAATTGGAAAATATTCTTGGAACAGTTTTCTAAGAGATGTTTGAAAAATAAAAATTGTTAGTATGTTAAGAATATCAAAAGAGAACAGATGTTTTTTTATATCCTTTGATTGCACGTGAAGAAATATTACTCACTTGATCAATAGCAGCATTTTGATGTTGGATATATTTTTTTTAAATTCTGACACCCTGTGCTTATTTGAAAAGAAGAAACATAGTAAATACACTGCTACAGTTTGCAGAGAGAAAATCTATGAAAGCAGTACTTAATTCATCAGCATAACTTAAATATTTCAGTCACTATCTCATAGGTATTGGGTAGGTAGGTACATAAATTTTTATATGCAAGTAATTTTTCAGTTGTTCTTTTTAAATTATCCCATAAAATTCTTAATTCTTTCCAATCTGTAGGTACACTAAAAGAGCTCTTGTATTATCTTTCGATTTTCCTCAGATTGCTTGCATTCTATTATAAGTCCATATCTAAAAAATAACAGAATAGTTTGAAGAAGAGATTGGTCTATAATTTATACAATAGTTGCATTGTATTATAGATAAATAGCTTTATTAAAAATAGGTAGAACCTAATACACAAGTATAAATATCAAATATTAACAAGAATAAGGTAAAAATATAAACAAAGCAAAACTATTTTTTTTAGGTACGAAATTATTAAAATTTACTTTTTCTACATAATAATTTTGTATCTTCATTATTAATTTAATGGTTAAATAAATTCTTTATATTATACAAATTTCTTAAAATCTTTTTCTGCATGTAATTAAAATGGCTACTAATTATAGATATTATGGAAAACTATATACTTACTGATCAACAATCTCCAGAAACACGTGTAGGTTTTTCCACCTCGGTATTATAGTTGGGCCCCCTTTTTTTGTGAAGTCTCCTTATTTTGCCACAGTCCAAGTAAACTCAATTATAAATCATGACGATGGCGACAGTATGAAAAATAAGAGAAACGCTGGGAACGCAAATACTAGCGCTGTTGCAACGTCTTTTCAGTCATTAGCTAATGGAATGTTAATCGAAACATCGGCCAGTTTTATGCAACACAAAACACAATAACAAATTATAAATGGATACTTTTGAGATCATTACATGGGTTGCTCTTTTCGCCAGTGACGAAATAAAAAAAAATAATGTTACCAAATATATTGTGCGAGTTAAGTAAAACTATATTATCATTATGTAAAATAATAATTACTTATTGCTAGTAAGAAAGTGGTATGGAACGATTTCAGAGTAAAAACATTTATTATTGTCTCTAAATCCTTACTCTCTTGATTATTAATGTTTTTTACGTCACTGCCCAGCGAAGACCACGAGGAGGTAAGAGCTTATTCTTCGCCAAGGAAATGGGATAAGGAATGTAGATTAGGAATGTTAGTTAGGAATGTTAGTTTATAAATGTTAGTTAGTAATAACGTTGGTTATGAACGTAGCTAAAATAAATAATTAAATACCTAAAGGAGAAAAAATTAATTAGAATATCTGCAAGAGAAAAAATAAGAACCATCGAAAATTTGCGAGCCAGAGGTGTACTACTATTTCTACATAGGCACTCACTCATTATAGCGGTATCTGAACAGGGGGTGGATGGAAACGAAAAAGGCGACGACACCCATGCAACCAACAGGTGGCCGAATAGATCTGAATCAACAAACTGATTGCCGCTTTTGCTGCGTGGAAGACGAAACTGCTGAACATATACTATGTTGATGCCCCGGCCTGGGAAGAGTTTAACATATTTTTTTTAACCAACGTAGAACCTACCGATTTCAAGAAAATTTCACCCCATACAACCATGAACTGAACGTGAGAATAAGGTGAACTGTAACCTCATCTAGGGGTGAGCCACAATAGACATATTAAATGTCGCAGTGGAGGGGCAATCTACGACACGCCCCACTCACACATGATACCTAACCTAACGTAGTGGTATGTAAAAGTACTGAAGCATATTGGAACATTACAATTTTTTCAGTTTTTCTTCAATTACTTTCACCACGTCGTTCGGAATGCCGAGCACCGTCAGTTTCTTTTGTTTCGTTAAGGTTATCAGATGTTTTTTTAATCCCAAAGGTTTGCATTTCGATAGCAGCTTTACCTTTTTCACTGCGTCGTTGTATACCTTTATACCCGTCAATCCTTCAGTATGTAGCGCGGCATAATCCACCAGCGCCTTGTCCATCGTCTTGGTGTACTTGGTTTTCGAACGCGAAGACAGTGGTGGATTATAGGCCGGCCTAGACGGCCGAGCAGTACTACTACTAGCAGCAGTACGACTACTGCTACTAAATGTCGTTGCTGCTACCGAAGACGTCCGCTCATCTTGGAGTTTTCTCGATTTTAAAAATGGATTATAAAACGTCTCCGTCGTCTCTAACGTCTCCGTCGTCTCTATCGTCTTCGGCTCAACCTGGGGGGTGGTATTATCCGTCGTTGGATCTATGGTAACTACGCCTACCGGCGCCTTGTCCATCGCCTTGGTGTTTGCCGAACTCGATGACGCCAACTTCTTCAACTCCGAATAAACTTGCCTCAATTCGGTACGCATGATTATCGTGGAAGGCAGTAACTTCCGCACTGTGTCTCTAATGAGTTCCTCCTTTCTTTTCGAAATACCTAGCTCTGTCAGTCGCATTTCGTCCGTCAATCTCAACAAACGTCTTTTTAACCCCGAAGGTTTACATTTAGATAGCAGCTTTACCTTTTTGACAGCTTCGCTGTATACCTCGTCTCCAGTCAATTTTTCAATATGATCCGCAGCAAAATCCACCAGCGCCTTGTCCATAGCCTCGGTGTATTTACTATTTACTATAGTAGCAATAGTACTACTACTGCTACTACATGGTAATGTTGCTGCAACCGAAGACGTCCGCTCATCCTGAGGGGTGGGATTATCCGTCGTTGACGTCGTTGGGTATATGGTACCTACGCCTATGGTATCCTCGTCCATGGTACCTACGCCTATGGTACGTAAGCCTTTGGTATCTTTGGTATTCCTTTTTCTTCTACCTTTGTAAGAATCGAAAGCTGTCATTTCTGAGGGTGGGGGTGGCTTGTAGAATGAGTCTTCGTTTACGATTAATATCCACTCATACACGTAGTGACCTTTTGGGTGGATAATATTCATGGGGAATTGTTCGACAAAATGGTCAATTAAAATTTTTAGTATCGGTCGTAAAGCTGACTTCAAGTCCCCTTTAAAAAGGAACTTGAGTGCCAGTTTTCCGAACAACGATTTAGGATAAAGAATGGTGCTAACCAAAAGATCACTAGTGTATCGGTTGACATGGTTCAAACTATACATTCTTTTTAAATGGCGGTCGGAATGATGTCTAGCTAGTTGATAATTTGTTGTTTCTTTTTTAAAAACATCGATATGACCTCTCGGTCTATCGAAAGCCTCTGCTCTATTATACATATTGGTGCAAAATATTTTTGCATACATGCCATATATGTATAATAGAGCCAAGGCCGATTGGACAATGTCAACGGGATATTTCGATAAAGAGGTCACCTCAGTAACAGATGGGAATTCGAAAGGGGATCGGAAATGATACGTAATTTCTACGAAAAATTCAATCAAACTCTTTAAATGGGGATTATTAATTTTAAAAGGAATGGTGTAGGTAGCTGCGGGAAACAGCGGTATTTTCTTGCAGAATTCAACCATACCGGTGTATTTTGCGTCTGTAGGGTCCGTACATCCAAATATTTTGCCATCCAGCAGGATAAGGCGGAACGCTTCGTTGTACATGTCCACGGAATTACCAAGTAAAAAAAAGTTGAGCCTCAGTTCAAGGTACAACAATTCCCGCAACGTTAATGCCAAATTGCTGAATTGATCTACTGAAAATCTGTATGTAGCTTTATCGAACCTGCTGCGGTCCAAAGCTTTTTCTATCGCATTAATATATTGACCGCAAGTTCTGCGTATCAACGATTGCCAATCTTCCCTCGGAATCACATCAAAATAGTTTCTCATCTTTCTCTTCATTTCCCAGTTTTCCAAAATAAATCTTTTACGTTGCCTGAAGTGAGACAAACTAACAAAATTCGTAACGTACTCCACGCGCAAGCACGGATCCGAGAGGAGCATTTTCATGTATTGTTTAAGAAGTCTTAAACGAAGATTCGCGCTATCCGCTAATTCGTCGAACTTTAGGTCGTCCTCATTAGAAATTCCCTCGAAGTTGAAAAATAGCGGGAGAGAAAAGAAAGGGTTTGTTTTGATAAGATCTCTTATCAAGTGAAAATAGGGGTAATATACAATTGTGTTTGAAATGGCTAAATTTCCCATTGAAAATTGTTTATGAGACGACATGAAGCAATGGGAAATTAATTCATGAGGATGAAAATACATTGTGTCACTTGGCATAAAAAAACGGGACACATATTGTTTATTAGGAAGAAGCATATCGCCATCTACGTGTCGATATACTAAACCACAATGGATTTGTATTTTGGTAATGTAACGATGTGCTAAATTCGAATCCAAAATACTTTCAATATGTTGGAGGGTAGTGGCGGTGTCGCCTAAAATACCGTGGTTGGCTATGTAGAAATAGTATTCGCGATTCGTATTCCACTCCAGCAAATACTTGTCCACGTAGTTGGAAAAACATTGCCAATCCTCCTCGAAGACGAAAAATTGGCCACCAAGCGTGAACAAGTCGGAAGCAGTGGTAAGCGATGCACTGTACATCCTGGTCTTGCTACTCACGGTGAGGTCGCTTATTGCCGGGAATACTACACGTTCTAAAAACGAATGTCTGCATCTGAAATGGAAACAAGTGAACCAATTAGTCAGGACAGGTTTATTAATCGCCAATTCTATATCACTTACAATTCCTCGGGCGTTGTCAGTTCTATTTGGTCATCGCGGTTCGGGCATTTCACGCCGACGTGAATTTGGTTTGATCCTTCTCCTCCTAGAGGAAACGTATATATAGCCCATCCTCTTACCGCTTCTTTATCCTCGCCGTACGAGAAGATGGCCTTCTCATGACGGTGAATTTTCTTGCGTTTAGTCTGAATTTTTTAGCAGGTTTGATGGCGAGTAGAGATCTAAAAGAACATAAAGACAAACACTTTTTTATTTTAAGGTGATATTATGCCACCAAAATCTAATTTTGAGATATATATATAGGTATATTAAATATTAAGTATTTAGTCAAATTTTGAATTCATATTTATACATCAAAAATGAATGTTCTTATTGTAATCGATTGTTTTTATCTTGCACATGTGCAATGAATAATTACATTCATTAAAAATATATACATACTAGAATTGTCATTAAAATTAATAAATGTTAATAATGGAATTCCTGTAAAATGTCACTTTGATCGCAAAATTATGATTCTTCTTTCTTTTTAATGTTCGCTGCGAAGATTGGTGTCCAAGTTCACACTGTTTGTCAGTGTCATTGACAGTGAAATTAAGAACTGTTTGTTTACATCAGTCAAACAAAAGTGATTTCATGATTTTGCGAATATCAAAATCTGAAAACAAATCCACAAATTTACATCCAGAAT